>OX438981.1:2634544-3980176 GCA_949316085.1 Hypercompe scribonia
GGATCCACATACTTCTCCGAGCTGTAATTGGATGACTACTACTATAATAGGGATTCAAATGGTTTTTTGTCAGATATTTTACAGGAAAAGACTACTTGAGCGATGTCTTTCCTGCGTCTTAATCTTGTATAATTTTTTTTATAGACTAGTGCTTTTTTTCTAACCTATGTTAAAAAAAATCAACTCAGTTTTTTCAAATGGCGAAAAAGTTTCCGACTACTAAAATGCAAAGTACACAGTTCTATAAAACAAATGTCAGAGATATCATTCATAGAACGTTTTTCAGACTGTAACTCGATAATATGACGTATCTACACCAAAAACATGGAGTCTAAAAAAATTATATCTGATTCGGACCAGACCACAAGAAAATTTATGCTATAATTTATTGAAATGCGCAACAGCTGTTACATAAATTAGTTTGCGGAAACCAAGTCATGTTTAAGTAAACTTTATAGGAGATATCTCGCAGTATTCAATAATAGATAAACAAATTATGAAACTCCGTTAACCCTCTAACCAATCAATGATTTCTGGATAGCGACCTTATTTATATAGTTTATGTTCTCGGTTACTACCCTCAGTTATTGGAGCAAATGGATTCTATTCCAAAATAAATATTCACCAATTATCCTCCCAAACTTGACGTCAGCGTAACATTATTTTGACATTCGTAACGTACGTAAAATAGTTTTGACTTTATAAATACACGAATGGGTTAAACTCTGCCTCTAAATTAGAAATTCGGTACTGCTTTTCCTTTGTGGCAGTTCTTGTAAGACGCTTCTCTGCGGTTTCAGTTTATATGTTTGTTTTGATTGGTGTAAAATTGCTTTTGGTATTTCTCACTGGAAAATTTATTTATTTGCCTTAACTAAAATATGTCTTGTTTGGAAAATTTTTAGTAAATTTATCTTTGTTGGCGTGAACATTAATTTTTTACTTTTTATTAAATTATCAAGACTAGAAATCTACATGTAATACCTAGATTTGAATAATGATTTATTGATATAGTTAGGTCTTCTATTAATATGGAAGGTCACTTTAAAAACATAATATACACATCAACTTTTCACTTTTAATGAATTAGGCAATCGCAGACCTGAAATAGTATTAGCACGTAATATGCTAAAAATCTGGCAAAAAGTCACACACAATGTCAGCGGCCTGGCCCCCGGCACTAGTTTGCGGTCGTAGCTACTTAATGCAGCAAGACCGGCTTTGCCGCCGAGATAGAAAGTACTTGGCGGTCAGGCCACTGGCATAGAATGTTGGAACCTTTAGAAGAAACAGATCATTGAAATCTAAACTAATGATCTAACTAGGAGGTTTGCAGTGAACTTTTTCTGCGGTGGTATTCGCAAGACATTCACATAAAACTTTCTATTAATGATACAGATGATGATGTTTTCATTATTATACAAAACACTTTTTTACAGTTTTTGAGTGTTTAATGCTAAAATTAGTTGTAGCAGAACCATGCTTTGAAAAAAATGAGCTGGCTCGTCCGGCTTGATGACTGTTGACTAGCAATAGCTCGCTACCTGTTCCTATCTTGAGTGATACATAGGGCAGCATGGATCGTAGTGCCAAAAGCAGAGCAAATTTGGTCTGTCCAGCGCTACAGGCCTAATTTCAGAAGGAAGGACTGAAAGAGTGGCAATGAACTTGTGAGTCTTAAGTTACAGGTGAATTTCTGTATTACAACTACGTGGGTGGCGGTAGTTATTTCCTATCTAGTGACTTGCCTTTAAAAAAAGACTAAACAAATTTAAATCTTTTTTCTTTATCCCGAAACGTTCAATCCAACAATGTACGTATTTGTCTGCCAAAACATGTAATTGTAAAATAGCACCCTTCATAATTAACGAAACTTTAACGATGTTGGCAATGGACTCGACTGAAAAGGAATGAAAATAAAAAAAACATATTTGAATTGCTCTATGCAAATTTTCTGGATAAATTTTACCTTGGCTATACCGTATAAATTATACTGCGATTGTAAGCTTTATTTCCTGTAGGAAAGGGTAAAAATTTATGTGCACGTGTTTAGGCAGAGCGATGTTCACATAAATTGTGCGATTAGTGCTGTTGAGTAATACTCATCCTAGTTAGTTGATGGTTGTCTCTTAATACTGTATAGTGCTTTTACTTAAAATGTTTTTGTTTCTTTGCATTATTATAATAAACAACATCATACTGCTATTTGTTTCAATGACGTCATGTATCACTGCACTTTATATATATATGTATATAATACACGAGCGGGCCGCCTCAACCGAGGCATTACTACGCTCCCATAGAAGACCAACCTAAAGCGACAGCATCCGTGCTGTCGTGTTTCGTTGGTGAGTGCGAGACTAGAGGCCCATTGATGCAAGGATGACAGTTATCGTGGTAATTGTATGAGCTATACACTGCTACGATGACTGTCATGCCTATTACGTCTCCAAGCAGGACGTGAAAAAGCATGTGAAGCAAGCAAGCTCACTAGGCCGCCAAAGTGTAGGTCACCATAGTGCATTGTCTGCATCATAATTCTTGGATTCTATTCATGTTATCCATCAGGCAGAGTAGAGTCACTTTGGCAGGCTCTTAAGATAGAAAAAAAAAGATATACGTCTCCTGAATGTGAGTACTTTAATTTTAAATCCAAATTATTAGTAGAATTTCAATGGTCAATGGTGGTTTCAATGGTTGTTTATCAGACCATATTTAGTGCAGTTAGTAGATATTAAAACCCCGGATTATTAGAACTAAATGAAGCCTTACACTTATCACTTTTGTTTATATGTCAAAATGCTGAGAAGAAATTATATTCTGCGGATTCTGAAGTTTTAGTAGTTAATATAAATATATTGGATAACCGTAGTGCGAATTTGTTATACATATGTCTACACGATCATCACGGTGAACGTGTTCGGTATTGCATTGGCCCGCGTTGAACTACTCGCCGGGCCAAACACCGAACGTGTCCGCTGTCAACTCTATCGAGGTTAAGTCAATGAGGAATCACACTAGGCCTTCTGATTTCCATGTTTTAACTATTTTGGATTATGAAATGGCTTGCGCGTCACCAAAGTAAAGAAATTAGATATAAATAACACAGATCCTCTTCATCCATGTAGTTTAAATCCTAGTTAAGTCCTTCTGTCTTTAAGTCATGGGTATAAATCATATCTGATTTTAATAATTGTGTTAATGATGCTATAGTTATCATGTACTTAAAATCAGACTCCTACCTATTCTTTAAGGTGTATGCTGTATTTATGTTGCCACATGCATTTTCACTTAGCACTGAGTGTGCTTAAAACCAACGGCATTCTAATTAGTCGAGTGTTGAGTACTCACTTGTCTGATGTCAACACACAGAGAAGGTCCCTTTTAGCGTGTTTGATTGAAGATGTTTGTAGTTTTTAAATGTCGTTTAAAAATGTAATTATTTTTAACTTCAAACGAAGATTGATGTAATATTATATCAATTTAGAGGGTGATTTGTTCTTCCAACATAACAAGAGACTCTTCGACTAGCTGAAGTCCTCTTGTATCAGAAATTTAAAAACCAAGATATTGATATTTAATATATTAACATTAAAAGGATTAGAAAAAAAAAATCTAGTCTAGACATAATAAATAGTAATATAAATATTAAAATATCAATCAACTTAACAAAAAAATACTAAAAATCGAATAAAAACATGCCTTTCTCCAAATATTTTCAATATTATTTTCATTAAAGATATCAATATGTCTTCCAAATTGATATCTGTTTCTAATACTGAATTTATTATGTCTATAATGAACAGTAATATAAATATTAAAATATCAATCAACTTAACAAAAAAATACTTTAAATATGATAAAAATATCATAAAAACAAGCCTTTCTCCAACCATTTCAAATATAATTTTCATTGCAGATATTAGTATGTCTTCCATCCTATCCTGTTATTCCATCTTATCGTTCCTTTTAACTAAAATCCATTGAAGAAATAGAAGAAAATATTACCGTCTTACACATAGACTTAGAGTATAAACCAGCTGCATGCAGTAAATTCCAGATCATTCCAAAACTGCCTCCCATATTTTGTGCGCCGTATGCCGACATTCAAGGCAGCAGTGAAATTTAATTCGCCAGCTTCTTGTTCTTAGTTCAAAGCATATATGCCATTGTGGAATATGTTAACATCTTTTAAGAGTAACTCCAAAATGTAGGCCAAATTTATCTAAAAGTATAATTAATTCTATATACATTCATTAACAACTGTAACCGGTGCTCAAATCTGAAAAAAGTTATCACATACATTTTTTGTAGCCACACCACCTCTAATAATGTCTCATCGAATACTTGAGGTTCTAATCGATTTCAACAACGATATAATACATTTTATCTCATCTAATAAACCGTATTTATTATTTATTCGACAACTGCTTTTACTTTGTTGTTACTATACTATGTCACTACCAAAAAACTATGTTACGACCAATTCGTTTCTTGTGTGTTTGTGAAATCCCCCGCGACGTAGGATTTATTCCTAATACGGGCGTTGTATTTAAAAAAAAACTTTGTATTTTAAATTAACATTTTAAAAGCTACAAAGTAATATAATAAAGAATCTAAACAAAGATATTTGCCGTACTTTCAATGGAATGTTATTGCTATCGAATTTCTAGTTTAACGGACTTTCAACTTCTTTGTGATCTCTTATTGTGATTTGAATTCTTAGTGCATATATGTATGAGAGCCATGTTTCGGTACACATGAGCCGCCTTGACTGACATGAAAGCATAGTCCAACGAAACGCACTTGCGACTGTTGAATTACAGGATTTAATCGTTAGCGGTAATCGTTTCACATTAGGTATAATCACATCACATCACATCAACAGCTTTTTACAGTCCACTACTGGAGATACACATCACCTTAGAAAGTAGGTTTTGATTAACTATTCCAGGGTTTGTTTCAAGTTTTCCTTTTCTTAGATTAATTTTATATTTATTTCGCTATTATTATGTTATTTTTCTAAACGTACAAATGATATATATAGTAAATTGTAGAATGTTCTCAAAGCTGCCACCTGCGGCCATGTTGTTTAAGAAAACAATTTATTTTTGTCACTGTTATTCAATGTGAAACTTAAAACGGTGACTAATCATTTTTATTTCTGTCTCGATTAAATAAAATACATTGGTTTTTTAAGCAACGGTTACTTTGAGTTATAATACGGGATATATAGCTAAGAAAATAGTTGGTTGAGATTTTTTTGAACAAACACTTTAATTTAGATTTGATAACCCGATTGTTCGGAAAGAGTAGAAGGTTATTTGACTTCACGTTTAAATTATGGACAGTATACTCACTGTATAAACACTACATTAATGGATATTTTTAAATTTAATATCTTTTCAATTCATTTCGTTAAGATTATAGACAGATGTTTGGGGGATTCCGATTATGTCCAGCAGTGGACGTCTTTTGGCTGAGATGATGAAGATTAAGGAAACAGTTCGTACTGCCGTTGGTTTACACTTTAACAATATAGCACATTTAAATGAAATTTGGCTGCACAGATGGCGTAGTGGCTTAAGCTTTGGTTATGCCGTTCTCTACTGTGCTAAGTGTTATGGGTTCAATCAACACATGGGACAACACTCTGTGTGGTCCAGAAATTGTTGTTCTGAATGTCTGTGTCTTGAATGTTTGTTAAATCCTCCACAACACAGGATATAGTCATTGTAATGTACATCATAGGTTTTTTTTAGTTTTATCATTCTCTTATTTTAGAAGTTACAGGAGGGGATATACTTTCTACCACTTTGGAAACTACTCTCACGCAAACAATTCTGTTTAGAAAAAATAATAATAGAAACCTTAATATCATTTATGAATACATATCTATAGATATCCTACACGTATGGGTTTGATTTGATGAAAATAGAAAATCAGTTTCAGTTCTAAGTATGGTAGACCCTAATTTTTTTTTATTTTTTATCTATTTTTATAAAAATCTTAATGTGGTTCACACAATACATTTACTTACCAAGTTTCAACAGTATAGTTCTTATAGTTTCGGAAAAAGGTGGCTGTAACATACGGACGGACAGACAGATAGACATAACGCATCTATAAAGGTCATTTTTCACCATTTGGCTACGGCACCCTAAGAATTCAATGAAATTAAAGGAACTATCGAGAAGCTGGTGGAACGTGAATTATGGTAACAAGAAGTCGTAAAAATATTTAATTTTTTACTGAAACTAAATTATTCATGACTTATCATCAAATATATTATCAGTATTATCATTTTTTTAATTTTCGGAAATGTTTGCCTTACATTCCGTCTCTTGATGAAGCTGTTAGACTATAAAGAAGTAATAAACATACAAACACACACAAACTTCTACGTTTACAATAATACTATAATGTAAAATAGACGAAGAATATACGAGATCAGTGAGATTTCGGCAAACTACCAGTTTGTTTGCTAAATTTAATTTATATCGACTTTGAAGAGAGAGGAGGCACTAGGAGAGAACCTCCTAACCTTTACATATCAATTAATAGTGTTACGAAATGTCACAAAGATTCGAGAAAGAAAGTGACAATTTATTTGGCCGAATAATTCTAGATTAAGCTTTAATAATAATGGATTATGGCACAGAACAATGAGCTTAACCAGAATAAGCACTTGGTCGAATTTAGATAAATTGTTACGCGGTTGGCTTGTTTACAGTGTATAGTTGTTAGAGTATATTTACAGTCTAGGCAAAGGTAACGAATAGTCTTTGACTAGACTTGACTATTTTAGGCTATTGATTTGTAATTTATGGAACGAGAACGTATTGAGGTAACCCAGATTACTCTAGACGTTTACCAAGTCTATTAATTTTGATTAGAAATGATATTTTTTTTTCAATCATTTATTACATTTTCTATAATAAGAATCTTAATGTTATCCAATAAGTCAAAGCTCATTATTATGCTATAATTCTTTTGAATTT
Organism: Hypercompe scribonia; assembly: GCA_949316085.1. Classification (NCBI taxonomy): domain Eukaryota; kingdom Metazoa; phylum Arthropoda; class Insecta; order Lepidoptera; family Erebidae; genus Hypercompe; species Hypercompe scribonia. The sequence goes on from OX438981.1 coordinate 2,641,546, forward strand.
CTCTTGTCGTTGATGTGTTGTTGAGGATATGGGATACTCAATTTTTTCATGAAAAATTCATACTTGACCACCTAATTCCAAAAAAGTTAAAATCTGTTCTAATCTCTAAATCTGTTCTATGATACACTATACTTTTAAATTTAAATTTTAATACATGTGTGTCATGATCATCAATAGCCTTTAATAGTCTATTTTTGGACATAGGCCTCTCCTTAGAAAGAAGGTTTTACAAAGAAGGTTTTAAGAAGAAGAAAGAAGGTATTACACGAAGGTTTTGGCCCACTACACCACATTATCCAGATGGGTTGGTATAGGTTTTATTTCAAGCAATCCTTCTTTTTGCAGTGACGGTGTCCTGTATTTGGTTTATTAATGTAGACACGATTCTTCAAATAACCCCAGAAAAAGAAGTCTGCTGAGGATCCGTCTGGTCTGGCAATCAGTTTTCCCGAAACATGTCTTTGGCCACCGGCAGGAACTCATTGTGTGTGACAAGAGACTCCTTCTTGTTGAAATTATGTGTTACGATTGTAGCCAGTAAATTCCATTAGTATCGGTTCCAAGAACTCCCGTAACATTTTTACATATTCAGTTAGATTCAAATGTTAACGAATTCTTGGCCCATCCTGTATATATGTACATATATTTATTTAATCCCAAAAATATCTATAGGCAAATGACATGTTTATTTGTTCTGGACAATATTTACCTTAACAAGTACGTTAAATTACTAATTTGGTTATGGCATGGTACTAAACCCATTACTGCAGTTGAATTCTTAGTAGTCACAAACTCCAATAAAATATACGAAGGCTACGAATTGCTGAATACATTGTAGCCCTTTTTATTCGTATTTTGAAATTATGAAAATTGTTTCGCATAAAAAGATTACGCTTTGATGCAAACCGTCGGTTTGAGCAACGCTTGCAAGTCTTTTAGTATCACCGACTTGAAATGTGTTACGGGGAGGTAGAAAATTTGGTTGATGCAAATTAAGGATACCGTGTAGAATGGTTTCTTGATTTAGTGAATTCAATTTCATCGTGGTTTCCTGAAACCAATATAGTCGGCCCTCTACATTTAACTCGGTAAATGTTTTTGGCTCGTAATTAGGAAACGTGTTCAGTTTCTGCGCTGGTTTCAGATAAAATTGTTAAATTGGTTTAAGTGAGTTTTGCTTATTATAATCTTCTGTTATTTAAGATTTCAAATGGATGTAATTAGCACTGTAAAAATTAAAAATATATTATTTTAGATTTAGAGGTAGCAGCAGAATTTTAATATAAATATTCATTTAATTATTGTCTAATTTTATAGTAATATGATGACTGTTATTATTCACGAAGGTAAAAAATTTGTTTTGCATACTATTCCCAATATTCAATTATAAATTCGGAATTTTTATTGACGTAAAAACTCAGTAGACTCAAAATACAGGACATCTTTCAATATTTTTTTTTCTAGATTTACGATAGTTATATATATATATATAATTAAATAATATAACTATTTATATAAAATAGCCACAAAGTAAATTTAAAATCATAGGCATGAAAGTAAACTAACACAAATTTTGAATTTAGTAATAAGAGCTGGTAATGCTACCTTCAGGAAAAAGTATGTTTTCTCATAATTGTGAGAGAGGAAACAAAATCTCCAGATTATTTTTCGTTACAAAGTCTTCATTACCTTATCTATTCATAAGAAGCAGAGAGCTAATAGAAAAAATAACTTTATTTTTTAATAACGCTCGACAATATTCTTATCTCCTTTGCACTTCGGTGTAATACGACTCCCAAGGCTTTATCCAGGAAATACGCGGCCTGGGACAGTCTAGAATGGCACAGTTTAAAGCTAAATTCAAAAAAATATAACCAATAAGAACTTTGAGCATTCATAAAATTCTCACTTGGCGTTTGCGTGCTTTGAAAAAGGACTCGAATTATTGTGAAAAAAGTAATAGATGTTTCAAATTTGCACTTGTCCCTGTTATTTTTATAGCCTTGTTCGTATCTGAGCATTGTTCGAATGAGTGCAACGCTATTTTGTACGGAAACTTCTCTTACGTAAAGTTTTGAGCCTACAATTAGTGCAAATATTTTATTAACACTGTTTCTTTTGTTCTGTGTTTTTATTTAAATAGTTCAGTAAAGAACCTAAAAGCAACTCGTAATTAGCAGTATTTCAATATAAGTTTTATTATTTAAAACCGTGAGATGTAAAGTAACGAATTATTTAGTACTACGGAATGAAATACATGCAGATTTCATTTTAGAACTAAATATTTAGACAGAGAGACAACACGGATGTGGGTGTAAGGAGTAGAGTAGGTTGTGAGGTTTTGAAGTAAACACAAAAATTATGTCAGCCCTTCTAGGAACAGAGTTCTTCGACATTGTTCGATCAATCACTCGGCAAGGATTTTAAATACACACAGCTCAATCAGTCGTAAGATATAGAAGTATATAAGTAATTTCTTCCCTTCTTTTTCACTAATTATAGTTGACATTAGATACATCAATCTATGAATCTGAGGAAGATAAATCATTTTTGCTGTGTACCTATTAGTGATAACACTAATAAAGATGTAATGTTTCTTATGAAAGGGACGTTGAAAAATTGAAGGTCGCAAATTCGTTCTAAATATAAGCCTTAATTTCAATTTTAAGGGGTGATAATGTGTATGTAATATGTGTACGTGTGTGTTTACTTTTAAGGATATAAAAAAAATTGCTAAGGTATCAAATATTGCAGTTTAAAAAATGCTTGGTTTGCTGACGTAATTTTGAGAAAGATGTTTTATAAGATGCAGATGAAAGGAGACTGAAAGTGGAAAATAAAGTGAATGGTGCTCAGATTGTTGCCAATAAAAACATGTTTAAAAAGGCGTGTTTATCAGTACACAATGGTGTATTGATCCCAATCGTTGTGTATGTTAGCGAATCTGAGGAGATGTGTTCCCTAAGATGTAAATGTGGTACGGATGTTAGTTACAAGAGTCAGGAATGCAGTGTAGTGATAAGAGAATGTTGCGGACTGAAAGAAAATGTTGGACAAAGATTCGAAAGGACATGCTTCGACTATTTGGAAGAAATTTATGGAGCAAATGTGTGCAGGAGTGTTGAAAGAGGTCATCCACGGTGAACATTTACTGACCGAATTGGTAATGTTCTGAAGAAGGGCCATGTGAAAAGTACCAGGAACCAATGAACATGCAGTGATTGATGAATTTGAACGAAGCAAAATTTGATGAATTTGTGTGTAAGGACCGTAGTAAGCCGAAATCAATTATTTTTGCCTTCGCCTCTGAAAAATAGGCGTCACTTTATATATATATATATTATATATGAATGCTTTAAACCTCAGAATTTTGTAACAATACAATACTTTTGGAAAATGGACAGTTCATACCGTAACAATTACGACGAGAACGAGACGAGAAAGAAATAGATATGTTACTTTGTTACAATTACTTTCCTTAGAATGCTAACAGTATAATAGAAATATAATATTTATATACATACAATTTATAAATATACAGTATGACAAAGAAGCCTCACCTATTAGTTGAAAATGACAAAGAATAAATTGTAGCTAAATGTTGGGAGAATAGTGTTAAATAATATAATGCCACATCCATGGTTTCTTAGGATTTTGGGCCCAAAACAGAGGCAAAGAGGAGTTAAGTTATGAAGAACATTTTTTAAAAAAAATCTCTTTTGTTTTCTTTCGTGTGCCCTACAAATTGTTAAATCCAATTATATTTTGACATCAAGTAAAATCTTTATTTGAAAATTTTGCGCCCCAAAGCTTTAAATCCTAGGTATTATCACAAATCCTGTCGTTCCATTCAGAGTTTTTTGTTTTAAATCTTAATTTGAAGCTTAATATTGAAAGATACTGGCATTGTTTGAAAGTATCTTCAATGACATCGTATTTTTTTATATAAGAGGACAGTAGACTAGAAGTAGAAAAGTGATAGTATGTGCTTACGGCCACCTGCTACTTAAGAACCACGGGTGCCTTACCGCCTTTTGAGACACTTCCGTCTAAAATTAAAGACCGAGGTTCGCACTTCGGTAACCTCACATTATCACATCAACAGCCTTTCATAATCAACTGTTGGACATAGGTCTTTCCTTAGAAAGAAGGTTTTTACTTACTATACCACTCTGGCCAGACGGGTTGAGGGTATAGGGTTTGTTTCAAGTTTTCCTTCTCTTCACATTACTGTTGTCATAATTTGCTACCTTAGACGCCCCTTACGATACCCACGGATGTCGAATTGTTCACCACAAGTTTTTTGTGGGACCGTCGCATAACTCTTATCAAGTTGAAATATCTAACATACCTCTTACGGCTAATACTATCGACTGTTGACTGTCGTTAGTAAAATGATGACCTATAAGTTATTATTGTATTGAAAAGCTATGACTGTCTATCCTTATATTTGATAGGAGTTTTTTAATAAAAAAATTGCAACGTAAATTAATTTTAGAAATAACTATTACGAACGTGTGAAACCATGAAAATATCAACACTTTACAGAAATCGAATTTGAACGATGAATTACTATCCTGTTTTGGAAACTAGTTTGAAAATTCTGTTTCGAAAGTGCCTAAAGCGTCTGTGTCACGCTCACAGAACTCTCTGTGTATCACAGACCTAATCAACTTTTTCGCAATGTTGTGGTATTGGATGAAGTATACGTATACCTCATCTAAAATGAAGGTACGGCAAATAAAAATATCTTACGAAAATTGTTATTGCGAAAATTTAATCCATCCTTAAAAATACTGTAAACAATATCGGAAAAAGAAGGCTTTTGTTACAAGATTCTGTAAGAAATATAAATGTTTTTGAGAAAACGATCGCTGATTATCAATAATCGTTTTCAAAGTTATTTTTCATGGAGGACCAGAATTTTTTGCTTATTCATTAGGGATACCACTTGTCATCGATGTACGCTTGTAATTGTGTGCTGGTGAAGAATAGAGTAAATGAATATTTTTTACTTTTTCTTGATCTAAATTGTTGATATACGTAAAGAATGTTTGGTGACGGATCTAGAATACGGTGTCACCACCTTATTCATCCCATGGGTATGATAAGAGGCAACTAAGGCAGTAAACTACACAGAACAATTTCATATTCTATTTTTTTCGATTTTATTGGCAATACTTCAGTAAGTGTATAAAAATTACTACTACAGAAGATTTCGGATTAAGCCAAATGAGAATTGCTGTTGTCTTTTGCAGACTTAGAGACATTCATACCAATGTCAACGTGAACTTTGTTAGTTAAGCCTTTTAGTCAGTGAATCAAGATTAATGTACCAGTATCATATCTAAAGCGCCAGGATACAATTACTAATCCAAGAGTAATAGCTGAGGAGTTTCAATAACCTTGGAATAGATCGATAACTGTTGTGTTGTGTCAACTTTACCCACCTAGTGCTTATTCGTGAATTTCTTTTTAGTTCTTTTTTTTCTATATTAAGAACCTGCCAAAGTGACTCTACTCTGCCCGATGGAAAGCATGAATGGAATCCAAGAGCTGGGGTCACCATACCCATTGCAAATGCAGACAATGCAGTATGGTGACCCACATTATAGCGACCTTGTGAGATGCTTTTTCACATCCCGCTTGGGGACGTAAAAGGCATAACAGTCATCATGACAGTGTAAGGTTTACACAGCTACCACGATAACTATCACCCCCGCTTCAATGGGCCTCCGGTCTCACACTCACCAATGAAACACAACAACACGGATGCTGGCGCTTTAGGTTGGTCTTCTGTGGGAGGGTAGTACTACCCCAGTCGAGCCGGCCCACTCGTGCTGAAATCAGCGTGGCTCTACTACTCTGTACATCACTACAAAGAGAAGGAAAATTATATCAACTCATCTGGTCAGCGTGATGTAGTATGTTTGCTTAAGTCCAGCACTAAATTATTAACTACGTCTATTTCTAAGAAATGGGTCTGTTAATTTAGTAGTGACGTGTAACTGCTAAGCTGGAGGTCGCGCATTTCACTTCTAGCCAGACAAATAATTGAGTGACGATCATTTTTTCGTATCCGGTTGTAATTTATCGATTATGTATATATTTTCAGAAATATGTATATATAAATGTTTATCTATAGTTTGGTTACCATAACAGAGGCTCTGTCTAGTTTGAGATCTGACAGTTGAGAAATTTGTGAAGTTATTATATTATTATTTTCGTCATAGAGTAGTTAATCCATAACCACGAGGGCCTAACGTAAACATCTAATCATTAGTGCATATTTATTTGCTCCAGGATGTCAAAGACGCTGAAGTACTTCTATTTGCTTTCCATTCAATGAATAGCAACGAAAATCGTGTATGCTCAAAGAAAATGAAATACACGATGTTAATTAAACTACTTTAGTGGCCAGGATGTTAAAATGCTTAAGCGAACCGGCATAATCTTGGCTATATGAGTCCTCAAATAATTTTCTCACTTGAAAATAACTTTTATCTATATAAATTATAGGAACTCTTATTCATACATCAGATTCGGAGTTATGAAATGCCTGGTGCTATGTTGCTTTGTGGAGAGGTTACGGATTAAATTCCCTGTTGGCCCAAGTTGGAAACTTTGATGTTATTATGAGAGGTTTGCAGTATATTTGATGGAATAAGCAAACAGAAATGTACGAGTATACATCTTCCATAGTAGAAATATCACATTTAATATGCTTTAATACTATTGTCATCATATCGGCTACAGGTGTCATTACCATGGGGCATCTACACGCGGGGATTCCCGGATCAGATGAGGTGATCATGTCTGGTGGGCCAAGGCCCGAAGGTTGATCTTAACAGGTTGTATATTTGCTAATCGACGTGAGAACTTTTCATGTCGCAATACAAGATTAGTAATTATACTGTAGATAGCTGTGTCGCTATCAGACGACACTGAAGTATATTTTTGATTCACTAATGATGTGAAATTAAGATTTTTTTAATTATTTCATTTATTTTTGTTTTGAAAGTAGCAGAAAGGACAAAGATTATGTTTAATACAATATATTAGAAAGATTAAGAAAAACGAAACAGAAAATTATAAGTGAACCCTGTTATAATTAAATTTCGTCGAGGTTTTTTTATTAAAAAATATACAATAACTAATAGTGTCTTGAGTATAAATTTAATTAATTTTTCTTTTGTATACATTAGTAGTCATGAAGCGAGGTTATAGCAATTATTAGAGCAAAACAAATATTTACGCTATAATTGTATCTTTCTTGTTGCCAAATCGTACTTATGCGAATTTTGTAGTCAAGATCCAGAGTTAATTTTCGTTCCGCTTGGTAATTATTTTAGATAACACAAGCTGTATAATGTATATATTTTGAGTATTAAAAATTGTGTCTTTTAATATCGACAATTGACGTTGACGTTGTGTATACGCAACATTTTTTTTTTAACTTTCTCCTTTACAGTTTACTGTGACAAGTAGTATGAATTATGGTTTCGAGGAATAATTATATCATTTCTGAATACATATGTATTTCAATTCATCGATTCAGATTTCACGGAATATCATTGAATGGAGTACTCTGTGGTCTCATTTTCGGTTTGCATTCAAGGTATGCTGCATAACGTATCTTAACTCTCACGTCCTCCCGTTTTCTTTGCTCCAAACTCTCTTTTTCTCTTGCGTCGAACAGTAAAGCGCTTTTTTATGATGGAACGGGTAAACAATTAGACAGGTCACCTGGTGTGAAGTGAACGTCTACGAACGTCTGCAACCAAGAGAAGAAATCAAGTACACAATACTACCGTTTACAATTTGCACCACACAAGATGAGTTGCCTCGACAAAGCTGTACTGTTTCGCAGATTACCGCTGTACAGAACAATCGTAACATCTGATTCTCGACGCAGCGGTATTTTTTATTAATCAACATAATATTCCTCCAGTGAATTGTGTGTATTCAGCGTTAAGATTGTTGTTTTTCAACATTCTATTGACGTTTAACTGACATTATGAAAGATGACTGATGGTGCAGTGACTTAACCGGTCGCCACGTCACTTTATACTAAGTGAGTGTTTTTTATATGCGTTTCTGGTATTTTTATACAGTCCCCTGCGTTACAGGATACGTTCATAATACGGGTGTTGTCTTTAAAAAAATGGTTAGCATGAATTAAGTGAAATTATGTATAATATTAAAGGAATGGAAGAAGACATGGTGAATGAGTCGTTTGTTCTGCCTATTTAAATGATGTATATAATCACAGGACAAACTCAAACAACAGTGACTCCAGTCTCGTGGATTCTCTAGTGTCCAGTTGTGTTTCCTACCTAACACAATTTACTGTCTCAAAATTTATAATTTTCATTATATAATGTCTTTTTTTATTATTATATTTCGTTATCTTAGTCAAAATTGCTACAACTTCACTTTGATGACATGCTAGTTAACATCTATCAATATATTATTTCTACTTTATTTCTGTAATCTTGTTCAACAGTACACATACTTTTTTAAAAACAACGCCCGCACTAAGTATTAATCTGGTGTCGCGGGGGACTTTACAAACATACAAGAAATGAACACAAAGAACCCCCAGATTCAAAACAACAATTTATGGATCACACAAAGTGTCGTCCCATATGGGGTTTGAACCCACAACACTCAACGCAGTAGAGAGCGGTGTGGTGACCGCTTAAACCACTAAGCCTACCGTGCAACACATGGTTTAAATCAGCCTCCATTTTATAAAAGCATAAAGTAGATTATTTTTAGAATTGTGAGAACAGAAAACAACACGTAGAAATAAGAAAATGCATCATCAAATTATAAAATTTAAAATTCTAAAAGAAACCTCACACAAAAGATAAGGAAGTCATCAACAGCACAACACATCCAAGTTCACCACTAAACCAACTTGAAAAGTAGCTGGAAGGAAGAATAATGTTATTAAAACTCAGGGAAAAGAATGCAAAAATATAAAATAAGCAAGAGCATTATACAACTGTGATATGTCGTAGAAAAGTTTTATGATATATCATTTTCTTGTACAGACTCTTCTGACGTATGAGTCTTTGTTACGAGATTATGTTAATAATATTGCACGTTGTGTAGATGTTTGTGTATCAGCCTTTGAATATTACTATGATGGTGTTTTACTTTGTTTGTCACTTCTTTGAGTTGTTTGAAATATACACAGTTACTAACTTAAACAGATACGTTTGAGTCTTGTTCATTGTAATACAATAAATGATATGTTTATATTTCGTCTTTGTATCTAATTAAAGTTAATCTTTTAGCGGATTTTTTTTTAATTTATTGAAATAAGAGGTGGCTGTGTTTTCTTCCATTTTTTTTTTGAATTCTTATTTTGTATAAAAATTAAAAAAACAATAAAATAATTAAAGCAAATCTAATGATAATAAGTTTAACTTCAGAACTCCGTCATTTATAAATCGATTGTGTTATAAGTTAGACGTGTGTGAGTGTGTATGTCATTCTGTCTGCGGCATCATAACTCCCAAATGACTGAATCGATTTGGATAATTCTTTTTTGTTAGAAACGTGACTTAATCGAGAGTATTGTTAGTTATGTTTTATGAAAATCTGTGCAGCCATTTGAAAGTAATCAGTTCTTTTCCAATATGATGTGGAGGTAATCATACATTTAATGGACTCTTAGTACATTTATACTGCACTGATTGAGTTGGAACTTGAAACATATAGCAAATCACATAACACGATAATTAAATGGTGACCTTGACCTATTGCTGCAGCCAGGATAGTCTGTAGAGTACCTAACTCCTCGACAACTAACAGCAGATATATCGTGTTTGGCCTCATTGAAAAGGGCTCGATGAGTGGATAAACGTATTGACAAAGACCGAGGTACATAGATAATATTAAAATATATAAACTAATTAACTTTTAATGTCTAAGTGACGTTTCAGGGATTAGTTAATGAACATTTTAAATTGATTTTGTTATAATCAATGAAATTTGTTTAACGTAATTGAAGATTTTGAAATGTTTTATAAACATTAATTCTGTTGTAAATTATAATTTAGTAAAAATTACCTTTCACAGTATTGAAGAACTGCTTTAAGTCTTTCGGCTAGAGCCGATCTGTCATGAGGATTATTAAACAACTTTCTAGCTCTTTCGATGTACTTTAAAATTTTCAGTTCAGATACAAAATGTTTCTAATTTTATTTATAACTGAACAAGGTATTTACATTAATTTATAAGAAGTATTAATTGCCTATCATGAGTCGGTAATTAAACTAACAAAAGCATCCAAATCGCTTTCAATATTTAACATAGTCCATTATATCAATGCAAATGTCGTTCAAAGCATCAATTTCAATTTAAAAACGTCGTAAGTCGAGCTTATTACTAAGTAATAATATAGTCTAAAAGAGTGAAATAAAAATCAAATTAAAAATTTAAAAAACCCTTGACACAATATAACACTTCTAAAAAGTATACAATAAATATGTATTAGCCCTTATAGTTTAAATTAGTAAAATTTTTATCCAGGTATCCTCTTCACGTCGGGGGGGACCGCAGTAAATATCAAGTCAACAGCAAATTAAGTTTGTCTAAGTATATTAATACTAGACAATTCAGTATATTAGTAGTATTATCATCATCATCATCATCTCAGCCAAAATACGTCCAAAACCTCCCCCAAGGTTCTCCACAACAGCCGGTCCCGTGCCGCCCGCATCCAGCAGCTTCTCGCGAACTGTGGTCGTCGGACCACCTCGTGGAGGGCCTACCAACGCTGCGCTGCGTTTCTGCGTGTAATGTGGTCCGCCCACTGCCACTTAAGTTTAGCAATTTTACTGGCAATATCGGTGACCTTGGTTCGTCTGCGGGTCTCCTCATTCTTGTCAGTAGTATGCCTATCAAATATTTTTATTAACACAACTTATTAACTAACTAGCCGTATGTAATCCTAAACTAAACCTTATATTATTAAATATAAGGTTTAGTTTAGGATTACATACCTAGCTTTTTTCGTTACTAATTTAAACTATAAGGGCTAATACGTATTTATTGATTAATTTTTAGAAATGTTATATTGGTACCGGTGGTTTTTTAATTTTTTTTTTTATTGATTTATTTTTATATACACCCGAAGGTGAAGTATACGCTTGATCACATTTAGTTTAGGTCACAAAAAATTAACATATTTCATAGTTCATAAATACGAACACATCGTGCTAAGTAATAGAAATCACAGTTATATACCTAACAGTTCACAGTATACCTATGTAATAAATGGAAACATATTACATTTGTATAACAGACGAACTTTATTGCGCAGAAAAGTAACTTAACAGTCTGTAATATTCCCCTCACAGCCAAAGAAACTTTCTATACTGTTATTCTTCAATATCATGAAATATTTTTATCCAATCCTTTTGCTTAACCAATCACATTGACTTAGGAACTTCACTGTTATATTTGAATTTTCCATATTGTTTTTTCATACGATACGGGTTTCACCTTAAGGCTACGGGAACAAATAACAACATTTTGCCGAAGTGCCTAATAAAATAAAAATTAAATGAAACTTGGAATTAAATGAAAACAGTTTGTTTTAGAAATGATAAGGTCTCGGACGGAAAGGATTTCTCTTACATTTCATATTTTTGGGTGAGCGATATGAAATCAAATCTACCCTGTTTTTATAACCCTATTCACTGGACTAACTATAAAGTGAAAGAAGAGATTTGTGTACATATATATAGGTATATGTAAAGTAAGCAACTAGTTTTGCCTATGAATTTTATGGTGAGTGGTTTAATTTATGTAAATATGGAGATGTCTATGGTGATCAATAACTATCATTTATTTATAGTGTCTCAAAACGTTAATCTTTATAATCGCCATGACCATGGCTCGTAGAAAACCGATGTTAACCAATTATTTAGTTATGATAGGTATACTAGGATGATAAAATTAAGTATGAGAATGAATAACTAATAGATATCTTCACCTAATGTGGATGTATGAATCCCCTCTTTTGGTACAGGAATCGTGGATTCCTTTTGGAAACACTTAATACATACATATTTTTAAATTAATTTTACAACATAACATCTGTCACCTAGGCAACAGTATAAGTTGTATAAGAAAAATAAAACGGTTTTCTTTTTTCATGACATGGCATTGTCACATGACACTGACATGACACGTCAATGTCAAGTATCTGACTTCGTTTCTTTCAGAATTGATGATAGACTAATGGAAACTATATGAATTATATATATTTAAGCAACTTCGATGGCCTAGTGGTTATTGTAGCTGCCACGCCCTGCCCCAGATTCAATTCCCGCATCAGTCAAACATTTATGTGCCTGGACATGGATGTTTGTCTCGATCTTAACAATTACTATAGAAAGAGAAGAATTACCAAGTTACGCAACAATTATGTTCTTATTGCTCACAATGATTTTTTCCAGCCAACCTTATCATGGTTATTGAGTATTTAAGATTTTTTTGGATTTGTTTACAGCTGTGTGAATATTTAAATCATCAAAAAGACTTTCGTATTTCGATCTCTGGACGTCACTCCATTGGGGTTGTAGTGGGGTGGTATGTCGAAATCGGACCCACTAAAACTACATAACGTGCCACTCTGCACCTGGAATAGGAGTGATGTGGAAACTGCTGTTGTTAACACTACCGGACCCCTCCCAGCATCCGCCCGCACTGACGTGGTCACCATTTACGGCTAAATTCTTTATTTATCTATCTCCGCACTTACTGTTACTGTAACGAATGGAGAGGAAAACGCGTCCCGTGCACCCGTGGCCACACTCAGGGTGGCATCACTCAGGTGGTCAGCGGTTAATTTGGTTCGAGTGTAGATTGTCCTCTCGGGCCTTTTCTACCACTTCTATATTTATCCGCCTGTCTATAGGTTAGTTGGTGTTATACATATGTAATAGAATATTGTGAATTAAAGTGATGTGTTATATTATTAACATTTAGTATATACAAACATGATTGAATTAACTAAAAATAATTATAGGTATTGTAACACGATAATGAATCTTAAATGTGTTTAACTATCATACATATTTATAGCATTATAAGAACTTTTATTTAATTGATTTGTAACGTTATGAATGATAACATCTGTATATATTATATCCTTAGCTTGAATTCATTTAATATAAAATTAAGAAACCTTGTATGGAGCGTTGAAATATTTTTTAAAATCACAAATATGAGGACATCACTAGAAATTCATTTCACCTAAGAGCCCTTATTCTTAAGGTTCCCAAGGTTTAATTCAAAAAAGTTAGTCTAAAAAGAAACTATAAGCTTTCCAAGAAAATAATTAAATTTTAGGCTGTAAGATTCACAATTCAAAACCCACAATTAAAACTAGCTTTGAATGGTTCAAATCTATTTAGCTTTATAGCCTTCCAACCATCGCAAAAAAGCAACGAATTTTAAAAAAAGGCTAAAAAGCTCGAGTCTTATCTATTACTATTTAAAATACTCTATGAATATTACATTACTACAAATTAGTAATTAACTTTCTAGTAACAAGAGCCACTACAATATTTATTTTGAAAAGAAACAAATCCCTTCTACGCACTTTAAAACATAATTCATAAACGCTCATAAATTAATTTTAAATCTACTGTTGAATTTTTTGTAGATATAAAAATAATCTTGGGATAATAAGAACGTATGTGGTTTTATAAGTTTAAGGGAAAAACTATATTAAGTGGTTGTTAGAAGGTTCTCATTTAGTGTTAAAATTTTCAGAAATAAATCCTCACATTTTTCCCAACTGTGTTCGAGTTTCAGAATATCATGTTTACCATTTCTCACTTGTTACATAATCTTATACGAAAGAATTCTATCCTAAAACTTTTAGTTCGACGATTTATTTCGTGAAGTTTGCGGTATAAAAACGTTGGGCAACTCGTAATGGTGTGTGCAGAACTTGAGAGAGTGAAAAATATTTGTACTCCTATTGTGTAAAGTACGTTACATTTTTATAGCTTCTTTGTAGACATTCATTTTCGCACAGAGGTAGTATATAAATGTATACTGTTTAGTATATTAACAATAAATTAAAACACTTTTTATCAGGCCGTATGGTCGTAGACTAAGCAGTGCCTGTGCTATGATAAACATACTACCTTGTTAAAAACTAACGTTGTTCGAAACATGTGCCCCTTCGTAACTGAAGTGATGTGACGGCAATGTTTTTCAATTGGACCTTACCTGTATAACAAAAATTAATCGTATTATATTTCCCCCCACTAGACATCAATGCAAGAAAGTATTACCCAAGCGACTACAATCTTTGGATTATGACTGAACTGAACAGCTGTTGGTTATACCTTCATAATTATGAATCTTATGCACACAACATCAAACCTACACGCCTTCACATATATTTTTATACATAGACATTACAAATATTGTGTATTTTACTGGCAATAAGTTTTACTTTTTTGTATGATTCTATATAGTACCCTGGAATAGACTCCAGACTCTCACAAAGAAATACATTTTTGTTGTGTGTTATATACTGCCTCTAATCATTGCTTGTACTAATATTTTTTGTGAAGAGGGAAATTAATAAACATTATTATAAGTATTATAATTTTTAAAGATGTCACCAGAATTCAACACAAAGGAGCACTTAAAAACCGGTAGTACGCTTGTATTTTTTAAGTTGCATATGTCCATAAATACTATTTGTTGACTTATCATATCACTTATCAATTTGTTTACGTCATTATACCCTTAAAAAATTAGATGGTATTGATTAATGACAACAACATACAGAGTAAATGATTATACTTATGCCATTATTGTTTGCCCTTGTATCAGCAAGTCAGTATTTTTAGTAGTTTAGAGATATGTGAAGGGAACGCGTGTCATGTCCTTTTGACACAAAGGGGGGATCCTCTGACCAAGTGAAGTAATCATACCTGGCGGGTCGAGGCCCAACGGTTAATGTCGGGTTGTTGTATATACTCGTATGCTAATCGCCACGAGAACCTATATTTCGCGATACAGGATTAGTTATTGCTTCGTAGTTCATTATACTCCGTAGTTCGATGTATCTTCGCTAGATGTCGGTGTAGCATGTTTTTCTGTTTGCGCTGTATGTGGCAGTCACCACAGATACTATAGTAGTTCCATATTATTCAAACTCTAAGTAATAAGTCTTAATCAACTCACCATCATACAGATACATAAATTTGGATATATAAAGTCACATCTGTTCCCAAAAGGGTTAGGCCAATGATCTCAACTTACTACGGTCACATCTCTTTTGCTGTGTTCACGTTTGCTTTTAGCTGTATGCATGCTAGTCGGTTTCTAGTGTTTTTTTTTCTTTTTTATTGACTAATAGCTGTTTAATGCTTAAGTACCAACTAAGATATAAGATTTATTTTTTCATTATCATCTAAATATTTGTCGCGGTATCCAAGCATCATGATTCCGCAATAATCTTTAAATTTACGTAAAAAATAAATGGATTTGCTTACAAGTGTTAATAACCATTTGTATATTAAACATGTTTGCTTCTGACATTACACATTCGCATCACAAAACAGATTTGTTTTGATGTAATAAGTACCTTTGATGTCTTAGTTTCAAACGTAATATACATATATATGTTACATAATCCAAACTCATGAAATAGTTGATCAAATTTGTTTGAAAATTTAAGCCTTAATTTTAGAGTGAAATTATTTTGTTTGGGGGAATGAAACTCAGTGTACTACTCAAGTGTTATGTCATAAAATTATTCTTTTACTTAATTTTTTATGGTCGGACTCGTGTTACCCAAGAATATTATTAAAAATTTAAAACACCACAATTAATAGTACGATATTTTTGTAATATTCTGTGTGAGAGAGAGAGAGTCTTCGACACAAATGAAACTCGAAACGTACGATATTACAGTTTCTAAGAAAATCGATTTTAAACATTTCTTGTGTTGCCTTGTGTTGCTTTTTGCCGACTTTAGTGGAGACGTATTTTCCCATCTCTTCCTAATTCTGGAAGGGTAGAACTAAAAAGCATCAACGTACTTGCATATCTCGAGTTGGAAATATTTAGGAGCTTTACGAAACTTGAAATAATACTTTAAAGTTTGAATATAGAATTATAACAGTTTTTGTTAACAAAAGTTGCTTTAAAGCATTTAAGCAAACCATAACAAATTAAAAACGTCATAGACAGTGCATGTACATAAACAGTACAGAACATAAAGGTGCTGAAATTGTTCTGTAGTTTCTTAATCTGCTTGCCAAGAGGTGATTACAACGACGCTAGCCTCCAAGAGTCCATTGTTACAATTTACTGAGAACACTAAAGTCTGTAAGGAACAAGCGCTATAACAATTAAAGCGGTAATATCCAAGGTAAATGGTAATGTTAGTTGCGAAACGATGAATTTTACTCATGTATTTTGATTCCAAACTGAGAAGTCCTGTTCTCGATACTATCAGTTTAGGGATATCTCTATTTGTGGTAAATTTTAGTAGAATTTCTCTAAAGATCTGCGAACAATAGTATATGTAAAAGTTTTAAAAGAATAGGGTACTTGGTAAGTATTTAGTTTTTTTATTTAATATCATTGATTTAGTAAAATTTAAGTCACACAACTTTTCAAATTTTGTAATCTACTTAGACCTGATATTATTGAACTATATATACTAATATTACTATGTATAAAAGAGAAATTGCGGCAACATGTTTAGCACCATACATTGGTTTAGCAAGATATCAACCCAATTAGTCGCTCTGCTAAGCTCATAATGATCGAATGTTAAAATTAAGACTAATGTTTGCATTCATAAAATAAAAGTTTAAGAAACTAAAAAAAAACACTTTTATAGAATATCAAACTAAAAGGTAAAAATATGTTTCAATTGATTTAAATTAAGGATAGTGTGATTAGCAAAACAAATATTTACGAGAAGAAGTATTTACACATCTAATAAGGTTGGTTATAAATAAATGCAAGGTAATTCACTTCAAACATGAAGCTAATACTGATAAGGCTAATAGTTATTTATCTAAACGACAACTGGTAACTAAAATATTGTTACAAAATATATTATTATTACAAATATTTTTTACTAAAACTCACCTAGGATCTTTATTTTCTAAATTGAAATCAAGTAACCAGACTAATAAAAGTGTCGTATCTCCATACATTAATTTGTAATCTATGAGAAAGTAACATTCCACGTGTGCGCTGCGCGAGCCTCGCTGTCATGAAGTTGCGCGCTAAATTTTGTTTGAAATAGCTTCTCTAGTACATTACATTCAATGCCTGACACAGACTTTTTTCTTCTTTTTGTATTAGATAAGTTTCATATTGTGTGTATGATGTATATACAATGTGTACACTTCAGTAATGATAAAGTTAGAATTCAACTTTTCATTGCATAAACATATTTAGGTTACTCCCAAAAATTTTAAATTCTTTCTTCTTTCCCATTACATTGAGTATTAAGTGTGTGTGATCAACAAATTTCTGTTCTGCATGTATGTCTTTTTTGTGCTTATTACATGTATATTTTAAATTATTCAACGATATAAGATAACGAATATATGCTGTATCGCGGGAGATTTTAGCATAAGACTTTAGTTTAAGAAAATTAATTCTTGGTTACAAATATATTTTAAAATTAAGGATACACTGCAAGAGTTTAATTCTTCTGCCTCTAAAGAGGTGTTGTACACTTGCGTAAGCTTCCCAACTTTGTAATAACAAACAGTGATAAAATAATTGACAAAATTAAATATTTTATTATCATTGCCGTTGAGCTACAGGTCCTTCAAGAGTTTTCTATTTATTTTTTAATTTTACTAAATTATGTATATCTTAAATTTCAAGAAAATATATTTCACTTTGAAGGCGATAATCAAATTCAGAAGAATATGGTTTATTACTGTTTATCATGATTTAAACGCATTGAAGATAGTTATAAGTTTGAAATTACTTATCGCTTCGATTGTAAACAGTAGGCACACAACATTATTTGAGTGAAATATATCATTACAATCTCTTAATTGATGAAAATTATATCAGATTTTTGTACCTAAACGATAGCAGTCGATATTGACATAAATATAAATAGGACAATCAAATTATGGCCTAAAAGTATATTTTAATACATACATATGAATAGGAGACAAATGATTTAATTTCATTTACAGTCACCAAAAAGTACGTTAATTCTTAATGTGGTTCTGTTTCAAGACTATTTCAAAATATTAATTCAAACAGTGAAAACATCAAAATCATTTTTTTTTCTTACGTTAAGAGCCTACCAGAGTGAGTTTTTCTGACTGATGGAAAGCTTGATTACAATCCAAGATTTGTGGTCACCATACTCATTGCTTGTTCTTCAATTCTCAATCTCTCAATTCAAATTGTATAAAATTGCATAATTTTTATACCTTAATTGGATTACAGAACATTTCAAATGAGATTATTTGTGATTTTATCACAATAATGGTAATTGATATCACAATATCGGACTACTTTCATATTGGAATGATGAAAAATATAATAATTGGTTTGAAAATGAACTATAATTTGTGTTCCGTATAAATGACTTTGAAATCCTGATCTCAATTATAACGTTTTACGTTTAACATATCTCAAATCAAGTATTAATATTACATTGTTCATAGATTATTGTTATTGAACGAAGTCTGTTGTTAACTACCTCGGTGGCATAGCGGTAGCGTATGCGTCTGCTGTGCTTGAGGTCTCGGGTTCTAATCTCGGAGCGTATCAAATGTTTATATGATCTGCAAATATTTTTATGTATTATTTTCTATGATATAAATGTATGTGTATCAGTCAATCTAGCTGTCATAGTACAGCTCTGCTTAGTTTCAAGTTAGATGGCGTTGTGTGTCAGATCACCTATATATTTATTTTTATTTATTATTACCTTACCAATCAGATGTAATTCACACTAGAGACTGTAATTTACATCACACTTGTGCCTTAATATGAATATATACCAGTAAAGTAATTGGCAAAGTGATTATTTAATACTCTGTACTAACCGTACAGTCAAAACAAAATAATAATATTAAAATATATCACTCACCTGCGCGAAACCTAAGAAAAAATGTGTTTATTACGTTCTCGAATATTCTCAAAGAAAGTCAAACTACGATCCAATAACCTCATATTGAAGGAAAACACCCAAATCAATTCGTCTTTTCGCATTTTCCTTGATCGTATCCAGTGTGCCTATACACAAACTGATCTATTATTAATACTCAATCTGTTTGACAAGATGGCGCTGCTCTCATTAACATAAATCATGTCGAGACTTGATATCGCTGGATTTAAGGCACTTTATGAACTGTGTTGTGCGTATGAAGGATGATATCAGCCGTGAAATGTTGGCGATAAGTTTTGGCTGAAAGTTTGAAAAAATGCGTGTTTAGCTTTTTATGTTGTATTCCAAAATCAGTTTAGTGGTTTAAACATGGCAAACAAGCTTAGGCTTACATTCACAGTCAGTAATCATATTTTACTAAGAACAGGGTGTGTATTTAGTTGTTGTAGTATTTAGATAAGATACTGGCCAGACTGAAAATTTTAAAAGAAAGTGATGACATTCTATTATTCATCGTCTTAAACATTACAGTTGTAAAAACTATAACATACAAAAATCTTATGTTACCATTTGTATCCACATTCTCAAAATGTTTTGCAGCTCTGCGTGCATAATGTAACAAAATATTCAAGTTTCAGTCTTCGAGATTAGTCGCTCAGTTCACGTTGCAGTGATATAATATCATGACTACCAGGTGAATGAGCTTGCTTTATTGTTCGAAACACAGGGCGGACCACGAATTAGTTAACATTTGAAAATCGTCTAAAAAAAATATTTCATATATTATAAAAACTGTTCATTTACAAAAAAGCTATTTAGTTGTTAGTTATTTTTTAAAAACTACATCATTTGAATGACCACCATTTCGACGTTTGCGCTCTTTTAAGCGAACACTGAAATTTTTGAAGACTCTAGGCCAAAGAGACCGTGAGATCACCTACATCTATTCGCTGATTTTTTCTTTTGAATGTCTTCTCATCTGGAAATTAGCTTTTCTAGAAACATGTCTTAAACCACCGGTAGGGACTCAGTTTGACAAGTGATTCCATCTTGTTGAAACCATGTGTTACGATTGTAGCCAGCAAATTCCAGTAGCATCGGTCCCAAGAACTCTCGTGACATTTTCGCAAGTTCAGCAGAATTAACAGTAACTGAACGACCACGAGAATTTTCGAAAAAATAGGGTCAAACGATTCCTTTTGCTGAAATCGCAGCCCACACAGTTACTTTGGGAGAATGAAGTGGCCTCTGGTGTTTAGCTTTGGGATTTTTACTGCTCCAATACCTGAAATTCTGTTTGTTTAGATAACCGTTGAGGTGAAAATGAACTTCTTCAGAAAATAAAATATTGTCGAAATTACTGAATCGTTGTAATATTGATTCGGCATAAGACTTGTGTAGATTTAAATCAGTAGGTTTTAGTTCCTACACTATCTGGATCTTAAATGGATGTAATTTCAAATGTAATTTCGAAATACGGCATATTGATGTAGGATAATCCTAATTCAGCCGAACGTTTGCACGTCGATACATCTGGATTACGTCGAACGCAAGCGGTAACTTGCACACGTTCTCTTCGGTCCGAGAAGTCCATGGGCCTCCAGTTTGCTTCACATTTAGCGTTGATCCCGTTTCTTCGAACTTCTTTACCTATTTCTTTATTAAAACAGCACTCGGACACTAATTTAAGTCGTATAAATCGTATTCAACACGAAATAAACGTCTTACAGTAATAAGCGAAATCTTGTTTAAATAAAATTGTTTCACACAATAAACGCGCTACGGCTTCGTGACGCGATCCATTGCGACAAAATTTCCTAGAAAAGACCCCTCACCCCGCCCAGCGCGGCATTTGTTTGCGCAGGATGTTAGATTCAAACGGTACCAAATTCTTGCCCCACCTTATATAATTCAAGTAGTTTCTATTGGTCTATCATCAATTCTGAGTTCGTAATGTAAAAGAAATGAAGTCATACTTGGCATTGACGTATCATGTCATTGTCATGTGACAATGTCGTTTCGTGATAAAAGAGAAGTGGTTTTATTTTTCTTATATTACATATACTGTTACCTAGGTGACAGATGTTATGTTGTAAAATCTATTTACAAATATGTATGTGATTAAGTGTTTTCCAAAAGGGATCTACGACAAAATAAAGGTTGTATCTGCATGGAAATAGCGCTACGGTTAGTTTCTTCTACAGATTGGCCGCATTTAATATTTTGTAGCGGGACGCTACTTTGTGTTCTCAAGATTTTTCAATCGATAAATTTAGTGGAACTATTTTTTTATATCTGATAATATTTTATATTAAAACAATCATTATTTTGATTAATATTAGTGTTGTGGGCATCCCACTTATAACTGTATAGAAACTGTCTTGTTAGCCTAACGATTGGTGTATGCGATTGTCGGCCAAGAGGTCTCCAGTTCGATTCCTAAGTCAGGTTAAAAGTGTTATAGAACTATTCTGATTAAAGAACTATTTAACAACAGCCTGCAGTTTGGAAATCTTGACCCGTGTCCCGTAGAGCACCTAGAGCTGTCGTTCCTGCTCCCCGTTCGTATCGGATAATCGTCCCATCCGATTGTGAAAGTGATAGAACAGAGAGCGCCCACAATCTCACTAGTTACCACTTATTGACTTTTTTTTTATATACATGTATATATGAGGAGCCTGCCAAAGTGACTCTACTCTGCCTGATGTAAAGCATGAATAAAATCCAAGAGTTGTGGTCACCATACTCACACAATACGCTATGGTGACCCACACTATTGCGGCCTAGTGAGGTGCTTTTTCACACTCCGCTTGGGGACGTAAAAGGCATGACAGACATCGTGACAGTGTAAGGTTTACACAGTTACCACGATAACTGTCACCCTTGCATCAATGGACCTCTGGTCTCACACTCACCAACGAAACACGACAACACGGACGCTTGCGTTTTAGGTTGATCTTCTGTTCGAGGGTAGTACTGCACCGGTCGAGCCGGCCCGCTCGTGCTGAAATCAGTGTGGCTCTACTACCTAAGAAACCTTGACATCTACAATCTTAGTTACAAATTAGACATGGGTAGAATGTGTAACCAGAACCACCATTGATCCAGATATATCAAAGTACTTTAAAGAACACATCCTTTAAAACTTTATATTTCCAATGTAATAATGATCTAATGCTACTAACTGTTAAGACTGTAAAGGTTAATTAATTAACAGGGAAGTTAATTTGTATACATTTTTTATAAATCCATCTATTTTAGTTAGGCTTAAAATTTCAAAATTAAAACAGAACAGCTTTTAAAAACTTGATGTAGTTTAATATTGCCGATAAGTGAACATTTCCTTATTCATTATGTAAAATTTTGTGACTAAATGAATGTGGATTATTTTACATTTCTAATGTAATTGAAATGTAAATGTTTTCATCAAACAATGAATTCGTTACCCATAAACCTCTTGACAACTTTGTTTTTTTTTGTAGTTTATTTTAAACACATTTAATTTTCAGTTAATGCTTGCGATAATTGAATTAAATGGTTTAATTGAGGAATACTAAAATGTGTAACTCTCAAACTACTTTGTTTAAAAGGATAACGAGAAAGAGATAAATTTTGCAAATAAAAAAAAGGAAATAGCAAAAAAAGAAAAAGTCATAAATTTTGTCAACTAAACACAATAGTACAATGAAGGGTGCAAGAGCCATTTTGTGATAAAAAAACTTACTAAATCTTTTGTTGGTTCAGCAAATTCATGGTCTGTTACATATTTTTATAATAATTCAACACCTTTTCATCAAACGAATACGGCAAAATTACTCTCTTATATTTTACAGGGACTATTAAGATCGACATTTCGCACACAGGTTTCTGAAACATAAAATCTCAGTTGGCTTTGGCAGGAAATCTCAAAGCAATTTTCTGTAACATGCCGTTACTTAACAAAAATTTTCTTTTAAAATAACTTGAAGGCATCTGGTACATTAGCAGTGCACCAACAGTGATGTATTAAAGTCTAGGAAGAGGAATTTCTACATGTATTACGAGAAAGTAAAGTTTAGCTTATAACAGCAGTACACGCGATACTTTTTCTTTTTTTTCTATATTAAGAGCCTGCCAAAGTGACTCTACTCTGCCTGATGGAAAGCATGAATAGAATCTAAGAGTTGTGGTCACCATACTCA
The DNA here is from genome assembly GCA_949316085.1 of Hypercompe scribonia. Classification (NCBI taxonomy): domain Eukaryota; kingdom Metazoa; phylum Arthropoda; class Insecta; order Lepidoptera; family Erebidae; genus Hypercompe; species Hypercompe scribonia. The sequence continues at coordinate 2,664,886 of OX438981.1, forward strand.
TCGCAAATGCAGACAGTGCAGCACTATGACGGCCTTGTGAGATGCTTTTTCACACTCCGCTTGGAGACGTAAAAGGCATGACAGTCATCGTGACAGTGTAAGGCTTACACAGCTACCACGATAGCTGTCACCCCTGCATCAATGGGCCTCCGGTCTCACACTCACCAACGAAACACGACAACACGGATGCTGGCGCTTTAGGTTGGTCTTCTGTGGGAGGATAATACTGCCCCGGTAGAGCCGGCCCGCTCGTGCTGAAATCAGCGAGGCGCTACTACCTATAATACCAGAACGTTAAAAGCCAGAATAACTTAAACAGCGTTATGGCTATTATGGAGTCGTTTTCTTGATTAATTAGTAAGTTTTTTTACTTTATTTTACATACAACTAATTTTAATATATTATAAGCTACATAAGTGTAAAGTATCATCTAAATCTGTATAGTAATTTTTACGCGAAATAGTAACAAACATACAAACTTACGCAATTATAATATTTAAAGTTAAAAAAATATCAAAATATTTAACCATAACGAGTCTAGGCACCTTGTTCAACATAGGGCCGTGTGTTATCGGGCGAAGAAACCTGAAGGCGCTTTTTATCGGCTTTATAAAATTTAAAATGATTCAAATGCGTATCATAATGGATCTTCCCATGGGAATGAAATATTTTACCACGGTAAAAGGTAGCTTGTGTCATTAGCCAGCCATACCTATAGATATAGTAATAATTTTATACCTAGGATTTTTGTATATGAAAATACATATACAAAAATCCTACTATAAAATTGCTCTGTTGCAACGTAGTTAAAGAAAGAAAAACACACAAACAAATAAACACTTATACTTACATATTTATATTTATTATGTAGTGATGGACTTATAGTACGGGAGGCCACGATGCTAAATCGGGATTTACTCGAGCGTCATAGAGACCTATACGGTTGTGAAGCTTAGATGATGAAAAGAAAAATGACATATAAAACATTCCATTTCATCAGCGGGGAGGAGCGGCTATAGATTTTCAAAAATGTAAAAAAAAAACAGTTCCATGGACATACTCGAGCGTGTCAGATAATCATATTATATATGTCCTACGTATTTTTAAAAATGTATATATGTTAATCTGACTGTTTCAGTGATGGGGGTGGTCGCACGTAGGGGTCAGAAATAAAAAAAAAAAAACTTTATCAAGCGCGTCAGATTTTCGAAGGGGATGTTAAGTGAACCTAAAAAAACACTCTTATATAATAATCTGACGATTTGGATGTGACGCAAAGTCATGGCCGTTACTAGAATGTGCAAAAAAATTGGTTATTTTGAAATACTCAAGCCCGTCAGATTAAGATATATATGGTTCATCTTGATGCACTAGACGTGCTGTCTCATAATCTGACAATTATCTAGAGGGATTTGCTAATCTGATAATTAAAAAATTGTTTTTTGTATTTTTTTAAACTATTGAACTTAATTAATTGAAAAGCTCAGGAAATAGCATGCAAATGAGAAAGTACATGTTTTTTTAAAGTAGAATATTTGTCTTTATAAGAAAATAAATATAAAAAGTTTAATTGTGTGAGAGGAATAGAAGCGTGGAGAGGGCAACATAGGCATCACGTAGCTGCACGCATTAAACTGTATCGATGAATTTTTGTTACTTCGGCTTGCGGAAATTGTCAGATTATATATTTTTCGTAATCCTTGAATTATTCCGTTCAAAATAAAAAAAAATTTAGCGACACTCGAGAATGACGTGACGTTTTTTTTTACAACATTGTAGCCCTCCCCCTTCTTTACGTCTCACTCAAATTGTCAGATTAGTGAAATCTACACGTTTTAGCACGTAACTAACTCGTCTTATCTTAATCTGACGCGCTCGAAAATGTTTGATGATCAATTTTTTTTTACTAATCTGATCCTTTATCCTTGACGGGCGATCATATATAGAAGTCTCACATTTGGTGTAAGTACTTAATAGAGTACAAGGTATCTTTACTCGAGCGCGGCAGATTAATATACAGGGGTATATTAATCTGCCGCGCTCAAGTAAATCTCGGAATCCCTTCTACGGTTCCCCTACTGTTAATACCTCAGGCATTTTCTCCCAGTCTAAGTTTGGGTTGTGAAGAAAAACTGCACTAGAAACTAAGTATTTTTTAAAGATATAATAATAATTAATAAATTGACCAAATGTGCATAAACAAATATTGAATCATCCCTAGAATTGTACAGGAATAAATCATTATGCCATAAAAGTACAAAAAAAACTAAAAGTATTCTATCTGATCATAAGAGATTCTTTCAAAATCTGATTGAAGAGTTAATAACTTTTTTAAAGATAATCGTATAAAATTATACATAGCTGAAACATATTTCAGTTTTTAAATTAAAATAGAAACATCCACGCAAAAATAGTGAGTGTTTCTCATTGATTTGGGTATATTCCTAACAGAGTTAGTAGAGTAGTATAATAAATACAGTTGTAAGAATGAGACAGAGTCTTCGACTTAGGGAATCAACACTAAAACGTTACTTGAAATTAATCTAGATACCGTCTATTGTGTAAGCTTCTAAGACGATATCATTTCTCGAGTTATTTAATTTGGTTAAGGGACTTGACCTACTCAAAATTTTCTCCTTTCGTCATACCTAAGCCAAATAATTGGCAAACTTTCTATTTTACACGTCTGAAAATGTAACCTTTATCAAACTTGCTTAAAAGCAATATCCATTTGCGGGTCTCTCAGCACTCTCAGAAGGAACGTTATTTAGTTCACAATCTACATTTATTGAATATTAATAAACTTACCTACTATAATCTATTTTCTGTAGCGATATTCATCAACATCAACAGCCTTTTACAGTCCACTGCTGGACAAAGGCCTCTCCTTAGCAAGGAGGTTTTGGCTTACTATACCACGCTGGCCCGACTGGTTGGAATAGGGTTTGTTTCAAGCTTTCCTTCTCTTTGTAATGATGTTGTCTTGCATACTTTCTTCCCTTAGTCGTCTTTTACGACACCCATGGGATGAATAGGGGTGGTAACACTATGTATTCTTAATCCATCACCACACAGGCAAGCGATATTTACTATTTAATTATATGTAGATAAGTTAGGGTATGGCAACTTATATGTCTAAATATTAACTATTATTAACTATAGTTATTCAAATTAATTCACACCTTTAACTTACGAATATGAATATTACCTGAAGATTGACACAGTATATTTTAAAAGAGAAGTTTCGCTTTTAAAATGAAGCTAAAGCCAAACAGTCTCACGTATATTCGCAATGTATTCTGACAATCAAAGGACGAAGCTGACGAGATTTTCAGACAGCTCTAAGTCAGTGCTAACGAACCAAACAGTATGGAAATTTGGCCTGCCTTTGAAGCCTCGCTTATATATTTTGGAAATGAAACGAATTTTGATGTCATATTGTTCCGTTTTCCTTAAGATTTCACTTTTTGTTTAAATTTCCGTAATAATGTACATCAGTTTTCATAGCGCACGTCTTGTTTTAACCACACAATTATGTACTTTATGTGTTTAATGTTTATATTTTTTTAAATCTATTAAACAACAGCAAGATAAACAAAAGAACTTATATTTCTCATAAAGGTAATCCAGTTTATTTCCATCTGTGAATAGAAACTTATTGTATGATTACTGCAGTAGTTCATAGCATAGATTACTTTATCATAAATTTGGTAGATAATAATATTTTACATAATTATTGTGTAATAATTTATGCTTTAATTATTTTTTTCTTTTAATACTGCTAAATATTATAACCCCATTAAATGGTTAATTAATTGTGCTCTTGTCGCAAAGTACCTTTAATAAGATCACTACTTAGAACGAACAGTTATAAATTATGCTATGTTCCATGCCACTGGACATGGACATTTAAGTAAAAGTCAAGACATATTATACGAAATGAGATGATAATAAGAGGTCAAGGTCGACAAAGATGAAAGGGCGAGAGACAATTGTAAGAAAAATGAAGAATTTTCTTTTGTGTTGTAATTATTTTCGCCGGAACGGTTTCTAGACGAACAAAAGAATTCACCGAATTTATGACGAGTGTTTTCTTTTTGTTTTCTCGGCATTGGATCTGGACAGTTTCAAATAATTATTGAGTTAAGTATGAATATTTGATACTGGTTCAGTGTTAGGGTTTAAAGACGTTAGAAAGTTAAGGAAACATTACATTTAATGACGAAAATTAATGATATCATTGTATAATTTTTAATACACATGAAATCTGGACTATATTAGAATGAAAAAGTTGAGATGAAATTTTGAGCAATAAAAGTAAACTAACAGCTATTTTAGCTTAATTATTGAGAGAGAGTAAGGTGTAGCAGAACTAGCCAATGAAGGCTTGAGATGTTCTAATTCTCACTTATGTGTTGCACATGTCACTCAAACTTCTTGACAATTTTTAATTATTACGTAATTTGAGCTCTGTGCTGAGTTAATAAACATCTTGAATTAAGCCAAATTATTTCGTGTATTGTTTTCATACTTTTATGAAATATGATACCTTATTATTATGGAATATTTTTCATTTTTTGGCTTCCTCAAAAAGTAATAGAATCCGGATTTTTTCTGCTTTAAAACAATTTCTAAAGATTCAAATTATAATTTACGATTTATAAATACAATGCTTGTTATGAAACTTAGATCCAACAGAAGTTTTTTTTTCTAAGATCCTTAATCCCTTTCACAATCATAGAAGGTACTTTACTAAATTTCCTAATGCACACTGGTTTTATGTCATCGATTATTTAAAACAAATAAGATAAAGTGTTAAGCACATTTCGATCACAGAAAGTTTGCCGACTTCTTGGGTATTACGAGTTTAATGTTACCTAAGTTACTTTGACTTTTCAAGTTCTAATGGATATTTTTTATCTATTCTTTAAGTGAGATTTATTTTCCCACATTCCGACTCACTTAAGGTTGACCACTCAGCAAAGTCAATAACATCTCACTATCTTTTTATAGAAATAATTAAAGCATTTTTTTTTAATTTGGTAACAGTATTCCTTTAAAAGGTTCACTTTATTTGAAACATGCAGCGTCGCGTATGTGATTATGAAACATCTAACACCACATGGTGGTTGATGTGGCAGTCGCTCCTTGACTTTATAATTTTGCTGTTTTTTGTATGATATTAATACGAATGTTTATTAAATGAAAAATCATATTTAACTTAAAAAACGTATTTTTTCTTTTATATTTTATTCTTTTTCATTGACTGCTGTTTTAAACATCATAAAGTAATGTTGTAGTTATAAATCTGCTAAGTGTTCGGCGGGGACAATTTTTTTTGTGCATGAGTTTCTTTTAAATATAGTATAAAAATTAGAAAATAATACAAACTCATATTTCTTTAGCATAGTCATTTTTGAGTATAGTTTAATCTACCACAAGTATTTAACCTCAAAATATATAAAATAGCTTAATAAAAATTTCTGGAAAAAAATGTAAGTTTGTAAAACAAATAACAGCTGTAATAAAAAACAGCTACAACTGTTGCTTCTAAAATCTAGATACAATAATTTGTGTAAAAACTTCTTACTCTAAAATGTTTTCTATAGCAAAAAACACTAAATATTCATCATCAGCCGGAAGACTTCCACTGCTGAACATAGGCCTCCCCCCTAGAACACCACGCCGTACGACTAGATGCCAACTGCATCCATCGGCTCCCCGCGACTCGGATTATGTCGTCGGTCCATCTAGTGGGGGGCCTACCTACGCTTCGCCTTCCGGTACGCGGTCGCCACTCGAGAACCTTTCTTTCCCAATGGTTGTCGGTTATACGAGCGATGTTCTTTATTCTAAGTACACACACGCAAACACACATGCAAAAAGAAATTTACATAACTGCAACATTAGAACACAATCATGCAGTCAGAACTTTAGTTAGCAGTGAAATACGAATAATAGACGTGTACTATGCTGTGAACTAATCACAAAGGCGATATTTCGACCAAAGAAGAAAATTGCCCAAAATATCGAATTAACTTGCTTTAAAAACAGGATCACCGTTAAGGGAATTGTAAATTTTCTTTCATAAACTTAAAGTATTGAGCTAGAAAGATTATGGAGCGGCCTGAGAAAACAAGCCGCCAATTCACGTCAGTTGACAAAAATAAACAAAGATGGGGACGAAGTGTGTTTACAATCACAAGACAAATTGTAATGAACCTATCGCGGTAAACAAGAAACTTTTGTAGTTAAGGAGATTAAAATGATTACAAATTATTATAAATGATTTTCATCAATTTATGTAGTTACAAATTTAACCTTACGTTGCATATTTTTTTGAAGTATGGTTTTCTTTTTTCATAACTTAATGATAACTTGTAAGAATAACTTGTAAGTAATGTTTACTTGTAAAGTATTATCGGTTTGTTATAGGTATGTAAAAATCGACTAAAGTACATTGTACGTTATTGTGAAGTCTTCTTAGACAGTAAGCTGTTCCCCATCTTGCGCAGGTGCGGTACTCAGGACTTACATTTACTTTGCGTTTCACGATTATGCAACTTGCAGTGTCACATTAAAGAAAATGTCAGTTATAGTAGAAAGAAAAGCTATTTTATATTTTAGTATTTTTCCTAAATTTACTGTAAATTTGTTGATGCTCCAGCTTATTTAGACTATTGTGCCCGTATTAGGAGGCTTTATAATGTTAGGTAACTCAAGAAAAGGAGAAGGTACTCAAGTCGGTTGATGTTTTTTTGTATTCGTTATTTAAAACATGTTTGAGAAGGTATACTACCGGCATCGTAGTCCCGTTTAAAAATGTATAAAAAATATTAAGAGTAGTAAATACCACCTCGAGATAAATAGTTTATTTTGGTAACATATTTTGTAAGTTATTTGTCGTACTCATATTTACTACACTTACGTAGAAGCTTTTATGTATAAATTATATAATTGTGGAAGTAGAACTAATAACTTCGATGATTCGACTAGCTTTAACTTGGCTTATCCAGCTATTTAAATAAAAAAACCAAAAACTCCTAAAACAATCTTAAATTATCACAACCAGTATGAAAGAATGTAAAAATAATTGAAAAATGCCGACTAGTCTTTGATTATTTGAATCTATGTATATTCACAATTTTGTCACAAATGTGCCGACAAAAGCTTACATTGAGCTTTAACTGTTCATGTAAGCCCTACTCAACACGAAGCTACTTCAGAGTGACGCATTGATGAGTTCGTGCCGTATCTATCGTAAATGAAATCATCCCTTTACTTGAAAATATTTTTTTTGTAACCTTTGATAAAAAAATTCAAACGATCCAGTCGTTTTCGTTCAAAGCATTTGTCAAAAAACTTCTTCATTGGCAAAGTTCATCAACCTCAGATGTTCGCAGAAAAAAATATTAAAAGTTGCCATAAATCCTTTGTCCACAAAAACCACGTAAAGTCTAAGAAACGAATCTTCAATTCACATTTGAAATTAGAAAATTTCTAGGAATACACATTTATCAGAGAGACATGATTATTACATTTAAAACGTGGAGAGGAATTTGAATATAATACTTTCATATTTCTTCTCGTAAAGATTCTTATTTTCGAAATAAATCATAATCTACCAGTACTCAATACATAAATGTCTTATTCACCTAAAAATCTGAGTCTATTTCAAAAGATTCTGTCTTTCATTTCAGATTGGATTTTTTGTCGGACAATATCATTTAGTCCGATAAAAATGCTCGATACTCGGGTTTTATTCATCCTGGTATTGTGTAAAAGAAAAATGTTACTTAATTTTGAATATCTTGTCAAAATAAATGATTATACGGAGATAAATTAGAAACTGATACATTAGACAAAATAACATTAGTTAACACCAAAGCGGTGAACGTGTCATCTGTAGAATACTCAATATGCACAATTAATTACCTTCTGGGTGGTACGGACGATGTGTAAGGATTAGTTTGCCAACAGTTTGTCAATGTCAGTTGCAAGTTAACAACTAACTTGAACTAGTATCGTAGTGATTTCTAGGGTCAAACTTTATAATCGGTCGTATATATTGTTATATATATATAGCTCGGTCAAAAAAAAGACCTATCTTCTCCCAATTACTACACGATCATGAAAGACGCGTGGAAGATGAACCGGTGGAGAGATATTATCGTTCCAGGCTAACCCTGATACTGACCATAATCCTCAGACATGAGTCTTTCTATCCCAGTATCTCTCAAAACGCGACATAAATTTTAATGGCAGCTACAAATTTATTTTTGGTTTGCTGTTCATCAAAACGAATACCAGCATTCACCAATTGATTGAGTCCGACAGAGGATCATAAATCGGTTATTCCTCTTGGTGAATGGTAGGGCCAGAGCTTATCAAAAGGATGAACTGTTATACAATAAACCATTGTAGTATGGTTGAATTTAAGACTAAATTCTGACCGGATGCTCTTACTCTTAAATTAGTATTGTAGAAACATAAGTATATTTATTAGCAGTACGGTTTTCATTGCTGAGGGTTTGCCTGGTTTGGGATCCATCGATCATGAGTGGTTTTATTTTAATCGTTAATAGATTAGACTTATGACGTCAGATTCAAGTCTGTTAATATTTTTACACATGCACATATATCTTATTGGCAAGATCATGCATAGTATGAACTATTGGTATTTGGTTGAGCTATATATATATTGCATTGTTGTACAGATTAATCAACAATTCTGATTGAGTGTAAAAATAAGTTGTGGAACTTTTGTGAGTGGTATTCATAACTGTAAAAATACAGTTTTACTAACATTTCTGTTACCGAAATTCTAACTAATTAAAAAGTGATTTTTGGACCCGAGAATGAAACATCCTTCCTTTGCTTCAGTATAGTGTTAAAATTAGGAAAATTGCCTCAATGAACAGAATCCAATAATAGTCTCATTGCAAATGCAGATAGATAATTTACTATGGTTACCCACACTATGGCAACCTAGTGAAATGCATTTTCACACCTCGTTTAATTGACCCGGGGGTGATAGTGGGAGGGATTTACACAGGAAAAAGTGCCGAACCATTTAGTTCAGGAACCTTTCTATAACATTAAACTCCAAGACAGGCACATGATGTCCTGTAGAGAACAGGAGAAGGTGGGAAAAGTTGGAAGAGCTCGTCAGATTACTCTCCATGATAAAGATGTTTCAGGACCGTCATTGAGGTGATATCTCATCGCAACTGTAGAAATTTAGGGATCCAGTTTCTTCGGGCCTGTTGATAATACTGACTACTTGCCGCTGCAATCGATCTAGAGCGTCTAGCAAATACTACGCAGATCCAGCCCAAAGATGAGAACAGTACTCCATACAGGAACGTACCTGGGTCTTATAAAGATGATACAGATGGTCAGGCGAGAAGAATTGGTCCATGTTATTCAGTATATCCAACTTTCGCGAAGCCCCCTTAGTGCCGCTTTCAATGTACTCTCATGGGTTGAGATCTGAGCAAACATTGTGCTTTGTGCTGTTTGTACTCATAATATGGAATTTATCCGGCAGTGGCAGTTGAGTGTTCAGAATAGTGGGAGGGTAAGAAATGGAGCCTTTTTGGTAGAGAGCGCGCACACCTGTGTTTTCTTAGCTTTGAACTCGACCAGATTTACGACGACGATCAGAGGTGGTAGCGAGTATTCGCAGTAATTAGACCACACAGCTTAGCCAATGGCCAGAACTGTACAGCCCGTTAACTACGTTGGACGTCCACCCTAATGCAAGTCCTTTTGCATTCCCTGGTAGTTTTATTATACGCTACTTTTAAATGATTAACGTTGAAGTGGCTTTGAGCACATGCCCTGGTCTATGCGCCGTATTCGACAATCAGTTTCTTAATGGTTTTTTTTCTATGTGAATCTGAAAAGGCCTAATGATAAATATATTTGTGGAATTACTTTTCCGTACATTTTTGATCAACGCTAAGTATTGATCAAGATTATTAATTGGCCCTGGCTTTAAAAATTATTGACTTCGCTTCTTGTTAAACTTTGTACACTGTCAGCTTTATTCTGTGTATGATCCCTTATCCAAAATATATGTATAATACTGGTTATATTTAAATAACTGGCAACATACAAATACGAAGTAGTAATATATTTATTCTTAAGCTACCCACCGCATTTATTCGAATAATCGAATCTGATTTGGTTCTACATCTTTCGCAAATATAATTTTAAATATTTCTGTACACACGACCCTATTTCACTAGCATATATCTACTTTAGTCAAAAGTAAGTGTACATTATTGTATGCTTTTTTTCTCTAACTTTCTAATTCTGAAACTTAAGAAACTAGCCAAATTTTTAGACACTAATCAAAAACAAGATTTGGAAGAAAAGTACTAAAAGCATATGGTAGAAAAGATTAAATTTTAATTTAGAAGCTTTGTCAAGTCGTGTTGAAAGACAATCTGATCGTCAAAATGTCACTGGAAATAGCATAATCGTAGTTTTTAATGTCCAAAAGGCAATACTTCAGCATATTATTTTATAACAATATGCCGAAGTATTGCCTCTTGTATACTTTGATCTTTACTTTGATAGTGATTATGGTTTTGATTCTGATTTGATTTTGATAAAACTGAATTAATTTAAGTTTGAATTCTTTGTAAGAATACCAAAACACTTTAACATATTGTAAGCATGATTTTATTAAAACTCATTTTAATTTTAAATTTAATTTAGTCTGAAATATTGTTTTGTGCTTTTCCTTTACACTTATAGTTACATAGGCTGTTTTTAGCTTACGGGGTAGCCCTGATACCCATAACACAAGTTAAATCTTAACTTCGATGCCGGAGTTCAACTATCATTTGTGCCCTGAATGTTTTGCTGTTTATTGTAAATTGTCACTAGTGTCATTATTAATGCCTTCTTACCCATTGAGACTTGAATTCCCCTACGTTAAAAAAGACAACTGTTACACTAGGAACATTTTGTATCACGTGGGACTTTTTAGACATACTCGTACATAAAGCGGATACAAAGTGTATTCAGATTCCAGCTAGGCAAAGTGATTGCTTAAACTATGACACCATCTGTGTAGTCAATTTCTATTGACATGAAACTTTTCATTGCAACTTTAATACGTATAATCAAGTAACACTGGTCTGCTGCGGCGTCGCAAAGGTATGGAGTTCATACTCTGCAGTTGTATGACATCTATTTGAATCTATGAATTTGAATTTCGAATGCTACTTCATAATTTTCTTTTTCGACACCTCAAGGAGAGATTTCATTCTTTCAGTGGATTTTTTCTGAGATTCAGTATCTGTTGGTAATCAATCCTTATATTTTTTATTGTCTTCCAAGATGTCATTATTTATTTGTATCAAACAAATCTTTTAATAGAGTAACACATAAAAGTTATTAAGAGAAAGAATCAAAGTGAAACACTTCTAGCCAGTTTAATGTCATTCTAATAATAAAAAGAAGTAATCTAGAATACTGATAGATAGATTGCAATTTTAAATACTACAGCGATAAAAACTTCATAATATCAACATATAATTGGTTAGTTTAAAGCTAAACTAATGCATTTCGGTTTGTCTTAATAATTTTAGTTTAATTTTTAAACAAAACAGATTAAACAAGCAATGCATGAACTTTCAGGAAACTTATTTTCTAAGAAAACGAATGATCACAAATAAATCTTTTTATGAAAAAATCTTTTAATCAAAAACAGAATAATTACATGACCCACCAAACAAAACCTCGTCCTCCTTAATTCACTGCTGATTAATCACTAAGTCACAGATACTTTCAGGAATCAACTTATCACTTCTTGCTTAAAGAGGACTCCGATCGCATATCTCACCCTAATTCGTCATAACTGAGCGGCTGTCGAATTCCGCGAGTTCTCGTACATATTCCTTACGCGTTGAATATGCGTTTTATTAGAAAATGTCAATTTTTGCAATTTTTGTTTTTTTATGAAGTGTGTGATTTTTATTTTTTATGTAAGTATGTGTTGATAATGAAATTGTTTTTTTCTTTATAACTCTTATTTAAAGTTATTATAAGTTTTATACGTAGTCGTGTTTTTTTTAACAATCTGTTGTCCAGTGAGTGTCAGAACAACAGATTTTAGTGTTACCATTCTACTTGTTTCTATGCTACTAATTTTATTTCTTTCCGCTATTAAATTTGAAACAACAACAACAGAAAAGTGTGATTCTTTTCTCTATTTAAGAAAATAGTGAAAAATAATAGTGACGTATAAAAAGCTCTTGAAAATATTTATTAACAAATTTGTACCACGAGGATTGTCAAGTTAATATTGAAAACGCTACGTTAGGTTATTTTCTGTCAAACAGTAGTTTATTACATACAACCTTGACGAAGATACAAAATAATTACTAGTTAAGAAATTTTCTACTTTATTTAGAACCAACAAAAGAACAAAAGATAACTACAATAAAAGGTTTAATTGATAATAATATCTTAGAGTAACCTCCCGATTCGTTCTTTTTGTTTACTAAGTCACCATACTAATTGCTAATGTAGACAGTGTTGATGGTGACCCACGTTATGCCAGCCTAGTAAAATATTTTTTACGCCTCACTTGCTGTGTAAAAGACGTGACAATCGGTGGTATTGTATTGCACACACTTGCCACGACAACTGTCACCCTCCATGAAAGGGCCTCCGGTCTCGCGCTCACCATCGAAACACGACGGAAGATCAACTTAACATGAAATTGCTGTCGCTTTAGGTTGATCTTCTGTAGGAGGATAGTACTGCCTCGGTCGAGTCGGCCCATGCTAAAATCAGCGTGGCTCTACTACTACCTCGTATTAATGTTCATAGAAGAAATAATTAGAAATATAATTATGTACTCGTAGGCAAGGTAATGATATGATTTTTAATGAAGCGATGAAATTAAAATAACTAAGAACATTTCTGCTATGCAAAGAATTTCATTCCATTCAAGAAAACTGACTTTTTCCTGTTAATTAATTCCTGAGTTTACATACATTAAAATATACCATTATACATTTATAAGGTTGAAAGAAATAAGTATTTACTAAAAGATTTTACATATTAAAGTAATTTTAAAAGAATAATTTACATACTAATTACCTATATCTACGAGTAGCCCTCATAGACCTGACTTTGTTTTCTATATTAAGAGCCTGCCAAAGTAACTCTACTCTGCCTGACGGAAAGCATGAATAGAATCCAAGAGTTGTGGTCACCATACTCATTGCAAATGCTGACAACGCAGTATGGTGACCCACACTATGACGGGCCTTGTGAGATGCCTTTTCACACCCCGGTTGGTAACATAAAAGGCATGACAGTCATTGTGACAGTGTAAGGCTTACACAGTTACCACAATAACTGTCACTCCTGCATCAATGGGCCTCCGGACTTTCTTAATAAATTGTGTTTGGCATATTTGAAAGGTCAGATTAAAAATGTTAACCCTAGATACAATATTTGGGCTTACTAAATCAATTTTGCTACTAAAATATTTAAGCACTTCGTAGTCACTTTTTGTAATTTTAGTTTAATATTGTTCTTGTTACAACTTAGTTAAATCGCAAATAGTTTAAGTGAATTAATATGAATTTTCTGTCTGAACTAGAGAAAATTAAATTTTGAACAAACAGAGATTGTATAAACCGTTTGTAAATGAGATTAAATGTTTAATATTAGAAGTAAAAACTTAAATAATGTAGAGCAAAACCTGATTGTTTCTTTTTCTGATTTGTTACAGAAAATTAAATTGAACACACCTCTTGGGGATTTCCGAGCTTGAGCCACCACGCCAAGGTATTTATAGTAATATCCTAATGTTCTGATTAAATGTTTACATTGGTACTTTTGACCCAGAGGCGTGTTGGGGTTTGGAGATTAACTCTAAACCAACATTATAGGGTTGTGTGTCACAGGGTTAAAATTGAACGTGACGCATTTATTCAACCACACCAATTCGTTTGTGTGTACTATCCTTTTATATACTTGAAACATCTTTACCCTCTTTTTAACCAAAACTAAATGAAAAAGAGAAACACAATACATTTTATGTTTAATAAATCTTTAAAAAAAAACAAATTATTAGTGATCTTGTAGTATTAGCAGTCAAACATAGGGGATTTATGTTAGTAATGAAGCATTTCATGAACAAAGTTCTAACATAAGTGTATATTTTAAACTGTTTAGTCATTACCTCATCATCTCAACCAAAAGACGTCCACTGCTGGACATAGACCTCCCCCAAGATTTGCCACAACACTCACCGAGTCGTCAGACCACCTTGTGGAGAGCCTACCAACACTTCAGAACTTTATGACCCCCTCGGCCATTGTTTCTGCGTGCATTTATCTTTATTACCTTATAAATTAACTCAGCATACTAATTTCTTACATTTTGTAACAAAAGTATAATATTTCACTATTACAGCCACTTAAATCGTTATGAAATAAAACTCGATTTGTTTTACCGAATACAATACACGGCCACTTAGAATCTGAATACAATATTGCTGATGCTTATAGAGCAATGAACGTCGAAAGTATCGGAAATCTCTTGAAACCCTTCATTTTAATAACACCCATTTAAGGGATCATTCGACCCGAAAGGATTTTGTATATGGGCCATTAATGAATTTCGTTCAAGAATCATTGGGAGCAGACCTTTCATACCTTAATTTGTAAAGGTATTCGATATTAAGGGTGATCGCCTCCTTTTGTATGGCGAGGTCGTATTGTTTGCGGTGAGCGTTTGATAGCTAAGTTTTGCTTAAGCAAACGACTTTTTGGCTCATACGTATTACGTGGCAATGGGCTTTGAATTTTTATAGCTTCATCGTTTTATATGTGTATTATAGGGTAAATATTTGAAACGATGTGTGTAAAAGGGTTTAAACACAAAACGACCGCTGTAAACATGTACTTTTGTTTGTTCTTTCTGATATATTGGAGATTAGAGATCGTTTTAAAACTTGTCTGCGTACAAAACGGTTCAGCAATTTTAGTATTGTTTTATTTAGAAGTTTTTTTTTAAATAAATTAAAAACAACGAAATATTGTTTTGTATTTGACTACACGGATAGGGTCACTACCCTATCCGTGTAGTCAAATGGCATATATGACAGCACGATATGACAGCTTAAACCACTATTTAAGCTGCCATATCGCTGCCTACTCGTGTGCTGAGTATTAGGGTTCGAACTCCCCACATTGAACAACACTTCGTGTGATCCACAAATTGTTGTTCTGAGTCTAGATATTTCGTAAGGCTACACAGGATATAATACTTGTGCGGGAGCTACTTACCTATCGTACTTTATTGACAAAGATACAAAGAAACGTAAAATATGCTTATTGACATCATTATGAAAGTTTAGAGAAATAATCTTCTAATTTTTTTGAAGTTTGGAGCTAAAGCACTCGTAGATTTATAGTTGCGTAAAATGTTAGTTAGCTGGCACTTGCTTTAGGTAAATAATAAATGATACATATTTAGGCGAGTAAATCATTTAACGACAATTCTACACGTTGAACTTAAGCATTAGAAGGCGCCGGCATTTCCTAAAACATCCTGAGAAGAAACACCGAAACAAACCATAGAGCTGTCCTTTGTTTTTATTCCATATTTATAGATTAAATAAAAACTAAACGAGTGCAGTATAGGATCTGGGATGGCATTTTGAAGAATGGAATAGGTTTGAGTCGGCCTATCTTTACAGATGGCACATGAGTCCCAGTAATCGTATCTCTTAATTATTAGTCAAAATAAATGAAGCATGACACTATAGCCATCAGAATATTTGGGTAAGCCTTGGAAACACTCTGAACGACCAGAAAGATACTATCATGTAAATTATGAGTTAGGATTCTCTGGTTGTAACTAACTGTAATTTTTTATCTTTGTCATTGGCCTTTATTGTGTGAGTTACATGGCTCTGAGCACACAAGCTTATTATTTACTATGAATATGATGATAAATGTATACTGCTGAAGAGAGTGTTTCAACAATGTTTGTAATAAGATTAAGTTGCGTTATGAAAATGAATTATTTTTAATTTTAAATCAAGACTAGCGACTCGCTATAAGCTTATTTTACTAAGGACCCTTATAAGCTAATAATAGTGGATCCGTATAAAAAAATATATTCAAATTACTATTTTTAGTCAGAAATATGCCTCCTATTTCATATACTTATTCTTAAAGATATGAATATGCTTTCGCTGACTTTAGTACTTACCATTAAAGCTGCGCATGCACGGAAGTGTCTCAACGGGTAGGATTTTATACACATTTATCGTATTTATGAGTCAAAATACATAAGAATGTACATAAACTAAATATATTTATGTATATAAACCTTTCTTGAGAAATATTTTACATACTGGTGAAAACTGTATCAAAATCCGTTGCGTGGTTTAGAAGAAGAAGACTTAGAAAGGCACAGACATTCTGACAGAAGTGGAGGGCGACTTTATATGTACTATGTAGCGACTAGTTTCGAGCGGATAGACTTACCGTTAGTACTAATAATCTTCCTTTAGAAAATTGTTATTTACGATAATTTGTTGCTTTGATTAAAGAGCCACAATAAACATTATCTATCATTTAATCATTACAAAATATTGTAGTGTAATAAGAAGGAATAAATGAAATTAAGTAACATATACACGCAATCCGCAATAATCCTGTGTGAAATGTTACATCTCATAGAATATGATGCAGTGATCCCGGAATTTCCTCCTGTCAGACACTTGATGGATGATCAGTCTCTCCGTAATGATATTAGTTCACTTATATCGAAACGAATTAATTTTTTCGTCCATTTTTGTCTGCACAATAATGTCAATACTCAGAGTAATGTTTTAGTAACATATTATAAATATGTATATATTTTAATTATTTGACACTCAGCAGAGCTTGTACTTCAAACGCTAGACTATCGAATAGTAAATCCTAAGATTTGCCAGTAAAATCTAAGAATTACCAACGCAGAAAGCAAAGCGAGCATGCCACAGCAATGGCCGCCGAGCGTCACATTATGGTTTGGTGTTAATGGTCACTGTTTTAACCTAACCTCTTTTTTAACGCTCGAATACCTCCTCGGGCTATCACTCCAATGGAGTTTACAGTGATTTGGTATGTTTTAATCAGACCAACACACACACTTAGACACATAAATACACCAACATATTAACACACATCTACTACACAATATCTTATAAAATAGTACCGAAACAACTGAATGAAATTGTGTACCTGTTACGTAACAAGCATGTTATAGAGTGTGTCGTGAGTGGAGTCTTCTGATATATGTATTATTTGCTTAAAAGGTAGCCCTAATCACGAAAAACTGAAAACATCCATTATGTCACATCCACACGTCACAAAAAGGAAGTCAATTAATCTTCTACTCACAAAAAAGAAACAATTTTATTCATAACTTTATACAATAAAAACATTTGTCAAGTCCTAATGTACTTAAAACGCACTTAACGGTAATTCTGGACTGTCCATTAAAAAGTTTCAAATTGTCTTAATGATTCTCCATTTACATTGCTTTGTAAATCACAGTTTAAGTGTTGTTGATAGAAGTTAAATTGATCATTGTGTTGTTTTTAAAGTTAATTTTTGTTCTGAAAATATAGGGTTAATGGAACTGTGCCGGAAATGTAAAACTTTACATTGGTTTACACTTTTATTGTATACTAACTTTTTTTGTTTACTTTCTTTTTTGCTGTCTACCTCGGTGGCGTAGCGGTAGTGAATATGACTGCTGCGTTTGAGGTCTCGAGTTCGATTACCGGGTCGAACTAAATGTTTGTATGATCTCCAAATATTTGTTTCGAAATTTGAGTGTTTTGTATGTATAATATGTATGTATTTACAAAAAAAAAAGTATATAAGTATTCTATCAGTCAGTCTAGTTATCATAGCACAAGCTCTGCTTATTTTAAAACTAGATGACGTGTGTTAATTGTCCAAAATATTTATTTATTTATTTATTCTTTTTTTTTTAATATAAAAGGGCAAATAAACCGTACGCATCAACTGATGGTGAAAGTCTACCACCACACAAGGATATTTGCACAGAATGTGCATCAAGTTTACCTTTTCTTTGCAGCGGTGTCATCGTACGCAGTTTGCTCCCTCGATTGACTCTTACGACACCAACGGAATTATTACTCAGTCACCATAAGGACTAAAAGGAAAGAATTGCATTCACTTTCTGAATTTTTATTAGGTATTTACAAATAACACAAAAGTAATTTTTAAATTAGTAATAGTTGCAACATCTGTTCACCAGTAACTATGTCTTACGCCATTGGGGTAGCCCCAAGGTTACCAAAATTCACCAACCAAGGCAACAGCCTCTGTGCGTGGACTTCTTAAAACAAACTTCAAATTTATCACTTAATCCTTATTGGCAGGTGACTCATATGTGCTCGTTTGCACAATACACGACAATAAGACACATAAGTTTTTGTTATATATATATTAAGAGCCTGCAAAGTGACTCTACTTTGCCTGATGAAAAACATGAATAGAATCCAAGAGTTGTGGTCATCATACTCATTGCAAATGCAGACAATGCAGTATGGTGACCCACACTATGGCGGCCTTGTGAGATGCTTTTTCACACTCCCCTTGGGGACGTAAAAGGCATGACAGTCATCGTGACAGTGTAAGGCTTACACAGTTACGACGATAACTGTCACCCCTGCATCAACGTGCCTCCGGTCAGTCTTAAGTACATTTATTTTAACCAGTTTGACTTGATAATTTCATTTTGTTTTATTTTTCCAATTTTTATAAGTTAAATTTTCGTCTCGTCTGGTAACTCAATTATTCCAGCGCGGTATATTACAACGTTACCACTTTCGATTCTAATACCACAATCAGACGGGCATCGTATTTAAAGAACCTTAGCAGCATTCAGTCGGAAAACTGTTTCTGACAAACTATGAGACAAGTCTAATCATCTGACCGTTAACTTTCCTTTTATGCTAATATAATGAAACGAACTCTGGCAGACTGCGGAACTTTCTTAATATAATATTCCAAAAGTCAAACAGTAGAGGGGTCAACATTTATAATTTAAAGGAACGATAGCTTTGTGCTTTTTAGTTATTTGTTAAGGTCTGTATTACATTTGGCTTTTGAAATTGAAAACAAGAATGAAATAAACAAGACTATTATAAATGCGGTTATTTTTTTGTTTACTTATTCTGTCAGAATTGTCTGGGAAACATTCGATTCTGAAATTAAGTTAAAAGGTAAAAATAATTTTGAAGAAAATAAATTTCATAGTAAAAAGCGTTTTAAGATATTTACAAAATTACTACTTATATTAAAATTTGACAATAAAATATTTATAACAATAGACATCAAGCACCCATGCTTTTTACAAAAAAATTCATTTTTTTCTTGCTAATCACATTATCCTTAATTTCGGTTAATGGAATATTAAGTTTTACCTTATAATTTTATTGTCTTTAAAAACATGTTTTTTTAGTTTTTTTTCAACTGTTATTTATTTGTAATTAATTCATTATTATTCTGAAAACAAAATTACTTTAATAAATTAAATGTTCTAGTTTAGGTACTTGCGTCACAAAATGGTGGCGTTTACGTTTTCTACAATCTTTCGACAACCTCCATGGTTCAGTGTTTATGCTGAATTCGTTTTTACTAAGAAATTACATTTGCACAAATATGTCTTATAAAATCCTATCACCTAAGTCATCAATATCAGTTGTAAAACCATTGTTGTTTTATAGCATTGAATAAACAAAGACATAATTGTCTTACTCATAAATCAAAGCTGAAGGTGAAACTGAAAAATTTTATAACAGATTTTTAAGTTGTTTTCAATTGTTTTAACAACTTGTCTAGTGTCTGTGACAATTTTTCACGTTTGGTGTAACTTTCATATTTCATTTTATTTGTGAAGTCAATTACGATACGTAAATGTTATATCAACGCATCTATTCACACATTAATGAGACTAATTATTTTGCATTTGTAAAAAAAAAATCTACGTTTTGGATAAATGCAGAGTAATTAGTTCTGCACTGTTATTTTGAACCTGAGTCGTGTGGTGATAAAATAAAAATAGTAATAAGATTAGAGAGTCACAAATATGTGATGTGTTTGAGTGTCATAAATCTATAGATATTTTTGGAATTAAACAAATATATGTATAAATATATACATCTGTCAGTTACAGTTATGTGTTCGGGTACTGACGGATAAAGAATACGAATTTTCACCACCCCTACTCTACCCACGGGTATTGTAAGAGGCAACTAAGGGAACAAAATATGCAAAACAACATCATTGCAAACAGAAGGAAAACTTAAAATAAGTCGTGGCCAAATAAACCGAAACTTCCTTTCCAAGGAGAACCCTATGTCCAGCAATGAACTATAATGATGATGACGATTCTGAATCTTATTGCATTCCCTTGAATATGATAAATATTAAAAACTAGCTTACCCCGCGAACTCTGTTCCGCCTTAGAGGGAATAAATAAGCAGATTTTTTTTTACTTAAACCCGTTCTAACGGGATAAAAATGTATCCTATGTCCGTCTCCTGGTTCTAAGCTACCTCCCCACCAATTTTCAGCTAAATCCGTTCATCCGTTCTTGAGTTATAAGTGGTGTAACTAACACCACTTTCTTTTATATATATAAGATTACATTGAATTCACACATTCTCAGTTGAGATAATAAGAAATCAAAAGCAATGGATAGTTAATTAATCATATCGCGTGTCTTAACAGATTATTCTTTATTCCAAAGACTTAAAGACTACTTATATCTGTTACTCATTAACTGTTATACAAAAGAACAAAAACAAAAAAACAACAAACCGTTTCTCCATCCGCTCTCTTTCATAAATAGAACCTCGGAAACTAATTTGTTGCCAGGATTCAAGCGTGATCAATCAATCACTGGGACAAAGAGACTCCGTTGTCAAAGTTTCGTCGATTTTAGCCGATTAGCCAGTCTTGGGTTATACAAACGGTAAAGTGAGAGACTTGGGGAATTTATTAGTTTAAAATTAACCAGCTCACTGTTTCAAACTATTTCTCTTTTTATTTTGGTACTAATACACCCTAGGATATCATTACTACAAAAAACTGGACACTGGCCAACTCTTACAGATATCGCTGCTCCATTATGTTTTAATATTTACAGAAAAATGATACAGAAAATTATGTTCTTAAATTTAAACAGAATGTAGATTGTAATGTTTAGTTCCAGATCGTTATAATCAGCAGCTTCTAGCACCTTACTCCTAGACATAGGTTTCTCTTTAGAAAGCAGGTACCATTCTAGCCACGGGGATTGGCATAAGGATTTATGTCAATTTTTCCTTCTCTTAACAATGCTGTTATGGATATACTACTCATATTTTTGTAAAAAAAATGTTAATTTTGAAACCTAGGGGTAGCGTGTGCGACTGCTGCACCTGGTCTTGGGTTAGATTGTCTGGTCGCACCAAATTTTTTATGATGTACAATTTTTTTTTGGACTTTGGGTAGTTTTTACAAAAAAAAGTGCATATGTAATTATGTCAGTTGTCTTGTACCCATAATATAAGCTCTAATTAGTTTGGGACTAGGTGACGCAGTGTAAGACGTTCGAAATAATGTTATTATTCTCTTTATTTCATTGAAAATACAATTTGATTACATTATCATTTTCTTTATGTCATTAAAATATACTTAATTACTTTTTTAAATACATGTATACACATATAAAAAAAATATAGTAGAGCACCAACTTCGAGTACAAGAACTAAGGAACTGGTGGTTAGAGCTCTAAAGATAAGAACCTCTACACTATACCAGCCGCGTCAAGAAGGACTGCTCTCTATGTCAGACCCAAGATCTAGCCCTCTTGTTTCTTTGTTTTTTTTTAACGTGTGGAAACCCTCTCGTATCTTCACTCTACCGGGGTTTACGGTGGGATGTGGTATCGGAATCGGACTGACTAAAAGCACACGGTGTGCCACTCTGCGCGTGAGACAGAAGGAATCCGGGAACAGCTGTTATTATGACATGATTCAACCCTCTTGCATGAGCTTCTTAACGTATTCGTGGAGGCTCATGGCTATCGAAACAATGATAGATAGATGATAGAAGTCACATTCTACATATCGACAATTTCGTGAGATAAATACAAACATTATTACTTTATTTTACTTTATTATTAAAATACTTAACAAGTAAAACTCTAGAAACTATTACTTCAGTTGGAACCATAATCTTTTGCAATTGAGAGGCAGTACCGGTCCGAGCCTTCGCAGAGGTATTGTCCTGGCAGTCGTTTGAAGTTATTTCCAAAATTTAATTTAGCTTATCTATATAGTTCCTTATTAGTATACTGGTTATTGAGATGTTTTAAATTAATGTATTGCTATTGCCATATTCAGAAATATTAAAAAAATGTAAAAAAATATTTTTTTTGTATTAAAAGTATGGGTGAAATTAATGTTTTAGGTAATAAAAATGTAACTTACCAAGGAATTATTACTATGAACACGTACAAATGTTCTCATACTCTGAATTTACTTTCATATCTTGCTTAGAAGATTGGTATAGAGTTTCACTAAAATTATCACTACAAAGTCTTAGATTCTAGCAGACAATATACCATGTGACAACTTGAACTGACCTTCCTGGTCCTACCGCTGATACTTTACTCGCTGCGCTAATTAATTGCATTTTTTTTTCTTTATGAAGAGCCTACCAAAGTGACTCTACTCTGCGTGATGGAAAGCATGAATAGAATCCAAAGAGTTGTGGTCATCTTACTCACTGCAAATGCAGACAATACAGTGTGGTGATCCACACTATGGCGGCCTAGTGATATGCGTTTCACACCACGCTTAGGGATGTAAAAGGCATGACAGTCATCGTGGCAGTGTAAGGCTCACATAGTTATCACGATAACTGTCACCCCTGCGTCAATGAGCCTCCTATATCTTTCTATATTTTATGTTCTGTCGTTTTCTCATTTCTTTCACTCTTATTCTAACTGAACTTTTGAAATGTGTAATTTTGTGCAATAAACTTCATTTTATCTCTTGTGCACTTTGGGCTGGATTTATCTCTTGCTCCATCTTTCACCTACCTACAATACAAAACAAAATGTGGTTAGAGCAAAACTTAAAGATTTTGAATTTTGTATGAATTGTAACTTAGTGTGAATTTTGCACATGTAAAATTAATTACATTGGCGTTGTGCGAACTCTGTCCGTTAAAGCCTTGACTTTCCACCGTTCTCAGAAGATATTTCACGGCCCTGCAAGTATTCATGTCAGTCACTTGACTTATCTCATCGGAACCAGTAAGAATAGCAAGCCCTTTTAAAATGGCATTTACATTTTAAACGCGGTTGAATTTCCTTCTTACTCTAAAGCTTCGTAAACAACAGATGATAATCAGATTTCAATCCGTCTCTGTAAGCTTCCAATTTGTATTTCAATCTCCCTTAATTTTTTGAAGATATAAAGGTAACCCTACAGATTTACTGTTGAAAAGCATTAGTAGCAGTAGAACTAAAAAAGAAACATTGAGCCAGTTTCGTGTACTAATTGTTTGAAACATGTCTCTTGTACTTGAAATTCTTGTTTTTACTCAGCTATTTACCTTAGAGACGAGCAGTAAATCAACTGACACATTAAGGTGTCGTAGGTACCAACATTTTGTTAATAATAAAAATAATTTGTTTGTCAGAGACCACGTTTCCTTAGGACTTTATTGGCTCAATCTGAGTGGTACCACGAACTTAAAGGTAACAAGTGTTAAGAAGTTTTTACAAAGCGGCATTGTCATTAAATTTGATTTAATATTTTTACGCAGATGGAAAGTTGAGATCTTTTTAACTAAAAAAAAAGAAAATGTTTTTAATAAAGCTGCAACCCTATATAAATACGCTTAGTTATTTCTAAATAAGTGGGCATATAATTTCTGTTTAATATTCTGAGACTGTAACAGACAAATATCATTACTTAGTTAAAGTAAAGAAAAATATTATAAAAGTATTTAACTTTAAATGAAGCATTTTGACACTTTATTTTTGTGGATCGTGCTCTAAAATATATAAAATATTCTAATCTGATATTCTCAAGCAAAAAGTATTTTAATTTAATCGTCTTAGAAGTAGATAATATTAGTTTTTTATACAATAAGACTAGTAAGTGTTGCATTATACGTGAGATTGTAGAAATAGTATCGCATCTTTACAGTTTTTTGAATTTTTAATTACTTCACACAGCTGCTACCCAATAGACGGGTTAAGACACGGGTTTAACAGTTCACTGCTGGACATAGACCCCTCACTTATCAAGGGGGTTTTGACCTACTATTCCAAACTGGTCCTTCTCTTTGCAGTGATGTTGTCTTGCGTAGTTTGTCCTCTTACGACACTCACGTTTATAACTCTATTTTTTTTTAAGTTTTATTTTCCGATATGTATGTATATACCGATTAGGAAGAATAAAGTAAGCTTGAGTCAGTAAATTATTTATTCCATCCAACAACGAATTAGTTTATGATACAAAAATATCCTTTCACATGATATAAAACGTACCCTAAACCACTAATGTTGAGTCCAATCAACCTAAAAACAAACTGCTCAGAAACTTAAAACATAATTGAAAATACAAAGTATATAAGGACTCGTAAAACAAAAACCTAAAGTTCAAAATTACGCTACGTTTACAACTAGACTTATATAGCTCTTACAAGCTTACACTTAACCCCTTCCAGTTGACGAATTGAGCAAGTTAAGATTAAGACAACTGCCTCTTCTTGCTAAGAAACGGGACAAATTTGTGCCAACTAAGACATTCTGGGCAGTAATTAAATGATGAAACTCAAAATGTGTGGTGTTAAATTTCAATGTCTACATTTTGTTGCTGGCTTAACGGGCCTCGTTCGGTGTAAATAAAGTCAGTAGGCTTCTTATTTTCATTGGCTATCCAAAAGCCTTTTTCATCTGTAGAATTTATTAAGGTTGCTAAATAGACCGGTACGAATGAAAAGTGGTGAGTATTTATTATAAGGCCCGTCTTACGAACCTTACTCTGGTGTTTTATCTCGGAACTCTAATCTTGGATCTTACTGAAGAGATATCTGATAGGGTTATCTAAGAAATAAAACCACCATCTCTTTAAAATGACACCTTAATTAACATAGTAGATGGATTTATGTCGAATAGCTCTTCTTTTTTTTTTAATAAAATAAACAAACTTTTTTACGTGACCTTTTTAATTAAAAAATAAAAAATCAAGTAGACTCTTTTTGTCTTGTTTACTTATTCATGACAGGTGTAGTACATAGAATATAATTTTGCAGAATTAAGTATTTCTAAAATGTTTTATGGTATTAATATAATACTCTAAACTTATGAGGCAGAGGCATATTAAACATCCACTTTTCGTCAGTGTTTTGATCCCACGTGCGGGCCTATTCTCGCTAATCGAGATGTCTTGTTTGCTAGAATCTCGTCTATCGATCAGCTGATGCTCCACTTGCAGTTAAGGTTGGCTTGGGGCCCTAGTAATTGGTAGGAACCCTGCGCACCAGAAATTTTAATATTCTTACGTCCATAAGTCAAGTTAGAATGCAGTATACGCTTTTACGTGGACTATTCCAATATTTCACATATAAAAGTTATAAAGATGTTAAAAGTGTATTTGTTGTCATAAAAATTATATACCTTGTCAGTACCTTTGCAAAAAATTCGCGAAATCGAATTAAAATTGGAAAAGTTTTGATTGACTAACGAATTTGTATATGTATATGTTTTAAAGATAGGATTTCGATATAAAACTTTTATCAAATTGAGATGGCCCATTTAATGGTTCGAAATATCACGTGTTTACTTGTTAAAACTTAAAATTATCATAAACAAGCTTTGTACGTCCATGAATACGATTTTAAATTTTGCCACATATTTATTTAAACATATTTTTATTGATACATTACCACATTAGTATTATGTGGAACCAAAACACTGGCGGCAAGTAGGTGTTTAATATGCTTCTGCTGTCGACTCCGGGGACACACGCGTTATTTTACGTATGTATATATATATACTGCTTATAGAATTGTATTTCATTATCGAGAATATATTTCAAAAAATTTAAAGAATTATTCGAAGAATTTAACCAAAAAACCAAACTATACCAAAACAGACAATACAGACAATACTGAAATACTTACAACCATATCGTTTATTCAAGTTATGAGATTAACGTACATTATACCTTCTCATATTTTCACACTACACTACACTGAAAGCTGACAACGATAAGACAAGTTGTTTCAGACCTTGGTACAGATTTGTAACTTGTTAGACTTACACGTGTATGTTTTGAAATTTTAACATTCAAATAACAATATACGTGCGTATATAAATGTTAAGTAATACATCACCTTGACGTCCCGTCAATTAACATAGAGTAGTATTTGACCTACCTATCATATGACGGAAAACATTTCTTTGCACGCAGAAAAATCTCCGATTGCATAGAAAATGAAACCCTTAGTTTGAAATTAAGTTTTTTAACTATATTAAAATTAATTAAATTGTATTTCTGTTTGGATCGACGACATAGTCCGAGTCGCGGGAAGCCGATGGATGCAGTTGGCGTCCAGCTGTACGGCGTGGCGTTCTAAGTGGGAGGCCTATATTCTGCAGTGGACGTCTTCCGGCTGATGACGATGATTATGTCTTTCTGTTTCTTTTTTTATTATCATCATTGACAGACTTTAGCAGTCTACTGCTGGACGTAGATTTCTCCTTAGGAAGGAAGCTCGGGCCTACTTTATCACGGTGGCATGACGGATTGGTGTAGGAATTTTTTCAAGTTTTCCTTCTCTTCGTAATGATGTTGTTTTGCGTAGTTTTTTCTCTCTGGTGGTGGTGACACTAGATATTCTTAATCCACCACCACATTGATATTCTGTCTTTACACTTTAAGGTAACTTAATATATTAAATATATAGTACAGTAGTTACAGTAGACTAAAAGCGAGTTAATAGTCCACTGCTGGACATAAGCCTCTTCATGAATAGTCCTGTAATTTGTAATGGTATATAACGATAATATTCTTTAAAATTGTTATCTTTATACGCCATGAACCATATGTTAGATCGATGCGTTACTATAAAATATTTTGAAATAATCTTTTCGGTCTAAACCCAAAAAACAATAATTATTTTACAGCAACCTTCACTAATGTAATATTAAATACGATAGTGAGAAACTTTTACACCATTACCTCCGAGCAACACACTAACTCGTCTGCTACATTATACTCCTATATTTTTGAAACATACGCGACTAAATAATGTAGAGGGTATTTTCATAACGCGTTTGATATTCATGTCTGTCATTCACTTCCAACTCGAACAAAGAAATCCAATAAAAACGCCTCTTAGAACTTCAATAAAACGGCAGTTACAATAATACTAAACATCTAGCATACTGACAGACTTTCCAATTCTAGTAACAAATTTAGAATTTCGTACAACTTGAAAACACATGCGGATACAAATACATTCGCGCCACACAGCAGCCATTTATCTCTGCTATTAGCTAACTAGTTTTGGAGTTAGTACGTACAGACGAATTGTGGGCGTACAAAGTTGGTCTGCCATTCTCCAATATCGTTAATTGAGTTGCTTCAGTACTAGTCAGTGAATACTGAGTGCTAAAAACTTGGCGAGCAATCAATGAAAATACATTAATCTAAAATTATATTGATTACAATTCCTAAAATTCCTTTTGAAAAACAATAAGCTTCAGGGTGATTATCTTTTGACAGTGACAGTTAATTAGGAAGATTTAGATTTAAACTCACTTTATAATAAAAATTACGCTTAAGTTTTGATGTGAGCATAACTCAGTTGAAACTCGTATCAAGAATTGATTTCAACTCACAATCTGTTCTCAATTACGTTTCTGTGGTATCGACATTCATATGCCGTACCACACAGTAATTTATATTAAATAAGTAAAAAAATTATAAATATAATTTAACTTCCACAGTGTGATAAAAAGAATCTCAGTGCTCTTTTTGGTAGTGCATTTTCGTAAATTTACTCAACTATTTTTACCATCCGTGCTGTCGTGTTTCGTTGGCAAGTGCGAGACCGGAGGCCTATTGATTTAGGGGGTGATGGTTATCATGATAACTGTGTGAGCCTTATACTGCCACGATGACTGACATGCCTTTTACGTTCCCAAGCGGGGCGTGAAAAAGCATCCCACTCGGCCGTCATAGTGTGTGTCATCACACTGCATTGTCTGCATTTGTAATAAGTATGGTGACTACAAGTCTTGGATTCTGTTCATGCTTTACGTCAGGCAGAGTATAGTCACTTTGGCAGGCTCTTAATACCGAAACAAAAAAACCATAAAATAAAGACTTTCCGAGCCTTGTATCTTAGTAGAGCGGTTGAAACTATGAATTTGTTTTCTATAGTTGTAGATATAGATCTGGTGGTAGTTGTATTCGTTAAAATAACCTTAATTCACAAAAACATCGTTTAGGTACTTAAAGATCCGCAGGTAAATAAAAAAGGAATGTAAGTAAATCTCCTATCAGAATATATCAAACTCCGATAAAATCAGATTAAAATATTGAATTCCTGTTTCCTCCAGCACCTCTCAAATCTCAAAAGCAGAACGCAGTTTTATAAATAGGTTTCAAGAGCTCGCCGGAATTGTGTTCAGCAAACTCGTATTGGAATTATAAATTGGAACTTAAATAGTTGCACTTGAAAATAATGGATAAAATTCCCCGCTAAAGGGAACAACGGGTATATCATTACGTATTACAATATACAAATTATTAATTATATTAATATTATATTATATTAATTATTTATTCGCAAATTAAAAAATCAACACCACTAGCTCTGATGTTACACCTGCTACACACATCTCTGCATCACCCAAAGGTCGACTGGAAGAAAATGCCTACGGCATTAAATCCGCCTTATGCATTGTAACTTATTTACAGAAAGTATAAATAAATAAATAAATAAACAACTGAAAATTTTTAACAATTGAAGGTTCAGGCTGCGGTGGTAAGAAATATCTGTTACCTACCAATATTTCAGCACATTATTATGTCGTTCATGATATAGTTAACTTATTCTACATACAGAGCTATTATAACTGCCTCGCCAGCGCATTGGTAGTGAATGCGACTGCTGTACGTGAAGTCTCGAGTTCCATTCACGGGTCAAACCAAATGTTTGTATGATCTGCAAATATTTGTTTCGAAGTTTGGGTATTTTCTATACATATAATGTACATATTTACAAAAAAAAAGTATATCTATTCTATCAGTCAGTCTAGTTAGCATAGCATAAACTCGGCTTAGTTTGAAACTAGGTAACGTTATGTGTCAAATGTCTGAAATATTTATTATTGTTTATTAAGTATTTATTATTATTATTCACATTTCCAATCAAGAAGAAAAATGTGTTATTTGTAAGATCAAGAAACTAACCTCAACTACTAGATTACATGAATATTTTCATACACTTATATTAATATAATCGTCATCAACAATCATCAATAGCCTTTAGCAGTCCACTGCTGGACATAGGTCTTTCTTTAGTAAGAAGGTTTGTATTATACAAAAATAATGTTACAGTTTTAAGAAACACTCGTTAAAAAGGCTGATAATAGACTGGTCATTTTTAATCAAACTAAAACCAAGGTTAACTATAAAAAATATGACAACTATTAAAAAAATTACGAAAAATCCAGAAATTCTTTAAAGAACAATAATTTACTGTCAATTTGAATTTGAAGATACAAAGCATACCAGCTACAAAGGAGTCATGAAGAAACTATATAGAATGAGTGACAAGATTATTGTTCCAAGTTTCATTGAATATAGATTCGATGAGCTCATAGAAATTTTAATAATCTCGAATAATAGCTTCGATGAGGCGAATTTATCGGTGCCGATAACTACTTAAGAAATAAATAGTAGTTTGCTTGAATATTAATATTGCCAGTTTATAAAACATGAAATAATTAAAGTAGAATTATTAAATTGAAATGAAATCTTAGTCCGTGTGGTGATTATTTAATGCAGAGTGTCACTACCCCATGGATGTCGTAAGAAGCTACTAAAGAAAATATATATAAGAGAACAGCATTGCAAAGAGAAGGAAAATTTGAAACGAACCCATCAACTCGTCTGGCCAGCGTGGTATAGTAGGCCAAAATTTCCTTGTTAAGGAGAGGTCTATGCCCAGCAGTGGACTGTTAAAGGCTCTTGATGATGACATAGAAAATTTCAGGATATTAATCTGTATTTATCTATAAATTTTAAGTCGAGTATAGATACTACAATATTATCGTTGTACCTATATATTTTTCGGTGACTGGTTTTATACGTGGAGTACTAGATTTTCATGCTAAACTAACAAACGGATGAATTTGTAAAGAATTCTGGTAATTGAAATAAAGACAAATATAACATTATTCTGAAGTTTTTAACAGGATATTTGTTAGTAAAACATTTGTCAATAGGTTATAATGAAATATGAATAAAATCTGTCAGTTTCGATTTTACAAAACTTTTTAAATAATTCCGATAACAATGGAGAATGTTTATCAATCAAACGAAATAAATGTTTTCACCCTAATAGCTAATAAAACAAAAATACAGGTGCCGAACTGAACAGTTTTTTTCAATTAGGCCTTTTTACCTCTGTCGGTTGTGGAAGTTCAAAGCCAGTTTGCAAATGAATTTATTTTTATCGTTGTAATTGGACCTCAAATTTCCTTGGCATTTCGAAGGAACTTTTAAAAGAGAAATTCTAAATAGCCAAACATTTTTTAAAGACGGTATGGAATTAAACGTTTATTAATTGTAACCTTAATTCTTGAAAGAACTCGAAAGCTATGATGGTTGGGATTAAAAATAAATTTTGTGATTGTAATCAATTTGTTTCTTTTATCAGATGGTATTTGTACGTATAAAATATATATTTTGTCTTACTGGCTTCTTTGTTTTTCTTCATTTTTATATTTTAAATCATCTTCATTTAAAGTAAACATTTTTTTTAAAAACTATTCAAAATGTTGTTACGAGCTACTTCAGCGAAACGAAAAACGAGTTCTCTTGTTGAAGTTCATGTAGTTACCATAGTTATTTAAACACCAATTGTGTTTTACAATTGTATCAAAAGCCGTTACCAAATCTACTGTTAAAGTAGTAAGTTTAAATTCAACAATACAAATCGAGGAAGATCGTCAGCAATAGGCCCCTAAAACAAGCAACAATTCAGAATCAGGTCAGCGACAGCGCCTAAAGTACTAAAACCATCCGTACTTTGAATATTTCTCTCAACAATATAAATCATATTTCTGCTTCGGATCGTTCCATAAAAACGGCGGAAAAACAAAGCTACAGATTTATTTAAATTTGTTTTGGATAGAATGTTGTATGACTCCATCTAATAGTTTTGTTTACGCTTTCCGTCTAGATGTAACTTCAAATCGAGTTACAGCTTGTAATAAGTTTATGGCAAAAAATATATTATTTGCCACACATACATATACTGTTGTAAATTATGATTTTATTTCCTTTACTATGTGACCTGTTCTCGATATTTCAATTTTTGCGCACGTAGTCATATGTGGTAAATTGATGTTTGACATTAGTTAGTGTTTAATGACACTGACTGCTAAGCTGGAAGGCATGAATGCGATTCCCAGCCATGACTAATAATTATGTGAAGTAAAAGATTATTTATTCTGTATCCGAGTCTAATTTATTTATATTATGTATGTATTTAGAAGTGTATAAGCATGTTTATCATAAGTATGGTTGCCATAGCACAGACGTAGAGTCTGTGCTATGGCAACCATACCTAATTTATCAGTCAGCCGTGTGTGAGACGTGTGAAATTATTATTATTATTGTTTATTCATTTGTTTATTATATTTTTGTTACATGTCTGGACAATTCTCTGTTCACATCTTCAAATGTAATTATATTTAATATATGTATCATTATTAATAACCTCTTACGTCATATAACACCTACTATTTCTACAGTACCATTTCTACAATACTATTTCTACATAATTCTAATCAATTAAGTAAATTTCCTAACGTGTACTATACCACTCGATAATCTGCGTTTTATACACGATCGAATTGTTGAATTTCTGTTTTCAATTTAGTTCACTAGTGTTGTGTTGGTTTTATATCACCATAAAAGCTTAAAAAAGCTCTTAAATAGATAAATATTTGAATAACATTTCCTAATATAACATTCAAAAATTTATTTTGTTATTTTATTTTTACTTTTAGAAAAAATATTTGTGATGTGTATAATACAAAAATAAAAAAACAGGTAAATATATAAACCAAAAAGCTTTGTATTTAGTTAAACAATGTTATAAATGTAGTTCCACTGTAGTTCCACAATTCCAGAATACACCCCTTACCATCTCACAGAGTATTGGGATCCTCGGTGTCGACATCTCCAGTGACGTCCAATTTCGGACTCATTTGGAGGGAAAGGTGAGGCTGGCATCAAAAAAGCTTGGTGTTCTGAATAGAGCGAAGCGATATTTCACACCGGCACAAAGGCTACTACTGTACAAAGCACAAGTTCGGCCTCACATGGAGTATTGCTGTCATCTCTGGGCGGGAGCACCGAAGTACCAGCTTGAGCCTTTCGATTCAGTCCAGAGACGTGCTGTGAGAATAGTCGACGATCCTGATCTCACGGACGGTATCGAGCCACTAAGTCTTAGGAGAGACTTTGCCTCCCTGTGTGTACTCTACCGTCTCTACAATGGGTTGTGTTCAGAAGAATTGTTTGATATGATGCCCACAGCCACATTCTACCATCGCACCGCTCGCCATCGTCAGGGAGCTCATCCACATACATTGGAACCTAAATGGTCGCGCACAGTGCGGTTTCAGAGAAATTTTCTCCCGCGAACAATCCCGTTATGGAATGAGCTCCCTGCCACGGTTTTCCCTGGGAACTACAGCATGGGGTTCTTCAAGAAGGGGGTTAATAGGTTTTTGAAGGGTCGGCAACGCGCACGTGATGCCCCTGGTATCACAGGCGTCCATAGGCTGCGGTAGCCGCTTACCATCAGCCGGGCCGTATGCTTGTTTGCCACCGTCGTGGTATAAAAAAAAAAAAATAAAAAAAAATAAATAAGTTATCTATAAAGTTATTCAATGACCTGGTGAAGATAGCTGAAAACCGTTGGATGCGGGCAGCACAGGGCTGGTTGTTGTAGAAAACCTTGGCTGTGGCTTATGTCTAGTCAGTCAATCAACCTATCGCCGTCTACTCACGTAACGAAGGACTTTTTTTTTTTTTTTTTTTTTTTTTTTTTTTTTTTTTTTAACGTTTGGTAACCCCCTCGGGCCGTCACCCCACCGGGGTTTACGGTGGGGCGGTGTGTCGGAATCGGACCGACTAAAACCACACGGTGTGCCACTCTGCGCCTGACATAGGAGGGACCGGGAACAGCTGTTATTACGACATCCAGATCCCTCCCAGCGCCTGCCCGCTAATGCAGGCACCATCTATGGGTAAACTCTCTATTTTAGGCGACGTACGGCACACGCGGACGTCGCCTCCTCGCGGCTGGCCATTGTAGCGGATGGAGGGGAAAACCCGTCCCGTCCACCCGCGGCCACACTCAAGGCGGCATGAGGCGCTGGTATGCGCGCCTCCGCCGCCCGGCTCGCCGGCGGCGAATTGGGTCCGAGTGGATATTGTCCTCCCGGGCCTTCTCCGCCGCCTCCTTCCGCGAAATTACGTCTTCGCAGAAGGTTGCGACCGCGGTAAAACAACTGTCGCTACCGACCATGGAGCGTATTACGGCCGGTAGCGAGAGATCTCCTCCAATAACTGCAGTGAGGACCCCACGCTGCGCCGCCCAGGCGGAACAAACCGCCAGCGTGTGCTGAGCCGAGTCCTCACTGCAGTCGCAGTGGTGACAGGCGGGACTCAATTCCCTCCTGGCGACCGAGTGCAGATACTTCCCGAAGCAACCGTGCCCGGAAAGAATCTGCGTCAGTCGGAAGGAAAGGGTCCTGTGCTGCCGCCCTGCCCACTCGGCGATGACCGGCTGGAGAGCCTCCACGGCGGCAAAGCCAGCACGTGGAGCCTCCAGCCGGGACGACCAACGAGCCATCGTGGCTCGACGAGCGGCCTCTCGCCACTCGCGTATCTCTTCGGGCGGAGGCCGAATGCCCCTACCCACCCGAAAGTCTGCCGTTCGCCGATAAACTTCGGCGAGCACCTCCGCCTCCAAATCCCACGGGGGAGTTCCGGCCAACGCGCATGCCGCCTCCGTCGATACGGTGCGGTAACCGCGTATGGCTCTAACCGCCAATATCCTCTGAGGGCGCCAGAGGCGAGCCCTATTCTGGGCGGTCAGAGCCGCCGCCCACACCGGTGCACCATACAGTGCCATTGACCGAACAACCCCCGTGTATAGCCGTCTCGTCGCGACGCTGGCTCCACCCAAATTGGGCAAAAGTCGCCCAAGAGCAGAAGCAGCGCCGACCAGCTTTGGAGTAAGCTGTCGGAAGTGCTCGTCGAAGAGCCATCTGCCGTCGAGGATCAGGCCCAGATACTTCATCTGGGCCTTAATCGGTACGAGGACCGAATTGACTACGATAGAGGCACCGGGGGGTGGACCACGACGGGGCCCATGAAACAAAAGGGCTTCCGTCTTATCTAGGGCCACCCGTAAACCCAGCGCCTCAATGCGCCCGACCACCAAAGAGACTCTCACGGTGGCCAGGCGCGCCGCCTCCTGAAAGTTCGCCCCCCGGGCCGTGACCAATGTGTCATCGGCGTAACAAATTACGCCCAGCCCGGGGGGAAGACGACCTCGAAGGGCCCAGTCGTATCCCATATTCCACAGGAGTGGTCCGAGGACGGACCCCTGTGGAACACCGCACGACATGGGCCGCCGCCTCAGAATACCATCTCGGTCCTCGTACACGACGGTACGCTCCTCAAGATAGTCTGCCACAAGTCGCCTCAGGTACTCTGGCACCCCGTGGTAGTGGAGTGCTTCCCTGATGCAACTAAATGGCAGACTATTAAATGCGTTGGCGATGTCCAACGACACCGCCAACAGCACGCCGCCACAGCTCACTGCCTCTTCGGTAACGGCCCTCAGGCGCAGCACAGCATCGACCGTCGAACGCCCCGCCCGAAAACCAAATTGGGCGTCCGACAGATCGGGGCCCACCTCGCAGAGGTGCCGGACGATGCGGGCAGAGAGTATCCTCTCAAACAGTTTACCCGCCTCGTCCAGCAGCACAATGGGCCTATAGGCCGCCACCGAATCGGCAGACCGTCCCGGCTTCCTTAATAGGACCAGCTTCCCGCTTTTCCAGCACTCAGGGAAGCGTCCGGACGACAAGCTAGCGTCCAAGATCTCCCTGAGGCGGTCCGACATGTGTTCGAGGGCACGGGCCAGCACACGGGCAGATATCCCGTCTGGCCCAGGGGCGGTGTTCTTAGAGCGAATCCGTAGAACGACCGCCCCTATCTCCAATTCCCTGACGGGCGGAACATTATCCTCGTTCCGTCCCCCGTCGTCTTCGACCATGAAGGCCATCGACGGGGGTGTGTGCTCCGCCCGCTGCGGGAAAAGACCCTCGACCACTTCCCGCAGGAAGCTGGGCTGGAGTGTCTTTGTAAGGGGGGGGCCCGACGTGCGGAGCTTTTGTCGCACCGCACGATAAGGGCGACCCCAGGGGTCACGATCGAGACCCTCCAGCATCTCTTTCCTCTTCACTTCTTTGGCGCGGCTAATGGCCAGCTTCAGAGTTTTCCGCGCCTCTCGGTACTCCTCATGAAGCTGGTCCTCCTCGCCGTCTACGCGGTGTCGCCGCCGACTACGGGTGTAGGACCTCCGGGCACGAGTACAGGCCGCGCGGAGGTCCGCCAACTCCTGGGACCACCAGTAAACCTCCTTCCGTGGAGGCCGACAACCTCGGATGCGGGGCATGGCCGCATCGCAAATCTGCGTAATCGCATCGCGGAAACGACCAGCCCCCAGGTCGACCTCCTCGGTCGGAGCCTGCGGAGACAGCCAGGAGTAAATAATGGCTGCCTCCTCTAGTAGGTCCCTATTCAGTTTGGCTACAGCCCACCGCGGCAAGCGAGAAGAACGCCGCGCCGCGTGACCCCTACTGGGGTCCTGGGTCCGGGAGAGCTCGAATCGAATGTAGAGGTGATCCGAGAGCGTCTCAACCTCTTCCAGGACACACCAGTTCCTTACTCGTGCGGCGAGGGCAGGGGTAGCGAACGAAAGGTCCACTATCGACCCTCCCTGCTGTCGCACGCACGTGTTGGTGGAGCCCCTGTTCAGTAAACAGAGGCCCACCGAGGCCGCCCACTCCTCTACGGCCTCGCCCCTGGCGTCCGTCCTGGGGGAACCCCACGCAATGGACTTTGCGTTGAAGTCCCCCAGCACTAAGACGTGCCCAGACGTTAGACGCCGCATCGAGGTTTCCAAGTTGTTAAGGAAAACCTCGAAGTCGTTCAAACTCCGGTTGGGGGAGAAGTATACACCATATACAGTGATCCCCCCCCACTCGGCAGCAACATATCCAGTGCCCTTGTCTCTTAGCGACAAGGGCGGGGAATGAGCCGCCGTAGAGCCGACGACTGCCACGGAACCGTCCCGGTCACCCAACCAGTTTGGACGGGGAGGAACATAATAGGGCTCCGCGGCTACGGCAACACCGATCGACCACTGTGCCATAGTTTGCAGGAAAAGGTCCTGCGCCGCAGCACAGTGGTTCAGGTTCGTCTGGACCAGGAGGCTGGAGACTTGGTCCATTACTGGACTGTCTCTACAGCCTCCTCCATGGGCGACGATGTCGACGTGCGAACGGCATCGGAGGCAGCCTGGGCCGACTGGCTAGCCCCCAACGTTCGCCGAGAATCGCGAGGAGGTTTGCAGCCCCCCTGCCCAATCTGATGATTAGCAGGCTTGTTACCCGCCGCACAAGCTGGGCAGTGAGGGGCGGCAGAGCACTCTGCCGCCTTGTGCCCCGGTCGACCGCAGCGGAAGCATAGTCCACTGCAGTCAAAACAACTCACGCACTTGGCGCGTGTGTGTCCGGATGCTAGGCATTTGAAGCACCTCATCGGTCTTGCCGCCAGAACAGTGACTCTGGCATTCACAAAACCGACGAGGATCCTGCCTGCGTCGCCCAAAACTTTAGCCGACGCTACCGGACAACTGATCCACACTGCGCCAAGCCCTCCAGGACCGGGGCGGATGGTGCCGACCCTGATGTTGTCCGCGTTGCAGCCCGTCTTCTCGCTAATTGCAACGCGGACATCCTCGGTCGTTACGGAGTCATCCAGGCCCGAAATGCGCAACTCTGCGCACTTGACAGGCCTGGCGATCTTCACACCATCCGTGGCTGCAAAAATTCCTCTCAGTTTCTCGGCGAACCTGTCCGCCGTCTTTGCACCTTCAGCCCCGGGGAACTCGAGGACTCGAGCTCCCGTCTGGGCAAGGCGCAATCTGACCCCTTCAGTCCCGAAATCAGTGGCGAGACTATCCCGGGCCTTCTTAAATAAGACCGCATAGGACAGCCCGCCACTAGCCGCCTCCGGTGTTACGGTGACCACCACAGCCGCGCTTTTAGGCACCTGCAGCTTGCGCGGCTTTTTCGCGGTAGCCACCGCAACCAACGGCGACTGCGGGGTAGAGGCTGCTTTTTGAGCTGCTTTTTTACCCCGCTTTCGGGACTTAACCCCGCCGACTACCTGCCAACCATCTTTGGATGGGGCAGATGTGGAGGGGGCAGATGTAGTGGTGCCAGGTACACTCGTTGGAGTGGGGAGCGGAGGATATTCCGCTCCAGCCTTTACCACTTTTTTGGGCCCAGACTTCGGTGCAGCCGTCTTGGTTATTACCTTGGCCGCCTGTCGTGCCCTCAGAGTGGCCACAGGAGTAGTCGACACTGACGCCGCCGCCGCATAGGACACACGACCGCCCACAACGGGCAGAGATGTTGGTGCTGATGTGACCTTTGGCCTATGGGCCCCAAGCGGCGGCCGGACAATAGGGGCAGGAGGCAGTCTTGCCTCTAGGCCAGCGAGACGGCCGTCCATCATGCGCCACACAGCGTCTGTGATTTGGCGCATTTGGGCGTCAGCGATGGTACCAACATTGGGAGACGGAGTAGGCTGAGACGGGGACGAGGCCGGATCCTCTGCCGGACGATGCGCCCGGAATTGGGCGAACTGAGCGCTAAGCTCAGCCACTTGCCCCGTCAGGTGGTCGTTGGCTGCCTGGAGACGAGCCACGTCTCCGATGAGGGTCTCCACGACCCCCGCAATTGCGGAAGAGGAGTCCTTGAGGGCTCTCACAAAGGAGCCCTTAAGGTTACTCGACTTGGTGGCCACTTTGTGAATAATGGCCACCGCCGCGTTTGCTATCTCCTGCATGGAGGATGGTGTCTGGGGAACTGAGTCCCCCACCATCGGCTCCCTGACTTTCAGCAGGAGACCAGCAATCTCCTCCTCCGCTAGTGCTTCACCGTCCGCCCTAACTCGCCTATAAGCTTCCGCCTTACAAAAGACGGAGCCTGACGGGATCGAGATCGGGGTTCGTGATCTCCCTCTACGGCTGCTGGTGATTTTGGGAGGCAACATCTCCTGGGACGTGTCACTCTCCTCGTCCCTGGAGCGTCCGCGTTTCCTGCTGTCACACAGCTCCGTCTCCATTATGTCCAGTGCATCTGTCCTTGTACTGGAGTTACTGCCCGCGGTGGATTTGGAACGCAACCGTTCCGATGTTCTTCGGCTCCCAGCAGCCATTATGACTTCTGGGAGCCCCACCGAGATAGGCGCCCCAACCAATACTTCCTCCTCGTTGGAAGAGAAGTCGTCCGCTCTCGTACTTTTTCCCTTCCTGTTTTTCTTCTCCTTCTTTTCTATATAATGATTGTTTGTGTTTGTTAATTTTTCCATTTTTAAACCCACGAGATGGGGAGAACTAAATGTCGACCCGGGCAGAGATCCCCAATACCCGGGCAAGCGTAAATTTGTGCCCAACCGAGGGGTCCGCAGGTGCCCCGGCTGGGAGTGCGCTTGCGACTGAACTACCCATCAGCCATGCATCCCCTGGTCACGCACCAGAACACGGGATTCGGGGTAATTTTTTAAAGAGGTTTTCTTCCTCGCAGTCCGGGCGGCTAAGCCAAGACCCTCGCCCCCGATTGGAGTCGCGAGACTCCAACTCGGGACTACGATATGTCGACGGCGGCAGGGAGACTATGTCTCCTGATGCCTGCACGGTGGCAGTGTAAGTGCACACCGAGCCCGTCCTACCTTTTCCACCGCTGAGCGTAAGAACTCCGACCCTAGAAAGGGTCCCACCATCGTGATTTTTTACCGAGGTTTTCCTTCTCATTGCTCCGAAGAGCGAAGAACCAACAGAGGATTCGACAGACACGCCCGCTCTGTTGGACCAAGTCTCAGCTGAATTGCCGGAGAAAATGGCTTCCTCTTCGTGCTAGAATATTAGCCGTTGGCAGTGATGAACACTATCGCCAACGTTACCAGGGTGCACCACGTGGAGGTTTTCTAGCCAAGCACCCCACGTAACGAAGGTCTCCCCCAAGGAACGCCAACCATCCCGGTCTTGGGCGATTCACATACATCCGCTGCCAGCCACTTTCTTCAAGTCGTCGGTCCATCGCGCCCCAGGGCATCTTACACTACGTTTGCCCAATCGTGGTATCCACTCTAGTGGTGAACGCACGGTTCAGCAGAGGTGAAAGAATGAATAATCTAACTTCAAATATTGGCAGTTGCCCTTGACCTTGGCTCCCTAAGGTCCTTGAAGGACGAATAATTAGAATTTTAAAAGCAAAAATAAAAACTATTAATATCCGATGTTCTGGTCATGAAAACTGCTTAAATTTAATAATTGGTCATTCCTACTTACTTTTATTGTTAACCTAATAGTGACATATTGCTGTATGTGTTTTCTTCTATTACTTTTTCCGTGGTTTATTTATTTTGGCATACTGTATCTAATAAGTTACGATATTTTCTTAGTAATGGAAGATGATGACATCTTCAGATTATGTTTCACCTTCGAGTCAAACAACGTACGATGGAGTGGATAGTGCTTTTAAAACTGACACTGTTCTGTATAGGTAGAATAGTAAGCTAGAATATAGTGGCGTTGTGTGTTGGGTTTCTTTCTAAATTAAGAATGTATTCTTCAAAGCATAATTATTAATAGTGTTTTAGTTAACTTTCAATCCCTCTGGAGCAATTTCTGCGTGCATAAATCTGTGTTCTTTTTGCAGTTTATGTGTTTCTTAATCTACCAGTAACATAGTATATATATACACACACACACACACACAACTTTCCATGTAATTTTGCCGAATCTGAGTAAAAATGATGACTTATTTAAAAAATGTTGATATCAGACTTAAGCGACTTAAATTTTCAACCCTTCAACAGCAAGTCTAATTTATTTATTTGCCGTAGTATGTCAAAGTTCCATTGCAAATGTAATCGCAGTTTATATTATAAT
Organism: Hypercompe scribonia; assembly: GCA_949316085.1. NCBI lineage: Eukaryota > Metazoa > Arthropoda > Insecta > Lepidoptera > Erebidae > Hypercompe > Hypercompe scribonia. The sequence continues at coordinate 2,705,538 of OX438981.1, forward strand.
TCTATCAGGTCCTCTCGACTTCATATGAAATTAAGTCAGATAGTCCGAGCGCGGCTTGTTTGGCAAAAAGCAAATTAGGATCGGACTTACGTTTTTGTGAATCTCAAAAACTTGTGGGATATTAGCTTGAGTATGAGTTATCCACAGAAGTGTTTTCATATATGTTTAGTATAGAGGCCAAATATATGTGTAATTGGATATCATGAGAAGAAAATTGTAGACGTACTTCTGGTACAATTCCGTTACTAATGACACTGTTAGTGTTTCAGTAATAACTTAGTATTGATACATTGAAGATTGATACACTAATTCAGTGGAAGTGATTATTTAAAACATTGAAATATTAGTTACGAAGGAAATAAAAAAATTAAACAGACTGTCATATCTAGACAAGGAATCGGCACTGATTTAGGTACGACAGGGGTGTATCGTTTCGTATTGTGACAGCTATCAATAGATTTGACCGAGGTAGTAACATAGACATTCATTAAATTAAAGATTAGGTATGATTCAAGGTCTGTCCCAAGACTTTCAAGTTTCATTATAAACATACAGTTCATCAATCATGAACAGCCTTTTACAGTCCACTACCTCCTTTTACAGACCAAAACCTCATTGCTAAAGAGCGGACATAGGCCTCTCTTTAGAATCGAAATGTACTAGAGGGCACTGGTACTGGACGGTACTGCACAATTGGGCACACGTAATGTAGGGCGCCTTGTGACGCGATGGACCGACGACTTAAAGAAGGTGGCTGGCAGCGGATGGATGCGAATTGTCCAAGACCGGGATGGTTGGCGTTCCTTGGGGGAGACCTTCGGTCCGTAAACGACGTGACGGCTCGAGGGGGTTTCCACACGTAAAAAAAAATAAAAATAAAAGACCTTCGGTCAATAGTGGACGGCGATAGGTTGATTGATGATTCATAAAAGTGAAACAAAATTAAAAGTTTCACTTCCAATTATTTTATATTAAGATGGCTTCCATTTGAGAAGTCACGGTGTCACCAGGGAGCAATAGGTGGGTCGGACAACGTACAAATAGACGCTATGAGAGCGGTGTAAATATCACAGCATGATATACGTGCCGCGTTGTTTTTACAACTTTTATAAAACTTTCAATTTGTTTTATCGTGTGAGTTTTGGTTTATGCAATGTTAAAAGCTCACCTACTAACTTCCACTTTATAAATACGTCCAAAAATTGTCTTATTATGCATAATAAGTGTCAAAGATATGTTTGAAAATAAGCGTCCTGAAAATAAAAATTGAGTAAAATAAAAATGAATGTTAAACTGATCCTAATTCTAGGTCAAACTCTTGTCTTGCTTTTTACTAATATTACAAATGTGAAAATTTGTTAGGACATATAAATGTCTAAATGTTTTTGACTTTTTCACAAAAACTATTAAACGAATTTAAATGAAGTTTTACAGCAATATACATAGCTAATATATCAGAATAGCACAGAAACTACTATTTACTGCAATAACCGACAAAGATGTGGACGGAATCACGAACAAAAACTAGTCAGAGCGGATTTTACATAGGGACATTCGGTCTATTATTCGGTCTACAAAGCCGATTTAAATATAATATACTTTTCAAATGTTAGGATTTTGATTGAAATGTAATCATAGAAATAGAATTGAAATCGAAGTATTGAGCCTTTATGCCCAATTCTAATACAATAAGTCGAATATTGCTTTTTTGTCTAGATATTTGTGGATTAATGATTTTAATAGAAAGGTTTGTACAGGTTTTTTAAGGTAGACAGAACAAGCTATAAGGAGGCAAAAAGAAAATTACCGATGTGAATAATGGTAACGATCATTGATATTTACTGTTTGGTTGGTCGACGCGATTGCCGATCAAGAGGTGTCAGGTTCGTTTCACGCGTCGGGTTAAAAGTGTTATTCAGATTTTCCTATGAGCGAATTACTAAATAACAGCTCAAAGTTCTAAAATTGAGGTACCTGCGCCTCGGGGGACACGTAAAATTATCGGTTCTGCGTCATACTTTTCCCTGGTCGTGTCGGACAACTGTCCCATTGGATTGTAAAAGCGAGAGAACAGAGAGTGCATCTATTTTTCATCATATTATATTATCGGTAACATCATCATAGATATCACAAGTTATAAAGAGAAAGAACACAATCCACAGCTGGACATAAGCTTCTCCGACTCCATGCTACTTCAATCGATTTTATAGAAAACAACCAAATTAAAAGTTTTCATCGCAACTATTTTATAAAAAACAACATTAGAAGTACATATTTACGACTTAGTTAACATAGGTTCTCTTTTCAACGACAGCAAAATAGCAGCAAGTTGAAACGATATTTAAAGAACACATCAATCATACATTTTGATGAATCATTGTGTGGACGGCTCTGTTGACTCAACGATACCATTATATCGAATTAATAAAACATCAACGATGAATGATGTTTTTTTAATTAATCTGTTCCGTTTTGTACAAAATATGCGAATGAATTTTACTGATATGATCTATATTAAATTTGTTATTGTATTTTGAATTGTGTGATTCTTTGAATCGGTAATATAAATATTAAATTAATACAGATTAAATTTGTTTGTTACATCTATATTGGGAGTGTAATTAACAAAATATTAATATCCTATTGTGTTTTCACTGAATTTTATTATAATCTGGTTCAAAATTTGTTAGGGAATTCATCTCATTACATTTTTAATAGAAACTTTCTTCAATCAATAAACTGTACGTCACAAATCCATGTGGTCACGAATGTTAATTAACAGCAGTGGTTTCATTTGTACTTTGATAATTATGCTCCCAATGACCAATAAAAGGACGAACCTTACGCTAATATAGTTGTAGAAACATAGCCCTATGTATTTACTACAGTAAGACAGAGAAAATTTGGATCTAATTCCGTTAAAAGATTGTCAGGTGTCCTCTTTGAAGCAATAGAATAAGCTATAATCTTATCTGTCCGTGTGGTGACGGATTAAGAATACATAGTGTTACCACCCCTATTTATCACGTGGGTGTCGTAAAAGGCGACTAAGGGAAGAAAGTACACAAGACAACATCATTACAAAGAGAAGGAAAACTTGGAACAAACCCTATTCCAACCCATCTGGCCAGTGTGGTATAGTAGGCCAAAACGTCCTTGCTAAGGAGAGGCCTATGTCTAGCAGTGGATTGTAAAAGGCTTTTTACTTACCTACTAAAGCCTAAATTTAAAATATTACCCTACGAGTAGAGTTCATCGTTAACCATAGTCCACGGCTGGACATAAGCCCCTTCTTCTGCCTTCCTCATTTTCAGTTCAATCATATAATTGCGATTCAAGTTTTAAATCGACATCTACTTAAAAATAATATATCTTTCTCTTTGAAATGCTAATGCGAAAGATCCTAATGCGTATTATTATCAACGTGGACAGCCATTAAGCAAGTACTTTCTTACTAAGACTCAGATACTGCTCACTAAATCCCTTTATCAGTTTTCCTTCCAAAAGGAGACTGTTGAACAGAATTAATGTTCATCAGAATGAACGTACACATTTCAGATTTTATTATATCGCTTCCTCGCATCAAGGAGAACGACATGACCCATGATGATGTCATTACAGCGTTATTTACATAATCACCCACTCTACTCAACCCCTTGATAAAAACCATGATATTGAACGCTGGATCTGCAATGTTAAAGTCGAAATTCGATTGTTTCATTGATTTTAGAAATATATCTTGAGCGTGTCTTTGCAGCAGAACGCTATTAAAATACTTAACATTTAAAATTATAGATGATGGTGTTTACGTTCAGCTTTTTCGCTCAGATTGTCCAGATTTGGAGAAAATGTAACTTATAAACTACTAGTCACGTATTAAAGTATGCGTTGTTTTTGCTAATTATAGCAATATTTTTAATAAAATACGTTTATAATACTTTAGATAGTAGGTTTAATTTCATGTTCCTTTTCAGAAGAATAATTTGAAGTGCAAAGTTTTAAAAGTAAAAAAATATACATGATTAGGTTGAGTTTAATTGGAATTGATTGATCATTTTAATATTTATATAATTACAACCTTTCCAATTTACATATATATAAAATTACGCCAGTTTCCCCGGTGGCGTAGGCAGACGCATATTAAACGCCTACTTTCCGCCATTGTTTTGTTCCTACGTAATTGGTGGCGAGTATATTGACGTTAATCGAAATGCTTTGTTTGCCAGAACCTCATCCGTCGACTAGAAGCTGCATCACTTGTAGATGAGGTTGGCTTGGGCTCTAAGTTCTTTATGGGAACTCTATACACCCGTTATTGATGCAAACAGGATTGTGATCGATAAAGTATAAAAAAAATAGTTTGATAATGACCAGTGATCGTAACTTACTCGGAGCACAAAAATCCTTAAAAAAAATTGTACCATTAATTTCCAAAATGTTTGACGACGGCAGAAGTTTAAATGATAATGGTCGAAGTATATGTAATTAGTACTTTTATTCGGCAAAGGATGCAAGTAGAAACTCAAATATCTGATAAAAATTATAATTAATGCTTTCGCTGAATTAAATCCCAAAACACCAATGAAGGGTCATGCTTTGACACCCACGGGCCAGCTGAGGTTACGGGAGCCCGAATCCAAACCACTGTCATTGTGATTCTAGGAGAAGAGACTCAAAACACGATACCATTCTTGTAGCTTTTGAGCTACAGTTAACTATGCACGGAAGTAATCACTTTAGGTGGTCTATCAACTCACGTGCCCTATATATGTACCATACTGAAGGAAAATCCGTTCGTGTGGTGACCGATTAACAATACATAGTGTTACCACCCCTATTCATCCCGTGGGTGTCGTAAAAGGCGACTAAGGGAACAAAGTATGCAAGACAACATCATTACAAAGAGAAGGAAAACTTGAAACAAACCCTATTCCAACTCGTCTGGCCAGCGTGGTGTAGTAGGCCGAAACCTCATTGCTAAGGAGAGACCTATGTCCAGCAGTGGACTATTAAAGCTGTCGATGATGATGATGATGATGACGGAAAATTATATACCATTCTACAGTTACATTGTTTGTGTTCAGGTTCATATGTTCACATAAATGTAATCTGAATAAATAAATGACATTATACCATAAACAAAAACCTAACAGAATTAACATTATTAATAATTCATTTAGGTTACAATGTAATGTCATGCCAAGTTTGTTTGGACAATAAAACTTCTGAAAGATCTACACCAAAATTTAGAGACCTGCTATGTTTATTGTAATTTATTACAATGTTTGTCGTTTTAAAATGTATCATAAGAGAAAGACCTAGGCCGCCATAATTTGGGTCATGAGTATGACGACCACCACTCTTGGATTCTATTCATGCTTTCTATCAGGCAGAGTAGAATCACCTTTATAAAGTCATAGTTTTAGAGGCAGTAGAACCACGCTAATGGCAGCAAGAACGGGTCGGGTGGGGCACTATTATCCTCTCACAGAAGACCAACCTGAAACGCCAGCACCTGTGCTGTCGTGTTTCATTGGTGAGTGCGAGACCGATGGCCTATTTTGTACTTCCCATTATATACTACCCATGTGTGTACTTACACTGCCAAGATCACTGTCATACCTTTTGTGTCTCTAAGCGAAACGTGAAAAAGCATCTTACTAGGCCGCCATAGTGTGGGTCACCATGCTGCATTGTCTGCATTCGCAGTGAGCATGGTGACTACAACTTTTGGATTCTATTCATGCTTTCTATCAGACAGAGTATAGTCACTTTGGCAGGTTTTTAAATACAAAAAACTTCACAAACATTTAGAAAGCACAATAGCAAAATATCGCAATATTTCCGAAATGTTGTTTAGGTAAGTAAATATAAGAAACTAAAATGCTCGAGAAAACACGAATAAAAAATACAAATTTGTTGAATAAAGTATACATGACGCTTGAAAGTTTGTACAATACCAATTTAAATTGGTTCCGGGAACTTTCCATTTTATTGCTGTTTTATTTACTTGCCTACCTCTTACTGTAAGCAAGTAAATAAATAATTTTTATGGTCTTACATCGGATGAGTTAGCGGACGACATTTCACTGCTTAAACTTTAAAAATAGTACGCAAACAACTAACTTGACTATTTAGTCGAGTGTATATTAATTTAAGAATTAGGTTGTAGGTTGATTTGGGAAGGTTTACTGCCTAAATCACTATCATTTATTATACAAATAGCGCAGTAAGTTTAAAGCTTAAAATGGTGAATTTTTTATTACTTTTATTTTTCTGTATAATTAAGTAAAATAAAAAAAAAATAGTTGAGTATGTCTTTTATTTTACTTTGTCAAGTAAATAACACCCCTCACCACGTATTATTAAACTAGTTAGTTTATAAGTTTCAAAAGTGGAGTTTCAGGCGAGTTCATAATTGCGTTAAATAATATCGTTTCACTGATGAAGAATTACTACAATGATGATTAAAAACCAAATATTACAATTAGAACTCCGTTTTTATCTTTTCAATATGGGTGCTTTAATCCTTCTAAGTTCTCTACGCACTTTCGCATAATGTACATAATAAATACTTTGTTTAAAAAAAAATCTAATTAATACATCCATAATAAAAACATTCATGCAAAATATGTGTGTATATATTTACTGGTTTCTCACTGGTATAGAAAACGTACCTACATATGTTTTGTAGGCGTTTATGTACGCGTTTAGTGATTGCTGTGTCTACTCTCTACTCAATTCTTGGTTGTTAACTAAGTAATAATACGAGTATATATTTTTCCTATTTTAAACGGACTTTTTTGTATTACTTTTGCTCATGTATGTATTTTAACTTGTATTACTATTTTAAGTTTAAACTATTAAAAGTTAATTTAAAAAAATATTGAGTTCACACCCGTTGGTAGGTCGTAGATCAATACATTCATAATTATAGCAGTAAACGAGTAATACTAATAACACAGCTCTACAAAAAAAAAATTTTTTGGTGTTGCCTTGGATATTTTTGCAAATTTTTATGTTTTCGAGTACCTAAATTACGAATATATTCATGAAAATACTGAATGTGCTCTTTTTTTTATGATTTTTACGTATCTTATATTTTGAACAATTATCAGCTTGTTAGTACTAAAATTTGCTCCTTGCTCCGCAAAACAGCTGATAACTCAGTTATTTGATAATATTGAAGTACTTACACGTGAATCTGGATAAGTTGTCATATGTTAATATTTTGATTCAATTGCTGAGTGTTCATTCTAATATATTTGTCTTGTCTTTTTAAACATGAGTTCGTCACGAAGAAAGTGTAAATATAGTAGTGATTTATTTTGTTATATTTGTGGTATTTATATATTAAAAAAACAAAAACGAAATATCACAGACTTTGTTAAGGAGACTTATGCTGAATATTTCGGTTTTAAAATGGACAAATTAGATAATTCATGGGTTCCGAATAAAGTTTGTAAGTCCTGTGTTGAGTCTTTGCGGTTGTGGAAAAAAGGAGAACGTTCTGGATTAGACTTTGGTATTCCTATGATCTAGATGGAGCCTAAGAATCATGTCGATGATTGTTACTTTTGCGTAGTAGATGCTAAAGGTTTTAATCGAAACCAAACGTGGAGATATCCAGACTTACAGTCTACAAAATGTCCTGTTTTACACAGTGAAACTCTCCCTCGGCCTGTTTACGTTTCAAAAGTGATTCGCATGCCCTCAGAAACAATGATGTTGCCGAATTCACAGAAATCGAAACAGTCTACCAGTAGAAGTGAATGGGAGGGTGAAACATCTACGCCAAAGTTATTTTCTCAAAATAAACTCAGTGATTTGATACGGGATCTAAATTTATCAAAACAGGAATCAGAACTGTTAGCCTCAAGATTAAAAGAAAAAAATTTATTGGCATCAACAGTAACAATTATAACACACAGAACGCGAGAAAGTGAGCTATTACAATTTTTTGATGAAAATAAAGGACTGGTATACTGTACTGATATTGCGAAGCTGCTTTTAGACATGGGCTTGAAAGAATACAAACCTACTGAGTGGCGTCTTTTTATTGACAGCTGTAAAAGAAGTTTAAAATGCGTCTTACTGCACAATGGAAATAAATTTGCATCAATTCCAATTGCCCATTCAACAAAACTCAAAGAAGAATATGAAAATGTAAAATTAGTTTTAGAAAAAATTAAATACTCGGAGCATCAATGGCCGATCTGTGTAGATTTGAAAATGGTTAATTTTTTACTTGGTCAACAAAGTGGATACATGAAATACCCTTGCTTCCTTTGTATGTGGGACAGTAGAGCAAAGCAACTTCATTGGGAACAAGATGTTTGGCCTGCAAGAAATTCTCTAACTGTCGGTAAAGCCAATGTAATAAGGGAACCGTTGGTGAACAGAGACAAAATCATACTTCCACCATTACATATTAAGTTAGGAATGATAAAGCAATTCGTTAAAGCTTTGGACAAGGAAGGGGATTGTTTTAAATACATTTGTCGAAAATTTCCGAAGCTTAGTATGGAAAAGTTGAAAGGTGGAATATTTGATGGTCCTCAAATACGGCAATTGATAAAAGACGCAGATTTTATTAAAGTTATGACTGTTCCGGAAAGTGAAGCTTGGGAAAGTTTTGTGTTGGTAGTCGAAAATTTCCTAGGTAACCATAAAGCACCAAATTATGAAGAAATTGTACAAAATATGCTGACAAACTTTCAGACTCTAGGAGCAAATATGAGTATCAAGTTACACTATCTCCGCAATCATTTGGATAAATTTCCAGATAATTTAGGCAATTATAGTGAGGAACAAGGAGAGCGGTTCCACCAGGATCTGAAAGTAATGGAAGAAAGATATCAGGGTCGATGGGACTGTCATATGATGGCAGATTACTGCTGGTCTTTAAAAAGAGATTGTCCCCGGAAAAATTATAAAAGAAAAGCTCTTAAAAGGCGTTTTATGGAAATATAACATGTTTTCCAAATTTTCCTCTCTATTTACTTCGATATATCATATTTTTATCCAAATAAAACTGACATTATAAATATATCTGTTATTTTGTTTCTCGTTTTCCGATTTTTGTAATGTAAAATAAAAATAAGTATTTAAAAAAAACGAAAGCAAATCTTACAAAATCATTCATAATTTCATGAATTGTGAGTATAAATATATCTAAAATCAATCTTATATCTAGGGCAACAAAACCACTGTAGACCAGTGTAATATATGAAAAACATAGCCCGATAAATTGAAATTAACATAATTTTCATTAAACAGGAAATTCCAGCACCAATTTGTAACCTTTGGTAGATTTATGTTATAAACAAATATTCATCAAAATCTGTCTCTAAGAGATTACTGAAGTAATTACTATTATGAAACAAGGTACCGGCCGTAATAACCTTCATCAAATAACTTAGCAAAACAGAATTAGCCAAAGAAACAAAATATAACATCGTTTACCACCCCTTAACAGGACTAAACGGTTTTTGGCTGGAATCTTCTCGAACTTTTACAAAAGTCTATTTATCGGTGCGTGACGAGAAACCTGATTGTATTTTGTAGAAGTCATTACCGTGTTATTAGATGTTCTAATATCTATTTGTATATTTTCCTCTATAGAAATGGCTTTATTGAGAATTCGTGAAATTGGATTTTAGTATCTATCATATGGTAACAAACATCCTTATTAGTTAAGGCATTTACGAGTTATGACATAATAAGGAAAATAACATACATTGCATAGCTATAAAAAGCCTGAAAGCATAACATTATTTTTTGCATAAAACTGCAATAGACAAGGATCGCTTTCCGAGATGGACGAACTGTATACTCGTACATACAATTGTTTGTTAACGGAGACAGCATGAGTAAGGTTCGTTCTTTTTAGATTTTTGATAGTAAATCTGCGTATCCTCCATTTTTTTTATTGGAACGAAGTTCCTTATCACGTGTTGCGAAGGAGGCTAGACGGAAAAAATTCAGACGAAAAGTTGTTACGACACTTTTTGCTATAGTGTAGTAAGCCGTGCGGCGTGCGCATGTTTCTCTGTCTGTCTCTCTCTATCTCTCATAGAAAGTAAGCGAATTATTTTCGTTTCGCATTTCTATTTTGCTTTGAACAGTGCAGTGTCGCAACGATTATTTTTGTTTTTTTTATTATTAAAGACACAAAAAAAAAATATTACAATTCCTTCACTAATTAATCGAAAGGGACTTCGTTCCATCCGGGTGTCCCTTAACACCTCTTTAATTTTATTTTCATTTTAGGTACCGGGCAAAGTGACTGTAGTCTGCCTGATGGAAAGCATAAATGAGGTCGCAATACTCATTGCGAACGCAGATAATGTAGTTTGGTGACCATGGTAGCCTAGTGAGATGCTTTTTCACACCCCGCTTGGGGATATAAAATGCATGATAGTCATCATGGTAGTGCAAGGCATACACATCACGTTTACTGTTACCCTTGCGTAAATGGGCCTCCGGTCTATTGTAGCTTTAGGTTTGTCTTCTGTAAGGGGGTAGTACTGCTGCGTACGAGCCAGCCCGTTCATACTAATAGCAGCGTAGCTTTACTACATTACTAAGAATATTAACAGATCATACAAACATTTGGTTTGAGTCAGGAATCGAACCTGAAACCTCAGGTACAGCAGTTGTTTACCACCGCAGAAGTCTGATTGATTCAAAGAGTTCTGTTCATCCTATATATAATTTGTCATGTTTTATTGATCATATGTTTCATTGTAAATTCAATTATTTCGACATAATAAAATAAGAAAACACGAATAATAGTAAATTACAATAATATTTATTCTTCTTAATCATATTTTTCCGCTGAAAAGCAGCCTGAAAGTGCTAATTGTCTTATTATAATACGTTGAATGTCTAATTAAAAATCGATTTTGTACAGAAACAAATTAATCTTCGTTACATTGGGTAGCCGTTCTTGTGGCACGTAATTTTCTACGTTTTTGATGAAGCTTTATGACGAATTCTAATTATTCATGGCCAGGGATTTTTACGTTCGCAATTAAAAAGGGTAGGCCTTTTTCATAAAGCCATCATTATACTTTTTTTCTGTAAATGTTTGGTAATAATTTTGAAAATACTTGGAAAAATTTTTTAATACGCTAATCCGAAGCCCTCTTCGTTCTAATTTTAGATTTTCACAGGATTTTTTACAAGGGAATCTTTACAATTACAATCTTGGTTTGTATGTTTTGTTCACACAAAATGTAAAATTAGTAAGTAGACATATACCTTTGTGATTGTATGATATTGTCAATGCCGCGTGGTGACTGATTGTGAATACACCACTCCTATTCAACCCCTGGATGTCATAAAAGGCAACTAAAGGAGCAAACCAGACCGGACAACATCATTGCGCCCTTTTGGCCAGCGTTATAAAGTAGGCCAAAACCTCCTTTCTCAGGAGAAACCTATGTCTATAATAATGTCCTATGATAAATATGAATATTACTTAGGACAATTTTAATTCGAAACATGGAAAGTGGACAGGACTGTTTTTGAAATGCTTACTGGACTGTAATTAATCGAAATTTGCATTAAACATTACTACAATGAGTAAGAAATTTTACTTGAAAAATATGACCCGAGCCTGAGTTCAATATTTACTTTTGTTTATTATGTTTTAGGGTAATAGAATATCTCACACCAAATAAAATTTTCTCTAGTCATACTCGCGATAATCTTCTTATTTTGTAAACAAACTCCACGTTACTTGGCCATATATTTATACTATACATACTTATTATATGTACATCTTATACCTATGCGTTTATATAGCTATCAGCACTCCGATTAATATTGAAGAAAATACAAAAACTTCTTACTTATGAGAAATCTGTTAGTCAATCCAATTCATATAAGTCTCATAACAAACATTTCTCAAAACGTAACCATCTGATAATACGAAATAATACTCCGTCATATTATACGCTATCCCTCTAAAAACGACCAAAGGTTGCCCTTACGACCAGAAAAAAAGCACTTAACAGCCACAAATTAAGGAAAAAGTCTCAATATCCTTGTTGCATTACTTTTTCTGACTTAGTAATTACTTTTTCTACCGAATAAACTTTGCGATGTATTTGAAAATTATACATTGTAACAAAAAGAACGTTACACCAGACAATGGGATACAAAACAAAGTCACAATACCCCTCTGTTAAGTAGATACCTTCCCGAGTAATTTTCTCACTGAAGATAAACTTAGTGTTGGCATCGCTTTATTTCTTTCATTGTAGTTGAACCCTTTGTGAAGGGTGTGACAGTAAGTCTATTGTTACCTTTGAATAAGGTTTATGATGTGCAACTTCTGTCGGCTGACACTCTCTGTATTGCTCGGCATTGTGTCCAAATGAAATTTCGGTTTGCGCTAAAGGACTTCATTTTTCAACTCTTATATGAAAAATTAAATCAGACACAGCTTTGAACCTCCGTTGTGGTGGATTTGAAATATCGAGACGTTCCAGTTTGCTTTGACATTAAAAATAAATTTGTAATTTCGTTCTCCAATGACAAGCATTTTGTAAGGAATTGTGAAAATGATTTCAATTTCCATTTTCATTTAAAAACATTACTGACAGTAATAAGTGGAGTGAGTGACTTTTCTATTCGAACTAAACAAGTTACGAACTCAAGTGGTATTAAAATTTTAAGGTTTAATTTGAAAACGTGTCATTATTATCATCATTAACAGCTTTTACAAGTCCACAGTTGGATATAAGACTCTCGTTTGAAAGGAGGTTTCGGCCTTAGTAAATTTTTATGCAAAGGAAGCAGTATCTCTAAAAATCGTTGTACATACATAGTTAAAGTGAAATCTTAAAGAGTTAGGTAATGTTCTGTCGAAAATGATTTCGGAATTTTCTTATAGTCTTGTAGTAGAGTTCCGAACGATCAATTATTATGTATTTTGAAAAATAATTCTGCAGAAGTAGTAGTTCCATTTTATGTGAAAATGATATGTATACAGAAGCTAAACGAGAATTCATTTTATTTTTCTTTTACATAATAACAAATTATTCTATTCCACAATAACTTAATTAAATATTTTTCTCTCTATTCGGCGTTGAAATTCTAGGCTATATAATTTTGTGTGTAAAGGTGGAAAGAAGACCTAGATAATTTAAATAATCATACATAAAGTGTTTTCTCAGAATCACAAACCCGGGATGTTGTACAAAAAGTCTGACATCAAATTATTCTATTTAAACGTTGACTTTAAGAATCGAGTACGTGAAAAGGAACATGGAGGAGGGTATATACAAACGTGGACCCTTGTCCCTTTGGGGTCTCCCGTTTTGTTGACACGACCTTGTCAAAGAAAACAAACTGTTGGGATAAAGTACGTTAAAAGGATGACGATTCAAACAGCTTAAGGTCCAAGTTCTTTGTACTTGCTTCCAGTTGGTAGTAAAAATTGTATTAAAACGATAATAATATTTCAGAGATCTGACTCACAAAGTCATCTAGTCCCACACTAAGCACAGCTTGTACTACAGGTATTGGCCAACTGGTAAAAATACATACATATATACTCTCTCTTGTAAATACGTACATAATATACACCTATACAAAGATTTGGTCTGATTTGGGAATCGAACCCGAGACCTCAAGCACAGCAGTGTTCTAGACTTGCATAAAGGTTGGTATTCTCTGTTGATTAATAAATTTCTCTTTTGAAATAGTGAAAACCTGCTCACAGAATAACTTGTTATTTGAGTTACCTAAAAATTTTAACTAGGATAGGAAGATAGGATAGAAATAAGTGATCGTGTCCTTTTTTTAGTATTTCTATTCACAGTTACTGCAGTGAGATCTTAGATACTTTGCTTTTGCTTGCTTCATCTTATTGCCGTCCACTGATGAACAAAGACCGAGATGGTTGGCGCTTTTCGAGGTCTCCCCTTCGCTTATATCTTGGATAGTAAGTCACAAAATTATATGACTTAGCGAGTTAACTTAAATCGATACTATTTCTAGCGATTTATCATAAACAGTGAGGTCATCAAGAACCTGCCGAATCTTCAATGTTTGTATTGTTATTGTATAGGATGGTCCATGAATTAGTTAACATTTAAAAAATCGTATGTAAAAAACCAATTGATATATAATAAAAATGGTTTATTTACACGAAAGTTAATTTTTAAAAATTAAATGGTCTATATGATCACTGTTTCGACGTGTACACTTTTCTAAGTGAACACCGAAATTTTCGAATATACGCCGGTAAACAGACCGCGAGATAACCAACATCTCTTCGATGATTTCTTCTTTTAACTGACGTATTGTATTTGATTTATAGATTTAGACACGATTCTTTAAATAACCCCGTAAAAAGAAGTCTGCTTTGGATAGATTTGGACTTCTGGGTGGCCATGGAATGTCGTCTCGTCTGGAAATCAACTTCTCTGGAAACATGTCTTTGACCACCGGCAGGGACTCATTGGATGTGTGACAAATGACTCCATCTTGTTGAAACCATGTGTAACGATTATAACTAGCATATTCCATTAGCATCGGACTCAAGAAGTCCCGTGACATGTTTGCGCGGGATTGTAGATTCAAAGAAAAACGAATTCTTAACCCACCATATATTTGGTGAACCCGATATTAGTAAAAATCACGAGAAATTGTACTCTAGATGTAATTAATTTAGCTGTTGTAATCTTAGTTGTTCCATGTTAATTATGCAAATAATTATTTGAATAGAGTCGAAATAGAATAATGAATTAAATACATTCTAACGCGAACTGCTTCTAATATAAGCAAACATTTATTTGACCTAGATCTTGTTGTTTAAGCTTTATCAAGTATTTCGCTAAGGTATTTATGTCACTCAATAAATTTGGTTTTACTCTCACGAACTATTTTGTTTCCATTTGCGATTAATATGGAATAAATAGAATAAATACGGGCCTTTCATTTCAGTTTGGACAGTTTGGACGTCTTATATTGCACAGTTAATGTTGTTACCACAAGTAAAATGAAAAACAATGTTTATTTAATAACCAATAAGGTCGTTATTCCAGTGGTGAAGTGTTATAGGTTGTTGATGTTATAGTACATTATTCTTCTGAAGAGATATTATTTTTATTTATTTATATTTTTTTGAATGACAAATAAAATCTAATGTGTGCTAGAAAAGAAAACAAAAAAAAACATTACATTCTAACACTTTGTAGTGATACTTTGAACTATTGTTCAAAATATAGAAAAAAAAGACTAAAACGAGAACAATAAATTAGTTTGTCTCTAGTTTTAAATTTAAATATTAAACAGTATAATACCAGTGCTTATCCTGCAGGGAAAAACCTCTTGATGAATATTTATAATTAAAACTAGCTTTTCAATACTGAAAATAACTGGTCAAACAAGGTTTCATAATGTATTTTGACTTATTTCAAAAGAGTTTAAGTAATAGCGAAAAATATTTAAATAAAATTGGCAAACAATTTTTTCAAGTAGATTAGGAATACAACGATTGCCGTGACACACTTTTTCTTAATTCATCATAGACATTAATATATGGTTAAAGAAGTCACAAAAAGAAGTCTGCTGGGGATAGATTTGAACTTCTTTTTCGGAAACATGTCTTTGACCAGGCAGGGACTCATTGAATGTGTGACAAGTGATTCCATCTTGTTGTAACATTGCGCTACGATTGTAACCAGCAAATCCAAGTAGTATCGATCCCAAGAATTCTCGTAGTATGTTTGCGTGGGATGTTAGATTCAAATGTTAACGAATTCTTGGCCAATCCTATACAATGAAATTTAGACGTGGGCAGCTCGGAAACTGTCACAAACATATTTTCTTTTTTTTTCTTATAAAAGACAACGCCCACATTAGTAATGTATCCTGTGTCACGGGTGACTTCACAAACATACATGAAACGGACACAAAGGACACCTAGACTCAGAACAGCAATTTGTGGATCACACAAAGTGTAGTCCCGTGTGAGTGTTAAGCTCACAACACTCGACGCAGTAGAGAGCGGTGTGGCCGCCGCTGAAATCACTACACCATCCATGCAGTCTAATGTTAAGTTCCGACAAAGCCGATCTATAAATAAAAAAATAAATAACAATCATCATAAATAAATATTTCGGACATTTGACACAAAACGTCATCTAGTTTCAAACTAAGCAGAACTTGTGCTATGATGAGTAGACTGACTGATAGAATACTTATATACTTTTTTCTTTGTAAATATATACATATTATACATAGATGCCTTCTATCTTGATGGACCGTGTACCATATCGAAACTATGAAGATTCCATCTTGAAACTTTTAAACCCAAAAACAAAAAAATATTTCCATTTTTTTATAAAATAAACATCAAAAATGAAAATTTATCTAACATGTTATTTAACATATGTTTGCGTTTAAACATAATTTTCAATAGTTTCAAATTTGACTTTGTTTTCAAAGAACTTACAACACGAATGTTAATTACAGATTTTCCAACTACGAGACAATCAAAACATTCAGAATTTGTTCCAAACTAACTTGAGTTGACAAAGGACTGAGGTTAAGGGTTGATTACTATCTGACTGGTCAATTGTTGTCTATTGGATGGACGGCTCATTTGGTCAATCAAGCTTAAGGATGATTTAATGTTATGCCTATGTTTAATGTTGGTAATTAGTTTTGTGTCTAAGTTCAATTTATTTGTAATGTATGTATCTTCAAAAATATATAATTATGAAAATAACGTATTGGTATCAACTCTGCCTAGTATTGGATTAGATGACCGTGTGTAAGATGTACGAATTATTATGTCATTGATAATTATGACGTCGTTTAGAAGATCTGAATTGACAGTATTAAATTCACTACTATGATATCTATATCTATCTTATGGATTTGACGGTCTGTTATCTTACTAATTAGTAATCATAGCTACTACACCAGAGATTGTGGCTTAGATTCTAGCCCAAGACAAATGACAATACGACGGACACAATTATTTCCTATATGTGTAAGTGTAATGTTCGACGACGCGGTTGGCGTAGTGGTTTGAGCCGTCACCACACCGCTCTCTACTATACAGAGTGTTATATTTTCGAACTATGCATAGGGCAATACTTTGGGTGATCCACAAATTGTTGCTCTGAGGCCTGTTGTTCTTTGTGTCCATTCCTTGAATGTTTGTAAAGTCCCCCGCGCCGCAGGATTTATTCCTAATGTGGAAAGTAACTTTGTAATACGCATATCTGTAATAGCAACCATTTCAAAATATAAAAGCTTATTTTGATGAACTTAGTTGAGTTTTGTTCTACTGGCTGGTTTGACCAATGATGCCACGGCCTGACAAAAACTGATGTTAATCCCTCCTTTAATTCTATGAAAATAAGAGGACATTCAAAGACCCGCAAAGGACTTGTATCTCTTAAGTTGCAAGTTTCTACGAGCTATATCATTTACCACCGCTTCTACCCGCTTGCCACCTGTTTTTTTGTTTTTTCTTTTTTTTTCCACCAACTACTGGTTGTTATGTCGGACTCAAACCGACCAAAAACCACAAGTCGTCTCAGGTACACGTAGCCGGGGAATCAAGTGTACCCTAGAAAGGAAATCCCTGAAACTACCCGCTTACCACCTGCAGTTTCCAACTAAACTAAAGTTTTTTTCTTCTAAGAACTTGCATGGAATAAATACATATTTAAAAAGAATTTAGACCGTTTGAAGCCAAAAATAGAAATAAGGTTGCTCAGATCTAATAACTCTAGCCCTACTGTACGTTAAACACCAATAAATAATCGTCTTCATTCGATATTCACGATATCAAGTACTTTTTATCATATTTGCTCGTATTCAAATACTTTTAATATTTACTCGATATTTCATGTTACACATTTTCCTAATGGTCTATGTTATGTAAAATGGGAATTTATAATGTCTCTAAAATTTTATGTTTGTCATATGAATATTTTAAAGGAAAATTGTAGCATATTATGTGATATACAAAATTTAATATCCCTTTCACAAAGAGATGACGTAATTATCTACTGGTACATGTGTCGTGTAAAGGAGATTGTATATATGTTGTGTAAATAATGTAGATGCCTAGAGGCTCATGTTACCTCCCTGTGTTTTTTTTTTCGCAACATATAAAGCAAGTAGGTCACTTGTTGGCAAGTGACCACCCGTCTTTATAACAGGATTATATTTTGTAAAAATTATGTTCATTTTACTTTTTGGTGTATGAAAGCCAGGTAGTTCATCATCATTACATCACAAATTGTCACATCAACAGCCTTTCATAGTCCACTCTAAGAAGGCAGCTTTGGTCTACTATAGCACGCCGGCTAGACGGCTTGGTATAGGATTCGCATCAAGTTTATCATGTATTTATGGTGCAGTCGTCCTACATAATACACTCTCTTAGTTGCCTCTTACATTCTTAATCCTTCACCACAGATATTTACTGCACGGTTAGCCTAGTGGTTTAAGCAGTCGCCACGTCGCTCTCTACTTCGTTACTTGTTGTGGGTTCAAACGCCACATGGACGACACTTTGTGTGATCCACAAATCATTGTTATCAGTTTGGGTTTTCTTTGTTTCCGTTTCTTGTATGTTTGTAAAGTCCCCCGCGACACAGGATTTGTTACTAGTGCGGGCGTTGTCTTTTCTTAAAAAAAAAAAAGAATTTGACAGTTTACTGCTTGACATAGGTCTCTCCTTCGATAGGTAGTTTTAGCCTAGTATACCACGTGACCAGATAGGTTAGTTAGTTTAGTTAGTCGCGAGATGACTATTTTTCTACGCGACTGCTGGTTTTCTGCAAGCCGGTAAAGTACCACTTTTGTTTTCATTCTGACTTAATAGAGTTAATAAAATAATTTAATATGAGAGCTATTATTACACTGCATTTTAATTTATAACAGTTGTTTTTTGATTAAGAGTGAAATTATATAGGGTGGACCATGAATTAGTTAACATTTTAAAAAATATTGTATTAAAAACCATTTGATATATTAAAAAAAATATTTATTTACTAGAAAGAAAGTCGGTCATTGTTATTTTAAAATAACATGGTCTAAAAGACCACCGTTTCGACATTTGCACTTTTTGAATTTTTGAATACTCTTCGGCAAAGAGACCGCAAGATCACCAACATCTTAAGATTGTAGTCAATAAGTTTCAGTAGCATCGGTCGATTCAAATGTTAACGAATTCTTGGCCCACTCTATAAAACATTTCAAAATACAAACACAATCAGTGTAGAACTTTTAAGGTGATGTATATACAAACTAACTTTACGTTTTTAACACAGAAATAAAACTAAAAAGTTGAAGTTGATTGTAGTTACATTGAAAAGGTGCGGGATATTATTATTGAATTTATCAATTCACTAGTAGATTCATAATCGGGCGTGGTTAGGTCCACATATATCGAAATTGATTACAAAACACGGTGGTTAACATATTACTGTATATCTTAATTAAATTGCTATACGTTTGCGATGTTTCAAATGTTTGAGATGCTTATATTTGAAATTAGTATACATTAAGTTATTGAATGAGCTGAAGGCAACGTCGCGACGAAGCGTGCACTTTTGTGGGCGGCGGCTCTGACCGCCCAGAATAGAGCATGACACTGGTGCCCTGAGAAGATATTGGCAGTTAGAGCCATACGCGGTTACCGCACCGTGTCAATGGACGTAGCGTGTACCTTGGCCGGAACTCCTCCGTGGAATTTGGAGACGGAACTGCTCACCGAAGTTTACCGGTGGACGGCTGACTTTCGGGCGGGTAGAGGCATGCGGCCTCTGCTCGAAGAGATACGTGAGTGGCGTGTGGCCGCTTGTCAAGCCACAATGGCTCGTTGATCGTTGCGGCTGGAGACTCAACGTGCTGATTTTGCCACCGTGGAGGCTCTCCAGCCAGTCATCGTCGAGTGGGTAGGGTGGTAACACGGGACCCTTTCCTTCCGACTGAGGCAGGTCCTTGCGGGGCTCGGTTGCTTCGGGAAGTATATACACTCGGTCACTAGGAGGGAATTGAGTTCTACCTGTTACCACTGCGACTGTAGTGAGGACTCAGCTCAACACACGCTAGCGGTTTGTTCCACCTTGGCGGCGCAGTATGGAGTCCTCATTGCAGTTATTGGAGGAGGTCTCTCGTTACCGGCCGTCATATACTCCATGGTCGGCAGCGTTGTTTTACTGCGGTCGCAAACTTCTGCAAAAATATCGTTTCGTGGAAGGAGGTGGCGGAAAAGGCTTGGGAGGAGGAGGAGGAGGTGGACGGGACTGTTTTTCCCCTTTATTCGTTACAGTGGCCACTCGCGAGGAGGCGACGTCCGCACCTACCGTACGGTACCATATGGTTGTCAATATATATAACATGCTACATTTAATTAATTAATTTTAGCTATTACCAACAACAAGCACGGGCTCTATCGTTGCTCAAGCTGCAGCAATATGTTCATACCATTTTCTGGCATCGCACAGGACATTATACTGAACCACGTACTGTACTACGAATGATGTAAAAGAACAAATAATTTTTCAATCTTTCTTTCTTGTTTCTATCTCCACTAATCTTATACACAAATATTCCAAGAATTTGAAGCTCTCGGGCAATTTTATGGGAAATTCACAGAAGGAATGATCTAACATTTGGATTACACTTAGCTCAAACATATTAATTAATTACCATCTAATTTGTTCAGGTGTATAAATATAAACTAGTCAGTCAAAATTTGGTAATAAAGTTTAGGTTTATTGTAAATAAACTCTGTTCACTGTTCAATAAAGTAGATTAATTTCCATGGTAACTTTAACGCAGGAAATGCTACGTAAGTGCCGAAATATGTACAAATTATTATCTAAGCACCTTAAGAGTATGATGCCTGAAATAGATTTACGAATAATTGCCCACTACAAACAAAAGGGAACTTTGGAATACACGAATCATGAGCGTGAAAAAAGGGCAGGAAAACACAAAAGGTTTCAACGAGAACTTATTGTGTATGGTGTTAATGCGTTTTAACAAATGGGTTGTTAGAAGATGTTAAAAAAAGTATGTATATTATTGCTAAAGCCACTAAAGATGTATGGTAAACATATGTTATGAAAGTTTATTATTATCGAATTCATGACTAGCTTCACAAATAAGTACATATGCTCAGGCTTTTATAGTCCACTGCTGGATATAGGTCTCTCCTTAAAAAGGGGTTTCAGTCTAACATACGAGTAACATACATATGTTGAGTACAAACATTGAACTAAAAATATATATATGAATATATTTTTTGACTATTTATAATATATCTACCGAGGCATGCTCTGACTCTTTACGTTTTAGTACATTATCACATCCCCTGGTGATGCAGTAGGGGGATAAAGTAAAGTACTTGAAACTCTGGAGTTGTACGTGCATATGTACGTTGTATAGGACCGAAATCTGCGACAGCATTTGTGATGAAAAACGTCGATCGAAGATCATTTTAAACCCAATATTACTGCTTTATAAATAGAATGTTAGATATTATCTATTAATATACGAAGCTGGCACAAGGCTTTAAATTTAATAGGATGTTTTGTGGGACAATTTATGATAACAATTGGAACACGAACCTCGAGGCCAGATTTGCTAGTTAAGGATGTCTATGTTATTTTCCCAATAAATAAATGTAATTGTTACATTAGTGCTCCAGGGTAGTACAAACACTTTTATTAATATACTACTGTATATACAGAGTGGACAACGAATTAAATAACATTTGAAAAAATCTGATAAAAAAACCATTTGATATATTATAAAAATTGTTCGTGTAAAAGAAAGTAAAATTCGTTTGTTAATTCTACTGAATATGTGAAAATACTACGGGAGCTCTTGAAACTGATGCTACTGGAATTTGCTGGCTACAATCGTAACACATGGTTCCTACCGGTTGTCAAAGACATGTTTTCGGAGAAACTGAATTCCAGACGAGGCGACATTCCATGGCCACCCAGAAGTCCAGATCTAACCCCAAAAAACTTCATTTTATGAGCTTATTTGAAGAATCGTGTCTACATCAATAAAGCAAATATATTACGTCAACTAAAAGAAAAAAACAGTGTAGAGATGTCAGCGGTCTCGCGGTCTCTTCGGCGACGAGTATTCAAAAATTTCGGTGCTCGCTTAGAAGAGCGCAAACGTCGAAACGGTGGTCATTAAGACGATGTAATTTTTAAATCAAACACGACAGTAACACACTGTGACGCAATTGGTGGCGGTCCATGATACTTACTTACCGTCAGGTATGTGCTTGTTTGACCCCTGGACCGTTAAAATATTTATTATTGAATACATCTTAAAATATCTATTAACTAAATATTTGCTCAAAACTTACGAGATACTACATAGCATGTTTTTTCTTTCTTTATGAACACAATGGCTTTGTGTAGCGTTGATATAAAAACATATCCCTTTTGCTTATCGTTTTAGTATTGTGGATAACAATATGTGTCTATGAAACATGTAACATAATGTTAAATATCCAAACATCAAAATATTTCTATGCTTGGCTTGTGTTCAAACAAAATGAAGTTGAACACATAACATGTTTTGTTTCTAGAGAAATTTCTAGAAGTACAACAAAAAGCCTTTAGGGTACAACAAAACGTGGTTTTGAAGTCACACAACGTAAAACATTGTGTGTTGACTGTTTCTTAGACAGAATAAATAATAAATGCAAAAATCTTTAGACACAATGTATAAAATATTACAAGATATTGGTCTTCAACTATCAGGCAATAAGTCTAAATATTTTATTTTTAACAGAGGACACAAAAAACTTGAAGTACAGTTGCAAATTGATAATTTAGTATTGCAATCCTCTGAAAATGTTAAATACTTGGGTGTGTGGCTCGACAGGTCATTGCGCTGGAGAAAACATATTAATGAGATATGTTATAAAACACATAAGTTTCTGAATCTTCTTAAACTTTTGTCGGGGCATTCGTGGGGTGTTCATCCCAAGTACTTGCGTAGGTTATACATAACATTGATTAGAAGTAGGATAGATTATGGTAGCTTTATTTACGATAACAGTGCAAAAGTACATTTACATAAACTAGATATAGTTCAAAACCTGGCCCTAAGAATTGTCGGTGGTTTTATTAGTAGTACACCAATTCACGTTATGGAGAGCGAGTTGAGTATTTCACCATTGTTTATACGTAGGGAATATTTATCTTTAAAGTATTTACTAAAGGCCAAATCATGCTCTAACAATTTAACTTTCAAACTATTAGAAGAATTAAGCGGTCTTTGTCGCAGCAGATATTGGTTAAAAAAAAAGAAACCACTGCTAGCTATTGGTTATAATAAGGTCAAACAGGAAGATATAAATACTAGCTACCCCTTAGATATGTTTACACTAGATACATGGGTTTCAAACATTAACACTCTTCAAGTGATACATTGCAATTTAGACTGCATTATTTTAAATAAAAAAACTTATAATCCTGACATACTTAAAAATAACATTCTCGGTGAACTTAACAATAGGTATAATAGCTGGCACATTATATATACGGATGGTTCAAAAAGTGCAAGTGGATTAGGATCTGCGTTTCTTGATCCTTGTAATGTATTCAGTGGTAGTTTTAAAATATGCAATAAAAATTTATGTATTATGACGGTGGAGCTAGCTGCGATTTTAGAGGCGTTACGATATGTTAAAAGTACTTCTTATGAAAAGGTGGCCATATTTACTGACAGTAAAAGTGCCCTGCAGCATTTGGCTCGATGCGCTTCTGGCTCCAGAGGTGCATCGATAGCCTATGATATTTTGAATATGTTGTATTGGTTTGAAAATAATAACGTATCTCTGAAGTTGCAGTGGGTGCCATCGCATATCGGGTTAAAGGGAAATGAGCTGGTTGACACTTTAGCAAAAAAATCAGCTGTTTATGGTACCATTTTTGATATAAAATCTTGTTATTTTGAAGTCCTTCCTAAATTTAATGCTAATTGTTACGCAATTTGGAAGGAATATTTTGATAAACTATCACGAGAAAAGGGAATATGGTACAAAACAATGCAGTGTGAACCTTCTCGTATTCCATGGTTTTCAAATACCATTATCAGTAAAAGACATGTTGTTACTGCACATAGGTTGAGATCTGGACATATTCCGCTCAACAAGTTTGGTTTCTTAATGAAGAAAATCAGTAGTCCTAACTGTGAACAATGTGGAATTGTTGAAGATGTCCATCACTTGTTAGTGGAATGTGTTCGATACAGAAAAGAAAGGGAAACATTATTGTCTAGCTTGAAAATCAATGTCTTAAATGTAGGTACTTTCCAGTCCATCTTGTCCAAGCCGTGCAGTGAGAATGCAATCAGAATTTACGAGTTTATTAATAATTTAAAGAAGATGTGATTGTCTACCCAAATTATGAATCTTGATGTGAATCTTTGCTGTTATTGTTATAAGTATTTATGCTATTATGTAAACATAATTTTAGAAATTGCCTGTATGATGTGGTTGGTTATTGTGGGATATAATGAGGCTGGCATAATCATGTTTGATTAAAAGCCTCTACATTATTTATGTAAACAATAAAGATTAAAAAAAAAAAAAAATAAAGCACTTTTAGAAATCACGTTGTTGAATGTACAATGTTTCTCTTCATCAATAGTCATGCTCTTTCCCAATTTCGAAGGCTTTTAAAGGATTCTTGCTATATTCAGTGATTCAAATGTAGAGCTAGTTACGGGTGCAGACAATGATAAGTTCCAAATAGATGTAACACTCATAAATAAAACGCAAATATCTTTGTTTCTTTATTGTTTCTCTTTTAATAAAATCACATTTTACTAATGAAAGTATACAATAACACAACTGTGTAATCAAAAACATATGAAGTATGACTAGTTGATAAGTTTTTCTACTGTTATTTCCATGTGTAAATCAATGAAAAAATGAAGTGTAGCGTAAATTTTAGAATGCCATTTTTGTTTTTATCTTATCCGTAATTTTCGAGCTAAAATTAATCGTGAAAATGAGTATCTTAATAACATTTAAAATTTAAGATAAGCACATTTTTAATGGCTTCCTTGAACGTTTACAAAACACCCGACGTATAATATAATTTACTGAGTTAAATTATAAATAATTTGCCTCTCAAGTTATACAAAATCTTCTAACCTTCTAACCTGATTTCGTTTATTTATTAAGCTCTCTCTGTAGGAAAAAAAAATAATTATATATCATTTTTGTATACGCGATATTAAGCACAATATAAGAAAAAACACAGGGTAACTTTAACCTTTTCTTTACTTTGCGGAATGCCCCCGGATATCATCTACTGGTGGTTATGTCGGACTCTAACCGACCAAAAACCACACGCCATTTCAGGTAACAATAGCCGGGGAACCTGGTGTACCCTAGAAAGGAAATTCTTGGAACCCCGACGTACCTCGGGCCATCTACTTACAGCTTGTAGATGACCCTTTTTCTGTCCCCAAAAGAGCATGCGTTCTCCGTAGTACGTCGCGCTGCCACCCTGGCCTGCTTCTGGTAGAGTGACAGATTGCCTCACCTGTCACATCCAGGTATGCGTTTATGGAGGATGGACAACGTTTTGCCATCTCCAGGGGCCCGAGTCGTCGGTGGTACCGGGCCTCACGGTCCGTCTCCGACATCTCCTTTGCACGCATAACTTACACGCAGAAGGAGAAGGTGGAGTTCCACGCGCCCTCGCCCCGTACCATTGTCGTAATCATGCTAAAGTAATTTTAACCTTAAAAATTATTTTTTTAGTTTACATTAATATTTAGAATGACAATATATATGTAATGCTGGTATATATAAAACGATATTAACCCAAGATACATTTTGACCTAATATCTACCTTTAAGGCCACGGATACGAAGAAAGTGGACATGGAGCGGTAATGTAAGTTCGACGATGCTCTCCATGCCGCCGCTGCCTTCGAAGGGAGTTCTAAATCAAATCTCAAATAAATCTTTGAATTAAAACGTACCGATGCTTGCCATTGCTACCCGCACCTCTACGCTCTGCGCCCGCTAATTTCAAGACCACGGCCTAGGATTTTTATATATTGAAACAATTATGATTAGTCAGCCCTATTTACCAATATTGTTTTAATATAGTTTCTTTTACGGATTATGGATTAGCAAAAGACGAGTTTGTCATAAGAAGTATTATATCAATGAAAATGGACACGAGGGATTATATCTTTAATATTTCTTCTTAGCTGCCTCGTTGCTATAGCGTATAGCGTATGCGACTGTCGATCAAGAAGTCGTGGGTTCGCAGGTAGGGTCAAAAATGTTAGTGGGTTTTTTGTACAAGAAATTCTTAATAATAGCCCGGCGTATGTTAGTTTAATAGTGTTTTACGTCCGTGTCTCAGAGAGCACGTTTAGACCTCGATTCTGTTTGTCAATCATTATTGAGAAGTTTCAAATATACTAGCTCAATACGTTAGTTGACTTGTTACCTTAGTTAAGCTGTCAGCATATTAGCTTACTGGAGGTAGCGGAGGTCCGATGCCAGTAAGGTAGTAGAGCCACGCTGATTTCAGCACGAGCGGGCCGGCTCGACCGGAGCAGTACTACCCTCCCACAGAAGACCAACCTAAAGCGCCAGCATCCGTGTTTTCGCGTTTCGTTGGTGAGTGTGAGACCGGAAGCCCATTGATGCAGGAATGACAGTTATCGTGGTAACTATGTAAGTCTTACACTGTCACGATGACTGTCATGCCTTTTACGTCCCCAACCGGGGTGTGAAAAAGCGTCCCACAAGGCCGCCATAGTGTGGGTCACCATACTGCATTGTCTGCATTTGCAATGAGTATGGTAACCACAACTCTTGGATTCTATTCATGCTTTCCATCAGGCAGAATAGAGTCACTTTGGCAGGCTCTTAATATAGAAAAAAAAATATATACATACATAATCGATTGAACCAGTAGCCGGCCCAAAATAATCTTAGGAATGATAAAGGCTAAGCAGATGATGATATTTCTTCTTAATTGGTACTCATATATATTCTTTATTCACTGTACTGTATTCATTTGTCACCATTGAACCCTTGTAATTGAATGAGTCGTTTGGCTCTGAATGCTTTTCACTTATAAAGTTACTAATTTGCATTTACATTTACGAGTTTTGTACGATACTTTTGGATCATCATTATCATCATCAGCCGGAAGAGGTCCACTGCTGAACATAGACCTTCCCCCTAGAACGCCACGCTTTACGACTGGACACCAACTGCATCCATCGGCTCCCCGCGACTCGGACTATGACGTCGGTCCATCTAGTGGGAAGCCTACCTATGCTTCGTCTTCTGGTACGCGGTCGTCACTCGAGAACCTCGAGAACTTTTGGATGCCTAAGCCAATCTCTATCATAGAAGTAGGAGGTATCAAAAACTCAATGGAGTATTCGGCGAACTCGCTACAGAGAAATAAAATGAGATTCGTTTGGATTCTTTATACAATTGCACTTCAGTAACAGCAAAAATGTACTTTAGTTTTATATATTTCTATGTATTGGATTTCTAATGAATATGTTTACATAATTAATAACCTCAAACACCGCACTTTTAGATTTCGAATTATTCAGAGCCTGTACTATGGTAACCAGACTGCTGTCTATACATATTGTAGATAAATTACACCCAAACATTGAACAAATA
This sequence comes from Hypercompe scribonia, assembly GCA_949316085.1. Classification (NCBI taxonomy): domain Eukaryota; kingdom Metazoa; phylum Arthropoda; class Insecta; order Lepidoptera; family Erebidae; genus Hypercompe; species Hypercompe scribonia. Next base: position 2,733,246 of record OX438981.1, read on the forward strand.
ACAGTGCTCATCATATAAATATTTGTCCTGGGTGGGAATCGAACCAACGACCTCCGATTAGCAGTCAGGACAACTAACTACTAAGCCAACAAGCTTGTCAATCATATAATGATGATTTCTTCTAGTTATTTTTGGAGAAGTCTAAATTTTTTGTTGAGGAACCTATTTCACTCTCAAGCATTGTTATAAAAAATATAATTCCTTCTTCCTTTCCTATCCAAAGTTCTTGAGAATTGTGTTTGATTTCTTTTCTTTAATTTTTTATGGCATATGCAGTACAGAAGCAGACGAGTCTTTATTGGTATGTGACCAATTACTCCAAAAAATCCACCAAGTTAAGAAGTACTATGTTATCATGCAATTCTTTGGAAGCCCGCCTAAGATTTAGAAGGTAAACCTTACAACTTGGGACCCTTGCAAATAACCTCTTTTATTTATTGAAAAGCAAAGAAAAAATTGTTTATTATGTATCAGTTTTCAGTAAGATCTTGGGTGTCGTAAGAACCAACTTAGGGAGCAAACTTGTGTAGGATAAAGAGAAGAGACACTCAAGACAAACCCTATACAAACGCTGTTCTAGTCAGCTTGATGTAACAGGCACATGAAAAAAGTAAAACTTTCTTTCTATTGGAGAGCCTATGTCCAGCAGTGGACCCATAAAGTTCATTGTTCATGATCGTGACGAAAACTATGAAGGTACCTGTAGCGAAAAAAATCCACGGGTTTTAAACAATGTTTCTCACTAACAGTCTTAATAAGAAGTTTATGTTATGTTCAGACCTTCAAACTTGTGCTCTTATTAGAGCCTCTAAATTTCTTTTATATCGGAACCCCTTACCCTTTTGTAAGAATTTCCTTATTTTTCTGAAGAAACAAGTTTTATCATTACAGTAAAAATTGCTCTTTATTCGTACTAGCTAGACGAGGTTGGCACATCTGCGATCTGATAGTATGACCTCTGACGTCATTATCACCATTTTTATCTCAATGAACACTTACGGTAGTTCAAATACAGACCTTTTTCGTATTTACTACTTGTTATGAGGAAAGTCTGTTATACATATTTTGCTCTAAACCATGATTCTATTCTTGTACAGTATAAATAGGACGATATTATTACTGATAAATGACTTTTAGATGATTTCTTTCAATAAAATTGTCTATTGAATACATGTTACCTTGTCAGAAGCTACTGTGAAAATCGAGTGGGTCCCCGATTGGCGAAAATGCGGACACTTATCATGAGGTTCAAATTAATTCTATACCAAAACGACACACATATTTTAATTCAGTATCCATAGCAGTTATCAAACAAAATACCCTTTCTATTTAGTTGCGATTTAGGTGTTTTATTTCCCAACCGCTCTTCACAGTGGTTCACTAATAGCAAAGAGAATTTGATATCACTCGAACTTTTGCACTATATAGGAGCAGTTATTTAACAAATGTAGGACTAGAGGGCTTTACCCTTACCACTCACGAATCCCTTTTGCCTTCTCAAAAGAGATAAATGCATTTCCCTTTTCACTGTCCGTGTAATGGTACTTCAGATGCTCGTAGTTATAAAGTTTTTGAACTCATATCAATAAATTAAAGTTTTTTAGTATGTAAGCGATGTATTCGGTTACAAGATCGATGTCTGAATTGATAAATTGCTATACCTAATCTTCAGTTTGTTGCATGCTTAAGTAAAGCATTTATGTCAAACTATGTATGCACGTATGGCGATTATCGCTGTAAATAATATGCGTTAGTCCGATAGATGAGCTATAGTACTGAAAGTTTCATCCAAAGTTTTTGCGTGGTAGAGTAACAAACATCTATACATCCTTACAAATTTGGACATTTTTAATATTTAAAGTTAAAAAATATAAAAAGATTATCTATAGATAATGGAATGGATATTTTTTATAAAAGCCTAATGGCAGATTTTATACAGTATACAATTGGGCTGTAAACTTAATAGCCCCTTCCATCGAAATTTATAAAATTTGGAGTGATTCAAAAATGCATCATAATGGACCTTGTCATGGGAATAAGATGTTTTATTACGGTCAAAAGTAGCTTAAATCACTTTCTGGCCTTTTCACTATTTTCAGATTTAAAACACACACCATATAATTGCTCCGTTGCGATGTGAAAGAATGACAAACATTCAAACAAACAACTGCGCTTTCATATTCATAACATTGATAAGGATAAGGTATTTGCTGGTACAGTTTTAGAAATTATCTGTATTATCTGAATTAAATAAACTATGTTGTTCTAGTATGATGTAGATCACATTAAAGTTTTGTCTACTAGTAAAGAAAAATTGACAAAACTCTATATGATAGTGCTCCTTTAGGGAAATCAGTATATTTAAGATTAATACATTTATTAGAATTGTATTCCTTGTGTAAGAAATTTCACTGAAAACATCTTATCTACAAGTTCACCGTTCTACTTTCAATGCTACATATAATTTCGATGTTACAGTGCAAGTAATCTTCGTTTTATTTTCTCAAATAATTTTAAGTTCTCTATTGCCTCTTAAAATATCAACTCGTCACGACAATCGCACACTTCAAGTAGTAACAAGATGTGTGAATGTTATTTATAATTTATCACCAAAAATTTCTGCTTGTGACAAACGACAGAGTTTCTAGTAATAACACAACGAAGACAGTCGTTGACAGCGGCTGATTAAGTCCTGTACAGTCGCTTGGAGCAGTGATTAATGAAACGGGACGTACAGTGAAGGACAGATGTGTTAATTAGATTAACACATCCAGACGCTGTCAGTTCGAGATTTCTCCTCGACTGTACTAAGCCTGGCATAATATATGTTGTATTAATTCTTTGGTAGGATAAAGAGTGAATGGTCTGGATGAAATTAACGAACGCAAAACGCTGCGAATATATTTCGTGGTAAATTGCTTGTTGGTGGTAATATGACAATGGATGTAGATTTATCGTTGAAAGTAATTGACTAGCAAAAAGGGTACATTCAAAGGTTGTATTTGTTTTTATAAATTATACCTTTTCAAATAGACGTTTTCGTTAAATATTTTTGAGATTGCTTACTACAGTTTCTTGAATGGGTAAAGAGATATCTTAAGAGTTCCTTAGTGAATAATCAAGAGTTTGAGTGGCTAAAACTTCAACTTCTATGTTTGTAACTAAAGTTTTTACTTGTTTTTGGAAAACAAAGCCACGAGAGAATTGTTTGATTTGCAACTTGACCAACTAAATTTATTTATTCAAGAGAAAAATAAGTTTTATTTTTGTAATCAGCAGAAAAAAGGAATGTGTCAGTTTAGTATTTATCTTTAAGACCATCGTGTCTTTAAGACTACCTGCAATCGTAGATTAACATTAAGTTACGATACCCGACACCTGAGAAAGCTTGGCAACCGGTCATTGTGACTTCTGGCATCAATAAGTAAGAATAGAGCCAACGACTTTATTGCTGATGCAGAGTTTAGTTGGACTACGAATAAAAACTAAAAATAGTTTTAGGAACGGTAAGGTCTTCATAAATATCTGCGTTGTTTTTCGTGTGGCGACGGATTAGAGGTACGGAGTGTCACCACTCTTACTCATTCCGGAGGTGTCGTGAAAACCAATTGAGGACGCAAAACTACGCAAGACAATATCACTACAAAGAGTATAAAAACTTGAAACTAACTCGTCTGCCCAGCGTGATATAATACCCCATTACGTCCTTTTTAACCTACTAAGACGAACCCAAAAAGAATGGCAATGATTTTGGCAACCTATGTGTGTTTGTATTTTCCACCGTAGCACACAAACTACTAGACTGATTTCGTTAAAAAAGGTGTCAATTTTCTACATCGACTAAAGGTCGACTGACAGAGAATACCTCATTGCAAATTCTGCCCTTGTATAACATATGCAATAAGTTTTAAATAAATGAAATACCATAGGTTTTCCCAATAATCAAATAGGGATTAATATTAAACGCTGCCCATAAAATATTCATTCAAAATTCATTATAATTCCTTTGCTTGCTTTATCAAATTAAATTTTAATTGCTTTTAATCAAATTTCATTTGTATATTTTAATCCAATCGGTGTAATATATGACTTTGTTCAGATTATTTGGCAAATTATTATTTGTAAACCCATGTTTGTCGTTCAAATAATTTGTTCACATAGTCTTTATAGTACACCATAAAAGATTATTAGAGAAATAAGAGAGAGAACAAGGGAACTCTGTAGTAATATCAACATATCAACAGCCTTTTACAGTCCACTGCTGGACATAGACTTCTCCTTGGCAAGGAGGTTTAGGCCTACTTTACCACGCTGGTCATACGGGTTGGAATAGAGTTTGTTTCAACTTTTCCTTCTCTTTGTAATGATATTTGCTTGAATAGTTTGTTCCCTTAGTCGCCTTTTCCGACACCCACGGGATGAATAGGGGTGGTAACATTATATATCCTTAATCCGTCACCACACAGAGTGGACACGGAGAGGACACACCAAACTCTATTAACTCTAGTAAGTATCAGGTGTCATCCGTCTAGAGCACTATATTTATATTCTTTTACTTATGATAAGTAGATATCGAAGTGTATAGACACTTGCAACTCAAGAGTTACAAGTGTCCGGAGGAGAAAATTTTTGACTTCTATAACGTAACTCCGTATCCTGTATCCGTGTGATGATGGATTTAAAATACGGAGTATCACAACTATTACCAGTATCGTATGGGTATCGTAAGAGGTGATTAAGAGATACCACGTAGGACAGCGTCACTACAAAGAGAAGGAAAACTATAAATAAATCCTGTATAACCTGCGTGATATAGCAGGTCAAAACTTCCTATCTTAAGAGAGGCCTATGTTCAGCAGGGGACTGGCAAATGTTGTTGATGTGTGATGATGTGATGTGACTGTACAAACATAAGTACCACATCTTGACCAGACCTTTTTTGTTTTTTTTTTTATATGAGACATACATATCACGATTACACAAAATCTTAGACTAAAATATTGAATGAGCCTAGGCAAGTTAAAACCGAAATATATATTTATAAGTAAGAGTTTGGTACATCAATACTATCCAATAATAATAAGCAAACAACAATTAACAATTAAATTTACAAACAAAGTATCAATAACGTTAACTAATAGCAATTGTAAATGGATATACAAACCGATGATTAAAATTCAACTTTCCATGAAACGGCAATATCATCAGATTGTGCCAGAAATATCGCTATCAAAGACACGTCCATTGAAAATACAAACAAATTAATCTGCAAACCAACACCAGTCTCAAAGCCGATTGCTGACGTTAATTCCAATACTAAAGGAGATATACGATCTTCATAAAATAACAAATAGCTGTTTTATTGCCATGCTGCTAAAGAGTGGCTGTTAAGTCTTTCTAATAGCGGGTAATTTGTTTAACTGCTGACCTGGGAAAGTTAGTGAAAGGCGAGTGATTTAGTGTTGTTGATTGTTTAATTTCAATTGCACCTAAACTTGAATCAGAGCTTTATATAATTTATTTTGTATACAAGTTCGTTGGGAACTAAATACAGAAATCACCAGACAGTATTTTGTTAGCGATCTTCAATAAAGACATGGCCAATACTGTTACTACTTAATAAGTATCTCCGTCCGTCACTTGGAGCTTTCAGTCACTAGCAGAAGGGGATGAAACCATGTTAGTCAAACTTTTCTAAGCCTGTTTTAAAAACCTGTCAGCAAAACTCTTTGTCACAAAGTATATTTGACACAAAGTGACTTGTCTGGTATTAATAGATCTGTGTGTGTTGATTTCAAATTATAAAAATGCGTATAATTAATCAAAATTTTAAATTATCTAAAGATATTTAATTATTTGTTCAAATACAACAAATATAAATTGCGAAAAAGGAGATGTAGAAACAAATATTGAAAAAGGCATGTTTCAATTGTTTTGCTACTGATGTATGTAGAAGTGTCGCAAGAGGTCGTGTACGGCTAACATTTATCAATCAAATTTGTGATATGAAATTAACAATTAGTGATAAGCAGAGTCATGTGAAAAGTGTTAGGAACCGACGAGTATGCACGCAGTGATTTGAATGTGGACGTAGCAAAAGCTCGACCGTGATAAATAGAGATCAATTGTCTCTATCCTACCCTCTAGGTAATAGACGTGACGTTATGAGTGTATGTAACTACATTAATATCCTATCTTGTAAAAAACATCGGATAACCTCAAGTACGGGTACAGTCTTCTCAGTCGTTCTCCACGTTTTTGAGGTAATCATTTTTCACATTAAGCACACATCACTTTAATTTGAGATAGCATTATTTACGAGCTTGACTAGGACAGTTTATCAAGATTTAAGTAACCTATCGGGTCGATGACAGATTTTATACCCATACTGGAAATATATTCAATCATCAAGGTCATGTGAGTACAGCCTTATAGTTTTCCTGACTAAGGAAACGAACAATTAAGAATCAAATCCATGTGAAATACTTTTTTTAGAAGAACAAATTAATTTAAATACAATCCATATGGGATAATATTTTCAATCGGCAAAAGATTTGATCCTGCACATAGTTTTACAAACAATGGTATTAGTACTAATTTTATTGGTAAAAGTTTTAGACTACGATACGAAATGAACGAACAAACTGTTCAATACAAAGTGAACAGTTAAGTCCTTCGAACAGCTCACGTGTAATTCGTTTAGTTGTTGACCGCTGCTCCGGCAGGTTGCTGAAATTGATTGTTTCTGAAATGTGCCTGATTAAGAAATTAAGGTCGAAACTTGTTCAGGTTTGTTTTACGAAAGCGTGTTGCAAGCGTTTGTTGTTTATGACTAATTTTAGCTATTTATTATTAGCCTTGGGATGTTTATTTATAGCAGTCATCGTCTTACGGCTTAAATGGGTTGAAAAGGTCTTAACGTAATATGATTGAATTGCGTAATATTGTTATTTGACGTTCATGAATGTGTTTTTGTATTATTTTTAAGTACATATAAATTAAGTGACCGTAAATAATGATTTGAAAAATACATTTTATTTTAATTATTTTCGTGTTGGTACAAATTACAAATATAAAGTATTACCACCGCTATTCATCTCATGGGTGTCGTAAGAATCGGTTAAGGGAGCAAATTATGCAGGACAACAACATTGTGAAGGAAATTTGATACAAACCCTGTACTAACTGGTTTGGCCAGCGTAGCCTTAACACAAATATCTCCTTTCTAAGGAGAGGCCAAAGTCCAGCTGTGGACTGTGAAAGGCTGTAGATGTAATGTAATAATGTGATTAATTTTTAGTAAAATATGGATATTCTAAATTATTGTATTGTGACACGTTAATATAATTTAAGATTCAAAAATCATTGATAAATTGATTGCTACTTTTATCAATAATGATAATATTTATTTCATTTGTGTTTATTTTATTTATTATTTTACAAAATAAATGTTGAAATAAATAAATAAATAAATATATCAGATATTTGACACACAACATCATCTACTTTCAAACTAAGCAGAGCTTGTGCTATGATAACTGGACTGACATAAAATTCTTGTATACTTTTTTATGTAATAATAGATATGTTAAGTTGTTTTTAAATAATCATGAATACCAAAAAATGTATTCAATATCCTAAAAGTAAGATGTTCAATACCATTACGTGGGTTATAGCACAGAACACCATACTTTCTGTACCATTACGTGTGTAATGAGACTAAGCATATTGTTTTTAAGTGGAAGACCTCTATAAAACTTTTGGAACAGAATGTTGCTACAAAAATAAAATAATCCAAAAAAATATTTTATGAAATAGTTTGATTGATATCTATTACTTGATAGAAGAACAGATATGAATGATACTTGATAAAGGAATTAATTCTATTTTGAAATATCAATTGGCGGCCATGTGTGTCACCATACTTTATTGTCTGCATTAGCAATATGTATGGCGACCAGAAATCTTGGATTCTTCTCATGCTTGCCATCAAGCAGAGTAGTAATTTGGGCAGGCTCTTAAAGTAGAAAAAAATACATAGGTTACTTTTAATAGCAAAAAATCGACAAAATCACAACATAATTTAAGAGACAAGAAATGGGAACGGACTATTTCACTTCAATTCCGTTACCACATGAAATCATTTTGTAGCTAGTATATTCATTTCTCAAATATCTCAAAAGGAGAAATTATTTAGCAACTACACATTTACAACCATCATACATATTTTACTTTAATACATACTAAAGGTTTCAAGCTCATACATCTCATAACATAATCATAAAACTAAAATACAGGCTTTCACGATAATAAATTACAGCCAGAAACACATTTACCTTCGTAAAAAACCTACAAACATTACTGCCATTAAATCATTGGTAATTCTATTTGTACCTTCCCCAAATTCTGGAGAATAATATTTCTATTCCGGTTTATATTTGTGCCCACATTAAGATAATACACTTACACGAAACCGGTACAAAAGGCGGTCTTAATTAATGAAGCTTAATAATAGGTATCAGATTCAATGCGTCATAATAAATGAACAGTGATTGTATTGAAGTCTAATCAGGCTACGTTCGCTTCAGGCTGCATGACATTTAGTCTTTTGAATGGGTAATCAGAGAAATATATCTTAGCTTCACAACGGGCTTCTAATTAGAAACATGTTTTAAAATATAACATGCAAATATAAATTGTACGTTTTTGTGAGGATATTATGCTGATATTTATAGAGTCTAATTTAGAAGAGCTTATTTGTCTGTGATTAAGATTTTCTAAGTTAAGACGCTTTGTTGACTCCACTTATAACTACGTAATTAATCAGAAGGTCCCTAGACTAGGTTATGTAATCATGGTTGAAAGCACCTCATGCCGCCTTGAGAGTGGCCGCGGGTGGACGGGACGAATTTTCCCCTCCATCCGCTATAATGGCCAGCCGCGAGGAGGCGACGTCCGCGTGTGCCGTACGTCGCCTAAATGGAGAGTTTATCCGCAGATGGTGCCCTCGTTAGTGGGCAGGCGCTAGGAGGGATCTGGATGTCGTAGTAACAGCTGTTCCCGGATCCCTCCTATGTCAAGCGCAGAGTGGCTCACCGTGTGGTTTTAGTCGGTCCGATTCCGACACACCACCCCGTCGTAAACCCCGGTGGGTGACGGTCCGAGGGGGTTTCCACACGTTACAAAAAAAAAATGTAATCATGGTTGAACTACGGTGTACGCCTTGGACCTTTCCAAAGTTCTTTGAACAACTGTTCTTACATTTATTGTACGATACAGGATTAGTAGTTACTCTGTAGTTTGGTGTATTTCAGTTAGATGTTATATTTCTGATGCGTTGTGAAAGTCGATAAACTTTTACAGTGCATGTTTGTTTAAACAACACAATATAGACTCATCAGTTTAATGCAAGATCCAACATAATGTGACGTGCATTGTACAGGACTTTTCTCTTCTACAAAAACAGTTCCAAGTTTCAAAATAAAGTCACACTTTATATGGTATCACAAAAATCTGTTTATTATAACCGATAATAAATTCAAAAGTATTAAACTGCAGGATTCTTTTACGATATAAATTTTTATTAGGCGGAGATGTCCAAGAAACAGACGACGAACGATAAACTCAACCCAGACTACTTGATTGTAATAATACATTTGTTGAAGCTCTTAGACCCTCATGCCAGTTCTGTAACGTAATTTCTATATACAAACCCACACTGAAATGGATGATTTAACGATATTTAGATTTCATTCAAGTGTTTATTTTGTGCAGTAGACATAGAAGGTTCCTATTGGTGTCGGAAGTCACGTAAATCCCTTAGTTCGTGCGTCAGGAAACCGGCAATTGATTCCCTCACGAAAGGATTATTTGTTCCGTTTCGGTGTATATGATTTGTTTATGTAAAGACTCGTAGCCACTATCAGGAAATATTTTTTTGTATGGGATCAGCATTCGACAAAGTGAGGAATATTTAAATAATTGATTTCGTTGTTCGTAGTCGATATTTCAAAATATTTTTTTTTCATAAGAATGGCAAAGAAACACTGTATGTACTTAAAAGTTTTATTAATTTTGTGTTATAGTTTTTGTCTGTGAATATTTAGCCATAAACAAATTCTCTGCTGAGATAATTGGTATCAAAAATATGATTCTAATATCCACGACTACTTCAATTAAAGGAAAAATCTTAACAATATCATCATATAAATGAATATACATAAATTTTCACGCAGTCGAGTTCTTTTTTCAATGAATATTATTGATTTGTTCTTTTGACAGCAGATTACACAATTTTAATCCCAAACGTGGTCGTTTTTTCTTGTCAACGTCAGATTTTACGATTGATAAGTGTTAAGAATCTCTAGGAAAAAATTGAGTCTCTAGGAAAATATTAATATTGAATAGTTGTATGCTGGTATTTTAGTTATTAATTAATGTAAATCCTAATTTTGTTTTATTTTCCAGGTACGTATGACCTGCAAATATTGCAGTAAGTAAATAAATATATATATTATTGCTTTTCGTTACTTTCAAATTATTTATTCGTTATCATGACTATTATGGAAGTATTGTTTATAGTGAATTAATTTTATTGTTTATGCTTCTATGTCATAATAAAATATCATCTTAACTTTGAAATATTAAAATAACGGTTCTGTGAATTAACGGAATAAAGTCTATGAATTTTCAGTAATATAGATAGATAAATAAAGTGTTTATTTGTACAACAGAATTTCTACAGCTTGCAAAGTACCAAAATTTAGCAGAAATTATGTACAAAAGCCGGTTTCATCGCTCAGGCCAATTATTTCAGGGCAACTAAGGAATATTTTGTATCTGACTGGTGTTTCCGGATATGAGCTCAAATCATCATAACATATCACATAATTAATTATATATTAAATACTTGGCTCTACAGAAGGTAGTAGACTCACGCTGATTTCAGCACGAGCGGGCCGGCTCAACCGTGGCAGTACTACCCTTTCACAGAAGACCAACCTAAAGCGCCAGCATCCGTGTTGTCGTGTTTTGTTAGTGAGTGTGAGACCGGAGGCCCATTGATGCAGAGGTGACAGTTATCGTGGTAACTGTGTAAGCCTTACACTGTCACGATGAATGTCATGTCTTAAACGTCCCCAAGCGGGGTGTGAAAAAGTATCTCACAAGGCCGCCATAGTGTGGGTCACCATACTGCATTGTCTGCATTTGCAATGAGTATGGTGACCACAACTCTTGAATTCTATTCATGCTTTCCATCAGGCAGAGTAGAGTCACTTTGGCAGGCTCTTAATATAGAATAAAAACCTACACGTTTTTTTAACCATAAGAGTGTGAGTTATAGCAAAAATCTGTATATAAAACTTTCAAGTTTTTTCTTGTCATAAACGTGTTGGTAAGCTACTTTCAAAATTGATTATTCAATAAAATTTCAAAGTCACGTAATTGAGTGAAAGATAAATTGAATACATTACCAAATAAGAAAATGAATATCTAATATAGTTAGTTAAACCAAATTATGTCTGAATTACTTAATTTTACCTTTTAAATTCGATATTGAAATTGAAAGACTATAAAAGTTGAATAGCATTTAGTGTCAAGAACTATTATTTGAGACACGTACGATTTAATACCATTTAAATTAATTGCCACTACAACGTTTGTTACTGTCCGTGGTGGACAGTAACAAACGTTGTAGTGCAAAGCATTAATGTTTCGGCTAGAAATAATTTTAGTTTGAAAATTCAACGGTTTAGCTTAGACATTAAAATGTGTAATATTGAATAAATACAGCTGAAAAAACATAGCGGTTCGTCTTCTCTAAGTAATGGTAAAACTCATTCATATTTCTTAAAGGAGTACGCAGACATATATCATTTCAACACTTACGTAATAGAGAAGTAACCAGGCCTTTTACCTCGAAATTATTAGATATACGAAAAAAAATTAAAAGAAGGTAAAAGATCAGGTAACGACATGGTACGAGGTGATTTGATAGCACTCGGGGGTGACAAAAGCACCACGCTGCTGTGTGATTCTACATACTCAATTCTTGAAAATAACTCCATTTTTAAAATGCGTATTTCTAAAAATAATATATATAATAATAAAAATAAGCGTATTTCTTTATATTTTCAGTGGTTTATATTCGTCACTAGTTCGCTTCATATTTGCATGGACCAGATATTTTTGCAGCGATACAACAACAATATTTTTCACCAACGAACTACTGCACAAATAGAATACTCGAATTTATTTGTTAACTTCTGACAATGTTTTGATATTCTCGGTAATCCGTTATTCTATGGCTTAAAATTTTAGCGTGTGCATACTCCCACGGGTCGTCACTCCACCAGGGTTTGCGGCGGGATGGTATGTTGGAATGGGGTCGACTCCACATGGAGAGCCACTCAGCGTCTGGAATAGGAGGGACCCGAGAATTGCTGTTCGAGAAGCTATCAGGACTCCTCCCCGCGCTTGCTCACTAGTGCGGTCATCACCTTTGGATGAACTCTTTATTTAGGTGACGTATGGCACATGCGGAAGTCGCCTCTTTGCGGCTTTCCACTGTAGCAAATGGAGGAGAAAACCCGTCTCGTCCACCCGTAGCCACACTCAGAGCGGCATAAGGCACGCTTTATTTCGCCTGGGTATCGCAGCGTGGGTTCCTCACTACAGTTATTAGAGGAGATATTTCGCTACCGACTGTCACATGTCCTATAGCCAGTATAACTATATATTTATATTGCTAAACATACAGTTCGAATAGAGTAGCTGTATGTCTATTCAAACAACAAATTCAAACGAATGTTTTGAATAGAATTAAAAGTTTATTTGTTTGTTACGTTTATAGGCCTTAACGGATCACGAAATTCTGCATTTACATGATTACAGAAAAGAACATACATACACCATACATTACACCACGTATTATTTCTCATAGGATGTATTCTACAGTTTCATCACCTTCTCGAAAAGCGTCACTATTACGTTAAGCATTATCAAGAGACTGTCATCAATAAACTGCGAATCTTTAATCACCTAGTAAGTCTATTAGGACTTCATTTTATTTGTTTCTTAATTCACCTGTGACATGGAGAGTTAATATTAAAAACAAAATACGAAACATATGCAAAGTCTATAGACAACAGAATGAGTACACATTTGGTTACAATTAAATGGAATAGCTTACTATTTATTATTCCAAAAAAAAACCATGCTGGTGCGTCATTTATTTCACTTACTTTCCTATTTTGCGATTTATCGTTACTCGGTTTCAAGACACTACGATTAATGCAAGGTAATTCATAACAATGGAAAAAAACGAATACGTAATCTAGCTATCTATTTAGTTTAAGGACGTAGATTGATCTGAGTGATGTACTTGGAGAATCACAAAAATATTAGGCCTGAAACGTTTCGGAAGATAATTTATTAAGTAATTTTTATTGTGCTCAGTTTCAATATTTTTTCTAAATAAGCTGCCAAAATAGCTCTACTTTGGCCGATGGAAAGCCTGAGTAGAATTCAAGAGTGAATTAGAATTGCTTATTTGTTAGCACTACCCAGAAATAAATTGTTTGTCTAAAATGACTTCATTAACTCGATGAAAAGGAACGAAATAATAGCTGATCACCAGTTTTCTGTGACGCCGTGGTATCACTCATCTCTCTCTCTCTTCCGTCTCTTCTCCTAATAGTACTCCGATTAACTATACGTCATGTAGTTAATCAAACGAGTGTATAACGTACATATGGTTACATCAGTTTTTTTGTTAACAAAACTGTCCAGAATTATATCCACTATATTACTATGTCCTTTTGACAAACTGTAAGCTTCAGATTTATGTGTAAAATCTTTACTAGAATATGTCCTTTGTGTAACAAAAATATGACCGATAATAGAATAGGATTACTAAGGCAAGTTATGTTATACATATAAGCGGTTTTGTGAGTACCAAATATGGTGTTTCTTTTTAAATAGGGCTTTAATCCAAATAATACATGTTTACAGGTAGATAAATTCAGGTATGTACCTATATTATGATAGCTGATTAAATAATTTAATATTCAACGTGGATAATTTTAGTTATGAATCATAGAATGCTACCATTCGGCTACGTTATATTTGCTTACCAGCTGCGTTTGTTGTTTGAAAATGATTCCCAGGAAGCGTAACGTTTAACAAATTACCAGGGTAAATGGAACCACAAATTGCGTCATTTACCAAACTATAGGAAATTATAACATTAGACAAACATCGAGTATGTCTAACTTAAGTTGGTGATGTTTTATACGCGTTTTAGAGCAAGTTTCTAGCTTTCACATATATCCAAAATTTTAGTCGAATTTTTTTTTGTAGAATAGTCAAATACCACCTAAGCCGTGTAGTGAATGTACATCTATTTTTCTATTGACACATCTTTCATTCCCTCATTTGGAGTATATAATTTTTCATAAACTTGACCATGCATTGAGATGAATAAGTCAACATGGTGAGGCTAACAGTGCTAGACTGATAAAAATTTCTATATATATTTCGTCCCCGCCCGGGGACGTAAAAAGCATGAAAGTCATTGTGAGATTGCCTCCGCTCTCCAAGTCACCAACACCAACGCTTTAGGTTGGTCTTCCGTGGAAGGGTAGTACTGCCCCGGTCGAGCTGGGCGGCTTGTGCTGGAATCAGTGTGGCTCTACTACCTGAAAAAAAATTTAAATGATTTATATTTAATAAACTTTAAATTAATTAATTAATTAATAAATTAATTTACCCTAAATTTTTGTAATTAACACCAAATTATCGAATATTACAACTAATGCTCATTGTACCTTATCGAAGGCAAATCTACGTACGAACCGTCTCAACTTTTAGTACGCGATTTGCACAGTTTCTTTATCGTTTGTCAATTTCATATCAAAGATAATTGCAATAGAAAAATCGAAACTACCGCTTGAATTTTATTTAACAGTAGTATACAAGCTTCCTGCAGCGTTGGTAGACCCCCCACAAAGTGGTCTGATGACCTGGTCAAGGTCACGGGAAGCTGCTGGATGTGCTCGGCACGGGTCGGTCGGAGATGATAATGATGATGATGATGAGACAAACTTATCCGTAACGATTACTAATATTTTTTTAATATCTCACCAATGACTGCCCATATTAAGGATATTCCACATCAATATCTAAAAATACACCACTATTTTCTAAAATTTATTAACGGAACAGAAACCACGAGTAAAATTTCTGAATGAAAGTAAAAATTGAATATCAAATGTTGTCGTTCTCACTGGCACCCCATCCAATATAATATGAACGAAATTGCGTTGAGAGTTGAAATGGAGAGAAATTGAGACAGATTTCAAGAAGTAAAATCATTTAAGGCGGGCGTCGAGAACGGAAATCCGTCATACAGTGGAGAACTCACAAAAGTATATAATTAGATTTTTAGGGGTCGACGATAGGACATTTTTTTCGCTCCTTTACAAATGTGCGAGGTTGTTTTCACTTGGAAATTGTGTATGCTTATTGTGTTTCTACTTGAGATAGAAAGCCGTTCGGAGTTTCTCTTTTGTATTGAAGCAATATAGCTTAAATGAAATTACTTGTTTGTTGTTTCACTTGTTTACGAGTTTACGTATTATTTCTGCTGTTTGTCAGAATTAAATGTGGATTATTTATAATGATAAAAATAAATTTCTATTGTTTACTTGAAATACTATATGAATGTTTTGTTAACTTGTAATGGTGTGTTATTTAACAAAGAAATTTATAATATACATCGTTATGCAAAAGTCAACAACTTGTGAAATTAAGCACAAAATATTATGAATATTTGGTTACCACAAAGACTTCATCTACAGCTTTTAATAGTCCACTATTGGACATAAACTTCTCCATCGAAAGGCGGTTTTGGGCTACTATACCACGGTGGCCAGACGGGTTGATATAGGGTTTGTGTCAAATTTTCTTTCTTTTAACGCCTTCTTAGCTTGTTCCTTAATCGCCTCTTACGACTGCCATGGGATGAATAGGTGTAGTGTACACTCCGTATTTTAATTTATCATCACGTGGGCAAAGACTTAATAATAATAATGACTAACTAAACTAACTTAACTAACTAAACTTAACTTACCAACTACTTAAACAATGTGATTGATGATGATCTGGTGGCTTAACCATTCGCCATTTCTAAACTCTCCCACGACATGTGTACATTCTTAGTAGACGTCACCGTCTTTTCGACAAAAAAATAAATAAATAATTTAGTGTTTTTTGTATAACGTAAATAATATTTTTAATTGTGAGAAAGAAATGAAAATTAAATTTTGAAAATTTACAAAAAAGTTTTATTATTACCCCACAGATAAATTATATTTAGGACTCAATCATTCTAATATTAATTTTAGGAAATTTACTAATTTGTTCAATGGTAATACAAACTATATATTCTGGATTAATAAAGATTATCCCTTAGTCCAAGCTTATAATGAGACGTTTGGAGACAGAATGCGATAATTTAGTCTTTAATTGTGTGGTGTAGCAGTACTAATGGGCAGTCGGGTTTTGTGGCCCAGCGACTTGATGTTTGGAGTTCGTCCAAACCTTTGTATTACTGTAAGCTTTTGGTACAGTTACGACTGTAAATCAAGTGTGTTTTAAATTAAATGTTATTTTAAATTAACGGTATTTGTATAATTTACTTTCAGTAGTTAATGTCTTTGTAAAGTTAATGTGTTTTTATTTTGAGACTGTTTATAGGGCAGTAATACAGTGGCTAGATCTTAACTACCAACCGTACTCTATGAAGAAAAATAATTTTTAACTTTTATTTTAACAAAAATACCAATTCTGTGCTCTAATTTAAGAATAAAATAACTCAATAGCCTAAACAAGTCTTGATATTGTTACTTCAAAGAATAGGAAAAGGAATTTCTAGGTGTAATATGTTCTTATGTGTCAATTGCCCTTCTCGGTCGATACTTGATTTCTCAAAGAGGTTACTTATTTCATTCACCCAATTGTTATATGCCTACAACAGACGGAATCACTTAAGTTCTTATTTCAAATCGTAGAAAAAACGCCATCCAAATACTCGAAAAGAGCAACCAAATCTCGACAATTCTCCACGCCTAATTTCCTACGCGTATTAGAACAGGAGGGCACTTACGTTAAGGGAGAAAAAAGATATTGCTAAGGAAAATGTCGGGTCATAAATAAAAAGGAGAGCGTACTTCGCGCCTCGAATCCGCTGGTACATAGGACCGTGGCTGAGTGTATGATTTCAGATATGAAAAATGACGGCTCTTGTTTTCTTTTGAGGGTAATCGTGTATGTGTTTCGATAATCTCTCTCTGATATATATGAGCATTTTGTCGTTATTGTGCAATGGGTCTTTAGAGATTTGAATGAAATATATCCTTTTGACTGAGGTTAAGGTTTTTAAGATTTTTCTAGTATATTGTGAGTTATTTCAGAGTACATTTTTTGTAAACAGAAAAATCAATTTTAGTATTAAAAGTTTTTACTTAAATTGGTAACTAGTGTATTTTTATTTTACAAGTACTAATTAGAATTTCATGCTTGACGTTTCGAACAGGGTGTATTAGATACGGTCTTAAGCTGTCAGTGTTCATTAACCACAGCCTTTTACAGTCCACTACTGGACGTAAGCCTCTCCTACCACGCTGGCCAGACGGGTTAGAATAGGGTTTGTTTCAAGTTTTCCTTCTCTTTGTCTTGCATACTTGGTTCCCTTAGTCACCTCTTACGACACCTACGGGATGAATAGGGATAGTAACACTATGTATTCTTAATCCGTCACCAGACGGACTTGTCAGTCTTTGACAGGCATAAACGTTATACATATTATGTTATCCAATAATTTATAAATTAACATTGGAATCGAGTGTTAATGAAAGAATCCCCATAGTAATAATTAATTAAAAAATAATCCTTCTGCGTGATTCTGTGATTCTTTTCTCCTAATTACTGTCTCTATCTACAATCCTTAATAAGACCTCAGTAATTCTGTTATATTTGTTCTTCTTAACGGCAAAGTCACTTGACTAAATCTACTTAATGGCGAATAAGATTTATTGCGTGCAAGTGAAAACATTCATGTTTGAATTTACCTCCTGATCTGAGGGTCTTCATATTTACTTTTTCGTTCACATAATTACAGTATTAACGTTAACTCTTTGGTGATGATCTTTTTATTGAAGTGAAACTTCTTTATCGGGGTTGGAAAAAAATTTAGTTTAACATTTTTTCGTTACCCGTCACATTTTTCCGTTACGCGCCATCTTTTTCTTATCCCTACCACGCGTGATTCAAAGTATACTTTCTCCAGCGGAGTAGGGATTGGTAAATGTCTCCAATGTATTTTGCGGCCCGTTTTGAGTAGTTACATTTTTGAAATTCAGGTGGCGTTTGCATCGACTTCGGACGGGTTTAAATAATTTTTTTGAAAAATAACGTCATAAAGAAGTTTGACTTCTTACGAGTGTACGCTAGTACACGCACACATTTTTTTTTAAGATACGATGAAAACTTTATAGTACTGAATACAGAGAAAGTTTAAAAATTATTAGTATGCATAAATAATATTTAAAGTACAGTACAGTTTATGTGTTTATTAATATCGTGAAGCGACATAATCCTTTTTCATTTCGCTATTTATTTTACGATAGTTGTTGTTTTTGATTTTGTTCCGTAAGGCATCTTATAACAGTTTTTTCTCGGTTTCTTATTTGTATTTTGTTTTTTAAAAACATGTTTTGTCTCTACTCTCTTTACCTTGTGATGGTAATAAAAAATATCTACAATACAAACGAAAAGTATTTTTTTAGATGTAAAAATATATTGTTTGATTGAAATTTCAACTCCTATTAATCTTTTAATGAGAAATTGCACTTACATTGCTCTTTTGAAGCATAACTTTTCGTCATCATAGCGCTTACTAAAAGATATCCTGGTCTCTGGAATCCCAATTGTCATATTACGTTCTTCCTCAAACACATATTGTTTTGTATAAAACTTCTGACAAAAATGTGGCATATAACATTTGTGGCATATAACTTTTGCGGGTAGGTGCTAAAACAGTTAACACACACAGAAAAGAGCTCTTAAATAATTTAATTAATGTAATGAACATTTCTTTAATTATACTGTTACAAAAGTTCAGTTAAGTTTAGAGTGATTGTACTTACAGTTATCACAGTGATTACATGAACTAAAACAAGTATTTTTATCACCTGCCAGCACAACAAAGTGTTAAGTGTCAAGTTTACAAAGTTACAACTCACAAGAACAATTAAACTATCCATTGCAACTATGTCTCAATTGTCTGATATAAAAGAGGCCCAGAACAATTTGGAGGACAGCTTTTCCAGGAGGATGGCACAGCTGGAGGCACAGCTGCATTCTGGCGGAAACAGCAAGGAGACGGTTGCTCGAGTGTCGGATGAGTTTAAAACTTTTCGGGAACTGATATTTTTCATGATGGGACTTCTTCGAAACCAGATCAATGAGTGCGTCAAGATGGTCGATGCTATGGAGACTCGGCATCGCCACAAGTCACTTTTGTTTCTTGGAGTGCCCGAGGCCATCAAGGAGGACTGCTGTGCAACCGTGCTTGAGGTTACGAAAAGGATGGGTCTTCAGGACATCTCACGGCTCAACATAAGGCACTGCTATCGCATTGGAGCTCCCTCCAAGGAACATCGTCGGCCACTACTGGTGAGGTTTACTACCGTTGAGGCTAGACATGCAGTCTGGAAGTCCAAAACAGCGTTAAAGGGTTCTGGCTTCTCGGTGAGAGAATTTCTTACTAAAATACGCCAAAGTGTTTTCATTACGGCTCGACAACATTTCGGCATGTCGTCTTGCTGGACACAGGATGGCACTATTGTTGTTAAGGCAGGCGATAATAGCAGATATAAAATAACATCCACTGATGAGCTAAAGCCCCTACTAGTCAAGTTTCCAAAGACATTATCAACAAGCAGAGGTGACTCCAATAATTCGAGTTCGAGCATCAACAGTAAGAGTTCACGAAAACGCTAGTTCTTCTGGAATCGTTTAGTCTTTTGCGTGTACAATATATCCTTTTTGTTATTGTTGTATTTGTATATTTTCATAATGGCTGCTAGCTCAATTTTTGCTCTGTACCTTCAAGTTTTAGTAAATAATTCTTACATACACATGAAAAATGTTTATGATTGTGACAGATATCGTAACTGTCAAATTGACGCCTCACTGTTCTTGTTTGTCATTGGTAGCGGTGCGTTCCGTTTTTCGCAATGTTTAGATGTCACTAATTTAGTCTTTTGTATTTAATTTTGTTTTGTTTTAGTTTTACTTCGTAATTTACTTGCTTATACATAGATTATACCTTTAAATTTTGTTTACTTTTTATCATAATTTGTTACAACTGTTACTACTGACATCTATCAAGATTACGTTTTATTCTCTTCGTTGGAGTGCGTTCAATAGATATTAAATCAGCCACAACGATGAAAGTGTGTCTGAGTTCAGTTTTTTCTTATTCCTTTTGTTTTTATTAATTCATGTTCATTTTGTTTGTGTGTTTTTTTTTTTTTTTTTTTTACTCTTTTCTCTGTCTTATTCTATTACGTTAATTATTCATTGCATTGTTTTAATGTTACAAAGTTATTCTTGGAAATACAACATTAATTTTGTTTGTGTACCTGCTGGCGGGTGGTATAGATATACTATCTGGTGAATCTTTTTCTTTTTTTTTTTTTTAATTACACAGTAATTTTATATTAAAATAGTATTTTTATAGGTTTTCTATATATTTTTTTTTATAGATATATATTTGGATATTAGTACTTATGAGCGATATTGGATCTGATGTATTCTTTTCTGCTGAAGATTCTTCAGACGACGTTAGTTTCAGTTCCATGACTGAGACGCTGGGTGAGCAATTGCGGCACATATTTCACACTAAATCTCGTCCTTATTTTAATGTTTGTCACATAAACGCACAAAGTGTCCCCAGTCATTACGATGATTTAGCTGAGACCTTCTCTGATGATAATATTCATGCCATTCTGATTTCGGAGACCTGGCTCAAACCCCACTTATCCTCCACCTCATACGCTCTCCCTGGATTTGTCCTTATCCGAAATGATCGTTTGGATAAAAGAGGTGGCGGTGTTGCCGTTTACCTTCGCAGCTCCTTACCCTATAAAATAGTCGCCTCTTCTACTTCTCATCTCACCACCACTGCGGAATATATTTTCCTACAGGTCAAGGGAGTTAATGTCATTCTAGGTGTAGTTTATTGCCCTCCAACTGTTAACTACTTCTCCAGTCTGGAAACAGTTCTGGAATCTTTAGGGTCGGAATATTCTCATCACATCATCATGGGAGATTTTAACACTGATATCCTAGCCTCAAACTCAAGTCGCACACGCAGCCTCCTTCACATCACACAAGCAACCAGCCTCCACGTCCTGCCCCTTCAAGCCACTCATCACAACATAGACTATCAGGACACCTGGCTTGATCTAATCCTCACCTCTTCCCCACACCTTGTCTCGTCCCACGGTCAACTGCCAGCCCCTGGTTTTTCCCATCACGACTTGATTTTCCTCTCCTATATCCTGAAACCATCCAAATCACCACCTAAAGTCGTGCAGACTCGCAGTTTCCGACGCATGGATGTTGAAAAATTACATGCAGATGCTGTTAGGATAGACTGGACGAACATGGCAGCTGCTACTGACGTAGACAACAAAGTGTCTATTTTTAATGACACCATCGTCAAACTATACGACCTCCATGTTCCAATTAAGTCTGTAAAGGTAAAACGGGCACCGGCGCCTTGGATGACGGAGGAGGCCCGAACAGCTATGAGGCGACGGGATCAGTCATTTCGTCGGTTCAAACAAAATCGTTGCGAAGACAAATGGAACCAATATAAGGCTGCTAGGAATCGGTGCAACCAGGTGATACGCAACGCTAAACGCCGACATATTCTTCAAAACATAGAGTCTTCTTCTTCTTCCAGTATCTGGAAATTTCTTAATACCTTAGGTATTGGTAAAGAACATCAGCTCACTTTCAGTAATACAATTAGTTTGAATGATATAAATCTTCATTTCTCATCTGCAACTATGATGGATCCTCAAACTAAGTGTCAAACACTGAACTACATATCTGGTCTTACCATTCCTACCACTGACTCATTCGAATTTTCTCCAGTGCCTCCTGAGGATATCAAAAAAATTATCCTATCTATTCATTCTAATGCTGTAGGATGCGATGGCATAAGTCGTCGCATGATTGTTACCATCCTGGACTGTATCCTCTTAGCAATCACTCACATCATCAATTTCTCTCTCGACTCCGGCACCTTTCCCTCTCTATGGCGAAAGGCTTATATCATTCCTCTTCCAAAAATCAATAATCCTTCCCTCCCTGAACACTTCCGTCCTATTTCTATTCTTCCCTTTATGTCTAAAGTACTCGAGGCCTGTGTTCATAAGCAACTTTCCCAATTTGTTCACAGAAACCAGCTATTAAGCCCTCTACAATCTGGCTTTAGGGCTGGTCACAGCACAGTTACTGCTCTCCTTAAAGTGACTGGTGATATTAGAAAGGGCATGGATGACACCAAAGTCACAGTACTTGTGCTAGTCGATTTTTCCAATGCCTTTAATACCGTCAGTCATGAAATCCTTTTATCTATCCTTAAATATCTCATGGTTACCTCTGGGGCACTGGAATGGTTCTCCACTTATCTTCAGGGGCGACAACAGAGTGTTCACGTTGCTGACTCGACATCGAGCTGGTGCGATCTCCTCGCTGGCGTCCCTCAAGGCGGCATTCTATCTCCTCTCTTATTCTCAATTTTTATAAATCTCATTACTCAACAACTTCAGAGTGCGTATCACCTATACGCCGACGATCTGCAAGTGTATACACAGTCAAGGGTGGAAGATATAACACAAGCTGTTAACATGGTCAACAGAGACTTGGAGATCATAAACTCATGGTCGACGAATTTCGGATTGACGGTTAACCCAACCAAGTGTCAGGCGATCATAGTGGGCAGCAAACGCATTATGAGCAGACTCGATACTGCCTCAATCTCACCAATCATCTTTAACGGATCAGTCGTACCGTTCAGCCCCGTAGTCAAAGATCTGGGCTTACTCATCGACTCTACCCTTGACTGGCGAGCTCAAGTTACTCATGTCAGCCAGAAAGTAACGAGAAATCTGCGAACATTATATCGTCTAAAGAACTTCCTGCCTTCTAATACCAAAATTACTCTCATGCAGTCCTTAATAATCCCAATAATCGACTATGGTGATGTGTGTTATTACGACCTGAATGCAGACCTTCTTAACAAACTAGACCGACTTCTCAATAGCTGCATTCGATACATTTTTAATCTTCGAAAGTATGATCATGTGTCTGCTTTACGTTCCCAATTAAAATGGTTACCTATTCGCCAGCGCCGCAATCTGCGAGCACTAACTGCGCTATTCTCATTTCTCAACTCACCGTTTTCACCTACATATCTGACTCCGTACCTCCGTTATCTATCCTCTAACCACGACAGAAACCTTCGCTCAGAAAATAATCTGCTTCTCTTATGTCCCTCTCACAACTCTGATTTCGTGAACTCTTCGTTCTTTGTTCAGGCAGTACTACTCTGGAATGTGCTCCCGCTCGAAGTCAGGATGTCCACAAACCGTTTTACATTCAAAAAGAATGTACACAATCTCCTTTTTAACGAGATTGAAGAATCGTCTTATCGATAGTTGGCTCAGCTTACAGTCAAGTTATCATAGTGTACGAATATAATCTAAATGTGTGTGTATGTGTATATTTATGTATATATGTGTATATTTATATGTGTATTTATAACGTATGTATTGTATGTGTTCATGTATGTATACGTACTCATGTATTATATATCTTAATTGTCAATATAACCGCTGTGCACCTCCCTTACAATATTTCTATACCACCTTAAGATTGACTGGAAGAGAATGCCTTGGGCATTAAGTCCGCCGCTGTACAAAGTGCATAAAGTGTAAATAAATAAAATAAATAAATAAATAACATATAGGTTACATAAACATTTCTAAGTGTCTCAGTCTCTGAGAGATATACACTTCTTTGTTGGTGAGAAATAGATAAAAATAATGTCTTAACGTTTGTACTAGTCCTCCGTATCCTTCAAGTTTAAGATGGCTTTGAAAGTATTGTAGTCAACTTCTTTGTCTTTGTTAATGTACTTGTATATTTTGTTTTTTGTACTACAATATTATATGTACTACTAAACTATTCTTTTTAACATATCAGTTTATACATTTTCACGTATTACTTACAGTGTTATGTAACATAATAATTCACTTTAAAAATATCATATAATTAAATTCGCCCCTACATTTTATGATTAGTATACTTAATTTTTTAACTTCTTAACTACTTTTAGAAGTTTAATTTTTTCTTCAAATTTGAATAAATACAAACGAGAAGTATTTTTTTCAGGAATGAAAATATACTTTTAAATTATTTCATTGATGATTAGAAGATATAAGATAAGTAACATATAAAAAAAAAATAAAAGCGAATTAAAAATTTCTTTGAGTTTGTTAACAAGTAATAATATACCCTCAAAATAAGATTTACTTAACTCGAAATCCAATCTCGAAATGCATATGTCGTAGAAAAGGAGCAAAAAATCTTTAAAAGATGAACAGCATATTTGCTTTTTACCATAATCTAACTTCACAAGGCTCTAATACGGGTTTACAGTCAAATTCTTTTCAGTAATTTCGATGAAAGTTAATCTCGCAATCAAGAAAAAAAATATCAGACAGAAGTGATTGCGATTATGATCCTTATGATATAAATAAGAGCTGAATTTAAAAAAGTTTCGTAAAAATTATAACACGAGTGTGTTTATAACATATGCTTGTAATATGAGCTTCATATTATTTTCAATATAAGTCCTTAATAATGAACGCGCAAAGTGTTTTTATTTTTATAATCCGATTCCTTATCAAGAACACAACAAAAAATTTCCTCGGTATTTCCAATTGATATAAGAAATATGAGATCATTAAATGTTGGACATCGTTCTTCAATAAACTTCAAAATAATCTCGTAGACAAACGAAAATTATTTTCCTTGTTACGAATACTCTGTTAAAGTATTACAAAACATTCGTAAAACATGTAAAAATAGTTTACGCAATAAAATCATTTATGGGTCGGGGGACTAGGTCACTGCATATATATTCCCGTTTAATCCAGGATGGACAACAAAGAGCTCGAGCAAAGTTCTACTCGAATATTGCAATCGACACAGCTCGCTTCGAAATGGGAGGAAATCGATTCTGCCGTTGACACTTTTTAATTTGAATTTTCTTTTTTTAAGTAGTATCTTTTTGTTTTACTGGAGTATCGTGAAACGACATAACCCTTTTTCATTTCGCCGTTTATTTGATGATAGTTGTAGTTTGTGATTTTGTTCCGGAAGGTATCTGATAACTGTTTTTTCTACCGACTTCTTATTTGTACTTTGCCTTTAAAATACACGTTTTGTTTCTGAATTCCTTTATCTTATAACAATAATAAATATATATTTATATAATTTTTAGTTCGTTGCAATTCGCAAATCAATTCTAGCATGTAATACCTATTAACTTCGAAGTCTTAGTATGGATATTTTTTAAGTTGAAATACGTTGTAAATTAGTTCATTCTTGTGACTGTGCACTGCCGAGTTTTTCGACTTTTAGTATTAATGACATAGACGAAGTGATAAAATAATAACATTATGCAAACATCAGGCGCTTCCACTGTTTGTAAATGAGGGATGAGTGTCCCTTTTTCGTATAATAGTATAGTTAAAAAGATATTTAAAAATAATTAGAGGCGTGAAAATGTTTTCAGGACCGTGAGCCACTCTAAAAAAGTCGAGAATTAAAGAGAAGAATGAGAGCCAGAATTTGGAAGGAAAAATATGCCGGCTAAGTTAGCTCTTTAGCTGAAGATTAATAGTCACTCTAATTATTAAATAAAACTATCAAAAAAAAATCCAAAATACAAAAGCTTAAAAGGTTACTTAGACGAAATTAGTACTTGTCCAAAGTGAAAAAATATGCTATCTACAGAATCCTAAGTTGCTCTTAGCTTATTTTACACGTCGTTAATTTTCATTCTACACTTTAAAATTCACCTTGAGCATATTTTATAAGTTTATACATTTTTTTTTGTTTGAAAGTGAATATAACACGTACATTATACGGTCCAGTCTATTTTCCTCACCTTTACAATACAAGGAATATTAAAATGACGCAATAAATATTTATAAAGGATTTCCACTCTGCATTTTCTTTGTTACGTTTTGTATTTTTTTTTTGAGAAGGTTAGCCGTGTTTCCCGCATATTTTTTTCTCAAGATTAAATTTTGAAGGAACCTCAACACCTCAATTTTGTACAAAATTATTACTAAGGCTTCATTTTTTCGGTTCATTACTTCAAACTTTTTGGGGTAGCTTAATTTTTTCCCAGTGATGAATGTATTATATTTTTATGAGATGCGGCTAGACCTTGCTTTTTCCTCAAGGCTATTAAGTCAGTCTCTAACTTCGAATTTTTTTTTATACATTTTCTTTCGCAGGTAAAATTATATGAAAACCATTCATGTATAATTACATTATTACCTTTAAACTTTTTTAATTAAATTGTTTAAAATTTATTTAAAATTGGAAACTTTATACTGTGGTTTCTACGAAAATTGAGTGGGAATTCATTTCTTTCTTATAACATTGTATAACACTGTTCTGGTTTTATGTCCGTTTATGTTAAAAATGTATATTTACACTTACACAAGTCTTGTCCAAGTGCTGGACATGGACAAACCCCTTCTTGGAAAGGAGGTTTTGACCTACTGTACTACGCTGGCCCGACGGAATAGTATAAAGTTTGTTTCAAGTTTTCCTTCCCTTTGCAGTGATGTTGTCTTGCATATTTTGTCCTCTTAGTCGGCTCTTACGACACCCATGGGGAAAATAAGGATGGTGACACTCTGTATTCTTAAACCGTCACTATACGGTACACAATAATCTATGTGAATTCAATTCTATATACATTTTAAGTCCGTAAATATACCAGAAAGTTAGTACATTCTGATACTTGACATGACTCCGCACTCAACTTACTATATCGATAATGTTAAATCCTTTTATAGGAATCATTATAATAATTTCAGTGATACTCTATATTTTATGGTTAATTTTAGATATAACTTCTTCATATAAAACGTTATTACAGCTGTAATGATTAAATACTATTTGTTGGAACTAGATTGATGAAGGAAGATTAAGGATCAAAGTTTTGCTCTTAATAACATAACGACTTTCGTTTATGCCATTCGCTTATAACTTTATTTTTTTGTAGTCACCCGATATCTAATAGATTTATAGGTGTCGTAGAAACGGATATTTATGGATATGATCATAGATATAAAATATGTTCATAAATAATAGAAGTAAGGTTTTTCTAGCAACTTTTATTTGTTACGGATTCAGGGACGTGCAAATAATAACAATAATTTTATATAATATTCTCACACATCTCACACACGGCCGCTTGTTGGTGTACTATGGTAACCAGGCTACTGATAAACATGCTTATACATTTCTAAATACATATACATTGTAAATAAATTACACCAAGACATAGCACAAATGAATGTGCATCACCCAAAGTTTTTCCGTGGGTGGGAATCGAACTCGTGACCTTTGGCTAAGCAGTCAAGATCACTAGCCACTAGATTAACAGGCCCATCAAAATATAAATGATAAATGATTAATGATATTGATGATGATGATATTGATTTGAACCACACCTAGTGGGTTTATCATTGGATCCTCATTTTAATACAAACATTAAAATTGTTTCAGGATCTCGTTATTAACTTAGGTTAGGGTCAAGACCCACTCCCCGTCCAAACTGGTTGGGTGACCGGGACGGCTCTGTAGCAGTCGTCGGCTCCACAGCGGCTCATTCCCCGCCCTTGTCGCTAAGAGACAAGGGCACTGGATATGTTGCTGCTGAGTGGGGGGGGATCACCATATACGGTATATACTTCTCCCCCAACCGGAGTCTGAGCGACTTCGAGGTTTTCCTCAACAGTTTGGAGAGCTCGATGCGGCGACTAACGTCTGGGCACGTCCTTGTGCTGGGGGACTTAAACGCAAAGTCGATTGCTTGGGGTTCTCCCAGAACGGACGCAAGGGGTGAGGCCGTAGAGGAGTGGGCGGCCTCAGTGGGCCTCTGTTTATTAAACAGAGGCTCCACCAACACGTGCGTGCGACAGCAAGGGGGGTCCATAGTGGACCTTTCATTCGCTACCCCTGCTCTCGCCGCGCGAGTAAGGAACTGGCGTGTCCTGGAAGAGGTTGAGACGCTCTCGGATCACCTTTACATCCGATTTGAGCTCTCCCGGACCCAGGACCCCAGTAGGGGTCACGCGGCGCGGCCTTCTTCGCGCTTTCCGCGGTGGGCTGTTTCGAAGCTGAATAGGGACCTACTAGAGGAGGCAGCCATAATTCACTCTTGGCTGTCTCCGCAGGCCCCGACCGAGGAGGTCGATATGGGGGCTGGCCGCTTTCGTGATGCGATAACGCTGATCTGCGATGCGGCCATGCCCCGCATAAGAGGTCGTCGACCTCCACGGAAGGAGGTTTACTGGTGGTCCCAAGAGCTGTCGGACCTCCGTGTGGCCTGTACTCGTGCCCGGAGGTCCTACACCCGCAGTCGGCGGCGTCACCGCGTAGATGGCGGGAGGGACCAGCTTCATGAGGAGTACCGAGAGGCGCGGAAAACTCTGAAGCTGGCTATTAGCCGCGCCAAAGATGCGAAACGAAAGGAGATGCTGGAGGGTCTCGATCGTGACCCCTGGGGTCGCCCCTATCGTGCGGCGCGACAGAAGCTCCGTACGTCGGGCCCCCCCCTTACAGAGGCTCTCCAGCCCAGCTTCCTGCAGGAAGTGGTCAAGGGTCTTTTCCCGCAGCGGGTAGAGCACACACCCCCGTCGATGGTCTTCATCGTCGGAGACGACGGGGGTAACGAGGACAATGTTCCGCCCGTCAGGGAATCGGAGATTGAGGCGGTTGTTCTGCGGATCCGCTCTAAGAACACCGCCCCTGGGCCAGACGGGATACCTGCCCGAGTGCTGGCCCCAGCCCTCGAACACATGTCGAACCACCTCAGGGAGGTCCTGGACGCTAGCCTGGCGTCCGGACGCTTCCCTGAGTGCTGGAAAAGCGGGAAGCTGGTCCTATTAAAGAAGCCGGGACGGCCTGCCCATTCGGTAGCGGCCTATAGGCCCATCGTGTTGCTGGACGAGGCAGGTAAACTGTTTGAGAGGGTACTCTCTGCCCGCATCGTCCGGCACCTCTGCGAAGTGGGCCCCGATCTGTCGGACGCCCAATTCGGTTTTCGAGCGGGGCGTTCGACAGTCGATGCTGTGTTGCGCCTGAGGGCCGTTACCGAAGAGGCACTGAGCTGTGGCGGCGTGCTGTTGGCGGTGTCGTTGGACATCGCCAACGCATTTAATAGTCTGCCATTTAGCTGCATCAGGGAAGCACTCCACTACCACGGGGTGCCAGAGTACCTGAGGCGGCTTGTGGCAGACTATCTTGAGGAGCGTACCGTCGTGTACGAGGACCGAGATGGTATTCTGAGGCGGCGGCCCATGTCGTGCGGTGTTCCACAGGGGTCCGTCCTCGGACCACTCCTGTGGAATATGGGATACGACTGGGCCCTTCGAGGTCGTCTTCCCCCCGGGCTGGGCGTAATTTGTTACGCCGATGATACATTGGTCACGGCCCGGGGGGCGAACTTTCAAGAGGCGGCTCGCCTGGCCACCGTGGGAGTCTCTTTGGTGGTCGGGCGCATTGAGGCGCTGGGTTTACGGGTGGCCCTAGATAAGACGGAAGCCCTTTTGTTTCATGGGCCCCGTCGTGGTCCACCCCCTGGTGCCTCTATCGTAGTCAATTCGGTCCTCGTACCGATTAAGGCCCAGATGAAGTATCTGGGCCTGATCCTCGACGGCAGGTGGCTCTTCGACGAGCACTTCCGACAGCTTACTCCAAAGCTGGTCGGCGCTGCTTCTGCTCTTGGGCGACTTTTGCCCAATTTGGGTGGAGCCAGCGTTGCGACGAGACGGCTATACACGGGGGTTGTTCGGTCAATGGCACTGTATGGTGCACCGGTGTGGGCGGCGGCTCTGACCGCCCAGAATAGGGCGCGCCTCTGGCGCCCTCAGAGGATATTGGCGGTTAGAGCCATACGCGGTTACCGCACCGTATCGACGGAGGTGGCGTGCGCGTTAGCCGGAACTCCCCCGTGGGATTTGGAGGCGGAAGTGCTCGCTGAAGTTTATCGGCGAACGGCAGACTTTCGGGTGGGTAGCGGCATTCGGCCCCCGCCCGAAGAGATACGTGAGTGGCGAGAGGCCGCTCGTCGAGCCACGATGGCTCGTTGGCCGTCCCGGCTGGAGGCTCCACGTGCTGGCTTTGCCGCCGTGGAGGCTCTCCAGCCGGTCATCGCCGAGTGGACAGGGCGGTAGCACGGGACCCTTTCCTTCCGATTGACGCAGATTCTTTCCGGGCACGGTTGCTTCGGGAAGTATCTGCACTCGGTCGCCAGGAGGGAATTGAGTCCCGCCTGTCACCACTGCGAGTGCAGTGAGGACTCGGTTCAGCACACGCTGGCGGTTTGTTCCGCCTGGGCGGCGCAGCGTGGGGTCCTCACTGCAGTTATTGGAGGAGATCTCTCGCTACCGGCCGTAATACGCTCCATGGTCGGTAGCGACAGTTGTTTTACCGCGGTCGCAACCTTCTGCGAAGACGTAATTTCGCGGAAGGAGGCGGCGGAGAAGGCCCGGGAGGACAATATTCACTCGGACCCAATTCGCCGCCGGCAAGCCGGGCGGCAGAGGCGCGCATACCAGCGCCTCATGCCGCCTTGAGTGTGGCCGCGGGTGGACGGAATGGGTTTTCCCCTCCATCCGCTACAATGGTCAGCCGCGAGGAGGCGACGTCCGTGTGTGCCGTACGTCGCCTAAAATAGAGAGTTTATCCGCAGATGGTGCCCGAGGTAGCGGGCAGGCGCTAGGAGGGCTCTGGATGTCGTAATAGCAGCGGTTCCCGGATCCCTCCTATCTCAGGCGCAGAGTGGCACACCGTGTGGTTTTAGTCGGTCCGATTCCGACACACCACCCCGCCGTAAACCCCGGTGGGGTGACGGCCCGAGGGGGTTTCCACACGTTACAAAAAAAGAAAAAAAAAAAAAGGGTCAAGACCCACGATTAACTCCAATGAGATTAAATTAGCACTGGACGTCATAAGTCCAGAGAGATTGTGAACTCCATAACCCCCCTCCCTTCAGATCTGGCCTTGACTAAGTAGGAGACGTTCACTCTTGACTTAGAGAAGTTGCAAGTTTTGTCTGCCTTAAAAAAAAAATAAGTGGTTTATTTTAAGCGTAAATATGCCTAAATTATTAATATTTATTTAGACTGACATTAAATATTCGTTTTCATGTACCACCTACACTGTGGGTGTTAACATATAAAACTTAACATAAAAATAACATGTCTCACATATAATATAATTTGTAATTTCATAAGCAAACGAAATTATTTCTTTGGTTCATTAGTTCTAAGAATAGATTTAATCAGAATATGTTCTGCAAACTAGGGAACCTCAATAATTACATTTCACACAATAGCTGAGATTCAGCCACCTGTACAGACTTACACGAGTACAATTAAGAACGTTTGTCCCAAATTCTACCATTTTCATTTCTTACCTCTCAAATCCTTGCTCAACATACTTAGATACTCTGATTATTTTGTTATCTAACTCAACAAACACCCAATTTTCCAACTGCTGAATAATGTAAACAATTTGTACCATCTTAATAATCAAGATACCTATGTCATGCTTAAAAGTGACGAGATAAATACGACAAGCACAAGGGTTTCGAACCTTTGTGGCCAACCATTAATATTAATGAAGCTAAGAAATGTTCAGGACCGCATTCCATTAAAATAAGTGAACAGGTGAACCGCACTGAAATGTTTGAATTGGTTCGGGATATTTTATTTTCCTCGTTTTCCAAATACACAACCGTTGTACTAAAACAACGTTCAGTCAAAAACGAAACTATATTTTTAGAAAGGGGGATATTATGACCGCATTCACATAAAGCTAAACATACTTACATACCAAAGTGATATCTCGGTAATCAACTCATTTGTAGCTTATCATAGAATAAGGGCGTGATTCCGAAATGCTCAACCCTTCATGGTTATGGATTTAGTTACCTGCGTATTTGAATCATCGACTGAAAAAATTTACATTATAAATAAACCTGGTAATATTTGACATGAAATATTCGTACTTTCATTAATTTTTATTCCTTTGTGCTACTTCAAACGACTGTTAGAGTGGTCACAACACCAACCGTAACTCTAAATCAGTTTTACTCTGACCAAAATTTCAATATCGAAAATGGAACTGTCCTTTATACATTTGACCCACAAGGCACTTCAGTAACAGATCTAGTACACAGTTCTGTATAAAAACTGAAAGCTGAAACACGTCATTCAATCAATCATAGGAGGTGCGAGTTGCGAGTGACACAAACAGTTTATTCGAAACAGGTAACAAATTGTTTATGAACAAAAAACGCTTGAGAATTCAATTTTACTAAACCTATTTGTAAGTTGAATAGAGTTATAATAACTTTTCATAATAATTTATGTTATAAACACGTACATACATACATTTTTATATGTCTCCGTTTTCAGCGGAGCGGAGGTGGTGGTATAAAATTGAATCCGATATAATACTGCAGTCTAGCATGTACTATACATTGAATGAATATGACAGATAAAATAAATAGGTATTTAGTTTTGATTGTAATCCAAGTTTTAGTTGATAATTTACTTTGTTTTGTTTAGGTTGATTAGTGAAACTTGCGTCTCAATTTGTTAGTCCACCACCAAGTTGGTTATTGTTACTACTTGTGACGACTTTCACATTACAGCACAAAATAAAATATACAACAGCGCCATCTAGTGAAGACACATCGAACTACAAAGTATGAACGAAACGTATGAATGTAATGAATTACGAAGCAACTACTAATCCTGTATCACGAAATAGAGATTCACGTGGCAATTAGCACATATACTCGTACAACATCCCAACATCAATTGTCGGGCTGCGGCCTGCCAGGCATGATCACCTCACCTGGTCAGAGGATCCTCCCTTTGTGTCGGAGGGACATGACACCCGTTCCTTCCACACTACTTGTACTAAAGTCTAGTTACAACTTTCTAACATAGTGTAGAAATAACTTGATAAATAAAATATTTTACATATTCATTTTATAAGTGTACGTTTGGCAATATTAACAACCACGCGCAAAGAGTTAAAGTTTTCCGAACATCTTAAGAACACTGTGCTTTCTTGATGATCGCCGCGTATTAAACTGTTAGCCATATATCAGTTTGAGAATGGGAGATATTCTTTGCAATAAATAACACAAAAATCAACAATAATACTTCTGTTGAGGACTTTATTATTTCGTTTCATCGTATGATTAACTACATTTTAATATTTATAGTCTTAAACTTGTTCAAAAAATTGAGATTGAGAGTGTTCAAAAAATTATAAATGTAGAAGTGACGCACGAATCAAAACAATGTTTTAAATGTAATTGATTTCAACAGTAAACTGAAAGAGTTCTGCCGAATGAATAAATCGATAAGAATAGCTATCTCTGTAAACGTCGATTCAAGGAATATTTTCTAAAAGTAAACAAAATAAACTTTGGCAACATCAAATCCAACAAATTGGTCAAACAAAATATCATAAAACGAAATGGAATGGGTTTATAAAATGTTGCTGAGTATTAAATTCTTACATTTTGAGCTTGTATTCGTTGAGATAGGATTTATTAGTTTTTGCCCCTTTCTGGTCCGGTCCCCCGGCGCCTCCATCGTAGTCAATTCAATCCTCTATTTGGTGCACCGGTGTGGGCAGTGGCTCTGACTGCCCAGAATTGGGCGCACCTCTGGCGCTCTCAGAGGTTATAACTATATGCGGCTACCGCACTGGGCTCACAGAGGCTACATACGACTTGGCCGGAACTTCCCCATGGATTTGGAGGCGGCAGTGTTTGCCGAAGTTTGTCGGCCGACGTCTGACTTCTGGGCAAGTAGCGGAATAACACCACCGCCCAACGAGATACGCGAATGGCGTGGGGTTACTCGTCCAGCCACGATGACTCATTGGTCGTCCCAGCTGGAGG
This sequence comes from Hypercompe scribonia, assembly GCA_949316085.1. Lineage (NCBI taxonomy): Eukaryota > Metazoa > Arthropoda > Insecta > Lepidoptera > Erebidae > Hypercompe > Hypercompe scribonia. Next base: position 2,767,630 of record OX438981.1, read on the forward strand.
CTCCACGTGCTGGCTTTGCTGCCGAGGAGGCTTTCCAGCCGGTCATCGTTGAGTGGGCAGGCGGCAACATGGGATCCTTTTGACTGATGCAAGTTCTTTCCGGGCACGGTTGCTTCGGGAAATATCTGCACTCCGTCACTAGGAGGGAATTGAGCCCCGCCTGTCACCACTGCGACTGCAGTGAGGACTCGGTTTAGCACACACTGCGCGCAGCGTGGGGTTCTCACTGCGATTATTGGAGGAGGTCTCTCGCTACCGACCGTCATACGCTCAAAGTTGTTTTACCGCCGTCGTAACCTTCTGCAAAGACGTAATTTCACAGATGATCTCCATTCGGATCCAATTTGGCACCGGTGAACCGGACGGTGGAGGTGTCCTAACGCATGTTTTATTAGTTTAATTTTAATAAGAAATAAGCCTCGTATATAATAAATAGTAAATTAGCATATAATTATAATAACAATCAATACATTTTTCAAATTTTTAAATATCTAGAAAAGTATCATAAACCTATTTAAAAATGGAATTTTCTCGTATGTGCATTTAAATGAAATAACACCAAGAAAATCACATCCACATCAGTCCATCAGTTTAAGTCAACATAGCGGTAGACGTTTATGTTTGACCGGTGTGAATATGTAATACATAACACCCCTCTTTTTACTTTGGGTCTAAAAGGTCAAGATAGTAATCTCGATAGTACCCACTCACTATTAAATTGTTACTCTAATACAACTGATGGTAACTACATAATCGTATTACTTCTAGTAATTAGCTATCTAGTTTTAAATACAATATGATAATATCCAGAATTATATAATTACGTTACCGGCGAGAAGTTCTACGAAACTATTTTATTCCAATCTTATCTCTCTCCCTATAACGCGGGTCGAATTTTAATTCTAATATAACACACATAATAAGTATATTAATATTACATTATAGATATACCAAATAATTTTGTATCATTAGATAGTTCGTCTGGTAATGGATGAAGAATACAATGTGATCACCTGTATTCATGCCATGGGTGTTATAAGAGGAGATTAAAGAAACAAATTACGCAGGAAACATCACTGTGAAATTAAGAAAAAGTTAAACTACACACTACATAAACTCGTGTGATCAACGTATACTGGACTGTGGACTGTCAAAAGCTGTTCATGTGATGTTATGTAGCTTGAGCATAGATTAAAAGCAATATTGCGATGTGATTCTTTGATTGCCAAGACAAGCTTCGGTGCGAATGAACTGGTAATTAAATCCCCCCTTGTACTGCTGATCCATATGCTCGTTTACCCCATGTAGCATAAAAAAAAACTGAACTCATTCAGTTGGTTACCTTTGAAATTTTTTTTACAGATGTAAGGAGCAAACCTTTCAATTGGCTGGTAGGCTAAGATTCTAACATTTATTTGGAAAGATATTGAGCGTACTTTCGCCAATTCAGTTTTTGTCACTATATCATCTGTTAATCAGAGGGACAAAAGAGAAAAGGAGAAATACAACAGAAAAATAAAGAGCAGATACTTTGCCGGTTTCAAACGATTGTGACACTTTTTTAATAAAATGCGGCAAGAACTAGATGGAGAACAGTGCTGATGCACTTACAAATTTTATTGATTTTTATCCAATAACCACCGATCTATTTTGCTAACACTGTCTACAATCTTAGAGTAGCTCATAAACAACCGTCTAAGTAATTATTTGGAGAGCTATAATCTTCAATGTCGGTGTACCGACTAATACGACTGGTTAATTAATATGATATTATCCAAGTAAATTTTGTGAGGAGGGAACGGGTGTCATCTCCTTCCAACACAAAGGGAGAATCCTCCAACCAGGTGAGGTGACCATACCTGGCTGGCCGCTATCCAACGATTGATGTTGGGATGTTGTCTACATGCTAATCACTGCGAGAATTTCTTTATCGCGGTTCAGGATTAGTAGTTGCTAGATGGCACTGTAGTATGTATTTTTGTTTGCGCTGTATGTGGAAGTAGCCATACTTGTGACTTTACCTCTCCATTACTGATTTTAGGGCGTATTGATTAAATAACACTGTTTTATTTGATATCAGATTATGTTAAACAGTTAACTTTTGGTGCACGATGTGTACAACTTGACTGTGTCTATGGATATAGTCATTTTGAACTAGAGTTGGACATGAATTTGGGATGGATTTTGTCCATCGGTGACATTTTCTACATTTATTAATTTGAATACTGGGATCTTTCAAAATGAATTTACTATTGTTGTAGTGTTAATAACATAATCTTGTATTGCAATCACAAAACCTTCAGTTTCAGGAAAAAAATGAACCGAACTGCAGCCATTTATTCTAAGAATCTAAATGTATGTGTGATTATTCAAGGTTGTTTAAATATTTGTCCTCGGAACACTATCTATTTATTTCTTGTTATCTTAGAGATTCTGAATTTTTGTGGATTGAACAAGTTTAATGGAGTAAAGTTATCAGCAATATCATTAATTTCAGTATATTACCTGTAGTGGCTTTACAATTGAATATTATTTTTGAATTTCTAATTGACTTGCCGATGAAGCTGTCAGATGCGTTCTATTGCCGCAGAAGGGCGTAAACAGTTGTTTTGTTAGTGTGGTTCTAGTCTTAATTTCTAAGCTCGTATTTACGTCAGTACGTATCCGTTTAACTATCTTAAAAGAAGATGTCACTCCTGTCATGTACACGGATCTGGCAAAGGTATCTAGCTTTATAAGGATTTTTAGTATAAAGTTGCTTTTCACATATTAAATTTAATCTTCTAGTATAGTTTGATCAAAGTTGCTTTTAATTTCAAAATCATTACTGTTGTGAGACTGTAGAATATCTAAATAGTTACAGGTGTTAGTTATAGTTGGTTCTAATGTATGGTGGAATTCTAGTGTATTATTAATACTAATTGATATTCTCCCGGTGCGTATATGTAAGGTTCAACAGGGTAAGGTGACAAATCACGTCCGAGTGACATATTTATATCTCGGGTATATTGTGTTGTAATATTTAATGAATAGTCTATACACTTACTGGTTCGAAAACACAACTTAAGATCGTCCGTATACATAACGTCTGTTATAGATGTTTAGTTTATGTCTGTTAGTGGTTGTGCTCTTAACGAGAGTGGACAGAGGATTCAAAGCAGACAGAAACATAAAGAACTGAGTGAATCTAGGAAAATTTACTCAATCCTTCATAGTATTGTATTGTTCTCCAGGGTTGTTTGATTTGCAGAGTTGATTTCCAGGGTTAGTTGAATTGCTTGCTAGCTTGAATTTCCAGGAAGAAAGGCCATTTTTGATGGAGATCTCTTCTAAGACAATTTAATCTGTTTCATTAGGTAGATGTGATGTTGTTCGCTAATCAGACATAGTCTTCTTCAGGAAATGAATAAGGATAGGATTGATTTTACAGGACACGAATTAACCAAAAATCATGAATGACAACCTATAAGTTACAGAACGTAGACAATTATATTATGTTAATATATTTTATTTTTTTTCTCTAAAATAAATAAACCCATATGGATATAATATGAGATGTAGTTAGTTGGACTGAAATTACATCTGAAAAAAGATGAAAGTTTTGATGTACCTCTTTCTACCTGTGATTGAGAGTTAGACAAGATAGAGACTTGAGCATGTGTATATTACTGTGTAACTATTTTAGGGATAACCGATTACTTTAATAATGGCGAAACTCGGCTGGTCCTAAACTTTCTTCTAGCTTTTCGTTTAAAGCATATAAAAATACGCAAGTGAATAAAACCATACACTTTTAATAATGAACACACTAGCGAACAACACGAATGAGTTTTAAACCGACCGTCAAATATAGATGTAAAATTTTTAGTGCTCCCGCCACAACCTATAAACATATTACACGGGGATCCAACACGAAATAATTTGATTGTTTCGCTTGGGTGGACGCAACTGCACAGTTGATGTGTTCGGTGGCTTCTCTGACAGTATGATGTCATCGTGAATTTTTTCGAAAATATAAATTTAATTTGTTTGACAGCGACAGAAAACATATTAAAATTGATCGTTAGGTTAAACACGAACTAAGTACAAGAAATGTTAGCTATTTTGATGCAGATAGACGCAAATAGACGATGCAAATAGACGGACTAGCACACAGTAACAGACTTAGATGTTTTTGATCAATGATGCTAATTGACGCCGACTATTCCTAATCCTGACACATTCCTGGCACACTAATAGTAGCGTGTTTTGAAGGCTCATTTTTGTTTTCGATACTCAAAATCTTAAGAATGTATCCATTAAATAATTATGTAATTTAACATCACATGATCGATTCCATCTCCATAACTTCTATGGACGCTGTTAAAAGGAACCATTCACTAGGTTAAAGTAACAACTAACAGAAATAGTTGTATTTTAAAAATTGATATCGTTATATAGCTTTTCTCATCACCATTAGGTCGTTACAATCCACTGCTGGACATAGCTATATTGACTTCATTTAACTTAGGTAAAATATGATACTCGTTTGTGTTATTCCAAATTACTCAATACGTGTGGAATTGAGTATAATATGGAACGGGAAACGACATAAAACTTTATTATGGGTTCGATTCCTGAACATATAGCAAAGTTTAATGTCTTTCCGGGCTAAACAGGTTGAAAGCAAATAACATCATACATGGATAAATATTTATGTTGTTCATATTGTATTTGTGTATCAAGTCAATTGATAAGTCGATGTAGTCATAAACTTTGTTCAATTTTGAGGCAGTTGACGTCAAGTCAACATATCGGCGCAAGAAAGTAGAAATGTTGTATCTCGAAAATTTGGCAAAACGACTTCTTGGTAGGGAATTGATCAGAAAAAATAAGTTACATCGAATAATCTGTATTTCATCTTATACATATATATATATATAATACAACAGCATACATTTTCTTGTAGTTTTATATTTTTTAATCGAAATGAAATGGATGCGACAATACTTCCAGTGTAATGTACATCGTTCTAAAGATTGGATACAGATCTCTGTATTTGGGTCCGCAAATTTTTGCAGTGTAATAGATATAACAATTTACTTATTTATTTATTATTTCAAATGTTCAATCTGATCGAGTAATTTATATTTACCCCATGAGAATAGACTATTACTTTGCATGTAACGCCCAAGCTGTCACTTTAGGCATAGTCACCGTTTTGCATAGTCTCGGGCGCATTCCCCAACTTACGACATTTCGCCGTGTGACACTTTTGGGAGTTATTATGTTTGTGTACTCCATAATATATTTTTATTTGATGCATCTACCACTTGAATAGGTAAATGAAACACAGTATAAACTTAATAGGAATTTACTGTTCAGGTGGTACCAATATTCACAGTGTTTTCTCCAAGAGCTTGAGTTACACGCTTGTAGTCGCTTTGTTAATCCTAGTCCATGTGTTGTTCTTTTGTGTGTCCAACTCTGTGTATAAAAAGTGGTGTCGTCAAAAACAGTGTTGCCACATGAACGCTACACACTAATGTGTGATTGCCAATGGTGAGAAAGCGTAATTATAATGAAGAAAAAATAACTTAAGATCAGGTTAATGTATTGTTTCTCTACTTGTGATGGGATAAAGTTTGTGATATTAATACATCTTAGTGATCAATAGATTTAATACCTGTGGTTATCACTAATTTGCCCGAGGTTTTCTGAATGTCGACTTTAAGAGTGAATGCTTCCGTGATAAATCATTGCTTCTCAGCAGACAGTCATTTGAGAAGCACAAAACTTCTATGGCCCCCTATACGCCTCATACACATCTCAAACCTAATCTCGAAAATTAGGTCTCCAGAGTTATAATAATACACCATTATACAGAAAACCTACCTAAAGTTAGAACAAACGACTAATTGAGGTTGCTCTTAAACAGCTGAAAAATGGATAAGCTCCTGAAGAGGCTGGCGTTACAACAGAACTATTAGGGGCTGAAAGTAACCTTATACTGAGGAGCTCTAATAATTTTCGAACGCTGTCCCTTAGAAGGTAGAATCCTGAAGGCGTGGAATAGGAGTATACTATTCCTGTTCTTCAAAAAGGATGAAGAGGCCATCTTAAAGAATTATCACCCATTACCATTCTAAGCTAGGTGGATATAGTATTATATAGCATCCACACAGTGTGGCAGATTATACAGCAGTGTATAATCAGTTCCTATATCTAGCAATCGTGGCCAATGAGAAGACCTTTGACTCAATCGAAATCTAATCTGTTCTGTAGCCACTGCAGCATTGCAAGGTAGATTGGCGATACATACAAGTGAGGAGGTGTCTCTCTGTCCGTCCAAGTACAGAATCAGCAAAATAACCCTATACAGTTGCATTGAGGAGTGAGACAAGGGGAAATTATTTTCTGAAATTTATTACAAATACAATTGAGGACATGTTCAAGGTATTGCAATGGAAATGTCCCATTAATGCAGTGTTGACAAACCTTTTACGTCCTCAAGCGGGGCGTGAAAAAGCATATCACTAGCCTGCCATAGTATGGGTCACTAAACTGCACTACTTGAATTCGCAATGAGTATGGTGAGAGTCACAGAGTAAAGTTACTTTAGCAGATTCTTATGAAAGTAAAAAAAAGTGTAGCATGCGAATACATCTCTCACTTGTGATTTACAGATGGTCATTGCTGAGACGTTGGATGATTTATAAATGATGCCGATTGACCTGGTTATCTCTTATATAGATTTCGCCCAGCGAATGAACTTAAATAAAATCAAAGTCGTGTTTTATAAACATATACTACCGGTATCAGTTCCCGTCATTCTCGAAGTTGTTCAAAAATACGAGTATTAAAGGCAAATATTGTTGTTAAGTAGAAACAACTTTGAGGAACAGGTTAATAGAAAAATGTAGATGGATGGACATTAGGGTGTCCCTTAAATTTCAAGTTCGATATTTTTTTACGCATACCTTCTTAAAAGTTTCGTAATAACCCTATATTGTCTAGAAAAAAATATTAGTTCGATATATAAACGATAACCCGTGCCGACTTGCCATTTAAACTTGTCGATACAAGTTGCTTAAGTACTGCCCAGTGACCTGTTACGACATGTTTTATTTGCCATTTCGTACGTGATTTTTGAGACTATTAGTGCTTCATTGTTTAGTGCGTAAACATGTCGGTGGAATTACGGAGTGATAAACAAAATATTTTTCTTATCGGATTGACTAGCTACCAAATAAATGGTGCAAAATTACCATCTAATCGACAAGTTCTCTCAGTCCTATTTTACAATATTCGTGAGGTTAAATTGACTGTTAGTGAAAGTGCAAATCTTGTGATTAGGGAGTGCATCATATATTGGGAAAAAGCAAGAATTCCAACAAGGGCATTTCCTAACTGCGTGAAGAAACTTATTGATTTATATCATGTTTGGAGAGAGTTGCAAAAAAATTGTAAGAAAACTCAGATTACGTTTAAGAGTCGTGAGAACAATTTTATAATTAATCTTGATAATTTGTTTGTTATTGCACATGCTGATGCTTTTGAGAGAATGAAAATAGAGGAAGATAAATTATTTTTAATGAAACAGAGAGAGCCAGGTCGACCGGGATGCTTAGGTGGTGTAGATAAAAAATTGGCGGAAAAAGAACAAAGATCTAGACAACGACGATTGGAAGAAGAGGAAAGGATTGTAAGACAAAGAGAATCACTAGCTGTTGCATCTACTTCCACCACAAATAACTTAGACAGTGTAGAAGATTCAGACGAAGAACAGATCTTGAATTCTGAACTCAGCTTGCCGGACGTTCCCTGCCATGAACAAAGTTCAAAAAGAGGTAGAAAGAATCTTATAACACCTAAACTAGTTGCAGCTTTAGATCGATGCCAGTTAAGCATTAGAGGTACCGTTTACATTCTTAATGCGGTGGTAGAAGCGCTTGGTCTGAGCAGCGATGATTTCTGTATTAACAAATCCTCGATTCAGCGAATTCGTACTGAAACTAGAAAATCAAGGGCAGAAGCAATAAAATCTAACTTCCAAAACAATGTACCCGACATAGTCACAGTCCATTGGGATGGAAAACTATTACCGGGGTTGGATGTACGGAGTTCAAAAGAAGAACGCTTGCCAGTTATAGCTTCATTTGACGATAGAGAGCAGCTTCTTGCAGTGCCGAAACTAGAAAGTTCTTCTGGAAAACATCAAGCGAAGGCTGTATCAGCAGCTCTCTTTGACTGGAACCTTTATGATAAAGTGCAAATAATGTGCTGCGACACAACAGCTTCCAATATGGGCCGTTTCAATGGAGCTTGTGCTATTTTGGATCAAACTTTAGGAAGAGAATTGTTGCTTTTCGCCTGTCGTCATCATGTTTATGAATTGATCCTAATAGCTGTCTTTGAAACCAAGATTAAGCAAATTACTAGTAGCCCAGATATTCCGATGTTCAAAAAGTTCCAAGAAAATTGGAAAAACATTGATTGTACTAAAATTGAACCATCTCTTAATTTCGTAAAAGCACGGGTTGCCGAGACAGACATTCAAGCGTTGTTACTATTTTATAAGGCAGAATTAGATAAAGGTTTTGTAAGAGATGATTACCGCGAATTAGTCGAACTGTGCGTAATATTTTTAGGAGGAGACACAGAGGAAAAATTAAAACTAAGACCCCCCGGAGCTATACATCAGGCACGCTGGATGGCGAGAGCGATCTATTCTTTAAAAATATGTTTACTTCAGTCACAATGCAGAGTAACTGCGAAGGACAAAAAGGCTCTACAAGATGTTTGCTTATTTCTCGTAATATTGTATGTTAAACCTTGGCTCGAATGTACAGTGGCGACCAAAGCACCTAATCAAGATTTGCGCTTCTTGAAGATGTTAAAAGAGTATGAAAAAGTTGACGCAACAATTTCTAAAGCTTCTATAAGCAAGTTCAGCCATCACTTGTGGTATTTATGTGAAGAGACAGTCATTCTATCACTATTTGATGATGAAGTTGACAACCAAACTAAGAAGAAGATGATTGCCAACTTCAACAGGGACAAAATCTCGGATTTTAGCAAACGCTATGACCCGTCGAAGGAAGAACTGACTCAAAAGTTGTTTGGTAAGTTAAATTGACTTTTTGTTGGATTTCAATTTCAATGTCCAATACTTACTTATTTATTTTCAAAATTGTTGTTGATTTTTATTTGTTATTTAACTTATTTTTCTTTTTTTTTAGACAAAGCACTGGATGATTTCGTATCGGAAAAGAGCAAACAATTTTTATCACGACTGCAGATCGACGACAGTTTTCTAAAGGAAGATGTATCTTCTTGGAATAACAATGCTGCTTTTCTGGAGGCTAAAAGAAGAATAAGTTATTTGAGAGTTGTAAATGATACTGCTGAAAGGGCTGTTAAATTAATGCAAGATTTTAACGGACTTATCACGGCTGAAGAAGAACAAAAACAGTTCTTGCTGCGCTGTGCCCAGGAACATCTAAAATTGTATCCAGACTGTAAAAAAACTACTCTAAAAAGAAGTTACCCTGAATGATTCTTATTTCTTTATGTTTTTAATTAAAGATTAATGTTCATCTAATTTATTATTTAATTTTATTCACTTAATTCATTGCATTTATAGTGAAATTATAGCAGACTGAAATTTTAGGACAAAACACGTTTTTTACTAAACTTTGAAGCTCGGTCGGCACTGGTTGCAATTATGCTAGATTGATAAAATTTTATATTTAAGTATCTTATAGCATTAGTAAAAATTATAGAGGGTATGCATTTCGAAATTCGAAAAAAAATTTTTTTTTTGTCATACAAGGGACACCCTAATGGACATTCATTGCTTAATTATGAGGTACATTAAATTTGTTGTGTCAAAATTTACGTATCTTTTAACTGGTCATACACTTTGTCTTAAAGAAAAAATATTTGAACATCGATTGCTATTACTAGAAAAGAAACTTGTTATAGTAAGTTTAGAGTATTTCAAATACTAGCATTAGAGGTAGTATAGAGTGAAATAGATTTCAAATTATAACTTTTTGTCTTTATTTATCTACGAGTTATGAATTTTTGAAATAGTTTTTGGACTCTGGTGTAAAGTTGGATATTTCGATATATGGCATTTTCGCTGTCTGCCATCGACATGTGGTTTCCACCTAAATGTTTGTTAAGTTTGATGAAGTTGAACTCCTAATGTAACTTTGCCATAGATAGACTAGTAATTATGTGTACTAAAAACATTTTAGTAATAGTACCTTAGTTCTGAAGTAAACCAAATCTTGTAACCACTCTTAGGTTTTCAAATTATAGATAGAAAATGTGGGTACTTTGAGCAGTTCTGTTTTTCATTCAAGATTTGATTGATTTGATGGATTTGATTTGTAGTTTTGATTCTATTCTCCTTGTCTTATCCGCTTTTTTACAAGGAAAACAATTATACTCACACGAGGAATTACTGTCGGGCAGCACAGCCACTTAGAATACCAGTTAAAACTCTTGGCAATTTTACGTATGTTGGAAACTTTCAATAAAATCAAAAATCTAAGCCATTACTATTGCTGCAGCTAAAATCAAGACCTATATTTCTAAACACTAACCTTTGTCAAATTCAGCATCAATTTTGACACTAATTGAAATTTTCAATTAAAATTCCAATACAACAATGGGATCCGTAACAAAAGAATTGCTTTTACTTCATGGAACTATCAATCACCTATAAAATATTACTATACAACTGACTCGCAACAAAAAATATGTGAAGCTGTTATAGAAATACAATTTTTTATACGAGCCATATAGTTATATGGAACCGTAAATAATACCATACCATTCTGTCGGTAGATGTGTATTGTAATATTTTATTGAGAAGTTACATAGCGTTAAATAACTGATAACTTTCAATTGACTACTAATGATATAGTTTTTATATATCTCACTCATTCTTTTATTCACATTTAGTAATAAATTTTGAATTTGTATCTGTTAAGTAGCTAAATGGTTTTGCTTATTCTTAATACACGTAGTAAATGTGTTTTGTCTTCAAATTGTAAATCTTGTGAAATGGAATGTGGAATCATTCGGCTGAAATTTATTAATCGTTATTTTTATTGGACTCATGGATTAATAACTCTAAATTTTCATTCTTGTTAGGATGAAAGGGGACCTTAAAAACTACATTTTTTTAAATTCTTTTTCTCGGCAACTTAATCAAAACTAGATTAAAAAAATTATTAGTTATTATTATGATAATTATAATATAGAAGATTTTATTGAGACGCTGTGCATTTTCTTAATATATAACTTATCTTAATAACCAGTACGAGTCGCTGACATGAATAGCCCGGTCTGTTTACTTAATTTTGGCAAACGCCTCCTCCAATTTGTTCCACTTTGCTTAGTTTTGTGCTTTCGTTACCCCTGTCGTTCCTGCTATGATTTTAATTTCATCTCCCTGCCTTCGAAACTATTAGCCTCTTTGTCTTTTTCTATCTCTTGGATCTCAAAATATTAATTTTTTATCCCACTTTTTGGAGCCTCTTATTATATGGTCAGTCAATTTCCATTTCAATATTCTTATTAGTCTAGTGATATCAACAAGTTTCGTGTGTTTGCGTTTGCTAACAGTTTTGTTGCTTATTCTGTCGGATTTTACTAAGATTTTAATTTCTTACTTAGTGGTTTAGTGAGTCCTAAGTTTAATAACTGTAAAATGTTAAGATTGAGAGTATACACTTATTATATAATTTTGCTTTGACGCTCATCTTAATTTCTGTATTCTTTATGATTTTTTTAAGTCTTCAGTAAGATTTCCAATCTGCCTGATTCTTGTTTATACTTTCTTTTACATAGATTTTGAATGTGTTCTTTTAAAACGTGTTGAGCAATGAGTAAAACGAATACCTTTTAAAAATAGTTGATTACTCAGAGAGTGAGATGTTTGCATTATAGATCGTGTTTGTTTGCCTGATGGTATCTCAATATTCAATGCAAATTTTTACTGAGATACTTATCATTTCTACAATGTAGTTTTTGAGTTCTTTCGTGATAAGAAACCCTACATAGAATAGTCTTCCAGGAATTACGCTTTTACGATAAAATATGACTAGACGGTGCTCTTCGATACATTTACCACACCTTGTTGCTTCGCTCAAGCCAATGATGTTCCACGTAATATTTTCTGTAGAATATAAGCGTTCTTGTAGGTTTTCTTCAAACCTGATGAAAAGTGTTTTGTTATGTAGCAATGTGTTTATTTTTGTCATCATATGGTTTCTTATCTGCAGAAATATAATTTTGAGATTCGGAGATAGTATTTAGAGGGTAGTGGTTGAATTTCTTCACGGTTTTGATGGTTTATTTAGCGATTTAAATTGTGCTAGCTGAATGCCTTTTGTACGTATTTTGATATTGAAGATAATGACTTTGACAGAGCTGCCCATGCCACGTAGTCTAAACTATTTGTTTTGTCAATCTTTTTCTCTGGAGCTGGAGTCAGTGTATGATTTCGAGATGTGCTTGAAGATTTAATAATAATGTTACAATTTGCTAAAACATATGCCGTAAGAGAGTCATGCTTTGACAGAAATAGAGACTAGATAGGAGTGATCGTACGGCTTCACAGAAACCGGTTTTAAGCATTTTTTTTGTTTGTTTTCACAGAGTGATTTTCTCTCCCTTTGTCATGCTGAGGGGACCTAAAGACAGTAACTCATTTATGACCCAGTAGTTGCAGGTGTCCATGGATGACGTTAGTCGCTCACCATCTGTTGAGCCGTCAGCTCACTATAAAATATAACTGTTTATAAGATGGTAGAGCCATGCTGATTTCAGCACGAAAGGGCCAGCTCAACCGGGGCCTCAGAGAAGATCAACCTAAAATGACAGCTTCCGTGCTGTCGTGTTTTGTTGGTGTGTTTGGAGGTCCATTGGTATAGGCGTGACAGCTATTATAGTAAGTGTGTAAGCCTTACACTGCCACGATGTCTGTCATGCCTTTTACGTCCCCAAGCGGGGCGTGAAAAAGTATTCGACTAGGCTGCTATAGTGTGGGTTACCATACTATATTGTCTGCGTTCGTAATGAGTATGGTGATGATCACAGCTTTTGAATTCTAGTCATGTTTTCCATGGGAGCATTCATGCAAAGTAGAGACACTTTGGCAGGCTCTTAAAAAAATAAACATACATTTTTATGAATTGTGTAAATTTCAAATTAACTCCTTGTTTTCTTTATAATAGAATTTAATTTTACTGAAGCCTTTAACCTATTTGATGTTTGTACTGCAATGTAAGCAATATTAATGACGTAAATTAGATTCTCTAGTTGCGTATCTCGGAACTATTTGCAACTAAATAGGAGTCGTCGTCTTGCCAATTTAGTTTGTTTGTTTCTCCTTATGAGTTCTCGAAAATGATTGAATATCCATTCAATACATTTGCTTTAGTGAGGAATGCAAATGTGTAACTACCTTCTTTATTCAGTCCAAGATAATATTTTATTTATTCATTAAAACTATATACTGTTATAAAATAATAAGTGACTTTTGAAATATTTTATTCCTGGTAGCACATAATTAGGACCTTGCCTAATCATAAATGACCGCCAATAACAGGATTTACAAGAGCGTTTTTTTTATTTAAGTACCTCCAACCTGATCTCAAATAAGGATCTGCCTGATTCATGATAATCCAGTGATTATTATGATGAAAATGATGATATGCTCTTAGCTAACTTCGACTGTGGTGAACGTCTCAAAGAAGACTAGCTAACTATGCAGACAATGTTATAATACACAAATATGTGCACAAATACAGGTGAACTCTCTGTTCCTTTACTCTTTCAAGCGACGGTACGGTTATCTGATATGACCGACGAGAGATCAAACACAGGCTATACGTGCTTCCCGTGGCACGGAGGTTAAGACCTCCAATTCAAAACTCCGGGCTGCTCTTAACTATTTCTGCGATTAGAAAAACTCAATAACACTTTTTGATCTGATCCGGGGATCGGAACCGAGATTTCTTGATCGGCAGTTGTATAAACTAACCACAAGATCAATGAAGCAGTCTCTACAACTACAGACTATTAATGTTGTACAAATATTTACTATAAATAATAATAAATAATAAATATAAATATATATATATACTCAAATTAACAATAAATAACATTTTTGATCTCACAATGATATTTTATCTTGGAGTGAGATTGAACAAGAAAAACAACTGAATTGTGAACTTATACGATTCATTTTTTTAGATTTGTCAGAACCATGTTTTTTATGAAACTAGTTAAATTTGAGAAGGTATACTTCTCGCGTACATTCATTAAAATATATAAAATAGGTTGACAAATTAGATACACATTAGAAGTAAATAGTATATATACAAATAAATACCTTTTAAAATAATGTTTTACATAAATTTAATTGCAAAACTTTTCGCTTCAATTTCAAAATATGCACTAGATATCACATTTGTGATACTAAAATTTCGAAAATGAACCAATCGCGTAAAACTTGAAATGGCGCAATATAAACTTTAAAAGGTCAAATAAAATACGCATAAAAACACTGTAAATTGAGTCTGGACGATAAAATTGTGAGACTATTTGTCCGAGCAGGTAATAGTTGATGGTAATACTGCAATTTGACCATCAAAGTCTCACAATGGGTCGGCAATTACATCGTTTCAACGTCGATCTAGTGCACCGTTTGGATTAAAATGGCTAGTCAGATTACTTGCTGGAAAGATTGATACGTAAACAAACAGAGTACGAATGTTTTCAAAAATAAATATTGTTCTTAAAAAATATTTATATTTTCAGAATTGTTTCAAAATTTTAAGGCACGAGAAGGTTTGCGATGGTTATTGAATTAAATGCTTTTTTTTGTGTAGCTATGAATGAGATTGCATCTGAATTCAATTTTATTTACGTCGAATGTTCTAGTTGTTGATGAATAAATATATATTAAATTCTACAGTGAAGTATTCATTTAAAATATTCACGCCCTAAACAGTATTTGACAGATTATTTTTAATTATTTATATATCTTAATTATTTACATATGAAATATAAAAGAGATGAGTTGAAAAGTACTAGACGTAGCAATTGGCGCTTCTTTCGCTTATAGTGATTTCTTTCAGATAATTTTAAAATGGTTATTTACGGGTAGATTATGAATCTTTTTGGCCAGAATTTTCACCATATTAAATTTATTTACATACATCACAAAAATGTCATGACATTGAAAAAAAAGGTTGGATAAAAAGAAAAGCTTCAGATCCTATTGCAAATTAAATAGCTATTGTCCATTAATTCTAAACGAAGCTTCAGAATACTGGTTTTAGCTAGGTGCACGGATTTATCGGCAGTCTGCAATTTCACCACAATTCCTTGTTAGTGACATTATCATTTCATTTTACTTCAACTATTCTCTATATTGCCCTAATTTATAATAATATTTAATTTGTATTATTTCTATGTGTAATGTAAAAGAGGTCAAAGTTTCAAACCTTTAAAAAAACAAAATTTTATTTTTTTACACATTACTAATTCTTTGTCCATATGTAGATGTTATAAGTTGAATTGTCCTTACAATAATTTGCCTTTCAAAACATGAATTTTTAGTTTGATAACATGAATTTTAAGTTTCTGTTTCAGAAAATTAAATAGTTGCTGTAGACTAGGTTATTCGGTCCCCGTCCCCGTTCGGTAATTCCCCGAGACTAATAAAGTTTTAATAGTTGTCTGCTGTTTTCGCAGAATATATTTATCTTTTATTTAACCACACATATTGTAGGCGTACTATATAATTAGTAGCGACTAACTGGTTAATTTTCTCTTTTTGAAATAAAGTCTTTTATTATTAGGGCCTCAATGGTTTGGCCACGTAGTGGGGATGGTTGATGGAACATTCACGAAGGGAATTTATAGAGCGAATATGCATGTAAATGGCGTAATGTTCTGAACGTACAATATTTTTCCGTTAGTACTATTGTTAAAATTCACTAACAATATTTACTAAAATATCTAGACCGTTTTTTTAATGACTTCGTATCTCCTGCTCCTCAGGGACACATGAGCCAGGAGCAGGTGTTTACACTAAAAACTACCCTGACGGCCAGTCTCAGGCGTCTCTGGAGGCACCCCGGACCATGTTATTTCAGGTCCCCTCCAGGATCGACGTCGTGCCTAGTTAGGCCCTATCCTGGGGATCGCCACAGAGGTTTCCCCGCAGATCTGGTATATTATCAAATTTCCTGGCAGGATGCGTCCCCTTCGGTGGTTGCTACGTCCTCCACGCTCGGGATCAACCCTCTCTCGATTCCTTTTAGCAGTCTCTTTCTGGAGCAATATAGTTTCACAGAACACTGCGCTCCAGCCCTCCTCACCTGCCAGCATTGCTGCTATAATTGTAGATGTCTGACATATAATGTCCCTGTGACAAGTAGGATGACAGAAGACCTAGCAAAACAATGTCGTTTTTATTGTTCTTTCTTAGGTTTATTAGGTTGATAATCCACTATACTATATATATATATAAATGGTACAACATTTTTACAGTCTAAGTAAGTACATATAATGCAAAAATTGTCGAATCATGAAATTATTATTCGAATCATTTAATGAAAACTGTTCTCGTATGCCTCTTATTTTAGGTGCAATATTTTACACCGTATGGTTTCATACCATGGCGTTTTAGTCACTGCAAACTCCAGTGGGGTAGAGGCCCGAGGGAGATGACACACGGGAAAAAGTGTGTGTTGAATAAATAGATAATGTGCAAAGGGTGTTTGTATTTCTAAACGCAATTTCGCTTATTTAACTTAACACTTGAATATTGAATGAATACAAGCGCATGCATACATGTTTCTACTCAACCTGGATTAAATTCCTATTTCTTCTCCACACGCAAGGTATAAAGAGAATAAATTTTAATACAAAATTGTGTTAAACATTTCAACTCGGTTGAAAGAAGTCAAATTTCAAATCTAACTTTTCTATTTTCCTTTGTTAAGTAAATTTTTGAAAACTTTGAAATTTAAGAATGAAGTGTAGATATTTCTATCTCAAGGTACTTCAAATTTGCATATATTTCAAATGTGCGTTATTCGCCGCACACTGTCAGGAAAACATGGACGAGAATAAAATTCGCGTCAAATAGCTAGTTTGAAAACAACATGTAAAATTTATTCATGAGCATCCAACGTTGGTAGTGGCACCGAAAGTGCTGAATCTGAATGTCGCGGAAGGTACTACGTGATGGTTCCGTTTGAGTGTTGCCACTTCCTTTACTACTGTTGCTGAAAGTGACAAGTGGGATGACAATTGGAGAATACTCGGGGAATTCTTGGTGATGTGAATTTTGTGTTTAGTTTTGGATCGTTGCTATGATTACTTTAGTTTACATTAAAAACAGGCAAAACTGGACATAAATTGTCGTTATAGCGTATCGCAGCCCACTACTGGACAACTCATATTTTACGCCACAACATTACATATACTCGTATGAAAATTTTCAACGGTTTAGTTCGTTTTGGTGTATTGATATAACACGCAGTCAGTTAAGACCAGGTACTTTGACAAATCAGATTTTTTTTTGGAAAGTTTTAAATATAGAACAAGGATATTACGTCACCAGTTCGAATTATAGGTCACTTACTTATAACTTGAACTGGCTGTTTTTGAAGTGTCTAAATCTATCTATTAAAAATTCTCCTGACCAGAAGAGTAATGATAATATATATATCTTTTAATTATATTGTATCGTCACGATTACAGTATTTAAATAATATATATAACCTCACACTTAAGAACTTTATTAGATAAGGTTTACATCACTATATGAACAGTTTACTATATTAAAAAGTTAAAACCCGAGGGCTAAAATTTAACAATAATGACACATTACATTGAAAATGATTTAGAAAAGGAATGTCATATTCTGTCCTAAGCCAGTGTAACTGTATTTTTGTCTGGTTTAATATTGAAGTGATAATCATTCGTAAGACGGTCCAACAGTAGCGCTCGTGTGGCTCAAATTAGAGACACTCATATTTCCACTTTTCTGTGGTACACTCTTCCTGTGCGCTTTCGTCGTGAGAAACTTTCAGAATTAAACGGCTTTCAGCAACGTTATTCAGTCCTCGGTACGAGTGGGCCCAGACCTTTATAATTACTGTACGTAATTTTTCCTGTAATAAGATTTTTAAGGATTTAAATATTCTGAAAAGTAAGCTGAGATTTAAAATGTATTACCACGAAAACTTTTTTCGCAACATGGTAGTAGTGAAAGTTTTACAAACAATCACTGTTTTAAAGTAAAATAAGTGCTATATTTACAAAAATAAGGTTTATTTTATTCTTTATTACTGAACAAAGTTTGTTAATAACTTGAAGTAAGAATGAAGGTTGACCTAAGGAGTGATATGGTGATCTGGATGTCGTAATAACATCTGTTCCCGGATCGGTCTTGTATCAGGCGTAGAGTGGCACACCATTTGGTTTTAGTCGGTCCGATTCCGACACCACCCGACTTAAACCCCGGTGGAGTGACGGCCCGAGGGGTATCCACATGTTACAAAAAAATAAGGAGTGATATGGTGTACTGTAGTAAAGTTACTTTCAGTATCGATCGGTCGGTGCCTAATTTTGTAAATTAAGCCCTCATTTTAAAAATATTAATAAATATAATAAATTTTTGTGGTTTAGTGACCCTGACTGCCATGTTAGATGGTTTGAGATTTATTCACAGATCAAAGCATTGTACGATGAACTTTCCACTACGTCCAGAGAGAACAATTAATCGATTGTTCTGTCTGGACGTAATTTGGCTATAAATTGTTAGTAGTCTAAATACCAACATTCAGTAACCGTCTGTCTATCAATTTCATAGCCAAAGATATGTACTGATGATATAAGATGATATATACCCATTGATGCAGGGGTGACAGTTGTCGTGGTAAGTGTGCCACGATGACTGTCATGCCTTTTATGTCCCTAAACGAGACGTGAAAAAACATCTTACTGGGCCACCATAATATGGATTACCATACTGCATTGTTTGTATTCGCAATGAGTATCGTGACTACAACTCTTGGATTGTATTCATACTTTCCATCAGGCAGAGTAGAGTCACTCACAAAAAAAAATACTGTAAGTATGTATATCCGCAAACAAGTTACTACACACGGCCGTATATGAGATGTCCACTCTGTATTGTTATTTCTAATAATGTATCAATAATGAGATTAATAGATGTAATAATATGATTATGGAAATATTTATAACGTTTGGAAACACTTATCAACCATAGTCATCAACTGTCTTATTCAAAAGCTCACGAATGCTATGATAAGGAAAATAAAACATTTAAAAAATGAATGGTGTCGTGGGACACCAGGTAGGAACGAAGTTCCTTCGGATAATGTGGAATCGACACAATTTGCAAAAAAAATCGTGCTCAATTTTATGTAGGTTTTCTTGATTTTTCTCTTAAATTTTGCTGATTAGTTTTTATTTAAGTACAAGAAAGTATTTAGGAAATTCAGTATTTTAGGAAATAAAATAATAAATTCCTTAAAATAATAAAATAGCACACATGACGCGCTTTCGCGCCTGCGCACATCTCATTTAACGGTTTTATTCCACGCACTTTTTTCCACAGATTTATTCCACGCACTTTTTCCACTTACGGTTTTACTATCACATTTTTTTCAGTTCGGTCCCGCAGCGAAATCCCTATCCCCTCCAAGCCTTTTTTTTTTTTTTTTTTTTTTTTAACGTGTGGAAACCCCCACGGGCCGTCACCCCACCGGGGTTTACGGCGGGGTGGTGTGTCGGAATCGGACCGACTAAAACCACACGGTGTGCCACTCTGCGTCTGAGATAGGAAGGATCCGGGAACCGCTGCTATTACGACATCCAGATCCCTCCTAGCGCCTGCCCGCTACCTCGGGCACCATCTACGGATAAACTCTCTATTTTAGGCGACGTACGGCACACGCGAACGTCGCCTCCTCGCGGCTGGCCATTGTAGCGGATGGAGGGGAAAAACCCGTCCCGTCCACCCGCGGCCACACTCAAGGCGGCATGAGGCGCTGGTATGCGCGCCTCCGCCGCCCGGCTCGCCGGCGGCGAATTGGGTCCGAGTGGATATCGTCCTCCCGGGCCTTCTCCGCCGCCTCCTTCCGCGAAATTACGTCTTCGCAGAAGGTTGCGACCGCGGTAAAACAACTATCGCTACCGGCCATGGAGCGTATGACGGCCGGTAGCGAGAGATCTCCTCCAATAACTGCAGTAAGGACCCCACGCTGCGCCGCCCAGGCGGAACAAACCGCTAGCGTGTGCTGAGCCGAGTCCTCACTGCAGTCGCAGTGGTGACAGGCGGGACCGTTCCAATAATTACAATAGGCTAGATGACACCTTAGTCAAATTAGTTACTTTTTATCATCTGTCAAAACGACAATTTTGTATGAAAATGTACTAAATACTAAACTGTGACGTCACTGTTTTAGACCACTCAATTGAACAATATATTTCACCGTATATTTGATTGAAATTCGTAATAATAATAAAAAGTTATGTTAATTGTTTTTTCCATGATGTTTCACGATGTAAGTTTTAATGAAATGGGCATTAGTATTTATTTATGACACAGTCATCTACTCAATTAATTTTATACATAACGTCACAATAACTTTTCATAATTCACCCATGTAATATGTATAATTTTACATGTCAGGATCATAATTAATAATTTACCGCAAACACCTCACCTGAACAAAACTCGTTAATAGTACCGTTGAGCGATTATGGGATGTATAATTAATTGATTATAAACATAAATTACTTACTTATCGTGGTGTAAAATAGCTTATTAAGTAATTATTAACAATAGTTATTACTGTAAAAATCATTGATGCAGGGGTGACAGTTATCACGGTAAGCGTGTGAATCTTACACTGCCACGATGACTGTCATGTCTTTTAAACTCCTAAGCGAGGCGTGGAAAAAGTGTGGGTCACTATATTGCGTTGTCGGCATTCACAATGAGTGTGATGACCACAACTCTTGGACTTTATTTATGGTTTCAATCAAGTAGAGTATAGTTATTTTGGCAAGCTCCAAAAAAATATAAATATATATATATATATATATATATATATATTTATATATATAAGATTTATTTCATACAAGCGAACGATATATATCTACATTCACTACGGAAACTTTGCTTTTTTTGTTTTATAACAACTATCGCACGGCAGACTTTGCAAACGTAAATAAAATAGATACAAAAAACATCCAAATTCAGAACATCAATTTCTGGATCACACAAAGTGCCGTCCTATGAGCGGTTTGAACTCACAAGACTCCCACGACTCCCAAGGAAGAATATTTGTGCGACACATTATAAATGACAAATTTGAGCATCTTCATGCAGGTGTATAGGGTTACCACCAAGAACATAGGAGCACCTGCTGATCAACAGACGAGGCTCTGGCAAACAAAACATCCTGATAAGCGGCAACAGGCTTGCCACCTATTGTTACGTGTGCCAGAACACTGACAAAGAGTGGGTGTTTAATATGCTTCTGCTTACTTCTTCGGCAAACACGGGCGTGATTTTATGCACATATGCATGTCGATCACTACTATATTTGAAAAATAATATTTATTTTTTGTTTACAAGGTTGGTGTCTTTCTAAAACCACGTCTTCAATAACTCTAGGTAAATAAATAAACTTACAACAAAATAACTGTGAAGTATACTTATTGTACACCAAGTGAGCAGAACAACATAATAAAATAGTTTTTATTTGTTTCCACAATTTGTTATTGCTCAGTTTCGATTCATAATACATCACTTCGTTCATCAAACTTTATCAAAAACCAATACTGTATTGGTTTATGATAAAACTAGATGAATGGAGTATTTGGATTCATACAAAATAATTCATAAAGAACGTGTATTTTTAAAGTTTTGTAAGTTTATAGGTAGTAGAGCCACGCTGATTTCAGCACAAGAGGGTCGGTTCAACCGGGGCAGTACTACCCTCCCACAGAAGACCAACCTAAAGCGCCAGCATCCGTATTATCGTGTTTCGTTGGTGAATGTGAGACCGGAGGCCCATGGATGCAGGGGTGACTGTCGTATCGTGGTAACCGCGTAAATCTTACACTGTTACGATGACTGTCATGCCTTTTACGTCCCCAAGCGGCGTGTGAATAAGTATCTTACCAAGCCGCCATAGTGTGGGTCACCATACTGCGTTGTCTGCATTTGCAAGGAGTATGGTGACCACAACTCTTGGATTCTATTCAAGCTTTCTGTTAAAATATTAGTTTCTATATTGTGCCTAATATACTAAGTAACACACTAGTAATAGTTATATAGTCTGTGGTGTAAATTCGCACCTTTTTCAATGTTTGTCTATTCCTTTTTATACTCTGTGGGCATCATTAAAAGACTGTTGTTGTACTATAAAACTTTTCATTAATTTCAAATAAATTCTACATAATCCAATAACTCTAACAGGTTATGGGCCCAGTATAGCCCTGATAATCGAAGTGAAAGTCAGTGAACATAAAATTACAGTGAAAATTGTGAAAATATCGCACGCCGGTAAAACATAACCTCAAAGTGACTGTTGGTTTTACGGATCGAAAACACTGAACATTACAAATATTGTGTCAAAAATGTCGTCAAGCAATCCTCTCGTAATGATCGAAAAGCTTACTGGTCGGGAAAACTATTCCACATGGAGATTTGCAGTCAAAACATATCTCCAACACGAAGACTTGTGGGACTGTGTTGAACCCGCGCCCGGTGACTCTGTCGACTCAAAACGCGACATAAAAGCAAAATCTAAGATCATCTTACTGGTGGACTCTGTAAACTACGTTCACATTCAAGATGCAAAGTCTGCAAAAGAAGTGTGGGACTGCTTGGCAAGTGCATTCGACGACTCGGGGCTAACACGCCGTGTGGGATTACTTAGAGATCTGTGTACAACAAATCTTACTGGATGTCTAAATGTCGAAGAATACGTGAGCAAAATTATGACCACGGCTCACAAGCTCCGGAACATCGGCTTTAAAGTAGATGACGAGTGGCTCGGGACACTGCTACTATCCGGTCTACCCGAAACATACAAGCCGATGATTATGGGTATAGAAAGCTCTGGTATGAAAATAACTGCTGACTCAGTTAAGTCAAAAATTCTACAAGATGTCAAAATATGTGAAAATGACTCATCTGCATTTGCCGCCAACCATAACTACAAGAATAAGGGTAACAAGAAACAACCTAGAAGAGGCCCGCGCTGCTACAACTGTAATAGATATGGCCATTTTTCTGCGGAGTGTAAGTCGAAATCTTCTAAAAAGAATCAAGAGAGTTCAAGTTATGCCGCTGCTTTCATAGCTTCAACACATAGCCTGGAACAAGATCCTTGGTATATAGACTCTGGCGCTTCTGTACATATGACCAAACATAGAAATCTATTACAACAGGAAAAGGAGCCACTTATCAAGACTATAAAGGTAGCAAATGACAAGTTATTATCAGTTCACAGTACTGGTCAGTTGACATTAGATGTGTGTAATGATAAAAATCAGTACAACAAAATTCTGTTCCAAAATGTTTTGTATGTACCTGAACTGGCAACAAATCTACTATCAGTCAGTCAGATTATAAAGAATGGAGGTCAGGTAAAATTCAACAGTAAAGGCTGTTTAATATTTAATAAAAACAATGTTGTTGTTGCAAGGGCAAGCTTAATCAATAATATGTACAGGCTAGATATGAAAAGTGAACATGCATACATATCTGAAGTTGACAAGCAAGACATGTACCTCTGGCATCAACGCATGGGCCATCTGAATTTTGAAAGTCTGGAAAAATTAATAGATAACACTGAAGGTGTACAGTTGTCTAAGAAAAATAAGAATATTACATGTGTCACCTGCCTGCAAGGAAAACAAACTCGCTTACCTCTAAAACAAAGTGAAACCAGCACTACTAAAGTACTTCAGTTGGTACACTCCGACATCTGCGGTCCGATGGAGACTAGCTCGCTGAGTGGTGCAAGATACTTTATGACCCTAATTGATGACTACTCAAAGAAAGTTTTTGTTTATTTTCTACACAAGAAATCTGATGCATTTGAGAAATTTAAAGAATTCAAGAGCCAAGTGGAGAAACAACTAGAATGTAGTATAAAGTGTCTTCGCTCTGACAACGGTCTTGAATATATGAATGCAAATTTCTGTGAGTTCTTAAAAGCTGCCGGAATTGTTCATCAAACCACCACTCCATATACTCCAGAGCAAAATGGAGTTGCAGAACGCATGAACAGGACATTGGTTGAAAAAGCTAAGTGCTTGTTAATTGACGCCAAATTATCTAAAGGATACTGGGCTGAATCTATACACACTGCTGCTTATCTCATCAATAGATCTCCAATTAAGTCACTGAACTTCAAGACACCAGAAGAAATGTGGTCCGGAAGCAAACCAAATATCAGTCACTTAAGAATATTTGGGTGTGAAGCAATGATTCATCTTCCAAAAGAAAAAAGAAGAAAGTGGGACCCAAAAGCACAAAAAGCAATATTTATTGGCTATTGTGATAATACTAAAGGATTCAGATTTATTATTCCTGGCACCAAAACAGTAATCAAAAGTAGAGATGCAGTTTTTCTTGAAACAACTGTAGAGAGAAATTATGTTTCAGAGGTTTTGATACAGGACAGCACAATGTGTCACTCATCATCCGAATCAACTGATGATGACACATTTGAGAGCTCTAATGACACATTACAATCTGCCACTGCTGACTCTGATCAAGATCAAGGTACTGACAGTGACTACTCACCAAACCAAAAGGTTGAAATACCGTCTCACTCCAATATAACACTGAGACCAAGAAATAAAGAATTATTTTCAAAACAAAAAGATGATGAAGGAAAAGGTTACCTGTGCTGTAGTGAAGATATTCCTGTACCGCTGAACTATAGTGAGGCGATCTCATCACCTGATTCCGAAAAATGGAAATGTTCAATAGAAAAGGAACTAGAATCACATAAGCAAAATGGAACTTGGGTATTGGTAGAAAAGCCTAAAGATGCGAAGCCAATTGGATGCAAATGGGTTTTTCGAGTCAAAGATGAACCAACAGGCCCTCGTTATAAAGCTCGTCTGTGTGCAAAAGGGTATGCACAAAAAGAGGGCATTGATTATGATGATACTTTTTCGCCAACAGTCAGGTATGACTCCATTAGAGTTTTATTGTCCATTGCAGCTCAAGAAAAGTTAGAAATAAGTCAATTTGATGTTACTACTGCTTTTCTGTATGGGGAGCTAAAGGAAAACATCCTGACGACAGCACCTGAGGGACTAGACTGCAATCCTAATATGTCCAAATACATTGATCAGTTGCTAAAGAAATTCAACATGCAGGATGCTAACCCTAACTGTGTACCTGCTGATCCAAATGTGAAGTTGCAGAAGCCTGAGAATGTACTGAAGAAAGATTATCCTTACCGAGAAGCTGTAGGATCACTTGTACATGCAGCAACGGTGAGCAGACCTGATATAATGCTTGCTGTAAACCAGGTGAGTCGATACTTACATTCCCATGATGAACCCCACTGGAACGCTGTAAAGAAAATACTAAAATACCTGAAAGAGACAAAAAGTTATGGATTATGCTATACATCTAACTGTGACAGCACGGATTTAACTGGATACAGCGATTCAGATTTTGCTAATGACTTGGAAAACAGACGCTCAACGACTGGCTATGTTTTTTTAAAAAGTGGAGCAGCTGTCACTTGGTCATCACAACGCCAGCCTACTGTGGCCTTATCCACGACAGAAGCCGAATTCATGGCTGCTTGTGCTGCAACTAAAGAGGCTATGTGGCTTAGACAGTTACTCAGTGATTTAGGTGTATTCAGACAAAAATCCGTGTGCATAAACATTGACAATCAGAGTGCAATAAACGTGATTAAAAACAGTGAATTTCATAAGCGATGTAAACACATAGATATTAAGTATAACTTCATAAAAGAAAAATATTATAATAATATAATCAGTCTGAACTATGTACACACTAATAATCAGTATGCTGATATGTTTACTAAAGCCTTGTCTAAAGACAAATTTATATTCATGAGAAATAGTATTGGAATGTCAAAACTAAATTAATTTGTATGTGTGTTGTAGAGTATTAGATAGATTACATTATTTAGAAGTCTAGTAAACTTCTGTTGAACTTTTGTTACTGTATAAAACCGATGAAAGGCTTGAATTTGGTAGGAGTGTTAAAATATTAGTTTCTATATTGTGCCTAATATACTAAGTAACACACTAGTAATAGTTATATAGTCTGTGGTGTAAATTCGCACCTTTTTCAATGTTTGTCTATTCCTTTTTATACTCTGTGGGCATCATTAAAAGACTGTTGTTGTACTATAAAACTTTTCATTAATTTCAAATAAATTCTACATAATCCAATAACTCTAACACTTTCCATCAGGCAGAGTAGAGTCACTTTGGCAGGCTCTTAATATAGAAAAAAAAGAAAAGTTTTTTATATTTAAGTCACTACATCTTTATAAAATGTTTCTGAGAAGATTACAGCTATTTATTGTTAGGGAAAGTACTGAAAGGGTTCGAAGAATTTTACTAGTTTGCGACTCCCGTTGCTAATTTCATCTGAAACATTTATATCTAGTTAGTTACGTGAGTCCTAAAAATGAAGTTTTACTTTCAATATTTTAAACTTTTCCGTACAGAAGATATAACGTAGTTTAATCCTCTTTGTCCTAAAATAATATAAAATGGTCATTGTAAAACGAATTTTCAGGCTTAGTGTTATCAGTAGCTAGTCCACTGACAAAAATTTCATTTTAATCCGAGAATATTTAAATGTTTATATATGTAAATACTTAGAGAATTTATTCGAAATAGGATACATATACAAGAAAATATGAATATATACATATATTTTTTCTAAATTAAGAGCCTGCCAAAGTGTCTCTACTCTGCCTGATTGAAAGTATGAATAGAATCCAAGAGTTGTGGTCACCATACTCATTGCAAATGCAGACAATGCAGTATGGTGACCCTATGGTGGTCTAGTGAGATGCTTTTTCATACCCCGCTTGGGTACGTAAAAGGCGTGACAGTCATCGTGACAGTGTAAGGCTTACACAGTTACCACGATAACTGTCACCCCTGCATTAATGAGCCTCCGGTCGTACTCACCAATGAAACACGACAACACGGATGCTGCCGATTTAGGTTGGTCTTCTGTGGGAGGGTAGTACTGCTTCAGTCGAGCCGGCCCGATTGTGCTGAAATCAGCGAGGCTCTACTACCTGTAATCTTAGTTTTCTATTAATAAACGTAAAGAGTTTTTTGCGATTTTGTTTACGCATTGGTATTAATTTGATTGTAAATAGCTTGAACAATTAAACTAAAAAAATCACTGCAAATAGTTCCTAGAACCAATTTCCGGTATTACTTATTATTAATAATTAACTATACACTGATTGCTGACTTTGACATTGACCGGAACTGTGAAAGTAGAAAAGAATGGACCAGAGACACAGAAGATGGTCAGGTCAGATTTCTAAACAGTGAGAATTTGCCAATAAGTATCGCACTCCATTAATTGGTAACAATCACACAAATTGTTGACAGGATGAAAGGAAATCGCGATCTTCAGCAGTCAGGGAACCATTTGGAGAAATAACAAATGATAATACAGGGTGTTTATTTTTGTAAATAAATCTTTTATAGATATATTTATACATCAGATTTTACAACTTGAAAGCACGGACATTTCACATTACTCACTCTGGGCAAAAATGCCTAAACGAACGATAAAATTTAGTTGTCTCTTGTAATACGTTAACATAGATGAAATTTACGCTATGCGAGTACAATATAGGATCGTTTTTCTTGGTGAAATGTGGAAACGCCCGCGGGCTGTCATGGCCGGGACCAACTAAAACCACACGGTGTGCGCCTGCACCTGCGCCTAAGATAGGAGGGATCCGGGAACAGCTGTTTGTTTTTGTTTATTGTTATGACATCCAGACCCCTCCTAGCGCCTGCCCGCTGGCGTGGGCACCATCTTCCGGTAAAACTCTCTATTTAGGCGACGTACAGCACATGCAGACGTCTGTGCCAACAGCATATGGGCTAAGTTGCGTTTTTCAAGAAAAGTTTGTGAGTAGGGTTGTCCATACAGACTTCATATGAGCTCCATACGTCATGTTATGGTTGATCTTGACTAATACCGGTTAGGTATTAGTCAAGATCAACGATTAGAAGCGCGACTCTACCGCTAGCAGAACATTAAAAGGAGAGATAACTATACATTAGTCAAAACGAGACAACTTGAACAAAGTTTCCAAGTAATTCAAGTGTTTACGTTAACCAATTTATACTGTAATTAATTTAATAACTAACGAATCTTGTTAACAAAACA
Organism: Hypercompe scribonia; assembly: GCA_949316085.1. NCBI lineage: Eukaryota > Metazoa > Arthropoda > Insecta > Lepidoptera > Erebidae > Hypercompe > Hypercompe scribonia. The sequence goes on from OX438981.1 coordinate 2,796,137, forward strand.
ACAATATTACGCAGTTGTTTTTATTGTCAGCAATTTAAAGTAAACAACATCAATATCGACGTTAGGACGCGAAACTTTATACAGAAATAACAATTGTTTTATTTGTTTCAGATAAACATAAAACTAGAGAAGGTATTGAAAATACAATTATGAAATTAATAGCAATTGTTCACTGTCGTTTTACTAAATTGTTGTGTATTCTTAATTGGTTGAAAACAATTAGTTCTGAGAATATGTTTTTACGAAAATTCTTGTCATATTTATTTGAATAGGATCAAAATAATAGGACATTTTTGTCAAGTCAATATTTAATTTTATGAGAGAAAAACTCAGAAATCTGCTGGCGTTGTTTAGGTAAAATTGAACTGTCATTACATCATTTGTCTATACACCTACATGGGATCTAAGAAGTTAACAAATAACAAATTAATATATCTTGTGAAATACAGCAAGATAGATAGTTTTAGAACTCTATGTTTACTTTTTTTGGCTAGTAACTGGTAGTACTGTAGTAAGTACTGATAAATGTTATCAGATATTTTTAGCCATTTCATGCGAGTTCAAAACCATTTTTTTCTATATTTTTTTTAAATTTCATAGGTCTATTTCATTACATTACTTACACTAATTACAGATCAGCAGATAACGCTCTAACAAACTAACACGCAATTTTTCTCGTTTATTTTCTTTTGAATAAGTTGTTAATGAAGTTTGAACTCCGGGGACTTTTCTCACTCGTTTCAAAGTAACGAAAGATTTCATTAACACCAGTTTTCTCTGAAGTTCAGGTATCAGTTCGTTAGTCCATATGTGCTGAAATATATTTCTAGTGTGTTAAGAAAACCCAAAACTTTGTGAGCCTCTTTATTTTAACAAATGAAACAAAATAAAAGAAAACTGATAATAATTTCAATATTTTACTATAATCACTTCTAAAGAAAAATAAAACGGTCCATGGACAATAACTTTACTATTCTACAGACTGTAACAAAAGTCGTTTGTTCGAGATACCGCCTACGGTGACGTCACATTAATGGCGCCCGTAAATTTCCCGCCAAACATTGTCACAGGCCTCTAAGTCATAAGTGCCAGACTGTTGCCAACTTACTGCGGTTTACATTTTGAAAGATTTATTTACGAGGCACTGCTTATGGGGTTTGACATTGTTGAACTTTATTTTTCTTGTATATAGAAGTTTCAATTATGTTTGCCAAGTTGAGTAATTGAGATCGTTAAAAAAAGTACCAAAAGAAATACTACAACACACTATGAATATTAAGACTGACGATAGAAGTAAAAAAATGTTGCTATGTGATGATAGTTATAATTTACGAGCATATGGTAAAGAAAAGTCGATTGCATTAACAGACAAACTTTTTTTTTTCTATATGAAGAGTCTGCCAAAGTGATTCTACTCTGCTTGATGGAAAGCATGAAGAGAATCCAAGAGTTGTGGTGACCATACTCATTGCAAATGCTGACAATGCAGTGTGGTGACCCACACTATGGTGACAGTCATTGTGACAGTGTAAGGCTTACATAGTTATTACGATAACTGTCATCCCTGTATCAATGGGCCTCCGGTATCGCACTCACCAACGAAACACGACAACACGGATGCTGACACTTTAGGTTGGTCTTCTGTGGGAGAGTAGTACTGCCCCGGTCGAACCGACCCGTTCGCGCTGAAATCAGCGTGGCTCTATTACCTAAAACAAGTAAACTTGATTTAGTTTAATTTAAAAAGCTCCTGAATTTTTGTATAGAATACAAAATTAAAATAAAAATCGTTAAGTGTTGTTTTGCTAAACGATTAGTTTTCAAAAACTTACCTTTCATTAATATATCAAGTCTTAATTCAAGAAATAAAAACAAATATTTATATTTATATTAATAATTCATTACCAACGCACGTGTGTCGTGAAACACAACGTGAAACAAAACACGTGGGGCGTGAAAAAGCATCTCACTAGGCCGTCATAGCGTAGGTCGCGATACTGCACTGTCTTCATTCACATTGAGTACGGCGACCACTACTCTTGGATTCTATTCATGCCGTCCATCAGGCAGAATAGAGTCACTTTGGTAGGTTGCTATAAAAAAAAAGTTTAGACTACAGTCTTAACTGTAAAATGTAATATGTGGAAGTCTATTAGACTACAATGTCATATAACAACACAATAATACTGTTTTGAATTTTTTCATCAACTTAATATCTAACATCAATTCCACATCATTAACATCAACTACTAAAAGAAGAATGTCTTATAGTTACAAAAAACCTTTCTTTCTTTTTTACAAGATGAAGACAGCTTTATACTACAACATGTAACGAAATATGCACTTTATATGAGAATTTAAAAAAAAACTTATGAGCGTCATAACCTTAAAATGTCTTTCGCGATTTTTTACACCACTGAGTTCTTTCTACTTTTTAGTAAATATGTGACTATAATAAGTCATAAAAACGTAACGACAGTATGAAAAACATTGTTTGCTAAAATGTACGAGTATAGTATTTCTCTGAAATGCAATGATATTTTTTTGAGGTGTAAAAAAAAATCAGTAATTCAAATATAGAAATGAGGTTATACGTATTAGTCAAGAAATAAATAAATCATTTATGGTTAAAAGAACTTATATAGATACTCCTCATTTTATTGAAACTGATTTATTAATCATGTTGATCGTTCTTATAATAATAAAGTATCATTTAAAATGTTATGGTTTCATCCTGGTGCAAATGACGTCCTTTGCAATTCAGCGAGCTAATGGTGTCGGGATCTTGGGCACCTTTGCATCGGTAGCGATACGATACGCATGGAATACAAACAATTTACGTACGAGTAAATACTTAAACAAATATAAGAATAATAATTTGTTAAAACCACAAAATTAATAATTTGTATATATTATGTAAGTGATTATAGCAATCAATTGTATGCATTAGAGAAATAAGTTACATAAGAACTATTTAGATATTAGTGGGGTGATAATTCCCTTAACTTAAGAGTTCATAGTAACCCACTACATCTTCAAGTTTAAAATGATTGAAATTTGGTGTGTAGGCTAGAAGTTGCATATAATCTAAGAAAAACAAACAAATAACAATATAACAGTAAAGCTCAAATTAGATATCTGATTAAGAACCCGATGCAGGAGGCTGTCCTCCTCGATACCGCATGTATAGCGAAGAGGTGTCTATCTCTGAAACCCTGACCTTCGGTAATTTGGTCCCTGTACCCGATATTGGTGCAATATTATTTTTTATATTTTCAAATAACAGGTATAAAATTACCGTTCTGCAACAATGGACACATCAGTTCTAATTTCAAATTAATTTTATTTTGAAAACATGGAATTCTTTTTTATAAAATTATTCATTCGTTTATGAATTACTTTATTATTTTCATTGTATTTGAATGTTTTAAACATGATGAATACGTTAAAAATATGGAATAGGAATGCCGTCGCGGCAGTAATGCGCTACAAGCGGTACGCAATATCTAATAACGACGAAATAAATATAATCTTAAATTCAGATCACACAGTATCAGCATTGTACAAAGTTGTGTTGATAAACAAAGTTGTGTTGATATACAAAGTTTAATTAATATTTGTAAAGTATTGACTTCTGCGGTATATTTGTAAAATTCAAAGGGAAATTTGTAAACTTTTATATTGTGATTTTTTGTGCAAACATATTTTCATATCCAATAAGACTCAGTGTAAATCCTACTATATATTATTTTCAATATGATTTTACAATAGTCTCACTAATATGTATAAACAAAAATGCATGGTGTAGTAGATTTTGTAACTTAACGTAACGATAAAATATAATAATAATAATATATAATAATATAATATAATAATAATAATAACTTTATTTAATAGACGGATAGAATTACGTAACCTCTCAATTTGAGATACATTTAATCAAACAGTGTTATCATGAAAGTACTTTAAAACAATAAAATTAGTTTAAACTTGTAGAAACTGTCTTTTTTTAGTCTGTTGGTATATAACCCATCGTCCTCCTTTTCCTTGAACTCTGGCGGGAAGGAACTAAGAGAAAAGCATCATACTAGTATTATTTGAGTTACAAACACCCATGGGTGGCTTTAGTTATATACTATCAGATGATCTGGTACAAAGAATGGATCAAATATACGATGGTGTGTAAGTATGTATATATATAATATCCCTTTAATCAAATCACATTATATATTCCATAAAACAACCTGATATTTTTCCATCAACTCCGGTTTTTCCTTACTCCCTATGGTTTACCAAAAAAGCTTATTTAAATACGACACCATACCTTTAACCCTTTCACGCAATATATTTTTTTTATAATTTATTTGAAAACCCGAGAGTCAAATTTCCGGGCCGGAACCTGTATCCTTTAACCCGGTGACAGATGTCTTCATTTAACGAACCAACCGGTCTCTTAAAATGACACCGGTCGGGGAAATTCTGTACAATGTTTAGGTAAACGAGTATGCTTGTCGAAAATGTAATGACGTACTCTTGGTTCTTTGTTAGGTTATATTTGTTAGGTTGATGTTTCTACAAGTCTATTAGTAAGAAGATACATCTTCATCGCTTAGGCTCTTCCTGAATTGGGGATTATGTTCTTAACAGGTACTGTACTCTGTCAAATAATTTGGCATTCTGAGAACATAAATAAATTATGCCGAATTTAACTGTCTAAATTTATCTTAAGACAGCGTGTAATTAATTCTTGTACAGCAAAATAAAATGGAATATTTAGTACTTTGCAAATGTTTCTCGGAATCGGATTTAAGTAAACATTAATTCTTTTGAAATACAATGAGATCAAGTTGAATATCATTGTACTAAAATAGTTTGTAGAACCTTTTTATTATCGAATAATTGAATAAAATATATCTACGATTCACATATTTTCCAAAAAAAAAAGGAAAGAAATTTACATAACTCACTTTTGAAATTTTTTGTTTTACGTTTCGAAAATTACTAAAAATCTTACATACAATAACACACTGGTTTATTCGTGTGGTGATGTATTAAAAAAACAGATTGTCACCAACTCTATACATTCCATGGTTGTCCCAAAATGTGATTAACTACGTAAAACCACGTCACTGTAAAGAGAAATTTACTCTTAAGAAAACCTTCAAAAAATTAAAAAAAAACCTATACCAACCCGTCTGGCCAGTGTTGTATAGAGCCAGAATTTATTTCCTTGAAAGAAGGCTATCCAGTAGTTAATTTTAAAGGCTGTTGAAGAATACGGATTTCTGTCCACCTTAATATCTGTCAATTGATATCAAGAAAATAAAAAACACGGTAAATCGTCTTTAAATTTGACCTCGTTCCTAACTCAATAGTGATTGGAACATTGGGTGAGTCGTCTATTCGTGGGTAGGTACCCAATGATGATGATCTTCTAGCTGTATTTAGCCACGGCGACCAACCTTTATAGAGCACATGTATCTTGTTAAACACAGGTGTACTCTCGGTTCTCTCACAATCAAAAGCTATCCGACGTGACCGGGGAAAAAACCAGGCGCAACCGTTAAGACTCAAATTTCCAAACCTTTGACTGTTATTAACCCTTTTTTATATTTGGAAAAAAAACATAAACTTTCTTTGACCTGACTTGGCAATCGAATTCGAAACTTTTTGATTGGCACTCGTGTATACTAACCGCTAGAGTAACGAGACAGTTCCCCTATGACAAAAGAAAAACACATTTTTTCATGAAACAACGTGCCGTATTTTATTCCAAAATCTATAAAAAACATTGAAAAACGTTTAATACACATATGATAAAATTGACCAAAAAACTACAAAAGTATAATTTGGATTTATTATTCATAAAATAAATGAATGTTTCCATCGAATTCACTCGCGTGTCGCGTAAACAATTTATTGGGTGATTTGTTACGAGTTCAGTAACTCAGCTGCAACTGATAACGCGACGAAAGATTAATTGTAATACAAGTACAAACTGTTGCCACCTGAAAGTACAAATTCGTTATGAATAATACTAGCTTTTCCCACGATTTTACTCACGTAAAAGTTCTATTTGCACCTTCTATTTGAATACTTATATTCTTTACTTTTCCTATGAATATATATGTACATAGAAAATACTCAAACTACAAAAGAAATGTTTATAGGCCTACAAACATTTGGCCTAACCTGGGAATCGATCCCGAGACCTCAAACACAGCAGTTGCATTCGCTACCGCTGCACCATTGAGGCAGTCAAAATAATAAATATATATATGTAATTCTTTATTATGCAGCTAGGTTGGGCAGCTTTCGGGAAGCTACGTAACGTTTTCACGTCATAAATACCGCAGTGTCTCAAGACAAAAGTCTTTGACCAGTGTGAGTTGCCAGTGATAACTTACGGTACAGAAACGTGGTCGCTAACTATGGGCTTGATAAGAAGGCTCAAAGTTACCCAAAGAACAATGGAGAGGGCAATCCTCGGAGTTTCTTTGTGTGATCGAATCAAGAATGAGGAGATCCGTAGACGAATCAAGGTCACCGATATTGCCAGTAAAATTGCTAAACTTAGTGACAGTGGGCGGGACACATTACTCGCAGGAACGATGGCCGATGGAGCCATAAATTTCTGGAGTGGCAACCGCGTACTGGGAAACACAGCGTTGGTAGATCCCCCCACGCAAGGTGGTCCGACGGCCTGGTGAATGTCGCGGGAAGCTGCTGGATGCGGGCGGCACAGGACTGGCAGGCTGTTATGGAGAACCTTGGGGGAGGCTTATGGCAAAGAGTGGATGTCTATTGGCTGAGATGATGATGATGATAAATTGATTATTATAGGTATACTTAATATGCATGAATTGTATGTATATGTAATGTTTCATCAATGTTGGTTAAGATGATAAACATAAACAAAAGACAGCTGAAATAAGCACGTTCTTATTTTTTGTAACCGTTTAAAAACTAACAAGCACTTACAAATATGAATAAAATAAACTTACTTCGTTTTTTTTTCTATCTCAAGAGCCTGCCAAAGTGACTCTACTCTGCCTGATGGAAAGCATGAATAGGATCCAACAGTTGTGGTCACCATACTCATTGCAAATGCTGACAACGCAGTATAGTGAACCACACTATAGCGGCCTTGTAAGATGCTTTTTCACACCGCGCTTGGGGACATAAAAGGCATGACAGTCATTGTGACAGTGTAAGGCTTACACAGTTACCACGATAACTGTCACCAGTTTATCAATGTCGTTTTCGGAACAGAAAGGATTTCAGAATATTAGGTAAATTTTGCTTGCTTTGTCATTATTGAATTTCATTTTATAATATTCATTGTATGATAAAAGGCTGCAAGCATCAAAGGTCGGAGGTTTATTTCTCCAATCAAAGCCTTTTATCATTTAATGCACCTGTACACAATATTTTTGATATAAGTGACTCAACGAAATCTTTTAATGCAGTATACTACGTGAGCCAAAAACAAAGCAGGTAAAATATAAAATGAACCTGGCGCTTTTATAATACCAGCCAAACAGGTGTAACATATTTTTTGGAGTAAATATTTTAAGGTTTAAATTAATGTTTTGTTTGGTTCTTTACATCACAACAATCAGTGATTCTTCCACTAAAGCTGGAAGAAGTTTACATCTATTCTCAACTACTACAGTCGCAGTATAGTTGTAGTATACATATAGTATAGTCGTATATAGCTAGTTTTCTATTTCTAATTTCTTATCTTTATCTACGTAAGTAACATAAGTCACTTTTGATCAACAATATCAGCGCAAACAAAATGAAAAATGGAACAAACTATATGTCAACCCATCTGGCCAACTTGATATAGACCAAAACCTTCTTCCGAAGGAGAGGCTTTTGTCCAGAAGTGAAGTATTATAAATTGCAGATATGGTATATGTGCTTAAAAGTATTTATCGGTCATCATCTGCCCAGTTTGAGGCCAGACTGCCTTACGTGAACTGTGTAAAGTTGGAAAAAAAGCAAGAGAATCTGCTCAATATGGATGATACCCAAGAGGATGTAAAAATATGTGATTAGACTTGTCACAACAACAGTGTTAACAGTTACGTCAGTACACTGGTTGCGAAACGGACTTCAAAATGGACGTCATTAGTTTAACGTGTGCCACAAAGGTGCAACATTCACTTGGGAAAAATTACAACATTACTTGATTCAACACATGTGAGGATTTTAGTTTTGAAGCTCGTGGTATGTCCTAATAAAAATGTTTATTTGTAGCTATTTGCCGAAACTTATATAATCAAGAGCTGGAATAGAATTTATTTCGTTAAATTAGTTATTCAACAGCTAAACGAGATGAGTTTTGTAGGCTACAAACGCGGATTTAATTGAGTTAATTTGGTAGAGGCGATTTAAATACAAAGAATTGGGGTCCTCTGAAAATATTTCATATGTTAGAATATTTACGTATTTGATTCTCACTGTTCAATATTATATAAGATTTTAATACTGGTTAAATTTATTACAATTCAAGTAAGTCGTGATATACATTGTTAAAATAATTTTTCACACTCAAGTCGGTAATCTGAGTTTAATTCACCCAAATTGAGAATGTGATACCTTGAAACTCGTTGAGAAGGTTATCAACAGGAATGTTATGTGAACAAATAAATATTTTGAGCATCTGACACATAATGACATCCAACTACACGCTGATGAGTGCTTGAATTGACTGATAAAATATTTATATGCTTTTTTTGTAAATATGTACATCTTAAACGAAGAAAAACTCTTTTAAAACAACTCCATTACAAATATTTGGTCAAATGACAGCAATGTACATTTGACTCTTGAACTACAGACAATAGGCGGCAGCACGGGACTCTTTCTTTCTGACTGTCGCAGATCCTTTCCGGGCACGGTTGCTTCGGAAAGTATCTGCTCTCAGTCGCTAGGAGAGAATTGAGTCCCACCTGTTACTACTGCGACTGCAGTGCGGATTCGCCTCATCACACGCTGGCGGTTAGTTCCACCTGTGCGGTGCAGCGTGGGACCCTCACTGCAGCTATTGGAGGAGACCTCTCGCTACCGGTCGTCATATCCTCCACTGCCGGCAGCGAAAGCTGTTTTACTGTGGTCGTTACCTTTTACATAGATTTTATTTTGAAGTGGTGGAGAAAGCCTGGGAGGATGAACTCCACCTGGACTTAATTCGCCGCCGACGAATTACAAGTATGCCACCCTGAGCGCGGCTGCAGGTGGACGGAACGATTTTTTTCCCTTCATCCACTACAGTAGCTAGCCACGAGGAGGTGACGTTCTCATGTGCCGTACGTCGCCTAAATGAAGAGTTAACACGTTGATGGTGTACGAGTCAGTATTCCGGATGGTTTAATAACATCAGTTGCCGGATCCTTCTTATTCGAGGTACAGAGTGGTACATCGTGTGGTTTTAGTTGGTCCGATACCTACACACCACCACGCCGCAAACTCAGGTGAGGTGACGGCACGCGTGAGCTTTTCCACGTTAAAAAAAATGTCGATATATATGAGGGCACTAACTTCCTGATATAGATTACCATAAACGTTAATGATAAACGGGACCGATGGTGTAACAGGCTATTCGAGGCACGGGCGTGACGTGCATAGATGTATGGAAAACACCCAAACTGAAAATACTATTTGCAGAACATACAAACATTTGGGACCCGGGACTTCAAGCACAGCAGGCGCTACCACTTCACGGCAGTCAAATATATGTATATTAAGTTATATATACTCAAAAATGTATAAGAACACGTTCCTAGAATATTGTCTCGAGGATCTGGAAATTCCTCGTGCGTATTAGCCTTGAAGAGCGGTCTCTAATGCCCGATTACTTTACATTATTGTTTTTGAGAAGGGGTGCTTTCTACGTGAAGTATTTGTTCGTGTCAATTGAGTGTACTCGCAAAGTGAATTTTATATAATTTGTTACCAGACCTAACAGAGTTTGAATATTTTTATTTAGTTTTAGTTTTCATTTAGTTCAGATGAATTGTTATTTTAATGATTTTCTGAATTTATAGTATTTTTATTTTGTTACATTCTCATCTCTGTCAATTTGTAAACAATAGCTGTTATAACATAAGTATTATAAGTTAGCTTCTCCATCGGTTAGGTTAATCTGTAATGATAGTAAAAGAGATATCATAGATAAATAACTAAATAAATTGCTCAGACAATGAGGACTATAAGTAGGAAAATTACATCAAATTAAACGTTACTTGTCATTAAAAAATAAATATTTTTCAGGCATTTTATACTAATAGCTTCTAGCTTCAAATAAAACATAGCTTGTACAATGATAACTAGACTGATCGAATATTTATGCTTTTTTTCGTAAATGTATACATATTATGATAGAAAACATCCAAACTCCACGACGAAAAGTTTCAGATCATTTAAATATTTGCACAAAAGTCGCGTTTGCTATTGTTGCGTCACATTTTTAAAACAGTCTTACTCCTGTTTTTGAAAACCATTGTGGTGTACTTAATATTTAGTGAACTCGTGTGAAATAAATAACATCTCTTTATACAAACGTTTCTCTTGAACTGTCGCTCCAAAAATCTTCTTACAACAATTTTATCGCTGGAAGTAATTTAAGATCATCAGCGAATAATAGACACGTGCCGTTTCTAACGACACCGCCGATGTAATTTATCATAATAATAAATTGTAACGGCCCCAAATTACTGACTTGGTTCACGCCCGATCTCAAATATTAGGGTTGAGATTTATAGTCAGCCTATTCCAAAAACTGCCTTCTGACGTTAGTGTGCTCGGAATCACAGAAAGAAATTAACCAATTTACGTGTAGATCTCTTCGTGCCTTATTGAGTTAAGGTTGTAAAAAATAATCTGAGCGAGGAGTAAATATATTATAACCTTTTCGTGAAACAAAATACAAAACTTTGTTGTAAAAAGCAACGAAAAACGGATAAAAAATCTTAATAGGTCTTTTCTCATACGAAACGTCAGCATTGGCTTATATTTCGTATTAAAAGTAATTATATTTAAGCAGACTTAAATTTTCAGTGGCATTCAAAAGCTGAAAACAAAATACAAGGAAAAAATAAAGTAAGTTATAAAAATGAAACATAACCGAAACGTGTAAATGGAGTTTGAAATAGAATATCGTTTGACATAAGCTGAAACGTGCCCTTCAGAATACTAAAGGTAGCGTATTCAATGGTTAAGCTGAGCGGGTAGCGATTTATGAATAAAGTGAAATGCATTTCGTAACTATTTCGATGCAACATGATGTATTTTGGTAAACTAAGAGATGGAAAAGTTGAAACAAAGCCTATATCAACCCGTCTGGCCCCATCATCGACAGCCTTTAGCAGTGGACTGCTAAAGGCTGTTGATGATGATTTGGTAAAAACGAGAACTTTTAAAAGAATGAGCATTAATGTTACTCTAACACAGAGAGAAGATCCTTTGATGTACTTAGTTTAAGAGAATGCACGAGCTATTGGAAATTAACATTTAAATCTTTTAGTTCAATACATGTAGACTACCTGTTAAGCTACTTGGTAGAATCTAAAACGATTAAAAATTGAATGTGTCGATGTCGATCTTCATTTAACTGCTTCTTCATTTTCGTTTAAATGGCTTGCAACAAGATATAAGATAAAAAAACTTCACTGTTCTCTAGATATTAGCCCACGAAACTAGAAAAATAAAACCATGAAATTAGAGAAATAAAAATGAAACTTGTTTATGTGAATAGATAAAGCTCAATCTTTCAATCTTTAATTATTATTTTAAACTTAAATTTACGAACCCAATTCACTAATTTCGCTAATTTGAAAGTCGCTAATTTGAAATTCATTATCATGTCGTATTTGTAATAGGCGGAGCTTTTCGCTGTCGCTTGTTTATAAATAAGAACCTTAATCTTATTATAATTGTGAGTAAACGTTCGTACTAATAGCGTATATTCCTGCCGTTTTTAATATAAATAAATAAGAATATCATACATATATAATTAACTTTATGATGTTTCTAGCGTAGGCTTGTTTTCTTTATATTTTTTTTTGTTTCTTTGAAGGCAAAGATAAAATTTTGGATTTATGTACCACAAAGTATCCAAATTCGTAAATACAACGGACAAAGGTAGTCTGTAAGAGATCGCCGTCAGCGATAAGACCGCCAATTGATACGTTTATATAATTTGTAACTCCTTTTTCTTTTATTTGTATTGGTATGTGACCATGAAGATAAATAAATGAATAAAATAAATAAATAAATACAAATGTGTATATCGTCATATTTTATTCAAGAAATGATGAATTGTTAAACAAATAGCTAAACACGTACACTGAATCACGTTCTATATTTATTGTGAAGAAAATTGTGACGAATGGCTTGCCTTGAGACATTGAAAAAATTATACCTAGGTCTAAATACACACGTATAACTTTATAGAAGTAATATTATAAAATCTATTACGAACAAATTAATATTTTTATACAAATTTTGTCTTAACTCGACCGCGTTCAACTGCACAGATGTTTTCATAGCGGTTTAAGCGGTCACCTCGTCGCGTTGTGAGTTCAAACCCCACATGGGACAACACTTTTTGTGTTTCACAAATTGTTTTTCTGAGTCGTGGTTTTCTTTGTTTCCGTTTTATTTATGTTTGTAAAGTCCCCCGCGACACAGAAATATTCCTATTTCGACAGTTTTCTTAAAAAGGTATTCATAGCTTTGAAAATAATAACGATAACCGCCGATATTTTAGTTCCTGTACCGATGGGACGTTAATTTGCATGTTTTTATCTAAATATATTTCAAAATGTTAAGTGCTATGTTAAGTTTAAAGTAGCTCATGCCAGCCATGTCTTCAGATGAACCGATGGTCGCTGGAGCCGAAGTGTACTAGAGTGGATACCACGATTGGTCAAACGTAGTGTAGGGCGGCCTGCGGCGCGGTGGACCGACGACTTGAAGAAGGTGGCTGGTAGCAAAGGAATGCGAATTGCCCAAGACCGGGATGGTTGGCGTTCCTTGGGGGAGACCTTCATTCAGCAGTGGACGGCGATAGGTTGATTTATGATTTCAAAGTGTAATAAATGGGGATTTTTAATGAATTAAAGCGAATAATAATAATACATTGAAAATATTCGCTTGTTTCCAATGTAACCTTAGCAGTGTCATCGGGACTACCAATAACGATAAAACTCACTTTTGTGCATATTATATATAGGTATATATGTACACTAGGGTGTCCCTTATATGACAAAAAAAAATTTTTTTTCGAATTTCGAAATGCATACCCTCTATAATTTTTACTAATGCTATAAGATACTTAAATATAAAATTTTATCAATCTAGCATAATTGCAACCAGTGCCGACCGAGCTTCAAAGTTTAGTAAAAAACGTGTTTTGTCCTAAAATTTCAGTCTGCTATAATTTCACTATAAATGCAATGAATTAAGTGAATAAAATTAAATAATAAATTAGATGAACATTAATCTTTAATTAAAAACATAAAGAAATAAGAATCATTCAGGGTAACTTCTTTTTAGAGTAGTTTTTTTACAGTCTGGATACAATTTTAGATGTTCCTGGACACAGCGCAGCAAGAACTGTTTTTGTTCTTCTTCAGCCGTGATAAGTCCGTTAAAATCTTGCATTAATTTAACAGCCCTTTCAGCAGTATCATTTACAACTCTCAAATAACTTATTCTTCTTTTAGCCTCCAGAAAAGCAGCATTGTTATTCCAAGAAGATACATCTTCCTTTAGAAAACTGTCGTCGATCTGCAGTCGTGATAAAAATTGTTTGCTCTTTTCCGATACGAAATCATCCAGTGCTTTGTCTAAAAAAAAAGAAAAATAAGTTAAATAACAAATAAAAATCAACAACAATTTTGAAAATAAATAAATAAGTATTGGACATTGAAATTGAAATCCAACAAAAAGTCAATTTAACTTACCAAACAACTTTTGAGTCAGTTCTTCCTTCGACGAGTCATAGCGTTTGCTAAAATCCGAGATTTTGTCCCTGTTGAAGTTGGCAATCATCTTCTTCTTAGTTTGGTTGTCAACTTCATCATCAAATAGTGATAGAATGACTGTCTCTTCACATAAATACCACAAGTGATGGCTGAACTTGCTTATAGAAGCCTTAGAAATTGTTGCGTCAACTTTTTCATACTCTTTTAACATCTTCAAGAAGCGCAAATCTTGATTAGGTGTTTTGGTCGCCACTGTACATTCGAGCTAAGGTTTAACATACAATTTTACGAGAAATAAGCAAACATCTTCTAGAGCCTTTTTGTCCTTCGCAGTTACTCTGCATTGTGACTGAAGTAAACATATTTTTAAAGAATAGATCGCTCTCGCCATCCAGCGTGCCTGATGTATAGCTCCGGGGGGCCTTAGTTTTAATTTTTCCTCTGTGTTTCCTCCTAAAAATATTACGCACAGTTCGACCAATTCGCGGTAATCATCTCTTACAAAACCTTTATCTAATTCTGCCTTATAAAATAGTAACAACGCTTGAATGTCTGTCTCGGCAACCCGTGCTTTTACGAAATTAAGAGATGGTTCAATTTTAGTACAATCAATGTTTTTCCAATTTTCTTGGAACTTTTTGAACATCGGAATATCTGGGCTACTAGTAATTTGCTTAATCTTGGTTTTAAAGACAGCTTTTAGGACCAATTCATAAACATGATGACGACAGGCGAAAAGCAACAATTCTCTTTCTAAAGTTTGCTCCAAAATAGCACAAGCTCCATTGAAACGGCCCATATTGGAAGCTGTTGTGTCGCAGCACATTATTTGCACTTTATCATAAAGGTTCCAGTCAAAGAGAGCTGCTGATACAGCCTTCGCTTGATGTTTTCCAGAAGAACTTTCTAGTTTCGGCACTGCAAGAAGCTGCTCTCTATCGTCAAATGAAGCTATAACTGGCAAGCGTTCTTCTTTTGAACTCCGTACATCCAACCCCGGTAATAGTTTTCCATCCCAATGGACTGTGACTATGTCGGGTACATTGTTTTGGAAGTTAGATTTTATTGCTTCTGCCCTTGATTTTCTAGTTTCAGTACGAATTCGCTGAATCGAGGATTTGTTAATACAGAAATTATCGCTGCTCAGACCAAGCGCTTCTACCACCGCATTAAGAATGTAAACGGTATCTCTAATGCTTAACTGGCATCGATCTAAAGCTGCAACTAGTTTAGGTGTTATAAGATTCTTTCTACCTCTTTTTGAACTTTGTTCATGGCAGAGAACGTCCGGCAAGCTGAGTTCAGAATTCAAGATCTGTTCTTCGTCTGAATCTTCTACACTGTCTAAATTATTTGTGGTGGAAGTAGATGCAACAGCTAGTGATTCTCTTTGTCTTACAATCCTTTCCTCTTCTTCCAATCGTCGTTGTCTAGATCTTTGTTCTTTTTCCGCCATTTTTTTATCTACACCACCTAAGCATCCCGGTCGACCTGGCTCTCTCTGTTTCATTAAAAATAATTTATCTTCCTCTATTTTCATTCTCTCAAAAGCATCAGCATGTGCAATATCAAACCAATTATCAAGATTAATTATAAAATTGTTTTCACGACTCTTAAACGTAATCTGAGTTTTCTTACAATTTTTTTGCAACTCTCTCCAAACATGATATAAATCAATAAGTTTCTTCACGCAGTTAGGAAATGCCCTTGTTGGAATGCTTGCTTTTTCCCAATATATGATGCACTCCCTAATCACAAGATTTGCACTTTCACTAACAGTCAATTTAACCTCACGAATATTGTAAAATAGGACTGAGAGAACTTGTCGATTAGATGGTAATTTTGCACCATTTATTTGGTAGCTAGTCAATCCGATAAGAAAAATATTTTGTTTATCACTCCGTAATTCCACCGACATGTTTACGCACTAAACAATGAAGCACTAATAGTCTCAAAAATCACGTACGAAATGGCAAATAAAACATGTCGTAACAGGTCACTGGGCAGTACTTAAGCAGCTTGTATCGACAAGTTTAAATAGCAAGTCGGCACGGGTTATCGTTTATATATCGAACTAATATTTTTTTCTAGACAATATAGGGTTATTACGAAACTTTTAAGAAGGTATGCGTAAAAAAATATCGAACTTGAAATTTAAGGGACACCCTAATGTACACACATGTATTTTGACAGCCTTGGTGGTGCAGTGAAAGCGTATGCAACTATTGTGCTTGAAGTCTTGAGTTTTATTCCCTGGTCGTACCAAATATTTGTAAAATTTGCAAAAAGTATGTGTACATGTGAGTACTTACAAAAAAAAATGTAATTGTATTTATATCACTTGTTTGAGACTAGATGGTATTTCAGATGTCCGAAATATTGTTATTATTATATATTGACTGGCTTGTCGTGCCACTGGCGATATTGCTGATCAGTATCGCTCACTACATTCTCGCAAGCCAAAGGTCATGGGATTAGATGCCCATCTACAAAAAAAGATACATATCTGTTTATTTAAAAATATTTAGTGTTGTTTATCATTCTCTTTATCACAGTAGAAACAGACTGCGTGGGTATATAGGCACATCTGTTTCGTTGGCTTTAATATCGTCCATATTTAATCCACCACAATAAAACACATTCACTAATAATAAAAAAGTTATATAACAACTTAAAATATTCCCTTTTACAATACCAGAGGCGTATTCACACGGCGTGAAAATGTGGACATGTTGTAAAAAAGAAATAAAAATTTTTTTAGTAAAACAATTCCGAAGTGAAATTGGACATTTTCGCTTTTGTACCCGTGTATTCCGGTAACCGCTTTCGCAACGCAACAAGGATTTAAAATAATATTGGACTTTTACTGAACTCGGTTGCTTTTAAGTGCTACAATCTGAATATTCAGTAGTTTAATATAGGGTGAACAGTTTAAAAATATAAGACCTACATGGGACTTTTGTCTACCGTCTTAAAATAATAACTTTTATTTTTAGTTACCCCAACGCAGCAAGCGTGGGTTTTTATGCAGACAATATGAAAGATAAAGGTTGATTATGAAAATTAATAAATATATTAAATGTGGCAAATTCTACGAAATTTTGAACCTCAAAATGCTTTAAAACCTTTAAGGATAATGTTTATTGGAAAAAAATTTGAAGTGGATTGAATGATCTTTGAAAATTTTACAAGTAAAACTTTACATAAGAACGTTATAAAGAGTTGGCCAAGAACTCTTTAACATTTGAATCTAACATCCAACGCAAACATGTTACGGGAGTTCTTGGGACCGATGTTATTGAAATTTGCTGGCTCCAATCCTAACACATGGTTTAGTAGCGAGTTCTGCGGACTTCGGCCCCGACTCACTGGGACTAGCAGCATTCAGTTCCGACTCACTGGAACTTGCGGCACTCAATTCTGACTCACTGGAACTACTCACTCCTGGCACTGGCACGCGCCACAACAGAGTATAAACCGCTGACTCATCAGTATATCGACCTCCGGTCTTGGAGGGAAAAGATGTTCCACATTACACCATAAAGAAAAATATATAACAACGCCATCTAGCGAAGATACATCAAACTACTAAGTATGAACGAAACGTATGGATGTAATAAACTACGAAGTGAACTACTAATCCTGTATCGCGAAATAGAGATTCACGTGGCAATTAGCATATATACTCGTACAAAATCCCAACGTCAACCGTTGGGCTGTGGCCCGCCGGGCGTGCTCACCTCGCTTGGTCGGAGGATCCTCCCTTTGTGTCGGAGGAACATGACCTTCGTTCCTTTACAGTTTCAATAAAGTAGTCACTTGTAACACATCCAATGAGTTCCTGCCGGTGGTCAAAGACATGTTTCCAATAAAACTGATTTCCAGACGAGGCGACATTCCATGACCATCCAGAAATGAAGATTTATCCCCAGTAGACTTCTTTTTAGGAATTTTTTTAAAGAATGGAGTCTAAATCAATAAACTAAATAAACTACTTTAAATAAAAGAAAAAATCAGCGGCGAGATGTCGGCGATCTCACGTTCTCTTTCCCGACTAGCGTTCGAAAATTTCGGTGCTCGCTTGGAAGAGTGCCAACGTCAAAACGGTGGTCATTTTGGAGAAGTAATTTTTAAAAAATAAATTCCATTTAATTAGCTTCTTCTTACAAATAAATAATTTTTATAATACACCAAATAATTTTTTGTATGATTTTTGCAAATGCTAACTAATTCCTGGCCCACCCTATGCATACTTCATAAAAAAATTCATGTTTAGAACTGCAATTATTAATGAAAGTTAGATCCAGACTTGAAATTCATCCGATAGCTATAAATATTCTTGCAACCTTCGCTACAATGTCAAAAGTCAAGGTGACTTGAAGTATTTCGTAATAAATCAATATTTAACTTTAGCTAATATTAGTATTCAGTTGTAAAGCAATAATATAACTCGTACATTATATTTGTATTTACTGTCAACAGCAAATACCTAATATAATACATACTTTCCAAAAATATTCTAAATTATTAATGTTATATAGTTGAGTCGGTAATTAAATACATAGAATCCTGTCACAAAGTGTCATCATAAAAGTCACTTCACTTAATTTTAAATAACGAACACGAACCCATAAAAACGTTGTCAACCATTGGATGTATTAAGCTTACGCGGTTAATTGGCACGGAACTTTATTGCTGATGGTGGATATGAAAAGTGATTGTAATACTATAAAACTGTCATTATTGTTACGGTGAGTTCATAAATCATTTGAATCGTTTAATTGTGTCATAGTGGGTAAATGAAAATGGTTTCATTGACTTATTCTTTTATTGTGTCACAGTAATAATAAAATTTATAATAAATTCTAATAAGTTACAAAAGTAATGAATTACATATTGAAGCTTTTAGGAAGATTTGTCTTTTATATTTATTTATTAATTATCATACTACACACTATTATTACAGATTACAGCCAATACAATAGTGCAGAATTCAAATTAACAATACATAAACAATACAATACAATCAATACTACATAGAAAACAATACAAAATAATAAAAAAAAACTCAGCTTATGACATACACACCAATACTACCAACACAATGCAACATTATAAATAGTACAAATAAAAAAGAAACTGAAAAGCAAAATTAAAAAATTCGTGTGGTACTCTACGACTGCCACGGTAACAGTATTGCATAGTATTTTTTATTTACTTGTGCAATTATGATATTTCGGAGCAGCTCGTCTCGCTTCGCTAGCTTTGTACACTCTACACACATAATTCTAGTCACACGCACACAAACACCGTGCCGAAGTCTGCCAAACTGAAACGACGTTAGTCGATGCACGGCTTTCAACGCCGCATCACTGTGCCGATCGGATTGGGGGTGTTAGGTTTATTTTCGTTACAAAATTTCTTAATTCGGTCGCCGCGCTCAAAGCCTGCGACAAAAGCTATGCAATAGCTTAATAAATGCATACAACATAACACAACTAATACAATACAAAAAGAAACAAAGATATCAAAGAAATTCATTTAACTGATCATAAGTTCTTTCCTCGAAAATCAAGTAGATAGGAAGAGTTTAGACTCCAGTAAACTCACTCAGTCCAGGAATAGCCATGACACTTATCCCTACTTTTCTGTAGGCCCGGTGATCTGTAGAATCACTCTAATAGAGAGTTACAAAAGAACTATCACACATCTAACAACCACGTTAACTTATTGAGCACATACTTCTTCCTGTTAATTCACTTTCATTACTTTTTACGAAATTATTCCTATAAAAGTGATTTAAAAACAAAGAAATGTTATATTAATAAACCAATAATTGTGATTGCTGTGATCGTATTTACTTCAATTGGGAAACACGAGCATCTGAAAAGAAATTGTGAGTATTCACTGACTAAGTACTAATACAATATATTCAATACAATTGTTCTTAAATGATAATTCAGTAATGGTACGGTATAAGTTTTGTATAGTCTCTCTTATTTTTTAAATTGTGCTTCAAGGTTCTTGACAGCTTAAAATCAGTGCTAATAGCTTTTATTCAGAGTACCTTTTCAATTTAAACGCATTCTTTCATAGCACGACTTCAACTAGTAAAAATGTGAAGTGAATCGAGTTATTGGCACGAATATTAGTACTGGGTCGATGTAGAAGTCAATAATGAGCTTAAATGTTTCGACTATACTTTTATATCGCTCACCGAGGTAAATGAACTGATTTTCGTGTTCGTTTGAAGGAATTATTAATAAGACGTTATTTGAAACATTTCTACAAATACATATTTATGAGGAGGAAGAGGATATTTGTCAAACCAGTCGTTAATAACTTTGGTTGACAGGTGTTCTACTGTTATTTTCACTGAAAGAATCACCAATCGTAATAAAATATAGAATTGGAGAGTATAAGCTTTATTTTTGTATGTAAGAGATGAATTTGCGAATTTTAGTATGAAACTAAAATATATGTTTCAGCACCATCTGTCGGAGGCACCAAAAACTACAGAGTTAATAATAATCCTATATCACACAACAAAAGTTTTACCGCTGATTGTTATCTCATATATTACACATACATCTCTCCAACATGATTAATCACGTCCCGGAGGTCCAATCTTTCCATCTGAAATTCACTTATCATGTATAATTAAGCATGAATTGAATACATTAGTGTGCCCAATTAATTCATGACAGTTAAAATAATTTCTAAAAGTTAAATCAACATGTTTTGCATAAACAGCTGTTGCATTATTCAGCACTGCACAGCGCATTATCACATTCCATATACCAAGTTAATATAACAAATACAGCAATTTTCCCGCAGTTCCGTTTGCATGTTCTGTATGACGTTTCTGATGTTGGAGTTAGTATACTAGAAGTTTTATTTGTTATTTTTATATTTAAGATATTATAGTTTGAAACTGAGCAAGCCTTTACAGTTTGAAATTTTAGATAGTGTTTGTGATTATAACTCAAGAACTACTTAAATTACTGTAATCATAACTCGTGTTGGTTAATTTAGTTCGTAGTTTTTGAAGTGAAAACTTCTTTAGGCGCGTTGAGCGTTTTGGTAGAGGGTAAAATCCTCGGTTCGCGTCACCGACATGCTAATGATAATAGTATATCTATAGCTATGGAGAATATGATATTATATATTATATATGAAATTTATTATTATTATATATTATATATGATATATATTATATATAGCTATATATGAAATATAAAAAATTTCATATAATTTTTGCATATAGTTTTAATTACTCTCAACTTACTAGTTCCGTTTTCACTTCTATCGGCAGTCCCACGACTGCTACTGTTTTTTTTTAAATTTGAAACTAAATTATATCTAAATGGTTCAAAGGTAAATAATTAGATACAGTATTGTGTGCTAAGCCATGATAATGTAAGTCTCTATATTGCGTTATCTGCTTTCACAATAAGTATGGTGACCACCATTCTTGGTTTCTATTGCTGGTTTTCATCGGGCAGAGTAGAGTCTCGTTAGTAAAAAAAAATGAAGTTGACAAAAAATAGTTTTATTTTAAAAAAGATGATTGTTTAATTGTTTATTCGGTTAATGTTTAGCATAGCGCATGCGTACAATTTGTAGTAATATATTATATCACGAATTTGCAAATATTTTTAATTACAAGAAAAAGTTGTGAATTTCTTCGACATCATATCAGCTCTGAATCACAGAAAATATTAGCTTTATCAGAAAGTTTTTAAATTTAATTTATTACTTGTAAATATAGTTTTCAACAGTTGTAATATTGATTACTTTGTGACGATAAAATAAGACCATACTTATTCTATGTTCACGTGAAAATTTAAGCTATTTAGAAAGTATCAGTATTATTTTGTTAATTCATATGCTTAAGTACAATATTTTTGTTAGTGGTTATAATGAAGTAGGCAAGTTATAAATCAAACATTAACTCCTTGGACCTTAGCCGTTTTTTACAGCCTGTTACATCAATAACAATTGTATTTTATCTGATTACGATTATATTTACTGATAATGACACCATTAAAATACTCTCTTTTTGATACAAAATAAATAAGCAAAAAATTTCAGACATTCGACACACAACGTAATTTAGTTTCAAACTAAGCAGAACTTGTGATACGATAATTAGACTGACTGATAGAATACTTATATATATTTTTTTTAGTAAATAAATATCTACGTATCATATATAGAAAACACCCAAACTTCGAAACAAATATTTGCAGACGGTAAAAAAATTAGTAAAATGAATGAATTGTACAAATTATGGACAAATCAACTATTTTCACCTCTCTAACGGTTTGTGTGCGCTGTAAACATACAGTTGTGGTCTTCAACGTCCTGTTTATCATTATCATTATCAATAGCCTTTTACAGTCCACTGGTGGACATAGGCCTCTCCTTAGCAAGGAGGTATTGGCCTACTGTACCATGCTGGCTAGCCAGGTCGAAATAGGGTATGTTCCAAGTTTTCCTTCTCTTTGCAATGGTGTTGTCTTGTATATTTTGTTCCCTTAGTCGCCTTATACGCCACCCAAGGGATGAATAGGCGTGGTATCACTATATATTCTTTGTCCGTTACTACACCAAAGTCCTGTGTAAAATAAGTATTACTATCTTATATCTTTCCCCTCATTTCCTTGCAATCCTGTGGAAGTAATTTCGTACAAAGGGACTGAAGTATGTTACAGAAAGCCGAGAAAATAGCCAGTATCTAACTTGACTTTAATTTGTGTGTCAGAAGTTACTCATCATAATTATGCCACTTTTGTAGAGCGTGCTCATCTGTTTAGTAATAGATGTCAATTTAAATGATTTTTAATACATTCCCTAACAACTCCGTTCGTTAATTACTCTTGTTTATTATTACCTATATATTGTTTATTACCAAAAATAATTTTTCATAAATGAAATATGGTAATCTTAAAAAAAAACATAGCTATTTTCCTAATCATATCATGCACCAGATTTCATCAGAAAATGTATACAAATAAAACACATGAATCTTCTGGAAACAAATAAATCCTCAAAATAAAAGATTAGAAACAAACCTGACAACCATATCTCAAACAACCACTTATTGTTATTCTGAACGTGGTGCACACGCACTACCCCGAATGTCAGTTATCCTCGTTCATGA
This sequence comes from Hypercompe scribonia, assembly GCA_949316085.1. Classification (NCBI taxonomy): domain Eukaryota; kingdom Metazoa; phylum Arthropoda; class Insecta; order Lepidoptera; family Erebidae; genus Hypercompe; species Hypercompe scribonia. The sequence continues at coordinate 2,819,300 of OX438981.1, forward strand.
CATATCGCGGTTTATACGTACCACCGTAATATTCCGCCAATTTAAATATTCCACGCGTTGACGGCTCATTGGACGCGAACTGACGTGAGCGTTGTACATGTTTATGTTCGTTATTGAAAACTCAATCGATTATCAAACGGACAGATGATATCAGGATCATTACATTTATATATTTTTATTTTTAGTTTTGCGAATTTTGCGAGCAGTGCCTTTGCTCTTTATCTTTTTTTTCGTTTTATTTATTTTCTATTTCTGATTTTGTCAGAAAGAAGTCAGACAGGCAAATAATTGTTACCAGCCACTTTATTCTTGCGTTAGATTTCGCTTTAGGAATATTTCCTTTTCATACTATATGGCCTTTTGGTATTCTGTACAGTTAAAGTTGAAAAATGGTTGAATTAGAAAACTGAAATAGGAAAATAACTTTAATGATTTAAAATTTTGAGAAAATCTCTTAAGATTAAATACTGGATCACAATCAAAATACTAATCTGTCGTTTGTTGGTTACTAGCTGTCTATGGAGTTTTTTGCAGCAAGTCCAGTAATATTTTTGTAGCGTTTGAGTAAAATAGTTGTCGTAGAATACGTAGACAATAAAAACCTAAATATGTAGTTTATCTGATTTAATCAGTTCATTTTACTTTGAAATAATTTCTGTGTTATCTCACATAAAAATATGGTCAACAAAGTGAAAATAAAGTGCGAACATTCCTTGAAGCTTTAGACAACCTCAGTTAATCTTCATTTTAAAATCTTCTGTCAATGAAATCTTGTATAAACTAATTCCAGACTAACGTTTCAGTAATTTTGATTTGATATTTAACAAGCTAAAAGCTCTGTCTACCAAATAATAATTGCTATACATTTTGACGTAATTTTAAACGAACTGTCATGTTGGTGTATCAATATCAAAGAAAATCTAACTACTCTGCTACGGCGTAGCTTAACATTAGACTACGATTGCTACGTCGCTACTACGGTATTTAATAACCTTAAGCCTAGTTTATGATAAACAAGGAATTTAGATGAGAATTCAATCAGTCATTTGAAGTATTTCAACGTTAAAATTTAAGAAGAATAAATTAATAATAGTCGTATTCAAGTCAATCCATTGCGTTATATCTGTTGTTAGACTTTTGTGACTTTTACGCATATACATATCACAATATTTTGTCAGGCAAGAAACGTTCACCATGCGTCACTCCATACACTTTCTCTATTAATACCAGTATTTCCTCTATTAATATAAAGCTTCTAAATATAATCGTAAGTCATAATGTAAGTTAGAAGACGTGAAAGTTTTTTTATTGTATTAATTAAAGAAAGAATATTTTATATAAAACATTTAAGAGCTTTAAATATTCATGATTTTTTTGCCGACTTTTATATTACGTGAGACTACTGGCATAGTCTTTTTAAACTTTAAGCGTAAAAGTATGTAGTTGTTTAATTAATAACACTAACCTTTTTTTCGTCATTCATTGGCTGTGAAAGTAGTATTAGATTTTCATAATAATATTAAATTCACACATATTACACGTATAACCTCAAATCTTCCATTGTTTAGACATGAAGTTCTTGATTTATGTCAAAGTCACAACATAGTCAATAGGACTTAACTTTATCCAAGTTTTATTTTTCATAGAAGCTTACCAAAGTGACCCTACTCTGCCTGATGGGAAGCATATACAGTATCCAAGAGTGGCCACCATACTCATTCCGAATGAAGACAATGCAGTATGTCGACTGACGCTATGACTGTCTCATCACGCCAGATGTATTTTTTGTCTATTGTAACATGTATTAGATTGAAATATAAATTCATATGTTCTGAGCGTAGATATTGACTAACAAATTGACAACAATATTATCACAAATTTCAAATAAGAGTAAGTAGCATGTTTGTTTAATTGCTATAACGGGATGTTTACGTATTTTACAGTCTGAAAAATTCACTATCAAAATGTGATTTATCTGGGAACAAACTTTTTTGTGCCTTGAGTTTAAGAGTATAGACTTTTAAACTCTAGACTAGTATAGATTATACTATATAATATCTTTCTGTACACAGTATACAATATTTCTGTTTATATAACTCTACCACTGCACCGCATATCAATTACAAACGCTTTTTGACTTTCTGTAACAAGTCTTTTTTCTAAAACGTTCTGCCGTTTCACTGACGAATTTCGGTAATATGAAAGCATATTTTTATAAGATGCTCCTAGTAGTAATAAGTAGTTCTTATTTCAGACATGAAATTTCCGTAATTTTTTTCAAAAACATTGAGAATGATACACTGGAGGGACGTGTCATATTCCTCCGACACAAAGGGAGGATCCTCTGTCCAGGCGAGGTGGTCATGCCTGGCGGGCCACGACCCAACGGTTGATTTTGGGATCTTGTATATATGCTAATTGTCATGTGAATTTCTATATCGCGATACAGGATTAGTAGTTGTATCATACATTCATACGTTGCGTTCATACTTCGTCGCAGTTCGATGTATCTTCGCTAGATGGCGCTGTTATATATTTTTCTTTGTGCTGTAATGTAGAAGCCGCCACAATACAGTTACATCCAAAAATTTTATCGACTTACAAAAGAAAAGTTCTGGTTTCCACGTGTAAGTAAATATTCACACAACTAGTGAAATTTATTTGTTACAAGTACAGTCGTTCGCAATTATTAAGAAGAAACTTAATGTTTTTACTGCGAACTGCACATGTTTATCACGAGAAGAGACCGCTTAATCCACCATTAGGACAGATGACGAGGGTTGAGAGGCCAGGGCTGAATTCAAGTGTTACATTTTTTGATCAGAAATCTTTGTACTTTATGTCAGTTTATATTTGATCTCTACAATTTTGATTCTAACGTTTTATGTAAAATTACATACGTATAGAAACTGAAGCACTTATTTGTACTTTATCATATAAGGCATGTACATTATATTGTGTATGTTCGTATACATATTTAGGAGATAGATATTTTCTAATTCGAAATAGCCAATAATATCTAAATCAGAAAGATAAAATATAGGTTTTTCTTATTTTTTTTGTAAAAAATTAAAATCTAGCTATTTAATAAGGTACTAAGGTAAGGTATTTGTTTCAGGTAGTCATGGCCGTAAGGCCGTGTATGTGTTTACAAACACGGCCCAATCATGATTACAGAAGTTGTATATCTGATATAAGAACGTGTGTATTACTGCAATGAAAATATAATCCGAAACAATTAATATTTTTTTAAACTAAGGTACTAACGAAACACGTGATAGCACAGTTTTTTATTTCTTTCGTTGTCTAAATTAATTTGAAAGAAATTTATTATCTCGGTCTAAATATTAAATATACAAGTTATCGGTCTGAATCCGTATCTGTAATTGTTGCATTTAGTTTGTAAGTGTACATAAGCCAACATACATCACCCAGTTAACTGGGCGTGATAACTACCCCCAAGGTACTGGATGTTTGCTTATTTTCTTTCATTCTATAGCCAATGTACTTTCCTTTAAAGCTTTCAAACTCCATACAAACAGTATTGACATGTATTCATCCACAGTTGCTTCAATCGTAATCAAATCGTTTCATTTTGTGTTATGAACTTTTAATTGATTTCTGTTATTGTGACCAAAACTTTGCCTCTATAGCGAAGTTTGGAATGTTGTTCTAATGTAAATAATTAAACAGTAATAAATTGGAAATTTAATTTTAAATTTAATCAAATACTTGACAGAGGAACAAATATTTGATTTCGGTTGCATAAAGTTAAATATTGTGTTTTAACTAGATTTAATAAGCGACTTATTTTGGACGCTAAAACAAGTTTATTTTGGAATAAGTTCTATCAAAATGTAAATACAAAAATTTGTTGCAAGTGATTTATACCTTAAGGACTTTGTTGTAAAAAAAATTATGAAAAATAAATAAAAAATATGAATACATGCAAATCAATATGCATAAATACATAATTATACACATACATCTATCCATACATAGATGCATACTTATGTGTATATTATAATTGTGACTATTACAACCACTGATAGTTGAAAAAGTCAAAAAATTAACAATTAGAACAAGTATATGTAAATTTTTGTATTCTCTTAAGGGACATTGATATATAATAGTAATGTGTGATCCCAAACCAGACAAAGCCTTTACTTTGGTAACCAAGCTGCTGAAAAACAAACTTAAATATTTCTAAATACATACAGATTATAGATAAATTACACCCACCATATACTTACCGAAAAAGAAGCACAATGTCTACATTTCTGAATTTCATTTGGGTAAATAAAATAATAAGCAATTATAAGCCTAATGCTGAGAGACATAAGAGTTATACATATCGAATATCGAACAGTGGTAACCAGCATTACTAGCTCGAGTGTTACTAGTAACGCTTAATCACGGTAATCTACACAATAATCTGATATTATTCCATACTAGGTTAGTAGGTTCTTGGCACATTACAGCGACAATCTTCACATAATAATCTAAAGTTAATAATGGCACTAAAATAGCTATTTACTTACAAAGTTATTACACTGTTCGAGGTGATTGTATCTAGGTTTATATTTATAGTTAATTAGTGCTGTGAGTTTATGTGTATAGGAATTAACATAGATATGGGACTTTCTGAAATTATTTTATTAACCTACAACCTAAATTTATTACAATGCATAGCGATAAAGTGATTTGCATCACTTTATAATATTCGACGTATTAAATTATAAATTCACTGAAGACCTTTTTCTTCTTTTTTAACACGCTTTTTTATTTTATTATTAGCTTGGGTTGTATCTATGTATGTAACGGAATTTTTGAGCTTAATTTTCACCGGTTTCTAAAAATCTGATCAACTTGAAACTTTGCACACGTCTCAAGGACCGATGACAATGCGATAATTTGATTTATGAGTTTGTCACAGACTAAAAAATGAAAAATAATAATAGTTTAAAAAAAATAAAAAAAACACGCTTTTATTGCTAATCGAACTAAAAACTACCCCACGCTTTTTACTCTGAATTAAATTATTCTGTTAATAACTTGAATTTTATTATAATTTTATTTTGAGGTGATTCACTATGATTGATTGTTCGATCTTCTACTACTGTAATATCAGACTCTTTGTCATTAAAGATTATTTTCAAATTTTTAGTTCGATTAGTTTAACATGCGGTAACCGCTTCGAAAAATATTAAGTACAAAAAAGTGAAACTGAATATTACTTAAATCTAGATTATATTCACTACCACAAAAATTGCAAAAAAGTCAAGACAATAGGAACTAAACAAAACTAAGTAAACTTAAGTAAAGTATAATAAAAAAAAACTAAATCATTAAAGTGCTTAGAAATGGATGTAAAATAGAAAAATAACGTATATATCTATCTCGATATTACTTTTTTATTTTATTTTATTTTTAACTCTATCTAATGCATAGTTAAGTTTATATTTAACTGTACGTTAATGTTGGACGCACAACTTAATAACCATTTACCTCTTATTCAGTAAATTAATTTTATAACTTTACTAAATATATTTAAATGTACCGAAATTGATAATATTTTTATGTTTGTTTACAGATATAGATGGTCTTGAAATGTATTGCGGCACTGGATTGACTGCTTGAAAAGTTACTTGTGCTTCAACGTGATTTGATCAGAACCACATGGTAAGTTTAACTGTTACTAAGAAATTCGTTAAAGTGAACATGTCTAGAACTTAGGATTAAATTAAATAAAAACTGAAGTAAAGACGTCAAGATGGAATAAATTTTAGCTTTTTAAGAGGAATGAATAAACTTCAACTGTCATATAAAATAAAATTAAGAAATAAATATTTCGAATACTTCACACACAACGTCATCTAGTTTCACACTAAGCAGAACTTGTGCTATGATAACTAGATTGACTAATAGAATACTTAAATACTTTTTTGTAAGTAAACAAACATTTGCAGATCATTCAAACATTTGGTCCGACCCGGGAGTCGTACCCGAGACCTTAAGCACAGCAGTCGCATTCACTACTACTGCGCCACCGAGTCAGTTAACTGTGATAAATATTATCATAAAAATTATTTTTTCATGTGCGTATTGTAGTATATGTGTGTGCGATACCGTATCGCTTGGAAGCTACAGGAGTCCTAACACATCTTAATTAGTTACCTGGTTACCCTAAAATAATTATATAATTATACGTGAATATTGTATACTATATTTTGCATTTTCATAGACAAGCCATTGTTTATCAAATACTCAAAAGTAATTTCGCTATTGATGGTGATTGATCGATTAACTCCAGTGACAGTGATAAGTGCACTAATGAATACGTGGTGATGAGATTTTTATCAAGTGTTTTTGCCAAGTTTTTTTTTCTTCGTATCGACAAAGAATGCCTCACTTTTATGTTAGAATAGATGTGTTTTTTTAATACGATAATAAGATTGAAAGTTCACAAATTTAGACACAAAATTTACGCCTAATTTTTTAAGTGTACTTGGAAAACTTTTAATTGTTATAATGTAGGTTAACTAAATAATTACAAGCAAACAAACACTAAGAAGTAAAGAATAACTGAACTCAAAAAGACAACTTCGTTAAAAATAATACCTTGTTATATTTCAAGTAAACTAGAACATCTTCATTTGGTAAAAAAAAAACAAAAAAAACAAATAATATAAAAACAACTTCATCGACTACTAGGTTATTTAGACCTCAAAGCAAATTTACAAATTAGCCACTACCTTGCAACTCAAATTTTAAACATTTCTATGCTCTTACCAGTTAATCCACGAAATGACTTTACAACAGAAGGTATGTTAGGTAAATAAGCTTTCAACAAAGGTATGAAAGAAGTCTCATTTGCAACGAGTGTCTCACTTCGTGGCGTCTAAAGGTCCCATTCTGTTGCTGCGATGAGTTTGCTGAAACAGATTCGGGTGGTACTGCACTGAGAGGTTTACTTATTTACATTTGTCAGTTCAACTAGAGTAAGCAAATAGTGCTTTACTAGGATCTTTCTGATTCATTGAAGCTCTTCAAGCTCTTTCAAAGAAAACTCGGCTTCTGAAAGGTTGATTTTCTCAAAAAATTAAACAATTTTGTATCACGTCTCTTGTGAAATATATCTAATGTTAGAGAAAAGTGTGAAAAAATAAAGTAATGTAATGTTTACTTAACGTCTATCTTCTTTGAGATGTAGGTACACATTTCGGAACAGCATATTATATTTTTTTTCATTTTTAATATGTTTTTTTATTTTTATTTAGACATTTCTGAGTATTAGCTATTTTATCTCCATTTGTAATCTTCAAAACAAAATTAACAGTATGAGATTTTTATTTTTCTCATAAGATATGCAAATGTGAGTGTTGTTGATTTTGAATCCACCAGGAAATATTTCCTTGTACTAATGTGACAGAAACGTAAACAGAAGTGACTGTAAGATGTCATCTTAAAATTTTGTTTTTGTTATTTTTCTTTCGATAAAGACAAGAAACTTGGTCCATCTGAAGAGAAATATCGCAAAGGACCTTACTATTCCAGCTTCCGAGTTTTTGCTTTTCTTTTCAGCTCTCCGAGCGCACTAACAATATAAACTAGACAAGAGTTTTCACTCGTTTTTTATTTAAACTTGCAAACTTTTCCCGATAAACTAAACTTCACGAACTTAGTAATTTGAAGGATGACTTTGTAAGTTATTTTTCGATACAAAAGAATTCTAGACAATCGGATTGGGAAGTTTCGAAAGCTTTATTTTTAGGGTTCCTTTAGTCTGAATAAAACAAAATCACTGATTCATCAATGTTCTAATCAATGTGCACTAAATCTTCATAGTGTGTGTGTGTGTAGATTTTAGTTATTCAAGACTGTGTAGAGTGAAATTTTGTTTATATTACTATGACCCAAACACAGATTTGTAGTGTGGGGTTGTAATATCAAAATGTTAAAAAAAAAAACTATTTTTGGTGATGCTCATTAAATGTTTTTATACCAGATGTCTAATGCCAATAGTACAAGTTTTACTCAGTTTAAGAGTAAGATAACATCATGTGTAACATTTTCAAAATATTATTATTATTTGAAAGTATAAAAAAACACGTACAGAAGGACATAAACACTGCAGCTTTTTGAAGTCCAGTAATACTACATTTAGCACGGGTACTTTGGAATATGTAAAAAAAATAATTTCGCAAGGTTCTTAATTTAATGCATATAATTTTTAGAAAAAAAAAATAAAGATGAATAGGTTTAAAGTTTTTAAGGAAATATATTAACACCTTATCCTAAAAATCCTGAAGCTACAGAAAAAAAAATACATGAAAATCCGGTGGCAAATATTCTCCAAAAGAAATAGTATATTTGTAAAAATCATGGTAAATAAGTAATTGTACGGAACCAGGTCGATTTATTTTCCCATTTTTTTAAACAATCTTTGTTAGTGTCAAATGCCTTGCTAAGAGTGAAAGAATGGAGTTTATTATTAATATACTATGCACATATAAAAACCTATTATTATTTTTTAATTTAGACAATGAAGGTTGTAAATACTTTGACCTTCAGATTTCTTAAAAGAAAAAAATGTAGCTTTTACTTTTATAAATAGCTTAATAATAATAATTCATTACTTAAAAATTTTATTTTACGGTTTTTACTTATTTTTATTGCAAATTAAATGAGACCTAACAATTCTTGATAAGAAGTTGTTGATGACGCACGAACTTATTGCACATTGTCTCCTTAAATAATTGGTTACCTAATTGTAACTATCCAGTAACAATTATAAATTAGTAAAAAAAACATTGAATTGGAATACGAAAATGTATTATGTACAAACAACTAATTAAGATACTAATTAAACAAATTTAGATTAAAATATAATAAAGTTGATAAAAATAGATTTTAATTTTTTTAAACTTATTATACGAGTATATGTTTATTTACCGCCAGTGAGAATGTGTGTGTATGTGTGTGTGTGTGTACGTGTGTGAAAGTTTGTGTAGGTATGTGTGTGTGAGTGTTTGTTTATCTGAATACATGTGCGTGAGATACATATAATGCGTAAGTTCAATTAATCAAAATGTTTGGCGAATCACTATATTTTCTAAAGCGACGTAGTTCAAAGCTTTGAGCTGACGTGTCATAATTGTTTCATGTAATTGTGATTTAATCTAAAGTATTTCAAAGTTTGAATAGTATGATGAAGAGACATTGAAATCGATCATATTTTTTAATGAGTTATCAGTTATTGGTTATATGATGTATAAGTTAAATAATTTGAATAGCTCGGGCTTAAAATCCGTGAAACATTTATAAATCAAGTGCCAATCCTCGAACGGTTAAACATAAAAAACACAATCGAAATTGACCCACCTATTTACAATTTTTAATATTACAGACAGAGATACAAAAGATACACGAACACACAGATACACATAATAAACTTCTAACATTATTCTGGTGTTAGGATTCGAAGGCCCATTTTGTTATTCCATAGTCAATCATCATTTTATGATGTATAAAATTCTTTTAACATTCCTAAATCCCAATATATAACCCGTATATTTGTTGTAACAGCCCCAACACATCCGAATATTGACACTTCGGTAGTCTAACCGTTTACCGATATGTCATAAAACCAATGGTGCGGCAATTATGCGTGAAGATCTATTATCGCTTGTGTATTCTACCTACAAATATCACTATGTATCTAACTGTGATCCTTAAACACACCGACTAAAGGTTTAAATTTTAATAAAATCAATTTATTACAGTGACAAAAATGTAAAGACGATGGTGTTTTAGTAGGCCTTTAACTCTCACTGCATTTCAATGCATAAATATGTCTATTAGCTACTGCATATAGGCCTCTTTTTAGAAAAGAAAATTTTGCCTACTATGTTGCACTAGTCAAAATCGGACTTCATAAAAAATCAACGATTTTATACACACTTGTGTGTATTGATAATTGACATTATACAAGACCAGACCACCTAGTCAACTTGACATTCCACAAACGTAAATGTCATTAGAAAACTTACAAATGTGTGGTAATGGCGTCTCTCAAAGCTAAATCACGTGGCCAAAACAAAATATTAGCCAGTAATACGAAAGAATAGACGCATTAGCACTTTCATCTTGCCTAAAGGGATAGCTTCGATTATGCTGTCTTTTGTAAAGAGTTTGTTTTGTTTTAAAAGCCAAACGCAGGCACGATAAATACATGTTATACAGTCAATCACGGCCGGAAAAATTTGTCACGAAAATAACATACGTAACTACAATTTTAAACACACATATAATGTAATATTAAGTCTTCGCCTCACATTCTGTGTCTGAATGTAATAAACACAAAAAATACCACAGAAATTTTTATAAACTTTTATCTAGCAGATAACATCGTTCATAGTGTAAGATTTGAGTGAATATGTCACTCAACTATGAACAAACCTGGACGGTAATTGACCAAGTCCCGTAAGAATAAAGATCTAGATCGGAGAAAATATATGAATACACTCTTGCACTCAAAGCTAGGAAAGGTTCCGGGATATTTGTAAGAGACAATTTAATCATAAAAACGCTACACGCCGTAATAAGACCATTTTAAAATTTCACAGTGAAAATGTTGACGTGTAAAACATTTTAAACCTCAGAGAGGGGTTTTTTCAATTTTTTTTACACGATTTTATTAATTTGCTCTCGTTGTGTCAAATGTTTTTCTTCAAAATGAACTGAATATATACTTTAGCATTACTAAGTCTTCTACGGAAGAGAAGTACTAGGTAGTAGAGCCACGCTGATTTCAGCACGAGCGGGTCGGCACGACCGGGGCAGTACTACCCTCCCACAGACGACCAACCTAAAGTGCCAGCATACATGTTGTCGTGTTTCGTTGTTGAGTGTGAGACCGGAGGCCCATTGATGCAGGGGTGACAGTTATGGTGGTATCTGTGTAAGCCTTACACTGTCACGATGACTGTCATACCTGTACGTCTCCAGGCGGGGTGTGAAAATGCATCTCACAAGGCCGCTATAGTGTGGGTCACCACACTGTATTATCTGCATTTGCAATGAGTATGACGACCACAACTCTTGGATTCTATTCAGGCTTTCCATTAGGCAGAGTAGGGTCTCTTTGGCAAGCTCTTTATATAGTAAATAATAATAATTTTATACAACTCACACAAGGCACACTTGGCAGAAACTCTACTATGATAACTGCTACGATAGACTGCTGATAAACACACTTATATAAGTACTTCTTGATACATTCACTTATATTTTAATTCCACCCAAACATAAAAATATGACCAGGTTCAACATAAAATATTTATCCTGGGTGGGAATCGAGCGCAATACAAACTCAAGGCTTAATAGTAACTAATCACGAGAACAACGAGGTGTTATTGTATAAGGAAATGCTACAGTAATGTAATTAGTTATTATTTGTGCGCACAAGTGAACAGTGAAGGTTCCCCGAGGCTATAGTCATTTTGTATGATGTCAGTCGCCGCAGCTAAAATCGCCGAAGGCTCTAGCTTTTATCCAATCTTTACTTTGTAAATTAAGTTACCACCGTTTCTTGTTTTGTCTGAAAACTGGTAGACATAGGGTTGTTATTCTTTCATTTTTTACTGCTAAATTGTATTCAGCAATTGGATAGAGTAGTTAATTGAATAATTTAAAATTAACATTTCATCAAATTGTAGGTCAAATTTATTCAAGGTCAAAAATAACTTAGATGTTGGGCATCTATCTCCTGGCATCTAGCATATACAACTCAAGAGGCATGAGGTAGTTATCGCCATTGAACCACTCTCCACTAAATTAAAAGGTAGGAAGGCTGTGGTCTCCAGCAGCCTCAGTCATTTGGTGAAAAATAATAGATGAGTTGCTTAACACTGGCTTTCTGTGAGGTTGTGATATCACTAAAGTGGAGTTGGTCGGTTTATTTATCGTCGCAAAATGAAATTCCAATTGCTTGGTTGAGCTGCCAAAAGGTCGAGCCGATTCAAATAAAGAAAAACATTTAAAATTTTGTGAACTGGCCTTAATTAATACGTAGTAAACACCGGTTAATAATATTCATCAAGTATTCTTTGAATACATAATTTATTTATGGCGACTTCAAACGAGCACTAAAGAAATTTAAAGGAATTTTCACTTTTTGGCTAAAATAATAAGTATTATTTTCCACTCACTGTAAAACCAACTCAAACAAAATACTGAGATACTAACGCTTATATGTACCGCCTTCTATTTATGCAGCTTTCATACATTCTGAGTGATTACTTAACTTGTTACAAACCTTAGCTTTTCAAGTATATTTGTGTACTTCGGATGTAAGTTAAAATGTACAGCAAATGTTAAATTTGATATCCTCTAGATTTTGAGTGTATAAATACATGTTAAGACATAATTCTTTGAGCCTTTTCCAAAACTAGATTGGGTCGGTTTCGATGTACTACAATATATCAGAACATTTTCATGAAATCTCTCCCCTTAAGGTCAAGGGAAGGGGAGATTTAGGCTCCAGTAAGCTCACTCACTCATTAAAAAGTAAAGAAGCTATTGATTAACGCTAATTTTATTTCAGGTCATAGTATTACTCCTACGTGATATCGAAGCTCCAACTACTCCCATAGATTGTCACAGGTGCACACTGATTGGTCTTAGACAATGGTAGAATGCAGTGTAGATCGCAGGTCAATTATTTCGCAATAATTGATCGGAGATTCGTTAAAGTTTGACCCGTCGGATATTCAGACCTTTACAGCCCATCTGATTCCGTAGTACGTCTGTAAATAACCTGTTCTGAGATGGAATTAATCATATTGCAACTACACAATGAATATGCGACAGGGTGAGGTAACATCCCAACTAAGGTACCATATACAAAAATGTCGACAAATACTCATAACATCCATTACCCACATCTACAATATCGCACTTACCTGTGGTGTGTTTCCTGCGGCTTTAAAAAGCAGGGAAAAATTTAACACCAAATCAGTAGATTCCATTCGAAAACGTCCGTTGAAGATGCAAAAGTGGACTTAAAAACAATAGCTAAACATTTGGACAGCAAAAACAAATATTTACAAATATCGTTAACCTCAACAAGAGAATCTCTCGAATCTAGGTATGCAAGAGAACGAAAGGAAAGGATTTTTTTTTAATTAGCAAAAATGAGTATACGCTACCTGATGAAAAGCATGAATAAAATCCAAGAGTGGTGGTTACTATACTCATTACCAATCCAGATAATGTTGTGTGATGACGACCTTGTGAGAAGTTCCTTGATTCTCTGCGAGTATTACTGAATCTTTGCAAAAAAATACTTAGTAGTCATACAACTAGTTTTTTTTCTTATACATAAATAACATACTATGAATATATAACATATTTTGTTGCCAAACTAACGATATCTTTTTAATATTTCCAGATCCTAAGTAGCAACTTATGCGCCATTGTAGGAATACTGATGCTTACAATATTTTATTTTGTTTATTATCTTAATAAAGTTGTATAACAAAGCTATCTACTTACAATTTATCTACTAGTTAAAATTTATTCATAAGTACTTTTCATAAAAATCAGAAGTATGACAAAATTTGTGGTGTGGTTCTCAAATTTCAAGATACGTTCTTTATGTGCCACGCAATAAATGAATGTTTTTAAATATATATTATAAATATCGTATAACAACCGGAGCCGATGACTTACCGTTCTCTACGAGGCATGAGAGTTTCTCAATATGTTAAGAATATTCACCTATTCATAGACTAACCCGTCTAGGATTACTTAACCACAAGACCCTAGTTTTGTTATATTTTGAAATAGATATTTAAGATCAATAATGATATGTTTCTTTTCTAGTTTCAACCACAACTAATATATAATACGAGTATAAAAATAAAAAAGAACAACAGTAACCTGCAAACAAACATATAAAAGTGAAGCAGAATATTAACAATATTAACTTCAATTGAAAAACAAAAAAATAAAAACCAACTCATAAAATGTTCTTAAAAAAAATATAATTTTACATCAGTAATGTGTCATCGAGAGAATTGCATTATGAAACAGTAACACGTTCACAGATAAACCATGTGTGCAGCCACACGTGATTAGCATTCATAGGCATCAACGCTTCGAATAACTTCGAATAATAGACTTTATAGCCTATGCGTGTAAAAATCGTTCTATAATGTGGTACATAAAAAGAGTAAATGAGTTTTATTACCCTACATTATTTATGTATCGGAATCACAATAGTAATTTTAATTAATATAGCAGCTATGATTAAATTTTAACTTAAATTAATATTACAGTTGTTATGTGATGTGAGATTCCCTTATTCGCTGCAAGACGCACTTTTATTAGGTAGTAGAGCCACGCGGGATTCAGCACTAACAGGCCAGCTCGTCCGGGTAGTACTGCCCTTGCACAGAAGACCAACCTAAAGCGCCAGCTATCGTGTTTCGTTGGTGAGTGCGAAACTGGAGGCCCATCGATGCAGGGGTTACAGTTATCGTGGTAACTGTGGACCATACACAGCCACGATGACTGTCATGTTTTTTACGTCCCCAAGCGTGGTGTGAAAAAGCATCTCACTAGGCCGTCATAGTGTGGATCACCACACTGCATTGTCTGCATTTGCAATGAGTATGGTGACCACAACTCTTGGATTTTATTCATGCTTCCCATCAGGCAGAGTAGAGTCGCTTTAGCAGGCTCTCAATATAGAAAAAAAAACGACTATTTTGTTGACATAAAAGTCTAGTTAGCTTGCATAACTGTACATAAAAACTACAAAGTCGCTATAGAAAATGTAAAGAAATCACAATGTTTAAAATTTTCAGATGTGCAAAATACAAAGTAACACAAAATGGACGGATTTTTCGGATCTAAAAACTATTTACTGTTAATGTAATTCCTCTTCTATAGAAGAAAATTTATCAAAGAGATTAGTTTTTTTTCTACTTATAAATTTATATCTAAAGAAAACGCGAGGTGAAACCGTAGCACAAATTAAAACGTATAATGATTACGAGATTACGTACTTGCAATTATACCTACCGTTTGTGTCCCTTTCTTCCGTTTCCCATATTTTTGTACAACAAACGTCTCTGACCCTAATTCCTTCTAATAGTATGTTCGAAGACAAGCTTCGCTATGCGAATATGGTACGACATTAATCCCGCACTTACGCCATAAAAACAGGGAAAACAGGGGGAAAAAATTATGTTATTTTATGGGCAAGAAATTTTTGTGGACAAAATGTTTACACGAGTACTTTTTACGTTCTATTAATCACCTTGGTGTACTGACTGTAAGGAATTTACAGATGGAATTATCTCATTTTAGGTGCGTTTTCGTTGTCATTTTAATGACAAAGACTTTAAAATTATTTACATAACAGTCTTATAACATTAACAGTTTTTTATAGTCCTCTACCAAAAGTAATCATACTTACTCTCTACTTAAAGTAAGCATAGTAGCACAGTAGCATACCCGAAAGTCACAGAATCCCTTGAGTCTCTGCAGTTGCGAAGAGATGTCGCCTTTATGGCAGTCCTCTATCGCTTTTATCATGGAGTGTTGGTAGATATACGGTCCCGAACTAAACGGTTCGGCTCTTCCTTCGTGTGTAAATCAGATAAAGCCTGGAATTCATTACCAGCGCACGTGTTTCCCTACAACTACAATCCCTGATCCTTTAAGCGGGGCGTGAAAAAGCATCTCACTTGGCCACCATAACATGGGTCGCCATACTGCACTGTCTGCAGTGAGTACGGCGACCACCACTCTTGGATTCTATTCATACTTTTCATGAGACAGAATAGAGTCACTTTGGAAGGTCCATATTTCAAAAAAAAAAAGGAAGTTTTGGCCTACCAAAACCGCACTGGCCAGACAGACTAGTAAACGTTTGTTTTAAGTTTTCCTTCTCTTTATAGAGTTATTGTTCTGTATAATTTGCTTCCTTACTAACCTCTTTCGATACCCATGGGATGAATAGAGGCAGTGACACTCTGTATTCTGAATCCGTCATCACATGGAGATGTAAAAAAACAATTTACTGATTCCTTAAACTTCCAGACCTAAAACAAATTAATCTTTGTTTCAAATCTAAATTAGCAATACTAGACAAACGCAAAATTAAATTGAATTGCTGTCTTCTATCGTGAAAAAGACATGCTTTGACATAAATGGGCCGGCTTAACCGATTCCACGATCCCATGATGCCATGGTCTCACAGAAAATTAGTTAAAAGTAACTCTTTGGTACCTGTTTAAGATGTGAGTGAGGTAAGTCACAATGTTCTCTTTCGTGAATACAGACCATTTGGAATCAAAAAGCTCTTGTCCTGCAAATCTTTTTTAGTTTAATGCTAGTTTCATCCTCTATTAGAAACAGGTTAATGAAAAAATGTCGGACTACTAAAACCAGTTAGGTAACTGAAATTGTAGAATAACACTGCGGTTAATCACGCGACGTCAAATTTCATGGTAAGCATGTTTGGAAGCATTTAATTTGTAAGAGTTCGTGAACATAACGTTGGTAAAGTAAAAGGATTAAATTTCATAAATCTGGTTTATAGTTATTACGTTTTATGTTTATGAATTATATTTGGGAGTGTTTTCTATTGGGAATAGTAATATCGAAACTTTTAATCATGGAAAGTTTTTTGCTTGTTCTTCTTCAATTTAATTTAGGGTCGATGGGATGTAAGCCTTTGCAAAAGAAATTGGTTGAATTATTTTATGACTTTATTAAATTTTCAAGATAAAATAAAGATTAAATTAAGTTAGGGTAAGAAACATAGGAAGGAACGACTTGAGAAACCGAGCGTTGGGCAAGCTACTTTTGCGGCAGTAAGACCTGTTATGGGGGATTGTTTCAAAAGGCTTTGCGGGACCCTCTCCTACCGATTGGAATACACACTGAAAAATGATACTACGAAGATTATGTCTGAATGACACCACTGTGATGGCCGGACCGCGGACACGCTAGCGGAATGTACAGCATGCGTGATTTTATTTCTAAGGCACACCTGATTCCTCGGCTACTAGCACTCGAGAAGACGTGTGATTTTTGACCGGTTTTAGTCCAATATAACCACCAGCCAATGGTATCTCGGGGATTTTTATAACGATAAAAAAAAAATAATGGTAAGAACCTTGGATGGCATCGAAGTCTTAGATTGGAAAATAGGCGAAGACTGCAGTAGCTTGCGAGGGCAGGGGTCGTGTTTATTCATCCTATGTTTGTAGAGAACATTACGATACGCATATTAATTGGCAAAGTAAAAGTAAATTAACAGTTTCATTTATAGTTTAATTTCAATTTGTATTATTATTCTCAGATTGGTATCAAACGTCCTTGAATGAATTCTTGAATGAATTATGTTACACCTATTACTAGAAGTATTTCTGTAATAATTAATGATTCTAGAACAGCATTAAAATGTTTAATAATAACATACATTTATATAATTAAAGCATTACGGTGTAGTTTCGCTTTATACAAATGTTATTCCTCCAAGAGATTTCTCTGAAACGAAACAGATTTTTATGTTCTCGTATAATATGAGAAGAGTGCAGATACATCAGAAAATAATGTAAAACATTCACAAGACCTTATCGCAAATATATGCGTCAAATAATAAATTGTACGTAACTTGTTCGTATTCCATAAACAAAATTACGTAACCAGAATCGATATCCAGTTACCATGATTATCACAACACGACCATTCAAAGGATGACGTTTGAACGTAAATTTATTCCCTCCCAATTTCCGTGGCGTCACCTCTGAAACTGAAATACGTTGGGCTAAAGCTTGGTATACAATTGAAATGATTGTAAGGGAGACTGAGATTTCTTTTTTGTGTCTTTTGTGTTTTAAGACAAATCTTTATATTTCGACATGAATGTGGTTCACTTTATAGTAAGGTAGATATTTTATTATTTTTTACCTTATTGCTCCAGGAGGATTATGTTTCAAGTTTATATATATATTTTTAAATGTATTGTTTTAATACGCTCTACAGGTGTCGTCACATTCGTCGTTAATTGGGTAGATGACTGTATCGTAAATAAATACCAATGTCCACTTCATTAAAACTAATACCGCGAAACATCTCGGCAAATAAAATTAAGATAGCTTTTTATTATTATTACAAATTTCAAAAAATATATAGTGAAATATATTGTTCAATAGAGTAGTCTAAAACAGTGACATCACATTTTAGTATTTAGTATATTTTCCATACAAAATTGTCGTTTTGACAGATGATAAAAAGTAACTAAATTTACTAAGGTATCATCTAGCCTATCGTAAGAGTGACAGTGGATGTACAAAAATTATAAGAAGGAAAATCTCCAGTTCGTAAATTTTAAGCATGTGTTTTCACGCAGTCGAGTTGCAGTGACTTCCGAATACACCGCAACCAAAGACAAACTATAGTGGCAGTGTCTTCTAGCGAATACACGCTAAACTATGGATTAGCTACTAATTCTGTACCACAACTTAGAAATTCACGCATCAATTAATGTTTGTATAACTTCCCAATAAGCGTTGGGCAGCAGCCTACCAGGCATAATCACTTCGCCTGGACGAAGGATTCTCTCTGTGTTGGAGGGACATAACACTCATTCCTCCAACGAGCGTTTTATCTTATTTTAAAATGAAAGAGAGACTAAGAGTTACACCTTATCGATATTTATCTAAGGTCAATACTACCAGATACTAAGGATAGAACGATCACAGAAATCATGAGAAATCAGTCAGAAGTATGTGAGAGAGTCCATGTGGTGTCGGATTAAGGATCCATAGTGTTACCACCCTTATTCATCCCGTGGTTGTCGTAAAAGGCGATTAAGGGAACAAAGTATGCAAGACAACATCATTACAAAGAGAAGGAAAACTTGAAACAAACTCTATTCCAACCCGTCTGGCCAGCGTGTATAGTAGGCCAAAATTTCCTTCCCAAGGAGAGGCCTATGTCCAGCAGGGACTGTAAAATGCTGTTGATGAAATCTGAAAGTCTTAATAATGTCATTGGCGATGTTGGATCGTTGTCTCTGAGGCGCACCCATTCTCTAAGGTTACTATATAAGGCACAAATATATACCGATGTACACTTACCTTAACTAAAACACGTTGGTCCAATGGAATAGAATGGAGCAATGCGTAACCACTCAATATCAAATATAGATACGACTAGAAATTGAATGATTCAATGCTTTACTTGAGGGACCCATTGTGGGAAGTCTGAAATGATTTGAGATGACTACAACATTTGTATTTTCCATTGACATTTGAATAATTATGTAAGACAGCTTTATATTTTACATTTGTAAACTCACATCAACACTCTCGAGAAAGAAAACCGAGGCGTTGTAATTAAAGTACCACATTTGTAATAGGAGACATGAATATTACCCTCAAGTAAGCTCTCTAAGAATTAGATAAGCAAGTTGACACTCACAAACACAAAAATGAAGACGAGATCTCGGAGTTCAGCGTTTTACCAGTTTTAAGAGATTCTTTATTTAAATAGGGGCTCTTAAAACTGGTGGAGCTCACTCAAAGGGCGGCGACACATTTGTATCTCTTGAGTATTAGGTCGGACGGTAGAATCCACTGACTAACAGGTAACCTGGCTGATCGTTTGGTCTTATTCCATAAAAGTAACCTGCTGATGGAAAATAATATATGTTACAATATACACGGCAATTAAATATAATTTCTCTTCTTAAATAAAATAAATAAATATTTCGGACATTTGACACACAACGTCATCTAGTTTCAAACTAAGCAGAGCTTGTGCTATGATAACTAGACTGACTGATAGAATACTTATATACTTTTTTTTTTTTTTTTTTGTAAATACATACATATTATACATAGAAAACACCCAAACTTCGAAACAAATATTTGCAAATCGTACAAACATTTGGTCCGACCCGGGAATTGAACCCAAGACCTCAAGCACAGCAGTCGCAATTACTACAGCTGCGCCACCGAGGCAGGTAAGTTAAGTTAAATATACTCTTGTTTGTATTTATTCATTTCATCATTCATACTATGTGTTACTAGTACTCTATATTATATACGTATATTGCTGTAACTCCAACTCCAGTCTACTCTCTTATACACCAGACACAACCCAATGCTTGTACCCAATCTCGTTATTATTTCCATCCCATGATTGTCTGTTAGGGATTGCCTCTGAGTATTAAGACCACCCTGTACACACCTATACTGATCTGGCAATCAATTATCTTTTTAGTTAAGTAATTTACAATTAAGCAATTTATTGTAAATATATTAAATTCTTTATAGATAAAATGTATTCCTTATCTATATACCAATAATAAAAGACTTGAATCGATAAAGGATATATTGAATTCCGTTGATCGCAGTCGTCAAATTACTAAGCTCGAATTGACATCGACTATATTCAGAAGGCGATTTCATCATGAATTCCTTCGTAATTATTAATAGAACACAAAAGAGACTGTTGCTTACAAACACAAAACAACATTTATTTGTATAATCCACACAAATAAGTCTGAATTTCTTCTGTTTTTGTTTTTTCCTTACACCAGTATAGGTATTGAGTGTATGTAACCTCAAAACGAGGGCTGTCAAAACAAAATCATAAAACATGCTTGCGGTCGAGATATTCACAGGCCATTCAGTATTTTTGTTAGTGGCCTGTGTTAGAGGGACTTGAATCTTCAATTACATGTAATAAAGCCTTCTTTTTTTAATATGTAAACATTTTTAAAAAAGAAACATCGGCATACAAAAGTAGTTAAACCTTTAGTGATACACGTACCCTTCTTGTATTTGAGTTTAAGGCAGGAAATGATTCTTTATTTATTCATACTTAAATTGATTCACATATATTATATATTTTTTTTAACTGCCTCTGTGCCTCAGCGGTAGTGAATATGCCTGCTGTGCTTGAGGTCTTGGGTTCGATTCCCAGGTCGGGCCAAATGTTTGTATGATCTGCAAAAATTGGTTTCGTAGTTTGGATGTTTTCTATGTATAATATGTATGTATTTATGAAAAAAAAGTATATAAGTGCTCTATCAGTCAGTCTAGTTATTATAGCACAAGCTCTGCTTAGTTTGAAACTAGATGACGTTGTGTGTCTAATGTCCAAAATGTTTAATATTATTATATTATTAAAATAGACTTTATGTGTAGGTACCTTTTGTTTACACCATTGTATTTTTTAATAACATTATCAATAAACAAGAACTGATTTACTATTTAAAAAGCACACATTAATAAAAATAAAATTCATAGAGATAGATAATTCAACTACAAAAATGAGTTTTTAATATTTTGTGAAAAACACACATTTAATGAAAATCAATGTGGCAAATGCAATCTATAAAGTATTATGATATGTTGTATGAAATTTATACAATATCATACAATTCTATTGCCATGAATAAAATATATTTATGTTTATTTATATTTCAGCACCAACTTCTTAAATTAAAAAAATATTCAATGCAACCAATGCCACATCCAACCACTTTTCTAAGCAGAAATCTATGTCCCATAGTGGATAATCAAAGTATATTAATGATGATGAATTTCACATCAATACAATGACTGAAAAGCGTCCACCCTTACTACAAACTATATTACACGTATAACTAAAAGTATATATATATACTTATTTACATTATAACATGCTGTGTTGATACAGTATAAGTATGTATGTTTGATTTTTAGTAACTTTTGTCACCTTTACTAACTCACCCATTACAAGTCTACACAGAATGAAACGAAATGGATATTATTCGGGCATTTTCCCTTACCACTGTTTCTTTTACTGTTAAAGATATCATTTTTCAATATGATGCTTACTAAGTATCTACTTCAAACTGATTATATAAAAAAAAAATAGTAGCAGTCGTGGGACTGCCGATAGAAGTGAAAACGGAACTATTAAGTTGAGAGTAATTAAAACTATATGCAAAAATTATATGAAATTTTTTATGTTTCATATATAGCTATATATAATATATAATATCATATATAATATATAATAATAGTAAATTTCATATATAATATATAATATCATATTCTCCATAGCTATAGATATACTATTATCATTAGCATGTCGGTGACGCGAACCGAGGATTTTACCCTCTACCAAAACGCTCAACGCGCCTAAAGAAGTTTTCACTTCAATAATAAAATATAGATATCCTGAAATTAACATTTGATCCAGTCTTCTCAGTCTGGGTGCATATTGTTACCACCCAGAACTTATAGCTCCAAGTCAACATCATCTGCTGATTAACGGACGAGGCTCTTTCAAAAACATTACATCGCGATTAATGGCAATAAGCTCGCCAACTATTACATCAGATCAAAATACCGGTGAAACGTGTGCGTTGAATATGCCACTGTTTTATCCCTCCGGGAAAACAGGCGTATCTTTATGTATGTACTCTAATCTATAATCTACGATTAAATTAATAATTTCGTGATCATCGTCAAGCATTGGGACTTTTCAAAATCTTTGATGTTTTTGATATACGGCACGATAGAAGGACATGATCACCAATAACTTTACGTAGATATAAACGTAGATATATGTCTTAGTGCATATCCCCGAAGGTCAAAGATAAAGTTGTATAGAACGATCATATTTTACTCGCACTAACTAAAAACCCACTTGAGAGGAGGTAAGGATATTGCTTTTACGGATGGTTTTCTTTTTTTTTGGATACTGTATCACAAAAAGAGTAACATAATTACCTTGGAAACATTTATGAAAACTATAAATTTATGAAACATACATTGAGAATTCGAGAATGTGAAAATAGAATTCGAGAAACCTTAAGTAAAATAAATTCGAAGCAAATCAAATGCTAATGGCAATTTAACTTCGTTCTGTCATTTCCTTTACAACGGTCACATACTGTGTGGGGTCACATTCTTCAACAAGGATCCTTTTAATGTTTTATTGGTCAATTTGCAAGAAATTTCAAACTCATTGCCGTTTTTGCTTACCTGCTAAAAGTTTTATTGGTCCGGCCACTAAACTGGTTGACACTTGGGTTTTTTGTTCGTATCCAGATTTTCACTTTCTTTAATAATTACTTTGACAAATGTTTTCGCGGTTTTGTATATATACACATACGAGTAGTTTTATCCACTTATCCTAGGACTTATCCACTATACAATTATTTAAAAAAGTTACGTGATTTTCTATTTCCCGACGTTTCAAACATGTTTCGGGTTACACTACGGTACAGCAATTTCTCTGATGTTGTTGATTAGTAAAACATTTATACTAGAAGTATAAATATTAAAAAAAATCTAGTCAAAGTTTTTTGAGGACAAGTAAAGAAAATAAAATCGTGACTCAAGTTTGAGTACTTCTATATTCTAGTTAATTCTAAATTCTAGTTTTTTACTTACTATTTTTCTACTTACCATGTCAAATAGCAGAAAGTGGAAAGACGCCAGCTTATTCTGATTATTAACCACAAGATACAGACGCTAATCCAACGTTTCAATTACATGGGATCAGCTTAAAGGTCTTTCAATTAATTTTATATCTATTAATAACAACTGAAGATCATCTAGTGATTGAAATTTAATCATACTCATATCTTTAATTTAAAGTATTTTATTCGCAGGTTACAAATAAGCTTAACTTACAAATTCATCTCAAACGTTGATTGATATTTTTTGCTACACAGTATTGTGAGTACATAATCTAAGGACTGATTAAATAACTTGATTATAAATGTTAGTGCAAATTGTTGACTAAGGCAAAAAATATCTAAAAGATTTTTCCAAAAATTTCTGTTTTAAAATAAATAAAATATTGATCAGCTACAATAACAAATTCAACGAGTTACGCTACTTCAATGTGATATACCTAATAAAATATTATAAATGAGATCTTATTTTAAGGAATAACTACGTATATTGATATTTGTATTAAAACTACTAATTACTCAATTAATAAACGACAGAATGAGTAATATTATGTACTAATTTCTAGTAGTTTTAATTACATACTAACTCCGTCTTAAAATGACTATAACTGTTACGGAAATCCATCCTTGAAATATACTACCAATAGTTTATTCAAGAATGCCAAAGCCACTATCTGTATCACAATATCGAATAGCTAATCGAGTAAATACACAAACTTGTGTACATACCAACACTTAGATCATTGAATTGGCTTCTACTCAAAGGTATCGTAGTCTGAAACCAGACTGATGCCAGTAAGCGTGACAAGTTGCAAATTACGTGATAGTTACCTGTCTCTCCAACCGAGTCTATTGGCCGCCTTTGTGCGAAGTAGGACGACCATGATAGTTCTTGGAACTTCGTGAATGGAATTTGGTTTGATGTTGAAATTTAGAGCCTTCTGTCGATTGCAGATATTAATATAGGTATGATTGTCAAATAGATATGTACTGACATCAAACGAAAGACAAATAAAAATATTTCTTATTTGTGACCGTTGTTAAATTTGAGAACTCAAAACAATAGTCTACCCAAAACAAGTGGTTTTAATGGGAAAAATATAATTTATTTACAATGTGTGTATGATTATGTTTATGTTTGAAAAGTTTGTCAGTTACAGAGTAAGATCTTACCCTTGAGTAATTTGTCCCATAATAATATGAGACTGAAAATCGTAAAATATGTGAAATTAGAACGGCTATATAACTTTAGAATTCATTTTAAGATTACAAGTTGATAAATAAAGTAAATATTTAATTATTATTAATAATTGACCTATTAGATTCTTAAACTGTATATATCTCATGAAATAACCACAAATATAAACGTATTTATTTTACATGAAAGCTTTACCAGAACTTACTAAGAATAATATTGGCTATGAAGTAAAGCGATCTTTACCTCAAGCAAACGATTTGATATTCGGCAATAAATTTTCGACAACTACTAGACATTAAGTCAACACTTTCATCTTCAACTTACATTTTGCTTATAAATATGAACTATCGAAACAGTTCAGTTAAATTTAGGCACCAATAAATTATCTGATATACTTTCTTAAACTAAAGATATCTTACACATGGGTGTTTCATCTCCAACTACACTGACTTTCCATTTCAGTTCTCGGACTGATGACAAGTATACTTATCGTCTTTTTACTTTGGTTTATAAATAAACTAGAGTGGTCTGTGTTAATTAGGACTAGTAATATTAATTAATTTAAAAAAAATGAATGGTGTCGTGGGACACCAGGTAGGAACGAAGTTCCTTCGGATAATGTGGAATCGACACAATTTGCAAAAAAAATCGTGCTCAATTTTATGTAGGTTTTCTTGATTTTTCTCTTAAATTTTGCTCTATTAATTTAGTTTTTATTTAAGTACAAGAAAGTATTTAGGAAATTCAGTATTTTAGGAAATAAAATAATAAATTCCTTAAAATAATAAAATAGCACACATGACGCGCTTTCGCGCCTGCGCACGTCTCATTTAACGGTTTTATTCCACGCACTTTTTTCCACAGATTTATTCCACAGATTTATTCCACGCACTTTTTCCACTTACGGTTTTACTATCACATTTTTTTCCGTTCGGTCCCGCAGCGAAATCCCTATCCCCTCCAAGCCTGCCGTAAGGAACTTCGTTCCAAAAATAACAAATTTACAATGCGAATATGCTCTTCTTAATGCCGTTGCTCGGTGCTCCTGTACGGACACAGTGCAGAGGTTGAAGTATTTAATATTTAGTACTCAATTATTAGGTTAAGGGCAGATTGAGTTGAACCTTCGTGTGATGCCTGTATTTTATCTTTAATCAGTACTATGTGTTTTTTATTTGTATTTTCAGAACTCCTCGTTCTTCATGAAATTATTAATATATTTTTATCGTTGTTGTATTGAATTCTATAAATCACCAAACAAATGAAATTATTTCAAATATAACATTTATTTTACAGACTTTGAAGAGCATTGTAAATTTCTAAAATGAATTTTAAGTGTATCTATTTTATACCTCACAAATAGCCTTAAATACATTAACATAGAATTTACAAACGTAGGAATCAATACTTAAGCATAGTTTATCATAGTAATTTGGGTAGCGAATAATCCGTGTCAGTACTCCAAATAGCACCCGATGTGTTAATCTCTCATTAAATTTTAAATACCAGGTTTACAATCGTATAATTGGTGGAAATAACTATTAATGTATATTGGCTTTCAATAGTTGAAGCTTCTTGTAATACGCCTAATATTTTTTTTAAAATTTTAAGTTTATGCTTTATAAATTCGTTGTTGAAGTTGAGCGTTCTGTTAATCAATTTTCATTGAATTTAGGAAAAAGACAAGTATATTCCAAAATTATATCTGAAATCAAGTTAATCTAATGAGCATGCAAAGCATGACAACACACATTATACTAATATATGATGTATACAGTTTGTTTTTAATTTTAATGCCAATATTAACTTAAAATTAACAATAAATTGAGCATTTATATTTAGTTCAGTCTTGAATATTAAATCCTGTAAAATTAAGAGCTAAAAAATACATTGGCAATATTAAATTCAATGACCAATAAGAAGATTCAATTACAAAATTAAAATTTCATCTTATTATTATATCATAGAAGTGGGATAACAAAATTTTGTGTTTTTGCAAAAACTGTATTATTATTAGATGCGGCACATGTTCTGTGTAACTACAAATTTATAGAAAAATATATATACATATATTTTTTATTTATTTTAAGAGCCTGCCAAAGTGACTCTACTCTGTCTGATGAAAAGCATAAATAGAATCCAAGAGTTGTGGTCACCATACTCATTACAAATGCAGACAATGTAGAATGGTGACTCACACTATTGCGGCCTATTAAGATGCTTTTTCACGCATCGCTTGGAGACGTAAAAGGCATGACAGCCATCATGGCATTGTATTACACACACTTGCCATGACAGCTATCAACTCTACATCAATGGCAATATTTGTACTGTATCACTACGATGTACTACTGTATACACTACCGATGTATACTGTATACACTACTGTATCACGATTTTTTGTACAGGAATGAGTGTCTAACTTCTATATTTTCCACTCTAAAATCTACATCACATCATCATCACATCAACAGCTTATATTAATCTTCTGCTGGATATAGGCCTGGACAGAGAGTTTTCAGCCTGCGTGTGTGGTTTACCACGCTGGTCAGACGGGTTGTTTTAGGGTTTGTTTCAAGTTTTCCTCCTTTTTACAGTGATATTGTCTTGCGTAGTTTACTCCTTTAGTTGCCTCTTACGAAACCCGGGGGATAAATGAGCCATATGATTCATGGAGCACTATTAAAAATTATTTACACTTCAACAGCCTTTCCTAATCTGCTGCTGGACATAGATCTCTCCCTAGGAAAGTTTTAGTCTACTGTATAGCGAAAATTATATAATAGGGGTAATCATATAAGCATCAATCGGGCCTTTTAGAAATTACGCAGCAGCGATAGGAGTACATTGTACGAAAAAAGTAGGTTAGAAGAAAGTACAAAACGTAAAAAAGCCTCACACTTACTAGTTATCAAAAAGACAGCTATCAAAACGTATTTAACCTTTAAGAACTGACGTGATTTAGTCATATCATGAATGGTGACGTGACGTATCTCAGACGGTTTAAGAAATAATCGAAAAGGATTACTTTTATTTACTAATTTGCACATATTTAACTGTATTTTTTTCCTTTTATTACTGTTCTATTAAGAAAGTGTAACTAAAAACAATATTTTCATATGAAATCAGTATTTATTTGGTACAAATTATATGACCTAAATTTCACTTACTTAAAGAACATATATGTTAATCTTAGCTACAATAAAATTATTCGGACATTTTTTGGCAATGTTTTCACATTTAAAGCATCAGTCTTAATAAAAGTATTGCTTAGGTTGAAAATGCTTCTGAAATCACGTAAATATTTTGGAATAAATAACTTGTTGTCTACACAGTCTACGCATATTATTTTTGAACAGCCCAGACAAATAGGCTTGCGACATTCAATGCAACTGTGCTTAGTACGTCTTTTGAGTCTTGATGGGCAGATTTTGCATGTTTTTCTTGCTGCTTCTGTACTTTCAGGGAGTATTATTTCAGGCTCCGGTGGTTTATTTGGACCAAGTACGAGTGCGATTGTCAATCTCAATTCTCTCGGCAATCGATCATTGTATACTCGGCGTATCAAGTGCGGCAAAACTAAACTGTAAGCAAGGTTCTGAAGAAATTGTGCTCTAGGAATATCACGAACAGCAGTGCAGGTCTTGTACAGAGCATAAGCGTTGACTCCACTCAAATCCAAGACTCTGAAAAAAATTGTGTTCGAGTGGCTAGCGCCTGGTTCTACGATTTGATCAATAATTGGAACAGTTTTTGTCAATTTCATCAACACCCCCTTTTGTTTTATTGTAATCCATTATTATTTGCGGTTTTTTTGACAGTGAATCCAATTGCTTTGTGTGGTGCATTGAAAATATCAACAGTACTGCTTTTGACTTTTTAGGGACATATGAAACAATGGTGAAGTCTTTCGTAAAACCGTGTAACGATGTTTCAGGCTGGCGAGTTTTAGATGCTTGAAATTCCGGTGGGATGTGCCTTTTATTTTTTTTTAAAGTGCCAAGATACGTCAGACCTCTATCTTTCAACTGTTTCATCAATTCTATGTAGGTGAACCAATTATCGGCTGTAATATTTCGATTGGTTTTTTCAAATCCTTACACAATCGTAATACAGACTGAGTTGGTATGGCGATGTGTTTATGTTTTCCTTATTTCGTTCGTCTTCTGACTGCTCCGATTCCGTTTCGTGACCAGATTGTAAAAAGAAATCTGGGTCTGCCTGATCATCGTCCACATCTCTAAAATTGCCCTCAATTTCCTTTTCTATCCAACATTGTAGAGTATCTTCGAAGTCTTCACTAGTAGCGCAATCCACTCTTTTTCTTTTGCGATTACTTTTCGAAGTACTTGGTTGATCCATCTAAAACAATACGATGAATAATGAGGTTACGTCTTATAGACACTTAGAAAAATACACACTAATAATGTTCTGACGTCTAACAGATCTGCAACATCAATACTGACCTTACGTCTGAGAGACACTGCGCAGCTCCACAGCCGAACGTGTTGATTGAACTGATTAATCAACGTATTTAATCCCGAAGCTACAGGGAAGAGCGCGGAGGTATCTTTAACAGATTCTAAATAAGGCCTATTTTTGTTAACTCACCGTCTATGAGACACCCACGTCAGTACTTAAAGGGTAACTTAGGAGAAACAATTTGTAAGTAAGCACTTCTTTTTCAATTGTAACTTACAGATACTTACTTAAAATCACGCCTATTTCCTTAGAGGGGTAGGCAGAGGTACATCTAACGCTTACTTTTTGCCAATCTGTTAGTCTTATAGGTCACGAATATATTACTGATAACCGAGATATTTTGTTTGCCAGAGTTTCATCTGTCCTTCGGCAGGTGCAGAACTTGTAGGTAAGGTTGGCTTGGGGCACTAAATTCTTGATGGGAACCTTATGCATCCTGTTACCTACTAATATAAACTAAAAACTATTAAATAAAATCAACAAATAAATTTGGGACTTAAACCTGGTCTTAGTCCCTTAAACCTACCTAAATTTACTTGTTGTATAGCAATCACCTAATTCTATCCACAGTACTTGCTAAATTATCACCTAAAATTTGTCCAAACGCAGAATCTTTTCACCATTCTCTAGGCCTGAACCTCGCACAATGAAAATTTCTGTAGAGAGCCACGTTTGCCCGATATTACTTGCTTTGTTCTCGACGGAGTCATCCTGCCATGTAAGTTAGGCTTGGATGTTTCCAGAAATTACTCGTTAACTTGAATGGACAGTAATGAAACTTATGTATTGGGGTGCGGTAGCCTTAGTGTATTAACTTTGTTGTACTGCGACATGTTTTTAGTCATTTATGTTGGGGTGGAAAGTAATTATAATAACTATTAAATACATTTAAGTACATAAAATTCTTCGAATGACTGAATTTACTGCGATAGAAAACATCTGGAATTAGTGCCTCTAATTTCGAATTTTGATGTGTAATAAAAATAAATTAAAGGCCTCAGTTAGTAACAATTTAAAAGTAATAGTTGGTAAGTCCAATTTCTGTAACTTAAAAATTAAAGGTACAGCTACAAAATGGAAAAAAAAATGCCAAACTGCTTTATATGTCCACATAATAATATATTTTAATGTAAAATTTATATAATGTAATACGAGAACAACCATATGTGCATGAATACCTCATTTTAACTCATTATTCGACATTCAAAGCGCAGTACTATTGTACAGTATTGTCCTCTTTGTTGAATTCGAGTATGTCGTTTATACAGACGTAATGGAAGTAAATGAAATCATAATGCTGTTGTCGAAAACTCATTTTGAAAATGGTGCAATTACTTAGTTCAACATATATATAAAGTCACACCTATTTTCTAGAGTTTCTTGTCAGTTCCTGGTACTTTACACATGTCATCAAAATATCACCAATTTGATCGGCAAACGATCGTCGTGGACGATCTCTTCCGATACTTTCACATATATTCGCTAGCTTCTATCATCCATCCTCTTTACGTGACCAAACCCTCGATAGACCAAGACCTCGATACCATCGAAGGATTGAAAAAAAACCGAAATATAAATGTACTTAATAAAATAAAATCAAATTATAAAGTTAAACCTAATGAACAATGATTCTACTTCTAAGTAGGAATATAGAATAATCTTTCCTACAGAACATTGCAATAATAACGACTTACGACTTCAATTGACGTCATAGATGCATCAGCGCTTAGGTACAATCAATAGGTATTGATTCACGTGCAAAGTCAGCGATCTTCATATAACAGTACCATGTAATTCTCCTGTAAACATATTATGTATAGCATATTAAACAATAATGAATATTCATTATTTTATTGATTTGATATTAGGCAACTACTAACTCAACTTACTACTGTTTTCTATATTATTAAGTAAGTAAATGTTTCATCAACAGCCTTCCACTGCTGGACATATGCCTCTCCTTAGCAAGAAGGTTTTGGCCTACTATACCAAGCTGGCCAGACGGGTTGGTATAGGGGCTGTTTCAAGTTTTCCTTCCCTTTGTAATGATGTTGTCTTGCATATTTGGTTCCCTTAGTCGCCTTTTACGACACCCACGGGATGAATAGGGGTGCTAACACTATGTATTCGTAAACTGGACTAGTGGATGTTTATATAAATATATTTCATATATCAACAGTATAAAGCGTTGTACTTCACCTAGTGAATGAAGATACCCCTACCTGTTTTGGAGAAGAAATCCTAGTCTGGCATCACATTTGAGAATTTTGACTTACAGGCATCGATGAACGATGGCCATCGTGTTACATATAAACTTATGAGTCCTCTATCTCACAAAAAAGTAATTTTGCCAATAGGAATTGTTTTAAAACGATAAAATTAGAATTTCACATAACACCAGCAGTATATTGGTAATATAAATATTACTGGCCATGCATATACTACACGCGTACTTAGACTTAATGAGGCTACAGTTGTCTTTAAAATTAACGCACACATACGCACCACTCATGCTCATTACTCGCTACACATTACAAGCAAAACTGCTTACTGCGCTATCAGAGGACAGCAATAATTGTGTTATTGTTAAAGAATAGTTAACAAAATTATTAAACTACATGTTATCTTGGAACTTTTAAGGCACTTGAGACAGAGATTTTCTACCTAGTTCGAGTATTGACCCACCATAATCAGATTCAGTGTACCATAAGACAAAATTATTCATATTTGTAAAGTTATGATGAGAAATAAATATTTACTATTACTATTATCTATGAAAACTTTAAAATACTACGAACATGAAAGTATAATTGATTCCATTCAGTGCTGCACCATCATTTTAATAACAGGCAGCGTCGGTATTACACGCTTTGTTGTCGTGGATAAAGTGCCTACCGCAGCCAATATTTGGATAAGGGCACAACAGACAATATTATGTATTTAAGTTCTAACGCTATTTAGTTTAGTAAGATGAGTGACAGGAAGTTTCTAACTACCAAGTATGCTAAATATACAAAAGGAAATAGCATGTTAAGTAGTTTCGTGTATGTTTTAGGTGACCCTCAAGACATATTATGTCTTCTTCCAGTGTAGAGGTAGTGTTTTGTATTTAGTAAAATCCTTTTGAAAGTTTGTTAACAACTAAAAGTTATTTTTTGGAGCAAGATGTGAGGTACTTCTTATTGCTATCAACAGAATTTTGGCAAACTTAATCAAAATATTGTATAGATTTTTAAATACACATATGATGAAAGTAAAAAGACAGAAAAAAGTGAATCGAGAATTTGAATGTTACTTGCGTTTGTTTATCGCCGATATTTTCGCTTGACCAATAGGTTGAACATGAAAAATTGAAAGGTTTCAAATATTAAAGAAAACAATTAACCAACATCCATACAACAATGAATATTGCCACGATAATTCAAAGTGCCGTAATTTCCGTACCGTCAGTTCCATGCAACTAAATCTACGTCCAAACGTACAACAGTCAACCCTAGCGAACGGGTAGGAAACGAGGGATATAGTCTTATTTAGAATTCTGTATGCGCGAAGGGGATAGCTGTATTTCGGTTATTGCGTTTAAGGCGATAGTAGGATGACATCGACTAGCCATTGAACCTCTGGACAAGACTGGATTTGACGGTTTGTGGTTGCAATCGAACCGACTAGGACGTTTTAATGGGTAACGATGCTTCGTTTTTTCACGCAAAACAATATTTCTTTGCATACGAAAGATAAACGATAAACAACAACATCAATTTTATTTAAGACGCAACAACATAATTTCTACACTTAAGGTCAACAGTGTGTTATGATTTTTGCCCTCTACATAAAAAAAAAACAATTATTCCAATAACAATACATCCTAAAACGATAAAGGTAAAAATAAGTTACCTATCTCGACGTCGCTAAGCCATAACACGCATCTTGCCCTAGACTATAACGACATAAACATAAAAAAGAAAAAGTAGACTTCGCACAACAAAGTTTATTAGGGACAGAAATTTAAGGGTCTGTGTTAAAGGCGACCTCTTTCATGGTTGAGATTTAAAGGGATTTAGAGTAGTGATGTAAAAAGTAATATTGAATCTGGTATATAAATATCGGTATTAACACTTATAGAGTATTTTATGCGTTAAAATTAACTTTGAAAATGAAGAAATTTCATAGAAGCGTTATTTGATCCCCTAAGGCAAGAAGTTTCTAAAATGCTTTTCTTAGTGAATGCTTACAGTATCAAAAACATCAGTTGACAAATTTTAAGAATGATTTTTAAAATGAACGGATGATAAGTGTTATTAACTTTACGAGTATACGTATATATGTTAAGATATATTCTTAAACTTTCATGATGATAAATGTTAGGTAATTCAGAGGTATGAAATACCTGCTACGTTCTCGAAATAGTTCCAGATTATAAACATTTTAGATTATAGTATTTCGCGTTAGTAGTACTAGCAATAGAGCGATTATTGGAGTTATGTTTACGGAAAATTATTTTTTTTTCTATATTAAGAGTCGAGAGAGAGTAAGTAAGAGAGAGAGAGATGCCAAAGTGATTCTACTCTACCTGATGGAAAGCATGAATAGAATCCAAAAGTTATGGTCACCATAATCACTTTATATGCAGACAATGCAGAATGGTGACTTACACTATGGCGGCCTAGACGAGATGAGAAAGTGAGATGCTTTTTCATCGTGGCAGTGTAAGATTCACACAGTTACCACAATAATTGTCACACCTGTATCCATAGGCCTCGCACTCACCAACGAAAAACGAAACACGACATCACGGATGCTATCGCTTTATGTTGGACTTCTGTAGGAGCTGCCCCGGTCGAGCCGGCCCGTTCGTGCTAAAATCAGCGTGACTCTTTGGATGACAAGACATCTCTCTCATTCTACTCAGTACTATAATAGTTATATTTTATATTATTTTAATCATTGTAGTATTTAGCTCTATTAAATTTATAATATGACATATGCTTTGCTTCAAGTGAGGTGTATATAGAAATAGAATGCAATGCAAACGAATTTAAAATAGTATAATAGAAGTATGCAAAAATACACATAAGGTACAAACATAATCAATTTGAAACTAGAAAAACAGTTTCAATACACGTCACAAAAGCTTTGAAGTGTTATTAACACTTCCAGTGGTTTTATTTACGATTTTGGAGCATGAAATTAGATTAGAAATCGCAACCATGATTCTTTCACAGAATTTTTTAAGCTTCTTATCAGGTAAAGGTAAAAATATTCTTAACATATATTACATCAAACTCATTCCATAGGAATTACTTGTAACAATATATGTATTAAATGAGTTTTGTTTATATAGTTTGGATTATATAGAGAAATACGCCTTCCTCATTGATACATATGACATAAAGTAAATGTCAACATAAATTCAACGCAGTAAGTAAATTCAGGTATATAAGTTTGAAGAATCCTTACTTTTTTTCTGTTTTATTTCACATAAAGAATGTTTTTCGTACTGTACCTGTCGTAGGGAGACCAAGGGTATGTCTGGGTCTGCCGGCGAATCAGTGTATCCCTTAAAACTCACGGTGGCCTACCTCGGCAGTCGGGAGGAGCTCCAGAAACGGATCGATGGCTTCTGGAATCTTCCTTGTCGTACCTCCTGAGATAACCACAATCACCCCCAAGGCAGGACGTTATCGTACCTCTCACTATTCTATTGATTGAAGAGGTGGAACACCGTCCCGCCTTAAATAATCAGGGCTGCCCCGAAATATCTTCCATTTGTGAGGCAATATTTCAGGGCTAGACAGGATTCCTATTCTAAAGTTATTGCCCTAACCCAAACTGACCTATATTCGAAGTTAAGCACACTTTATATTACTGTTGATTTTGTCTAATGACACTTTTAGCAGTTTTATATTTTCTCAAACGGTGCCTGGGGTACACTCTTTTAGGTTTATGTATATTCCCAAAGGTTTACAGGAAATACATGTAATTTCCTTTTACTCATATAGAAGTGGTATTTGTTATTTGCATTTATATAACACGCATGGTAAGTGTAATGTATTTTTAGAAAAAAAATCTTTTTAATTAGATGCAACAATTGATTTTGAATCTAGTGGCAAACGCATCACAGTGTCAATCGAGATTTGGTATCGTTTAAATGTTATTTTGTCATTTTTATATTATAAAGTAAATATGTTTACTATGTGTAGACAGACCTGTTATCTAGTGATTAATGAACCTGACTGTTAAACCAGACATTTTGACGTTCACACACACACACACGATAAATAGTGTATTAAAAACTGAAACACTTGTTCTGCGTACGGTTGTTATATGCCTATTATTATATATTACATACTTTATTATAAGTTTATAAGTATGTTTATTTGAAAATCTATATTATTATGTGATTGGTTGACTACAATATGCCGGCTTCTATTACATAAGTATGACTAAAATTATAGATGGTTAAGTATAGGACTTTTCATATCCTTATGTGGTAGACAGACCTGCGAAGCTACGTCTAAATGTATTTGTATGTAAAAAATTAGTTAGTATGTTTTTTATCTGTTCGTTTGCTTTTGTTTTATGTTTACGAGAATACCGGTTTTCATAGCCGAAAACAAGCCATAAACTACATACAACACCATTTTCCTTATATCGTGTTATGCCAAAACTTTTTGCCTATGTTTTTACAGAAAGCACCGAACCACGAGAGATATATACCAGTTTTCTCATCCCCCCCACCTGAAGATGACCACGGAAAGTTGTGTAAAAACCTTATTTTGGTCGGAATTAAGTTACCAAAGTTTGGTAAACTTTGTCGTCGAACCTTATTAAGGGACCGAAACGTATGACTCATATATTTATTCAATGTTATTTAATAAGTTTCCAACTTTCTAATAACTCATGTTCTCGAAGAAAGTCTTTTGCTGATAAACATATTGCCCCGTTTAGAAGTATCGAAGTATTTTTAGACTTAGATTACTTTATGTTAAACCGTCGAGGCGTGGCTTTCAGAGTTTGTTTAATGATCATTCCATAATTAACTACCTGTGATAATACGAACTTCTAAATTAAATAATCCGGTGCTAAATATTTTATATTCAGAATTTTTTTCATACACATTTCGATTATTGTTCAACTTACAAGCTAAACAATAATTAAATTACTCAATGTTTTACCTCAATTTAAATTCTAAGTGATCTTTAGATCCATCAAAGGGTACTCGTATTTCTAGTTCAACGATTTTCAAATGGAATTTGGTACAACTCTACGGGACAGTTACCGAACACAAATCAATGAAGTACAGTCTTACAATATAGTACTCAAGCTCAATAGTATCTCCGAGATAAATTCCACTTATTTAAGAGCACAATGCTTTAAAAACTAACGTACAAATACACAGGCATTATATCTGTTCTTTTTAAATACTTATGTGATTATTTGTTTGTACAAAGAAAACTTTTATAATAAATACTCTACGACAAAGACTACTTGTCGAAGACCATCCAGATAAAAGGAACTCGTTTGACCTAGTAAGAACAAGACACAAATAAGTCGCCGACATCGATAAACATTGTGTACCAAATCTGTTTTCTTTTTACGCTTAGTTTTCTTAATTTAATTCTTGTTTCTTTTTCAAAGACATCAAATGGCAAATACTTCGATAAGTTTAAGATAATATATCGAAGTATGTTTCATGCTGCTCATGTGTAACATTAAAAAAAATCTATAAAACGAATGAATGATTTATAAATAATATTTTCTTAGGAATAATGACACGATAATGATTGAGTCTATTGTTTACTATTCGTATATGTATGTAAGTATCACATTACAGAATAAGCTACAATCTTACTGAATTGTGTAAATTAAATTTCAATAAAAGTAAACATATTCATTAAGAATCTTTCTAGAGTTATACTGACATCACTAGTATAATACAGTCACAGCTGAATGTTTCATTTTTAAAAAAGATCCATCGAGTTCGCAGACATCCCCAATATACATACAGTAATAAAATCGTTAATATTATTAATTATTTTCAGATTTTTTGTAACGAAATCAAAAACGACTCTCCCTTCAGCCTATTTAGTACACAATCGTTCAAGTGCGAATTGAACTTGCTTAAATACAATTCTGTGCTACAGACGTAGTAGGTAACGTTTTCACATACAAATCAACTGCAAATGCAAACCTGTACACGCATCATTACGACATTAACTAACTGCTCTTAATATATTTTTATTTAAACTGTTGTGAAGATGATTTATGTTCTGTTGTATAATATTCTGAAACAATAAAATAATATTCTGTTTCTCACAACCATTTCAATCAATGTAAATGAGAAGCAGATCAATCGTGAAGACCAATTTACATTTGACGAACTTGACAAACCAAATGTGTCTAACGCACTGCATCGCCAAAGCAAACCCGTTTGTTTACTAAACACTTTACTATAGTGAACTGGAAGTGGTCATATATAGATAGTGGTATACATGCACGTTAAATGACGCCCACGTTATGACATGACACACATGGATAAATATACAAAACCCTCTACAAGTTCCTAATTAAATTAAATATTTTAATTGTAGTTAAACTTTTGTAACTGAATTTCGTGTTTTAGCTAGTGTTATTGGTGTTATTCAGAATTAATATTTTCATGTTAGTATGTAATTTATACATTTTATTTTTTTTTATTTACGACCTACCAAAGTGACCTACCTATTAAATTTCTATGGTACACAAAGCAAAAAGAAACCATTGTCTATGTCCTACTAATGTTGTGTACAATTGGCGACTAAGAATGCCTTAATCTCTATCATTCAGAGTTTAAAAGTAGTAATATATACTCGTGTATATATATATATATTTACATATATATTGTGTAAAAAATGACTATCCAAATGCAAACGCTTTGTTTATAAAAGACGATCAAGTGCGTGCTAAACTAGTGTAGAGATAGATCTATACTATGAATACAGCATGTTTTTTGAACCACTTAATATTCCAGTTAAAGAGTAAATTTTCTCTTGAAATTATTGTACGAATGGCGTAGTAGTTATAGCGGTCCCGCGCCGCTTTCTACTGCGCTGAGTATTGTGGGTTCAAACTCCACACGGGACTACACTTCATGTGATGTACAAATTGTTATTCTGAGTTTGGGTGTTCTTTGTGTCCGATCTTTGTATGTTTGTAAAATCATGCGACACAGGAGAAATTCTTAATGTGGACGTTGTATATCAATGAAATTTATTTGCTTATACTTTTATAATATAACTCAAACAGCACTATTTGCGTAGGTCCAAACGTAACCTAAAATTTTGGGATGACACTCCAAGGCAAAGTGATTTAGTAATAAAACCGTTTTTTGGTAAACCCAATTCGTAGTACGAGCCGTTCCCAGAGGTTAGATACAGTAAAATATTGAAAAAGTTTTCGATTATTATTCGTGAAAGCTTCTAAGAAGTTCAAGGAGCGGGCAAGATTTTATTAGCCACGCTTAGTCAACATGAACAAAACAGTTTAGTAATATAAGTCGTAACTGAGTTTGTAGACTTGTTCTCGTTGAACGAAGGCAAAAGTATTCAACCGACCCTTGCCAACCGAAACTGTTGATCTTCTTGTTTAAATTTTCAAATTTATTTAATATTCAGCATTTCTTCTTTTATCATTTTTATTTTGTACATAAGTTTTATTTATGAAACTGTAAACGTACTATCATTAATGATATTAAAAACATAGCAAAATATATTTTATTATTCCAATGATGCCGGTGAACAACATAACTGCAAAGAGAAGAGAAGGTGACTGCACGATTGGCCTAGTGGTTTAAGCAGTCGCCACGCCGCTCTACACTTCGTTGAGTGTTGTGGGTTCAAATACTACATGGGGCAACACTTTTTGTGATCCATAAATTGTTGTTCTGAGTCTGGGTGTTATTTGTGTCTATTTCTTGTATGTTTGTTAAGTCCCCCACGACACAGAAATTATTCCTAATGCGGGCGTTGTCTTTTTTTAAAAAAAAGAAAGAAGGAAAACTTGAAAAAATCTCTCTACCAACACGTTTGGCCAGCGTGATATAGCAGACAAAAACCTGCTTCCTAAAGAGAGACCAACGTCCAGCCGCACACGTCATTATCTCATTCAGACTCTGACTGCTAAACTGAAGGTCGTAGATTCAATTTCCACCCAGGACAAATGATTGTGTGATAAGCACGAAATTCTGTGTCTGGCTGTAATTTTCTGTATTCATTACTGTTGATGAACATACGTAAGTATGTTATAAGTGGATACTATAGCAAAAGCTCTGTTTAATTTGGAATCAGACAGCCGTTGTGTGAGATGTGTGATTAATGCTTGTTTCACTACCAGTGAGACACCTACCTATAGAAGATGGCAAATTTTTTGAATAGATTTACTAAAATTAAAAGTTAAGTCAGAAGTAAAGGCTTCAAAAGAAAGGGAATACTCAAGTCGATGAATATAGGAACGTTACTCAAGCATTAGTTCCAATATTGTTAAATGAGACTATTACCTAAATAAATTTCGTTTATGTATCGTCTCAAAGTTTATTGTTTGATTTCTGTAGATTGTTACTAGGTAGTAGAGCCAGTGATGAGAGCTGATGATGAGATGAGATGATGAGCCAGAGAGGGGCAGTACTACCCTCCCACAGAAAACCAATCTAAAGAGCCAGTATTCTTGTTGTCGTGTTACGTTGATGAGTGTAAGACCGGAGGCCCATTAATGCAGGGGTGACAGTTATCGTGGTAATTGTGTAAGCTTTACACTGTCACGATGACTGTCATGCCTTTTACGTCCCCAAACGAGGTGTGAAAAAGCATCTCACTAGGCCGCCGTAGTGTGGGTTACCATACTGCATTATTTGTATTTGCAATGAGTATGGCGACCACAAATCTGGGATTCTATCCATGCTTTCCATCAGGCAGAGTAGAGTCACTTTGGCAGGCTCTTAATATAGAAAAAAAGTCTCTTGATGGCTAATATAATGACACACTGCCTTGAAATTAAAGTATTAGAATAGAGCTTATTTTAAACTCACAGTTTTAAAAATATGTTACGTGGTCGGAACTTGTGATCAAAATGACAAAGTTATTTGCTTTATATAATTTCTTATCAACTAAATTTGACGGGCCTATCGGTGAGTGACCCTGTCTGCTAGGCTGGATGTCGTGAGTTCGATTTCCACCCAGAACAGTAAGCGTGTGACGAGCATGATGACTTTTTCTGTGTCTAATTTATCTATAATATGTACTTAGAAAAATAAAAGTATGTTTATTAGTAGTTTGGTTACCGTGGCGCAGGCGCTGCCTAATTTGCTTCAAGCAGTCGTGTGTGAGTTGTGTGGAGATATTATTATTATTCTCTCTATTTCACTGATACATATATACACATTAATTACATTTTTAAATACGTACGAAGGAATACAAAAATAAGTATTTAAAAATATAAAAAATAGTAGAACACCGACATCGGGTACAAGGACCAAGACACCGGTGGCTAGGGCTCCTAAGTCAGGAACCACCTTACTATACGGGCCGTGTCAAGGAAAAAAAAACTCAAATTATACTCATACTTTATTATTATTATTATTTCTAGTTCTTAATATTTTTTCTAAATACTTAACGATACAAAACTTTCTAGCTACACCTTGTATGGTTATTTTAACGGTAAAAGCGTACTACTTATCGTTAATCTTTACTAAACAATGACATTCTGACATATTTATGTGGTCACATCCAAAAAACATATTTATTACAAGTTCTTCACAATCACTCTTCCACTTTCATGCCTTTAGAACTCCCATCTGATATATAGCAGTTCTAATTCCTACTGTTGGCTGCTCTCCAAGTGGTATACCTACGTTTAACTTAGTGCCACGAACTTTAATATTTGTCGCCCGAAGATATATTGAACTTTATCGTCGGATATATTAGATCCTGTTTGTTTACATAGATGAACTTATTTTGTATCACTTTAGTGTCTTAGATTTCTCAACAGGGAAACTTTATTTAAAGTTGGAAAGTGTTGGTGGTATTGAAATATTTTTTTAATTCATTTTAAGGGTCTGCTAAAGTGACTTTAGTCTGCCTGATGGAAAGCATGAATAAAATCCAAGAGTTCTGGCCACTATTATCATTATCAATGTAAACAATCCAGTATGGTAACTCACAGCATAGCAGCCTAGTGAGATACTTTTTCACGCCTCGCTTGGAGACGTAAAAGGCATTACAGTTATCGTGGCAGTGTAAGTATCCCACACTAGCCACGATACAATCACTGCTACATCAATAGAATCCGGTCTTGCACTCAACAACAGAATGTAAGTATGTGGGAGGGTCAGTACACTTGGCTTGAGTTGGGGTCAACTTTCGCACCCTGACCTCACTCGAGCAGCCCAAAACTTCCTATAACATTAAGCCGCAACCGTCTTTCAACAAAATCATGACACACGAAGAATTCCATTATACCGACGCTTCGTAATCATCGTAAGGTTTTAGAA
Source organism: Hypercompe scribonia (assembly GCA_949316085.1). Taxonomy (NCBI): domain Eukaryota; kingdom Metazoa; phylum Arthropoda; class Insecta; order Lepidoptera; family Erebidae; genus Hypercompe; species Hypercompe scribonia. Next base: position 2,861,009 of record OX438981.1, read on the forward strand.
CCAATGCCATTGAATCCTGCACTGCTATCCGCGATCTCGCCTATGTTACACGTCCAAAGTATCATATTTTTAAACCAGTATTAGTTGACAATATTTCCACTACGATGAAATCAGTCAACTATGTTAGCTGATAGCTTAGAAAAGTTTTGGATTTAGAATATTTCGATTTTTATACTAAGTAAGAATACTTGTGTAATATCTAATGTGTGTATATATAAATACATATATAGTATAGTTATAATGCGTATATCTTAAAACCTGAAGTTAAAAAAAAGGCATGCTCAGACCGTGGCAATTGTGAGACACGGTCATCAACCTCTTGAGCTTGCTCAATCTAATTTGATAGGTAACCTTTCTTCTTTCTTCTCTAATCCAGTTTTCCTTTTGTATTTTATCAAACTTTTAATTTCCAAAGTTCATTGTTTAAAGCCATACAATGCCATGATATTACTTGAACAAGTTCAAATTAAAGTTGATAAAACGTGAGTGTTGAACACGTCTCAGCTTGCTTTTTGAGTACACAGGCATGAGTGTCTTTATACTCCAACGTTTCGCAAAGAGTCATAAAGATACAACAAATTTAAAGAAAGTATTTGAACAATAAAAATGCCGCTAGTATAACAGAGATTTACGTTACGTAACACTCGAGAAGCGTGGCAGCGGGATTTTTGTGTCACCATTATGAATAGTGTCAATATATCTTGTTTTTTTTTTGGCTCAGTCGACGGAACAGAGTGAGATAACGTATGTGACTTGTCACTGATTTAACTATGGCTCTTCTCGAAACATTATGTCTAATAAAATATCTCTAGTCTTGCTAAATGTGACATTTGGGTAATCATTTTGGTTTAAGAATTCTAAATACCTTTACGTCAAATTATGTACAAAGAATGATTATATTTCCAAAGAAGGTTAGCATCAGGCAAGCAAGTGGCTATAAAATAAAAAATCATAACCATTTCGTAGTGAAACGAAAAAGTTCGAATAGAGGATATTGAGTGATCAAAGAAAATGAAGAAAAAAACTTTTTGAGCTTAAACATCTTAATATATTAATAGACCTTTGTACGATGATAAAATTTATATTAAATTATTATGTCTGTTTAGTAGGTGTAGTGAATTACTTAATAGTAAAACCTAAAAATTAATGTGCTGAAATATACCAACAAGAAATATAAAAATTAATTAGATCAAAAATGTTTCTGTAGCCATTAACCCAAGATTCTATATTCAGATACATTTTGTCCCGGCTTTTGTACGATGAGTAAGACCTGAGTAAAATTAAGAGTGTATCCCGTGCCAGCCTTTAATCATCTAAACGCATTAGTTGCAAAAAGATTTAAATCTCCAAAATCCTTCGTATTTTAAGAGCAGGGATAGAGCTCTAAGACGATTTTATGCTCCAAGAGTCAGTGTGGGGCAGCTAAGAGTATTATTGAATCTTCAATGTGTGATTTTGGTTGGGCTTAATTTATTCTTTTAGTTTTGTATGCGGGGATAGTAGCGGCTCAGTATTGATGTAGATAAGAAGCTTTGAAACGTCCCCTACGTTTGAAACGAAAATTTAGGTAGCTGTATTATTTACTACGCCAAGAAGCGCAAAAGCTTTTGGTGTTCTGACGAGAATTTGGTTCATAAAATCTTGCTATGAACACAATATTTGTGAAATTTATCTATGTTTATACGAAACTCAAGCTATTTTCAAAAACAATTTGAAGTACAATTTTTTTTGTGATTATTTAAATACGTATGCGGAAGGATCATTTTGTGTAAAAATAAATGAAGAATAATGGGCGCATTGAATAATGTCTTACAATTCTAAATATCATTAAAATTATTGCAGTACTTTTGATCTGTGGTTAATTTTATCCACTATTGAGTCTGTATAAGAAATTATATTTGAGAAATTATCTTATTTACTGCCATTTATTTTCATGTTTCTTAATAATAATTCCAGGGAAACAGCGTTTTAAATAATTTTACATAAACATATTATCCTAGGGGTAAAATCTATAAATCTATAAGTATTATTGTTTTCTGGTTCAGTATTTTAAATATACTAAACAATGTTTTAGTCAGTTCAGCACATACTCTCTCTTTCTCTTTCCATTAAAATTGAAAAAACTCTCCAAACTAAAATCCCAGATAAACTCTTCAAGCGAAGCTTACTCACATATTTTAAGGCTTGCAAACTAACAACAGAAGTCAGTCTTTGGACACCAAATTATATATTCTCAATAATATATTCTCAATGATAATAATACTCAGATTCATGTTAATAAAAGCACTTATATGCACAATTTTGACAATTTCTCCGATTTCTTCAAGCACCGTCGTATCTGTGATGGGAAACTATGTGTTTTTTTCAATATGGCAATCCATGTACACGTAAGGATCATTTTGTGTAATAATAAGGGAGGAACAATGGGTGGCATGTGTATCAAAATACAGGAAAACGCAACAAAGGCATTCATTTCAGGTCATGTCAGGTTGACCTGGCACTTTTATTAGCTGGACTACTGTTCGTTTGTGTTCTGTATTTAGGAACGCTTCATTGTGTTTTTTCAATTTTGCTGTGCAACATAGTGTCTTTATCGTGACATATTAAAAGATAATGTTTTTTAAGTAACAACAAAAATATCTTTTGTTATACTCTATTTATTTGTCTATTTCGTGGGATGGATGTAACTAAAAAAATTTGAGAAACGTAATAGTTTTTGCCACAAGCTTACGCCTGTGCCAGCTTTAATTACTTAAAGCTTTAAATTTGCCACCAAAAAACACTCTGACTTCTAATCTATCCGTATACATAGAAATTTGAAGATGATTTATGTATGTTTTATAAACTCTACACACTGAGCTGAAATATTCGTGATATACACAATCAGTTTCAAAGATTATTTCAGTCATATTTCAGTCATTTTTCACGTCAGCTTTATTCTTGATAGCTCACAACGTAGTACATTGAACTTTGAAAGGATATAGCTAGCAATTTTTGTACATATTTGTATTGCTTTTAAAATATTCACTTACAATTTTTTTTTGGTATTGAGGATTTAGCAAAACAGGTTAATCTAATGTACGAAGCGGAAACCCTTTCTTTTTTGTAAATCTAATGGTACATTATACTATTTATATTTAATAATATAATAATAATAAATAACCACGCAGATCTCACACACGGCTGTCTGATTTCAAATTAGGCAGGTGCCATGGTTACCAGACTGCTTAGAAATATACTTAAATATTTCAAAATACATTTATATTATATATAAATTACACTCAGATACAGAACAAATAATCATGCTCATCACACAATTTTTCTTGAGTGGGATTCGAATCCATGACATTCGGCTTAGTAGTCCAGGACAGACGTCCAGACAGACAGGACTAGACTAACCCGTCAAATTAAGCAAAAATGTAGTATCAGATAATGCTAATTTCACTGATATTTTCCAACAAATAGGCTGAAATAAATACATACACATATTTCTCTATCACCACAAGCAATTAACTGTACTCTAAGTAATCTCACAAAACCTACCCTGAAAGTTGTTTTACAAGAAGCCTGTAGAGCACACACTGTATATCAACTCGAGATGTCACTGTCAGACTGAGCTTCACAAAGGGTAACTTTGCTAGACCGTCTTGTCTCACTTGTCTGGCAAAACCTTATTTGTTAGTTTTATTTTTCTGACAATTTATTTATGTAGTTTTAGAGTGATAAGGTTTATCTCATACATTTATTAAATTTATTTTTTACTATTTTGGTTAACTAGTTGAGTTTTAGTTAAACACCAGCATCAACTTAGCATCAAGCACATTGCTTGATTTTTGAATTTCTTTTGAAATGCTTTACTTCTAAAAGAGTATTAAATCAAATCAACCTATCGCCATCCACTGTTGAACGAAGGTCTCCACCAAGGAGTGCCAACTATACTAATCTTGGTCAAGCTACATCCATCTGCTGCCAGCCACCTTCTTCAAGTCGTTGATCGTTTGCTCAATCGTCGTCCCTACTCTAGCACACTTCGACTCCCGTGACCATAGGTTCGTCTGGAGATATGGTCTTCTCATTTTCATTTCAGCGTACTGGTTCTCCGTGCGATGTATAAAAAAGCATAAAAATATTTTATATATTTTTAGTACTTTTCAAAACTTTAGTTTCTTAAAATGACTAATGGAGCTCTTATAGAAACCCTTTTTTTTCCGTCTTTCGATCTGCACCAGCATGTCATTTTACCTGTTCTGTTAATGTGTCTTAAACTCAAAAAACTGTCTGTCAAAACAACATGATAAACATTAAAAGTCAGTTTCACTACCTTCTCATAAAGTCCACGATGGACTAATTTAAATATATCTACGAGATAACAATTCGGTTTCATAAGTCTTAGATACAGACATATGTGTTAGATTTACGTATAAACTCGCATATCAGCAATCCCTATCTAATAGCGTTTAATGACAGACAGCTATCTCAAATTCTATCAGAATATAGATACTAGTTCTGACATTAACAAAACTTTAACCCAGTATTATGGTAAAAGCTAGTAAGTTATTAACTTCTCTATTATTACCATAGGACACCGTTGACTAAGAGCTAGTTTTACCAGTTACTGATTAAGTTTCAGATTGTCATCTGTCAAATAAAAATATTTAACAGGTAAAGATTTCTGATAACATACATATGAAATGTACGATATGAGATGCTGATATATGTGCCTCTCTAAGTCCTATGTCCATCTGTGGACTTTTAAAGTGTGTTGATATTATTGCTGTAGTACTATTTTTGAAAGTTGATACCACATCTTTTTCCACTTAACTTTTTACCTATTGCACCATTTTCCTTTTATAAATAACTTAAAAATTAACAGCACAGCATAAATTAAAATTTCGATAAAACAGCAACAATTATTTTATCGATATTTTTGTTTTATGTTACGACACTAAAGACAAATCACTCATCTGTGTCGCATCCAGTTACCCCGCATATCTTGAATGTAAGCTCAAACACTTCTCCATACATTTGTGTTGTGTTAATTTTAATTCAATCTAGACTGTTTGTTTTTACTAAATTTACTATTTCATTTACAGCAGTTATTTAACTATAACTTGGAGTGTGGTTATTCTAAGCTTATTTTATGATAACATTGATTCTGCTGATGATCTTAGTATGGTAAATCACTATCTGATATTATTGCACTAGTAATACAATAACCTCGTTGATCAAATGGTTACCGTATGCGACTGCCGATTAAAAGATCTTGGGTTTGGGGTCGGGTCAAAAATTGTTATATTTTTTTTAGATTATGGATAATATAAGCATATTATGCTTAATAATAGCCCTGACTATGGAAGTTATGGAAGTCAGTTTTGCACATGACCTGACGGTGAATAAAAAATAGTAATATCAGACTGTGAGAGTGAGGGAACAGACAGGCAACCTATATTTGTACACACACTTATTCATTATAATGTTGTCTACATTGAGACTGACCGTCGTGGCTGAAGTACTAATGAAGAGTGCACGGTTCGGACTGTACGATTGGCCTGGTGGTTTAGGTGGTCGCCACGCCGTTCTCCACTTCGCTGAGTGTTTTAGGTTCAAATCCCACATGAGACAACATCTTCAACATCCATAAATTGTTGTTCTGAGTCCGGGTGTTCTTTGTATTCATTTCTTGTGTATGTGTAAAGGCTCTGCGACACAGAATTTATTCCTGGGGCGTTGTCTTTTAAAAAGAAAAAAGTGCATTATAGTTATCTGACATTTATGTCTGTTTCCGAGACTTGTGAAATCAAAATTTGTAGTTATCTGGCAGATAAGTTCAAAATTCTCTATTAGGGACTTTAACTGCATGTGGCAAAGCTATCCCTAAAGCTTTACATCATTTACTGGTGTCCATCTGTGTACTGAACCTACATCAAGCCTTATTCCAAACATTTGTTTAGTACCGACTTGTTTTACTAATACCTGCTGTACCTTGTAGAATTAGGCAACATGTGGCTCCCTTGAGCTAAGAACGACATGTTTACGTAATAATGTGTGTAGGTCAGATTGTCCACCAGAGATTTTGAATAAGGTTGATAAAGCTGTATGATTTCTTATTATATTTAACATTAGATTTAAGTTTTGATTGTTCTGTCTTTTGTACGTCTAAATAGAGATACTTATTATTTACTTCTGTTCAAAAATGACAATGAAAATTACAATATTTTTATTTCACAAAATCATAGACTCAAGACCCATTGATGCTGGGGTGACAGTTATCGTTGTAACTGTGTGAACTTTATACTGCGACGATGACTGTCATGCTTGTTACGTCCCCAAGCTAGGTGTGAAAAAGCATCTCATTAGGCCGCCATAGTATAGGTCACCATACTGTATTGTCTGCGTTTACAATGAGTATTGTGACCACAACTCTTGAATTTATACTTACCATCAGGCAGAGTGGAGTCACTTTGGCAGGCTCTTAATTTAGAAAAAAGAATGTAGTATACTAGTAGGTATTAAAATTCAAGCATGCGTATATCGTGATACATTTGAAAATTCAGATATACACAACCTATGAATCAAACTCACGTACACACACATACATAAATTTACATATGATCCCTACTACTGTATTGACTGTACGAATGTCATTGTGGTTTAAGCGGTCGTCAGGCTGTTCTCTACTGCACTGAGTGTTGTGAGTTAAAACCTCACATGGGATAACACTGTGTGATCCACAAATTGTTGTTTTGAGTCTGAGTGTTTTATGTGTTTGTTTCTTGTATGTTTGTAAAGTAATCCGCGACATAGGATATATATACAAAGGCGTTAAATTTAAAAAAAGAATCTTATACTATACACACTATTGTATTTGAAGCTCCAGTCTCGTAATATGTTGTTATGTTGTAATATAATTATTAATATATAAAAAATATATTCATATATCATATCTTTTGGTTTCGATATTACACCGAGTACATTATATAGAATGTTAAGGATAAAGTATTCCGTTACATTATTTACTAATTATACTTTTATTCTGAACTGCTAATATATTTAATGAGCATTATTTTTGCGTCGTAATATCATTAGAAACTCGTAACATAATTTCTTGATAAATGTTCATTAATAATAAATTAATGTAGCAGTAAACTTACTCATTTCATTTAGTTTCATGATGATGTATACGTAACCGATTTGGGCCACGGTGATTAGCCTCTACGGAGACTACCCTCTACGGAGCATAGCCTCTACGGAGACTAGTCTCTACGGAAATCAGCCTCTACGGAGACTAGCCAACTACGCAGGATATATTATAGTGCACAAGTGTGTATGCAAACACAGGTGCATTTTCTGTTACTTCACTCTCACAATCCGACGGGACGACTTTCTGGCTCGACCCAGGAGAGATCAGGCGCAAGGGTGATGGTTTTACGTGCTCTCCAAGGCACTAGGCTCAAGACCCCAACTTCCAAACTCTGGGCTGTTAGTAAGTACTTTTATTATTAGAAAAACTCAACAACACTTTTTGTTTGGCTGACCTGAGAATCAAACCCGAGACCTCCTGATCGACAGTCGCATACGCTAACGACAATACCAACAAGGTAATTGAGTTGAGGCCTTTAATTATATATATTTTATTATAGTCAATACTCAACTTCTTTAGCTCGCCTAGGGAATGGGGGCAGGTTTACTCAGCAGCCACAGCTCAATAGAATAGTTGTTTTTTCTACTTCACTAACAACAGCTAGGCAATAAATTTCATACACACACATATATTACATGATGCGTGGGCAGACTCAAGAGATGTGATGTCACGGCGTTAATGAAACCGGTGTTAAGCAATTCCTTCCTTGCTTTTCAGCAAATAAGTCACGTTAAGGAGGCCCAACATCTAGTTGCTATTGTCCATGGATAGCATAGTTACTTACCATCAGGTAAACCATAGAACATAAAAGTAAACATTTAAAGTGCGAGCAACGATAAATTCCAAGAAATTCTTTCTCGCCGAGACGCACACAAAGATTAATAATATTGTACACATATACCGAAGTCTATGCTAATTCGTCCAAATGATGCTACTTACAATTTTACTAATTAACTTTAATAATGAACCTTATGTCTTTTAAATATGGTAACGTTTCATTTGCATATTTGTGTTTAAACGTGAACAGTACTTACCACATGTTTTCGTGCAAAATACTTTGAGTTACTCCCACAGGAAATACAGGTCCTTGCGTGCTCTCGTGATAATATGTAATGTAGTTAGCACTCAGATTTAATACACAAAGTTTATTTGTTTCTGGAGATTAGATCAAAATCTTTCGAGTACAACCGTTTTCACGGACGTATAGAAGTACCGGCTACTATGAACGATGAGCTCAAATTGCACTTTTACCTTTATTTTCTGAATCTGCTACTGTAAAATAGAAAAATAGAAATTAATCAAACAACCTTCTCAATTCATTTACAGTTTTTACGAAATGTGTTCTAATATCAAAATATACGTACACATACTATTTATATATAGAAGACAACTTTTTATTTTCCTAATTTAGAGCAAGGCCACTGACCTTATAGATAAATATTTGTAACATCAATAGTTTACCTTAAAGGCGGTCATTTGTACCTTAATACTCAAATAAAATTCGAACAGCAGACTCATCAAAAGTAATAAAGTCATGAGCTCTCTGAAAACAAACTTAAGTAGTTCGTATTACTAATATATTGTGGTCCAAAATTGTTAAGCACTTTTTTCTTTGTGAGTTCAGACAAAATGAGGATGATTAATCTATTTTTTTCGTAATTAATTTTTTGTTCTTTCTTAGCTCAAGTATTATGTAGTGGTTTTTTACGTACGGCAGAATATTATTTTAACGACCTCAAAGGAAAACCTTACATCTATATTTCAAAAAAAAAATACACAGTTGAAAGCAAAACTTCGAAGACGAAAACTTAAAAAACCATTTGCAACTGACTGAAGCTGTTCACGTTCATTTCGAATCAACCTATCGGCGTCAACTACTGAACGAAGGTCTCCCCCAAGGATAGCCAATCATCCTGGTCTTTTGCAATTCGCATCCATCCGCCGCCAGCCACCTTCTTTAAATCGTCGGTCACTATGTTTGCTCAATCGTGGTCTCCACTCTAGCGCACTTGGGCTCCAGCGATAATCGGTTGTCTGGAGATATGATCTTCTCATTTCCACTTCAGCGTACTGATTCTCCGTATGATGTCAATTACTCATGTTTTCTGTCGAATAACCTCGTTATGAATATTATTAGCCAGAGACATACCCAGCATCGCACGCTCCATCGTACGCTGAGCTATTTTAAACTTATGGACCAGTCCAATCCTGAGTATCGTCTCGGCTCCGTATGTCATTATGAATAAGATACACTGGTCAAACACCTTGGTTTTTAATGATTGTGGAATCGGTGACTCGAATCTTGACGAAGCTGCCCGTATGCTACCCAGCCCAAACGAATCCTCCTATCGGCCTGCCTATCAAAGTAATGCCTAGCAAGTTTAATAATTTGCCCAAGGTATAACAGCGCCATTTACGGTTAAGGGACTCGGGGATATACGCATAATTTTCTTTTCTTCGATGGTCATCCCCAGTTCCACTTGTTTTAAAGAATCGTCCAGACTGTTAAGCATTTCTCCCAAATTATGCAGTGATTTCGCCAGGATAACTATGTCGTCTGCAAACCGCAGATGTGAAAGGTATTGGCCATTAAAATTGATTCCTTGTCCGTTCCAATCGAGCGTTTTGAAGACGTCTGCTACTGTGTTGGTAAAAAGTTTCGGAGATATAACATCTCCCTGTCTTACCCCACGATACAATTGGATTGGTCTTGTGCTCTTTTCTTGTACCTGGACGGCAATTGTTGCAGCTTCATAGAGACATCTCATCTTCTCGTTACCTGTAAAAATTGTTCTTATTCTGACAAGTACAAAAGTTTAGTTGATAGTGTATCTACACACGAATTCTAACATTGCATTATCACCATTATAAAGACACGGCACTTATGTTACTAAGTTCAATATTCTAAAAATCTTCAATATTATTCACCTAAATCTTGAAAAAAACAAAACACGATATGTAGTAAATAACCAAACTAAGATACAATAAGCACAATTGCCTTAGAGTCTAATCTACCAGTTCTTTTCACCAAAATATATGTTTACTTAGCTTAACAATTCTCTTTTGATTACGAGGCAGTGGGTCATAGTATACTTATTGTATTCAGCGCGCGTTTCGTTTAGCCAACCCAAAAAAAACACGAGTAAATATGACACGAGGGGATGATAAACTGCCTTGTATCATTCTCGCACCGATGATTACTGTATAAACCCGCATATGAGCCCACGTCATGACGTTAAAGGAACGTGATGTGAACCTTTTGAATAGACGACTCGATGTCTCTTTAGAATCGTGTTTTAATATATTTTAAGGTACTTTTGTCGATCTTTTGGTGGTGATTACCTAATACTATGTTTTTAGCGTTTGCTAAATTTAAAGTTTTAATAATCTTTTTTTTAATTCTGGGCATACCATAGTGTCTCTACTCTACCTAATGAAAAGCATGAACATAATCCAAGAGCAGTGGTCTCCATACTCATTGTGAATGCAGACAATTCAGTATGGCGACTCACACTATGGCTCAATTCCATTCAAGTTAAGTATTTCTTCTGCAGTCTTCTTCTTCCTTCTCTGGTCCCTTTATGTGGCATCGAATCTCCTCATTTGCTAGTGCCAAGTCCTTCTATCTTGGGTTGTCGGTCCTGAGAACTTGACTTACTTCAGGTGTCATTCTACATTAGACTATCAAATCATTAGCGGACGGCCTCTGCCTCTTTTGTCTTCTGGCATATTTAGTGCCATTTTGCACTACATGATGCTTGGTGCGTCTTCCCGTATGTCCATAACAACAAAGACTTTCTGTGATTTTGAGGGTGATCGGTGTGATATGTGTTTCATCTGTAATAAACGGATTTTTGTAATAGTTATATATTATGTAAAAAATATACAGCCACTTCTATATGTCTTCTATAGTTACTTCAAATAATCCTAATTTCTTGTTGCCGGGTATCTTTGTCTTGACACTTGGATGACCATCACTTGGAGTCATCATTATATATTATTCTATATATGGGTTGGAATTTTTTCCTTGGCAAAGACTTTAAGACAAAGTGGATGTGCACTGGCTGGCTTACATGTCATAGAAGCTTCCATGTTAGAGTAGAAGGAATATAACGTTAAAAGAGTTAAATGGCGTCATAAATATTGAGCTGATCAGAGTTAAGAGCTGAAATCCACACCGTACTCCTTGACCATAACCTATCTACAATTATCTAAATCGCGCAATTTTTCTTGTGAGGTCGTTTCTTCAACAAAAAATATCGCTAGCGAGATACGAGATAGCCGGGGCTCGGGCCAGATGCTGGCAAACATATATTATGTTTTTACGCGGTTTCTCCAAATGTGCAGCTGGAGTAGAACTACTTTTTGTGGCGAAATATTAATGTGTCATGGCTATGACGTACAAGAAGACTTACTAGACACATACTTTAGCTCATTTATTTTAATCACAATGTAATCTATGTTAGGCATACGTAGATATTAATGAAGTAAGTGCATTAAATAGTAAGTAAATAAGTGTATATATATAAAAGGATAATTTTATCAATCTACAGCTGTCATTGAACGTTTGTTTATTTATTGTTCTGTTGGACAAAAGTTTCCGACAAATAGTACCAACTAGCCCGCTCATGGGCAATCCACACCCGTGTGCTGGCAGATATTTTCTTCAAATCATCAGTCCATCATGTCATAGGGTGCCCTATATTAAAAGTGTATATAAAAAAGAATTCGTCATCATCGTCCTTTAGAGGTAAAAGTAGACCTCGCCTTGGAAAAGAGGTTTAAGTTTACCAACATCCATACCACCTTGGCCAGACGGATTATTTTAGGATTTGCGTCAAGTTAAGTTTAGTTCTTAAAAAAAAATAGAATATAAATTGTATTCACAAACACAAATGTAATCTTCATGCATTTCTTTACTTACATATAATCAAATTTAAATTACATTACACATATAATGTTCAACGTATCGCACATTATAGACATATTTACTATATCAAGTTTACTGTACATCTATGTAAACCAAAAATAAAATTCTATAAAGTGAAGAACGATAATAAAAACGATAAATAAATTGACATAACAGCTGCACTGAGATTTACCTTATCGTTATGAGCGCGGGACAACTTCCTTCCCAGTTGAAATATGCCAAAAATATAGGTATGCAAATATTCTTTCACAATATTTTCAGTGAAAATATGGTAAAACCTGTTTTCAGACAAAATACATTTGAAATGTAAATTCTGACAAGCATGAGAGTTGAAACATGTATTTAGGTTAGAAGAACCTAGTGGACTACATCCAGCCCGTCATTTTTTTAATGAAAAGCCTTATAATATGAACTGAAATGGACAAATAAAATCGGATTTTCTATAAAATGATGGCAATATTATTGGATCAAAGAATCAGATCGCAGGAGTTTGAGTTTGATATTATTAGTTCTGAGAGGATTTATGAGACGAATCCTTTTTTGTGATCTAGCAATTTTGTAGGTATATAATACTCGTATATATTGTAGGTCACATTAATCATCTCACCAGTTGTACGTCGAGATCATCTAGGGTCGTCGATTGAATATTTTTGTACCAAAAGTTGTGACGATAGTGAAAGAAAACTTTGAACGTGGTAACCTGTACATACTAGTTTATATGTTTGCAATATTAACTTGTGAAAATTAAATATCAACCATTTCCATGTTAGGGTTAAAAAAATTGGACATTAACATCTGAATAACAGTATTAAGATGAGTGTATACGATTATAATATAACTAAGTTTAATTTTATTTAATACTTATAAATTTAAACTTATTTAAAAATTAAATTTAAATACTAGGAAGTAAAAAAGAATGAAAACATTTACAATATCAGCAGCACACAAGCGTCAAAAAATCCTCCACAACGTCGCCTATTGGTAATATTTCTGTGGCGACTTCCACATACAGCACAAACAGAAATACGTACTACAGCGCCATCTAGCGAAGACATATTAAACTACGGAGTATAATAAACTGCAGAGCGACTACTAATCCTGTATCGCGATATAGAAAACCTCATGGTGATTAATACATACACGACATCCCAACATTAATGATTTAGGCGCAGCCCACTAGGAATGATCACTACACCTGGTCGGAGGATTCTCTCTTTGTGTCGGAGGGACATGACACCCGTTCCTCCAGAATTCCCAGAAGACTTTCAGCGTATTACCACGTTGAATGGCAATGCTAATATTCTGTGCTAGACCTAAGCCGGCCTTCTGATCACGAAAAGCGTCGACCAGGTCAGATGGAGGTATATCTATCATGTAAAAATATAAGACGCTTTAAATTTACTCTGTTAACGTCAACATTTTACTTGCAACTTATCAATATAAAATTTTACCATGGTAAGCTCTGCTACGACATGAATATGCTGATTGGACAGGACTGATACCGATATCTGACAGAAAACTGATGCTAACCATTTCTTTAGTAACATTCACAAATGAGTATCTGAATTCACTACTAGACGCACGTATTTTTTTCTCACTATGATCCTGAGTCCCTTAGGTAAGACGTGAAAAAGCATCTTACTAGGTCGGCATAGTGTGGGTCATCATACTGCACTCGCAATGAGGATGGTGACCACCACCGTCAGGGGTCAAGGGTTGTAATGAACTTTTATCTCTTGAGTTGTAAGTGCCCATCTTATCATTAGGTAATTCATCTGCACCATAAAAAAACTTTTAGTATACATTATAACAACGTAAATATGACATAAATTTCTTTAAATTGTAAATAATATGTAAATTGAGCTAGAAATACGGTTAAAGTCACTTAACAGTTGTACCTAACCGTGCTAATGGGTAAGCTTATCTTGGCTAAGGAAGTGTCGTGTAAGTCACATTACTTTGTGAGAATGCACACACTGTACTAAAGTCAGATTATTGTCTACGAATATATTTGGTATGTTTGTATATACGAGTATCTCGGGAGTACTACCACGACTGAACTAAGAGCTTGAAATGCAGTTAATGTTATTAAAAGTAAGTTATAAGCTTCATAATACAATAAAATCTTTTGATCCTAATGATGTTTTACTGTACTGTACTGTACTGTACTGTACTGTACTGTACTGTACTCTACTGTACTGCACTGTACTGTACTGTACTCTACTGTACTGCACTGTACTGTACTGTACTGTACTGTACTGTACTTTACCGTACTGTACTGTAGTTGTCAGACTGCTGATAAATATTATTATTTGTACTAAATACTGCCTTAGGGAGTGCAGTGCTATCGTATGTGACTGTACTCGGGTTCGATTGCCGAGTCGGATTAAATGTTTGTATGAATTTTAATAATTTCCTTGAGATGTTTGAATTTTTATTATTTATTGTTATAGATTATGTTAATATACTCATGAAATAGGGATATTTAAATGTGCGCTAAAACCAATTGGATCTCCAATTTGCAATATACTGCTCTTCAAAACCACAGACCGACATACACAACTGTGTGAAACTACAAGGATTGCGTATCGTGTAATCCTAAAAGTGAGTAGTTTTTGTTTACATAAAGTGTATATTTGTATCCCTATGTTATTTTTCGGATTTATAAACTTTATTTTATATATATACATACATAACTTGATATACTTTTCTACATCAGCGAACTTAATACCTCTTCCAGTCAGAGTTTGGTTGTCATGAAAAGCGTTTGACTTAGGCACACGTTGGCTCTTGCCTCTGACGCCCTCAGAGGATATTAGCAGTTAGAATTATACGCGGTTACCGCAACGTATAGACGAAGTGCCTTGGCCGGAACTCCACCATGGGATTTGGAGGCGGCAGTGCTCGCCGAAGTTTATCGGCGAACGGCTGACTTCCGGGCGGGAAGCGGCATACGGCCCCCGCCCGAAGAGATACACGAGTGGCGTGAGGCTGCTCGTTGAGCCACGATGGCTCATTAGTCCCACTCATGTGTTGGTTTTGCCACCGTGGAGGCTCTCCAACCGGTCATCACCGAGTGGGCAGTGCGATAGCACGGGACTCTTTCCTTCCGTCTAACGTAGATTCTTTCCGGGCACGGTTACTTCGGGAAGTATCTGCACTCGGTCGCCAGGAGGGAATTGAGTCCCGCCTACCACCACTGCGATTGCAGTTAGAGCTCGGCTCAGCACACGCTAGCGGTTTGTTCCGCCTGGGCAGCGCAGCGTGGGGTCCTCGCTGAAGTTATTGGAGGAGATCTCTCGCTACCGGCCGTTATACGCTCCATGGTCGGTAGCGACAGTTATTTTACCGCGGTGGCAACCTTCTGCGAAGATATAATTTTGCGAAAAGAGGTGACGGCGTCCGCGTGTGGCGTACATCGCCTAAATATAGAGTTTATCCGCAGATGGTGTCCGCGTCAGCGGGCAGGCACTAGGAGGGATCTGGATATCGTAATAACAGCTGTTCCTATGTCAGTCGCAGAGTGGCACACCGTGTGATTTTAGTCGGTCCGATTCCGTCACACCACCCCGCCGTAAGCCCCGGTGAGGTGACGGCCCGAGGAGGTTTCCACACGTTAAAAAAAAAGGCACACGTAGGTTATGTTACTAATAAGCTAAAATATACACTACTCAATAATACTTAAAATTCTATCTAATTAAAAACTATCTGTTGCAAATACATAACGCACATACATAAGTTTTGACTGCCTCGGTGGCGTAGTGGTAGTGAAAGCGACTACTATGCTTGAGGTCTCGGGTTCGATTCCCGGTCGTTACAAATATTTGTATGATCTGCAAATATTTGTTTCGAAGTTCGGGTGTTTTCTGTATATGATATGTATATATTTACAAAAAATAAGTATATAAGTATTCTATCAGTCTTAGATTAGTTTGAAACTAGAATGTGTTGTGTGTCAAATGTCTGAAATATTTATTATTTATAGATGGAACATTAAGATTTGTATACTAATTTGCATTTCTTATATATAACCATTGTTGTATTTAGTTATTAGCTTTTGCCCACGTCTTTTATCAGATATCACTGTATATCAAATTCTATCTTAATCGGTTTAATGATTAATGTTTCCACATGCAGACATTCATCTTTTTTTCAATCGCTCAGGGTATGATTTCGAAAGTGTAAACTATTCTAAATCTCTCGCTACAACGGGAACTATTTCTATGCTAAATTCGATTTAAGTTAGGGTCATTACCTTGATGTATGATTTCTAGAATAAAAAAGTCGTATAATCTCTCTTGTGAACTAGTAATTAACTATCTCTATACAAAATTTCATCTAAATTGGTCCAGCCGTTCACGCGTCTTGCCGTGACTAAGTACTCGTAAAGTTAGAATTCATTTTTATATGTAAATATTATTTTCATAGGTAATATTATAATATAAACTTACCCGCAATCTGACCGTATAACATTACAACATTTCCAGTATTATCTACAACGAATAATAAAATATTTTTCTTAATAGTAAAATACGAATAAAACTCCCAGTATTACTAAAAAAGATATGCAGCTATCATAAAGCAAGTAAGGGAGGCTTTACCGGTATGTTTGCCAACCAGTTACAGAAGATACTTGAAGTCAAGAAATTATTGACTTTAATAAAACATTGGAGAGTTCAGATTATATTGGACGTTTTTAGACAAGCATTTCAAACCATATATTTTATGGTAATTGTGTCTGTAGATATATTAAACATACTTAACCTTTGTTTTTTTTTTGTTCAAATGATAAAACCATTTTTATTAGCATAGGTACGATTTTCGACTTAACATGAGACATTACGAATATTAGATCCACTAATATCTTGCTTCTTTGATGTTGCTCTCAAAATTTATTCTTAAGACATGTTATCATTACAGACGAGTATTTCGTCCAGAAAAAAACCGAACTATATTAAAATTAACTTTAACGCAAATCTTCTTTATTTTAATAATATACTAAACACAATTCGTTTAATCTCAATTTCAAATGATATAGTCGCCAGATTATGAAAAGTATTTCACATATTAGGTCTTTAATAAGTGCTAACACTTCACATTCTTAATCCATCACCACATGAACTATACATATTCTATTCACTATAACTATTTTAAATTCTTTGTAAACAGTGTTAGTTAGTTAATCTTGAACTGAATGTCAGCTGCTCCCAACGAAATGCAAACGTGGGGGTTCTCTGTCACAGATTTAATGCCTGTCACTCTCGTCTCCCGTGCTTTGGCAGACTCCTCCGCCTCACCTACGACAGGTGAGGTGGCGGCATATTAGTCCTGCTACTTCGCCAACCACTTCGCCAACTGACTCCTTAACCTTATCCAACGCACAAGTTTCAGTCAAGGTGGAGTTCTGGCATTTACAGAATTAGAGGTATTCAAATGTATAAACAGGTGGCGCTGCCGATGGAAATCTTTAACCTGTCTTCCAGACTGTAGTTGGTCGATCCTGGCTAGCATCTACTTGGTTCTGTGGATTTGTTGCATGAAGCAGATATTCTTGATTTACTGTGGCTAGATACAGTCCGTGTTTGTCCCTGTGGTGATGTATTAAGAATACATAGTGTTACCACCCCTATTCATCCGGTGGGTGTCGTAAGAGGCGACTAAGGGAAGAAATTATTCAGCAAAATATCATTACAAAGAGAAGGAAAGCTTGAAACAAACCCTATTCAAACCCGTCTGGCCAGCGTGGTATAGTAGGCCATAACCTCCTTACTTCTCCTTACTTCTCCTTACTACTCCTGACTAAGGAGAGGTCTATGTCCAGCAGTGGGCTGTAAAAGGCTGTTGAAGATGAAGAAGATACAGTCATCCTGCACTAACAAGATGGGCTGGTCGCGATCCCTATGAACTTATCGAATATTATTATGAGCCCAGCATATTCCTTTGCTTCTCGTGACAGCTATCACAACGTAGAACGTCTTTGGTCCTGATGCCTGACAGGCACAAGGTCATAGAATCAAAGATCAAAAAACTTATGAACATCTTTTAATTAGGTGGTAGAGAACTCTTAGAGTAAAGCACCTGTGTAAGTAGTATCCAAAATACTAAAATAAAAATCTGAAATAGAAATAAACACTTTTTACCATACGTAATAATAAAAATACGCAACATTATTTCGTAAGCCCTCGAACAATTACTAGAATCTGTCATGATTTATTCTACATCAAAAAACTTATGAACATCTTTTAATTAGGTGGTAGAGAACTCTTAGAGTAAAGCACCTGTGTAAGTAGTATCCAAAATACTAAAATAAAAATCTGAAATAGAAATAAACACTTTTTACCATACGTAATAATAAAAATACGCAACATTATTTCGTAAGCCCTCGAACAATTACTAGAATCTGTCATGATTTATCCTACATTAATTTATCACACTAATAATCTTACCGATTACTGCCATTATAATATAAATAATATTGAATAATATATATTGTCCGTATTCAGATATTTGATAAAGGTATCGACATTTGAATTCACGAAACGGCTTACCGTGTTCCCTTTCGATAATATATAATCAGCTTACCTACCCGGTACCTACGAGAATATTTCGTATGTAAGCATTTAAACTATTAAAAGCTCCTTCAGCTATGTGGTTCAGTAAATGAATAATAGATAGACATATGACGTATAACATGGCAATGTGTGAGTATGAGTACATAGATGTTAGTTAGTGACGTCACTTAGCTGTATTTGATGAAATGGTATAGAAATCATGGTAAGTTTTGCACAAAATATTCAGCATCGCAGTCTGTTTTCTTTTTTCTTTTTATACACTATTCTAAGTATAAATGTTTATAGAGTTTTTTGAATAATTTTGATTGAATAAAAAATATTTATGATATTTTCATAAATTACTTGCTACGTTATCTTAAGTTTTTTGTGGTAAATATGAATTTACTTGTTTAATATGTGACATCATAAAAAGTTTTTAAACTTTAACTTAGTTTTATGTGTTACAGAAAACCCAGACTATCGTAAAGTGTCTGACATCTATGCGACAGTTTCATTTGCTCACTGATAAATGGGGGCTCAAAAGTAGGTCGGACCGATAACTATTATAGATACAATATAAGTTACAAAATTTTTAATCTTATTAGTTTTAATGCCTTTTATATAACTTTAGTAAAGTTGATTGACTCTTGAGATGTTACTAGTATAACAAGACCATTAAAAATGCCGTAAAAATATTCAAGTTTTAATCATCAAAATCGCCAATTCGGTACAATATTTTTTTCCAATAACATGGACAGATAAAAGAAAACTCAATCATTTGATGTGTTTTAAGAGAAAAACAAAAACATTTATAACTCGTTAATTGTATGCATACTTGGCTGTTTGCATAATACGCTGTGCACATCCTTACTGATATTGTAAATGCAAAATTGAGTTCGTTTGTTTGAATGTTTGTTTTTTTTTCATGGTTCAACAGAGCAATTTTGAGTTATGTTTTTTTTTGTCTGGAGATGATTAGGAAGTACTTTTTACCTCCGTAGAATATCTCATTCTCACGGGAATATCCATTGTGAGGTTTATTTGAATCATTTCAATTTTTACAAATTTCAACAAATGACGCTATTTGGTTTTTTGTCCTGATTGTATCCGTACAAAGCCTGTGGTTACATTTAAAAAGAAACAATCTGCGGGTTCTGTTAGAAAGCACTATGTTGACTAACGCGCCTAGACTATTTATCGTTAAAATATTTAATGTTTTTTTAAATTTAAATATTATAAATTTTTATTTATAATATTTAAATTTAAAAAATTTTATTTATTTTATTTAAGTTTATTAAAATGTACGGATGTTAACCAGAATTTCACACAAAAAATATTTTTTATTATCATAACACAGATTTAGCTGAAACTTTGTAGTACTATACCTTAAACATTAGAATAACACATAGGTTAGTGACCTATATGTTATTTTATTATATTTACCACCATTGCCGACATATACGTGGACAGAGCCGCAGGCAAATGCTCTAAATGTTATAAAGGAGAATGGCAGATTCTGTACCGCCAGCAACATGTGATGGATAGTTGTAAAATTTCTACCGTTTTTAAAGTGAATCACCTTAAGTATTTTGATGTTATTGTCATATTTTTAAAACTTAACTAAAACATATTAAATTGTTCTTAAAAAGCTGTGACAACTGCGATAACTAACTGTTCATATTGACAATGAAACATGTCTATACCTTATCAAAACTCTACAAAGTAATAAAAAGGAAATAATTTAGTTACATTAATTTACGAAAGATAATTACTAAATTTTTGATTGATCGATTATATTAATCGTCATGATTATGTAAAAAATACTTCAATTAATTTGATAGGGCAATATTTTATTGACAGATCAAAAAATCGTAAACGATCGATTTTAAAAATATAGTACTACTCCATATTATTGACAGTAATGACAACTCATTTGTGTCAGCCAGCTGTCATCTTTATCGATAGTTTAGTAGACATTTATGTAAACTGCAAACTGAAATAAATTTCAAAAAATTTCAATATTAAAACTAATATTGTCGATGAAATTATCAATCAAATAAATACAGAGAATAATACCTACCATGGGATATGCTATGCGGAACAAAAGATCCAAACGTACTTGCAAATCAATTTTGATATAAACATCGAAGAAAATTTGTTAAAATATTTTAAGTTGTAAAAATACATAAAAAATAGTATAAAAACCATTTATTTAAGCGACTAACGTTTAAAATGACAGCGGATTGTGTGACATTTTTATTGTCTACTCAAAAGGTGAATATTCTGTTAGAATCGTGTAGGGACCCATAGAGACACTCACGGTAAAAAAAGCACATTCAAATCGATCCATTTCACAATATACAATGTTCCCTTACAAATATGTTCAAAATTCAAAAAAGGAAAATTTTCTGATAATATTAACTGCTTAATGATTAGAGAAATTGAGTAGGAAACGAAGCTTTTTAAAAAGAAGTACTATGATGTAATTTACACAATATTAATGTTAACCTATCCATTTTTTGACACGGGAGTTACTTACAGACACTATTCAAATATTTTTTAAAACATTGTGTGTTTGTGTGCTGACACAAACAGCATCCTTACCCAGCATTCAAAAATTGGGAATACGTCGAATCTTAATTATTAAAACGATTTCTAACCACTGATTATCAAATTTTAGCTACATAATATTACGGCCGCTCTCACTGAGCTTTAATTTTAAGCATCAAAATTAAGCAGAGGATAGTGTAATTTATTTCTAAATGCTTAGGAGCTAAAATTGTTGGTTTGCGATAGTGGGGAGCTTAAAATATTTCTAATAGAGAGTAACGCTTTGAACGTCCAACGCATTTTGGTTTAAATACGCTCGTAATAAATCTTATTTACATTGAAATTATGAGTTTTAGGGTATAATGAAGTGAGTGAGTATTCAAAGTTGTAATTAGTAGGTTTACTGTAAGGTCTGGGATTAGATTACAAGATAGCGTGATTTGATATGGAACTTAGTTTGTTCGTTCAGTTCGCCCTGGGAAGTTTGTAGGGTTGAAAATGATGAGGGTTGACATTCCGTTTTAGTTTACTTACTAGGAATTATCATCTATAGAACAAAATATTAAACTAACCCCAACCAAATTCTAACTTTTGCACATAACTTAACATGTCGTATTACTAAAGACTAAAGTATTAGAATACATAAATATTATTTCTCTTGAGATTCTAGTAGCATAGAAAATGTCTAAAACTCTGTTTTATGAAGTGAAATATAATGTTATATGTAATAAGTTCATCAACAGCCTTTTACAGTCCACTGCTCAACATATGCCTCTCCTTAGCAAGCAGATTTTGGCCTTCTATACCACGCTGGCCAGACGGGTTGGAATAGGGTTTGTTTTAAGTTTTCCTTCTCTTTGTAACGATGTTGTCTTTTATATTTGGTTCCCTTAGTCGCCTTTTACGACACCCACGGCATGAATAGGAGTGGTAACACTATGTATTCTTAATCCGTCACCACACGGACTGTTACTTATTCTAAAAAACTCTTAACGGGTTAATGTGGTCCAACACAGCCCCCTCATATCATACACAGAGCATACACCCCACCTCAGCATTCGCAATGAGTATGGTGACCAACACTCTTGAATTCTACTCATGTTTTTTATCAGGCAGAGTAGCAGGGTCTATTCAGTCAGCAGGGTCTATATTAAAAAAAAATATTGCTCAATATTCTGTTAACCTCGTTTAGTTAGTAAAAAACTACGATAGATCTGCTCAGCACGATTTGTTGGTGTGTACTGGAACCAAAAGTACGGTAAAAAAATCTGTGATTTTCCAATAGTTGCAAATGTAGATGTTCCTTTTTTATATTGTTTAGTAGTTGATAAAATCCCAACAAAACAAAAAAGTGAAATTAAATAATATCAAAATCTTCATTGCTAACCAAGTGTACATGTGATCTTATAAAATAGTTTACCTCGACTTAATAACCTTGTCCAGCCATTGCGAATTTGAGAAAATATATTATTCATACACATAAATTGTTACACAATTGTTACGTAATAAATTATGAAAGATAAGAATTTTATAAAAGATAGAAAGTAATTATAATAATTAAAAAAATGAAAATGAAGTAATTGAACAAGCAGAAGAAGCAAAATTACTCCAACAATTTATTTTGTATAATATCTCAAATTGGAGTAGACTTAATAAAACGTAATTATAAGGCATTTAGTAATATTAAACTACAATTTATCGAAATTATTATTTGATTATGATTTTCTTCCAAGTTCGTAATATATAATAACCGCGAAACGGTTTTCGTGCTAAAATGATTTTTGTATAAACTCTACATAAAAATTTACCAAGAATTTTATGACACACCCTGGAGCAATCAACTTTTACCATCAAAATTGATTACTCTAAGCCATCAAATAATAATCAGCTAAGCTTTTTTCGCAGCCCAAGTCATTTTCAATATGGGAACACAACATTTACGACGCCGGCCCATCTAGACAGCACCCCAATCATCCCGTATTCGAAATCTTACGGGGGTGTAAAACATGAGCTTTATCTGTAGGTAGCTCGAGGGGCGTAGAACTGGTAAGTAATGGAAGAGAAATGAATGAAATATTTTCGAAATAAATACATCAAGTTTGAAACAAATTTTAATCTGATACTTTATTGAAAGACACTTTAGCTTTCACAGATCGTGAAAAAGCGACACACTAGGCCACCATAGTGTGGATCACAAAACTGCATTGTCAGCATTTGCAATGAGTATGGTGACCACCACATTTGGATTCTACTCATGCTTTTATCAGGTAGAGTAGGCACTTTGAAAAGGCCTATTTTAAGAAAAATTACTCATTACTCTGGGTAACCTCGTTCAGTTAAAAGTCACGAGAGACCTGCTTAACACCGACTTTTTGGTATACAGTGGAGCCTCAAAAAAATAAAAAACAAAAAATAAAAGAAAAATCATAATCTTAACATTAATAATGTGAATGTGAGTTTATTTTCTTTTTAAATATAGAGCCTGCCAAACTGAATACTCAGCCTAATGTTAAGCATGAACAAAATCCAAGTGTGATCACCAAATTCCCTGCAAATGCAGATAATGCAATATAGTGATCCACCTACGGTGATCTAGTGGGATGCATTTTCACGCCTGCTTATAGGACCCGGGATCATAATGGGTGGGAAACATGCAAAAGTTGAGCTAGAGGCAAAAGCTCGTAGTCTTACAAGTTACACTCAAATTTATTAATAAAATTTTCCAATAACTATACATTAACCTTTTTATTAACTATCAAAACAATGGACCAAATTTATTTAACATTATATACCGCATTAAAATTATATTGCATTACTATTTATTTCGTTTTAATTATTTAATATAACAGATTTATACTAGTATAACAAACGCGGAGGTTTCGATATATGTTCGTCAATCAATTGCACTAGAAAAACTAAACGGATGTTAATACAATTAGCATTTAGTCAGAATACGAGTAGATAACACTCTAAAATCACCCTTATTACACCACACTAGGCTACTTTTTGCATAGACAATGTTTGTTGTGAAACAATTTAATTTATTACAATAATATTATTGGCAATTAAGTATTAACGATCTTTACTACTAACATCGTTTCATTAAATATTTTAGTAGATAATGCAATAACGAATCCACTGGTTTTATTATCACTCGTAGCGCTCGTAGCATATATGGTTGCACAGGCTACAACATGTTCACATGTTCCCGCCTGACATCTTGCTACGATTACATTTCCGGGTGCCGAGCTCACGTTCAAAAGTTGAACAGTAATGTATGTATTCAGACCATCTGTGATTTGATTTGTAGATCAGTTTATTGCACATGGCATAGGCTGATTTTACACATTCAGAAAGAGAATAATATTGTTGAGGGTTGCATATGAGCAGAGAATATTCATGATATTACTTGAATGAATATGTACAACACATCTTATTTTATAGATGTTTTTGTGGTAGTTTTTTGACATTACTGTGAAACTCATAGTACTACTTATAGGTTCAAGTATAGTTTTGAAGCAAAGTATCTAAATATACAAACGAAATCTGTCGTTTCCCATCTATGATAATGATATTTGCGATATTGTGTTGTCCAATCATCATACATCGACAGCCTTTAATAGTCTACTGCTGAACAAAGACTTCTCAAACAAAAATCTCTACCGTGTTGGGCTATTCGACAGTGAACTGGAGTTACTGACATCGCACAGAGAATCAGTTCGCTGAAGTGGAAGTGGGCCGGTCATGTCTCCAGACGAACCAATGGTTGCTGGAGTAGTGTAGGCCACTCTGTGGCACCATGGACCGACGACTTGAACGTGGCTTGCTGCGGATGGATGCGGATTATCCAAAACTGGAATGGTTGGCGCTCCTTGGGAGAGAGCCTCGTTCAGCAGTAGACGGCGATTGATTGATTTGATACCGCGCTAGCTAAACATGTTGATATAGAGATTGTCTAAATTTTCCTCCTCTCTGCAGTGATGTTGTACTATACAGTTTTGCTCCCTTAGACGGCTTTTACGATACCTATGGGACGTATAGTTGTAGTGACACTCCGTATTTTTAATCATATTATATCCAAAACTATATAAAAATATGATCAGTGTACAAATACAAAAAAAAGTTATTAATATCATATTGTAACTCCACCCCAATAAACACTGAGGGAGACAGAGTCAATCAAAGGGTGGCAACGCAGTTGGTTTTTTTGTCCGCTGATGGTAGTCACCTTTCATCAGGTGACTTACCTGCATGTTTGCCCCCTAAACCATAAAACATCTACAAAATTAAGCATTCAAAAAACACGTGTATATAAGTCGTAATAATGTAAATGACTTAATTGCACACTTATTCTCCAGCAACCTACACTGTCTCATCTTGCAATTCAGACATGTATCCGGATCATTTTTTATCTTACACAGTCTACAACATGTTTTTGCTCTCTTGGGATGTTTTAGGTGTTGTTCTTATTGCAGGGGTTATGGTGAATCACAATGAATTATGTGGCAGAATGGAGAAATTACAACAGCAACGTTTGCATTCGTTTATGGAAAACACTGCGTGATTTACACGTTGTGTTAACTTGCAATGTTTATTTCTTACTAGCAATTTTCTTTTATCATTTTTGTTATTAAATATCCTTATACTGTAATGCTATTATTATTATTGAGTAAAGTACTCGTAACTACTACTTATGTTAGAAATGAAAGTGATCTAAGTGTATAGTGATTTTGATATAAACTTATTTCAGAAAGTACATTTTATAGTTAAGTTAAAAAAAACCGTA
Organism: Hypercompe scribonia; assembly: GCA_949316085.1. Classification (NCBI taxonomy): domain Eukaryota; kingdom Metazoa; phylum Arthropoda; class Insecta; order Lepidoptera; family Erebidae; genus Hypercompe; species Hypercompe scribonia. The sequence continues at coordinate 2,886,967 of OX438981.1, forward strand.
CAAAGTTATCAAATAACAGTTTTTAATACTCCACTAATACTTTATTTCTTACTAGCAATTTTCTTTTATCATTTTTGTCATTAAATATCCTTATACTGTAATGCTATTATTATTATTGAGTAAAGTACTCGTAACTACTACTTAGGTTAGAAATGAAAGTGATCTAAGTGTATACTGATTCTGATATAAACTTATTTTAGAAAGCACATTGGTCAGTTAAATTAAAAAAACCGTACAAAGTATTTAATACTCCACCTCTGGATATAAGCCTCTCCTGCAAAAAGAGGTTTTTTCCCACTATACCACGCTGGCTAGTTGGATAGGTATAAGGTTTGTTTAGGGTTTTATTTCTCTTTACAGTAATATTATCTTGCGAAGTTTAATCCCTACATCACCTTTTACGACACCTGTGGGATGCAGAGGAGTGGTAAGATTCTATATTCTTAATCCGTCATCACAGGGACAAAAAGAATTATTGACGAGCGTTAAACCCTGAAGTTGCAATAGTCCACTGAAAGTCATCATCATCATCATCTTCAACAGCCTTTTACAGTCCACTGCTGGACATAGGTCTCTCCTTAGCAAGGAGGTTTTAGCCTACTATACCACGCTGGCCTGACGGGTTGGAATAGGGATTGTTTCAAGTTTTCCTTCTCTTTGTAATGATGTTGTCTGGTATACTTGGTCTCTTAGTCGCCTTTTACGACACCCACGGGATAAATAGGTGGTAACACTATGTATTCTTAATCTGTCACGACACGGACATCATTGACAGTACCGGCAATATTATACAAATATACTCATATAATATGAATTTTAGAAACTTAAAATTTTAAATATTACATAAGCAGTAAATTACAATGACGATAAAAATGGTTAAAATTAAACTGTTTTGACTTCATTGAGATTTAGATAAGAAGAAACAAAGAAAGAAAATGTTTTTTTTTTTCTAAACAATGTTTAAAAACAAAATAATTCAAATGGTCACTGCGAATAGAGTAATTTAAAACGATTGCTAAAAAAGTTCTAATCTCATGTATGATGTTACTCTTTTATTCTAAAATCTCAGGTAGAGTAAAGATGAGCAGTAGAAACAAAAATAAAGTTATAATTTTTATCCTGTAAGCACATAAAGAAAGTAAAAAAAACAAAAAGACGAAAGCTGTAACTCATTGTTGGGTGCCTTTGCCTCTTGTTTTGAACCTTATAAGAAGTAATATGCCATTTTTTTCCAGGAAACTTTTTTATTATTCAACAAAATGCACTCGTTTTAAAACAATCATAATATTTAAAGACCTTTATTAACTTTGTTAACGTAATACCATAATTTTGATTTAAAATTCAAACAATAAATATGGCCGCCTCATTTTCTCTAGCGCACTAAAGTTTTTTATTCTTTTCAGGTTCAGTCCTCTGAGAATCGTGCAAAATAAATAGGTAAGAACAGCTTTTATATTTTTTTGTATATTAACATAATGATAATATTTTTGTTTAGGTATTATTAACAGTTTACAAATATATTATTTTTCTATTAATGGATGGCTAAAGTTAACAAAACACCTCTGTCTACATTTCGAAATATTCTCAAGTGTATCCTATCCTAACAGCTACCAAATGATTAGAAGAGTGGTGGTGAGTTTCTTTCCTGGGTTCTTTTCTCACCACTCTACCATGAACAATCTGCGAACCCAGCTAGCTATAATTTTAATCAACAGATTGTTCATCTTTCATCTTTTATTGTTTTTTTTTTTATGACGTTCATAAGTGTCTTTTGTGACCTAAATGAATAAATGAATTTGACTTTGACTTTGACTTTGAAGAACGAATAGCTGATCTAAACTTAAGCCGAAAATAATGGCAATGAATCGTGATAATATTAAAGGTTGGGTAATAAATTAGACACTTATTTGGTTTCATCTAACCGTAAAAGATGTGGCTTCAACAACTACCTAGAATTTAAATGTCATCACGTACACCACATTATCCAGTACAATAATAGCAGTTTCTGATATAAAATTGATTTCGGTTGAACGGCTGCCGAACCTTCAAATTTTGGACTCCATCCAACCTCAATACTGCAAGCGTCGACTTTTTTCCGTCGTGCCACACATTTTTATGACGATTCCTGACAGTGTACGAAGACTTGGGCAAAAATCATTCATAAAAGTATAAGGAAAATTTGTAACATAACCTTTGTTAACTAATTTTAGTGAAAATTATCATCAACACCATCATCATCTCAGCCAAAAGACGTCCACTGCTGGACATAGGCCTCCTCCAGAAATGATTAGCTTACAACCACAACGTTTAGTGTTGCCCTCTGTCAAAGCGACTAATTTAACTGTTTCGTTGTCTATGCCTTAAATAAGCAATAAATTATTAAAATTGAACATAGCACAACGCGAAATGCTATCTTCTTCATATTTTATGGGTTCTGAATTACGTAGCATTATTACGGTCAAATCTTCATGTTTATTTATTAGGGTTTAGACCCAACTATCTACTGCCTTAGGTTGCTTTGATATGTTGACATAAATTTTCTTTATGGCTGGTACTGTAAATATTTTACTATCGTTTGTGTAAACAGTCGACTGTTATTGAAAACCAATTTTATTTTTATTTGTTGTGGTCGACAAGTTAATTTTGTAAACGGCAAACAAGTTTCGACAGTTATACGTTTAGATGTACACAAACTTTTCGGCAAAGTATAGTGTGTGGTTTTTACATTTTAGGAGTTAATTAGAACTTGCATCGTAAATATAAAGCAGTAGAACTTAATCTTACCGTGCTTCATAATGGACAGTTTACACTACAAAATGTTAAGTCTGCTATTTCGGTTTGTGTGCTTTACTCACAACTTTTTCCGTTCTCATTGAGGACAATTATATGGTCTTATATGTCTTATAGATAGTTTACAATATTCATCATAATCATTTTATAATTAAATAAAATAAAAAAAACCTGTTTTTGGTTGTTGTATGGTAAATTTGTAAATAATCCGAAATAAAACAATCTCTCTACACATGTAATGTGTTTATATATGTTTTAAAATATAGGTGGATTTTTATATTTGCTTGTTCATTTTGCTTATTTTATAAAAACATATTATTAATAGTTTGGTATGCTTCTCATAGTTTAAAAGAAAAATGTATTGTAATGAGTATTCAGTTCGTATAGCGCTAAGTACACTTTGAAGTCTCGAAGCACTGTGCCAACAGGTTTTCTTTATAAGTTTCAATGGATATCATTTCCCGCGGCAAACACTGTCTCTATTGCCTTTGATCTTCACTTTACTTGATGTTGTGACTGTATATGTAGTAGTAAAGGTATTTCTTTGCATTTATATTATAAGGTGTACATATATACTGCACGAATATTTTTTTTATATTAAGAGCCTGCCAAAGTGACTCTACTCTACCTGATGGAAAGCATGAACATAATCCAAGAGTTATGATCACTATACTCATCGCATATGCAGACAATGCAGTATGGTGACCCACATTATGGCGGCCTTGTGAGATGCTTTTTCACACCCAACTTGGGGACGTAAAAGGCATGACAGTCATCGTGACATTGTAAGGCTTACACAGTTACCACGATAACTGTCACCCCTGCATCAATGAGCCTCCGGGCATCTATTTAAAAAAGACTAAAAACAATTTTCTTTTCTTTTAGATACAAGGTATGAATGGAGTAGTGGTCTACTGCGCTGAGTTTCGTGGGTTCAAATCCCATACGGAATACCACTTTGTGTGATCCACAAATTGTTTTTTTTGAGTGTGGGTATTCATGTGTTCGTTTTTGTACGTTCGTACATTCATGCCGGGGACTTCTCCGTGGCACACGTATATACATAAAGCGGGCGTTGCCTTTTTAAAAAAATAAAAGTAATCATTTTTGGAGAATTAAATAAAAAATTTCACTTATTCAAATAAACGATTTAAGGTTTCTCAAATGTATTTTGCGTATAATGTGAAGATTAGCATTTTGTAAGCTAATTTAAAACGCAGGTCTTATTTCAGAGGTTTTTTTTTTGTTTTATAAGATGTCAGGTCTACACACACACAGTGTAAATAACAAAGTTAAAATATGTAATCATCAACATAGTAGCCATTCATGAAAAAAAAAAGGAAAGAGTGTTACTCCTACGTAATAATAAAATTCCTAAAGCAAATTGGAGGACCCGCGTGTGTCTATACAAAGGCGTAATTTACCTAAAATTCTATGTGTGGAAATTTCAAATTTTCTACTGCAAATTAACGGATACACGGCTCACTTCACAAAATTCGTCGACCGCCGGAAAATTTTTGCAAACACAAAAATATTTCTTATTCAGTTTCCGATGAGATCGTTCGCGAAATTGAAAACTAATATCGGATAAAAGTTTCCATTGTTTTCGATGTGTAAAGTGGAACAATACTCAATGAATACAAATTACCCTTGAAATATTTTTATAGCTGGCTTGGACCTATTTTGTAAACCTTATCGTTTTTACATTGTCGATGTGACTACTTCTTCATTGCCTGAAATGTAAAATAGATCGATAAGTTTTTCACTTTATAAGTGGACTGTAAGTAAGCAACACAAATTATTACCTTAAAGAGACTTAAATTCAACATCAATTACACAATTTAGTACTGTAAAACCAATTTGAAATACATTGAGAAACTACGTTACGTCTCTAAATACATTTTTAAATTCTAAAATGCTAAGAGTTTTTTTGAAACATGCTCTTCTTAAAGAACGTTTAATTTTATTTTTTAAGTAAACGAGCATAAGGTTTAACTATCTTTGTATCCATTTTAGAAACGCGCTAGAGTATAAAGGCGGGCACGTTCTCACTACAAAAATAAAACTTATTTAAATAAAGCCCACGTCTGCGTCACATTTTTCCAGTGGAGAAATTATTTCTACACGCTCTACTTAATTACCTCTTTACAAGTGATTGCCAGTACAAAATTGCCTGTTTTTCAACGCAAAATACATAAAATGCACATAGAAATAACCGTGTGGAGGATTTAACAACGTTTTCGCATGTCGATGGTGTTTTAAACAAAGCCTTTTATATTTTTTTCGCTTGAACACCCACATGCGTTTAACATCGTTTCCTTAATAACACTATTAAAAGCAAATTTTCTTTGAAAAAATGTATAAACCACGTCAGAGTATGCTGAAATTATTTATTTTTTTAGTTCTAATTTAAGCTACAAGTCGAGTTTTTAGTGCAGCACGAATGAGAATTAGAATTTATTGAAATATTTGTTATTTACTACTAGAAACGGACATAAGACCCATAAACACATTTAAAATGATATAGTTTTCCACAAAATTCAACATGAAACACTTAAAAAAGTAAATAACACAAAGATATCAGTACAATTGCTATTTAGTAACGGTAATGTATTTAATATTAGTATAAGTCACACTATTACTAACACAATATGAATTTATCGATGCCTCGAAATAAATAATTTGTGTTGGAAAAACATTTACTTTTGCCATTGAAATTTGTACTCTAAAGTTAAGCTGACTTATGACATTTTAGTTTAATACGAGTACATCTATTATGTAATACCTACACTATTTTGCTTTGAAGATCCTGTTACTACTGCTAGTTATCTGTTTATAGGACCGTGAATAATTCTAAATCTATTTCTATCACGCATGAGTAACTGTGTACGTGTGACAGAGAGTAGCTTAGAAATCTTATCAATTTTCGATATAAGCCGCAAATAAATTGATAGAATTTCTCTGCTTTTTCGGAACACGTACATAGATTTTTTTTTATGATTTTGCTTCATACATGGTTAAATTACGAATTCTTTGAAAATTGCTTTTACTGTAAATGTAAATATCACAAAAATAGATGATTTAAAACAAAAACAATACGTCTTGTGCCTTTATCATAAGATTTGTAATGTAAATGAGTTTGGAGACCACAACTCTTAGATTCATACTTTCCATCAGGTAAAGTAGAGACACTTAGGCCTGTCCTTAAAGACAAAAATTAAAATTACGAAAACTAATTAAAACAATACGTTGTTATTTCAAAGTAAATGAATATAATTTAAAACGAGGGTAAAGGAATTATTATTCAAACTATCATACATTAGTATTTCAGTCACACTGACTCAGTGATTTTGATATGTTAAATGAAAATGACAAATATTTTTTAAGCTATTGCATAGCTTTTATCGCGGGTTTCAAGTGTGGCGACCGAATCAAGAAATTCCATAACGAAAATAAACCTAACAGTGGTGCGGCGCTGAAAGCGGTGCATCGTCTAACGTCGTTTCAGTTCGGTAGACTTCGACACGGTGTTTGTGTGCGTGCGACTAGACGTATGCTTGTAGACTGTACGAAGCTCGCACGGATCGAGACGAGCTGCTGCAAAATATTATAATTACATAAGTTGATAAAAAACGCTATGCAATAGCTTTACCGCGGCACTCCCAGAGTGTCCACACGTATTTTTTTCTATTAATATCAGAAATTTATGTCGAAAAGGCACACTATTTGTCTTGTGCCTTTTTATACTTTATTATCCTTCCTCCATTCAGTTAAACTTAATAGAAGTGTTTTTGTTTTTGTAAGAACTAAATTTTTAGTTTCTATCATTGGGCTTATTTTATTGAAGTTTCTTGTCATAAGAAACTATATGATACAAAATTTTTAATAATATTATAAAAAGAAAAATGTGTTTGTATGTATGATTTTAAGTACAAAAGTAGTTTGTAGGTTGAAAAGTAATATAGACTTTTAACCACGGTAAAACATCTCATTTAATGAAAAGATTCATTGGAAAGACGTATCACGCGTATGTGAATTACTCAAATTTTTATATATTTCGATAGATGGCGCCGCGTTATTAAATTCTTTCACTCACTTGTGTACATTTCAAAATCTGTCATTAGACTTTATAAAAAATACCAGCGATTTCTGACAGAGGGCACTATATTGAATAAAGTAAATAGACTCGTTTTCGAACTTTTTGATATTTTTTTTACTTAAAATACTACCAATACGTAAATGTATAAAGATTCAAAAATGTTTATTACTCTTTCATTCAAAATTAAACTTTACTATCATATGGCTTATATATCAGAATAATCCGTACGTTACGATTTAAGATACTACCGCCCTTCATGGGCATTTGTAACTAAAGAGACACAAGACAAAGAAATGTATGAAAAAAAGCATATACTGCTGAATACTCTCAAACTTAAATTAAACTTGATTACTCCCATAAGTGTTAGTTTTTTGAAAATGCAATTTGAAATTAAAAATAATTCTAATCTTACTTTATTATTTCCAAACGTTATTTAAAAACATGTTGATTGAGTGAAGAACCAATGACGAAATCCTGCTTACCATAAACGAAGAGAAGCAATTGTTAGCTACTTGATAAGACATGATAAGTTCTTAAGAATAATACTGGAATAAAAATGCATGATAAGAGAAAACTAGGACGTCTTCGATTACAATATATACAGCAAGTGAAGGGGAAAGGGGAAATCGTGTTCTATCGTGAGGTTAAATAGTTAGCAGAAAACAGAGAACAGTAACGATTGCTCTACTAAAAAGGGTTTGGCTCTTAGATTAAGACATTGCAATTGCAGACAAATTAGACAAATTGCAAAGTTATAGTTGTTAGCTAAAATTTACTTCCACCTAACAAATAGCACTGAAATACTTGTGCCGAATAATTTTAGCTTTTATAAAGTATACTTTAGCCTAAGAAATGACTCTACTCTTCCTTTTAGATTGCGTGAGTAGATTCCAATAGTGGTGGTTGCTCATTGCAGACGATGCAGTATGGTGACCCATGCTATGGTGGCCTAGAGAGATAAGTTATAAGCAGATACGTTATATATAATGTAAATCTCTAATTCTATTCAGAAATTTTCTAACTTATATTGTCTTACTCGATAAAACAGCGGCAAGTATAAAGCCGAGAAAATTATTGTGGTACCGTTAACCGTTTAGTACAAAATGAGTTTTGAAGAAAAAATGGTATTTTATATTAAAAAGTTGTAAGGTGCTTACACAGCGTTTTAAGAGAAATTGGGTTCAATAGTGGTCACAGATTAAAAGAAAAAATGTTCTTGTTAGGCCGTGATATTTCATGAAAAGGTCTTTGCTTGTTACTAAGCCCACGTCTTGATATAAGACGTAAAATTCATTGACCTCAGCTTGAAAGAAAATTTTTAGGACAAAATTTTATTAATAAGATATTACTTATAGAATATTTTTTATTAGATTGATTTATTCTGTGTCTGGATGTAATACATAATGTTATGTACTTTTATGTATTGATGATGTATTATTTTAGATAATTAAAAAGTTCCTATGGGAACAGTTCTTTAAACAGCATAGGCTAGTAACTAATTAATATAATTACATTATTACACCTACTCAAATCCGTACTAGTAAACGTTTCCACCATGCCTCTTTTCAAAATTATCAGTCCATATAAACTGAGAATTTAACTTCAAATCACGTAAAGAACTTTGCTACGAGTAAAATTTAGAAATGAATATTAACAAATTCCTCGTGGTCATGCTAAGGGCCACCATTTGTCGTCGCATTTGTTGCAATTATTAAGTATTCAATTTCTGCTTTATGTTTGTTAGCTATTATTTTCGACAAACCAAGATTAAAAGTGACTGGTTTTTATTTATAAACCGTTTTAATATTACCTTTCCCTTCATCTAAACTGACTTACATCTCATCTAGCTAAACATAAAGTGACTTGAATATTTTGGTATTTTTAGTTTTACATTCTCCGATAACTTCATGTCCCTACATTGTCTGTTTTTGAGAAATCAAAGCACTCTTTGAGTCAAGAGGGTGCGTGAACATAAAACGGAGCACTAGATAGAAGAGATACAAAGAGTTGAAAGCATACTGGTAACTACTTGAGAATACTATAAATGCCATAATAAATAATATGATCATATTGAATATGAATCTAATGTCGAAGTTTTGAAACTACTCAGGTTTATATAGTTGCCCTTCATTAAGATCCAGATAATTGACATCTCCATAGTTAAGGATAAAAAGCAGAATTTAACTTTAATGGACAAAACAGTTTGTGGCTTTCTCAGAGATTCTGGTACTGCAAATAGTTTGCGGTTAACTTCAGCTACAGGGTAGCTACTTATTCATATGGATCCAGAAGACACTTTTTCACTACATGGAATAAACGAACTGCTGCTTCTGTAAGGTTATTTTACAGAACATCTTGTTTGGTACTACCCACGATAATTACTTGTATTTTAGTTGGGTTTACATTGAATCTAGAATCCAGTTGCATAAGAGACCTCAGTTTCTATTAATGATATCCATTGCTTACCTTGAATTATCTGGAGTAGTTTGTGAGTAAATTTGAAGATGTAAATTGGAACGGACTAAAGATAAAGAAAAAACTATGATTATTATTCCTTATCTGTGGATCGAACAACAAAATGTTAAATCATGTCAATGTTATTGTTATTTGTCAACAGACAATTTTCAGTATTATTATTGTCAGCCTTGATTTAAATTCAAACAGAAATTGCGATTGTATTTTATCATTTAACTATTACCAGTGCTTAGACAAAATTATAAACTTTTTTTATTTGTATATTGATTCGTAAACGTAAACATAATTACAAAATAAATAAGAAAAACATGTTTTCAGTTTTAAGTTACATTGTAACACCATTTGAATTAAAAGATAGGACTGAGCTATCAATTATCTAATTACACTTTTTTTTAACTCTTTTTGTTTTAAGACCCAATTAGATCTTGGACTTGATTTTTTTTTCCAATTATATAATGAAATTATTTATTATTTATTTATGTTGTTATTTAATGAAAATATATTTAAAATATACTGAATTATTTTATTTAATTTTGAAATAAACGTTAGCAACACGTTAACAATGTTAGCGCTAGTGACATCCACAGAGTAAAGAGTGAATAGTGCTGCCTACTACCACAGACTCACAAAAATATAGTGAAGGTGAGAATTTATATTACAACAATTTAAAACTTATATCAACGAATATTTCACCATTTTTCTTTTAATAATTTAGTAAAAATTAGATTTGGTAAGTAATTTTAATGCAAAGCCGACTTCCATTGTAAAAATATAATTTTATTTTTATAAACAACATTCGGCTAAGCGTTAATTAATTAATTACTTGATAGAACAATACATTTTTTGTTACAGAAATAAGAAGAAAGAAAGCAAAATATTTATTTTCATAAAAATAATAACAACAAAATAATAAAAAATAGGTGATAGAAAAATTATTTAGTTGAGCTAAAAACAAATATAATTCAGCATCGTGTCAAACGAAAGCCTAACGCTGGTTTTCAAATGGATCCAAGCGATGATGATTATTGTATTATATTTTTTTTAATTTTTACAATTAAGCTCCAGTTATAATTAAACTATTAATCGCTACTAGAGTTAGATTCATAGATTAAAAATAGATTCTTGGAAATTAATTTGAATTTTTCTGCAGGCTTCATTCTAAAAAAATAATTCAGTAGGCGTTTCATTAAACCACTGTATGATCATTAATTTTTAATAATCGTAATGGCTATTATTGAAATAATCGTGCTGCAATAACGAACCTTAAATTAATTTAAGTTTTATTTATTTTAATATAATCTGAAACGTGTATAATTTTTCATTTCACCGTACGCAAAGTTTGATGTTATTATTGTTGCTGTACTTAATCAGTGTTCGTTATTATTATCTGTTGATGAATTAGTCTAGGAACCTAATTTACAATATGTAGCGTATCAACAACTGATTCTGAGCATTTTACTTTTGAAATTAAAACATAAAATTAAAAAAAAATGAATACAAAATTAAAAAACTCTAATTCAAGTCTGTTTTGGAAGCAACTACCAGTGACTAGATTCATTTTTGCTTTACTGCTGCCAACCCTATAAAACACAGCTAAAACTGAGCAACAATGAATTAACAACTATAATTATTTTCAAACCTGAGTCCTTGGACGTTAGTGCTAAAATGTAATGGTTCTAAACACTTATGCTCTTTGCGTGACGATCAATACTGCAAAATAACAAGTCGGTCAAACCAAGAGGCAACCGATTAACAAACTGGATGCAGATGATGGATGAGTAGATATTAATAATAAAAACACTTACATCAACAAACAAGAATCTATTAATATAAAGAATATTACTAAAAGTAACTTAGTATTTACTTCTCTATTCTAAAAAAAGACGTATTTTAACAGTCATATTGTGGAAATATTAGACTCAATTACTAAATTATGGATCTTGTTTGAATAGTCAAACTGCAGAATTTTCATAAACAACCAACAAATTTGGTCTCTTGCTTTTCAGAATATTCAATACAGCATAAAGCTTTTCAAGGAGCCCCTATATAAAACTACCAAGAATAGTGATGTGACCACAAGGGAGTTTCGTAACCTGTGAGGGGGGTAAAATGAAACTATTTCCACACGTTACTCAAAAGCCCTCATAAAGTCTCTAGGTAGTTCCCAAGGGTCCGACTTCGTGTCCTCTTGAATTTTCAACCACCTTTTCGCGATTTTCAGGCATGTTAATAAAAATGTCTTAATAAAATTTAGGAAAGAATGCGCAGGATTATGCTGCTTACAGGGTTTTGTCGTCACGAGATTTTGTATCATGTAATCATAGAACTACAATATTTTTTGAAATATTATATTTCTTACATCAAACGCATATATGTACGTCATCCCTACATATACTCGTACACTCGGACATATTCGCACATTATACATACATCGTTCAGTGAATGCAAGAGAAATACATATCTAATTTCTCTCCAATTCTATGGATGAAACTACGAGTATACATATACCTATATTACTATGTCTGCATATTCTGGAGAGCATGCTGAAACTAATGAAAATGGTTTGATTCATAGCTTTGCTAACAAAATAGACAACAAGTTACGTACAGCCTTCAAGATTGTTATGAAATGACTTATAAGGAAAAAAATTTATTCATTTCAGTTTAATTATTCTTATAAACAAATCGAATGTAATGATAGTTGTGTAACATATTTTTATGTACTCAATGCAATGCAATTTATGACTCGAAGTTTGAACGCTTCGACCATTTAATCGTCGTTACTTTTAACATCTTTTATAAAATTTGTAAGTACCAGCTGCAGCACCATTTATATTACCCATCTGTGCGCTGACAGATGACAATCGACATTAGCTTTCGAAAAAAGCCAAAACAATTTTCCTCGTCCCCCTCGAAATCTTCAGAGTGTCGAATTACTGCCGTTGATTACGGCTCAGGCACGGAGCAAAGAATATGAATACCTCGATGAACCGTGCCTGTAAACATCTGCGACGCATGGCTTTCCATCGGAGTCAGTGTATAATTCGGAAATGTACGATATTTTAATGACGAGATGTTAGCTTCTTTAATGACAACTAAATTACCTTCTTTCAGTCCCTTTTGCTTGATCCACCATTTGGTTGGTTTTTTAGCTTAGATGTTCATTTGTGTAATGCTTCCAGAAGCGTTGTGTGTGTTGTGTCTTGTGTGTAGACATTAATATCTGCTAAGTCTGTTGGGGTTCTCATCAAGCAGCTTTTCTGATGGCTATACAGTCTGACGATGAGGAAGTGCGGTAGAGTCAAAGGATTGAAGTCACTAGAATCCGATAAAAGAGACTTTAATGGTTCAGAATTCAGAATGGTCTCATTTCGCACTAATAATATCAACAACTCCTCAAATATGAAATATTTGTCACCTCATATTATAGTTGTGTTGTGTGCCAGGCTTCATCGAAGGTGGAGGAGTAAAACATTATCTATTTCACACAGTTTATCCCCATTGATTCTTGCTCTTTACTTATACATTATACGTACAAGAACATATACATACATACCTTCATTGTAAAAACTTATCAAAGACACCTTTCCTATGTACATATTAAAACACTCTCAACCTTTCACATTTATGGCAATGATAGAAATTTGAAAATCAAAATTATAATGAACACTAATTAAAGCCTTTCATGCAGAAAATACAAAGATTTTAATCAACAGTATAATAACAAAATAACATTACGTGGAATAAAATCTAATATTTTGGAAACATATGTCCAAAGAGAAAAGGTTGGATTATGTTTGCATTTGAAATGAGGTTTCATATAGATTTGTGTACATTAACCTCGTTCAAGATGTAGTTATAAGACGGAGACAAATTAAAGGGAATATTATAGTATCATTTGAGTGTATTGTTTGATGTTGTTTTCCGTTATATTTTATTTGTCTGAAATTTGAATATATGATTCTGATTTGTGAACTTTTAGATGTTTTAAATTCGTCTTCTAATGATACTTTACAACAATTTGAAAAGCTGAAAACCCAAAAAAAAAACTAAGTTTCTTGGTAGCTAACCCACCTTATTTTTAAATTTGATATTTCAAAGGCAAGTATTTAAATAAAGTAAACATTTTTTATTTATTCAAGCATGGACTCATTTTAAAGATTCTTCTTGCAGTAGTACAGTGTATAAAACTCCTTTAAAATCTTCGTTATATGTATATAGTGAAAAATACCCAGACTTTTTTCACGCATTCGACTGTACAGACGGTGCAGCGATTTAAGCGGTCGCCTCACCACTTCCACCTCGTCCGATCCAGGCATGAGACTACACTTTGAGTGATGCACAAACAGTTGTTCTAAGTCTGAGTGTTCTTTGTGCCCGTTTCATGTATGTTTGTAAAGTCCTCCGCGACACAGGAATTATTCTTAGTGCGAGACTTGTCTCTTAAAAAAAAAACAATATATATATTCTCGTTACATACGACTATAGTATTGTATTGGTGTATTATAAAGTACATTCGATTCTATGCCTTAATAATCTTCCAGAAGCTTCAGAATCGCAGTAAGTTGAATATATAATCTCTGTACTATAAAAAGCAATCCAATTTGGACATTATTTGTCACTTTAACTATACAAATAATACCTATACAAAACTAAAGCCATTACAATACATAGACCTGTGAACCTTACTGTTATGGCCAAATTCGTGTTTATTTTGTGGTAGTTATTTTGAATGACAAATTTAAACTACCTTTGTTAAAGTGGGTATTAATGAAATTAATATGCCAGCATTTAATTTAGACACGCAACATTTAATTGCCAAATAAATTAATTGAATGTATTTGAACCTAATTAATAGATTGTATGTTAAGTAGTATCGTAGCATCGTAAGTATTGTATTATACGTTCTTTTACATACATAACGTATTAAAAAATATAAAAGAATATAACAAATTATATGCTGAAGATTTGATTTGGAAGTATTTTTGTTGACCTTCTTTAAATCCCCTTAAGCCCCCAGTACACAATGGCCCATGCGTGCCCACTACAGGCCATCGCCATTGTGTACAGGGGGTAATGGTATATGATGGCGGACAGTTGTCCATCGTGGCGCACAATCGGAGAGTTGTCGGTTTTTTGGGCACACTTCAAAGGAATCGTGGCGTAACGTGGCCTGTGGTGTTTACACAATCGGCCATTGTTTAGTTCGTCACCGGCCGCTGACCGGGATAGTTGTGTTGCGTGATATTGCCGTGGCGTGCGATCGTCCAAAATGTCAATGGCGTGGAGCAATGAAGAAACTTTCAAGTTTATTGATTTATATCAATCTGAGCCCGCAATTTGGGACACAAATAATGCACTGCACAAGGATAAGAACAAGGTATGTTTATACTATTTTTATTTTGATAGAAATTATGTATATCCATACTTAACTACTTACTTACTAATATTATAAATGTGAAAGTGTCTTTGTTTTGGTTGTTTATTAATTTGTTCGTTCATCGGATTGGCGTGATTTTTTGTGTACGGATACTTGAAGGGCTGTAGAGTGACATAGGCTACTTTGTTTTTCAAAAGTCAACCTCTAACGGCCATACGCACAGACGTCAATTACAGTAAAGACAGCTTTTGTCATACAATAATAGCCTTTATTTGTATGGAGCTTAGGAACAAACACTTAAATAGGAATTAAGCCTTAATTGGTGTCTATGCGTGTGGCCGTAAATGGTTAAAGTGGGGGGTTAAAATTTGTATGAAAATTTATGCGCGGGCGAAGCCGCGGGCGAAGAGCTAGTCTATCTATACTTTTATACTAATATTAGGAAGGACTTATTGTTTGTGGGAATTGAATAAGCTCCGAAACTAATGTACCAATTTGAAAAATTCTTGTAGCATTAGAATTACATTATCCTTGATGAAAATAGGCGATAAAAGAGCCTCGTCTGAAAATAATAAATGTTGTAATGTGAGTACGATGTTTTCAGGTGAATGATGCATGGAATCGCATTGCAGACACCATGCAAATTCCTGTTTCGGAACTTAAAAAGAAAAAAGAGACATTGATGTCAGCATTTCGGATGCATTTTAAGAAAAAACAAGATTCGATACGATCTGGTATGGGAGAAGAAGAAATTTATAAGCCAATTTGGATTTTTGATGATGCTATGGAGGCATTTTTAAAAGGCAAATACACAGTAAAAAGTATAATTTCGACAGATGAGCAAAGGGTAAGTAAAACAATTAATTATTTTCCAATATTTTTATTGATAAGTAACTAAGTATTTACTCATCTTGATTACCACAAATTATAAACTAAATAAATTATGCATCATAGGCCCTACCACTGCATAGTCTTCTTTGATGGATGTAATTCATAAAATTTGATCTTATTTGCCTAGCATTAATAGGAGTCCGACGAGGTACAGATTGTAATGGTAATAGATTTTCTTCATGGTTTACTCTCATACCTACATGGATTAATTCACCATTCCTATCATAGCTGTCAGTACTGCCTGGTGGAGTATAAATATTGCGAGATGATTTGCTCTTTCTTAAAAAATTGTGTAGTAATAAACAGCTGTGGGTTATAATAGAAGTTTTAACGACATCTAATGGAATAGGTCTTTTAAATACTCTAAAAACTGATGATAATATCCCGAAAGTATTCTCTACGACCGCACGAGAACGTGATAGTTGTTGATTGAACATTCTTTCTGGGGTACCTAACTGATGATGTCCAGGAAAGGGCTTCATAATATGAGAACTAAGAGCAAAAGCGCCATCACCCAGAAAAACATAAGGCATATTAGTATTACTTCCAGGAAGTGGGCAACAAGGTGGTAAATTAAGGGTCCCATCACATATTTTTTTCCACAAATTGCTTTGATTTAAAACACCTCCATCACTAATTCTCCCTTGGCTTCCTATGTCAGCAAACAAAAAACAGTAATCACTATCTACTAGGGCTAATAAAACGATGCTGAAACTTCCTTTGTAATTAAAGTATTCAGATCCGGTATGAGCTGGTGCTAATATGGTAATATGCTTCCCATCTATCGCGCCAAGACAATGGGGAAAGCTGAATCCTTCCGTTTTGGTCAGCCATTCTTCAGCACTTGTGGGAATCTGAAAAAATAAATATTATTTTTTCAGGCAGTTATTGGAGAACAGACAGGAGAAGAAACAGAAACTACAAGTGATGCCAGAAGCAACACAGAACCAAAGGACATAAATATAAAGATACCTGTACAGAGGAGACGTTCAGTTAAGCCACCTGAGTTAGAAAAAGCAGATAAGGAAATGTCAAAGGCTTTTAATGCGTTAAACCAGGCTATTCTCAATAAAGACCAAAAAAATAAAACAGAGGACGACTGTGACTTGTATGGGAGGCTTCTTGCTAACAAATTCAGAAAATACTCAGATAATGAGAGACAAGAAATAATGTACGAAATTGATGGGTTACTATTAAAACGGCGTCGCAATTGTAGTCCTCAATACGTGTCTTCACCTTCTCAAATCATTATAAGTAAACGTCCGTATTCTTCAGCCACCAGCTATTCTTGTCCATCACCGTCGTCATCTTGGATCAATCGCCCCTCATCATCGTCTTCAAATCATTATATAATTACTTCTCCTATACAAAGCCCATCACCTATTCCACCTGCGCAAACTCCATCCCCTCTTCCACCTACTGAAATCCTTAATGCCTCATACACACAAGAAGTAGTTTATCAATCCCCCAACAGAATCCATACACCTGTCCCTACAATCCAGATACCTGAAGGATCCATGCAAATAATTTCTAACGAATTATATTCTCAGACACAGAGTCAGTCCCAAAATATTTTGCCTGATGCTTATGCAAAAGCTTTGAATGACGATTGTTAAAATGATTGTTAAAAAAATGTAATGGGGCAATAATTATTGATTAAAAAATTTGAAGTATATATAAATGTTTTACTAACTCACCTTAATCATGTCCTTTAGCACTTGGTTCAGAGCCAAACATACTTCAGGAATAATTCTGGATATGAGTGTACTTGATATTTTAAAATGGTAGTGCAGGCTCCTATAACTGTCTCCAGTCGCAAGAAATCGCAATGTCAATGCCAATCTTATTTTTGGAGGTATTGCTTCTCGCCAATATGTATCCTTTTTTGCAATAATTGGTGATATTTTTTGCAATATATACTCGAAATCACTAAATGATATACGAACAAAGTTATCGAATTCCCCTGATGGTTCTGCAACAAGGTCGCTTAACAGATTGTCCATGAATTGCCTGAAAACGGTAAAAACAATCTTAAGTAGTCATGTTGTTTACGTTAACATTCTAAATATTAATATTATATCCTAAGTACCACATTAAAAAATCTACGTACCTTGTCCTGTTTCGATGAATGGTCAGCATCCACCATCGCCTTTTTCGCCATTTCCTTTTAACAACTTTGTGACGGTACACACTTCTGTAATACTTGTAAACAGTATACAAATAAATAGCCGCAGCCGTAATTACTTCGACGTCCATCGCAAGTGGTTTGCCAGGCAGCAATGAGCCATACGCCATTGTGTGAACACCAAGTGATCGTGGCCTACAATTGTGCATTGCAAAGCGTGGCCCATCACAGGCCATTGTGTACTGGGGGCTTTAGAGGATAAAAACATTTGCATGATCGTCCAATATTGGCAAAAATAACATTCTTGTTTTATTTCATAAATATTAATAAGAAATTAACTTTTTGACACATAGAGTTATAATGTATAGCGCAGCCATTTCAAACTAAAGTTAGCGTGCGACTTCATGACTGAGGGGATTGCGCGACGCACGCGGGCACTGTTACGTTCTCGTAGATTAAAAGTTTGTATTACTTTCGTCTACTTGATTTCATTTTAATAAAGATTGTAGGTCTATGTTGTTATCTCTGTGTTGTGTAAAAATTTAGTTAACAATTATCATTTATATAGCTATTAGCCTGATCAGTAATGAGTATTAAGTTCATATTTCAAGCATATACATCACAGGAAGATTACCGCTAATTACATGTAAAGTTTTGGATGAATAACCGGTAACTGATAACAAACTATTGGATTATATACTCTTTTCGCATCAGATGAGACATGAAACCTGATTAACTTTCTATGATACACACACATGATAACTTCGTAAAAGATAGACTTCTTGAAATGAGATTTTTGCAGTGATCAATCTTAAAGCTCAGGTTTCACGGAATTCATTTAAAAAAAAAACACTTATATGTATGCGTACTCAAACAAGTTGTGTAGACTTTTTTATAATCAGTAAACCATATTGCCGTCTATTTTTTTTATAACAAACCATATTATATTGTAAATACTTCTTACGTGAATACATACTTTGTAATCATCAACAAGAGAAGATAGAAACAACGTTGCAATTTAATATAAATTTTATTTGAATTTAAACAAAATTAATGTTGTTTCTGACGCTCAAACAAATAATCATTGAGTATAACTAATAGTTTCATGGCGTAATCGGATAGTTAAGTATTTATTGAATGTTGAACGAAATTATTGATACAAGGGAATAATTAATACAATACTATTACAGATATAACATTCAGCTTGTTTGAAATAAATATATAATTGTATTTTATGTATTAATATTTGTATTAATTGAATACACAGATACAGACAATTGAAAGTCATCATACATTACATGTAACATCACACAGCTGGTCTGAACTACCGTATTTTGTTTTATAGTAAAACTTACTAACTTAGTCACATAGTTTAACAAAGATTTAGTATTATTTTAGCACAAAACACTTTATTGAGGTATTTATTTCATACGTAATAACATTAGCTCAATTGTTTAACATTCTGTTTCTCAAACAGTAGAAAGTTAAAAATATTTCATTCCCAACTTTAAATGTCTTAGTCGATAAATATACTATACTACACTATACCTTGTGGACCTTATTGAATGCAATACATTTAAATAATTATATCATAAATATGTATAACTTGCTGTACAACAAAAACTATGTGTATATTAAAGTTGCGAAAGTGTAAAAACCATTACTCAATATCAGTATTTCATGATGTTCAAATGAAAAAATTATTACAAAATGAATACAATTTAATGAAGTTTATGCCCGGAAGACCGCCTATATCGTCATGATTAGACCACTATATAAACGCTTAATTTA
Source organism: Hypercompe scribonia (assembly GCA_949316085.1). Lineage (NCBI taxonomy): Eukaryota > Metazoa > Arthropoda > Insecta > Lepidoptera > Erebidae > Hypercompe > Hypercompe scribonia. The sequence goes on from OX438981.1 coordinate 2,906,517, forward strand.
AAATTAATGACATTTTAAAACAACGTCGGGGTCGAACAAACGAACCGACTCCGACTCCGACACCGACACCGAAATCGACACCGACACCGATACACCGACACCGAAACAGACCCCGACACCGACACCGACACCGACAACGACACCGACACCGACACCGACACCGACACCGACACCGACACCGACACCGACACCGACACCGACACCGACCCCGACACCGGCAAAGACACCGACACCGATACCGATACTTCATTTTTTATATCTGTACGGAAATTTCCTCGAATATCACCCGCTACTCACATTAATAAGAACAAATCGTCTATAATTATTTTCTAAACGCATTTGTCTCAATATACTTTTAAAGATTCTCTTTATCAATACCAAACAATTTTCCTTTCTAAACGTAAATGAAAGCTGACACCACTGAAACCCAAAACATTTCCCAGCTCCAGACACTACTTAACTCCCATTAGGTACTAAATGTACGTCTTTACTCCAAACAGCCCACGCATCATACGTATGAATTTCTATACAATCCTTACTTGTGTGTACAAACATACCCATTTTGAGCCTTAATAGAACGGATTAAATTATCCTTTGAAGGGTGCCGTCAATACCCCAAGTTGAATAATTGATGCAGGAAGCTTAACGATGCGATGTATTGATTCATATAATTCCAGATTAAAATTATTGGCATGTATTCAATATTATGAACGATAACATTTTAGATAAAGAGTGCACGAGTTTTAGAAATTTTATCCTTCTATTTTTTTTTAATTTATGGAATTGTACGATGGTGGACTTGATGCTTCAGGTATTTTCTGAAAGTCTATTTTAGGTTGATACAGAAATAATTTGTTAAGTGCACTGCGTCTTAATACCATATGTCATATCATCCAAAGTATCTTTGTGTTACAAAAAAGAGTTCTTCACGCTGAGAGACAAGTTTAAGAAAATTGGTATCGCGTTTATATATATGTATGTGTAAATATTTAGTAAGTGTAAAGAAACGTATTCATTTATTTGTAAAGTTTAACGACATTTATGATATCAACACTAGAAATAAACTTATATTGCTAACGACTAGATTAGAAAAAGGAAGTCCGGAAAGGATGGAAGAACTCTTATCGATGTCAATTCGTGTGCAATTCTACAATAACATTTCAAGCGAATTTAAAAATTAAGCGTTTACAAGTCTAAGTCCTTAATAAAATAAGAACTATGTGAAAAGGTTTACTACACGGTTTTAGAATATTTATTTATATTACATTTTAATTAATACTTTATAACAATTCTGCTCACTCCTTCATTTACGTTCCCAACATTATTTTTGTTTGAAAGTGTTTTGTCATATTTTGTTTCAATTTTTTTCTTTTTCTATTCAATTTGAATTTCACAATGAATTTTTTGTTTATGTAAATGTAGGTATAGTGTAATTTTAGTTTATGTTTAGTAACTTTCAGATGATTTTGAGTGTTTCCACGGCTTACCCAAATGAAGTGTCGAATTGAAGGTCGTTGATATTGACGGATAACGGTTTGGGTTCGGGATAACTAGGGCTCATATGCCGTCTGTAAGAGCAGGCCTACTCCAAACTATGATATTTTCTTCAAAAACCCAATCATTTTAACATCAATTTCAACATCAATTTAACATTATTCATAATAAAAAAAAACATATTTGTGGTATGTTTCGGCGTTTCTTTCCAGAATTAGTCTTCTAGCTATTAAGCTCGGCGTATGAAATTGTCTGTAAAAACTTACTTATAAAAAAAAATATTATAAATAGAACTGTCTAATTAGTTACTAAGAAACGACTACTTATGCATACATATTTATGCACACACTCACATTCACACATACACACTCTCTCTTCACTTTTTCGTTAATGTTTCACTCACTCAGTGCCTCGTCTTTCGAATAGACTAGATAAAATATACTATCACATATTAAGTAATGATAAATTGGGCTCTAATCAAACTAAACATATTATGAATTGTATAGAAAAATAGAATACCTTATACAAGAATTACACTTTACGATTTTAGCTTTCTACATTATTCATAAACTAACTATTACTTACGGTACTGTAAAACGCACATCACGTTAAAAACGAAACCGAAAGTGCTGGTATAATACCATAACATAGAGGATATTAAATAACCGACTATAAGCCACGGGTGCCTGATTGAATTTCTGTTCCACATGATTTATCGGACATAAATAGAAGATTCTGGCGATGCTTCGTCGGCCTGATCATGAGGTTTCGTGAGCACGTTTTTGTTTATTGAATTCCTGAAAATATTAAGGTACCCTTTTTAGTTTATGGTTATGGCAATTGAAATAAATTTTGGACTAAAAACTCAGATATATGTTTATTGGCTCGTACTTGTACCTTTGGATCGGAATTAATTCAGTGAGTGCTATATTTTACTTATCCTTTAGAACAATAAAATAAAATAAAAATTTAGACATAATATAATGACAATTCCGTGCATATATGAATCCCAGTACAGGACTCGTCACAGATATGGTGGTTTACTTAAATTTTTGATAACTTGATTGGAATTTTGTAAAACACTAATTATTTTTATAAATAAAACATATTTCTTTGCGTAATTACCTACATTACACCTGATTTTGATTGGAAATGCAACTGTTACAAGAGAAATAATATGGATTACCTAAAACTTATCTTTATTATACTGTTTTCAAAAAATAAAAACTTTCTTATGTATCTTATAAAATAAAAAACAATGGTCATGTGTTTCAATGTACCTCTTCAAATGTCACTTAAGTGGCATAAATACAATAGTTGTTTCACGCAATCACTGGCTGTCTCGATCACAGAAGTCAACTTTTTTATGCCACAGACTTCTTAAATTCTATTTGAGAGGAGACCCTGGTCTTTCGTGAACGAGTTATAATCTGTGTGAGAAGGATAGAGCGGTATTTAAATAAACATTTGTAGGGCTTCCTGTGACAGGACGCGTCACGAATGCGCGATTTTTGACGTGTCCTGTAACAAGACGCGTCTCGTTCTAAGGGTTATTTATGATGTAACAAAGATAACTTAACACATTTTCTACACGGTGGCCAGATGTCAAACCAAGTAGACCCTGTACTTATGGTAATGGTACTGCTGATGAACATACTTACATGCTACCAAATATATTCATATTATAGATAAATTACAATCAAATACAAACCACATTGTCGTATGCATCATAATATTTTAATCCGCATTAATGAAGTATACACACGAAAAAACAGTAATTGAATACGTGTATATATGACATTTATATCATATGGCACCTGTACATAATTCAGTCATTAATGTATGTGTGGTGACAGATAAAGAGTACGAAGTGTTACTAAGGTTAAGGTCACTAAGAGTAAGAGGTGACTAAGGAGGCAACGTCACTGTAAAAGGAAGGAAAATTTGAAACAAGTCATATACGGACAAATCTGATCAGCGTGGCATCATCAACAACAGCCTGTTACAGCCTATGGCTGGATATAGGCATCTGCTGGACAAGAGTAGACTGCTTCGCTGTATAGTAGGCCAAAATCTCCTTTCTAACAAAAAGTCTGGACCCAGCAGTGGACTGTTAAAGGCTGTTGATATGATTGATAATGATTTGACATCATCGAAAACTGGGGATATTTGAATAATTATGTTAATTTACTTCTCGTTTTTCTTAAGCTAGAACCTTAACACGATATTCACTTGCTAAGCTGAAGATATTTAGGTAAGAAAAGATAAATTATACTTGATCTTACAGATGTAAAACATTAAATACAGTTTCTAAAAATGTTCAAAGGTAACGCTTGCCTTTTAGTATATTTTTTTTTATACACTGACGGACTTGTAAACTGCAAACTGCTCCCAAGTTCAGGATTACATACAAATTATTATTTTTGAAAAGTATGCAATCTTTTTAGATTAAACTAAATGAAAATGTCAAGACTGTCCATTAATCAAAAAAAAAAACAAAATTCAAAATTGGACTGCCATATTAGGTAAATTGATACCCGTGTAAATAAAAGTTATGCATAGTCTCAAATTCGTGTTGTTAGAGTACCTACATTTTGAAATTATGTTTTTTTTTTTCATTTATAATTTAAATAATTGTTACCAATAGTATTAATGAATAGTCTTTTAAGTACAACAAAAGTCTTGCTACCATAAAGATGGACACTTCGTCCGAACAAGCAGCCCAAATTGTGACATTGGTGCTGGCAGACTTTGACTAACGAACGACAGCTAGAAATTTAAATCAGTCTACAGTTTCTAAAGTATACCAAAGGTGTGTAGAGACAGATTCTTAGAAAAAGTTACCCGGTATCGGCAGAACTCGAGCAACCACCTTTCGTGACGACCGATTTATTATTTCCAGTTTCCCATGAAATTATTTCCACACGTCAGTAAACATCAAAACAGAGCTGAATGAAGTGCGTGCAGTAAACGTGAGCGCCCGAACAAAAAGAAGGAGCCTTAAGGAAGCGGCAATTATCCCTTTTAGATCAGCAAATGGTTCAAAGCTGTCTACAGCTCATTGATAAGCTTGTTAAGATTTACACGTGAACATCTTAATTGGATTGAAAAGCAATGAACTTCTATATTGTTCACCGATGAGTATAAGACAGCTTTAAATGATGCAGACGATCGCAGATAAATTTATCATCGAAGTGAGGAGAGATATGGTCAAAATTGCATTGAGGAGCGTGTTACTTTTGAAGATAATTCATGTATGGTTTGGGGTGACATTTCGATGATCGGATGAACGAGACTTGTGTTCATCAACGTGGTTCGTCGAACCGGTAGAAGACGTGGTTTACCAGAGTAACGCCATATAACATACATTTACATGAGATTAATATGCGAAAATTTTATGACCCCACTCCGCTGCACAAGTCCGACAATGTTTCGAAGAGGTTGGGATATGTAGCATAAATTGGCCAGCATGCACCCTGGATGTTTTTCCCATTCAGTATGTTTGGGATAGGTTAAAAAACTGTATCTGTGAGAACTTTGGATCCATAGCAGCGACAGCACTAAGAACAGCGATTTCACAAGAAAGGAACAGTATTTTGCAAGAGCATCTAATAACTCTGTGGAAACGATTAGAATCTGTAATAAAGACACGTGGAGGCAATACATCTTATTAAAATAAAAGGAGAACCTGTGGTATTTTGGCAAAAACCATTTTTTCAATAAGCCAACTAAAATAAATCTTTGTTACATATACCGTTTATGCTTTTAGGTACGTCGGGTGTACAAATAAAAAAATATACTTTGTTGATGAACGACGGTATAATGCTATTATAATTTGTTTAGTCACTGATACACAAAAAGTCTCAACGTATACTATATTAGGATGAACATAAAAGAGAGAAAGGAGAAAGTTAAGGAGTAAATATGCAATGCGGGGAGCCAAGTGTATTTGGAGTGCGGTGACATACGAATATATTACGTCGTGAGGTTACGGACGGACTGTCTCATACCGTGCCGCGCTAAGGTGCGGCGCCTGCGCTGCCTCACACTATTGGCTCCTCCCAAACGCTACTCAACATGATATTGTGTTCTTTCGTATGTTACACCAAATATACAAAAATAGTTTTAGTGCACATTATACAACTACCCTACAATGCTCATAAAACCGAATGGTCCTTTCCAGTATGCAGATATACTTTAAGGATATAATACTATGCTGCTATGAAGATAACAAACCATACTATAGGCATTAATTTAAATTTGAATAAAAAGTTTGAATATTTTGCTAAAATGTTTATTTCAAAGCTGTCTTGAACATTGTTTATGAGTCCGTCAGTATACAAACCGTGGAAGACCTATTCAGCAAATATGGAAAAACTCGACCCGATTTATTAAAATCTTACAAAAACCGGTGTTAAATAAAACATTCCTTTCTTTTTATTAGAAAACTTGACTCATACAAATAATAATAATAATATTACAGATATCTGACACACAACACCATTTAGTCCTTAACTAAGCAGAACTTGTACTATGAGTACTAGATAACTGATATAAATACATAAATATTTTTTAATGAATACTTATGTACACTGAAAACATTGAAATGCCGAAACAAATATTTGCAGATCATACAAACATTAGGTCAAGTGACAGCACACTTTAATCGATAATTACTTTTCATTTTGTGACCCGATGATTTAATTGTTGTATATACAATAGTTTATTTCTAAAGTAAATAAAAACAATACCCACTCATCTACCTAGCCTCACTTAATCAATAATACTTATTAAATTAATAATAATTAAATTGTTTGGAGTCAGCTGCTAGTTCAATCGATTTTACCTGAATATTAGGTTTCCCACGGAAACACTGGCCTTGGGCCTCCACAATCTTGAAGGTGAATTCCTAGGTGAACTAGTTGTCAATATGTAATATCTAATAGATGTTCATGACAACCGGGATCGACATTTTAACGGACTCTCTGAGGTACGGACATCAAAGGTCACATAATTTCATACTCCGGTCTGTTATAAAGGATGCCTTTGTGAAAAAACCCAATAACACTGTTTTACTCGACCCGTGAATTGAACCAAAGATCTTATAATCGACAACTGCATTCAGTATCTGCAATACCAACGATTCAGGCAAAACATTCTCCAACCATTTTGTGTATATCATATTTTTATTGTCATAAAATATATTCAAGGTAAAAAGAAAAAATATGTAACTACTGCTGCAATTTTTCAAATTGTCTATTCTTTTTATGTCTGAACTTCAACCACTGAAATCACAAGTAGCCATAAATCCAGCAGCTCACTGTTAACTATTTAATGTGATAAAAACTACCAAACCATTCAAACTCCGAACTCAGTAATAACTTTTTGATGGACATCCAAGTATGATCGCATACGCCAGACTGTCCCCTTTGGCAACCGACAGTACAAGCTATGCCAAAAAACGTTTTCAGTAGAGAATTTCTTCAATGGTTTATTTACTGTAAGGTGAGGACAGCTGAATTTATTCGGCACTCTGAAGCTTCATGCTGTTAATCTTGTCCCGAAGAAGAAAGAATTAGGCAGCATTCGTAATTTAAAAGCATCATAGAGGCACAGATTGTTTTATCCCTCTGATATAACAAGAAACCCTAAATCCAGATGTGGTGATAATGGATCAAGTGATATTTGGACTAATATAAAAGAAAAATCAAAACATGAAATTTATTTTAAATCTACATATATACAGCTAATTTCCGTTACATAATAAAAGTCTATAGACATTCATAACATTATCAATATACTCTCTGGTAATATAATGAAGTAGGCAATCAAAACGGTAGATATACTTTGTAATCATGATAAGTATTATCAGAATTCTAATAACAATTATTATGTAAATAAGTCACGTCCAATATAATTTCTTCTAATAATCACGAATCAAAATGTTCATCAACAAGACTATAGTAATTAATATCTTCTATGGTAACTGATTATCACACAAACACCTAATAATCTCGTAATAAATTTATATCAGTAACTACCGAATCACTATATTTCGTGCACGTGACAATAGTGGCAGTAGTTACACGGTATTGGCAACACGGGTCACGTCGTTTGCCAAACACCAACTAGAAACTACGATGACGCTGCTGAATCAACTGCCTAACAAATGTTTATGTGATTAGATTGTCCACTATTTGATAACGATATTGCACATTACATTACATTACATTATAATAAATAAAATTAAATTACTTTTTAGCCATGTTGGCTGTGGAAAATTTTATATCACCCCAGTGTCTTCGTTGCAGTACCATGCGGGATCGAATAGAGACGTTGCAAGGCAACTTGTAATGAAAGCAATACATCCCTTGTTCATTCTAGTCAGTGTCTGCCTCACTTTTAAGTAATATTGCATAAATCGTATTACAATACATTGCCGATTTTAACCAATATATAAGATGACATGATGAAAAATAATAAATAAATAAAATATTTCGCCGATTTAAAGATTAAAAAATATAGATATAAGTAATAATAATGATTCAACTGAAAACAATACAAGCAGTGGGAATTTCTCATACTTTTTTTTAAATAAAATTATATTCAATATATTTAGGATGCCAACTACTACAAATCAGACAGTAAAATGGACTATTGTGATAAGATTAAACAGCAAGCTTGGTTAAGAGCATCCTTAACATCTCCAGACTCGTCGTTCCGCTCTAACTTGCTGTCTTCAAAAGTAACAACAGAAGTTCCGGCTGTTGTAGAATTCGTTGTTTGGCTGTTGAAACGTTGAGCTCTATTTCAAACGACGAGTTCTTCTCTCCACCGACGTCGTCAATACCTGTGAAAAGTTTGAGTTCCCAAGGACCACTGACCTTAAATAGAGCCACTCTTAAACAAAGGTTGATTAAGGGATGTCATTAAGTGTTGACTTTTCTGTAGATGCTGTACGGTGGTTTACTCAAGAATAGCCTTCTGCTTCAAAGATTAATAAAATATGGCTATCGGAGAGGTACCAGATTCGATCTTAAGACAAATATTAATGCCATGCATCTTCTTATCTATGTTCATTTTGCTTTCCGTAACTATAGAGCAGGCTTCACTTAAAAGAGCATAAAAGCTAGACATCTATTTCTGAATCTCTAGCGACAGAACTCTCATGCTAGGTAAATCATTGTTCTTGGGCAGTGGAGGTTCTTCAATAATCGACTGATGTTGCTGTGTTGGTGTCGGTGTAGGGTTCTTTCGGGCTCGAAAGAACCCTAAACGATCATCATAGTCGAACTTCAAACTTCGGGACTTCGGTCAAACGGGTTTAATCCTAGGCTTAACATTTTTACTTACACAGATCCACTGTTTATAAGTCAAAGGTTATTTTAGATCATACCAAACACATAGTTTATAAACATGTACTTGGACACCGAGCTTTGCTCACTGTTATTGTGTGATAGTCGATTCGTAATTTAGCAACTTTTGTTCCCATCCTCAATTTTGACCCATAGATTAGTTTCAAACGGGTCTATTAGACAAACATTTCATTGCTTCGAAACACGGATAAAACAACGATTTCTAAAAATAAAACCTAGGTAGATCGATTTATCGCCCACAAAACCCCCGGCATATTAAATTTCATTAAAAACCATTGGAGCTGTTTCCGAGATTCAGATTATATATTTATATATATATGAATTGCTCGTTTAAAGGTATTATAACATAGATATACATGGATCAATTTCACTCGTGCCATGTTTTGCAGAAACTACTGACGCAGCAAAGTAATTATTTATAAGAAATAATACATGAGTTCTGTTATACATTTTGTCGGCAACAACAACACGTCTACTAAGTCAAGCTGTCGATGAATTATCTGTATTAGAATAGACATTTAGTAAAAATAGGATTATATACTGTATGTTTCACGAAGACAGTTTGATGAACTCTGCTATATGGATTGTCTGAATTTAAATCGTCAATCAACTAGACCTCACTTATAGTTGGTTGGTATTTCTATTCTAAGTGTAACAACATAATAGCTAGCTAGCCTCAGAATGGCAAATATTAATTAATACATTATTGTTCACAATGCAACAAATACAATTTCCATAATTAATGTCCATCGAATGAATTTGATTTATTTGGTTATATTTCAAGTACACATTTTAGTTGTTTACCCAGAACATGAATAGTTAAACAAGTAAGTTATTGGATACCTGCAATGCAACCATAATATTTATCCATTAAAATAACTATAACCATAAAAATGCAATTTCGTTTATTAACTTTAATAAAGATGCAGGAATTCTATTTTTTTTTCAACTATAGTTTTAGGTACTTTTTTATTTTAAGAGGCTGCCAAAGTGCCTACTTTAAGAATCCAACAGTTGTGGTCATCATACTCATTGCGAATGCAGACAACGCAATATGGCGGTACACACTATGGTGGGCCTAGTGAGGCCTAGCATGATAATCATCGTAGTATTGCTCTCACAGTTACCATGAGAACTGTCACCTTGCATCAATGGGCCTCCGGCCTTGCACTCACCAACGAAACAAGTCAGCACGGATGCTGTTGCTTAAGATTGATCTTCTTTTAGGTATCGTATATTTTCGTACCAATCGATATTTCACAAGCTTTTTTATAATGTTAAGGGCAAACAGGAAGATTGCTGTTGATGGTAAGTGTTTACGCTTACCATCAACCAGCAATCTTCCTGAACACAAACACAACAGCTGGGTTTCAGGTGACTAGTCATAGTCACCTGAAACCCTGGAGTCAAAAATATATTGCCACCGTTTGTCCCTCACTTTTGGGCTCCGATAACTTCACTCACTTGGTAAAAAACAATGAAAGGACTTCTTAACACCAGCTTTCTGTGAGGTCCTGTTTTCTTACATATCACTCTAATTGAGCTGGCCTGTTTGTGCCCCTGTTAGAGCCATTTCAGGACCAATTATGGCTCGTCTGCGGTCAAGTATAATAGTAGAGAATTCTGAAAAAGTTAGGAGCGAACATAGCTATAATCTAATACTGCATAACACGAGAATTTTAAACAGTGTGATCATAAAATGTGATCGTGTTGATGTTTAATTCAGATGCACGTATACCGTCAAATACGAGTCACAAGCGTAAAATAGTCCTTTGTGTACCAACGAGCGGATTTTATAAGCCTGACATGCGTTTCCAATTACAAACTCGATGTACACATTAATAATATGTATGTATATTAGACCCAGCTTTGATCATTGTACCAGTATAATTATTTGCAAATTATCTTTACTAACTACACATGCACTGAGAAAAACTAATAAACAGAATCTGTTAGAAGTCCACAAAAAAATAATAACACTCTAGTAGTTTAATATAATTTTAACTAAAACTGTTGTCTTAAAGCACTTGTTCGAGTAATTTAATACTTCATTACCACGTCTAAGACACTTTACAATCCAATACATAAGACCTTTGGTGTAAATTTGACCCTCAAACATCAATTATAGCTGTATATCACAGTTATCTCATGTGTCGAATGCATAAGACTTGACATGGTGTCACCTTTGTGGGGTTCCCGTTACTCAAAGTCACGTTTGTTGAAATATCAGTAGAAGTACGTGACCCTTTTTTAGTGGTGGGATATGGATATCAGGCCCCCGAGAACACCATCGTAGTGATGAAGGAAGTTAACTTCTAATTTTCCTGTCTTGAATTTCCAGTGTTTCATAGGGAGTGGGATCAAAGTCTATTTAGAAAAATGCGGCGCTTTGACGAGGCAGAAATATGAACAATATTTCAATGTATTAATTTTTGTTTATTTGTTTTTTTAGAGATCTGTGGGACGGTGGTATACTGAACTGTTGCATGAACAATATTTTAGCAGATCAGTTCAAATAATTATGCTTTATGTTTCGAAGACATTAAATATACTCTGCCCCAAGCTGCGCTGTATTTATTTATTAGATTAATTTACGTTTATAAACACATCTTTGTATGATAATACATGATCATACAAAGCTTATGTATTATATACAGAAAACAGTAAATTTTTAAGAATTAGTTGAATGCACAACATTTTACAACACACACCAATACTAACGTCAGTGAAAAAAAAATGAGATAAAAATAAACATACAAACACACAAGACAATAGACTTGTGGACAAGGTAACCCCTCAACTGAATGAGCATTGGAAAACGTCTATTTTTATTAAATGAAATTTATTTTCATATTAAAATTTTTAATTTCAAATCAAAAAATCATCCTGTAGGCTGAAGTTACTTCCTAAAAAGCTTTTCACACTACTTGAACAATATGGAAAGCAACTAAAAGAAACATAAATATTGACCCAAATATTCAAAGAAACTCATTCCATCCGCTTAACTAACGTAAGTAATTATATAGAAACGTAATGACATAATAGATTTCGCTCCAAAACCTTATCTGGCTCAGTACCAAAGTGACGTCAATAGCGACCACCTCGTTATATCTTAATATCATTAATTTGAAGCTAAGTAGTACAGTGTCTCATGTCTGAGCCATTGAATAAAATATCTACGTAATAAATAAATGTCTAGGACACTACTGAAACAAAAGAAAATTGTGTTACAATTCTCTTTTAATACAGTTTTAGGAAATTATTTTTACAGGAAGTACTAACATACAAAAAATACATTCAAAAGATATTAATCATTATACATACAATTCTTTTGAACACGAAATAATCTTCTTAATTATAATACGAAAAATCTAATACTGCTATGCAAATTTGTTAACTCCGCATAAAGGTAACCAAAGAACTTTTACTCTGAAAAATGTAATTTAATTATGAATCTCATTAAACAATCCAGAAGCACAAATTGTCTCAAAATCTAATTATATCACCGTACTGGCAGGACGATCAATCATTACTCTTAGCTATCAACGTCAATTTCGTAAGTAAGGCATAATCCCCAAAGACAAAGTAATGAATGGAAATAGATTATGCCGTCCACACGGTATTAAGATGCCAAAAATCGGATATGTTTATGATTGGTTGCAGGTATAAAGATTTATTAGAAGTAATGTTCTTTTTCTTATAAAAGTATTAGGTTAGAGAATTATCTCTTCATGATCCTTTTACCCATTATTATATTATAACGCACTTAAAAGTAACAGACTCGAATCAGATAGAGGGCTTAGACTATAATAATCAAATAAGTTTTGAGTTATAAAAACTTGTATAACAGCGCTCTAAGCTCTAAAAAATTGTATTTTTAATACACAATGTTTGGTAAAACTTTTTAAATCTTAATTTTTTGTAGGTTTCGGATTTCGAAAACTAGCGTTTAATATGTGCTCCTATTTTTCTCATTTAATCCTCAAAGTATGACAATATGTTTTTACCCTAATGAAAACCAAAAATGCAGATAATTTGTTAAATTATTGATATATATATATTATAAATTATTGATATTGATTGATATATGATTTGACTGCACGGTTGGCCTGGTGGTTTAAGCGGTCGCTACGTCGACTTCTACTGCGCTGAGCGTTGTAGATGCAAAAACTCACATGGGACAATACTTTGTGTGATCCAAAAATTGTTGTTCTGAGTCTGAGTGTTCTTTGTGTCCGTTTCTTGAATGTTTGTAAAGTGACACAGGATTTATTACTAATGAGGGCGTTGTCTTTAAAAAAAAATACGATACCACAACGGATACGTGATGCAGTATACAATAAGTCATTTTGTAACCTTAAAATGTAAATTGACTTCACAATCTACTCTCTCACTCTGGTTTAATTATGTGTCAAATGAAATAAAACGCATAAAATAATTTTTAATTTTTTGCCATCCTTAAAATTTACGAGAACATAGGAAAATTGTTCTAAAATTTGGCTAAAACTACCCACGTAATATCTCCAAAAGTAATTACGGTACATTTGCAGGAGCTTACCTCTGACAGGAGTCTGTTATCTTGGGTCACGTGATGTGATTGACGAGTCCTTTGCGATGTAAGCGTGCAATTAAGGTACAAGGGTACACTTAGGTCAAGGTAGCAAAGAAAGGAAATTGATGAGCAGGGAATAATATGGGTAACAGAAAATGTGTTTTGCCAAAATATGTTAAAATCACCTTTTATTTTTCGTGACGGTAGTTATTTGTCTTTAAAAGAGTTGTGCTGACATATAATAGTATTACAGATTTTTATTGAGCTTACGTATATTCAAAATCAATAAAAAAGAAGAAATTGTGCACTTTTGATTTAACAAACTATAGTTTGTACTTATGCTTAGTATGAATTTTAAAATTATCTTTATATTTCTTATTTTTTTTAAAAGGAAATACAACGTCCGCACTAAGATTAGATCTTGTGTTGCGGGGATTTCGCAAATATACGAGAAACGGACACAAAGAACACCCAGACTCGGAACAACAATTTATGGATCACACAAAGTGTTGTCCCACGTGGGGTTAGAACCCATAACACTCGGCGCAGTAAATTTTTTACTGGGTTGTAACTTTTTTTGAGTTTTAATGATATGCACATGTCACAATTGTATTATTAGTATCCAAGAGCTTAATAATAAGCCAAACAATTATGCATTCTTTCAAATTAGAGACTGTTATAAGTACTTCACTAATAGTACGAACCTTATAAGGATTCTGCAAAAGCTAGCTGTACCCTTTCATACTTCATTGTGCTTTAACATTAATTAATTTATAGGCGATGAGGAACAACACTGAAATCGATAAAAATTGCCTTTGATCGTGCCAAAAGCGTGATTGATGCATAACTGTTTGAATTTTTAAAATAGAAATATAAAAATCTATTGAATAAAAATTTTTACTTAAAGTCTTAATTACAAATACAAGTAAAAGTAACAAATACAGTAACAAGAACGGCATACTCTTATTAACCATATATTAAATGAAATGTAATTACTGTAACATTTTACTTAGAAACATGAGGTTTCCTTTTAATATTATGATTATTGGTGATAATAACATTCAGTTGCCCAAGTTTCATAATATTTTATAATATTTTTTTATGTTTTCTTTGAGTATGGTGGCCACAACTCTTGGATTCTATTCATGATCTATCAGATCATTGCAAAATAACTTTGGCAGGCTTTTAAAAAAAAGAATGAAATGTAAGATTTCGAAAGATTGAGATAAATTTTTAATGTATAGTATAGCTACAATTAATTTTTTTTTTAAATAAAAACTATGTATTCTTTATGGCAATCATCACTAGCTGCCTCTCCTTAGAAATGAGGTTGCGGTAATATCGGAATAAATTTGCCTAATCTTTTCCTTGTCATTACATTACAATATTAGGTAGTAGAGCAACGCGAATTTCAGCACAAACGGACCGACTCAACCGGGATAGTACTCCTACAGATAACCAACCTAAAACGACAGCATCCGTTCTGTCGAGTTTCGTTGGTGAGTGCAAACCGGAGGCCCATTGATATTAAGGGTGACAGTTATCGTGGTTAGTGTGTGAGCTTTATACTGCCACGATGACTGTCTTACCTTTTACGTCTCCAAGCAGGGCATGAAAAAACATCTTACTAAGCCACCACTGTGTGGGCTACCATTCTCGTTATTTGGATTATGGTGACCACAATATTCGCAGAATAGGCTGTCAGTAATATAAAAGAAGAAAAAAACGTCTAATTGAATATTATTGTTTCATGAAGTTGTCATCATATTGCAACAAAGCGACCTAGTATTAGTTAGGTTTGTCAAAGGTGACATTTTTTTGGACAGTAAATAAAATAACATTATGACAAACGATTGAGTACAAGTAAAGAAATCAGTTTAACAAAGTCGCGACCACTCGTTTAACTCACAAATAACTTCAAAGGTATTTAAAAGCTGTAGTACAGCTATTTTTTTCTACTAACTATAACACTGTAGTAAAATAAAAAACTATTGTATTTGAACTGTAAATAATAAGTTATAAATTCTTAGAACAATGCCAACAAGTGGCCCATTTTATCCTACAAAAGATTTGAAAGTCAAGAAATAAACGTTACACACTAAATGCACCCAAGGCGCTGAGTTAGAACAAAAACTTCATGTCCCTATCTACCCATTGAAGAAACTTGATAAAAACAAATGCCAAGGTCCTACCTGATAGAAGAGATTTATTACTGGCTGGAAATCTCTTGAGGCGTACAGATATATTCTTTTGAGCATACAAATTTGGGCCATGCGTTTACACCGTTTCAATTTTAGAATCGTAATCCTTTTACGTTTGAAGGATCAAGATTCAAAATAAAAACTTTTATCATTGTAGTTACTATATTTCATTAATACTTATTTGTAACTCTGATTTATGTAAAGCTGTTATTTTTTTTTTTTTTTTTGTAATGGAATAGGCGTTTGTCTTCCATCTCACCTGATGGAAAGTGTTGATGAAGACGACGACACGCCCATCCAGAAGAAACGTGTTCACTCTACTCATACCTACCTTTCCTTTCTATCTATCTTTTTAATTTTTAATTTTCCAATTTTTTTTATTGTACTATACATACATATATGTATATATGTATATACATACATATATGTATGTATATACATATATGTATGTATATCCAACATCATCATATTTCTCCCCTTAGAAATGATTTTTTGGCACACTATACCACACTAGTCAGACGGTTTCATTTAGGATTTGTGTAAAGTTTTTTTGGAGTGCTGTTGTCCTGTTTAGTGTGCTTACTTGATTTTTACGATACCCACGGAATAAATAGTAGTTGTAACACTCCACATTCTTAATCCATTACCAAATATATGCATATGTAAATGTCTCTATCTATACAAGAATATTACAATACGGTGTGACAGAATGAATTACAATATAAAGAGTTTGTTCGTTCCGTTTGTACAACGAATGTTGACGTCCACTTTGAAATTCAAATTACGACGCATGTTTCATAAAGCGTGCTTATCTGTACTCTCTTCACATAACTCTTTGGTGTCCGAATAGATTCCAAGCTTTTAACTTTATTATTGCAGTACTTAATCCGGGGCAGTAACATGTTTTCAAATGAATGGTCCGATACATTGTGTGGGATTCTGCGGTTGTAAGGCATCCCAAGGATTAACTACGATATAAATACAGGGACCATGTATGTGATATATCACGCCCTCGTAAAATCCTTTAAGCTCAGTATTCTTTTATGTGAACTGTGTGATTAGCAGACTTTTAAATTAAAAGGTGTTATGGGACTTAGTTTTAAGAAGTTAGTTCAGCAGTATACTTATTAAGTTTATTATGGGTTAATACTCGAAAGTTTTAGGTTTAAATAAAATTCAGAAATTATTCGTGATAAATTTTACTTTTTTTTTATACTAAGAGCCTGCCAAAGTAACTCTACTCTGTCTGTTGGAAAGCATGAATAGAATCCAAGAGTAGTGGTCATTATACTCATTTCAAATGCAGACAATGCTATATGGTAACCCACACTATGGCGGCCCTGGGAGCTGCTTTTTCACAACCCACTTGGGGACGTAAAAGGCATGACAGTCAGCGTGACAGTGTAAGGCTTACACAGTTACCACGATAAATGTCACCGGTCCTTCGGTCTTACACTCACCAACTAAACACGACAAAACGGATGCTAGTGCTTTAGGTTGGTTTTCTGTGTGAGGATAACTGCCCGGTCGAGCCGGCCCACTCGTGCTGAAATCAGCATGGATCTACTACCTAAATCACTTCTGATACTTAGACTATAACAGAAAGGTGCAAGTGCAAGGTGTTTTTCATTTACTTTGAATATATTTGTAAAAATTTGTTACATATATTTTTCCAATGATATACTCAATTCGACGATCAATAATGAAAGTAACAATATATATATATAGGGATAGCTGTAATAGAATACAGTAAACTTTATTCTAGAGAAGTGATTATTTTTATAAATATACTAAACTTTTTCGATTATTTTAGTTAGGACTAAACATGTTCAGCCAGGGAGTATGGTTTATAGGTCCACGGCTACAAATTGGATCTTCGCTCCAGACAATTTATTGTTACTTACTGTAGTCACGTTCAGGTTCATTAAATTATATTTATTAGTTAACTGTTATTAGGAGCAGAAAAGTTTTATTATTTATAAGCGTTTTGTAACAATACCCGCAAATAATTACTGTTTCATTTATGTGGGATTTGACTTATGCGCAAGAAAATTGACATACTTGTTACTACATAAAAATAAGTTCCGTTGAGGGTGTAAAAAGACGGTAAAACATCATCTTCACATGTCGTGCCTGTTCCAGACTCATCAGGACTTCACACACTTTCGTTGATTATATGTACTTTTAATTTTTAACAAACTATAAATGACTCTAACTCATCATCATGAATCGCAATTGAATTGATGACTAAGAAATAAATACTGGATAATTAATTTCTTAATTTTCATTATCTAAAAGTTGAAATGTTCAAAAAAAGATTCATGCAAATTTATTTTTTAATATCTAAGTTCTAAGGCAACAAAAATTAAAAAAAAACACACACAACACATGAATTGACAAAACATCTCCTTTTTTGAAGTCTGTCTTTGTGTAATAATTTTTTGGTAAATTAAGTAGCAAAGCCTCTTGGTCATAACTAGCACTAAGACATTTAGAAGGAACTAGTTGATTTTATAAGCCTCTTTTAAAAATAATAATTTGTCCCATTTTAACAAAAAAAATTAATACATAACACTCGGCTCCAGAGCTGGTTATAGTATAATATTACATAGCCTTATTTGTTAAACGAGCAATCAAGAACTTAAAGAAATCTTTAATGTGATGTAGTAATTCCTGATATAAGAATATTCAATCAAATAAACCCTTCAGCTTTACAACATAATAGTGCAGACATTAAAATGTAACAGAAAGCTATAAAAAAAAGAACATCGACTGATTGGAACAGTATCTAGTTTCTCAATTATTTTGGTCCACAATTAACAAATAATTAATTAACTAACAGTGACACAGAATTGTATTGTTTTGCTTCTAAATATAATGAGTCTGAACAAAACTAGTTAAATGGAAATAATTAAATTAAAATCAATGGCGCGAGCTACTGCCCCTAAATAATTCAATCAGTATCAGTAACGACATGGATCCAGAATATAATTAGTTACACGATCTAAATAGCATTTAATGGAAATGTATACAGCAAAAAGGCTTCAGAGAAAACGTTTTGGGATCATTAAATTTTGCCTGACGTTAAGTGCGATACTTTCTTTTTACTACGGTATAGCGTTATACGGCTGAGATGATGACGTTATGTTGTCTGAGACAAATTGAAAATCGGTCGCTGGATGTACAAATTAAGTTTCGCACGGAATGGTATATTATTTTCGATAAAAGCTCAATGCTTCTGCCTACTTTCATAACGTAATCTAGGTACTTTTTTTTGTTTATTTTATTCATTAGCATTACTACGTAACTGTCTCTATTTCAGTTTTTCTCACAACGTAATTGTATTAGTGACAATGAAATTGTAATTAAAAGTTAAAAAATATATTTGAGCAGATGATAAGTTATTGTTGCAACTTAAAAATGAGATATCGTATTTAATTTAAGAATAGTAGACATTAGTGTTAATGATTGATAAAATTAAAGATATTTTATTACTTAAAAGTTAATAATGTTGTTTGAAATTTAATATGTCATGTGAAGCGCTGATGTGAGCAAAAATAAGCTACTTAACAAAATCAACGCTAGCGTTGCTGTGTTACCCGATAACTTAATCCCATTTATATACTATATGTAAAAATTTATCGCCGCCACCAACTGTAGTTAGGTCGATATACCCATATCAATTACATTACATTTCCCTAGTGAATTATTTTTTACAAAGTTTTAATATCAAGAGAGTCTAATTTCAGTCCATTTGTTAACATGCAAAAAATGTATGGATATTAGTTCATTTTATAAAGTTTTAGCCTACTACACCACACTGACCAGAAGAGGTGTACGAGTATATAGGTTTTGTTTCAAGTTTTCCTTCTCTTTTTGCAGCGATGTTGTCTTGTATGTTTTGTTCTCTTAGTCGCCTCTTACTACATCCATAGGAAGAAAAAGGGTGGTAATACTCTGTTTTTATAATGTCACGGCACGAAAATATGCGTTAATATTGCTAATACTACTTTCATACAACGTTTTTTAATAAATAAGCAAATAAGACAACGATACCATACGATATTAGGTGCTACACTATTACTCTGATATTTTCTGAGTTCCGTTATTCTTGTGTCCTCAACAAATGAAAAGATAATCCTATTATCTAAATGATCCAATATTTGCATGGATGTGAAAATGGTGGTTTAGCAGAATGGTAGCAAATGTGGGCAAGCTTTCGGCACAACCACTGTTCCACAGAGAACCGGTACTAAACAATTATTTTATTGCTTTTCATCAATTGAATGAGGTTACCGGTGGCTACACCTCCTCCGGAGGGTAAGCTCAAAGGGTGGTAAAATACTAGCAGGTAATTCGCAAACTCGTTGCCTCTCTTATAACTTAAAAAAAACTCGCGTATAGTGTCGTGAGAAAGTTTACAGCCACAAGATGCAGGACATGACGGGGGCACGGTGGATTCTCCGAGTACCTTAATCATTTTAGATGCAAGGGGCATTCGAGGTGTGATTGTGATTCACATATAAACGAGTCAGTTCAACATATTTTGTCCCATCCACATGAAAGAGAGATTTAGTGTCGAACAACGACTAGCAAAGATAATGGCTAGCAAGGATAGGGACAGATTGATGGACTACTATTCTAAAATAACAGAAATAGTGATAAGAAAGAGCATAACAACACAGAAGCAAATATGATGTCATAATATTTTAAGAATATTAGTATACAGCTTAGTTATAAGTCGGATAAATACGATTGTTTAAATAGAATAGGCAGTAAATTAAGTTAGTTTATACTAATATTAAAGAGACAATATAAATCGAAATAAATTATGGTGTAATTTAAAAAATAGATTAATGCTAGATATCAGAGTATGTATAAAATAAAAAGTGAACAGTTGCCTAGTTAGATTTTATTGGAAATATAAGGCGACGAATGACAGAAAAACATAGTGTGCAGAATGATATATATAAAACGAAAATTGGTGTGCAATAGTGACTTGGTAAAAACAGGTTCAAATTATGTTGGAGGGTTGTTGTTTTTTTAATCATCTAGGGCTTCTAGGTATTATCATCACCTCTAACCTCAACTTTGGCCAACAAATTGAGTCTATGGTACAAGCGGCGTCAAAAAAATTGTCAATTCTTTCAAAGGTTCGGCGGTACTTCAGCTCTGAACAGCTGCTTAATCTTTACACAGCCCAAGTTCGATCCTGCATGGAGTACTGTTGTCACCTCTTGGACGGTGTAGCCAAATATCATCTGGAAGTTTTGAACTCAGTTGACCGAAGAGCCCGTAGGTTAATTAACAACGAAAAGCTCTCAAATAGCAGACTACAAACCCTTGAGCATCGTCGTCGTGTTGGCAGGTTGTCCGTTTTTAATAGGATGCACTTTGGATAGTGCTCGAAGGCTCTCTTCGAACTGATTGAACCATCTCCATTCCTTTATCGAACTACTAAGCACAGGCAAAAATTTCATCCACACGTTGTTGACATACCCACAAGTCGAACTAAACGGTTTGACAGCTCTTTTTTGGTGAGAGCCGCCAGGGCTTGGAACGACCTGCCTAGGTCTATTTTTCCTGATGACTTGAACTCCTCCTCCTACTTTTAAAGGCTCCAGCCTTTAAGAGTAGAGTGAACAGGTATCTTTTGGATGGGCTTGTACCACCTTCATCTTCATCTACACTTTCCATTAGGTGAGATAGAGGACAAATGCCTATTCCATTACAAATGTAATATATAAAAAAAAAATGTTGGAGGACATAGAATCAGGCAGTAACACCCTGCGACGGCGGGTGCCTGCTACATAAAAAAACAACAACTATTTACATAAATCTGATTTTCTAAATCTATCAGAACTTTTTCTATTCAATAAGTGTAAAGATATAATAAATGGTTTAGTTATTAATTAAAACATATTATGCTGTTGTAAACACAATGCAAAATATTAATACATATTAATGAAAATTACCACATACGTATACACATGCACACGCATGCACACACACACGCATACGCATGAATACACACACACATAAACAATAGGTTACACAGACCACTATTTAGGATACAAAGGATTTTCCACTACCAAACTTGGTAATAGTAGTTTTCAATTCAAATATTTGAAATGAATGAAAGCTTTAAATGTGTAAAATAATATAATGATACGCCATTCAACACGTTTACACACGGTACGCAATACTCGTAATTTGAATTCCAAAACCGTATTCGATATAAATTTCGAGTTATTACAATTATATCAGTTACCCTATAAAGGGATTATTAAATGTCTTCGGGGCCGTTAGGGTAATAGAAAAACGATGTACTGATTGAATATATTGTTGGCGTCTTCTATTTTTTTTTCTTTAAGTAACATTTTTATAAGATTTTTAGGTAGAATGAAGATGTAATTATAACTATTTTATATATTGTTGTCATAAACTGTAAGCCTATTGTGAAACATAAGTTTATTCACCATTCACAAATTTCTCTCATGTTAATCGTGTTATCAATTATTCATATTAACGATTCATTTATTGTATAGTATTTTTATTCTGCGTCGATTGCAAATGCAGATTAAGAATCCATAGTACCACTAACCCCTTTGTTCTAATAGGTGTCGTAAGATGGTGGGATGCTGTGTCCAAATCGAACCGACTAAAGCCACACGGTATGCCACTCTGTACCTGAGAGACGCACTAGCCGCCTCAGGTGCTCTGGCACCCCGTGGTAGAGAAGAACCACCCTGATGTAGCTCAATTGCATACTATTGAATGTGTTGGTGATGTAAAGGGACACCTGTGTGAGTCACATCTCAGCACCTATTCTGTCATAACCCTCAGATACAGCACGGCGTTGACCGCGGACGCCCCGCTCAAAAATCGACTTGGACGTTAGACAGATTGAGGCCCACCTTGCAGAGAGTACCCTCTTGCAGAGAGTCGGACGATGTGGGCGGAGAATATCCTCTCAAACAATTTAAAAACCTCGTCCACCTATAGGCCGAATAGACTGAATTGGTGGGCCGTCCCGGTTTCTTTAAGAGAACTAGCTTCCCGCACTTTCAGCACTTAGGGAAGCGTCGCGACTCCAAGGTATTGTCTAAAACGTCTCTGAGGTGATCTGATATTTAGTCAAGGGCTTGGGCTAATACTCGGACAGGTGCCACATTCGGCCCAGGGACAGTGTACTTGGAAAAATATGTAAGAACCTCTACCAATCTGTCTAGCCAGTGTGATACAGTAGGTCTAAATCTTCCTCCGAAGGACAGGTCTACGTCCAGTTGTGGACTATAAAAAGTTGTAGATAATCATGTGTTTCATTACGTATCTTAAACTGATTTTGTAACATCTTTATACACTGTCGTTACTATAAACTTGTATTCAAAGTTTTGGATAGCGAATTCGGTAATAATATAATTATCTAACAAACAACATCACTTTGGAATATAATTAAAACAAGCAAATCAAATCAATCATGTTGAGTAACTTAATGAATATGAACCGAATTCTCTCAGTATCTAGCATTGATGGTTTGGAACTCGTTTGGATTATGCGTTCATGATTTAAATTACATTTTGAGATCGCTGTAAGCTTCAATAAGATTACTGTACACTTAAATCTGCACATGTTCACAGCAAATGTTTTGACTAGATTTTAGGTTGATACATAAACTTGCAAGGAAAATTAATTTACTATTGCTGGTATATGGTAATCGTAATGAGAAAACGTATTATATATAGCTCATATATATATATATATATAAAGCTATATAATGAGCTCCGTGTACATTAAAATATATAGAGCAAAGAAGCAGATGGTTCATCTGATTGTAAGTATGGCGACTTCCACATACAGTGGTAACAAAGACTCACTACAGTGCCATCTACCAAAGACCTACAGTACTATTGTGTAACTAATCTAGTTTCACGATGTAGAAGTGCTCGCACTGATTAGCATGTATACGACTTTCCATCATCAATCTTTGGATCGTGACCCGCTAGGCTTGATCACCTTGCCTGTTCGGAGAATCTCTCTTTGTTTTGGAGGGACATGACATCCGTTCCTCCATAGTAAATGACTAACACCGCTCGTGGATATCTGTAGTGTATGCTAGCTTTTCAGAGCCCTGTCCTAGGATTAGAGAGGGTAGAGGGATTTTGCATTCGATAATATGACTCACTTGTTGAAAAGCAATGAAAGGCATCACACAAAACTGGTATTTGGAAATTCTTTCATTATTTCTAACGGAGTGTGTTAAGTTATCAAGTCTTTTGTGACTTACTGCATATTTATTGTCTATACAACGCTATGCCTACGATATACCTGTGATAAATTAGTATGGTGATCAATTAAGAATTTAGAGTGCCACTACCCCTATTTATCCCATGACTGTCGCAAGAGGCGACTAAGAGAGCAAATTATGCAGATAACACAACTGCATTCAGAAAGAAAACTGATAGAAATCCTGTACCAACCCGTTTGGCCAGCAGAAGATCCCAACCTCTTTTTTAAGGAAAGGCTTATATTCAATTGTGGAGAATAAAGGCAGTTGATGATTGACAATAATGATACTTGTGAAGCAACTTATAGTGAATGAAATCAACCTATCACAAACGAAGATCTCCTCCAAGGAGCGCCAACCATCTCGGTCTTGGTCAATATGCATCCATCCGCTGCCAGCCACCTTCTTCAAGTCTTCGGTCTATCGCGCCGAAGGGCGCCCTACATTACGTTTACCATATTATGGTCTCCAACTCTAGCGCACTTTGGCTCCAGCGACTATCGGTTCGTCTGGAGACATGGCCGGCCCACTTCCACTTCAGCATACTAATGTTCCGTGTAATGTCAGTTACTTCAGTTCTCTGTCGAATAACCTCGTTAGTTCTCTGGCTGAACTTATAGTAACACATTAAAATTCATAATTAATTCATGAACTCATAAGAAAATCCAGTTAAAATAAGGATTTAAATAAGTTTTGTTGTAACTGGATAGTGATTACTATTACAATATCTGGCTACTGTTCCAATGTTTTGAGTTGATCTTCCTTTAAATATTGGCACGGTACCAGAGCAATGTCAGTTCAAAATTATTCTAATTTCGAGTTTGTATACATTGTTTTAGTATACACTGTCCGTGTGGTAACGGATTAAGAATACATAATGTTACCACCCCTATTCATCCCGTGGGTGTCGTAAAAGGTAACGAAGTGAACAAAGTATGCAAGACAACATCATTACAAAGAGAAGAAAAACTTAAAACAACCCGTCTGGCAGGCGTGGTACAGTAGGCCAAAACCTCCTTGCTAAGGAAAGGCCTATGTCCAGTAGTGGACTGTAAAAAGGCTGTTGATGATACATTGATTTAACTTATAGTACTCTGGCATTTTCATTTAATATCAAAGGAGGTAGTCGTTACCTTTGAATGAATATAATTACAGCTGTCAATTGGTCAACAAAAGAATTGGGCTACAGATATATTTCTTTGCTCGACTTAAAATATATACGTTACTTAAACACTTAATTATTTTTATGAAAGATCAGATCAAGATAAAATCAACAAGATTAATGTTAAAAACAAATAATAAAAAATAACAAAAAATCTTCAGAATGAGAATTTGCCATATTAAACAAAAAGTATGTTTACACATGATACATACCCACAAGATTTGATAATAATAATTTAAACTATTTAACCATTTCCATGAGTAAATAAAATCGTCTAGATCGCGAAATAATATGTCAGATGACTTGCCTGTCTGCTAGCACCTGCTTAAAAATATAGAAAGAAATATTGCTCTAGCAACACACTGTGATAACAAACATATTATAATTATAAAATTTTCTTACTGAAATAATTTATATTTCTCAAATAAACTGAACTGTACTATATCTGTACTTACGCAAATCTAATATTGTAAGATATCCATAAACGTAAGAGTTATAACTAGATTACAGTGAAGAGTCTATTCACGGATGCGGTTTACGGCATGTGGAATTAATTAAAGCGGTTATAGTGGTTAGAGGTTAATGTGGTTTAGTACATAATAACCCTCACTGTCTTATGAGATATTTTCTGTAAGCGTTTTAGTGTTAAAGTGTTGTTATTGCTGTATGTGGAAATATGATTGCCGCAACAAGCAATATGTTGGGTTTTCTTGGTTCTTAGAAAAAGTTCATTAACGTTTAACAACTATTTAAATAACTCAAAATAGATTCGTCATCGTCAACAACTTTTAATAGTTTGGTGCTGGACATCGACTGCTTCGTAGAAAGAAAGAAAAAATATATAAAAATAGATTAGCAGACCTTAAATTATACTGATAACAATGTTTTAATTTATCAGAAAACATATCATATGAAGTGGTTTGTCCAGAATTCAGCAGCCTTACGTCTGAACTGGTTTCAAATTGACAATTCTGGTCAAGTTGAGAATTACTCTATATGAATTTTTGTTTTTGGTTTAACCTTAATATAAATAATAACATCTAAATTATGTAATTTAATATATTTTATACTATAGTTTTAAATAATAATATAATAAATGTTTCAGAAATTTAACACACAACGTCATCTAGTTTCAAACTAAGCAGAGTTTGAACTATAATAATTAGACTGACTGATAAAATACTTATATACTTTTTTTTTGTAAATACATACATATTATATATAGAAAACATCCAAACACCGAAACAAATATTTGCAGATCATACAAACACTTGGTCCGGCTCGGGCATCGAACCCGAGACCTCAAGCACAGCCTCCGCTTTCGCTACCGCTACACCACCAACGAATAATAATAATTCTGATCTGAACTACTACTAATGGTGGGATATTGAAATTCAGTTTGTAACCTACATCCATTTTTTAAATCATTTCAACCATAAAAAAAAATAAAATTTATAATTTATAATATTAAAATCCGTATAATAATAAAATAACCATTTCATTATTAGTAGTCAACAAAGTTAACAAACCCGATAGCAACCTAACAAAAACCAACTATTTGAGTGCTCTGAGTGACAAAAACAACACCGACCTTAGGTCGTTCACATGTCATAACGACATCTTACCCAATCTTTGATATGGTTTCGTATCAGTCTGTTTTGAATTTATGATACCAACATGATATTTCACTTCATAAATAATCTTGGGGCTATATTTGTGACAGAAATAAAATCAAATGAAACTACACTCAAAGGAAGCATCATTAGATTTTAATTCTTTAAATCATAAAAATAATATAATAATAACTATAAATATATAATATTAATTAAATCAAATCTCAGCAAACACGTTGTTCTAACGTAATCGCTTTTGCTTGTTACAGATAACAATGGAGAGACGAATCGCCGGCGTAATCTACATATTGATCACTTTCGCACTCGTAAATGAAATGTCAATAAACGTTTACGCCAGAGACAACAATAAAAAGCGAACCAAAGAGAAAGGTGGAGGTTTTCAAAAAAATATATGTGATATAACTGACAGAGACTCCAAAGTTCACTGCTACTGTGAAAATACTAGGGAACCTAGGAATGCGACCAAAGCGGAATGTTGGGTGTTCAACGGCGGCATACCACCGGACGACCACATCTGGCAGAGTTTTGCGTCCCAACCAACTTTACAAACTTTGTCTTTTAACGTTCGAGTCGATGGCGCTTTAGGATACATACCTACTAAAGCACTCTTGTACTTACAGCGCTTGAAATCTATAAATATAAAATATGGAAATATAGTCGATATAACATCTTACGCTTTTGCTAATTTAACGAATCTTAAAGAGGCAGGTCTCTCCCAAAATCAAATTGAGACTTTACAGCAGTACTCTTTTGCTCATTTACCGAATGTAACTACCATAAATTTAGAAGATAATATGATTATAGAAATCGATGCGGAGGCATTTGTTGACGTGCCAAAACTTCAGACGTTAGTTTTCACGAAGAATAATATATCCATCATAAAAAACGGAACCTTTCAACATACGTTCAACCTGCTAGAGTTAGATTTAAATAAGAACAACATATACTATTTAAATCGAAGAACTTTTGACGGATTAGCGAATCTGAAGAAATTGGACCTAAGAAAGAATCGAATACAAAACTTGACGGAATTCACTTTCGCTGAATTGTGGAACCTGCAGGAGCTACTTTTGGGCAAGAATGATCTAAGGTATATATCTGAGAGAGCATTTGATGGTCTTTCTCAGTTACGGAAGTTGTCTCTTGACGATAATAAACTGGCCTCTCTCCCGTCGGGGCTCTTTGAAGGCGTACGGGGGTTGAACTCTGTAGATTTGCGCTCTAACGAACTGCACGCGCTGACTTTTGATAATATCAAGCCTATATTAGACAACTTAAAACCACAAAACAGTAATCTCCTACTTGAAGGTAATTATGAATGTGTAATATTTTCTTATGTCAAAGTTTTATAAACTTTAAATACTCGATGAATATTAAACGTGTAGAAACAGAGATGTTATTAAGAACTTTAACACAGTTGGAAAGTTTGTTCTTTTATGTTACCTAAGGGTATGCTTGATTTCTAGAAAATGAGGACGGATAGAAGTGGAAAGTGTTGTACAACCTATTTTAGATACAAACTCATTGTAAGCTAGTTTAGACTTCTTAAGTCTAGATAACACTACTATTACATATACACAACATATTAACGAAAATAATTTAAAAAGATTCACACAATTCTAAATCTGCAACACACAAAAGAAAAATTATAAATTACCAGGTTTTCTTTTCAGCTATAATTTTTTTTTTATGGTAGACTAATTGCTAAATAATGTTTAATTATTTTACAGAGAATAACTTCGTATGTGACTGTAGACTAAAATGGATGCATTCGCTGCGAAACGAAACAAGTAGTCAAAACACAAAGGATTCCCTAGACGGGGTAACTTGCAAAATGGATCCTCCCATCGTGAGTTCCGCTTACAACAAAATGCCAGACGCCCTCGACAACAACAAACTCGATTACAACAAAGACATTCTTCACGCCGGCCTAACCATTGAAACATTGAATGACAAAATGAATATTACAGAAAAGAAAATTTTACCAGGGGATCTGGCTAAGGACGATGGCAATGAAATAAACAAAAAGGGTGTTAAGAGGACTGTTCTGCAAATCCCTCCTGATACACTTCCTTGCCCGAGAGAGGTTATAAAAACGACAGAGATGCCAGCATACATAGTAGATCCTGTAATACCAATACAGAACGAGATGAAAACATATAGATTCCATGAAATGAATTCTGCTAATATTACATTAAGGTCTAGTTTCTTAGTTTTGTGGTGTGTTTGTTTTAAATTTTTCTTTACTTAGATATGTAACGTATCTAGTCATTAAAGTAAGTGAGATACAGACTATTAAGCCGGCGATTGATGGCTGCGCGTGGGTATAATGACTAACACTTTGCTAAGTCCTGTCTGAGATAAACATGCGAGATTTACGATTGTGTGGAGTGGAGTCATGATTGAAGTAGGAAAGTGATTTGGAAAAGTGGGACTCTTAAAAACAGGGTATCTGTTTTTGCTTCGAATTATTTGATTTTTATTTTTGTATTTTCATTGTATTTGACCTTAATATTAACATAAATTGTGTCATAAAATGTTGCGTAGTCGATAAATAAAATACAACTGCAGTTTCTGAACTGTTTCTTTAGTAACATAGAGAACTCAATTTTCGATTTGATCAAAAGAAATGTTTTCGATGCATAAATAAAATAAAGTAACACGGTAAGTCTATGTAATCCGCTTTGGTCATCATCAATATAACTATTTAAAATCTAGAATAAGCTGTATAGTTAATAGTAATGGTGAAAACAGTGCCATCAAAGGATTTCATTATTTATCCGTCGGCAGCCATCAAGAATCATTAATATTCACTTTAAAAATAGGCCACGTTTTTATTGCAGGCGTTTATTTGAAGAGCACATAATATTATGCAAGTAATAAAGTTACCCACAGTATGAATGTTGTAAATTAATTATAGCTATAAGTAGAATTAATGTATAAAGCTCTGTTTTACGCACTTGAATTCCATTCGTATAACATAACTCAAATAAAAAGAGGTGTGAGCATAGTTATATCCAACTTTCATGAGTTATTCTCCTTCAAGTAACCATCTTTTTAGTTTTAAGACCTCTTCATAACATTTAGTCTTAATTTGTAGACTGTAAATATTGTTTTTCGAATATGTTAATGTAGTTATATTAAATACTTATTATTTTAAGTTTAGGTGACCAACTGAAGGCCTCAGAAAAGCAGAGACTCTCATGCAAAACTTGTAGAACTTGTTCTCGTAAATTACAGGAAAAATCTAAGACTTCGTTCGTAATGTCATAAGTGGTTATAAAAATAAATTCAAAAAAACCTGACTGCTTAAAAATAACTAACTTTAACTAACTTATAACTTCAAATACAAACTGAAAAGCAAAAAAACTAAGTCCAGAAATATAGAAAGCATCTTAATTACTACAAAATTGTGGTAATTACATTATCAATACACACATACTCGTATATTGAACCCATTTTGGATATAATGATTTTAGTCTATGACAGATTATTTAATAATTTGTTGCAGTCAATATGTTCCGTATTAGAAATTATTATTGCACACATCAATTATGAAATTACTTTACTTTTTTTAGTTTGTAATCAAATTGTTTTCGTAAAGCTATTAGTCAGTTTTTATAATTTAGTATTTATATTTTTTATTTTACTCTTTTTACTTATGATTAAAATAAGATTTTCATATTTTTTGGTTATGTTTACTCCCAATGCCGTAAACAGTGTAATCATTTAAAGAAATTTTCGTGGTGTGGATATCTAATATCTATATTTGTTTGGTCTATATTATTTATTTACATAAGTGTAAAAATACACAAATTTACCTCGTCATCTGCAAATACCTTGTATGGATAAATAAATAACTTAACATGTTCATTATATACTAATCTGTAATCTTTGTGATGAACCCTTCAATTTGATACTCGTATTGCAGTATCCAATTATTATTTTTACGTTGAACAATAGCCTCTCACAGTCATTATGTTGGTTTTTTCACACTAGGCCTACCGAGACAAATCTAAAGATTATTAATTAGATAAATCCGTGGGACAGTTACAAAGATATGAAATTATAAAAAAAAACGTATGAATATACTCATTATTCTTTAAACAAAATTTATTTAAATATCATAAAATAATTATTTATACAAAATTAAAAATAAAAAAAATAATATTGACTAGCTAATTGCATAGTGTTGATTTTTCGTAACGGTGTTTGCGAGCATCGCAAAAATTTACTTTCATCATTTTTCCTTAACACATAAAAGAGGTATTATATCAAAAATATTACAAATAGTCAAGATACGTGCGAAAAATAGGACCCTAAATTTGCATTCGGGCAAAAACTCATTCATAATACTACTTTAATGTCTGCAATTAGATCACATCAGATCAACACATACACACTCAACACAAAATATTCTACATTACGTGCCAATACATACAATAGTTCCGATTTTTCTTTTTATTACAATTGCAGATTAATTAACATATTAAATAAAATGTATTTCAGATAAGCATTGTCCATCCAGCTAACGTCTTTGTTAAACGGAGAACAGTTAGAAACTATACTTTCCATTCTATTTGGGCTTCTCTACACGGTACTAATAAATTACACTCACTACGAACTTTCAAAATCTAACTGGAATAACCAGTAACGAAAGTTAATTATTTTACTGTGTATTATTAACCTTGTTTTGTTACAGCAACTCAACTGACAAACTTAGTATTTAAGTTACGACATGTATGTCAATTTACTTGATTAATGTTGGTTTTTGTTATTTATTCTGACAGCTTTTCACCATGTCTATAATGTTTTTTTATGTTAAGAGCCTGCCAAAGTGACTCTACTCTGCCTGATGGAAAGCATGAATAAAATCCAAGAGTGGTCACCATACTCATTACAAATGCAGACAATGCAGTGTGGTGACACACACTATGGTGCCCTATTGAGATGCTTTTTCACGCCTCGCTTGGGAACGTAAAAGGCATGACAGTCATCGTGGTAGTGTAAGGCTCACACAGTTATTACGAAAACTGTCACCCCTGCATCAATGGGCCTCCGGTCCTCGGTATAAATAATATACATTTTTGTAAAAGTCCGTGAACATTGATTGAATAAAAATTAAGCGAGTACAGTATAGGACCTGGGGTGGCCGTTTACCAACTGCTACTAACAACATAAATTTTGCACTAACAAGTTTCTACAGAATAGATATATTTTTCCTAGTTAATCGAAATCGATTTCAAAAAAGTCTAACAGTAGTGTCCTGCAATATTCAGACAATTCATAGATGATAAAAGTTGTCACTGTAGCGGATGAAGGGAAAAACCTGTCCCGGCCATCCGCAGCCCCAGTCAGAGCGGCATGAGGTGCTGGTAAACGCACCTCCGCTGTCCGGTTGGTCAGTGGCAAATTGGGTTCGAGTAAAAAACGTCCTCCCGGACCTTTTCCGCCGCCTCTTTCCGCGAAATTACGTCTTCGCAGAATGTTACGGTCGCGGTAAAACAGCTGTCGCACATCACCTACTTCAAAGTGTCCAAATCTGCATGATTGGCGTAGTGGTGTGCTTACAGAGGCGACAGAGGCGACAGACAAGAGGCGAAAAGACCGCTTGGTCTTCTCGCCTCTTCCTACTGTACTTAGTGTTGTGGATTCTAAGACCACATGGGACAACACTTGGTGTGACATGTATGTTTGTACAGTTCCCTGCGACACAAAAGTGATATTTTTCTAAAAACGAAAGAAATAAACTGTGTAAAGCTGTATTCTTCATCCTATCATCATCATCTTCACATAAAAATGACTCTTATTAATAACTAAGTTAATTTAAAATAATGTATCGCAATCGATTCACAAGTAACGAAGAAATCGTGTTATATATACATTAGAATTATTTTATGCAAATTACAACCTGTTAAAAAGAAATCAAATTGCTTTAAGTCACCTAAAGTCAATTTGAGATAACTATTTAAAATATAAATAAGACATCCCCATGGTAACAAATAAAATAAGGGTATAATACCCCCGGAGTGTCGTTACCCATGATTAAGAAATTACACGGGGGAGGTTGGGGAGGACTACCCTAATAACATCAACGCAATTATAAGTTGAAGGACGGGGTAAGTCCGTTATGAGAAAATGTTGGTTAAATATAATCACTTTAGTAGTGTAGTGATAAAATGTCAGCTACAAGAAACTAGCGACTTTGAGGCCATGAAATTGTTACATTTATTGAAGCTATGAGATTGTCTAATAGATGAACAATTGCCCAGAAGATCGATATAAACATCGAGAAAATATCGCTGTTTTTAAGGAACGCGACTAGTCACTCGTAACGGAATATTTTTTTGTTTCCGTGAGAGACAGAGATGACAAAGCGTCTTATTTATGTGGTTCTAGTCGCTTGTATGTATTCTATTTGATAATTCCTAATCATTGGATGGTCCATAATCTTATTTGACGCTAAAATTTTACTTAAGCCTTAAACAAATCTACATATTTATCCGACTTCAAAACAGTATTTTTTATTTTATACTTATTTATTGTGCGTGTATCACGATATTGTTGTATAAATCGGTAAAATATCCGAGTTACTACAATCTAGCTAATTGATATCCAAAACTCATTTCACTCATTTCAGTTTAATCTAAAATATGTTGACTAGAGCGTTTAGATGAATTAATAAATTAGATGTATAACAGACAAATATTAGTTACAAAAAAATATAATAATATGTAAGAAAAACATAAAAGAAAAACGGATTTCTTTTTTGTAGAAAAAAATGCACAACTTACTATTATAAGCAAGTGAGGCGGTTTCGATTTCCACAGGGAATAAATATTTGTGTGACCCATAAATGGTTGTTCCGAGTCTGGGGTGTGCTTTGTATTCGTAAATTTTATGATCGTGTAGTCCCATGGGATGGTGTGCCATACGCAGAGCTGTCTTTTTGACCGAATAGCAGTAAACTTCACGACAAATAATCGTCAATGTTGAATAATGGCCAAGGTTACGTCAATATACATTATACATGTATACACATAAACATACACATATATACATGTTTCCCCGAATGAGTAGATGTACGCTTAGACTAAAATAATGGCAAAAAGAGAGAGTTTAATATTTTATAAGCTTAATTTTTATCAGTCCCGCGGCTCCCACGTGTCTTTTATTTGTCAGAGCTAGCTCTATTAATAGCTTTATATTAAAAAATATTGCAGTAAAAATCCGAGGCATATTCTCGGATATAACGCCCGAATGAAAATAATAAAAGTAATCATTAAAACTTCATATCTAAATTAAGGTTTTCAAGTTACGGTTATTTTACCATCGTAGACTATTACTAAATATCTTAGGGGAAGTCAAGACGCGAGAGAAAGAGATGTTGTTGTAGGAAAACTGTATTAACAGACAGAGATAGTAACAAATGCAAAAAGCAAATTGGTTTTATGTCCCAAATAAAACAATGTCTTACTAGTAATTAAATTTTACTGCGAGCTTTAGGTTTCGTTCTATCGGATTAGTGTTGGGGAAAAGAGAAATGGTAATTAAGATATTATTGGTAGAGATCATTATTCCTAGAAATATATTTCTAGATATTAGGTAAGAAAATTTTGAATGGAAATTAGTTACTTATTTAACATCTTACATGTAAGTATTGATGTAGGGGTGACAGTTATCGTGGTAAACGTGTGAGCCTTACACTGTCACGGTAACTGCCTTGCCTTTTACGTCCCCAAGCAGGGCGTGTAAAAGCATCTCACTAGGCCACCATAGTGTGGGTGACCACAACATTTTTTTTTTTTTTTATACCACGACGGTGGCAAACAAGCATACGGCCCGCCTGATGGTAAGCGGCTACCGCAGCCTATGGACGCCTGCGACACCATGGGCATCACGTGCGCGTTGCCGACCCTTCAAAAACCTATTTACCCCCCTTTTGAAGAACCCCATGCTGTAGTTCCAAGGGAAAACCGTGGCAGGGAGTTCATTTCATAACGGGATTGTTCGCGGGAGAAAATTTCTCTGAAACCGCACTGTGCGCGACCATTTAGGTTCCAATGTATGTGGATGAGCTCCCTGACGATGGCGAGCGGTGTGATGGTAGAATCTGGCTGTGGGCATCATATCAAACAATTCTTCAGAACACAACCCATTGTTGAGACGGTAGAGCACACACAGGGAGGCAAAGTCTCTCCTAAGACTTAGTGGCTCGATACCGTCTGTGAGATCAGGATCGTCGACTATTCTCACAGCACGTCTCTGGACTGAATCGAAAGGCTCAAGCTGGCACTTCGGTGCTCCCGCCCAGAGATGACAGCAATACTCCATGTGAGGCCGAACTTGTGCTTTGTACAGTAGTAGCCTTTGTGCAGGTGTGAAATATCGCTTCGCTCTATTTAAAACACCAAGCTATTTTGATGCCAGCCTCACCTTTCCCTCCAAATGAGTCCGAAATTGGACGTCACTGGAGATATCGACACCGAGGATCCCAATACTCTGTGAGATGGTAAGGGGTGTATTCTGGAATTGTGGAACTACAGTGAACGGGGGTTTTTTAGCAGTAAACGCACAAACTTGTGTCTTAGAGGGGTTAAATTGGAGCAGGTTATCCCGACCCCAATCGGAGACTCTGTGTAAAGTGCTCTCGGTTTGAGACACAAGTTGTTCGCGACTTTCTACTACAGCGGTACGAGGGATGTTAGCCCGGCCCGTGTAATACGCATCTCCAGTACTGTCATCCGCATAACAATGAATGCTATCTGTGGTCAACATATCATTGATATGCAGCAAGAATAGCGTTGGAGATAGCACGGAGCCTTGCGGGACACCAGCGTTTATGTCCATGCTTTCGGAGCAGCTACCGTCGACGACGGCTTTTATGCGTCTGCCGTCTACATGCTTTCCATCAGGCAGAGTAGTCACTTTTGCAGGCTCTTAATATAGAAAAAAAAATATAATAAAATTGTGAAAAAAATATAACATTTTAACACTTGTCATAGTAAAATATTTTAGTTAAATGAAATGAAATAGGAAGACTAATCAATTACTTTATCTTCCATCTTAGTGTCTCACAACTGCTGAAGCAAAAACATATTGAATGTCTGTATTTATGCTGTAGTATATTTAACTTTTAGTTTTTATGATATGAAGAACTATTCAATATTGCACGATAATTTAGGAATAACCTTTGAACCGCAAGTTGATCTAACAACAAGCAATTAAAATGTACATGACAACTATTATTCACGCCTTTTGCAAAGAAAAGGTATGCAGAGTTATGTTAAACGCCAGTGGTTTGGTCCCACGTCCACTTATCGGGATATTTTGTTTACCAGAGCCTCATCTGTCGATCCGCAGACGCACCACTTACAATTCAGGTGGACTTTGGGCCCTAAGTTCTTGATATTAACCCTAAGCACCTATTAATTGCGTAAATTCCTATATAATGTTAATTGGTTCTTAGAATAGCAAATCCTGTAACATTGCATATTTTTTTTATCATATCTAAAATGATAATCTATTTGAAAACAAGATTGTATATGTTTTTTCTGTTTTCTGTTTTTTATATGAATATGCAACAACTTTTTTAAATTACGCTCTTTTGAATAACCATTACTACACACGGATAGTGCTTGTAATATTCATGCTGAATAGCTGGTACTGTTTATGTAGTTTGAGAGTAATAATCAGTGTAATAAACAAAAACTATATTCACTTTTTTATATATTCAGTATAATTTCAAAATAAGTGTTAATGTGTACCTACTCAATATAAGAAAAATTTCATGTTAGTTGAAATATCAATGTCAGAAGAAGAAATAGATTTGGTGTACGTGAGAAACACTACGTTTCTATGAGCTACAGAGCTTTTATTTCGAACATCTACACCGCATTTGTATCGTGCAAAACTAATATTAAGGCTCACACCTCTTTTATTCATGTATCATGTATGTTCATCTATTGTGTAACGTTGTATAAAGTATTTTGACAAAGCATTTTTTGTATGAATAAAAAAATGGTGTAATTTTTTTTTAAACCCAATTCGTTTTATTCTTGGTTTATATTTCTTTCAAAATATAAATAAAGAAAGATGTACGATTCATTAAAATTTAATGATATCTGGTAATACAAATCATTGCAAAGAGCAATCCAATAGCGGTAATTCTAATTAAACTAGCTACGTAATGGAAATTCAATTTCTAAACGATAAATGATGATGTTGATTAACGATGATGATGATAAATGATATTTATTTCTGCAAGTAAATCGTTTACATCTATTTTTATACTTCGACTTCTTACTACGTGTGTGAAACTTGACTAATGGTTAACGTCTGGTATTTAAGTGTTTTCATATTACGCAAAATTACAAACGTTAATGATGAATACTAATCATTATTGAGAGTTTCTATTATGAAAATTATTTCAATTCTTTGGATTAAAACGTGGCATCAAACGACTTAT
The DNA here is from genome assembly GCA_949316085.1 of Hypercompe scribonia. Taxonomy (NCBI): domain Eukaryota; kingdom Metazoa; phylum Arthropoda; class Insecta; order Lepidoptera; family Erebidae; genus Hypercompe; species Hypercompe scribonia. The sequence goes on from OX438981.1 coordinate 2,943,691, forward strand.
AACGTTCCTAAAACCTGGGCTATCAAATCATCAAATATATCGTTTTATGTCACAAGGATCAAACGAGCAGACGAAATATCTGAATATCAGTTTTCTACAGATCTCTGCAAGCCTGAGAGCGAATGGGGTCCGAAAGTCAAATTTACTGATCGTGTATTTGAGGGCACTGACTTCCCGATACGAATTGCCATAGATGTTTATGACAAACGCAACCGATGGTTTAACGTGCTCTCCAAGGCACAGATGTGAAATAATTCTGAATTTCCGTAAGAAGAATTTTCCGTAAACCCAATAATATATGTGGCCCGACCCGGGAATCGAATCCTTGGTGATTGACAAATACGCGAGTCGCATACGCGAACCACTAGATCAAGGACGTAGTTGAAATTGACATCAGTAAAAGAGCAATGTATTTAATAAGAAAATTCAGAACACTTTAATACTTCAAATTTAAATACTGTGTTTTATAAGAGTAATAGATTCTAATCTTGATTCATATTTCAAATTTACAAAAAAAATATAGAGTAACTATCATCCAGGTAAATATTACGATTCCCTAGCGATACACAATAATCTAAATTGATAATCGAGGTTACAGGTAAAAACCGGCATTAAATAAGTTTAACCTAAACAAAACCCTTAAAAAAGTACCTAAATAACGGTTCAACCTGAACTTTCACTGTCTTAAATGTGGTACCAATAACGTAAGTATAGTTTTGGCACTAAAATATAACTTGCCTGTAGGTCACTTCATGTTATTCAATTTCACCTATCCGATAAATATTTCCTATTACCCAAGGTAAGCTATTGACAGCAACGATTAACAACAGAGTTATAGTATTCGGAAACACTTCAAAACCGCTATTAATTTAATCTTTACATTGTAATTTACTAAGTTTAGGAATATGCCAAACATTTCGTGTTCTTTAAAGTTAAAAGCACTCCGGAATAGAATATTATCATTCAAATCGAAGCGAACTCTCAAAGGCGAGAACGATAGTTGATAATATCTTGTAAAGTACTCCAAGTGAACAGAAGTGCTTGTGTAAGGAAGTATACCGGGATCGTTTATCGGTTGACTCTAACTTGAGTATACACAAACTGAACTCGAACTAAAATATCAGTCATCCTTCAAACTCAATAGAACCTTACTCTCATGTAAACATTGGTTACATTAAAATTATTTTAACTGGATAAATGATGGATAACCAATGAATAACAGGTTACATGACACTATGATAACCAATCTGATTATCGTAAGCATTCTGTTTATTTGTTTGTTACGTTTTTGCGTTGTATATGTTCAACTAATGACAGAAGTTTATCAATATTCACAAAAAATAATTTGTAAGGTAGTATCCGCAGTGAAATATTTTTGTTTTAAATAATCCAGGAACACTTCGGCAAGGCTATGTCTAGATGATAAATATTGAAACCATTTTTCTGATTATACGTTATACAGCAGTAAGTACTTTATATTATCCAAAGTTTGATGGTTATTAAAAAATATAACTATAATCTTTGAACACTAAATGTGGCAATTTTCATTGTATATATACAAAAGCCTACACATAAATAAAATACAAGACGACGTAATCAAATGGTTAAGTACATGTTTATAAATTAATTTCATTTAATAGTAGACACAACAGAAAAGTTTTATATTTCTTCCTTAGAAAGCCTAAAGGAGTTTTGATAAATGCATCAATTTTGTTGATACCTAGAAATTGTATAGGAAATATTCTGTACAATTTCTTTAGAGGAACCATGACGACGCAACCCCTGTCGCACCAAATCACGTTTTAAAGGAGCAAAATTAAGCCAAGCCCATAAATTTCATTCGAAACCCGAGAAGATTTCAAGGGATTTGCGAATTAACTCTGTATAAGGGTCTAGATAGTAGCATTATTTGGAATAAATGAACTGTAAATGTACGCGTCAGTTAGTGCATTTGATGTAGGGCCAGATTCAAACGGATTATGTCCTGTTTGTGACGCTACGAATTCTGAATTGAAGTTCAGTGAATACCTAAAAAGACCTTGGGCAAAGATAATACCAATATCAATTCTTTTTTTTTTTTTTGTTGTTTAGTGAACCAGTGATAATTAACCATAAGCGACATCAATTTTTGTTGTAGGGCATGGAGAACAATGTGGGGGGGAATCACCGTATATGGTGTTTACTTCTCCCCCAACCGGAGTTTGAGCGACTTCGAGGTTTTCCTTAACAACTTGGAAACCTCGATGCGGCGTCTAACGTCTGGGCACGTCTTAGTGCTGGGGGACTTCAACGCAAAGTCCATTGCGTGGGGTTCCCCCAGGACGGACGCTAGGGGCGAAGCCGTAGAGGAGTGGGTGGCCTCGGTGGGCCTCTGTTTACTAAACAGGGGCTCCACCAACACGTGCGTGCGACAGCAGGGAGGGTCGATAGTGGACCTTTCGTTCGCTACCCCTGCCCTCGCCGCACGAGTAAGAAACTGGCGTGTCCTGGAAGAGGTTGAAATACTCTCGGACCATCTCTATATCCGATTTGACCTCTCCCGGTCCCAGGATCCCAGAAGGGGTCACATGGCGCGGCGTCCTTCTCGCTTTCCGCGGTGGGCTGTAGCTAAATTGAACAGGGACCTACTAGAGGAGGCAGCCATCATTCACTCTTGGCTGTCTCCGCAGGCTCCGACCGAGGAGGTCGATATGGGGGCTGGTCGCTTTCGCGATGTAATTACGCAAATCTGCGATGCGGCCATGCCCCGCATCCGAGGTTGTCGGCCTCCACGGAAGGAGGTTTACTGGTGGTCCCAGGAGTTGGCGGACCTCCGCGCGGCCTGTACTCGTGCCCGGAGGTCCTACACTCGTAGTCGGCGGCGACACCGCGAAGAAGGCGGGGAGGACCAGCTTCATGAGGAGTACCGAGAGGCGCGGAAAACTCTGAAGCTGGCCATCAGCCGCGCCAAAGAAGTTAAGAGAAAGGAGATGCTGGCGAGTCTCGATCGTGACCCCTGGGGTCGCCCTTATCGTGCGGCGCGACAAAAGCTCCGCACGTCGGGCCCCCCCCTTACAGAGACACTCCAGCCCAGCTTCCTGCAGGAAGTGGTCGAGGGCCTTTTCCCGCAGCGGGTGGAGCACACACCTCCGTCGATGGCCTTCATGGTCGCAGACGGCGGGGGACACGAGGACAATGTTCCGCCCGTTGGGGAATCGGAGATAGGGGCGGTTGTTCTACGGATTCGCTCTAAGAACACCGCCCCTGGGCCAGATGGGATACCTGCCCGAGTATTGGCACGAACCCTCGACCACATGTCGGATCGCCTCAGGGAGGTCCTGAACGCCAGCTTGGCGTCCGGACGCTTCCCTGAGTGCTGGAAAAGCGGGAAGCTGCTCCTATTAAGGAAGCCGGGGCGGCCAGCCGAATCGGTAGCGGCCTATAGGCCCATCGTGTTGCTGGACGAGGCGGGTAAACTATTTGAGAGGATACTCTCTGCCCGCATCGTCCGGCACCTCCGCGAGGTGGGCCCCGATCTGTCGGACGCCCAATTCGGTTTTCGAGCGGGGCGTTCGACAGTCGATGCTGTGTTGCGCCTGAGGACCGTTACCGAAGAGGCGGTGGGCTGTGGCGGCGTGCTGTTGGCGGTGTCATTGGACATAGCCAACGCATTTAATAGTCTGCCATTTAGCTGCATCAGGGAGGCCCTCCACTACCACGGGGTGCCAGAGTACCTGAGGCGGCTTGTGGCAGACTATCTACAGGAGCGTACTGTCATGTACGAGGACCGAAGCGGTGTTCTGAGGCGACAGCTCATGTCGTGCGGTGTTCCGCAGGGGTCTGTCCTAGGACCACTCCTGTGGAATGTGGGGTACGACTGGGCCCTTCGAGGTCGCCTTCCCCCCGGGCTGGGCGTAATTTGTTACGCCGATGACACATTGGTCACGGCCCGGGGAGTAAACTTTCAAGAGGCGGCACGCCTGGCCACCACGGGAGTTTCTCTGGTGGTCGGGCGTATTGAGGCGCTGGGTTTGCGGGTGGCCCTGGATAAGACGGAGGCCCTTTTGTTCCATGGGCCCCGTCGTGGTCCACCTTCCGGCGCCTCTATCGTAGTCAATTCGGTCCTCGTACCGGTTCAGGCCCAAATGAAGTATCTGGGCCTGATCCTTGACGGCAGGTGGCTTTTCGACGAGCACTTGCGGCAGCTTTCTCCAAAGCTGGTCGGCGCTGCTTCTGCCCTTGGGCGACTTTTGCCTAATTTGGGTGGAGCCAGCGTCGCGACGAGACGGCTATACACGGGGGTTGTCCGGTCAATGGCGCTGTATGGTGCGCCGGTATGGGCAGCGGCTCTGACCGCCCAGAATAGGGCTCGCCTCTGGCGCCCTCAGAGGATATTGGCGGTTAGAGCCATACGCGGTTACCGCACCGTATCGACGGAGGCGGCGTGCGCCTTGGCAGGAACACCCCCGTGAGATTTGGAGGCGGAAGTGCTCGCCGAAGTTTATCGGCGAACGGCTGACTTCCGGGCGGGTAGCGGCATACGGCCCCCGCCCGAAGAGATACGCGAGTGGCGAGAGGCCGCTCGTCTAGCCACGATGGCTCGTTGGTCGTCCCGGCTGGAGACTCCACGTGCTGGCTTTGCCGCCGTGGAGGCTCTCCAGCCGGTCATCGCCGAGTGGGCAGGGCGACAGCACGGGACCCTTTCCTTCCGACTGACGCAGGTCCTTTCCGGGCACGGTTGCTTCGGGAAGTATCTGCACTCGGTCACCAGGAGGGAATTGAGTCCCGCCTGTCACCACTGCGACTGCAGTGAGGACTCAGCTCAGCACACGCTGGCGGTTTGTTCCGCTTGGGCGGCGCAGCGTGGGGTCCTTACTGCAGTTATTGGAGGAGATCTCTCGCTACCGGCCGTCATACGCTCCATGGCCGGTAGCGACAGTTGTTTTACCGCGGTCACAACCTTCTGCGAAGACGTAATTTCGCGGAAGGAGGCGGCGGAGAAGGCCCGGGAGGACGACCTCCACTCGGACTCAATTCGCCGCCGGCGTACCGGGCGGCGGAGACGCGCGTACCAGAGTCTCATGCCGCCTTGAGTGTGGCCGCGGATGGACGGGTCGGGTTTTCCCCTCCATCCGCTATAGTGGCCAGCCGCGAGGAGGTGACGTCCGTGTGTGCCGTACGTCGCCTAAAAGGAGAGTTTTATCCGCAGATGGTGCCCGTGTGAGCGGGCAGGCGCTAGGAGGGATTTGGATGTCGTAATAACAGCTGTTCCCGGTCCCTCCTATGTCAGGCGCAGAGTGGCACACCGTGTGGTTTTAGTCGGTCCGATTCCGACACACCACCCCACCGTAAACCCCGGTGGGGTGACGGCCCGAGGGGGTTTCCACAGGTTAAAAAAAAAAAAAAAAAAAGGGCAAGGAGAACAATTGACACTGGCGATTACATACTTGGCATACTTTGTGTAGGGTAAATTTGAAATAGTCTTTTCTTGATGAAATCAAAAGAAAGTATTTATCACTCTGCTCTCAAAGTTTCTTTTTGAACAAATTGTCGTTTGTTTACTTTGGCTCAGTCCAATGCTATCCTATTTATCGTACAGGACCATATGTTTGTCACACCTCAATCCGATACAAAATCTCTTGAATTGTGTACCGATTTCCCAAATCTCGAAAGCAATTTTGTTAATGTCTCTCTAAACAATTCTGTAACATAAGCACCTTGACTAAAACTTCAAGATATCTTTTGTACATTACTTAATTAGTTCTTCTAGAAGAATTTATATTGTATTCTCATATTATTACATTGGATTACATGTTACATGCAATTAAGATAAAGGTTTTCTTAAAAAATAGATGCTAAAAATCTGAATCAAAATATGATTGAGAATGACTGCAAGTAACTAAACCTAACAGTGCCTAATGTATAATACGTTATTTCGAATTTGCGCTGCATTTGATAACCTAATGGCTGACGCGAGTACGAGCATTGAATTTTCCGCAACATAAGTTGACTGGGACATTGTGCAATGTCAAAACGTGTAGTTTATTACTAGCCTGCCGCTCAGTTGCATGGTCTGATTTTCAATTAGATTTTAGAAGTCGTGAGTGACATTTTCTGAATCAGTATTTTAGGGAGTCCCCGAATTTGTGTCGGTTTGAATTAATTGTAGTTAGCTACGTGTTGACAGTTGTCCCTTATAGTCAATTTACCGACGGCTATATGCATGTTCATGATATAATTATAGATGTTCTTTTAATATTAAGATTGTTAGTTATATACTATAAAATAATTGTTACCTTATTTCTATCAATGTTCCTTGTCAAATGTGCAATTCACTGTTAGAAGTCAGCATTAATCAATGACTTATGTGTTTAGCCACTATGAAAGGGTTGTTCCATAAATTTAAGATTTTAACAATTTCTGTTAATATGTCACAAGATTTAATCTGATAGTACAAATCACAGATGAGTAAAGTCAAAAGCATCAAAAGATTCTAGTTAATTTTTTCTCGGTTTCCTTCTACTATAGAAGTGTCGGAAGTAGTACGATATAACATTAATAGTAATATAGTTTGGAAGCCATTCGGTAGAAGTATTTTGGATTTTAATTAATTTTCGAATTTATATGTGTTATTTAGAACAAACCATCATTCACACCAAATCTTTAGATTATACAAAATTGATTTTATGATTGAACTAAACTACTTGACATGATATGAAACCATTGTAGTTGCTTATTTATATAGCAACGAAGAGAGTGTGTTACGTTTCAACACCTAAATCTGTACATATTTAACTTTTACAAGTGATTTTGAAATACGATTCCACACTCGTTTAATGGATACATTTGGTTGTCGATGTGTTTATTGTGCAATTTGACTGCGGCTTCAACGTTGGCAGTCATTGTTAGACATAACTGGCGTGATATAGAGTACTTTGGTTATATTTTTTATAAAAGAATTGCTAAATAAAGGTTTTCGGTACCGTTGCTAAGAGTTCAACATACTATGTATTAGCTAAGTAATGATAATCGATAACAGTTACATGTGTGACTTTTGAACCACCGAATTTTCCCAACAATTTCCACCGTAAAGTGGCGACTTGTGATATATGTATATTTTTAGCTTTCCTAAATATAATAATACCATCATAATAATAGTAATTTTATCTTGAAACGACTATCTCTGTAGCAATACTAAACTTCATAGGCGTTTGAAGATTCTCCTTTTCATTACCACTACGGTCATCGGTTATTAAATAAAAATAAAAATTTATAAGAAGCTCTAACTAAACGAAATTAAAAGAAATATACTGCTAGCATTTTTTAGGTAAAGATAGATAGATAGATAGATACTCTTTATTGCACACCATAAGTAGGAAACTTACAATGTAGGATACAAACAAAAAAACAGTGGTACAATGGGCGGCCTTATCGCAGTCTGCGGTCTTTTCCAGGCAACCGTTAGACGGACTATACTGTATAGTATTATGTAGCCTGTGGTGCACATTACAATTTACGTGTATTAGCTACCATTACAAATACATATATACGAATACACATTCATACACTTACATAGGTATATAAATATAAATACATGCGTATTTAGAGATACAACATATATTTGTTAATAAGATAAATAATGATCCTTGACAAGTTTCTTAAAAGGACTCACCGACTGTATCACCGCCTCATAACCTCCGGTAAGGAGTTCCACAGGCGTGCAGCCTACACTACGAAAGACTTATCAGTGAAAGATGTGGTGTGTGTTGGGACTTCCAAATTCGATTTTCTAATGACGTCAAGTATCGTGCATGTGTGTCATAAATAAATGTGCAACGTTTTTTAAGTAGATAGGAGTTGTAGGATTATATAAGATATTATATAATAGCGACAGGATACGAGTATTATATATATGCAATGTCAGATACAAGTCCGGTGTATACATACGTATAGTTATTATTCAAATTATTTCAGAGCTATAAATATCACCCATTTCAGCAGTTCGTATACTTTCTTGATGCTATATCCGATCAATGAACTACAACTTAGCAATATCCTGTACTAGAGAGCTAAAACAGCCTTACCCATTTGCTCATTTCTTATAAAGTTGAATAACTCATTCAACGCCATCTAGCGAAACCAAGTGGAACTACTAAGTAAAACTGCTGATCCTGCATCATGCAATAAAAGTGTCTACAAGTATTTTAAGAGTTCTAAGATAAAATGTGACCCCACAATTTTCTGGCTGATTAAAGTGCCCTTGGCTTGTACTTTCATTTACATAGATGATATCTTTTACTAAAACAGATACTAATTCTCTATCACATTTATTTGTATTAAAACTAAAAACTCACACGTTCACAGACTCGATTTAGGTAGTTGGTCATTGCTTACACTCGATTAAGCTTTGTAGATAAGATATTAAAATTCAATGGAATAATTCATAGAGTTTCCTTTGAATAATGATTTCCTCTTGTCTCAACCTACATTACAACTGACAAATAATGCCATTCGATTCACGACGGTAAGTAATTGGTGGATGAATTTTAATGGTGGATAAGTTGGGCGAGTCGTTAAGGATTATGTGAACAAATCATTTTAAATTAACGTTTACTTGATTTTGTAATTTTTAATGTTTTTTGTTAACATTAGATATTTTCTTAATAATTTGGGACGCCCTAATGGACGATTTAACACTGTTTCCGTGTTAAAGGTCGTATAATGATGTTTGACTTTTGTTTTGCTGGTCGTTTAATAGGATTTGATTAAAGCCGAAGTTTCAAATGTAAATAGGTAATTCCAAATATTACGTATGACAGATATTAATTATCAAATTTTAAGCGCATTTAACGATCTCAATTTACTTTTGGACGAATATTGTCAAATATAATTCAGAGTAGTCTGTTATCTACTTGTATGAGGTTAGATGACTATTTATTTACCCAAAACGGCTATTCATTACCAAAGAACTGATATTTTGTTTAATCGAAATTGTCCACCCAATTTTAATCATACCTACTTGATTTGTTAGAGCATTATGCGTCGTTAACGAGGGATCGTGTGCCTTCGGTATGAATAATTTGAAAATATCTCAATGAATTTAAGAATTTTGATTTGATGTTTTATTATAAGGAATGGTTTATATCGTTAATATGTCCTCTTGATATGAATTTCCAACCTCTTGTATTCTCTTGTATGTACCTCAAAGGTATTTAACCTTTTAGTGAAAAATCATAGTAGCACTTCAAGACAAGTAAATAATTTTGACAAAAATCAAGAAAACAGTCCTGAAAATGGGTTAATATAGGCACGTTTTAAAAGGAACATAATTAAAAAGAGGAAGAAAGTGTTTCATCAACAACAGTAAGAACCTGTTGAAATGGTAACCTATATATGGTTATTAGAAGTTTAGTGTTCAAGCCTTTGTTTTTTATTCGATGACTGTGTGTTTAAGAAAATATTTGGGCCTTTTTTTGTTGACGAGGCGGAAAATCCCTTCGGATCTCCTGGTCTTTGGGTTGCAGGACTCAGGATGTGATGTTCCCACTAAAAACCGCCCCGACAGTCGGCCTCTGGCACGCTACTCCGGGGGTACCCGTACCATAGGATTTTAGGTCCCCCCTCAAATTGAATTGTCCATGCCATGTCCCATTAGGCCTTACTCCAGGGGAAAAATATTTCTCCCCCACAGTTCGGACGTGGCGGTCCGATTGTAAGGTTATACCGTTCAGGCTGCCATTCTATCCCCTACCGCAGCAACTATTCTACCTCCAGAGGCCACCCACTCTCTGGCGGCTCGCGGTCCCGTTGACGGTTCATGACGCCACCGTCGTCTTCTTCTCTTGGGATCGGCTCTCTACCGATAACGTTGAAAAAAAATAAAGGTGGCCTAGGATTGTAGTGAAATTTCAAATGAAAAAAAAAGGAGCGAGATTATTTTAAGATGAAGAGTTTTATTCAAAATTTGATTGATCCTAGATACCCCGGAGAGGTAGGCAAAAGCAAATTAAGCGTCTACTTTTCACCAGTGTTTTGATCGTACGTGGATAGGTGGTGAGTCTATTGCCCGTTCAAAAGAAATCATGGTGGCCTAATATTGTATTGACACTTTAAACGAAAAAAATGAAATGAGATTATTTTAAGATGAAGTGTTTTATTCAAAATTTAATAGATCCTGAGTATTAAAATGAAGACACTCAGCATAAGTACACAATAACAGGAATGTTATAAGTTAACTATTATAACAAAAGTAAACTAACAACAAGACATGTCTGATAAAATACGAATACCTTTAGTTTCGCAAAGGACACATTTACCCGATCACTGACCACACGTCAACTAACAAAGTTGCGAACTGCGCTAAACGCCACAACGTCAAGAAGACGTGTTTATGGGACCGCAAGCTCGGTGTACCGAAGACTACGCTCACATAGTTTCAGGATTTGCAACAACTTTCAAGATAGTGCTGTAAATGAAGTGTATTTATGAAATAAGACACTGATAGCAAATTTTGTGCCTATATAAAATCAAGATATTTTTCTCGTTTTACTTCATTGCCGTGACGTACTTTAAGAAGTGAATTTGTATGTATTACCAGAAAATTTTGGACATAAAAGGTGTTATGCCACAAAAAATAAACATACATATACCAAATTAAGCCTATTTCCCCGGAGAGGTAGGTAAAAGCAAATTAAACGTCAACTTTTCGCCAGTGCTTTGGTCCTACGTATCCACTAATCGGGATCTTTTATTTTGCCATATTTAGTTCGTCGATCAATAGACGCACCACTTGCAGATGAGGTTGGCTTAAAACCTTAAGTTCTTGGTATATTATAAAAAAAATAATTTAAGGTTTGTAAAGGTAACAATGTAGTTAAAAAAGTCACCAGTGTACTTTCTTTCTTTTCCCTCAAGACCTCAGTTGCATATGCTAAAAATTTCATCATTTAATGAGTGTGTATTTAATTTCTGCATAGTCACTAATTTGCATCACAAATATAAACACGAGGCCCCACTTCAGTTAATCGACATTGTAGTAATAAATTTATACCTTTCGACTGATATTCCTTACCCCTTTTCTTTAAAACAATCGTCCCTTAATTTTTGCTTATACCAATTAAAAATATCGCTTAATAGAATCTCTACCCCAGCGAGTTTACCCAGAGGGTGAACGGGTAAGTATCGACCCCTACTTAATTTAAACACTATCAGTTTTATCTAAACAATGTAATGAGCTTATTTGTAATCCACTGCGAGCTTGAAATAAAATTTATGAGAGTGCTGTAATGAGATTTAGGGTGTAAGGACCCTATGTTATAAGTCTTTTAGTGAGTTAGCAATTTTAATATCCTCCAAACTTGCGAAGGGAAGCAAACGATCGAAAACGAAAATCAGGTTCCAGTTTTTTTTTTTATTCAGAGCCTGCCAAAGTGACTCCACTCTGCCTGATGGAAAGCATGAATAGAATCCAAGAGTTGTGGTCACCATACTCATTGCAAATACAGACAATGCAGTATGGTGACCCACACTATGGCGGCCTTGTGAAAGGTTTTTTTACATCTTACTTGGGGACGTAAAAAGCATGACAGTCATCGTGACAGTGTAACACACTGTTACCACGACAACTGTTAACCCTGCATCAACGGGCCTCCGGTCTCACACTCACCAACGAAACACGACAACACGGATGCTGGCGCTTTAGATTGATCTTCTGTGGGAGGGTAGTACTGCCCCGGTCGAGCCGGCTCGCTCGTGCTGATATCAGAGTGGCTCTACTACCTAGTGTTAGTTATTATGAGTAGTATTAGTTATCATGAACATCTATGGTAATCATTATTGGAAAGTCAGTGCCCTCAAGAACTGACAGCTATTCAACTTTCGAATTCAGTTCACCCTCAATGTTATAGAGGTCCGATGCATTAATTTCTGAAAAATTCTGTTTAACATCATCTTCCTAGATGACACCTTACAACGAGGTCCTGCCAAAAAATTTGATGACGAAACGCTCTGTGCTTAAATCGATTCAAGTTCGATACACCGTTTACACTGGTAAGGTGATGACCGAAGTGGATTTCTATTCTCTACTAACATTCTGCACTTCACATTCTGAACTCATAAATAATTAGTAATGTTTTGTAAGTAGAGAGTATTGACATTTTTAATATTCATACATAATTACATTTAATATAAACGAAAGATACACTTATCATTCATTCAAACGATATTGTAAACAAGTATGATGCTAAAACAGCAATAATAATTTCATCTTTTGAGAATGTATTTTTAGTAGACAAAGAAACAGATATCACTTAACAGGGACGTCCTTATGTCTATATTAAATTACAGTATTACATGTCATATGAGACGGATAGGCACTTGTTTTTCATACCTTTGATATTCAAAACTACGTCATTTACATACATATAAGTATGTCACTGAAATGTCAAAGTTATTACCGCTTTGTATTATTTATATCACGTAATCTTACCAATAAAATATAACTGAAAAGAGCCTTGATATCTATAGAATTTGACATTATTTTTATACCTTTTTCTTTTTGTTGTCTGGGTGGAAAACCCCTTCGGATCTCAGGCTCCTCAAGGACGCAGGAGCCAGGAGTATGTGGTGTTTCTACTAAAAACCACCTCGGCGGCCGGTCTCAGGTGTCCTTCCCTGAAGGGAACCCGGACCATTTTATTTCAAGTCTTCTCCAGAATCAACGCCGCGCCTAATCAGATCCTATCCTGGGGAGGTCACAAAGGCTTCCCCACCTACAAAGGCTTTCTCACCTGGGATTCTTTTTATACCTAATCTCACGTTAGTAGTATAGATTTTTGGTTTAACTATGTGATCCATGAGCTTGTTACAACTGGTATTACTTCTTAGTTAGTTAAATAAATAATAATGATAGCCTTTTATTTGGAATAAACATAAGTTGATGGTGAAAAAAATAGTGAAATATTCGTTTGTGGTTACAACAAATCCCTTAGTTCGGTGTGTCTTTTAGGCCACCTCCAACTTATTCTAAAGGATTCTGTCTCTCAACAATCTCATCCAGGAAGGGCCTGCCGTCTTTCTTAAGCCATCTTCTCATCTCCTGACTTGATGACCCCTACTTCTTTTATCATCTCTTGGTTGCTAAAGAGACTTGCTTAGTTAAATAAAACCGGTTAATTTTTTTCTAAAACTTTTTTTATAACAGCGACTACTGTTGTCCATGGATGCCTGAAATTTAGAGACTCTTTGAGTCCTCAATCCAGAATCATGGGTAAAGAGGATTTAGACTTCACCAATCTCTTACTCTGTGGAAAGTAATGAAAAAATCATGGTATCATTTTGGTAGAACTGGTACATTTAAGCAAATACGCTGTAAACAAAATACGCTATTGCATTCAGTGCATAGCAGTTATAATCTTGGAATGTTCAAAAGTACACTGAATAGGTTTATTTTACATAAATGTGTACGTAGTGAAGAGTAAACCATTTAATTGTCAATTTATTAGCACCGAATGATAATGCATATCATACATAAATATAAACTACAAAACAATTTTACAGAATTTCGACTAATTGTTCTTGTGCCTATTCCGTCACATGTATGTTACTAATACCCAACAACTAATACATCATTTAATAAATAGATTTACTCTTAAGTCGAAGGTAAAACAAATTAAAGATTTATTTAAATTCTTAACTCTCACTTAGGTCAGGCTTGTGCTGTTAAGAAATTTGTTTAAGCATGTTAAGCCAGAAACTTTTATCGCCGTTCTGATTTGCACAAGCACATAAAGTACAAGTAATACTGTTAAAAGTTTTACATTAGCCTCGCTACTGTAGTAGAAAAAGTCACTAAAGTCTTTAAATGACGCAATTAAAGGTAAGTTAGTTGCTTCTCCATCGGGTAAAAAAGCCGCGAACACAAGATAGTTATAGAGCAAACGATGGAACACAGTTGCTTGTATTCAGTTCTTGCTAGTTCTGAGCTTTTTGCACAGATGGCGCTAGTCGTATGAAAATTAAAAAAAATTGGCAGTATAGTAGTGAAATATTTAGGTATGAAATTCTACTTAAAGGTGTATATTTAAATTTAAACTTGATGGTTTCAATTTTAATATTAACGAAAAAACTTCACATGAATATTGTAGGCAAAAGGTAACGGAGAAAACTGTATATTTTTGCTCAGTTAATTTAGACGCGTATCAATTTGTCGTAATGAATGAGTTATAGTGACAGTGTTTCCACCACGTACCATTATAATATGCAGGTATATTCTTTACTTAGTAAATTAGGGACTTCTATTTATAAAATACTGGTTATTGTCACTAAGGTGGTGCAGGGCCGACGGCTTGAAGCACGGAGGCTAACGGTGGGAGGGGGGATTAAGACCCAATTTTCAAACTATTTGAACTTTTCTTGATACTTTTTGATCGAGCCTGGGAATTGAACCCAAGATCTTCTGATCGATAAGTCACACACGCTGCCCACTACACCAACGATGCAGTTACATTATTAATATAATAATAGTATTTAGTGATTTACCGTACTAACATCATAGTTGCAATAAATTTTAAAATAAGCTTAAAATAACCTTACTCCAAGTTATAGTTAAGTAACTGCCGTAAATTAAATTGTAGATTTAATAAAAACAAACAGTCTAAATTGAATTAAAATTAACACAACACAAATGTATGGAGAACTGTTTGAGCTTACAATCAAGATATGCGGCATAACTGGATGCGAACGTAGTTGAGCGATTTGCCTTTAGTGTTGTTACATAAAACAAAAACAATATCTATAAGATAATTCTAATTGTTTTATAGATAATTTAAATTTATGTTGTAGGTACTGTTAAGTTTTAAAGATATTTATAAATTCATAAAGGTGCAACCAAGTGAAAAAAACGTGATATCAAATTTCAGAAGTAGTACTATAGCAATCACATCGTCAATAATCTTTAACAGTCCACTGGTTTCCACCAGTGCATTTTCTATATGTTAACCATTTAAGAATACGTCATCATCCCTGTCCATTGCATGGGTGTCGTAAGAGGTGACTACGGGAGCGACCCATGCTGGAAAAAAATCAGTCCAAAGAGAGAGGAAAACTTGGAATTAACCCCATGCCAACCTATCTGGCCAGCCTAGTATAGTAGGCAAAATTTTTTCTTTCAAAAGAGGCCTATGTCCACCAGTGGACTATTGATTGATGATTGACGATAAGGTTATTTTTAAAAGTAATAACAAAAACTATTACGTGTAATTAAAACAACACAAAATTATTCTTGAAAATCTACTATTCAATTTTATAGCACATAGCGTTCTATGTTACCTCACCTTAGTTACTTGATCACTGACCTGGATCGGGGATTAAATCCGCACTTGACGTAGTCTACACACCTAACAGTTATCAGTGGACGACGCTTCGGTGAATACAGCGTAAGTAATCAACAGTACGCTTGATTCGATAATCGACAATTGACAGGTGCAACACCAATCGCCGATTCTATTCAGACTGTCTCTGTGTAAAGCCACTAATTTACTTCTATCCACTACTTGAACTTTAGAGTTGAAAGTATAAGGGTGATTTTTGAATGTGGTTCTATTTACTAAAGTTGCAGATCGATTTGTATAGAGATGGTAAGTGAAGTAGATTAGAGTTAGTGTGTATTTAGTGATTTTTATATGTAGGTATGGGTATATATAATCTATATGTATATATGTCAAACATAATATCAATTTTAGAATTGTTTTTTTAAGACATCATGTGCATTAGGAATATACCCTGTGTCTTGCAGGACTTTACAGACATACAAGAATCAGACACAAAGAACAGTCAGACTCATAACAATTTGTGCATCACACAAGCATTGTCCCGTGTAGGATTTGAATCCACAACGCTTAGCGCAGTAAAGAGCGGTGTGGCGATCGCTTAAACCACTTCGTCGTCTATGAAGTCAAATTCCTCATGTATTCCTAAGAATTCCTAATATACATATATCGCGCTCACTAGAACTTGAGATTTCAAATTCTCTTCTCCCTCTTTCGATCTCTACCCCTGTACAGATTACTGCACAGATATGAGTACTAGAGTGGTAAGCAAAATATCATACTAAAGTGAAACTAGAGTCATCTATCGACAACTTTTGACAACTGATTCTTCATCGCGCAAATAAAATTATCGTGATGATCAAAATACGTATTATATATTTACATTTTGTATAGTAACTTGGACAATGACGTGACGTAAAATAAACTATGACTTGTTCCAGCTGTGTATATCGAAGAAATATCGCGTCTACTAATCAGTTACTCAAAGTGTTTGTCACATCGAAAGTAGCTTGACTTTATAGTCCAATATATCTGCTTAGACATACTTAAAATATAACAAAAGAAAACGTCCCATGCATTAATTCACTGACAAAAATATATAAGATCCAGTGAATTTTGATAATGGCATCAATTTGTGTAAGATACCCTTCCTCGTCCTTTTATTGCTTGCCTTTATTTTGATAAGCCTCCAAGGTTCCGACGGGAATTGATACTTATTGCTTTGTATCCTTTCGTGTGTATGTGTCAAGTTGAGGATACTATATAGTTTTAGTTTACTAAGCTAACACTATTAAGGATAAAGTTGACTTTTATTATTCGTGTAATATATAACTTATTAAGCTACTAACTGGGTCGAAATCTCTTTAGATTTCGGCTAACGCAATATTAGCTGCATTACTCACTACATGAATGGGGTTTTTATTCGTGTTTTTTTAGCCTTTTATTTTGAATATTTAACAATACTTCTGTCGTAACACCAGTGTTAATGGTTTAGTAGTTACTTAGTGATACCCAGGAGTCATAGGAAGAGAACGGGACAGTTTTGAAGAAGTGGCACGCCTTGCTACAGTTGGAGTGTTGCTGTTAGTCAGAAGATATCGGTAAATGCCTCAGCTGGAATATTGTCAGTAGTCAGAGGATATGGAAAAGAGACTACTACAATCTATGGACACCTACAACTTAAAAACCATAAGTTTGCTCTCCAATTTTAAGGGGACGGGGAGTTTTAGATATTATGTTTCAATTAAGTCATGCAGGCCCCTTTGCCATGGTTCTCCGACAGTTACTTAGCTATACAAGAATCATATGCCACAAACAGACTCTAGGAGTCATTTAACAAAAAATATATTTGCTAGATGGTTATCTAAATCTAACTAGTACCTTAGCGTACTTGGAATTTTTTTTGTTCCAGTCAAATTCAGTCTACGATCCAGGTGTAGGGTAAGGGAATATCCTTACTAGGGTGCACCAGGTTCCTCGGCTACTGGTACCTGAGACGACGTGCGGTTTTTGGTCGGTTCGAGTCCTACATAACACCTTTCGGTGGTATCCGTGGGAGTTTCCGCACAAACATAAAAGGGAAAAGTATCACTTCTAATGTAGTTGTTGTAAATTGGCTCAACTTTATTTCCAACAAATTTCTGCTTCTCATTTAACACGATAAAAGAGATAAATAAATAAAAAGAGTATGTTCAATTTGGGCAAAAAATCATAGGAATATTGCGAACAGTGTACGTATAAGTGTAGCTGAAGTAGCTCAGCTCGTTCAGACGTAAAACAAAGAACCGATACAAAATAGTGAGCACTTACACAGCGCAGTCATTGGACCAATATCGATGTAATGCTTCTGAATATAGAGAGCTCCATTATATCCTACAAAACGTTTGTATGTTTACACAATTTTCTTCTTTACTTTTATGTCTCGATTATGAGTGTTTTTTGTTTAATCGACTACATCTTTGGTCTTTGTTTTCGTGCAGTTTACAAAAACGTTGAAATTTCACGAGATGTTGTCATGCACATATTTCCGTTCATTTTGTGATACCAATATACTTACCAATATAACATTGGAAAGTAAATGTTTTCACCAATTTGGCCTGTCGCTTCATCCCATGTGTGTCGTAAGAGGTGACTAAGGGTGCAAACTACCCAGGACAATATCATTGCGAAGAGAAGGAAAACTTGAAACAAACGCTATACGAACCGGTCTGGCCATCGTAGTAGTAGGTTAAAACTTCCTTTCTAAGGAGAAGTCTATGTCCAATAGTGGACTGATAAAGGCTGTTGATTGATAACATTTTTATATTTATCATTAAAACAATGTTGTGAGTTTAAGTGACGTCCCGTGTAGAGATCAAACACCTAACACTCAGCGTAGTAAAAAGTGGCGAGGTGACCGCTTACCTCTACACCATCCTTGCAGTCAATTCACTTTGATGAGCGTGCAAAAGCTTTCTCTAATTAATTGAACCCTCGCCTTTCTCAATCAGACTAATAGACGTCGATAGAGATTGTATCACTGCATTGTAGTAAAATCAAAAAGTCGTAAAATCAAACAGTAAACCAAAAACTGCTGTCGTAACTCCTTTTTGGTTCTGCGTTTTTTTTCAGACAATTATAATTTAATTATTAATATTGTTCAACAGTAGTACGAATAGATATTTATTGAGTAGTTTTTTGTTTAAATACCTGCACATTATAAATTCGAAACGATCGCCAAAAATAATAAACAAGAATGATGAAAATCAGTGTGCTAGGTACTCAAAACAGTAAACATTACAAACACGAAGATTATTATTACTAGCAAAGTACCTTAACGTTACTTATAGCTACTAATATTAGATTCACCATAAAATAAATTACGTATACAACGTAAGCGAAAAACTTCGGTGCTACCCTCATAAAATGTAAGAGGCCAATATCTGTATTTATTAAAACATCCTTGGGGATCGCAGTTGACCATAAGTTTCTAGATTGCTAAATAACGAGATAACTTTCTTACGATGTGATGTCTCATATACACTAATCTGTGTTATTTGAATCAAGATTTAATAAAACTGGAGAAGGTATCTAGTTTTTGAAGAAACTTGAATTAAATAATCACCCAATTTCAGTGATATAAAACACTAAAATAAAGATTTGTAATAACAAGAATGAATGAAATCGTGATACTATTAAGTTATTTCACGAATAATAATAACTATAATCTTCATTTGCATCTCATTACTTATAAATAATGTTGTAATAAGAATAACTTATATAACTATTATGTATTACCGTTGTTATAGGCTGCCTTAATCAGGCTAAAGCTACTTTAACCTTCAACTACAATCCGAACCTGATGTTACTTACTTCCGACAGCTTGCTCCAAAGCTAGTCGATGCGCCGTCTGCCTTTAGGTGACTTGATCAATTTGGGTGGAGCCAGTGTTGTGACAAGACGACTGTACATGGGGTGCACGGTAAATGGGACTGTATAATGTCCGGTGTATTATACTGTACCATTTACCGAACAAACCAGTCGGTATAGGCGTCGGCTCTAATCACTCAGAATAGGGCTTGCTTCTGGCGTCCTTAGAGGATTTTGATGGCTAGAGCTATAAGTGGCTGCAGCACATTATCGCGTGCCTTGGCCAAAACTCTCTCGTGGGATTTGGAGGAGGAAGTTTTTACTGAAGTATATCAGCGGACAGCTGGCGAAGCGGGTAGTGGCATACGGCCTCCACCCGGAGAGAAACACGAGTTTCGTAAGGCCGCTTATCGAGCCACGATGGCTAGTTGGTAGTCCCGGCTGGAGGCTCCATTTGCTGACTTTGCTGACGTGGAGGTTGCTAGCCAGTCATCGTCTAGTAGGCAGGGCAGCAGCACGGGACCCATTCCTTCTGACTGACGCAGGTCTTTTCTGGGCACGTTTCCTTCGGAAAATGTCTGCACTTGATCGCTGGGAAGAAGTTGAGTCCCGCCTGTAACCACAGTGACTATACTGAGGACTTAGGTCAGCACACACTGGCAGTTTGTTTCGCCTCAATGGCGCAGCGTTGTGCACTCATGTCACTGGTAGCGACAGCTGTTTTACCGCAGTCGTATTTTTTTTGTGAATATGTCATTTCGCAGAGGGAGGTGACGAAGAAGGTTCAGGAGAACGATCTACACTTGGACTCAGTTCAGCCCAGATGAATCAGTCGGCGGAGGTGCGCATACCAGCATCAAATGCTACTTTGAGAGTTACCATGTGGGCGAGAGATGACGGTTGCGTGTACCGTATGTTTCCTCAATAGAGAGTTTATCCGTAGATGGTGTCCGTGTCAGAGCGGTCGGGCGTTAGAAGTGGTCCAGATGGTTTAATAATAGCAGTTTTAGGATCTCTCCCGTCCCGAGCGCAGAGTGGCACACCGCGTTGTTTTAGTCGGTCCGATTAAGACACACAACCCTGCTGCAAGCTCCGATAGGCCGACGGCCCGTGGGGGTTTTCGCAAGTTAAGAAAAAAAGAAAATATAAAAAAGATCTGATGTTAATTCGTGATCAAATAAATAAACACATCATAAAATGCGAATTTTAAAAGTTACTAAAGAATTTCTGAGTTTTGCGCTATAAAGGAACAAAAGATCGATGTATGAAATATTGAAAAATATAGTATGTTGTAGGGACAATTGTTTTACAAGAGCAATAGCGACTGTGAAATTCATGCCGCAGATAGTATGTCAGATATATATAAATGTAATTTTTATTGTTCATTCAACAAAAGTAAAAAGACAGTAATTAACTAGTTATAGTAATAGTAAATTGTACCTATATAAAACAATCTCTATTACATAAAAAAAAATCAGGATATTCGAAATAAAATGTTATATTGAGATTATCACTATGTAAAATTACCTTAATTACCTGAATCCGTGTGGTAATGAATTAAGAACATCAAGTGCCATCAGACTAAAGGAGCAAAGAATGTTAAAACCTGATACAAACCCTGAACCAACCCGTTAGGCCAGCGTGACATAGTGGGCCAAAACTTTCTTACTAAGGAGAAGTCTACGTCCAGCAGTTAACTACAAAAAGCTGTCAATGTGATAACGATGAGCAATATCTTCAAACTTCACAATTTCTAACGTAGAAATGAACATAAGGTTATCTGTGCGTTTAATTTCATACAGTAAGTTAACAATTTAAAAACATTTTGTAAGCACGTGAGACACAGTATCTCAATCATTTAAATTTGTCCATTCTGATGGTCCACCAACGTCGTAGCCAGTAGTACAATTCCAGTATTAGTAGTCCTAGAAAAAAACTCGTGACGATGTGAAAAATGTTTATCTAAAGCTTACGTATCCATCGGTGAATGATTAAGCCTGTGACTACAAAAATATCATATTTTTACACCTAAAAATGTGAATTACATTGTACTGTATTCTTGCAGCTTCATATATGAAAGTGAGTCCTAGGCAGATTCTATTATAGGTAAGATTATTCCTTTTTGCAAGCCCGATAAGAAGGAGTAAAAAATCTTCTTATTCCTTCACATCAGTTAAAATGTCTATCCGTACGTTAACATCACCACATTATTAGGCAAAACAAAAACAGCTAACCCGATAATACCGCATCAATTATCTCTTACTTCACAGATATCAAATCTGACAAGTTCAACGAAAACCGTTCCCCGTTAATTCGACCATCCTGTGGGATACAGAGTTAATTAAGAAATAAATGGAATACGTGACACTTTCGGAATATATATTAGTTTTATTATAATTTAAGTTAAGTAGTTTCTGAATTACCTTCATTTAACTTTAAATCCACATTAATACTTATAGTGCTTATACGAGTACTCTTAAGTAGGTATGGTTTGGTAATTGTAAGTGAAACGTAAATTCAAATATAGAAAATGCCAATTATATTCAGATAAAATCTAAAATTTGTCAATCTGATAAAAATTCGTAACGAGGTTATTCGACAGAGAACTAGAGTAACTGACATCACACGAAGAATCTGTATGCTGAAGTGGAAGTGGGCCGGCCATGTCTCCAGACGAACCGATGGTCGCTGGAGCCGAAGTGTGCTAGAATAGATACCATGATTAGGCAAACGTAGTGTAGGGTGCCCTGCGGCGCGATGAATCGACGACTTGAAGAAGGTAGCTGGCAGTGGATGGATGCGAATTGCCCAAGACCGCGATGGTTGGCGTTCCTTGTGGGAAACCTTCATTCAGCAGTGGACGGCGATAGGTTGATTGATTGAAAATCTTAAAATTACATGTTATATCAGTGTATTACTTAAAATATTATAAAAGATCTCTTAAATTGATTATGTGGCAATATTCTAAATATATTATGGTCATATGTACTGGTTTAGACTTTAATGCAGACGATACGATTATTTTACGTTTTGTATTAGCCAATTCATACCTGCTACTTGATTTCAACCCTAGTGAGTGACATTCCAACTAGCAGATACCTTATGATGGCTTTTCTAGCAAAGTCTTCATTATAAATGAGATAAAGTACATACTTTCACGATATATTATATTTCTACGTTTTACTGTCTATGGTCTAGCTATTTTACGCATAGTCTCTGATAAGTTCAGTATTTTAAGAACCCATATCTGTCTACTAACATTTCATATAACTAAATACCTTCCTGTTAACCTTCCAAAATGTGTCCACCTGTTTATTCTTACTAAACCATTATTAATTATAATTCAAATCATCATCAATTTTGCATCAGTTGTGGTAAAAGTGGTATATTCCAACTACCAATAAAAAGTATTTAATTTCCACTAAACTGAATAAAATAAACAACAACGAAAATAATATTTGCAATCTAAATTACATGGTCGTTAACTTTGAAGAATAAATTGAGTTGGTCCGGAAACCGATGACTTTACGCGACAGTTCATTAAAATTAAACATTCGAAAAAGCATGAAATTTTAAAATTAAATATATTTTACACCACCAATGCAAACCCCGGTATGGTAACGACCCGAGGGGTTTCCACACGTTAAAAACAAAGAGTTGATAATGTCGGGGGTCGGAATGGTTTACAGGTGCAGAATGGTATATTGTGTGGTTTTAGTTGGTTTGATGCCGGCACACTACCCCACAGTAAACCCCAGTGGGATGACGGCATGTGGGAGTTCGCACATGTTTAAAAAATGATTGATAATATCAAACTGGTATTCTTCGTGCTACTGATAATTTGATTTGGAGAAATTGCAAGCAGAATCGAGCTATTAACATTACCACTGTCAACTTTCAAAAGTGTCCCTACGTCAGATACGGCTCGTCCGCTCCTTAAGTTTACCCTAAAAATGGTATCTCCTGCATCTGGTTTCATAAACATGGTCAATGCTGTTGGTCCAGCATTGCAAGTATCTTAAGATTTTTTTACTACCGAAAGCCTTACTTTAATAAATATAAACTGCATGCACTTTCGCCCCTAAGCTATATTCCAGGTTATACTTGTTTTGTAAGGTAAGTCTGGAAGATCTTCTAACACAGCCATGAAGATACTTAAGCCTTTTATGACTATTTTATCCAGATCAGCACTTGTGGTATTAACAGCAACAGACAGATGTATTTATTACATTATCCCTCCCACAGAAGACCAACCTAAAGCGCCAGTTTCCGTCCTATAGTCGTATTTCGTTGTTGTGTGCGAGATCAAAGGCCCTTTGATGCAAGAGTGACAGTTATCGTGATAACTGTGTGAGCCTTACACTGCCACGATGACTGTCATGCCTTTTACGTCCTCAAGTGGACCATGAAAAACGTCTCACTAGGCTGCCACAGTGTGAGTCACCAAACTGTATTATCTGGATTCTCGATGACTATGCTGATCACAACTCTTGGATTCTATTCGTGCTTTTCATCAGGCAGAGTAGAATCACTTTGGCAGGCTCTCAAAAAAAATGGCCCAAGAAGAACATTAGGAACATTTAATAAAATTTAATAAAAGCTACATGCTTAATAGTTTCTAGTTAAGGCTTCATCTGACAGGCTTGATCCACATCGCAAATTTGATCAGCTTTTATTAACTTTTCTCTTGTTAATTACTAATCCAAAGGTATGGTTATTAGTAATTAAACTGTATAGCTGAGTTAACTGAAAGTTATTGTGATGTTGTGGTACAAGTTTTATACCACACAGCAAATATTAGCTGTTGCTTCTTATTCCGTATGACTAAGTTTGAAAATTTCAAAAATTTTAGAAGGGCTTATTCTAATTTCTTTTACCTTGTGCAACCTTATATAGAGCGTACCGGTGATTAAGAAAAACCATTAACTCTGTTATAAGATGGGTAAACGACTTTTTCCCTTGTGCATGTACTAACCACTAAGCGGGTGTTAACAACAGTTGTTTTATATAATAGCCTTCTGTAAACTGCATTTTTTTGCAGTATTTTAAAATGAATTTCTTTAATGTCCAAGCAACCACAGCAAAGTGATTTTATCTTATCTTAATATTTTATTATTATTTTACGGTTTAAAAGAATTTGCCAACAAACTTTAAAAATATTTCTGAGTTTTATACAAAATTAGATTTTATATCTAATTTTAATTCCGACAGACATCTCAAATATCGTACCAGAAGATGAAGCGTAGGTAGGCCCCACACTAGATGGACCGACGACATAGTCTGAGTCGCGGGGAGCCTATGGATGCAGTTGGCGTCCAGTCGTACGGCGTGGTGTTCTAGGGGGGAGGCCTATGTTCAGCAGAGGACGTCTTCCGGCTGTTGATGATGATGATGACATCTCAAATACATTTGTGAGATCATTTGTCCATTGGAGCTATGACCACACATAACATTATACCTTTTACGTGAATACATCAATACTCTACATTGTCGGCACTTGGTGGATCATACTGAAGGTTACTCTTACTGCTATGATAATGAAATAAGGTGAAACTAGTCAGGTGAATTTATATTAAACAGTGGAACCAAAACACAATTGAGTTTATTTGAATGATGACTGCTACCAATTAATAACACGTGGGCTACAAAATAAACTTAGCTATAAAACTTCTGATAGAAATATGTACCTCACAAGTTTGATATTTTCATATGTATTATTTTCTTTGCAAATTATTTCGTATTCACAAGTTAACATCACCAACTCCGATATTCATGAGTTTATGAGCATACGAACTACTAAGTAACACACATGCTTGGAGGCCATTCTTTACTAGTTGTGCTTAGAAGTTCTGCATGAGTATAATGCGAGCCCAAGTTATGTGCAATATGATTGTTGAGGAGTTACTAAAATAGTAAGGAGTTACTAAAGTAATAGTTTATGATGCAAGTTTATAT
The DNA here is from genome assembly GCA_949316085.1 of Hypercompe scribonia. NCBI lineage: Eukaryota > Metazoa > Arthropoda > Insecta > Lepidoptera > Erebidae > Hypercompe > Hypercompe scribonia. The sequence continues at coordinate 2,968,800 of OX438981.1, forward strand.
ATCACTTCTTATAGTACTGTGCTCACTAGTTTTCATAGGGACTTAAAGAAAAAATTGAGTTTCTGTTTTAAATTTTCCTTGTACTATTGTTCTGCGTAGATTACTCCCTTAGTGGAAACGATGAATAAAGGTGGTTACATTCCGTATTTTTAATCTGTCACTATTAGGATATATTCTGTTATGTCGCGAAAATACAAACATACAAGAAACGGACGCCAAGAACACCCAGACTCAGATTCACTTCCATATGGGATTTGAACCCACAACACTCAGCGCAGTAGGGAGCGGCGTGGCGATCACTTATATCACTAGGCCAACCGTTCAGTCAAAATACTTTGATAAAAGTATGTAATACTTCTCAATATTGAATAAACGCTATCTCCATACATTATATCATCCCGTGTGAACGTACGTATTCGTTTCCTTAATCGTGGATTCTGCATTTTCCAAGAGGAAACTTTTATCCACTTCAGGCATCAGTGATGCAGCCGGATCACGCGATGTTATCTACGAGTATTTTGTTGGAAGTAAAATTTAAATGTTGTACGATTTTAAGATTTTATGAGTTGTGTTTGGGACTTCTCACACATATCATAGTTTTGTTACACGTGCAAATACTCGAGATATAATCTCCAGCAGCACAAGATACTACAGACTAATACATTTTAAAGGCGAAAGTATTAAATGTTCCTTAGCATGCCTTTAGAGCAAGATAACTAGTGACGCGATATTAGTAATATTAATAGAGATGTTATATTTACTTAGAATTACTTGTAGGTACTTAACAAAAACACAAGTTAGTTCGTACGAGTACATAAAATTAACTTAAGAAGACCATTTTTGTAGACAGATATTTTTCTTTTATTTGAGGATAGCGGATTTCAAAGAATTTAAACACTTGTAATCTCTTAATACTATTTTCTTTTGAAGACACCATTTAATTTACTCTTATGTGTGTTTTTCGATAATTAAATAAAAAATAAAAATGTGCCTATACAGGCTGTTACAAAAAATGTAAAACTTAATAAAATTGTTGAAACAACTTAGAAGAACACTCTTAAATTTTATTGCTAATTATTTTTGTTTATAATGTTTCGCTGTGGTATTTCTAATGTGAATACAATTTTACTTTTGCATACGAGCTGTTAAAAAATTCGGACCTTACATTAATCAATCATTTATCCATCGTGGATTATTCGTGATAAATTTGATATCAATTCTAGTTTCTTCCGTAATAACTAAATCTCCTTGACAGTTGTAGTGATCTGAATCATTATCAGCCTATCAGTCCTTTGTTAGACATGCGATTTGCACGCCACTTGGTTCAATCGTAGACATAGTGAATAACAGTCACATACTTAATCGAATTCATAAAAGACATAAACGAAATAAAAACATTAAATTGGTTCGAAAAGGTTAAGCGTAGCCGTAAGAGTGATAGCAACGGATGTAGCTGCAGGTTTTAATCACGAATACAATGTAATTGATTTTCCGTTGCTTCGGTAGAGTTAATTGGACGAAATGTGTTGTGTGGAGCATAAGTTCAGTAATTAAATCATTTTGTGGGTTAAAATACTGTTACTACGATTGAAACAACAAGATTACTGGAATAATTCAATTTTAAATAAGGATTACAAACTATTAAGGTTATTACAGACTACCTCGTTTCTCGGCCTTTTGGCTAAGAACAAAGTGTAGACTATTTTAAGACCTAACAATTATTAAAAAGCATGGTGAAAACATGAGTTAGCATACATACAAAAAATATAGTAATAAGTTAAATTTAGAACCTCTTTATATTTAAAATAAATAAAAAGTTCGAAGCACAAGTCAATTTTATAAAAGAAAACAAGAATTTTTTTTGTTCCAAAATGAAGAGCTTAAATACATAATGAACCAAAATGTAATTTCTGAAAAACATCGGCTGTGAAAGATACAAATAACGCAAGGTATGAGTTTTACTTTGAAAATATATATAAGGCAATTAATTATTTGTTTTAATATCTATTTTAGTAGATTTCCCACAAATTAAATCACGTGTTGCTCTGTTAAAAAAATATAGTTTTTTTTATTTTAGACTTTTGCAATAAATAAACACAAAATGGCATTACTGTAATGCAACAAACTTTACCTTTAAAACAAAGAAATTGTTTTTTGTTTTATTATATTTATTATCTATTTTAGTAGATTTCCCACAAATTAAATTACGTGTTGCTCTGTGAAAAAAAGTTTTTTCACAGAGCAACACGTCACGTCAACAAACTTTACCTTTAAAACAAAGAAACGAAATTTAAAGTCATATTATCGTTCTTATTCTACTATTAAATGAAATTAAACAAATTAAATCTAATTTAAATTGGATTCCTCAATTGACAACCCTTTTACGAAAAAAAAATCTCATGTCACCTCAACAGTCCGAATCATCTATCGAATCGACATGACATTGAAAAGTGTGCTTAAATTCAAAATAACATGAAGGAATCCATGTATACCTTTACATATATTATTTGTCAGCTTACACTTTTTTAAAAAAATTAAGTAGGTAGTTACACAAAGTAATAACAAGTTTCTTCTTTTATTCCTGGATGCTGGAGTAAATAAAAATTTCAATTACAATGCAAGTGATTAAAAGAAGGCTTTTACAACAGATGTCTGGGAACAAGAAACTCGGATGTGCGCGAAACACGAAGAAGAAAACATACGAAAACGTGTGTAATACGAGTGAATAAGAAAGCGAACAAAATTCAAATGTAGGATACTTTAATTTTTTTTTAATGTAGTACTCAGATGTATTTTATTTACATATGTATAGTAAGTAGACAACAATCAGAAGCGACGTTTATGTATGAGCCATCAACCTCACAGAAAACTGGTAGGCTAATCAACTAATTCGAAAAAGTCTTAATTTATAAAACTTATAAAAAAATCGATGGCTCATTCGATTTGGAATAACGTCTAGAAAAATGTATGGTAAGCTTATGGTAACACGTAAAAAAATGCAACATTTTAGTAATTAAGTCAAAAAACAATTAATATTTTGGAGATGTTAGAAAAATAAAAATATTCTTAATAAGGAGGCAATTTCCAATTCAGAAATTCCAACATCCGGAATTCTATCTTTATTATTTATATTTTCATTCTGCGTCAAAGACAGGATTCCACCGAGCAGTAAGGGTATGGAAGTACTACAGTACTACACTAAAAACAAGATTACCGCATAGTCTTTTTTTTACTTACAAATGTTAAAGTACAATTTGAATGAATTATGGTATTATCCAAACACTTGAAATGACAAATTCAAGAAGGAAAAAAATTTTTTTGTCAACTAGTTAATTGTATAATTAGTTGAAAAATTATTGAAAATTTTTTTTTCAATTTCTGTTATCTTAAATGACTACATGTGTTTAAATAATTTACCTAAAAATTTTCAGCTTCGTGGAGCCCTCTTTATGTATGTAGCTAACCAAAATTAATCTGATTTAACTGTTTTGTTGATTTAACAAAAAAAAATAGAAATTCACGACATGTCAATTGTACGAAATTATTATAACCAAAATAATAAACTGTTGCCTTACTTTTCGCTGAGTTATTAGGGGAGAATCGTTCCTTTATAGGAACTGAGACCTACCGACTAAACGATAATTGATATATAAATCTATTTTTGCCAGTAAGTCTTTACAGACGAATGTCTGTAAGTTGTTAGAAACTTGTAAGAATTTACAAGACGGAATTTTCAGTTAGACTCTGGGACTGGGACTCTGAGAAGGAACGCTGAAACAAAACACAGATGTGAAAAACCACACTAGAAGCAGACAATTCATTTGAAGATGTCCATTCGTTGGGTGATAGATTAAGAATATGGCATGTCACCATCCCAAGGGTATCGTTCTAACGACATGTATAAATAGCGACTAAGGGAACAAACTACACAGGAAAACATCACTGCCAAAAGAAAAAAATTTGATACAAACCCTATACCAATCCGTCTAGCCAATGCGGTATACGAGTAGTAGGCAAAAACCTCCTTTTTGAGGAGAGGCCTATGTCCAGCAGTAAACTGTTTACTTATTTGCCTTTAGTTGTTTACCTTTTGGTGATTTATCTGCCTTCTATGTTATTAAAATCACAACGTTTCAAGTTCGGTTATTCTTAAAAAATAAAGAACCTGGTAATTATTTCTATGCTTGTTTATAAATCGATCACAATACCTGAAAGCACGTTATCTCAAGATTATCTTTGAGCTCGGCCAAATTTTATATAAAATTTGTAAAAATAATTCCCACATCGGTTTCTTTATCTTAATTATGCCTTAAAAGTGCTTTTGATTTAACATTAATTACTATCAAAGCTCAAGTGTTCCTAGCGGGTTATCCGTATGTCACACTACTAAAGGATCGAGATAAAATCTTGAAAGAACGGTCAACCGGAAATACGTAAATCCAGCTACTGTTCTTTAACTCGAACGGAGCGGATTTAAAACTGTCTCCGCTGGCATCTAATGACGGTACTTTCTTCTGGACAAATTTCCCAGTTGAATTAATAATAACAATCTATACTTGCTCTAAATCTCTTGGCTTTGTTGAATAAAGTTGAAAAATACTTTTTAATATTCAAAGAAGAAAACAATAATTTATATAAAGTTGTCGTAAATGACCTTTAAATTTTATACAGACATTTCCCTTTTAGTCTATTTATATATTATGACATTGTTTATACGTTGTGACATTCATTGAAATTATGATATTCAAAATAACGGAGATATACTCGTATGTTTAAACATAGTTAAAATTTTAATATCAGTGAAGAATGCTTCAATTTAATAGCAACCTCCGTATTTTCTGATACCTATACTAAGACCACATTTTATGACCGTAGTAATATCGGTCCTAAGCAAATACCCCGACGCCATATTTCGTAAATTAATTTAAAACATTACCTTTTCAAGTTGAAATAGTATGCAAACTTATACCCATAAAATGAGTTTTATATTACAATTATATGTGTAACTAGCGCATTATAACGGCGAGTGTTATAAGGCTGGAGAATTTTACACGAAGGTGTAATAAAGTGGAAAACTTGAAGTCGTAAACTGGTAATAGTGGTTATTATGACTGTTGAAAGACCGAGGGATTTAAAGACGGGAGTAAACTATAAGTTAATAAAGCCTTTACAATACTAACATATCACGTGAGATCGTAAAGAGAATTTGAAGACTATTGTAATTGATGTGTGTTTATGTTATCATGGTGGCTAAAATTGACTTGGAGTACCCAAGTCAATTTTAGCCACGACGGCCAGTATCAATGGAAACCAGCCAACTGCACAGGGAATGTTTTAGTGCATAAGTGTGTGCACAAACACAGGTGCACTCTCTGTACCTTCACCCTCACAATCCACTGGGATAGCTATTCGATAGGAGGGGTAAGAGGTCAGACGCAAGATCGACGGCTTTACGAGCTCTTTAAGGCAAAAGGCCACGGGTCCCAACTTTCAAACGTAATGTTATTAATGATTACTATTATCATAAAAACTTAATAATACTTTTTTGGGTCCGATCCGGGTATTTACCCCGAGACCTCTTGAGCGGTATTTTCATGCGCTAACCACTGGACCAGTGGTACATGGCATTTAGTATCTAATACTACTGAAGATTATCAAAACTTCTTTGTGGTTTTATTTTTTTTTATTTAGAGGAAAAACAAGTAAGTGTATCATCCGACAGAAAGCTACTACGATCACAAATGGACATCTACAACTCAAGACCGGTCTTTATACGGGTTTCCCATAGTCCTTTGATTTCAGAGGGAGAGAGACAGTTGGACCTTTGTTAACCTCACTGATTTGATAAAGTGCGTGCATTAGACATTGTTTAACACTGATTTCCTGTAAGATCATGATATCAGTCTCCTCCAGCAGCCCAAACGTACCGAAGTAATGTTGTCAAATGGTAAAAACAACTTTTCAAGGTGGATATTCTTAATCAATCATTTAAAATATGCATCAATATTTTGACTAGACCCACTCTTTAAAGCAAATACTCGTATGATGGGTAATGTCGAAGCGAGGTAGTAACAATATGACAGAGATGTTAACTACAGACTGCAGCTAGTGACCACCATGACGTTGTTTTGCTTGAAATCGACACCAAAAACAGTACTTTGATGTTAGTTGTGTTTTAACATACCTTATATTCCTAATTAAAGTAACTCGCAGTAGACTAAATAGAAAATATTAACTGATAATACTCAGTGCTGTATTAGGCCAAAACTTCAGTCTAAGGAGAGGATTATTTCCAGTTGCTGGCTATAAAATATTTCTGATGATGATGTGCCTAACAAGGCCAATGAATAATAATAAATTTTAAGTAGTAAGTAGTATTATCATGTTACTATTTATTTTAATACATTTGTGTAAGCATCACACCTTTTCTAATAGAATGTTTCTGTAAACATGTATTATGCGCATAAAACAATGTGACATTAAAAGTACATAAATATATTGCATTGTAACTGAAAAAATGAAAAAGTACCATGAGATTTTTAATACTTTTTACAGATTTATGCATGATTTTATAGATCTACAGTTCAACATTAAATTTCTAAATACTACGTAATATTAATCGTTTTAATAAAGAGTGCTGAGAGAAAAAAAAATGTAAAAAACTTTAACGTGGATCTAAGAACTTTAAAACTTTGTGCTTTAAGTTGGTGAACTTATATGATAATTTCATTCTTATCTCTAATTATGTTGAAATAACCCACTATGGTATTATGAAATGGGCTGCGGCTATATATATTAGCCTGACTTCATTCAAAGTGTATTTATTAATTGTCACATAACCTTGAAATACGCACGGTATATACGATATACGAAGACAGTTTTTTAATTAAATTGTGGCAGACCAAATCTACAAAGGGACCAAAACTACTACTACATGCGGGAATCTCCAGGAGCTGGTCTTAGGATCCCTTTTGTGGATACTAACCACATCCACCGAAATAATGTTGAAGTATCAACGTGATCAGTGTATTTCATTCATTGTAAAGCTTCAATACATGTGTTATAAAACAATCAACTGAGATAACTACTAGCAACACATACTGCAACTACACAAATACGGTTCTATATTTTGAAATTTCTGATAACTAACCAGTTTCTCAGTGGTGTAAATGCTGGCTTAGCGATTCTTGAGACGTGACATCGAACCTCCACATATTCAGTGCTTTTTGTAAATTGGTTAAATTTTTATTCATTCCTTCCAAGCATGGATGAAACTATCAATGTTAGAACGGAAAAAAACGGAACGGAGACAAAATAGACTTACTGTCAGTAGCAGCGAACTTGATCAAGTAATTAATATTTCTCACTAGTCTGACAAATAGTTGCTATAATGTAACGTAACTTGAGAATTTAAACATGGATATTAAAAATAGCAAATACAGAAATTAATGTGAGAGTAGCTTTACACAGAACATTGATACAAGGTTGACAGTTATCATTCATTTCACAGAAGAAGGAGACGGAAAAAGCACAAGAGGACGATCTCCACTCGGACCCAATTCACCGCTAGCGAACCGGGCGGTGGAAGCGCGCTTAACCAGAAATCGCGGTGGGTGATGGCCCGAGAAGGTTTCCACACGTTAAAAAAAAAAAAAAAAGAAAAGAAATGGTAACTATTATCAATGTTAGAGTCAGAACCTTACACCACCATGATGACTGTTATGCCTTTTACGTCCCCAAGTGAGACGTGAAAAAGCATCTTACTTGGCCGTTTTAGCGTAGGTAACCATACTGTATTCCCTGCATTCACAATGAGAATAGTGACCACGACTCTTGGATTCTATTCATGCCTTCCACCAGGTAGACTAGAGTCACTTTATCAGGTTTTTGAAATGGAAAAAGAAAACATTTTTTCATTTATGTTTTTGCTAGAGATTGAAATATAGGCAACTTCAGTCATAACATTTTTATTTCTTTAAAGTATCTTGCATACAACTAAGATTAACAATATTTGTAACTGATGATCCTCTTTCTTTTTAAACTAGTTAAAAGTGTAACAATAGAACTTAGAGAAACAAGTTTTGGGTAACATTTCTAAGTTCATGAATCTGAAAGCTTGTAATTACGTCGATATCTATTTACTCATATACTTGATCAAATAGATATCCAATAGAATAGAGCTTTGCAAGTATATTATTAAATAACAGTAAGATGTAAAACTTTAGTTCTTTAAAGTGTCGTATTCAGGAAATACCTACATCCATCAGCTCAAGAAAACATGGACTTTAAAGGTTAACAACTTTTAAGGGGCAACTTCCTCAGGTAATTCATTACGGTGTACTGTCTTAAATCTCCAGAAAGTTTCTTGAACACACTAATAAAGAACCTGTAGATAATAAGTTCACTAGAAACTAGATTTCAATACAGATTCCACTTACGCTGTCAATCGTTTAAATTAAATGATTAATCATTAAAAAGAGTACTCGATATTACTCCTTAATATTTTTTGTATTGTCCACCATACAAAAATATTCAACAACCAAACATTAATAAACCTTAAAACCTATTAAAAAGCATTGAATTATAATCAACCGCAATTACTAAGAAGTCAGGTTTTGAAAGGTCAAATTTGTTATTAGAAATCCAATTTAGATAATTTTTTTATCGAATTTCAGCATATTGATGGCAGCCTTAAATGCGAGTTTCAAAGCACCTCTTATCCTTAATTTGTAAAGGCTAAGAAATCTGTCAATGATACTGACAAGAAAACGAAGTCTGTTATAAAAATATTTATCGTAATTATGAGCTTTTCAGAAGAGGACTGTAGCATAATAACTGCTATGACATGAATAAAATACTGCTAGATGATGAGGTGAACTGATTTTTTTTTTGAAATTTTAAGGGAAGTTGGATATTAATCCAAATGGTAGATAATGGAAGTCCGTTATGGTATCAAGTGATTATAGATTGTGATGGTCCCCCCTTGAGCCCCAGTGCGAGTATAGCAATTTTTTCGGTTATTTAATGAGGTATTATTCTACAAGCCAGCACCCTCCAATGTGGAGGGAGGTCTAACGCTCCTCCAGAATCCGCGTTAGACTGTAGAACTCGACACCAGACTGGACATTCTCCCACTGGCATATAACGATTCAAATAAATTATGATAAACCGCGATAAGAGGGAATCAAAATGAGAGATTATGAAACAATTAAATACATTTCTGTTGGTTGTGCTTATAGTGATAAGAAGAGTGCTTCCATCCGTTGTACACTTAAGATTTAGGTGAATTAACTGACCTTAACTCGAGGGGGTCAGGAACGCTAAGTCCAAACCTATAACTCGCTTTGACAGGTGTATTCAGCTGTATACGACCGAAGCTAAACGCTTTCGCGCCTCCGCCCCGACGTGGGACTCCAACCCATCGGTTTCCTGTGTACTCAACCCGCTATATGAGTTAACCCGCCTACTGACCCCCGTGCATCCGCCCCTTAAGACCCCTGGCTCTCAAGCACACGGCACACACCCATACACGCTGTAACTACAATATAAATACGCCACAGGGACAGATCACCCAGATATAATCGTGTAACGGAACCGCTCCGGCGATCAATCCGGATGGCTCCGTTCGATCTATACCTTAGCTCTCCACACCGCAGCGACTTATAAAGAGTTCTACTCATTATCTCTATCAAAGGTACCGATAAACTAACAGTAATGCTCAGCGAGAAATAATAGAGAGATATCATCTAATTATTCAACGATTATTACTATACTCAGACCGGCATATAAAAACATATAAATCATTATCCTACGAAATAATAGGCAACAAGGACTTACCTAGTTACGGCAGCGTTATATATGCTAACTTACTCAACGTCATGGTAACCCACACGACCGGCTATGCCCAGCTTTCACGAACGTCCTGCCTTCACCCTGCACCCTCACTGACTATCTCGATTCTTTCAAACCCTGTCGTTTTCTCTCCGCCTGCCCCCGCTACCTATCGCCTTTCTTTGCTTACAATTATTTCTCTCACAGATGTCTTGGAACCGATATCCAAAGGTCTGTTAAGAGTCCTTTCCAAAGAATTCATTTTAAAAGTGCAATAAATATTTTGTTTTTACTTGTACAAGAGTCGCTTAATAATCTGTCCATTAAGTTACGGTCCTTTTCTGTTGTCTAGACCCTTTTTTTTATACATGGACGTGTTGCCAACGGCTAGGAATATATTGTTGCATTGATGTTACAATAATTGTAAATTCTAAATAACGTAATATGATAATACTATCACAAGATGTAATTGTAAATGTTCTCTTTAAGTTTTTTTAAAAAAGAAAATCTTTACAGATATTTTTTATGATGACATAAGAAACCGTAATAAAGTTACCTGAAGAAATTCCTCTTAAAAAGTAAAACGAGTATAGATACGTGACAAATAATACCACAGTTTCACGGAAAACCGGTGTTTAGTCATTCTTTCGTTACTATTCAGGGAGTGTGTTAAATTGTCGAAAACCAAATCCCTAGTCTTCCTAAATCCGTGGAACTCCCTGGGGTTAATGAAACATGGGCGCCGGTAGTCACTTAGCAAAGGTGATCCATATAATCATTTGCTCCCATGCACCAGTACCAATCGCTCTGTTGTTCCAGTGGTTAGCATACACGAATTCCGATGGTCTCAAGTTCGATTCATGGGTCAGGTCAAAAGTGTTTTTGGGCTTTTCTTACTAGAATTCGTAATTAATTCTTAATTACAGCCTGAAATATGTCACTTTGATAGTGTTTGACGCCTATGCCTGGAACAGCACGTTAAAATGACCGTTCCAGTTGTCAGGAAAATCGAAAACAGACAGTTCTTAGGCAGTCATTGTCCTCAAATATACTGACAACTATTTCAACCTTCGAATTCATTTCATCGTTGTATTGGGTTGCTAAGTTCTGATACCAGTCACTCCCTGAAAAAAGTGATATTCAGGTAATACCGGTTGAATTAGTAGCTAATCCCAAAAAATCTTATGAATAATAAAGACTAGCAAGGTGTTGTCACCGTACAGCGAAACTTAAAAAAACTACGAATTAGATATTCGTCACAAGTATGAGTACTTCTTGTTGTCACATCCTGGTACAATGTCCAGTTGATGTTACACAACGGTCCGACCCTTAATTTTAGTATATTCACCCCGAGCGTGCTCTAACTGTAACTTTGTGGTCAACCAAGCGTGGCCTGCAAATGGTCCAGCTAATTTATTTATTTATAGCCTGATAGTCAGCCTCCTCGTTTAAGGAAGATTTTGCCCAGTTTAATTAGGGCGTGTGTGTAGTTTTTCTGAAGTAATACTCTCAATTAGTTTTGAATAAATGATTAAATCTTTCAATAATTATTTTATTGTACTACACCTACATTTAGTGTTATTGGAAATCAATTAAACTGATTCTCTTCTCTGCTGTAAGCTAAATTTCACACAATACAATGCATTATAATTTTTCCAAATATATCTGTTGCCTGTCACAGTTAAATTTAAGGAGAAATCGAAAAATTGTGACTTTAAGGAATGTGATCTAAAACTCAATGCGCGTGCCTTAAAAACTGAGAAGCTCAATAATTAATAAATTATGAAAATAACAAGAAGTAAATGATAGTAGAAAATAAAAGATTTAAACGGTCAAGGACTAGTAAATTTAAAAGAAAACAAACTCAATATATTTCTTCATGGTTTCTGATTTGATCTTCTTTATTCTTTTTCAAACCTCTTTTCTAGATGGCGTAGAAAAAAATGAAAAAAACATATTCACATTCTACATTCAAAGTTGATAATTCAAAAACCGAACGTTTGCCAACTGACACCGTCGCGTCGACTTGTAATTGTTTTTGTGCTCTGGCACCACGACTTAGAGTAGCCTCTGATTTATATGCTGGCTTTCCAATTAGCCTGTGGTGGTAGTTTTATTTATCGACGCTCTTCCATTTTCCGCACTTTTGGCTTTACCGTTCAAGGAGCTTTTAGAGGGTACGACATGGGTAAGACTTCAAGGATTTACGACTCCGGATGCGTTGCATGTATCGATGTAGGTGGGTCACAGTTATTTATGACAAGAGGTGGAAAAACAACTCTAAATTTAACATATAAAAAAACTTTATTCGTTTTAGAATAAATCATTTCTAAGTTAATAGTAAAATAAATTATATCAAACAATATAACAGATAGTAGATCCATGGTTATTTGTGCTGATTTCTGACTATGAATGGGTCGGTTCGACTGGAGCAGTACTTCGTTGGTGAGTGTGAGTCCGAAAAGTCAGTTATCGTGGTAAGTATATAGAACCTTACACTCCTACGATGACTGTCATGTCTTTTACATATCTGTGGGAGGCGTGAACAAGCAAGCCACTAGGCCGCGATAATGTGGGTCATCACAGTACATTGTCGGCATTCGTAATGAGTATGATGACCACAACTCTTTGACTCTATTCACGTTTGACATCACGCAGAGTGGAGTCACTTTGACAGGCACTTATAAAAAAACATAAGTATTCAATTTAACGTTATCCCTTATTAAATAAAACAAATAAAACAATGTAATCCATTGTGATTTGTATAAAATAACATTCGTAATTTTACAGTCTATCGTCTTTAGACAGAGAGAGAACGACGGATGGAAAATATTTTTTTCAAATGCGCCACGATCCATTAGTCGTCGAAATTAAATCGCTTTATTTTCGTATCTATATCCAAACCTGGTCGAAGGTTTTTCTCGTCGTTTTTTATGTAACGTTTGATTAACAACGACATCCACTAAATTTTTGAATAAGGCACTGTTTGATGTAAACAAGGATATTTCAATTAATGTTATCTTATTAACTTTACACACTTCATACACGGGCGTGTCTGGACAGAGCCTGTACAATGGCAAGCAAACTGTTGACACATCTACTTATAAATTTCTAAATGCACAAATACATACAAAAATATAACAGCACCTAGTTTTAAACTAAACAGAGCTTGCATTTTAAAAGCTGGATTAAAATGTTATGGATAAATTAGGCTGGCTGTAATTTAATTAAACAAAGCAATCGAACTCACATCTTACAGTTTAACCCTCAGGGTCACTAACAGACCACTAACTCTATGACTAATGTATTTTATCTTGATATATGTATGAGTAATATGCTTCCGTATTTAATTATTTTTTTAAGTTACTCCTTGATGTAGGTACCGTAGGTAAACAGCAGCTGTTTCTGGATCCCTCCTATGTCAGGCGCAGAGTGGGACACCGTGTGGATTTAGTTGGTCCGATTCCGACACACCATCTCGTCGTAAATCCCGGTGGGTGACGGCCCGAGGGGTTTCCAGAGTTTGAATTGTCGACCGAGTTATAAATATTGTGCCATCTGATAGTAAGTGATTATCACCCACAAAGATAGCTGCGACTCAATTACTATAGATTACAGATATTTCTCACATCTCTCTACTGTGTGTTTTCTTTTTACTATATCATACAATTTAACATAAATACATGTTTCATAATCATGTCTGTTTCTCCGGAGAGGTAGGCAGAGGCAAATTAAATGCTCATTTTTGTTATGTGAAGTGTTTTCCCAGAGCCCCGTCTCTCGACGTTAATAAAAAATGCGGCATGTAAATATTCCAATAGCGGGTTTATTGCTTAAAAATAATCTCTTACAGGTCCTCAGTATCAATATCTGTAAGAGAATATTTTAGTATTATCTTCAGCAGATAGAGAATTTTTTGTGTAATTTCAGTGGTAAAATTTTAGAATAATCATAACATAATTATTCAACATGCAGTATTTGATATTGATAAAAGTAAACAACAGTGGTAATTCAATTTATAGAGTTCAGACGTGCAATGCAAAAAGTCTGTTAGAGGAGAACCTTTAGGAGCTGGTTTGCAATATACTCATCATTATTCATAGTATTCTATTATTTCATTTTAGCTTTCCTAAAGTCTAATCATAAACTTTCTGAAGCGTTCATTCATGAATACGCACCTGCGTCGCGAACAGCTGTTCATAAATTGTTCCAAGTATTTAGCAAAATCTTATTAATTTGTATATGATATTTAAATTTTGAGTACTACACTTATTGTGCAATTATCACAGTTACTATATACGAATTACCTTTTTTTCTCTAATAAAATACTTTATCTGTTTCTAAACTTATATACTTTTGAATTTGTTCTACGTACTATACAGTCATATAACATTGACTACCTCTTTGGTTTGACGGTTAGATCTCGGCTTGGATCAAAAAGTGTTATTGAGTTTTTTTAATTACAGAAATATTTAGTATCAGAAAATAGAAATAGGATCATCATTATCGGATTGTGAGAGAGAGGGAACAGAAAGTGCACTGTGTTTAAATAGTGCACATGTGTGTGCACAAACACACACGTAATATCTCCTGCGTAAATAGCTAGTCTACTTTGAGACTGGCTGCAGAGGCCGAAATTGGCTAGGAGAACATCTCATATATAGAAAAACTACGCAATAATTTTTCACTGCTATCTGTTTGTAAGTCATATTCGCAACCAAAATTTAAAATTGCAGTAGTTATGATAAAGTTGCTAGTGTTATTAATCACAACTTATAAGGAGCATAGGGTATCCACCAAGAACCGAGTGCCCCCCTTTTTTTACGTGTCTAAGCCCCCACAAAGTACAAAACATCTCGATTAGTAGCAATAGGTTCGCCATCTGTTTAGTGAGCATTTAATATGATTCTGCCTATATCTTCACAGAAAGAGGCATGGTTTATGTATGTAAATCTGAAAGTTTATTCGTTTGAAAATAAACATAATGCTAAATTTATGTTATTTTTTTAAAAATATTGGACGTCTGATTCACAACACCATCTTGTTTCAAACTAAGTAGATGCATTCATTCATGATGACGGTGATGATGATGATACGATTACATATAGATACATATACCTAGTCTTGCCATAAATATTGTAATAAAGAAAAAAGAAAATTGTTAACTGCAAATAACATTTATTACTTTTACAGTGTGTCAGTTTAATACATAAATATAAAACAATTAAAAATATAAAAAGCTTATTCGAAGTGGTCTCCATTGGCTGCAATACAGTCCTTTAAACGATGAGGCCAGTTATCAATAGAAGCACGCACTCTTTCCATGGGAAAATTCTTCACTGCCAATCGTATAGATTGTTTTAGGGACTCCAAATTATCATGGCGTTTAGAGCAAGCTGTACTCTCTAAAACTGACTACAAATCATAATCCAGCGGATTAAGATCGGGACTAGACGACGGCCAGTCTTCAGCTCTGATGAAGTCCGAAACGTTCGATTCCAACCAAGACTGCGTGGACCGAGCTTTATGACCCGGCGCCGAGTCTTGCTGGAAGGACCATACTTGGTTATTGAACATGGTGATGTTAAGGGGCTTAACTACCTTCTCAAGAATGGTATCTTGATACACTTGTGCCGATGTTTTGATACCTTTTTCACAAAAATATGGCTCAGTCACTCCTTCATAGCTAACACCCCACCAAACCATCACTGAAGTCGGATAATGTCCACGTTGCACTCTGTCGACTAATTGGGAAGCTTCCTTAGAGCTTTGAGCATAAATACGGTCATTTTGTTTGTTAAAATGTTGCTCAATTGTAAAAATTTTCTCATCCGTAAACAAAATTTTTCTGTGACCTCCCTTTGCGTACCGCTTCAGTAGTTGTTTCGATTTTACCACCCTATTCTTCTTTAAATTATCAGTTAAGAAATGGCCAGTGCGTCTCTTATAGGCTGCAAGTCCTAAGTCATCTTTTAAAATACGCGACATGGTTCTAGGTGCTATCTTCATTTCCCGAGATAAAATCTTTTGCTTTCGGACAGGATTTCTTCGAATTCTTTCCCTTACTGCTTTGACCACCTTTTTCGTACGAACACTACGTGGACGGCCAGATCTTTTTCTGTCACAAACAGAGGAGGTCTCATTGTACCTATTAATAGCCCGGTACACAAACATTTTACTAATACCAAGTGTATGGAGAGTTTTAAAAATTGCATTTGGCTCCATACCTACTTTGTGTAATGCTATCACAGCGATTCGGTTCTCTTTATCACCCCACACCATTTTAATATCGCAAAATATTTTACAATGTATTGGCGCCAAAATGAGAAAACACAATGAACAATCGTATAAAAATGACAGATTCGAAATTCAAATGTAATATTTTTTTATAATTAAGTGTAACAGTATTTATGGCCAGACTAAGTATAAGTATTAATAACTGGCATAGAACAAACACTGTTTAGTTCTAAGTTACGAGTAGATGGCTTGTGTATCAGATGTCCGATTAAAAAAAGTTAACATACGCCTAGTCAATGAACAAATGGTCGTGTTCATCACACAAAAAAAATGTTCTGGGTCAGAATCTAACTCACAACCTGTGATTTAGCAGTCAGGATTACTAACCACTAATCCAAAATTTTCATATAATACCGTCAATCTTTTTATATAATTATTTAGTTAGAAGTTTACCGGTGTATAACTATCCTAAAAGATACGCTAGATAGCTATACGCGGTAGTTATAAGTGGTATGAACGTGACATGGGAGATCTTCACCAACGTTCCTCACATTTTACGATCATTAGGAAAATGTCACTGACGATGAGAAAATAAATGAAAAAAGTTTTGCACCGACGTTACGTAAGGACCAGAACCCAGTGGATGAAATTATTTATGGAATAAGAAATTACTGGAAGGAAAAAGTAACTTTAATGTATAACTTACCCTGTTAGGAAAAGGTTCAAGTAGACAAGTTATCAGAGACGAGATATTTATCATGTCGTGTTATTTGCAATGATAATAGATGAACAGTTTACCAGTGATCATGACGCTTGTAACAGTTCCAAGATATCGGAAACTAATTTCCTTTCTATGTCATCAATCAAGTTGTAGTAATTTGGACCAATACAAGGATTTAGTATTTCGAAAAGAAACAGTGTAAAGTGATGTGATGTATTTGTTGTAGATATTTGATTGGGTTTACGTTTTTCAGAAATATTCGACTACTTTTTGACCCATTTTTAAGTGATGAAAGTGAAATTTTTTTGCCATGGCGATGGCAGTGGCAGACATTCCTAATATATAATATGAATTTTTCTTCTGTCTATGTGGCAATCACCTGCTGAGACCCTGTTGCCCACAGGCTAGCACTTATGGAGGTTGGAGATCGCAAAATAATCTCCAACTGAATTGGCCTTGTTATTTAGTCCCGGGCCTGGCCGACCACGACATTTCTAAATCTATTTCAATCCTGCTCCGCCATCTACTTCGCAAGCATAATTTGCGCGCAAAAAGGGACAGCGAAGTTCAATAATACGCTCACGCTCTATATCATAGCTGCAATCATATTAACAAGTGAAAGAATCTCCACTCTGAGAACCGCCATAAGGTCACGTCCTGCTGCTCTACTCACATCGGACATTCTACTAACACGTGCAGCACCGTATCTGTGCTGTGGCCAGCGCAGAGTTAACATTCAGGCATTGGTTCCTTGCGGATCAGATATATGTGATCTTTTAAGCATCCTTTTCCAATGATCGCCTGAATCAGCTGGTATGGGAGATAATTATATAAAACATGATACTATATTTTGTTTGAGTAGTAGAATCAATAACGGCTATTAAAAACAGGCAACAATAATACTAAAATCGAAATATTTATATTTTGCATGTAAAACGTATGATTTTAGCCGCGCCGGCTAATATCAACGGAGACCGACCAACCACGCAGAATATATAATAGTGCACAGGTGTATACATCATAATATCTCCAAACATACGTAATAGTTTAATGAAAATAATAAATATTTTAAAAGTCCACTAACTGTAGAACATTAAGTAAAAATAAAAGAAAATCAGGCCAGAACTCGCTGTCTATTTGTAATAGGTACAGTAGTAAAAATGTTTTAGGTACTTTGAAAAAGGAGATTTTATAACGACACATACTTAAATAAGTTAAATTGAGAAGACGTCCAAAGTTCCAAGTAATATTGGTTTATTTATAAAGGAAAACTTTTATAGAAAATCAAAGTATTTTCTATTTCGTTTCTTTTAGAACTGAAATAATTAGTTTTATTTTGACGTACAAGGTTATGGCTTATACCTTTATAAATGTGGATTCTACGTTCCCAGGCGTTCGTATACTGGCATGTTGTTAGTAATTTTTTAAAACAAACCTTTTTTAAAATGATACTATTTATATTCGGACATAAGAACAACGTCTATAAATACTCCTCTATCACGCATTTAAATTTCAAAGCAGAAAAGCAACCCACTGCATAGAACCATCACATTACGTGGACCACTTGCTAAATAAGCCAATACAAAACAAAATACAAATTATGTTCAGATCTTTTCCCAGAGGCAATTAACCACAAGCCACGAACTTTTTGCAAAACCAACCCCATTGTTGAATATACAAAAAATAACGCGGATTAGTCCCTAGGTAAATTAATTAACAAAGACTAAACAATGAATGGTATTGCTCGACGTTCCCTAAGACCGTATATTAAAACAGTCTATTGTGAGACCTGTAGTGCTATGAAATAATGCCACCACATACAGCCACTTTTGTAAAACGATTCCTTTCACACTTCTATTTTATTCCACTGAATGCATCGGGAATTGATGTCTTGTGGTGACGATGCAAATGACGGCAATGTTTAAAATATTCGTGTTTTTATTTTCTAGTTTAAAATCATTCTCAACAAAATTATTTTTGTTAAATTAATCAAGAAGTACGTCTTTTTGAGTTTCGTAATAGTATGTGTCTTCTAAAAAATCAATCAGCTAGAAAAAAATTGTTATTCAATTTCATCATTCTAAGAAGTAAATTAGGTAATGACTCGTCGAATGACAAATGATGAACTCTTCTTAGCGGATTTCGGTCACAGCGGCTAGCCTCAACGAAGACCAGTTAACTACGCAGAAGATATAACAGTGCACAACTCTGTGCGCTAATATAAGTGTACTCTCTGTTCTCTCACTCCCACAATTTGATGATTTGACACGACTAAGGAGAGATCACGTGCATGACCAACGGCTGTACGTGTTCCTAGAGGTAGGGAGGTTAAGACCCCCATCTTCTAAACGCCGGGGTGTTATTGTTAGCAATTCTATAATCAGAAAAATTAATTAATATCTTGACCCCACAAGACCTCTTGATCTCCGGTCATATAGGCTAACCACTAGACCAAAGGGCAGTGGTAGTTGAATGATAATTGTTAGTTTAAATATTGCATTGAAATGGCAACGGCCGGATAAACTTTATACTTCAGTAGTTCCAGTCGAAAACTTGACAAGAATTCTATCGATAAATACTGTGGAGGAAGATGCGCTGTACTGCACCTTTGCTAATATAATATCAAAAATCCTTCAGGCCGTCTTGCCCATAAATTATCTTGCAATTTAAATTCTTCCTGAGAATTTAAATTTACTTAAAGTTATAAGCACAACATTTTTCCATTACTAATGTTCCTGCACGGTTGGCCTAGTGGTTCAAGCGGTTGAGGTAGCGGCTCATGTTGTGCAGTATTCCACAGGGGTCTGTCCTCGGACCACTGTGGCGGTGGTGGACACAGGTGGCTCTTTGACGAGCACTTCCGACAGCTTTCTCCAAAGCTGGTCGGAGCGGTTTCTGCCCTCGGGTGACTTTTGTCTAATTTGGGTGGAGCCAGCGTCTCGACGAGACGGCTGTATACGGAGCTTGTCCGGTCAATGGAACTATATGGCGCACTTGTGTGGGCGGCGGCTCTGACCGCCCAGAATATGGTTTGCCTTTGGCGCCCTCAGAGGATATTGGCGGTTAAAACCAAACGCGGTTACCGCGCCGTGTCGACGGAGGCAGCGTGCGCCTTGGCTGGAACTCCCCCGTGGGATTTGGAGACGGCAATGCTCGCCGAAGTTTATTGGAAGACGGTTAACTTCCGGGCGGGTAGCAGCATACGGCCCACTCCCGAAGAGATACGGGAGTGGCTCGCTCGTCGAGCCACGATGGTTCGTTGTTCGTTCCGGCTGGAGACTTCTCGTGCTAGCTTTACCATAGTGCAGTCTCTTCAGCCGGTCATCGCTGAGTGGGCAGAACGGCAGTACGGGACCCTTTCCTACCGACTGACGCAGGTCCTTTCCGGGCACGGTTGCTTCGGGAAGTATCTGCACTCGGTCGCCAGGAGCGAACTAAGTCCCGCCTATCACCACTGCGACTGCAGTGGGGACTCGGGTCAGCATACGCTAGCGGTTTGTTCCGCCCGGGCGGCGCAGCGTGGGGTTCTCACTGCAGTTATTGGGGGAGATCTCTCGCTACCGGCCGTCATACGCTCCATGGTCGGTAGCGACAGTTGTTTTACCGCGGTCGCAACCTTCTGCGAAGATTTAATTTCGCGGAAGGAGGCGGTGGAGAAGGCTCGGGAGGATGATTTCCACTCGGACCCAATTTGCCGCCGGCGAGCCGAGCGGCGGCGTCGCGCGTACCAGCGCCTCATGCCGCCTTGAGTGTGGCCGTGGTTGGACGGGACGGGTTTTCCTCTCCACCTGCTACAGTGTCCAGCCGCGAGGAGGCGACGTCCGCGTGTGCCGTACGTTGCCTAAATAGAGAGTTTACCCGTAAATGGTGCCCGCGTCAGCAGGCAGGCGCTAGGAGGGATCTGGATGTCGTAATAGCAGCTGTTCCCGGATCCCTCCTATCTCAGGCGCAGAGTGGCACACCGTGTGGTTTTAGTCGGTCCGACTCACTACTCTGCCCTAAACCCGGATGAGGCGACGGCCCGAGGGTGTTTCCACAAGTAAAAAAAAAAAGTAGCTTAAGCGGTCGCCGCGCCGCTCTCTACTACACGGAGTGTTGTGAGTTCAAACCCCACATGGACTACATTTTGTGTGAACCACAAATTGTTGTTCTGAGTCTGGATGTTCTTTGTGTCCGATTCTTGTATGTTTGTAAAGTCCTCCGCGACACAAGTTTTATTCCTAGAGCCTGCGTTGTCCTTAAAAAAATGTTAAGTATTAAATTTTCATAGTTAATTCTATCACGGTCCTGATGAATGTTTATCCATAATAATAATGTTATTTTTACCCAATTTGTGGTTCATTGACTAAATATGTCTTTGTTTTCAAATTCGTAAGAACAAAATAAAGTTCGTATGTACACGTATATATCCTACTAATATTATAAAAGCAAAAGTTTGTATGGATCTTTGTTACTCTTTCCGGAAAAAGCTACTGGACAGATTTGCATGAAACTTTACAATAATATAGGTTATTAGAATAGCATATAGGGTACAATTTGTAATGAATATATGTAGTTTTAGTCGTAATATAACGACACATGTCAATTACGTCGGGAAAAAAAATCTGGCCACTGAAAATTATCTTGGCGTACGCTGCCTAAACCATTTATGATGTACCGCAGGATTGTTTAAATGTATGTTAAAAAAAAATATTTATTTAAAATGATCTGTCACGAAACTGGCAGACCAAATTACACGCGAGCGAAGACGCGGGCAAAAGCTAGTATCACAATAAATACACATTGTCTTGAATAAAATATTAGTTCTGTGTAACACTTGGAGGTTGATATTAACATACATATACATTTGTGGAACATCTACATTTATCAGCTAGTAAAATTGCATATCGAAGAAATGCTATATATTTACTATCTATATGTTTAAATGAATGTCTGTCTTTCTGTCTTTCTGTCTGTATGTCCTTTATATACATTTAATCTTTAGCAAAGTTCTGAGTTTATATGAATATAATTTGTTTTTTATATCTTTCCCTTAAATTTGTTTTAGTTAGTAGCGTAGCAATGCGCACAAGGTACAGCTAGTTATGTTAGAAAATAAGCAACTCTATAAAATCATTGTTATAATTGAATTAATAATATTCCAGATATTAAAAGACAGAACAATTACTGTTGTAATGATATTTCAAATATCAAGCTATAAAATTCAGTACCTTATACCCAGAATATGAGTATAATAATAAAAGTGTTTAACAAATATTCCACTATTTAACCTATTATTACTTCCCAACCCTCGAAAAATTTAGAATTTTCTGTTCCAATCACAAAATATGTTTGTTAATACAGTAAGAAAAAATAATGTGGAGCAAAAAACAAAAAAATATTTATTCTAGGGTCTGAATCAGCCTGTCGTATATGTATGACACTGAGATCATACGCTAAGAAAAAAACATATTATTACGACTTTATTGGCTATTTCACGTTTGGTAAAGGTTTCCCAACAATTTTATGTAATTTGAAATATGTAATTACTTTTATTTATATAGCTATAATTACCTATGTAAAACGAACAACAATGCACTCTTAACGGCTACGAAATATATAAACTTTGATATTATATATCTAAATAAGATCACTGCAGTTTTATCAAAATATTTTTTTAACAGATAAATAGTTAAAAGTATTTGCTATTTACAAAAAAGGCTTAAAAATTTAAGCCAGTTTTAGCAAAAACAAAACACATATATAAATTATTCCATACGTAACTTACTTAATACGGCTAATATTGTATTGTTTAGGTGTTAATATAGACTTTAATTGTCTATACTTAAGTATAGTATGAACAGCGAAGATACGAACGAGCGAACATAAAATTGACTGCAATGATGGCGTAGTGGTTTTAGTGGTCGCCACGCCGCTCTCTACTGCGCCAAGTGTAATGGGTTCAAACCACACACGGGCCTACACTTTGTGTGATTCACAAATTGTTTTTCTGAGTGCGGGTGTTCTTTATATCCGTTTTGTGTATGTTTATAAAGACCCCTGTGACACAGAATTTATTCTTAATGCGGTAGTTTTCTTTTTAAAAAAGAAAAAAAGAAACAGCCAGTATGAACTTACTGTATAGTCTGGTACGAAAATAAAATACAATGAAAGCTAAAACTTTAAAAAAGAAAACTTACTATTTAAAAGAGGCCTATGTCCATCAGAAGACTACTAAAAGCATTAACTACCTCGTTACTCTAGTGGTTACACTATGTGTCTGCCGAACGAGTGGTTCGATTCCCAGGTCGGGTCATAAAATGTTATTGAAATTTTTCTGTTTGTGTGACACCCAGAGTTTGGAAGTTGAAATCTTAATCTTTGTGCCTCGGAGAGCATGTAAAACTGTCAGTTCTGCGCCTAATCTCTCCCCGTCGTATCGGTTATCCGTCGTATCGGATTGTTACTGTGGGAACACAGAGCATACTTGTGATAGTGCACATACTTATACACTACAATTTTTTCTTCATACTTGACTGGTCTCCGTTGAGACTAACCACAGTGACAGAAAATGGCGTAGAGTACATCATCATTACTAAAGGCTGTTGATGACGGTTAGTTGAAAAAAGATACGCGTATGGAAAATCGAGCTTCAATAAAATAACGCCGGTGGAAGTAATAAAATTATTACCATTGTATATAGCGAAGTTGGCTATTAAGGTGTGTTAGTTTAAGTCTCGTTAAACCGTATCCGGTTGTTCTATAACTTCCAATTTTGCTTGTAAACCCGGTGTTAGTGCCGGGTTCACGAGCTGGGAATAAATTGCCGGTGGAAATTTGAATTTAAATTAAAAATATCTATCTCGACGCGTCGACCGTGAAATGGTTCATTATTTTTTGAATGAAATTGAATAAAACAATAAATTAACTGTACTATATATTAATTCGAATTTATTATAAACTTACATTTTAACTTTTCTAGAAGTACAGCAAAAACAAAAAAAATAAGTTTTAGAGGGTTAAAAGAAAAACTAAGCAAATGAAATCCGTTACATAAGCACGTAAAAAGTGTATTCCAAAGAAATTTGATATATTCTAAATATTAGAAGAATAAACCACAAATTTTATTAGTTGGAAATTGCCCATTAATTGTATTATAATTATACTAATTATATTGTATTACGTTCATTGATTCTCAGAAGTTGACATTTTTTTTAACAGACAACACCCGAACTAGGAATAAATCCTGTGTCCCGGGGGACTTTACAAACATACAAGAAATGGACACAAAGGACACCCAGACTGAACAATTTGTAGATTACACAAAGAGTTACCCCGTGTGGGGTTTGAACCCACAACACTCGTCGCAATAGAGAACGGCGTGGTGATCGCTTAAACCACTAGGGCAATCGTACAGTCAGATCGGAGGGTATTTGATTTAATATGATAATTTTTCATGGAATTGTAAATCTATATTTTACAATTCAAATGATACTAATCAAAAATCTCACACAGAATATTCAAAATTTTAACTGAATGAATATACTTGTTCATCCAAATAGTCATGATTATTAACCAAAAATTCATAAACCATCTACACTTCTACTAACATCGTTGCATTCAAGCGAATACATAGTTGTAAAAAATAGAACATGCAACAATGTACACGCACATCAGCAAACAACAATTTGAACCGTGTGAATAACTGCAATTAATGGTTTCTAACGCTTGACGTCGAAATCAACCAACCGTGACTTTATTTACACATGTCAAGTATGTTTTACACAATACACGTAATTATATTAGGAATCTGGTTTGTTACTTCGGCAAAAATGTTTCGAATCGTATATATTATATGTAATCTATATTTATATTACTGTTAGCTGTTTGTTTATTTGTTTTATTTAAAGTGCTTATCTCAGGCAGTACTAGTTCGATTCAAACTTTTTTTTTTTAGTGTTACATAGGCCAGGTATTATAGAACGCTATGACCCATATACGTATTATAATAAAGCTTCTTTGCTTATTTGAACACGTTATCTCAGGTACTACTAATTTGATTTTAAAAAATCTCTTAGTGTTGGTCATTAGGCGGTCATTATAAGGTGGTTTCTTTCAACTATAATGTCAAGGTTAGTGGATTCGATTGAGAGCTGGCGCTAATATTCATGTACACGTTTCTCATCTTACACATATTTGAAAGATGAACATGTATCTAAAAATGTTTATTAAAGACCATAGTATTTATTTTTTCATTTTAAGATCCTGCCAAAGTGACTCTACTCTGCTTGATGGTAAGTATGAATAAAATTCAAGAGTTGGTATGATTGGTATGGTAAATAATGCAGTATGGTGATCCACACTATGGCAACCTAGTGTGATGACTTTGGAGACATTACCATGGCACGGTTACCATGCCATTCAGTCCATTCTTGTTATCATCTTATGATGACGAGCTAACAATGGAAGATAAATTTCCTTAGCGGTTAGGATTTGGAGTATGGTTCTGCAAATATCACATGTATATATGTTAATATATAAGTATATATATAAGTTGTAGTATGTATATAAGTGTATGTATGCATATAAGTTGTATTTTTAAGGTATTCAGGGAAGCTGATGATGGAAGGTACAACTCCTTAACGGTTAGGATTTGGAGGATAATTCTTTCAATACTACACTTTCTCATACATCTTTAGCTATGTTCTTTCTAACATTTTAGATGAGCTGATGATAAAAGGTAAAATTACTAAACAGGAAAGAGTTAGGTAATCATTATTTCAATAACAAAAATACATTTAGACTTTAATTTTTAGTCTTTCAAATTACTGGTGGGAAAAATATTTCCACGGTTAAGGATAAGAGGAAGATTTTTTAAATATCCTAGGTACAAATAGGTCCTTAGTTGAATTCATTTAAAGTTTTTCAAGTAACCAACTAGGTTAGGTTGGGAGATGAAGGTCCAGATCTCGAAATAGCTGTGCCTAGATCCCTCTATCTTTGGCGGAAAGGGGCACACTATGTGCTTTTAGTCGGTCCGATTCTGATCCATTTTCACCGCAAATCTTGTAGAGGTGACAGCCTGAGAGGGTTACCACACGTAAAAAAGAGGAATAAGATCATATTGCAAGTTGTAGATGTAGTAATCCAATGTCGAAGTTTCCAGCGGGCCTATTGTGAGTTTGTTTCACATGAACTCGATTGTAATGCGCAAAGCATTTCAGTGTGAGCCAATCTAAACGCTCAAGGTGATTACTGTGGCTATCAATTAGACATAAAATAAAGTCAAACTAGAGCCCCAGGAGTTTATGCATCAGAGCCACTTAACTAAAGAGTAACAGTAGCACTCTTCGTTTAACATGCCCGTAGCCTTTGAATGTCCGATAGGAGCCTTGTGTGCTAAGACAATTAACCCCTCAATGTCCTTTGCTTTTATCATCAAATTTTTCAAATTGTCTCCATTTGTCACGTTCATAATCCTTATTATTCGTCGATCATAGCCATTTAGTACCATTTTTTTAAACATTTTTTTCAGTAGAGATTTCACAAACGTTTCAGTAGAGATCCTTAATTTTTTCCAGTAACAACTAACAAAATATAGTCCGCCGCTGTACAAAGTGCATAAAGTGTAAATAAATAAATAAACTTATGTCACTCGGGGATAATTTAGAACTCTAATAGTTAATATATTTTTGAAATCAGTTCAGTACTTTTTGAGTTTATTATCTGCTCTTTATAATATTAGTATAAGTATAGATTTAAAAATAAACAAGATAAAAACTTGCCTTGTAATCTAAAAATAAATCAATTTTTATAATCAATTATTTTAACGCCTCTAACGCTGATAAAATGTTACTTAGGAACGTAATAGAACAAAAATATCTTTGGTAATGTGCATTCTATTTATATTTCATTTGTTTTACCTCAGGCTAAAAATAATATAATAATAAGAATAATTGGTCTCCAGTTAATAGACTATATTTTCAATTCGAATTATTTTTCAGAATTAAATAAAAAAAATATGAAAATCTCAAAAAGTTTCATAATACTTAGTCTGGCCATAAATACTGTTACACTTAATTATAAAAAAATATTACATTTGAATTTCGAATCTGTCATTTTTATACGATTGTTCATTGTGTTTTCTCATTTTGGCGCCAATACATTGTAAAATATTTTGCGATATTAAAATGGTGTGGGGTGATAAAGAGAACCGAATCACAACACAACGATACACAAAGTAGGTATGGAGCCAAATGCAATTTTTAAAACTCTCCATACACTTGGTATTAGTAAAATGTTTGTGTACCGGGCTATTAATAGGTACAATGAGACCTCCTCTGTTTGTGACAGAAAAAGATCTGGCCGTCCACGTAGTGTTCGTACGAAAAAGGTGGTCAAAGCAGTAAGGGAAAGAATTCGAAGAAATCCTGTCCGAAAGCAAAAGATTTTATCTCGGGAAATGAAGATAGCACCTAGAACCATGTCGCGTATTTTAAAAGATGACTTAGGACTTGCAGCCTATAAGAGACGCACTGGCCATTTCTTAACTGATAATTTAAAGAAGAATAGGGTGGTAAAATCGAAACAACTACTGAAGCGGTACGCAAAGGGAGGTCACAGAAAAATTTTGTTTACGGATGAGAAAATTTTTACAATTGAGCAACATTTTAACAAACAAAATGACCGTATTTATGCTCAAAGCTCTAAGGAAGCTTCCCAATTAGTCGACAGAGTGCAACGTGGACATTATCCGACTTCAGTGATGGTTTGGTGGGGTGTTAGCTATGAAGGAGTGACTGAGCCATATTTTTGTGAAAAAGGTATCAAAACATCGGCACAAGTGTATCAAGATACCATTCTTGAGAAGGTAGTTAAGCCCCTTAACATCACCATGTTCAATAACCAAGTATGGTCCTTCCAGCAAGACTCGGCGCCGGGTCATAAAGCTCGGTCCACGCAGTCTTGGTTGGAATCGAACGTTTCGGACTTCATCAGAGCTGAAGACTGGCCGTCGTCTAGTCCCGATCTTAATCCGCTGGATTATGATTTGTGGTCAGTTTTAGAGAGTACAGCTTGCTCTAAACGCCATGATAATTTGGAGTCCTTAAAACAATCTATACGATTGGCAGTGAAGAATTTTCCCATGGAAAGAGTGCGTGCTTCTATTGATAACTGGCCTCATCGTTTAAAGGACTGTATTGCAGCCAATGGAGACCACTTCGAATAAGCTTTTTATATTTTTAATTGTTTTATATTTATGTATTAAACTGACACACTGTAAAAGTAATAAATGTTATTTGCAGTTAACAATTTTCTTTTTTCTTTATTACAATATTTATGGCAAGACTAGGTATACTGATAATAAAATAAATAACTAAAACTAAACTAATCTTTTTAAACATCCATAAAATAAATAAAAAAACACGTAACAAGCGTATGTTCAAATAAATTATTGAATTATAAAAACGTTACGAGCCTATAAATCTTATTTTTTTACTTTCACTCAGTTCTTGTACCGATTATTTGCTTTGTTTAAATAAATTTCGGCTTTCGGAGATTTTTTCTTCCGTTCATTCCTAATTTATAAACTTCTTTGAAAACAATACATCATATAAATATAATTCCCAATGATCACCTGTGACTGCTGTTACGTGAGGGTCCCGTCATGCCTTTAGAGCCAGTCCTCCTTAACGGCCGCATAACTCGGTGCCACCGCAATAACGGTGTGCTCAGCGCTCGTTTGCTCAAGTAATTCCTTTCACTCCTCCACGAGAACCTAGTCGAGTTAAGATTTCTGATTTTCGATTTCTCGAGTCTCAGGATGCCGACTAAATTAACGTGCTTTTTTTCAGGTCTTCAGGTTCTTCAGGCCTCAAGATGGAGTTTCAACCAGGAGACTCACCACCTCGAAGGAGATAGCACGGTATCCTCTTAAGATCTTAGTTACCAGCACTCACTGCAGTCGTCAGAGTAGTGACATTGTTGACCTTCAGGACCTCCGCCCACATATATAAAAGAATGTTTAATACTAGAAATATTTAGATACTTGATTGTATTGCTATGTATGTGATGTATTGCTACTTTGATGAGGGCGGAATAAGAATAAATACATGTATAGTAGCAATACATGTATTTATTCTTATTCCGCCCTCATCAGTTATCCGAACAAGATATAATTTGTTTTGATTTTTCATCTACTGCACTCATATTTTTTCAGTATTCCCATCCACATGATCCTACTTCATTATGCTGAAGTATTGCCCCTTGGACACAACGCCTAAGTAAGAAACTACGACTTTGCTATTTATGGTTACAAGTTGATAATAAAAATGGTTTTCAAAATGTACTGAGAGTCTTTTCTTCCCAACGCTTCTGGTGTTTTTCTTCCAAATTTTATTTTTGAGTGATGCCTGAATTATCACACAAAACGCACAAGACGCATTAGTTTTCTTTTTTCGGGTTGGAAAAACCCAGAATTAAATTAAAAAAAGACGTCTCCTTCACTAGGAATATGCCTGTGCAGCAGATTTTACAGACATACATAAACAAACACAGTGCATCATTATTCAGCAATGCGAGATGATCACTAAAACCCCGACACTATCTGTACAGTCAATTCCTATTGAGCAGAAATTTTTCCTTCCAAATTCGTCTGTTCTTCTACTCTACTCTTCGTACAATAATATAAGGTTGCAATATTGTAAAGGTGCATTTCTTACTATAATTTCTTACAAATTCACAATCTTTTTTTTCGACACACAAGGTTTCTCTTCTAAGATTCCATTTCAACTTGTGAAATCAAACTTAAAATTTGTCTTACCCCCCAAAATATCATTAATAATGTGTTAAAGCAAGACTCTCATAGGCTTAATTTATGATCCACATGTCTAACTTGTTAGATAATCGTATCTAAAAATAGCAAAAAATAAATCATGACTTGCCGTAAAAACATTTAAATATATCAATTTTGCGAACACT
Organism: Hypercompe scribonia; assembly: GCA_949316085.1. Lineage (NCBI taxonomy): Eukaryota > Metazoa > Arthropoda > Insecta > Lepidoptera > Erebidae > Hypercompe > Hypercompe scribonia. The sequence goes on from OX438981.1 coordinate 2,998,549, forward strand.
TGCAACGGTGCTAGAATTAATGAAAGAAAATTGTAGGGTGAACATATTGATCAATTTTAAACTTAAATTCTAAATTTAATTACCAATAACTTATGATTCTATATTTTATTTCTAAATTAATATTATTTATCCTTCTAAACTCACTATGGACATGTTCTTTTAACACAAAGTGTTAAGAACTCCTACACAAAGTTTCTATATCAACATTAAGTTAAAGCCTTATACCTAAACAAAACTTTCAAATTAATTACACAGCGATGTTTCTACTAAATAGATATTATTCAAATTGTTAGCTTTTAGTATCATCGCAGCAGGTCTGACATAACTTTGTTATCATGGTAATCGCATTATGAACACCAAAACGAAGATGCGGCCTTATGGATAATGATTACACACATTCCAGAAATCACAATCTGATTTCAGTTTAGTGAACTTAACTGCCAAGCAAAGCTAAACCTCAATTCACACCCAGAACAAATATTGTGTGATGACCACAACCACATTGTGTGATATCCCGTGTGGTGTCAGCTAAGAATAGCACCACCCCATCTCCTCCCATGGGTGTCGTAAAAGTCAACTAAGGGATAGTACACCAGAGGATGGGCAACAGCATCCTACTGAGTACACGATCTCACTGTGATCGCCAACCCGCATGCCAAGCGTGGCGATTATGGCAAAACCCCATTATAATGCCTGTCCTGTAGATAGGTACGCTACGCAGTTTTGATGTGAAATTACAATCTGATTTCAGACTAGTGAACTTAACTGCCAAGCTAAGCTAAGGTTCAATTCACACCCAGAAACAACAAATATTGTGTAACGACCACAATCATTTGTTCTGCGTGCTGTTGTAATTGGTCTGTAATATGTATGAATTTAGAAATAAGTAAGTTTATCGGTAGTCTGATTCCCATAGCTACGCTCTGCGTAAGTAAGATCAAGACGGCTATGTGTGCCAAGTTATTGTAGTTATTCACTCATGATATAATCTCACCAAGACTCTGTTGCTATATACTAAGACTGCAATAAAAAAATTCTCAGTTTAAATGTCACAATTTAACATCTGTTATAACGGGACATTTTCCAACAAGCATGCCATGTAATCTCATAGAGCAGGGGCAACTTAAAAGTAATAAATTGCTCTTCACTGTACCACGAGTCTGCACTCAAGTGGTTTCTGTTTACTTTCACGTTCGAAGATAAGTGGAATTTTTGATGTGATACTTCATACGTGAGAGAAAAGAAAACATAAAAATTTTTCATTGCGACGAATTCGTACGTATGTATTTGTTGCGGAAATAGTTTAATGTTAAAATCGTTATTTGACTGAAATATAGTTCATTAAATTTAAACTACTATAATATAAATGTTTGGTCTTTCATTCTTTTTATTTATTTAACTAACTTCATGCATAAAATTGTAGATTTGCGTACTTATTGCCTAAACTGACTTGGTGATGGAAAAAAAATCATGAGGTTTTTTTCACGATGGTAGCATATTTTAATGAAACAAATCGATTATTCTTATAATAAATATTTTCAAAAAAGAAGGAAGTTCTTCAATTCGACCGTCAATATATTTTTTATTTATGTGTTTGCCCGGGTAACTTCACCATTTATAAACTCATTTCCATGATATTTTTTTTCAGATTAAAGGGTGATCCGATGATAAGGAGGTTAGGATCTGATGATGTTATCTTAGAGACATCGAGGGAAATTTTCGAACACACGACTGCGGTTGTTATTTTTTTGTTAAATAAAACACTACAATTTAATGAAAGTCTGAAGTTGATCTGATGATGGAACCCAAAGACAGTTGAGGGAACTCCTCAACGATTTACAGCCGTTACCTTATGTTTGGACTTGATTAATTTGAATTGATGAGAACTTTGTATGTGGGTTACAAGTATCATTACAGGTCTGATTATGGTGACCGTGGACAGTCGAAGGAATTTTTTAACTATTAACAACATTTTTTTAGGTGTACCTCATATCGTTCAATATGCCAAAATGTTCAGTGTACACAAAAATACCTAATTGATTCCTCTTTTATAATTTTTTTTTCTGAACGTTTCCATGTATCAATTTCTCTCTCAAGTAGCCGTCGTCTCCTCATTCGATATGTATCCTTGTTTGGTTCAATTATCACTTCAAATCGTAAAAAAATACCGACTTCAAACAGTAAGCTAAAAAGTAAAAATAAATTCGTATATTTTGTCTAACACTGTAAGTAGGTATTTATCATCAAAATAGCTTTTTAGATATTATGTACGTAAGTACTGGCTTACAAACTAATTGTCAACTATAACAAATTATGAAAGAACACTGTATAAATTTAGACATACAAGAACTATTTATATAACAAATGTAATCAAGATGTAAATGTTGAATTAAAACAATTACTAAAATAAAATACTCAAAATGGATTCTAATGTCATTTAAATATTAAACTTGTCATAAGATTATTGTTATAATCGGTTAGTATGTAGTAGTGTATAAACCAATTTACCGTACTTTGGCCGTTATCGAAGAATGAAATCAACGAATATTTAACTTAACCATGTAATTAAAAGAAATACTTAACGAAAACCTATCTGAGACAACAACGTTGGGGCGAGATTGAAAAATTGCACACACAGAGATAACCATTAACGACGGTTATCATCACGCGTCTGTTCGTGTTTGGGTCATACACTCAGACACGCCTCTTCTCCCACAAAATGCACTGCGTGTCATAGGTGCTACATTCACTATATTTGTTAACTTTATGCCGTGCATGGTCGTCGAATACTTAGATGATAATTACTACAGAGCAATTCTGTGATAATTAGAAAGAAGATATGAAAGATTGATACGAGTATATCTATACCTAATTTTTGTTTTACTGGGCACCGACTTTAAAATTATAAAATACTTAAAATTATAAAAATTGTTTTATTTTCAATCTTTTGCTTTCCAATTTTTTTAAGCACAGTTAAGTGCGTTTATCACTTAATATTGATACAGAATTATCAATTTTTAGTAAAAAATATTCAATATAGGAACATAACTATCACGACATAGTTTACTTTGACATAATATCTACAACAATTAAAATATATTTAATTGTTTTGAAAAGTATGTACTATTTATTACAGTAGACATTCATACAAAGTTGTAAATACAAAAATATTACCTTATCCAAACTAGTATCCAATCTCAATTCGCGCAGTCTGCAACTGGGTTTCAACAAAGTTCTTCGCTCGGCCACTATCCGGTACCAGTTAAACGGCTTAATTGGTTTCAACTAACAAATTTTTGCTTCCAACAAATTGGCGAGTTGGAACACTTTTGATAACTTATACTGTTGCATACCTCGGTGTAGTTTCAACAACTAGACTTAAAACTGGTACTTAGTCGATTTTACCTTGGGCTTGAGTGTTGGCAGAAGACGAGTTTATAAGAAATTACAAAGGAGTACCGTAAGTATCTATAGTATACTGATTGACTGCTTCGATGGTGCAGTGGTAGCGTAGGTTGAGGTCTCAGGTTTGATTCACGGGTCGAATCAAATATTTGTATGATCTGCAAGTATTTGTTTCGGAGTTTGAGTGTTTTATATGTATAATGTGTATCTATTTACAAAAGAACAGTGTGTAGGTATTTATATCAGTTGTTTGGTACCCATATTACAAGCTCTGCTTAGTTGAGACTAGACGACGTTGTGTGTCAAATGTCCAAAATGCACTTTTTAGGAGGTGCTTGCAGCCAGTGGGTTTCTTTTAGGCCAAAAGAAAAGTCAGTTCAGCTCTTGAAGACAGGTTGTGTAAATGAAGATATTGGGTGCATAAACATGATGCAGGAAGCCAGAAGCTGATATTAATAAGTCACACGCAAGCTGGGAGGGCAACTGTCGATAAAATTGCTGTGCACCTCGATCGCAACTTCATATCACGTCGGCAGGTCACCACTTTGGAGTTACTGTGTTTGTGTTACTCCACAATATATTTTTATCTGATACCACTTGAATGTTCAAATTAAACACAAAATATATTCTATATAGATTTACTGTTTCGGTGGTACCGATTTTCACAGTATTTGTCTCCAAGAGCTTGAATTACACGCTTTGTTAATCAGAGAGTCCACTTAACATTTTTGTGTACCCAACTCTGTGTATAAAAAGTGGTGTTGTCAAAACAGTGTTGCCACATGAACGCTACATATTTATTATACTACTGGAACGCATTTATTGTTTATACAAATACCAAAAAAATCTACTGTCAATGACTATTGTGATTGTAGCACACCTGCTCAAAGGATTTTTTTAACAAAACATTTTCTGTCTGCAAATAAAGTTGAGGAGATGCGTATGCAGAGATTCGTTTGCTAAGTCATAAAAAAAAAATATAAATGTTCTTGTTACATTGAAATCTTTTTTAACACGCTTTTATTAGCTTGGGTTGTATGTATGTGTGTAACGGAATCTTCGAGCTTAATTTTCACCGGTTCCTAAAAATCTGATCAACTTGAAACTTTGCTCACGTCTCAAGGACCGACGACAATGCGATAATTTGATAATAGATTTATGAGTTTGTCACAGACTAAAAAATGAAAAATAAATAATAGTTTAAAGAAAACTAAAAATAGACGCTTTTATTGCTAATCGAATTAAAAACTAGAAAATAATCTTTAATAACAAAGAGTCTAATATTACACTAGTAGAAGATCGAACAATCAATTATAGTGAATCACCTCAAAATAAAATTATAATAAAATTTAAATTATTAACAGAATAATTCAATTCAGAGTAAAAAGCGTGGGGTGCATTTTGCTGCGATTCATAACTATCCTCTCATAGATAGTTGCCAATAGAATGATTGTAATATTTAAAATATCGAGCACCCCACGATTTTTACTCTGAATTGAATTATTCTGTTAATAACTTAAATTTTATTATAATTTGTGTGTGTGTTGAAACCTCCATATTCCTTTTTCTTCCTACAAAAAAGGCGAGCGTGGTCCATAGCGCTCGCATAGCCAGCCCGGCCTGCTTCTGCTAGAGTGACAGATGGCCTCACTTGCCACCCTCAGGCCTGTGCTTATGGAGGACGGAGATCATTTAACGATCTCCGGCGTCTGAGTCTTCTGCGGTACCTGGCTCGTTCCCGGGCCTGGCGGACTGGAAGAGTTCGGAATCTCTCCCGGTCCCGCTCCGACATCTCTTTCGCAAGCATAACCTGTTCGCAGAAACAGACAGTGGAGTTCCACGCACTCTCGCTCCGTATCATGACTACAACCACGTTACTGAGCGAGAGAATCCCTACTCCGATGGCGGCCACGAGATCACGCCTCTGTTCCTCCCATTCTGGGCATTCAACCAGCGTGTGGAGCGCTGTGTCCACGGTCCGGCCATCTTAATGGTGGTACTCAGGTGTTGGCTCTTTCCGGATCAGGCACAGGTGATCTGCGAAACATCCTTTTTCAGTGCGTCGCGGTTCACAGTTTCACGCGTCAACCGGTATGAGAGGGTCCCATGATATCTCTCAAGCCAATCTTCCATTTTTTAAAGTGCCTATACAAAAGCGAAAAATTAATAAAAGTGTCCACGGACATATTTGTAAAGTGGCGTGGACATAAATACAATAAGTGCTGTTGACATATTTTATAGCACAGATGCCTCATCATAAAAGAGAGTCTACAAACAAGCTGCGATTGCAGGGTTATACTTGCACTGTTTATTCTGTGGGTGAAAGATTAAAGGAATCCGATATGTTGACAATTTTCTTTTGTGAGCCAAAATCCTGTGTCATGTCAGAGTTTACAAGCTTATGAAACGGACACAAACAACATACATACTCAGAATAATCTTTTATTGGATCACACAAAGCGTGGTCCCATGTGAGGTTTGAGCCCATGACACCCAGCGCAGTAGAAAAACCGCTAGAGCCACCACGCTATTTGCGCAGTCAAATGTTAGTTTTGTAACCTACTAACGGAAAGAACAAAAAAATTTACAGAGGATCAAAGAAGCTGTTTCCTTTAGAGCCTGCAGCGTCGAGAGTAGCAACTACTATCGACGCTGCTATCAACGCTCGACAAATTTTATCAATTTTCAATTTTTCTTATATATATACATAATAACAATATTTAGCCTTTTATAATATTTCGAAATTGTACGGCCAACGATCAAGATATTTAAAATTAAATCTACGATCTAATATTCACATTGTTAACTAGCGTAATGTTAATAGGTCAATTACTATTATCCGTATTTAAATTTAACATAATGCATGCATAAATGCTTGTAAATTTCACACGCAAGTAGTATAAATTTATAAAATGTAGTCACGTTTAGCTGCAATTAGCAAAGAAAGTTTATATACACTACAATTCCTAGTAGCCGTTGCAAACATTTATTTTGTTCATTTTAAAACTAAAATTTTGATTTTCACTCATCGTCTGTATTAGCGAAACAGTGAGAAGTATGCTATTTTTTACTTTCATATCTGGAACCAAGTTATCACATTTTTATTTTTTATTATTTACATCTACTTTATTAATAATAATTTTGTTACATTTATTGTTTTTTTTCTTTGTTCACACCTTAAAGCCCTTGTCAGTAGTACGAAGTACCTGTTTTTGATAAACTGTTACCAAGAAATTTACATAAATTAGTAACACAGAATGATTTTGAAACAATAATGATTTACAAATGTGTAACTAAAAAACGAGTTATTTACGTTTCAAAGATATGTAAACCAATAATAACATACTTAATTGAAAAAAACATAAATAAATAAACTGATCAAGTATTTTACTTTACCGTCTGTAAACGTAACGTATTGTCTTTTAATGTTTATTTAAAAGGACACATAGCTAATAAAAGACCACGTAGACCTGTCTACAAGCATAATACGTAGGCTCAGCATAATTTTTGTACCACTTCCATGGGTTCATAATAGAAAAATAAAATATACAACAATTAAGATATTAAAGAGCATGCTCTAGAAGACACTTGATATTGACATCTGCTCTCCAAAAATTCTAAACTAAGATAATGAAATATCATTTGACTGTCTCGGCGCAGTAGTTATGTACGCATTTGTTATACTGAGGTCTCGGGTTCGATGCTGGATCGAAGCCAATGTTTGTTTCATCTGCAAACATTGTTGCCTTATCCAATCGCCTTCAGCATCAGACTCTTAATCCAGCCTTCTAACGTGAGTCTCTTAAGGTGTTGATCGAAGCTCTTTGTTATCAATCTGTGAGCAGATACTACTATCAGAACAATGATCAGTGAATCCACATTCCAAATATCGACAATTCGTGAGATAGATCCCAATATTTAATTTATTTTTCTTTTTCAACTTTCACGAGATTCTCATCATGAGGAACGACGATCGCTATGCAGCGCTCTATTATTAGAATATCAGGCTTATTGTCAACAATAGTTTTATCTGTGATAATAAATTAACCTCAATATGGAATGACCATTTCAAGAACTGGGTTGGTATTAATGTTGTGGGTATCCGAAGAACCGACTAAGGGTCAGTTCGTACTAGAACAGAGTCGAAACGCAACTCTCCCTTATTTCCACACTACAATATTTAATCTATACTAAAAAAGATGCGCGAATTCACGCATTTTCGACAAAATTTGCGCATCGAAGCGCTAACTACGCTGATCACACGAACCCAAGTGCATCATGCACTCGTCAGTCGGCATCGGTAATTGTTTCATGTTGCACTACAAATGTAAAAGCGTGCAAATTCTCTCGAATACACACGTATACGCGGTATTTTTTTTAGTTATGAAGAATTTGATGATTCGATATGGTTCGACTCTACGCTAGTATAAATTGATCCTACAATATTGCAAAAGGAATATTTGAAACAAAGCCAATACTAAACTATGGTACAGTCTTGCAATCTTGTAGTTCAAAATTGAATTGAGAATCATAAAAAATCTGTAATAGATTTATTATTTCAGAATAGATTTTATTTTACCAAAAATCTGAACCATAATATCTATTTATGGATCTATTTATTTATGGTTGATGGGACCATTTTTAATATATTGTGACCCTTCATACCTCGGAAAGCACATTAAACCGTCGGTTTTGGTTTCCATAGGAGCATCTTTGGCAATCTTTACAGATAGTAGGCATCCTAAAATTTTCAACAAGAGTACATCTACAGAACTTTGAAATGCCCTAATACTTCAGTTGTGGAGGTCTAATAGCAGTCACTTCATGTAAGAAGTTGAAATTCAGTCGTATAGTAGTTGACCTAGTTGAGGAAAAAAGTCTCGGAGGATTAATTTTACTGAAATTAAAACTTGAAACAGGATGATTGTATAATTCGTTTATAGAACATTCTTAATTTTTATTTATCTGAGAAATGAGAACATGAAACTGTATTAAAATTTAGATTTACCTAAACATTTATTTATTTATTTAAGCTTAACGCACATGTTGTACAAAGGCGGTCTTAATGCCATGGGGCATTCTCTCCCAGTCAAACTTTAGATGATGTTGAAACATGATGCGGTAGCTGCAAAGGTAAAATACAGAAGTTGACAAACGTTACTAATAAAATATTATTTTATATAAATAATACATACACAATATATAAACATATATGTATATAAAATTAATATAATATTCTATATAATAACTCACTCGGGTACTATTGTTGGGACGATTCTAACAATTTATTTCGAAGTAGATAACGTACTCAAACTACAGTATACAAAAGACTGCAATAAATCAAACCTGAAATCTGGATCATTGATGCGCTAGTAATCAAGGGTTGAAGTTTCATTACGCTGAACGCGACCGCACCTAACGAGCGCTTTGTGCGATTAACACTTTCGTGCTAGTTAGCGCCTGTTACGATACTGTAAATGACAGTGATTGGTGTACTATGGGAGCTGTTCTAAACCTAAAAGGTATTTGATTTAATACCTTTTTCAAGATTTAAACTATTTTAATTTTTTTAACGAATGTTCAAAAGTAAAGCCTTTTCGGTAGTGGATATGTAAAGAAAACCTTTCATATCCTGTTTTTATTATTTATTTACATATATATATTTTTTTTTTTTTACTTTTGTTAAACATTATCTTTTATTTTACTTTTAATCGATTTTTGGTTATGGTATCGTGAAAAAGATCGAAGCGTATAACAGTTAGAGTTTCTTGTCAGATAGAAAATGAAATGTCAGATATTGCACACGCAAAGTTTTTTTTTTTTCTATGTTATTATTTTGTTTACAACAATAGCAAATGCTCTTAAGATACACATTTCTTTACTTAACTGGTTACTAACTGTTTTTATGTCTTACCAGTGTCTGCCTTAAAGATTAATTTAGAAGATTATACAATTTTAAAATTTTGACTAATCAAATTATAATTGAGTAATTCAGTTGCCAGAATTTATTGACTATGACACCAATCAATCTTTTTATTAAAATTTGAAAAATAAATCATATGTTCAAACAGATACGTTGTCCTTCAATTACTTAATTTATAATTTATTATTCAACTATTTAACTAGTAATTTATATAAACTGTTACGTTGCAATGAGCACAAATAAAGCATAAGGCCGATGTGTCTTGCTGCCGAAGATTGCAATATTTCACAGTCAATTAACCTTTCTTATTTCTGATATCTTTTGTTCACTCGTATACCGCTTGGAAATTTGCCCTTTCATAAAATCTTATTCTCTACGCGAAGAAACTCTGGTTCGTGCATATATCATTAAAAATATTAAATATACTAAGAAAGAAATAAAGCATAATTTAGTGTTACGAAGTACATAGGTTTAAAAAAAAGACAAAAAAGATGCGAATAATTATGTCTTACAGTTGCACCAAAAGGATATCCAGCTTAGAGTGTGCCTGGGTAGAAGGAACTTAGCTTGGCCATTTCACTGGAACCCGTGTCTATGAGTGGGAGTAGTTATATAATATATATATGTAAGTGTGAGAGTATATTAATTAACGTGTAAAAAAAAACTCACACTTTGAACCCACCAAAGTGCGATTTAAATGATTCGTACAATCAAATGACTCTATAAAACCATTAAAATTCAACAATCAACACGAACAATCTAGTGTAAATGGCGATCCCCATGCATTTACATATCAGGTGGTAAATGATAAAAATGTCACCCAATTTAACATATAATAGCAGGTGTCACCTGATATAATGAAATATATAGCTACCCAGTTACAAAAGGTAATAAATCTCCAACCCTTTTCATGGGATATGGGACTTTAGCAAAAGGGTGTACGACTGTACGTGGATGAGATAGCCAATGAGCGTATATTTTATCTGTTTGAAGATGATATCATTTTTGACGACGTTATTAGTGGTTCGATATTATTTTATTTGACGCAGAAAATTCTCAAAAGCTGTGTAACAAGAAATTGGATTTTAATTATGTTAGATATATAGATATGATATAATTTTTAAATATAAATATTTCACCTCATTTAGACTTCACTGTAACAATAAATTGGGACAATAAACAAATATGGGCATACTTCAAATTTTAAAAAAGAAAATTGAATTAACTAATTGCCGTTTTCAATATTTTATTATAAGGAAATTAATAAGTTTTTTTTAATAGCGTTGAAATAGAAATATATTATATACGAAAAATTTTTTACATTCACATTTAGATTAAAAAAACTTTATTTAACTTTTTTCAACTGTAATTTAAGAAAATAATAAAACTGTCACAATCATAGTGTTCTTTTAATTTCATCGTAAAAATCAATTAAAATATTTCACTTCAATTCACTATAGAATATAATAATTACTTTTTTGAAAATAAATTAACACAATGTATTTCTATTAAGAACAGTAGTACAAGAATACCTACAAATACAAATTGTAAGAGATTTGTATTAAAATAACAAATATCTAAGAACTCAAATTCATGATTTTCATTAGTTAAAAAGCAACTAGACTGAGACACTAAGAATTGCTATCTAAACAATAAATTTAAGGTGCCCGTATTGGCTCCAACGGCGTCTTTGTGGAAACCTATTAGGTGGATGATAAGGCTTAGTACGTTGCTCCGCACTGGGGGACAAAATAAATTTCCCCGAAGGCCTTAAGTACTTTCGAATCGATGTTCCTTGAACGGTAGTACGAAAGTTCCTAGTTTCAGATTTGAATGGGTAGTTTTAAAATAAATTACAACTAATTTGAATTCTGTTTAAGTAAAACACTGCTCGATGGGCCTGTTAGTCTACTGGCTAGTAAATCTGACTGCTAAGGGAGAGGTGGTGAATTCCATTCCTGAACAGGACAAATCTTTATCTGATGAACATGATCGTTTGTTCTGTCTCTTTATGTAATTTATCTATAACAAGTAGGTATTTAGATATCTATAAGAATGCTTATCAGCAGTCTGGCTACCATACCAATATAGGCTTTGCCCAATTTGGGATCAAGCGGCCGTGTGAGATGTATGAGGACATTGTAATATAATATGATTAATTTCCTTTTTAACTGACTTCAAAAAAGGGGATATTCTCAATTGGGAAGTTTTTTTATGTGTTCGGGTATGATTATGTCATAGATAGATAGATTTGCAACATTTTTTTTTATACACAAGGATTTTGTGCTAAAATGGTCCTAATTAAATTTCATATAGATGTGATGATAAGTTTCGGAGACAGACAATAGAACTCTGGAAAAAGTAACAGTAAAGTAATCACGATTTCTGCTGTAACATAAACATGCATTGTTTACGCAATCACACTCCATGAAATTATGCCTAAATACTTGAAGGGATCCTTAGGGGATCTCATTATCACCATGTCAACATCTGATTATAGTATTCCTAAGAAATCGAGGTAAACTCTTAAATTTTACAGCTTCAACTGCGTGTATTGGTTTGCCTGTCTAACTATACAGGTATTTGCGTTTGACAATCTGTATCACGTGCTGCTTAACTGGTAATGTGTAGAGTACTTGATCTTTCAGAATTAAAGGATAACTCTTTTAATAATATAATCATGTAATTGAGTTTTTTTTTGCTAGGTGTTTGTGTTGGGTTAAAGAGATATGTATACAAAAAATGAGATTATAAAATATTTCGATAAAAAAAGTTTGTTACGCAATTAGTTAAATATTTGTTACCTCATAACTCTTTGATTTCTAAACTGATTTGGAAACTCATCTTTTATTTGGAAGGGTATATTTTCCCTTTTGGGAAAGGTCATGGTTCACTGAGTAGATTAACACATTGCAACATAAAGTAATTTTAGCAGGTGATTTTATGACTGGATGACCATTCTTAATACCCTAACCCTACGTCTACGGAGGCACGTTAAACTATCGATCCCGATTGCATATGCATTTACAGAACTTCAGTATCGTCTAAAGTACTTCTGTTGTAGAGATCTGATGACAGTCACTCCGCGTATATAATACAAAGCTCAATCATATTGTTGTAGACTTAAATTTGAATCCAGTTCATTTTGTTAAAAATATGAAAAAAGATTTCATTCCTAATGGTGAATCGTATTTATGTATTACAAACCAATGTTACACTAAAATGGGTATTTTTTATTTTATTTTAAGAGCCTGCCGAATTGGGTCTACTCTCCATGATAGAAAGCATGAATAGAATCCATGAGTTGTGGTTACCATGCTCATTGTAAATTCAGACAATGCAATATGGTTATCCACACCATGGTGGACTAGTAAGATGTTTTTTCACACCTCGCGGGGGGACATAAAAGGCATGACAGTTATCGTGGTATTGTATTGCAGACACTTATTACAACTGTCACCCCTACATCAATGGGCCTTCGGTCTCACACTCATCAACGAAATACAATACCACGGATGCTGTAGCTTCAGCTTGATCTTCTATGAGAAGGTAGTACTGCCACGGTCGAGCCGGGCCCTTTCGTGCTAAAATCAGCATGGCTCTATTACCTTTAAATTCTTTTAAAAAAAAATTACCGACTTGAGAACAGCTATAGAAGGTATCTATTTCTATTACATCGTTATCTCTTCCATTGAAGGTTTCAGTTATTTCAGTATTTCAATTAGATTAGATTTTTTTTTAATTTTAAGGCTTTTTGGTTGTATTGTTTAAAAGCGGTTCAACGTTTTTTTTCAAAAAGGATTTATCGTTACTGAATATTGAAAGTAAAGCATGGTACTGGAATTTTTAACACCCTAAACTGGCCTATATTATACAAACGATTTGGTTTTGATTATTTGAGTATCAACTACTATAATATTTTACAAAGAAAAGAAGGAGAAAAAGAGGAAACACAATCATTTTTATCACAATAAAGCAAATAGCAAGTATTTGAGAGTTTGCTCTCTACTTGAACCAAAAAGGTCTTTTTTGTTGATGTAAGAGTTAAAAAAAGTGTTACCTATCTACATTACAAGAAAACTGGGATTCTTGGTCTATAATAAAAAACAACAAACCTTTGCTCTCAATAGTAGCTTCGTAGCTTATTTACACGTCAACAAAGTCAGACCTTCTTAAGTTTACTTTGAAGCGAGGTCACCTTTATTGTATCATACAAATGGCCCACTATACAATTTTTTTTGGATCACCTTCATAGAAATAAATTCCACTTTGATTTCACGTTGTTTGTTTCTGTAATCAGTATCTCTATAACTTAAAGGCAACTCACTGCATTCAACTGAAAAAACGGATCAAAATCCTTAATGTTTTATTCAACACAGCTTTTCATTGGCCCGAGACTATACCCATATAAAAGCAGCGGAGATTGAATGTCAACTGCACTAACTTTCATTAAACTGACAATGGCGGTTGACTCGTCCATAAAACTGTCAAAACATACTACTATTCTTCTTTTGTTTTCACTTAATCAGTTTAATGGAACGGAGCGGTCAAATTTTCAGAATGCAATGCACCAACTCTCGTACAAAAATTAGAAGCAAAAATAAACGTAGATGCTCATTGAATTTGTTGCCATACTTGACGTTATGTGAGCCGTAGGGATGGGCAGGTGGTACGATTTATGAGAATAATATTTTAGTGACAGATATTCAAACATCACATTTCAAAGTATTAAATCACTTTGTCTGTTACTGTTTCATTTTCCCACGTTCAGCACATTTCGATCACACATTGCTTTTAATGTCAAATGATTTTATTGTTGGTGTTACAACAGAACTCGTATTCATAAAAACAAATTGCCGATTACTATATGGATGGGATAAAATAACATGCTTACCTCACATAACTCCCACCTAACCTGTATAGGCATATTTCCAGTGTTAACGATTCAATGCAAAACTACCGTAATGGGATTACATTGTCGAGTTCAGCATTTGATACTCTGATATAATATGTACAAACCATCAACAGCTTTAAATAATCCATTGCTAGACATAAGCCTCTCCTTCGGTAATATCTATCTGTACGATTGATTTACAAAACCACGTTTGCTGTACCTAGAATTGTATGCGTCTATTTTAATGTGCACTTTTGTTACTTCCTTTCTTCAGAGGTTGCCAAAGCGACTTTACTCTGCATGTTGGAGAGTATGAATAGAATCTACGAGTTGTGGTCACCATACTCTTTGTGAATGCAGACAATGCTGTGGCGGCCTCGTCAGATGATTTTTCACGCCTTGCTTGGTGACGTATAAGGCATGACAGTCATCGCGACAGTGTAAGCCTTACACAACGAAAACTGTCATCTCTGCAACAATGAGACTCCGGTCTACTTACTAACGAAAGACGACAACACGGATGCTGTCGTTTTAGATTTGTTTTCTGTAAGAGTATAGTACTTAAGGAATAAGTGAAATAAGAATATTTAAATGTCTATAATGTACTTAAATGTGTACTCTATATAAGGGCTGTTGTAGTTATTATATGTAAATTGTAGATTATTAGTTACAAATTAGTTGCATACATAGAATTATCTAAATGGAATGATATGGCCATCGTAGCGATTGCACAAGATTGGGAAATTAATTATTATTTTTGAATAAACTTCTATAAGCTTAATAACAAGTTTAATTAAGGTCTACATGTTAATTTCATTTTAAATTAATGTTAATTATTATATGGTGGTAACAAATGGCTTTACCAACACTACTTACACGATAAAACTTGGTTGTACAGCACAAAGGAGACTTTGTGTCATGTTACGGATTAACATGGAAATAGAATCATGTTGTACGCGAACTTAGTACGGACAGAGCTTTACGACTTCAGGCTTTCATCCGGGATTTTTTTGATCTATTGCAGGGCGTACTGTTACACGCGGCTGTACTACTCAAGTGAAGCAATAATTTGAATTTCGTGCATTTTGATTGTCAAGTTTAAACTAAAGAAGAGAGCAAATTTGAAATATTAAAAAAGGAAAAGAAGTTAACTTATATATTGCTAAAAGTATTGTTAATTTGTTAAAAAAAAATTGTGTTATTTGTGACAGCAAGAGCAGGTATTCTCGCCGTCTCCAATAGCAAATACCTCTAAACTAGGGAGAGATAAAATTTCTCTCCACAGCGTAGCTACCTGCTGATCTAGGTGTGTTAGTGGAGTAAGGTCAGAATATGCTTCCTTCTTAGGTTATACCCAGCAGCAGTTTGGCAATAGACATGCTGATGATAGGACGTTGTTTACAGGTTCTGCCTAGTTTGGGACCACATAGTTGTGTTTATGAAGTTGTTATTGTTCTTAGTGTTAGGTACTAGCTAAGATAGAATACAGTATTAATGATTCGAAAATATCATACTCGTTAAAATTTAAACTTTTCTAATATTATCACTAAAATAAGTTTGCAACATATTTTCAAATCTCATTTTCTACGTAAGCACTTTCTATAAAGGAAATGTTTCAAAAGAAACATCTAACTTTTTACTGGAAAAGTAAGTTAAGTGTTCGTCAAGAAAAAAACTATGTCATGTCTCAGCCGAGAATTATAGCTGAGCCGTCAGGTTCACGGAATATGCTCTTACTTGAGATTTTGTAAAGCTTTTTATCATAAAATGTCATATTTATAAGAAAATATAAGTCACAAATGAACTACTAGCATTGAACAACTACTAGTCAATGAAAAAGTAATATTAAAATTTCAAAGACTTGGAATCAGTAAAGTGCCAAGTTAAGAAAACGTATTTTTGAAATAGTTTAGTATTCTGAGTACAATTACGCCTACAGACTTTACAATGTAACAAGAAACGAAGTTGTGTACCGGACAAGAAAACAAATTCATGTTTCAAGATTAAAAAGAAACACTCGCTAAACAATTCCCTGCGAAGGAAAAACAAACCTAAATATTCAAATTTTTTACGCAATCTCTTGCCCGATTTAAAAACGGTAGGTACATCAAAAGAGATATTTTTATCTTTTCTTTTTAAATCTTTTTTAAAATAAACAAACCACAGTGAAATCTAACAAAACAGTTTTCAATTTTCATTTTACTACGAAAGAGAAGTACCCTCAGATTTTAGACAAAAGAAAAAGAGTATAGTCGTAAGATTAGAAAAATTTACGTGATCGCTACTGTGATAACTGTTTGGAAGTGGCCAAAGAACTTCGGTCACTTATCTTGGCTGACAAGGGTGAACTGCGATTTATTCCACCGACTGTTCCAGCTACGTTTGTACAATTCAATTTTGAGACAACTATGCTGTCTTATTTGTTGGGAGTGCTTTGTTTGTGAAACTGCAATACGATATTTGTACCAATTTATTTTCAGCTACAAAAATATTTTAGAGTAGTAATTAATAATTGTATATTTCCTAATACGAAGCTTGCAAAATATAAACAAATGTATATTCAGAACATCAAATAAGTTTACACTTACTTAATAATAACTAGACAAAAAATGACACAACAACCAATTAATGAAAAGAAATGGTCTCCATAAATAATTTGAATAGGTTTTTGAGGTAAAACACATGCAAGTTTGCATTCATGCTACATTCAGTGCGATATTCATGTAATTGGCTATGTGGTCACTATATATTTTGATACAAATCTATCTCGCGGGTTTAACGGTTAATGTACGCAACTGGCGACTAAGATGTCTCAGATTTGATTCCCGGGTCGGGCCAAGACATTGATTTTCTGATTATAGAAATCCTTAATCCAGAATCAAACAGTCCGGGGTTTGGAAGTAGAGGTCTTAACTCCGTACCTTGGAGAGTATGTAAAGCCGTCGGTACTGCGTCTGATCTCTCCAATATACTATAATTAAATTTTAAAATTAAGTTAAATTAAAACTATAATATACCTCTAATATACTATAATATCTTCTACGTAGTTGGTTGGTTTTTGTCGGGCTGGCGGCCGTGACTGAAATAGACTAGGAATTCATTATTACTATGTATTTTGGCAAAATTAAAAAATTATATGTATTTCTCAAGCCACGATACAAATTCAAAATAAATACAATACAATACTAAATTGAGAGCTACAACAGAAATATAAGTGAGTGTGAAATATTTTTCGTTTTCTTTTTTTATTTTGAAAAAACCTACCAAAGTGACTCATGAACGGAATCAAAGAGTGGTGGTCGTCATACTCATTATGAAAACAGAGAATTGTTCACAATGAGTGTAGTTCTAAATTTTGCCTGGTTTAAAATAAATATGAATGTATACTGTTATGTGTTTGTGAAACAAAGTAAAATCCGAAGTTATCAAATTTGAAGACCTAATAGAATCTCAAATTCATTACTGGCACCTATAAAGTCCCTGAAATCACATAATCTTCAATCAATACGTGACTTTGCGGGAACGCAACCGAATTACTAACAAAAGTTGGCGCATTAATCTAACAAATAAGTGAGAAAACTTCCACGGACCCTCTCTAACAATGTTAATTACTTACTATTTGAACACCAGGGCCGTATTAAGAAGAAATTACGGCTATTATTTTGGGAGTAGAAAAGTTTGTATGAGCTTGTCGGTTTTTATTTTGTTCCTACTTTGTTTCAAGATGTTTTGCATTATATTAATAATAACTACCAATGAAGACATTTTCTATTTAATCTAATATATTACAGAAATAAAGGTGTCTGTACCATTTCCCATCCAACCGTTGAGCCTACCATTTCTTAATATACGATTACTAATGAATTTGATCTTAAAATTCAAAAAAATATTTTATCTCGCTCACAGACATTCCTGTGAGCTTTTTGAGATTCTGAATCGATTTGTTTATTCCTTTTTCTCCTGAGATGTAACGTACTACAGTAATGCTGAAACAGTGTAAGGATTATTCCAATACTAAATTTTAGAGTGATATGAGCTCATACGAACACACTAAAAGTGGAGTAGTGTATTCGTTATATTCTTTCGAAATATTCTTTTGATGAGAGCTATTGGGAATGCCTTTCTGTTAAGACGAGAGGATGGTCAGAATATATAGTATGTTTAAAATCCCCAGATAGTTTTGGAGTCATAGTGATTTTGAGAATGATAAAAAGTGCAAATTTCTGACAGATACGAAAACCGTCCCTTTTTATAAAATAAACTGGCTGCTAAACTACTGTCATACATACATACGTACATACATAAAATATAGAGTGTTTTTTACTAGAGGAGTAGGCAGATGCATGTTAAATATCAATTTTTTGCCAGTGTTGCGGTCCCACGTAATAGGTGGTGAGCCTATTACCACTAATCTCGATGTTTTGTTCAGCAAATTTGCACCGTCAAGTAACCGTAAGAATAATTTTTAACATCAAAATCTTTAAAATAAATTCATTTTCAATTTAAGATTCGTTGAATCTTGAGTCTTGATTATTGAATTTAACTTCACTAATCTGTCCAATTTGACTGAACTCTTGATATTAATCAAATAATATTATATATAATAAGGTTTTTGTTTTTTAAGTATTAATAGCGAATGGATATTTTTAATTGCTTAAGTAAGAAATACTGATTTAATCTGCTCAGCGTTTTGATTCATATGTAGCTAGACTTGTATTAATTTCCTTATCGCTATAAGCGAAATGTTTTCACTTTAAAACTGTACTCCTCATTGTGATTATCATATACTGGTATTTAGAGCAATGGACCGTTACAAGCTGTTAATAATAATATTGATTATCATATTTTATATGAACAATAATAATTAATATTTTGTCCACTAAACTAGTTTTTCTTCTAAATTCTTTCGCTCAAAACACGAAGACAAATTTCAAATAAAGATTTTTATAAACAAAAATCTATTTAGACTGAGTGAGAATTGAACTTGTACTGGTAACCTAGCGTGGTACTTCAATGTGTCTTAAAAATTAAGATCAAGCTCTTGGAATTAGCGAGTACAATTTCTAAGTTTAATGAATACACTATATTAATAATTGTATTCACCTAAATTAAGCTTTTTATAGAAACAATAAAACGAACTCAAAGTATAACTAAATAGCTTAAAGTTAAAGAGAACATTTAACAAAATACGTCTACTATACATTGGGTTTCCAACAGCGTTTTTATTATCCGAAACGGCTTATGTGAATTATTATCCCGATACAACATTTTTCATTTTTATCTTTTCTTTATAGTTGTTTTTAAATATAGGTCTTTATCAGTTTTGGTGGTTGATATAATTTACTGCCTTGCTGTTTTATGTTTGAAATTTTGCCATCAGAGCGTAATATTAATGTTGATTATTTTTTGGTGAAAGGAGCACACGGGCAGATTAGTCACCACCGCTCATGAACACCTACAGCTCTTCCAGCAACTCCCCCCTGGCCCTCACTCAATAAAAGGCAACGTAAGAATTTCTCGATACTGGTTTTCGATAACATTGTGGTGGGAACGGGTGTCATATCCCACCAACATAAAAGGAGGATACTCAGACCAGGTGAGGTAATCATGCCTATTGGACCGCGGCCCAACGGTTGACGTTCGGATGTTGTGTATGTGCTAATCACCGCGAGAATTTTTATATCACGATTCAGGATTGGTAGTTTCTCCGCAGTTCATTACTCCGTAGTTCGATGTGTATCCGCTAGATGACGCTGTAGTATGTATTTTTATTCGTGCTTTATGTGGAAGTCGCCACAGTATAATTTGTAAGTTTAGACAAATAATTCACTTTACAAAAAAAGCAGTTCACACAGACACATTTTTAAAATATTTACTTTATCTCTGTGACAGTAACATGACTAAACTGGTTTAATACGGTTACTTTATCAAAACCTTCATTAATATTAACTTAATTATTCAATATCTAACAAATAACAAATCAAGTGAAACAATTTAACATGAGGAGTTCGCATTGAATCTCACTATCCAAACTTCCAATACAATTGTTTTCCGACGTATGTGTGTTCTAATTGATCGCATTCAATGCATGCTTATCTTTCCAGTACTCTACTCTTATGTATAATATTAAATATTGTTTGACAAGACTCAATCGTTTTTTTGTGTTCTTAAATTATCGCTAATATAGCCCGGGCCTTATTTCCACACTATGCTGGAGTCGATTTTAATACTACTACGACACGGCAAATGGATTGTAAGCAGAACGAATGCTATCAGGCCTCCACAAACCAAGTACTAAACAATATCGAAGTACCCTAAAAAGACTGTTGTTGGATTTTTAAGCCTCCAACTACCCATAAAGTTTCAATGTGTTAAAAATGGTCAACCTTCCATAAACTTACTTGACATTGATTGCTCAACTTTACGATATGTTCACCTATTTGGTTACCACTTAACTTCAGTGATATGACGGTATGTGTAAGCTAAACTAAATCAGTTTTCTAGATACTCTGTCATCTAAATTTCAACCATGAGAGTTATGCTTCTGCACTTATGAACCGACTTATGGTCTCGTAGAAAACCAGTGCGAAACAATTTATTCATTGCTTTTCAACACGTGAGTTAAGTTACTGGAACCTTATCCTCTCCTTTGCTTGATTCTGAAGTATTAATTCATATACTATTTTAGAGGAATTGACATTTTATTTTATTGCATATTTCTTTAATATTACATGATAAACTAAGTTTTGTCCGAGGCTCCGTCCGCATATATTTCGATAATGCGATAAGTAATAGCCCTTGTGTTATTCTGATATGTAAGTTATATTAGTATACAGTGGTACATCTAAATCTGAAGAGTAAGAAACATTTGTAAATTCTCACAAATTTACCCATTTATAATCTATATATATAAAAATGAATTGCTGTTCGTTAGTCTCGCTAAAACTCGAGAACGGCTGAACGGATTTATCTTATCTTGGTCTTGAATTATTCGTGGAGGTCTAGGGAAGGTTTAAAAGGTAAGAAAAATTTGAATACTTGCCGGGAAAATACTCAAAACAGCATATTTCTATTTCCCATACAAACGTTTTCTAAATAAAATGGAGAGTCAATTTCTAATTTATTACCCCTGCATAAAGTTCAAATTCGCGTGCGCGTTGGAGGATCTAATATCGCGTTCTGAAATTCGACAAAAGTGAAAGTGAATCGCGAACGCGACAAAATTGCATAGTCTCAAAATACATAGTACATAAATAGTGGTCGGCTTCGAGAAACTCAATTTTAGCTAACTTCAGTTGTTAAACTGTATGATTATTTTTTTAATAAGACTATATAGAAATCGAAAGATAAATCTTAAGTTTTGTCACAAATTAAATTATAAATCTTAAGTTAAATTTCTGAACGCAATCATAATATTTGACATTAGATTTGACAACCAACTAATATGTCAATCCATCCTGTCGCATTTCAGAGCACGGAAAAAAGTATTACGATATTATATCTATCTTTGTGGCTACGTGCGCGAGAACTTTCTTTACTTTGGTGATCCTTTGTGATAGTGACATTCCAAGTAATGTGCTCTTTTACTGCTAAATGAGCGGGAAATTTTCTCACTTTGATTAATTACAATTTACGATGCCGAGGAGAAGACGACCTGACTTAGGTCGTCGTAGTCAATCAAATGTGCGAAGAGCTACCTCACGTGCTAACCGCACTGATGACCAGAGACAGACAGATCAAGAAAATAGTCGTATTGCTATGTCAGAATTGCGTTCTTTAGTGAGTGACAATGTAAGAGATAGGCTTAGAATGCAACGAGTTCGTGCACATCAAACAAAACAACAGCAAGCTAGATATAATGAAATTGAGCGAATCCGCAGACGCAGTGCTCCTGTGATTCTTGAACGAGCTGCATTCCACTATGATCCGGCAATTGATTATTGTGCCGACAAATCGGTAACAATTGGGGAAATGAAAACAATTTGTAAATATTGTAAGGCGTTAAAATACACTGGTGAATCTACTGGATTATGTTGTGCTGAAGGCAAAGTAAAATTGCCACAATTGGTCCCACCACCAGATCCTTTACGCTCTTTAGTTTCTGGGATTGGAAATGATTCTAAGCACTTTTTGACCAACATTCAGAAATATAATAACTGTTTCCAGATGACATCATTTGGTGCTACACATATTATACAAGACAATTTCATGCCCACTTTCAAGGTATTATATAAGAATATTTTTTTATATTATTCAAGTTTGTACTATATCGGAAATAATTAATGGACAAATTTAAAAAAATTACAGATTCAAGGACAAATTTATCACTTACTGGGAACTCTGTTACCACTACCTGATGCAGATCATCAATTTTTACAAATTTATTTTATGGGAAATTCAGATGCGGAAATTAATAATCGTTGTGCTCACAATTCAACAGTGAAGAGAACCATTGTCCAACAATTACAAATGTTTCTTCATCAGTATAACAATTTAGTAAAAATGTTAAAAATAGCATTGGATCGGATGTCATCTGATAGCCATAATATTATTATTCGAGCTGACAAAACACCTGCCGATGAACACACAAGGAGGTTCAATGCACCTACCATTGATGAAGTGGCTGTTGTCATTGTGGGAGAAAATTTATAATCTAGAGATATTGTGCTTCATCGTCGGAATAGTGATTTAAAACGTGTATCTGAAACACACAGGAGTTATGATGCACTACAGTATCCTTTGATCTTCTGGAAGGGGGAAGATGGATACCATTTTAATATCAAAATGGTAAATCAAGTAACAGGTAAATGAATTAAACAAGATTAAATAATATTTTTAATTTCAATTCATCTAAGTAACAATTTAAACATTTATCATTTTTGATTGCAGGTGCTGAAAACAAAAAAAAAGTTAGTGCTATGAATTTCTATTCATACAGACTCATGATCCGTCAAGGTGAAGTAAATCATATTTTGATGTGTCAACGACTTTTTCATCAGTTTGCAGTTGACATGTATGTCAAAATTGAGACTGAACGATTGACATACATCCGTTTGAACCAACGACGGCTACGGTCAGAGGAATACATCCATCTCCGCGATGCTATAAATGCTGATGGCAATGTGAATAATGTAGGAAGAATGACAATTTTGCCAGCTACTTATATAGGAAGCCCACGCCACATGCATGAATATGCTCAGGACGCTATGTCATATGTTAGGCATTATGGCCGCCAAGACTTATTTGTTACATTCACATGTAACCCAAAATGGTCCGAAATCGAGTAGGAATTACTACATAGCCAAACACCAGTTGATAGACATGACATAACTGCCAGAGTTTTTAAACAAAAATTAAAATCTCTCATGAATTTCTTAATAAAGCATTGTGTGTATGGCTGAGTCTGTTGTTGGATGTACTCTGTAGAATGGCAAAAGCGTGGATTGCCACATGCGCACATTTTAGTATGGTTAGTGGACAAAATAAGGCCCGATGAGATTGATCCCATAATTTCAGCTGAAATTCCAGATGAAATAGTTGACCCAAAATTGCATGCAGTAGTTACCAAACACATGATACATGGACCTTGTGGACATTTCAACTACAACTCACTCTGTATGGTCGACGGTAGGTGTTCCAAGCGATACCCAAGAGACCTGCTTGCTGAAACCATAACGGGAAATGATGGATACCCATTGTATCGTCGGCGATCAGTTGCGGACAGTGGGCGATCGGTAGTTGTGAAGGTAAGAGGACAAAATGTTGATGTAGACAATCGTTGGATTGTGCCATACTCGCCAATATTGTCCAAAGCTTTTGAGACTCACATCAATGTGGAATATTGTAATTCTGTGAAGTCGATAAAGTACATATGTAAATATGTTACTAAAGGTAGTGATATGGCTGTCTTCGGTGTAACCAATGCAAATGATGAAATATCACAGTACCAGATGGGTCGCTATGTAAGTAGCAACGAAGCTATTTGGCGTATCTTTTCATTTGCGATCCATAAAAGACACCCTACAGTAGTCCATTTGGCAGTCCATTTAGAAAATGGTCAACGAGTTTATTTTAATGAATCTAACGCGGCAGACAGGGCGGCAGATCCACCGTCGACAACATTAACAAGTTTCTTTACAGTCTGTCAAACTGATGATTTTGCTCGCACTTTGCTGTATGCTGACATGCCACGCTATTACACATGGAACGCATCATCGAAATCGTTTCAGCGTCGAAAACAAGGAACACCAGTTGAAGGACATCCAAATGTATTTGCTTCAGATGCTCTGGGTCGCATCTACACAGTACATCCAAATAACGATGAATGTTATTATTTGCGGTTGTTGTTGGTGAATGTTCGTGGTCCGACATCGTTTAAACAACTGAAAACAGTTAATGGACAGCTGTGTGCGACTTGCCGTGAGGCATTTCAACTATTAAATTTACTTGAGAACGATTCGCACTGGGATGATACGCTCAAGGATTCCGTAATATCTTCGTCGCCGCATCAAATTTGTACATTGTTTGCGATTATCATATCGACATGTTTCCCCTCGAATCCAAAAGATTTGTGGGTTAAGTATAGAGATGACATGTCTGAGGATGTTTTACATCGTGTGCGCCGTCAAACTTTGAATCCTACACTACAAATGACTGAAGAAATTTACAATGACACATTGATCATGATAGAAGATATGTGTTTATTGATGGCAAATAAAGTATTGTCGTGTTTGGGAATGACAGCACCCAATCGTCATATGCACGATGCATTAAACCACGAGTTGCAAAGAGAACATCAGTACGATATTGAAGCATTGGCCGAAACAGTTCGTACAAATGTTCCACAATTAAATCAACAACAAAGAATTGCGTACGACACTTTGATAGAACCTGTGAACAGTGGATCTGGTGGAATTTATTTCCTTGATGCTCCCGGAGGAACCGGAAAAACGTTTTTAATTTCATTGCTTTTGGCGAGGATCAGATCGCGAAATAATGTTGCTCTAGCGTTGGCTTCATCTGGAATAGCTGCAACTCTGCTAGAAGGCGGGCGAACTGCACATTCTGCCTTGAAATTACCACTAAACATGCAAATCACCGAAACACCAATTTGCAACATCGCCAAAAATAGCGCAATGGCCAAGATCCTACAGGTATGCAAATTGATTGTTTGGGATGAATGCACAATGGCCCATAAGAAGTCACTGGAGGCACTGGACAGAACGTTGAAAGATCTTCGTGACAACCAAAATATTTTCGGTGGGGCCATGATTCTGTTGTCAGGTGATTTTCGTCAGACTCTACCAGTTATTCCCCGATCAACTGTTGCTGATGAACTAAATGCATGCTTAAAATCATCAAATTTGTGGCAGTACGTAAAGACACTCCACTTAACAACTAACATGCGAGTATTTTTGCAACAAGATGAAACTGCAAATGTGTTTGCGAAGCAGTTGTTAGACATTGGAAATAATAAAGTTGCAGTGGACACCTCGACCGGATTCATCACATTACCTACAGATTTCTGTCACATTACAGACTCAAAAGTGGAGCTTATTCAGCGAGTTTTCCCAGATATAGTGCAAAAGTTCAATAACCATAATTGGCTGGGTGAACGAGCAATATTAGCAGCGAAAAATAAAGATGTCGAGGATCTTAATGCGACCATTCAGAATTTACTTCCAGGACAGTTGGTTTCCTTCAAATCAGTCGACACCGTAATGAACCAGGATAACGTAGTCAACTATCCCACTGAGTTCTTAAATTCACTGGAATTGCCTGGATTACCACCTCACAATTTGCAGTTGAAAATAGGATCAGTTGTCATCATGCTGCGTAACATTAATCAACCTCGACTATGCAATGGAACAAGACTGGCTGTGAAAAGACTGATGAATAACGTCATTGAGGCGACAATTATAAAAGGAAAATACAAAGGAGAGGATGTCTTGATCCCGCGGATACCGATGATTCCAATGGACTTACCATTCGATTTTAAACGCTTACAATTTCCAGTACGTCTGGCCTTTGCGATGACCATAAATAAATCACAAGGACAGTCGTTAGAAGTTTGTGGAATCAACTTGGAGTTTCCCTGTTTCGCGCATGGACAAGTATTCCTGGCGTGTTCGCGCGTCGGAAAACCGTCTTCTTTGTTTATTTACGCACCACAAAACAAAACAAAAAATATAGTTTATGAGAAAGCTTTAAATTAATTAACAGACTGTATTTTAACAGTGTGTGTCTGTGAATATCAAATTTAAACCTTATAAATAGCCAATATTTCAGGAAAACTCTGTTTTCTAAGTAAGCAACATGATGTATCGAAAATAATAATAAAACTTCATGATTTATTCAATAAATGCTTTTTTATTAAATACGGATTCGATTTGTTTGTTTTAAAATCATTTTATACAAAAGATTAGGTCTTTTATTTCGATTATATCGATGAGGCAGTACGAAGTCTGCCGGGTCAGCTAGTACATATATACATACACTACTCACGCTTGTTTTCCCGTAGGAGTAGGCAGAGATCTATTAAACACATACTTTTCGTCAGTATTTTTGTGCCACGGCAATGAATGGCGAGTTTGCAAGTGAGGATGTATTGTTTGCTAGAGCCTCGTTTATCAATCAACGAGAGCGCCACTGGGAGGTGAGGTTGCCTTGAGGCTTAAGTTGATTCTATGCACACGTTCATATGCATACATTAATAATATAAAGTTGAATAGGATAAACACACAAATAAAAGTAACCTCAACAAAATATAACACGTCAAACAATAACCAAAAACTAAGATTAACAAAGCAAAAATAATTTGTCAAATTACCACGTCTGGAGAAAATCACCGGCTCATTATATGTGAACAATGAGAAATAATGGAAGCCTGTCACTCATTTATCTGCATACGAATAAATTATAAAAGCATAGAGCTTCGAGATAATGACGACTGCAATTATTACTGCCTGTTCAGCCATTATGCGAACTTCAATAGCGTGCGCATGTGACTGTATCATTTTAATTTGGGACGAGAGCAAGTATCAAAAATACTTTAGATATGTATTAAATTATTTTCAATACGATTCCAGTAGACTGAAGTTTCAGTGAGTATTCAAAACATAGAGAGGAAAATTTAAAGAAAGTCTAAATTTGTTAGTAAAAAAGATATTAACATTGTTCTGGTGTAGTTATTGGTGTTTGAAATTTCTAGAATCAAAGCACTACTCCAATATTATTTAGCTAATATTATACAACGTAGAGTATATAGTTATCGTTTATTGCTACTAACCATAAGAAATTACCATGACCATGTATATATTAAAGTGTGTTACGTAGATCAAAAACAACATATGGGAAGAAGTTCTTCCTTGCTCAGTTTAGGTAGTTCTGATATAGAAAATTCTTTGGACGTTATGCGTATTTGAATAATAGTTCTAATAGCCTAAGTTGCTCAGTTTCAACTCAGATATAGTGTTTCACTTAGTTTAGAGCTATATCATTCACGTATTCCCTTTTTTCTACATATTTCATTATATTTCTTATCGTACCTTTACCCTATGTTGTCCCACTGCATGGCAAAAATCTTTTTCTCTACTTTTCACATCTCTTTGTCCATGTATTAATTCAGATCAATCTTTTTGGAAACCCTATAGATTGAACGACCATCGTTGCCTGGGACTACCACATTGGCGTTTAATACCTCGTGAGACCCTAATTATACTAAATTTGTCCATCGATCGATTGGTATGTGACAAAAAACCAGCCCAGTCCTACTTGAGTTGGCTGGTGTTATAGTAACATCTTGAACTTGTATTTTGATTACACTTGTTATTTTTTTTTATTTACTTAAGTACGTCTAATTATTTTGGCAAAGAATATCTATGGCTTTAAGTTCCATCTTTATACGATTTTGTGAATAAAGTATTAAGTAATTAAAAAAAAGTAAATAATGTCGTATTTCCGCACTCAAAGGAGTTCTAACACTTGAGTTTGTTATACTAAGTTATTTGCATTCAGATCTCTATCTAGTACGATAGGAAAGCAATTACCGGCATCTAGACTAAGTGTGCCTAGAACAAACAGCGGTACACTCAGACGATTGTCTGATATTAGATTCAGAAATGTTAGTACTTACATATTAATTAATTTAGTACTGTTCAACTCAAATACAAGTACATGCTCCATACGGTATATAAGTATCTACGTGTGCATTTGACAAATAATGTTTGGTTTCACTCCGTGTATTTAAAATGTATGCCAAGTGATGAAATGTAATTTTGAGGATGTTTATTTGATTTGATTGTTGTTTCAGAGTTTGGTGAGTTTCATTTAACTTTCCAGTAGTGGTGGTGGACGTGGAGCATGTATTAATTGATTTCAACTGACTGGTACACGAGAAAACTACATATTTAATAATTTTCAAAACATATTTAAATAAAATTAGTGTTATTCTACAAGAGCCTAAAATTGAGAAACCAATAGTTATCTGAAGTGTTTTTTATAGCAACCTACCAAATGACTCCATTCTGCCCGATGGAAAGCATGAATATTATAGAATCCAAGAGCAGTGGTCACCGTACTCCCTGCGAATGATGACAGTGTAGTATGGCGACCCACGCTATGGCGGTCTAGTGAGATGCTTTTTCACGCTCCACTTAAAGGACCCGGGGTCGTAGAGGGAGGGAAACACGTGCGCTGGTAATGAATTCCAGGCTTTAACTGATTTGCACAGGAAGGAAGAGCCGAATCGTGTAGTTCGGCAGCGTATGTCTGCCATTCTGAAACGGTGACTTCCATGGCCAGCATGAGTTGTCCTCTGGAACGGAGAGGAAATCATAATCATATTTGTAATCTATTTTTAAAATTGCTATCTGTTATTACAAAATTAAATTCATTCGAAGGAACTTCTTGAAAACACGTTATAGTATAGTATAGAATATTACATAATATTATAAGAGAGCATCATCAAAGAACTTGTTAGCAAAGTGTCAAACCGCGCTGCATACACGACTACAACAACGAATTCCCATAGCCATGTCCATTTCATTAACATGTAAACACCACATAAATACTTACATTTAAACCACCCCTTTGTTAGTACAGTTATAAATAATATATTAACATAACAATAACGTTGACTAATCTTGGCCTGTAGACACCTGCTTAGTGCAAAATTACTGCTTCCAGTTATCCCCTAAGGATTTCAAACATGGTCACAGATTCTACAATGTTTTGAGTAATTTGTTTTGTGCCTACAATCGCTCATTTAAAAGAACATTTACTTTCTCACATACAGTACAAAGTTCTCTTTATAATTGAAATGGCAACGGAAAATGAAAAAACAAAGCATCGAAATCAAGTGATTATATTTTTCTTTAAGTTGTCTTTAAGAGATTTCGAAGAGAAGTTTGGTTGCCTGTAAGAGGTTGCCTACAACCAATAAGACTACCACTTGTACCTCCGTAGCTTTAAGTTTACTCTACTCTCTCTAATTTATCTGTTGTATAATAAAGAGATATATTAGTGTTATTATTTTCTGTGATCAGTTAAAGCACTTAACATTCTATCACTCATCGTGTTTTAAGTATCAACCGAACATTATAATAAATATTTTTTGTATCTACATTGAGTTTTGTATGAAATACGTCATGAACTTCCTCCATCAACTTGGAATTTGTTTTCAATCTTTAATAGCAATTATATATACTGTATTCTTAATAATAAAATGTGTGTTGTGTGGTAATTATGTGTTCGTAAATACATTTACATTAATTTACTTATAAATCGTCAAAACCCATTAAGTGTTTGAATATACTCGTACATATAAATTACATATCACATGTTTATGTAATGTTTGGAATGTATGCATGATTCAACCCTTTTTTTTTGCGCGTAGAAACCCCCTCGGGCCGTCACCCCACCGAGGTTTACGGCCGGGTGGTGTGTCGAAATCAGATCGACTAAAACCACACGGATTGACACTCTGCGCCTGACATAGTAGGGATCCGGCAACAGCTGCTATTACGACATCCAGTTGTGTTTTAACCCTGCTACATTGTGACACGTCTGTTAAACAGTTTAATTTCGTGCACGGACACTTCTCCATAAACATACTCTATGACAAAATTATGTGACCACTTGCAGCGTCCGGATCTACCTAATTAAGTGCCTGCAGTTAATGTCTCCAGGATTTATAGCAGCAGGACGCCTTAAGCGACTAAGTTGTCGCTAAATATTATACGTGTTTATATTTCTGGGCAGAAAAAAAAATGAAACAGTTTTTATTTATAGCTTTAGATTTTGAGCGGGTCTGGTATTCTTTCAACATTAGTATTAACAGAATACTTGTATTTGAGCTTATAGGCACTTGTTCTATGGACAACTTTATTTTAAGACGGTATTGTTTTTGATTTAGATGTATAAGGAATCAGCACTCATGAATTTAAAGTTATTACATGTTTATTTTGAGCTTGTTGTCATCAATATTTGGTATATTTCTAGGCCACCATAGCCTGGGTCACTATACTGCATTGTCTTCATTCGCAATGAGTATGGCGCCTACCACTCTTGGATTCTATTTATACTTTCTATCATTTAGAGTAAAGTCACTTTGGCAGGCTTTTATTTAAAAGAAATCTTTAATGATGTCACAAAAATGTTTAGACATTACCTGAAAACTGCTGTTATAATAGATTTTGGACATAAATAGTATAACTCTTTTATTTCTGCATTGTTGTTTAACGACGTGTTTCATTATTTAGTAGCTGTGTCTAAAAAGAAAAAGTCTAAAGGTTTTAGGACTGCCAGTAAGAATAAAAGTTATTGGTGAAAACGGTATCTTCAATCTCTAATACGTTAGATTGTTATCACCTAATTTGTTTTTATTGTATGTATGGTCAAACAAACAGGACGATCACCTGACAGTAAAAAGCTACTGCCGGCCATGAACACCTGCAATCCATGAGCTACATACTGAGAACCTGCTGGTTCAGTGGTCAGTGATCCTGCTAACCCAGAAGTCATGGGTTCGATTCCAACCCAGTGGTAAATACGAACATTTGTTCTGTACCTGGGCATAATTTTCCTGTAATATGTTTGTATCTAGAAATATGTAAGTATGTTTATTGAAATGATGAAATTGTCTTTACCTAGTTTGAACCAGACGGCCCAGAGATCTGTG
Source organism: Hypercompe scribonia (assembly GCA_949316085.1). NCBI lineage: Eukaryota > Metazoa > Arthropoda > Insecta > Lepidoptera > Erebidae > Hypercompe > Hypercompe scribonia. The sequence goes on from OX438981.1 coordinate 3,029,950, forward strand.
AGAATATTATGTTATATAAACATACATCAGATAAAATATAAATGAAAAATGAAAATTGAAATCTAGTATTTCTTTCTCTTAAGTATCTTTGATACATGACAATATTGAGTTTCTTTTGAATCATAAAGCAAGTTTTAAAAGAACGACACTAAAAGGCCATTAACTTTTTAATTTAAAAACCTCTCCATGTACTGTCTTTGAAATGCAATAGACATCTGAATAAATAGAAATGCATTTAATATCTTAGTGTCACGTGCAGAGACGGTCATAAAACGACAGTAAAAGAGCACTAGATACGAGTCTCAATGGTAGAAACTGATCTCCTAATGTTGTATAATGCTATTACTATTGGCATTATTTACTTAAAGTGAATAGGTTGAAATTATATGTGATAATGATTATTTTTAATGTGTATAGCAAATTTGTATATGTACAGAACAGTATGTCTATGCTAAAATTACCAAATATGTTAGTGTTAACTATAGTTATATAGTTTAAATTGCATGTAAGATTTACATCTAATAGATGTGAATCGAAAGTAATTTTCAGATATGTATAATATAATATATGTGTAATCTACGTATGTAAGTGCGATCTTACATTAGTTTTGTTAATAATAATAAAAGAAAAAACAAATTTAAGACTAACTTTATTTTCTTCGGTGGTTTTTATAGAAACAGTTTTTAGTAATGGATGCATAGGGTTCTCACTTAGAACTTACGGCCCAAACCAACTTTATCTAGTAATGACCTGCTGATCGACGGACGAGGCTCTAGCGAACAAAAAATCCCGACTAGTGGCAATACGGCTGCCACTTATTGCGTGGGATCAAAAGATACTGGCAAAACAGCAACCCTCCGGGAAACAGGTGTAATTTTAAGTACATATACATGTTTGGTTTGGTCTTTGTAAAGTAATATAACGCATATACGTATCGTATACCTTTAGCACTAGACTCGGTCGGCTCAACAGGAGACTATGTATGCTTTTCCTTACACATTTTTATAACATATGTGATATATTGTCTCATCACGGCATTCGCGTAAGCAAGCTTTTCGAAGATATTCATGATTTAAAAGTACTAATGGTAATTTAAGCAGCCTATGATTTCTACTAAGTGATAAACCATTCTGTGATTAATCAAGAATTATATCGCGTAAATAACATCTATTGGAAAAATAATTAAATCGCTTACATAAATGTCAACAACCCACGACACCTCTACACAAATCTGCGTCTCTAACAAATAGTAATTTGTCTGCGACCTCAGACATAATTATAATATGTTGCCCTTGACCCTAACTTTATAAAAACTTCATGTAGCTGAGTATTCTATAATTTAAGTGTAATTTTACCGCTGAATACACACAAAAATAATACCACTTAAATTTTAGACATTAGAAATAATGAATACTTTTAATGATATTCGAAATATATTTATAAATTAAGACATATTCTTTTGTCTTTGTATATGTCCATTTTAAAAATTTAGTTTTATTTTTAATTTTATATGAACGATAGGCGCAGTCCATTCACAGTGCGTGAAAGTAAAATATGGCCAGAAGTGATTACTAGTCAATCAACCAACTAGTATCAAATTGTTTTATCTTATTTCATTTTTAAAAAGACAACGCCCGCACTAGGAATAAATCCTGTGTAGCATGGGACAGCACAAACATACAAGAAACGGTCACAAAGAACACCCAGACTCAGAACAACAATTCGTGGATCACACAGTGTTGTCCCATGTAGGATTTGAACCTATAACACTCAGCGCAGTAGAGAGCGGTGTGGTTTTGAAATTACGGTGAAAGCTACATAAATAGGTTAGTTGTCTTTGTTATAAATAAATATTAATGCCCGTTCCATTAAATAAAATATCGCAAAACCACCATTTGCTACCATCCCGTACTTAAAACAAATTAACATTCAAGTATATTGTTCAACTGAATTGTCAAAAGTCAGTGTGGTGACGGATTAAGAATACATAGTGTTACCACTCCTATGCATCCCGTGGGTGTCATAAAAGGCGACTAAGGGAACAAAGTATGCAAGACAACATCATTATAAAGAGAAGAAAAATTTGAAACAAATCCTATTCCAACTCATCTGGCCAGCGTGGTATAGTAGGCCAAAACCTTATTGCTAAGGAGAGACTTATGTCCAGTAGTGGACTGTAAAAGGCTGTTGATGATGATGATGATGAATTGTCAAAACAAAGACGTCACAAGTTTCGACGTAGTACACTTTTGGTGCAAAACTATTAATTTGGTAGATGATAAAAAGCAACAAATTTGACAAGATGTCATTTACCTTATAGTAGCGTTTAACGTTTTTATGATAGAAGAAGATCATGCTGTTTATACTAAGCTTCTTTTAATAGAATTCCTTACAATGAGTTTATAATTTAATATTTATATTACAATCTTCATGTAGGTAATAACACTATATTCAATCGCAAACAACGATTTCTGCATAGTCGTATACACTTAATAATTGAGAAAGGCGACATCTATGTGTACATAGAGGAACTTCTGATGCTTTTTATCCCAAACAATGCTATATACATGCTAGGTGGGACGCTACTAGTACTGAACAGTACAGATGTAACGAATTTTTGTGTAATCATTTTGTTGTGTGTTTTAACACTGAAATGGAAATAATTTCTTTTTTTTAACGGGGATAGTAAAGTTTTGGTGTTGGTGTACAAAAAGAATAAAGTAGTACTCTTAGTTGATGTTTAAATCTTTTTCAGCCATATTTATTGGTAAAGGCCATACATAAGTTCAATTTTTTATACAACTTAAAAATATTACTGTAGAAGTGTAGTTACATACTTATATAAAATATTTTTTGTTTTTTTAATAGGCAATTTGTGGATCAAACAAAGTGTTGTCGCATGTGGGTTTGAACCCAAAACATTCGGTACAGTAGAGAGCGGAGTGGCAACCGCTTAAAACACTAGGCCTAGGGTACAGTAGTTTTTTTATGAACTAAATTCATTTAAGGAGATTCAAGTTGTGGCTCTGAGTCTAGATGTTCTTTCAAGTTCTTTGTCTGTTACATGTACATTTGAAAGGCCCTCGGAGACTGGATATATTTCTAGCACGGGGGCTCAGATCTATTGAAAGTGTTAAGATGGTACTGTGAGAAAAAAATTGATGTTTATTAAAACTAAACCTTACCTGTTGAGTAGCTGGTGTCAATGTCTAGCAGAACTTACCATCAGGCGATCTGTCTGCTCATTTATCTCTATATTCCTTAGTTTATTTCAATTCAATAAAATAGATATAAATTGTTTTCTGCATAACATATTGCTATGTTCTCAATAGGTAGACGTCGAGGCTTACAAAATACACCCACATTTCATTTTATATTTTAAAAGAAAAAAAAACAAATACATTTTTATACAAATACCGTGACTCATTAATTCACCCTTATTTGTATATTATGTATGGGATTTCCATTCCTATACATTTACAGTTAGATTCTGATCATTAAAATAAAGATTTGAAGATAGTGTACCGTAATTTCTGGTATATATTAATGTTATGACGTGTTTTAGTTTGGCGTGACACTATTGGCAAAATCTTTCTCGATTACAACAAGATACGTTTATAATTTACTAGCTGACCCGGCAAACATTGTTTTGCCATTTTTACTAAAATGGCTTTTAAAAAATAAGGGTTGATCGTAGAAGGGTGAAAATTGAGGATTGTATGTATTTTTATATGTTGTATCATAAAAAAACAGAAATTAAAAATTTTGTCTAAAAAATAAAAAAAAAATTTAGGGTTGTACTACCCCTAACATTTAGGGGGATGAAAAATTGATGTTGGCCGATTCTCATAGATACTGGATAAGCACAAAAAATTTCATCAAAATCGATCAAGCCGTTTCGGAGGAGTATGGCAACTAAAACTGTGACACGAGAATTTTATATATTAGATGTAAGTCCTTGTTTGTTCAGGCGACATCATACGGGTTTTTCCTGTTATACTATAAAGAATGATAACTCTACGATTATTATTATACAAAATAAAATAATTAACTTACTGACATAATAGAACCCAACATTTCATTTTAAAATTCTAAAATCTATTAAACATTAAATGTAAACTTACACAAACAACCGAAGTATTCGTAAAAAGTCTATAATTTTCCAAGAAATCGTAGTCTGATTTAATGTCTGTCTATTTATTTCCATTTCGAAAGCTCTAAATTAAAGTAAACGAAGCATAACCACCGTAATATAGTATAACTTTATTGAGAGTTAAATAAAATCTAGTAAATTATTTTGTAACTAAATTTTAGACCCGCTTGGCAGTCGCTAAGCACTTTAGGATGGCTGAACGAAAGTTTGATATGGACGGTGTAAATTATTATTTAAACAATCTGTTCTGTGCATCTTTTATTTTATAATTTTTATTTTACTTGCAATATTTTGTATGAATGTTTGTTCAAATCTTACATCAGAATTTTAAAGCTGTTTACTGCCAGTATTGTATTTCTCGTAACTGCAAATCGTGTTCATCAGGTTAACGTGGTTACGAGATTTGTATCAATCTATTGTATTGCTCGATACAAACATACGTAGTTAACTCGTTTTCAATGTATCTCTTTTGTAGAAACGTATTTGTTTTTCATTTGACAAATCACATGTCACCCCGCTAGTATTTTCCTTTAGTACTAGTTATAATTGTCGTATGAACTATAAGGCTAAGTTAAATAACGTAATATTAAAAAAGATATTAACATTTAAAGAAGACCAGGCTGCGTTTTGTAATTTTAAAAGAGAACTTGTAAATTAGAAGTAAATCCTGTGTCGTAAAGGGTTTTACAAACATACAAGAAACGGACACAAAGAACACCCAGACTCGGAACAATAACTTGTGATACATATAAAATGTTTTCCCATGTGGGGTTTGAACACACAACACTCAGTACAGCAGAAAATGATTTAGCGACCGCTCATCCATAGTTGCTTAAGATTTCAAGTCCAAAACAGAGACAGAGTGACAAAGAGGTGTTAAACTATGAAAAAAAAAACTTTGATTTCATTATTTTGAATACTTAAAATAAAAATTATTGTTACAAAAAAACTAGATATAATCTAGAAAATAACAGTAATTGGTTAAAATATTTTTTTTAAAGCAGTACTGACCTGCGCTGTCCAATAGAACGGAAAAATGTAAATATCTTTTTGATTTCGGAGTTTATGGAAAAACGAAAGAAAACAAATATTGGTATTTTTCAGATGCTCTAGTTTAAATATTTAGGAGCAACGAACTAATTTGAGCGCGACCCCTAAAAACCGTTAGTATTTTTTTATTTTTAAGAGCCTGCCAAAGTGACTCTAATCTGCCTGATGGAAAGCATGAATAGAATCCAAGAGCTGTGGTCACCATACTCAGCGTGAATGCAGACAATGCAGTATGGTAATCCGCACTATGGTCGCTTAGTAAAATGTTTCGCTTGGAGACATAAAAGGCATGACCGTCATCGTGGCATTGTATTGCACACACTTACCACGACAACTGTCACCCCTGCACCAAAGGGTCTCCGGTCAAAAATTTTCTAGTATTTCTAAAAAAAGTATCTCCTATATAATCCATATAATATAAATATAATATAATATAATATAATCCTATAAAATCCAAGAGTTGAGGTCACCATTCTCATTGTAAATGCAGACAATGCAGTATGATGATCCACACTATGGCGGCCTTGTGAGATGCTTTTTCAAACCCCGCTTGGGGACGTAAAAGGCATGACAGTCCCTGCATCAATGAGCCTAATGAATATCAGTTGAAATAAAAAAGAAAGTTTCAGATAAGCTCTACAACCGTTAACAAAACTCTCCTTTGTAATACTGACCAAGGTTTAATAAAACAACTGCATATTTCTTAATTAAGGTCTCAATTGCGTCCGGTATGCCAAGGTCGAAGGACACTGGGCCTGGTAATTTATACGTAGATGTGGGTGGAAAGATTTATGGCCACATCTGGGTACAATCTTTACGAACACCTAACACATTGTCTGAAAAAAAAAATACAATGTCTGTACTGTACTTATAACGAGAATACATTTAGGCGGCGACAGTATAATGGTAATTAGATAGAAACCACTTCTAATTAGACTATAATCTAATGACTAGAAAAAAAATAGCAAATTTTTTATGTACATAAAAACCAATGTTGAGATCATGTTACATAACTGTAATAGAGAAATAAATAACATGACTCTCGCTAGCCTTGCGTAACCAATCTTTTGGTATTTCGGGACCGATACTACCAAGACCAGATTATCCACTGTGATACCGGGTCCTTTAAACTCCTTTTAAATCCGGGGCGGCTGCATTATCTGCATTCACATTGAGTATAGAGTCACTGGCTGTATCTAAATAAAAATTAAAAAATAAATCAGCGGTAGTCATGAGGACTGCTGACACAAGAGAGAACTTAAATTGAAACATCCTCTTTTTTGCAGTTAATTGAAAAATACTCCCTTTACAGAGCACATTTACATAAAGGGGATAATATTATTTTCACATCAAGTAGCTTTGTAGCGGATGAGGTAGCTACTGTTGTGTAAACAATGGCTACCTCGTCCGCTACAAAGCTTTTGATCCTTCCGACACTGTAACGTCCCACATCGCATACATTGCTTCACAGGCACACGCACCTGAGCCAAGTGACTATGCAGAGATTGCCATGTATAACGTGCTTTGTTTAAAATACACAGTAAATATATGCTTCATGAAAAGCTTTCGGTGACGATGACGCAAGTTCCATGATTTTTGTATACCCAAAAAGTGTTTAACGCACCTAAAGAAGTTTGCACTCCAAAAAAGAACCTACTCCCTCCGAGGGCGGTAGCACATTTGTCGCATCTGATTTGCAGGTTTCCAAGGGTGGAGTTATTCATTCCTCATCAGATGACACATCTGCTCTAATCGATACGAATCTATATCTCTGATAAGAAAACCAATACAAAAAGTAAAATCATCTATGTTCATATATTGAAGAAAATACGCGAATTTATCAAAACCTGAAGCTTAATATTAATATATTATATTATAGAATCCACAAATCCTTTAAGTCTAAACTACCGTTTTTGAGCCTTTAATAAACCAGTGGGTGCCTGGAGCGTGTTTTGATGATCTTTGAATCTTGTTTGCTACAGCTAAGTTAATTTAGAACTAAATTTATTTCTAGATTAGATATTGCACGCTTTGGTGCTTACATAGGGGTAAGCTTTTCCGAGATTATATTATATATTGATGAGTACAGGTGTTGTATAGGTAGGATTCAAAAAAATAAATGATGTCTTTGTGAGTAATAAGATGTAACATATAGTAGTAGTACTTAGTAGTCTGCCTTTCAGTCATGCTTTTATGGTTAAACCGCGGAATAAGTAGTGAAATATGGTATTGAGGCATAGTCGGTAACTCATGTTATTGAACTAATAATGGAAATGTGCTGAATCTTTAGGAGATAAAAAAAAAATAACTCTTTCAACAATATATTTAAGTAACTGACTTGTTTTATTTTTTCAATACGCAGAAACGTTCTTGTTGTAGAGGTATGTGCACGAGAAAGTAATAAAAGAGACTATAAAACCTTATGAGACCAAAAAATCTTTGTTATGTAATTATTTTACACATTGAAACATATTTAGAAGGTTATATTAGGAAGGGTCCATGGATTGGTGTCAACCGAGTAGGTCAACACATTGCAACGTTAAGCAAATCTAGCCATGTCAGTCTATGGATGGGTGTTTCTTAAGTAGCGATCGGTGTCGGTTGCTATAGGAACCGCAGGTTCAGCCATAATGCAATGGACTTAAAGTCGACCCAATTTAATTTGTTTAAAGAAAAACTTCGGAAAAACAGAAAATACCCTCTGAATTCTTTCAAATATGAAGAAAAGACACTATTCGTAATGGTGAAAAGTTAAGTGATGTAGAAAACAATTTATTTTCAGATTAAAATTTAATATCTTACCAATTTATCTAAACAAAGTAATAGGCTTATTAAACTACTTAAATTTAATATAATCTAAAATATTACAATTTAGTGATAGATATTACAATGTGTAGTATCTTACTTCTAAACCTATCTTACCCTTAAGATGGTTTTCCCTTTTAAGTGTAAGACAAGGTAATTAATTAATCTCTACAAAAAATTGAACGGACTTCAATTAATAATAATGAAACTACAAATTATATATTATTATAAATTCGAACTACATTTTAGTTTCTTATAATAACAAAAAAATATTTTAATTGACGAAAATTTAATTGATTAACGACATAATATTATTTAATACCAACAATATTTCAGACGCGTGATACACAACGTCATCTAGTCCCAATCTAAGCAGAGCTTTTACCCCACTAGAAAACTGGCATAAATACATGTACACTTATTTTTATAAATATGTACTTATATGTATATAGAAAATATTGAAACTCCGAACCAAATATTTGCAGATCATACAAATAATTGGTCCGAACAGGGAATGGAACTCAAGAGCTCAAGCAAAATAATTACACACACTACCAAGGTACCATCGAGGCAGTCCTAATTATACATAGTTCTACAAACAAATTGTACCGAAATAAATTTGATTTCTAATGTTACATTTGCTTATTTTAACTTTTTAAGATAGTAGCGCATCTAACACTTTCTTTTAAATATTATACTGTCAGAGTAAAATATCTAGAAAAACTACAGACTGTGCAAAATAACCAATAATGTCTACTTTCAATACTTAGCTTTAATAGCATCGATTCAATGGGCTCAACCTATATCGTCGTCACCTAGATTGAGTTCTAGGTTTGTAAAAATCTATTTTACTTTGTATTTTTCTTCTCTAAGACTTTTATCTGTACCTTTTATTTTTTCTTGGGACTTTTATCTTTTATTACAAAGATACCAAAACGTCCACTAAATTTCAACTATTTGGTTTACTTTTAACCGAAAACGTTAGAAGTAGATCAATGAACGTAATAAATCAACAATAGAACTTTATCAAAAGTTGAATTTTACTCATTTACGTACATGTTAGTACATTACTTAGTTTTAGGGCAGAGGTTGTCCGTTGTAGTTGGCTATGGTTTGGCACAGTGGTTACGATAGTAAGCTGCAAATAGACTAACAGTTTTAAGTGCAAAATTTCAATATTGGTATTGAAATTTTGCACTTAAAACTGGTCAAGATTGGTCTTGACCTGAGCTAGCGGGCGCAGGTGGCGTTCTCAAGTCTACTAATAAGATAATAATAATAACTTAAAGGTCGGACTTCTGTCTGCTTAGCAATTTTAGTCGTTTACTGTAATGGTAATAAGCTCACTGTAGTTTGTAATAGAAACTTGAATGTGACGTTGAGTTTTGAAAAGCAAAAGGTTTTGAAGATGGTACATTGATTTACATTTGTGACTTTTGACAAAATTTAGAATAGTGCGTAAGAATTTTATTAAACAGATTTGGTATATTCTTGTCAACTATACATTATCAATTATTATAAAACCTAAAGATGGTAAGATAGGAAATTAAGGTTCAAAAATCAGGCACTCTTTGAAGAGAAGGAATACATAAATTTACGAAACCAAAGTAATTCCATGTCAACCAAGCAATCAATTTGATCATTAACGTAATACTAAACCGTTATTCTTAATCTTAAAATCTACATGAAGTTTTATAAATAAAACTAAGCAAAAAGGCAAAGAAGGTATCGTAAAAGGAAACTATCTTGAAGGCGGATCATATCAGAGATTTATTGTTGAACATCAAAAATAAAAAGTTACCGCGCTAAGTCGCCTCAGGGACGCAGTTTGGACAAATGATGGTATACGTCAAAGTTACGACCACTCCAGAGGTTAAGGATACTGTACTAAGTATAATGAAGGGATGGACGTGCGTTAGAATCAGTTGAACGACTCAATCACTCTTGTGAGACGTGAAGCGATACGTTTTTATTCCTTTCTTTAGCTTTTCTAAGTGCTTTTTAGGTGGAAGAGTTATTTATAACTTTATTTTGTTGACATCTCTTAATACTTTTCCAGAAACTCGTTTATTCTGCCATATTTCTTTATTATCTGCCTCGGTGGCGCAGCAGTAGTGGATGCGACTGCTGTGCTTGAGGTCTCGGGTTCGATTCCCGGGTCGGACCAAATTTTTGTATGATATGCATATATTTTTTTCGAAGTTTGGGTGTTTTCTATGTATAATATGTATGTACATATTTACAAAAAAAACTACATAAGTATTCTATCAGTCAGTCTAGTTATTATAGCACAAGCTCTGCTTAGTTTGAAACTAGATGACGTTGTGTGTCAATTGTCGCAAATATTTATTATTTATTTATTATTTATTCTAAATTTATCGTGACTTGACTTCGACTGAATTTGAACGTTAATAATATTGAAGTATTATATAATGGATCTCCTCAATCCATTCACTGGAACTGATTTTTTCTATCTACTATCTAAGTAAATATTTACAAGAAAAATAGTTACGTATTTATAAGTCTTCTAGAATAAATAGAGCAAAATGATAAACCTGTGTCTAGATGACGATGTATAATAGTATTAGATATTTTTTTTACTTTACAATATTCTGATCTCTAATCTGAATTCAATACTCTTGAAATGTACAATGTGATTGGTACCAATTTGTTTGTGACAAAATTGAAGTGTTTGTACTTTACTTAAAAATTTTAATTATCTTTGTAAGATACCGGTAGCATCTGACAAGATTTGAATAAGTATAATCACTTTAGCACTATATTTTTTTAATTTGGAAATATTTGTAGGCATAAATTAGGCCCAGCAGTTTCTGCTAAGTGCAAAATTTGCAACTTAAAGGTACCTTTCCAAATATACGACACCAATTTGTTATTTAAAACGTATGTATATTTATGATGGACATGATTGACTCTTGAACAAAAGGAAATAAAATATTTACGCGAACAAGCATTAATAAAACTTCCGATGGCTCTGGTGAATATTTATAAACGGGAAAGTGGCGAATTTGCAATATTTGCAATTGTGTGACGTCAAAAAGAAAGAAAAATAGAAGCCTGATATATAAATCTGCTGGTAACTGCCAATTTGACAGATGAGATGATAATACTGTAAATAATTCTGACAAAACAACAGTGTACTCTTATATATACGCAGACTTCAGTGCTTAATTACAAACACTTCATGCACACTCGGTTGATGAGAGGATTTACCCAGGAAATTCGTATTTGCAAGTGAAACTCTGGATGCATGTAATGAACTGCTATTTGTAACGAATTTATATGACAACACAAATTCACTACGGTATACTAGACGATTTGTAGTGACCATGAAATGTTTGACTGCTTCTTTGCAGTTAACATAATCTACATAAATATTTTAAATGATCATTCGTAAACACGCGTAACAGTTTATACACCACATTGAAATATTATTGTATACATGTAATTTATATTTGCCGAGACATAAAAGACGTCATTTATTTAATTTAATTAAATTAAATTGGAACTGTTCTACACAAGGGGTCTGACTTATTTAAAACAGAAATTTCATTATGTGAAATAATATTTTTATTATAATTTCTATTGTAATTTAAAAATGTATAATTCAAAAGTAATACAAAAGTTTAACATAATTTGGAAAAGATTCCTTGTTTTGTATTCTCTCTATACAGTGAAACCCGTTCTTTAAGCTGTATAATGAAATGAGGACAAACACCATTTCTTACTCTGAAACTGTCGTGAGTACTTTCTCATTGTCACCTTTTATTTACTAAAGTAAATTTTATTTCGAGTGCTAAATTAATGTAATGTTTTGCACTCCAATCTTTCTTGATTTACATGTAGCAGTTCTGTGTTTTGCACTCTTCCATTGTTCTTAGCTGATAATAAACATTTATAAACTATCTTACTGCTAAACTTCTTTTGAAGTAATTTAATTTTCGAATTTCTGTGATTAGCCGATTAGTGAGTGAATTTATTTATTTAATTCGACTTATATGTAGAATAGAGGACCAGTGCTCGTCAGTTATTTTATAAAGTTCTGATATGATATCATTGATATTAATAACATTCATTTTAGAGTTTTCAAATGAAACTACATCATTTTTAAGATTTTTCTGATCTCTGCGAATACATTATTTAAAGCAGCTTTAAAGCATATATGTATGTATTGTTCGAGCATAAATTGTAAGTTTTTGACTTCTTACTTTTAGAGTGTCAATAAGAAACTTCGAAAGTTAGATTCAGGCAAAGAAAACTAAGGCAAAAGTCATTGACAATAAATTTGTTTAAAAATAATGAATATGGACAACTTATTACCTGCCGGAGAAAAGAAAATTCATTTCTTTATGGAATATAAATTACTCACCACAAATCAGATTTTGCCGTAACAATTAAAATTAGTAAACATTTTCATAATAGAACCTCTTTATTCATTGCTATGCAAAAGATATTAACACATTGTACAACAGATGGGTACGGTCCGGACTTCCGTTCTAAAGGCCGTAAATAGAACCGTTGTTGATAAATTACAATTAATCTATAGCTGCCTCAAATATGTTTCTATAATAGGGTAATAAGATCATTTAGGATGTTTATTATTTACCCGTGCATGAATAAATTGGACCCTTGGAATGAAAATTAAGACTCAACATTACTGGATTTAAGAGTAAGAAAAGTGCTATTTTTAACTTTGAGACGAAAAAGAATCAAAATTATGAGCACAAAACATAACACATGTTTACTCGTTTTGTTTTTATTCTAGAAAAGCTATTTGTCATCATAAATGGGCCGAATCAAATGAACTGATCCCCATCACCTACGCTCTTTCGTTTGTTTTCATCAAATGAGTAGGTTTCCAGGCAGTCCTTCTCCAAAAATTAGAAGAATCTTTAGTTGCCACATAGCCTCTTACAATGGAAATAAATAAGAAAAATAATTTTAAGTACGCTAATGGAAAAAATTAAGGGATCAAAAAAAATTTCCGAATTTTTGGTCAGTTTTCAACAGGTCGTAACTTCGAGAGAAATGGTCGTACAGAAAATAAAAAAAAAGAAATTTGTAGCTCTAAGTGTCTAGTTTTTGAATTCGAACTTCAAAATTTTATAGCCTCCGCAGTTTTTGAGTAATCGTAGAAAAACCAGTAACAAAAAAATTTTCAAAATTTTTTTAGTATTTTTTGGTCTACGGGCGTGGAAAAAATTTTTTTAGCTTAACCATTATAAGGATCGGATACCTTGTTTATTTAACTTTAATTTTTTTTTTATTTATCCTTATACGCCCACTTCTCGCCGAGATATCGGTTTTCAAATGGAAAAGGATCCTTTTATCTTTGATTATCGATATCTCGGCAAACAATGATCGCACAGAAATTTAAAGGTGGGTTTCCAGAATTTAAATAAATTTTCCTTAATACCAGGCTATTTTTTGTCGAAAAAAAATTTCTCTCTTTTTGTCACATGAATTTGAAAATGCAACAAAAAAAGGGCTTTTGTGGTTTTTTGGAAAATCAAGCGCTGGATCGGAAATATTGAGGAAATCACTAATGTTAAGTGTGTTTTACAGTTCAATATGTCTACAAAAACCCTACAAAAAACCAAATTAATCCAGCTAGCTGTTTTTTTGTTTCACTCGATCGAATTTTTGAAAAAATGAAAGGATTACGTTTTTTGCTCTAAAAGGCTCATAATTTTTAAAAATGAGAAAAAAAATTGTTCTACCGAGCTTTACCCACATTTTTGTTCCAGAAAGTGCTTAAAAAAAAAATTGAATAAAAAATTCATGTGACAAAAAGAAAGAAATTTTTTTTCGAAAAAAAATAGCCTGTCGTTAAGGAAAATTTATTTAAATTCTTGAAACCCACCTTTAAATTTCTGTGCGATCATTGTTTGCCGAGATATCGATAATCAAAGATAAAAGGATCCTTTTCCATTTGAAAACCGATATCTCGGCGAGAAGTGGGCGTATCAGGGTAAATAAAAAAGAAAATTAAAGTTAAATAAACAAGGTATCCGATCCTTATAATGGTTAAGCTAAAAAAATTTTTCCACGCCCGAGTTAGGTTGTGAGCGAGGGCGAGAGGGTTTTTAATAAGACAAGTGTTCGGCTTGAAGAGTGGATTGAGACTAACTTTATTTATGAAACCATTTCTTAAAGTTAAAACAGTATTCTTATTGATATGTATTGAAGACAAAGAGCTAATTGTTATAGTGTTTAGTCTGCGGCTTATCATCTAAGTGGTGGTTCATGACGGATGCCAAGATTAACTTTATTTATAAAACAATACACAGTATTCTGATTATGCGTTGGAGACAAGGGGCTAGTTGTTCTATTGTTTCCAGGGCGTCTGTGGCTTATCAGCTAAGTGGTCGTTCATGACTGATGCTATTGTAGGGCGTCACGTCTATGACGACATAACTCCTCCCCCCTTAAGACGGAGGCGGCACGAAGGCTGCGAAGGCTGAAGTTCAACGGCTTCCGGTTGTGCAGCCGAGATTTTCGCCGATCTAGTTTTCCACCAGAATTTGTAGACTGCAATTCCTATTCCTGTTGCTGTTATTATGAAGTAAAGTGCAATTGATGACCAGCTGGGGGTGCTTGAAATAATGGTTAAGTTTTTGCTTGTATTCTTTAATTCCTCTGTTTGTTGCAGCGCACTTTTCAGGTTATCTAGTTCTATGTTTTCTAGTTTTGTCTTTGATTTGTTGTATAATATTCTTGTTGTAGCTTTTAGTGGCGTAGGTGCAGTTAGGCGGATCTTCGTGTTGTATTAGTTGAGCTATGCAGTCCGTAGAGTGCAGTAAGGGTTGCCATTCTAAGTGTTTGCAGATGACGTTGTCCCCAGTGATGTATGTGTATGGCTCGTGAGGGTAGGCAAACTCATTATTTCCCAAGATTAGGATGGGGTTGCTAGGTATAAGTACTGTGTTGTTATTATTAGGGATAGAATACAGGTGTAATAGGTTGTAAGGTTGTTCGGTAACAATTGGTATATCCAGTATGAAGTTAAGGGTTTGATTAGTGTTATAAGCTTTAACAGTGATTGCTTTTTCCCATAGATGGATACTATCCACGTTAGGGTTAAAGGCTAGGTATATATCTACTGTGGCATTTACTTTTAATTTAATTGTATTATAATTGCTACATATATCTAAATATATCTGTCTTATTTTCGTGATGTTATAATTAGGGCTATGTTGGCTGATTTCGTTCGCATGTGTCAGGTGTCTTTGGTAAGTCTAATAGGTCACGAATGTCTATGTTCTCTAGGTTTGGATCTAATAATGGGGTGTGGACTAATCGATCTGTATTTTGTGTTCTAGGTTGTTGGTCTGTGTTTGTTTTTAATTAAACAAGTGATAGAGGGATCGTCCATATTGTGAATTAAGTTAAGTGCATCTTCTACACCTTCAATATAAAAGATAAGGTCCTCCTGTTCCCATCATAACTGAGTAACAGTTTGGAAAACGTGGAGAAATCGGTGGTTACTGATTTTTCGTCTATGAAAGATTTTTCAGTTAGTACCTTCTTTTCACTTGTCATTTTTAACTACAGTGATACGGATGGTAACTACGAAAGAAAATTATTTTCTAAGTACCGTATCGCATTAAAAAAAAAATAATGCTATAACGGTTTTTTACGATACTGGATACACCAAATGTTATGGGGATGTCCAGGAAATCGTTTAAGGAGTCTCGGGAGTAGTAGAGTTTTATACTTACCCCACGAGCATTGCCGATTTGTAGGCTGAGATGGAGGTGAGTCTTCGTTTCTTCAGCTGGTCAGCTTGTATGCCTCTGCTTTGCACTACGCTCACTGTAGATTCTTTTATTCGCGAACGCGGACACTTAGCAAAGGTATTCTCTGCAGCAGGAACCGACAGTATCGCGACGAACCGACTGCGCCAGTTAGGTTGTGAGCGAGGGCGAGAGGGTTTTTAATAAGACAAGTGTTCGGCTTGAAGAGTGGATTGAGACTAACTTTATTTATGAAACCATTTCTTAAAGTTAAAACAGTATTCTTATTGATATGTATTGAAGACAAAGAGCTAATTGTTATAGTGTTTAGTCTGCGGCTTATCATCTAAGTGGTGGTTCATGACGGATGCCAAGATTAACTTTATTTATAAAACAATACACAGTATTCTGATTATGCGTTGGAGACAAGGGGCTAGTTGTTCTATTGTTTCCAGGGCGTCTGTGGCTTATCAGCTAAGTGGTCGTTCATGACTGATGCTATTGTAGGGCGTCACGTCTATGACGACATAACTCCCGTAGACCAAAAAAAATAACTAAAAAAATTTTGAAAATTTTTTTGTTGCTGGTTTTTCTACGATTACTCAAAAACCGCGGAGGGTATAAAATTTTGAAGTTCGAATTCAAAAACTAGACATTTAGAGCTACAAATTTCTTTTTTTTATTTTCTGTACGACCATTTCTCTTGAAGTTACGACCTGTTGAAAACTGCCAAAAAATTGGAAATTTTTTTTGATCCTTTAATTTTTTCCATTAGTGTATTATTTTTATCTCTTAAAGTTTAATTATAGTTTTTGTTGAATATTTCCTTTAAAAAGTGTCCTCTAAAATCACTGATATGATTTGTCGTTAACATATGTCTAAATATAATCAGGCAGGCAACTTAAATTTTCATAGAACTGCTCTTGTTTTTAACCAGAGATTGTTACTTATCTAAGTTTTGACTCTACCAAAGATATAACTTGGTGTCGACCACAACTGAGCTAAATGGTAGAAAACTTTTGTATTCTTTGACGAGTGAATTATTATTTTAACTTTTCCACTTTGTAAGGTTTGAACAGAAATTGAAGTTGTTCATCCATAGGTCTTCTTTCTGCATAAAGTTTTTTTCCAACTTTTTAATATTTGGTCAGTTGTAGCGTAGAAAATTGTGTTTCTATACGATTAATTATTGTACAACCAATTATTGATGCGCTTCAAACTTTGTAGTAAGGTGAAAATTCAACATAATGACAACGTGATTTTTTTATATGAATGTGTTATGATTTCGGCTTAGGTGTGCAACTAAAAAGAAATATTTTTTTAAAACAATGTTATAAACATTAGAATATATTTTTTGAATATTCCTTTTTATTTTGTTTATGTTTTGCATTGTTGACGGAGTCATTAAAGAGGAGGAATTGAATTTTTTTCCGTGAAAGTGATCACCTCAATAAAAGGCAGTCACACCCATCCATACAAATAGGACAGACTTATTTTTATGAGGTTATTTAAAGAATCGTTTTTACATCAATAAGCCAACTACACTACGTCAACCGATCTCCGTATCTCCGAGTCCCGTAACCGTAAATAGAGCTACTATCGGGGTTGTGAAAGAATTTTTAAACTTGGCCGACACATCTTCGATCGGGAGGCAGATAGGAGGACTCCTCTGGGCTGGACGGCATTCGGCAAGTTTCGTCACATCTTTGAGTCACCGATCCCACAATCATTAAAGACTAAATGTATTTGACCAGTGCTTTCTACCTGTAATGACGTACGGAGCCGAGACGTGGACACTCACCGTTGGATTGGTCCATAAGTTTAAAGTAGCTCAGCGTGCGATCGAGCGTGTGATGCTGGGCGTTTCTATGGTTGATAAAATTCGTAACGAAGTTATTTGACAGAGAACTAGAGTAACTGATATCGCACGGAGAATCAATATGCTGAAGTGAAAGTGGGCCGGTCCTGTCTCCAGACGAACCGATGGTCGCTGGAGCCGAGGTGTACTAGAGTGGATACCACAATTGGGCAAACGTAGTGCAGGATGCCCTGCGGCGCGATAAACCGTCGACTCAAAAAAGGTGGCTAGTAGCAGATGGCTGTGAATTGCCCAGGACCGGGATGGTTGGCGTTCCTTGGGAGAGACCTTCATTCTACATGTCGGACCACCTCAGGGAGGTCCTGAATACTAGTTTGGCATCAGGACGTTTCCCTGGGTGTTGGAAAAGCGGGAAGCTAGTCCTATTGAGGAAGCCAGGACGGCCTGACGATTCGGCAGCGGCCTATAGGTCCATCGTGTGGCTGGACGAGGCGGGTAAATTGTTTAAGAGGATACTCTCTACCCGCAGCGTCCGGCACCTCTGCGAAGAGGGCCCCGTTCTGTCGGACGCCCAATTTGGTTTTCAAGTGGGGCGTTCGACAGTTGATGCTGTATTGCACCTGAGGGCCGTTACCGAAGAGGCGGTGAGCTGTGGCGCCGGTGCTGTTGGCGGTGTTATTAGACATCGCCAACGCATTTAATAGTCTGCCATTTAGCTGCATCAGGGAAGCACTCCACTACCACTGGTTGCCAGAGTACCTGAAGCGGCTCGTGGCAGACTATTTTGAGGAGCGTACCGTTATGTACGAGGACCGAGATGGTATTCTGAGGCGGCGGCTCATGTCATGCGGTGTTCCACAGAGGTCTGTCCTCGGATCACTTCTGTGGAATATGGGATACGACTGTGTCCTGCGAGGTAATCTTCTCCCCGGGCTGGGCGCAATTTGTTACGCAGATGACACACGGGACGTCCGCGTGTGCCGTACGTCGCCTATTAGGAGAGTTTATCCGCAGATGGTGCCCGCGGTAGCTGGCATGCGCTAGGAGGGATCTGGATGTCGTAATAACAGCTGTTCCTGGATCCCTCCTATGTCAGGCGCAGAGTGGCACAACGTGTGGTTATAGTCGGTCCGATTCTGACACACACCTTGCCGTAAGCCCCGGTGGGGTGACGGCCCGAGGAGGTTTCCAGACGTTGAAAAAAAAGGCCTTTCAGCAGTGGACGGCGAAAGGTTGAATAGACTACGTCAACTAAAAGAAAATATAAGCGAAGAGATGTCGGTGATCTCGTGGTCTTTTTGCCGACGAGTATTCGAAAATTTCAATCAGTTAGACGATGTAATTTTTGTAATAAATCAAATATTTTTTTAAGTGATAACTTACTTATGATCCACCCTATACTTTGCTGTATTTGGTCAGATTGTTTGCTTTTAACTAATAATTCAAAATTTTGTAACTAAATCAAAAAAATATGGTCTCAATGATCCCGGTTCAGATGAACCATTGGTTCCGTAACTGTGTCTAAAAATAACTCTTCGTCTTTAAAAACACTACTCAAATCTAAGAAATAAAAGTACTTATTGTGCAATAAAATTGCTCTGTTTGTGAAATTCTATTTCTAGCCTATTTGTTTTCTCATAATTCTGTACTAGTTTTATGAATATTTCAAATTGAATATACGATTTTCTTTCGGTATTTTTTACACCACTAGGTATTAAAGATAAATATTAGTATTAAAACATGAATTTGGAATTTTGGAGGGTTTGTGTGATTTTTTTACATTTAAAACCGGTCGTGGTCTCAATAAAGTTTCGATTCATATTCAGCGGATCGAAATACATGAAAATCACTCTTAGTTTAGTTCCAAAAAGTTTTTTTATCATTAAAACTACCGATTTTCACGGTTTTTACGGTTTTTCAAAGTTTTCTCGAAATTTCGAGGGTGTAGGGGTCAAACTGACCTTGAATTCGGATTCAGCGGACCAAAATACGTACCCGTAGGTAGGTCCGGTCAAGTGTACATTCTACTTTATTTTTTTTGTGTGCCGGTGATCGTTAATTATGTAACGATTATTCCATGTTTTACATCCGTATTAATGACGATCGATTAAAAATCCAATCCATGGTATGATGTATTCATCCTATGAATATCTCAAAAACGGACTAAAGAAGGAAACTACGTAAGACAAGAACGCAGCAAAGTGAGGAAAAATTTGACACAAATCTTACACCAACCCATTTGACCAGTGTGGTATAGGAGACAGTCGTGTCGGATAACCATGCCAACGGATTGTGAAGTGAAGGAACAGAGAGTGCACCTACATTTGAGCACATATTTATGAACTATAATATCTTCTGCGTAGTTAGCTGGTTTACGTTGAGACTGGATGCCCTAACCAAAATCGGCTAGGAGGGCATCGTCAGCATAGTGGACCATAATCACCTTCCTCAGGTAAGACCTTTATTCAGATATATAGACTATATATATATATATATAAATAATAGACTACTAAAGGCCGTTTATGTAACGAATTTTATTTGAAATAAATAGTGATTTTTAACTTTAGAAAGTAATGTGTTTTATATTTACTATCTCTCTCTCCCTTTCTCTCTCTCTCTCGATCTCTCCCTCTCTCTCTATATATATACTACATATACATATACTACTATATATACATATATATATATATAGTAGTATATGTATAATTTCCCACGTACTTATTTACAATGCATTTTTTTACATTATTATTTCATTATTAATTCTTCATTTAAATACAGATTTATATACATAATGAATTAGTATTCATTTGTTATGTAAATGTGCATTTCATTATATAAGTACTTTTTATGTGACAGAATAATGGACTAATAGCAATAAAATTATAGTTACAATTTGCTCGATAATAATTAATTATAACCAATGAGAATATATCGTAAGCATGAAGTTTCGAACAATGGAGAATTTTTACTTGAAAAATTAATATATATAAAGCAGTACTGGATTTACATCAAGCTATTGCCAACTTCATAAACTATCACAAAAATTGCAGCCAATACGTTAGACGTTTAGAAAAAAACAATAAAGGAATTTTCGAGTTCACAACACTAAAGTGTTGAAATGTTGCATTACATTGAAAGTTTGCCGGAAATATTTACGAGTACTTTATTATAGTTTATTTCTTTGTAACAAAAACATACACATAAAATACGCAAATAAAAAGTTACCTAATAAAAGAAAATACGATCAAAGTTTTCACACCAAAGCTTTTCAGTATAAATCTGCTGGGTGCCCTTAAATCGTACAGATAAGTCCGCAAAGTTACTAAAGTTCTGCGGTTTTATGATATGATCGCAGGTCTTGGATTTTAGAACTGGGAACTTGCAAAATATTAGTATTGTTCTACATCTTTTGCCCTAGTTTCATTTAGGAATATCATTGTTTCGATCATTGTGACTCGTGCCCGTTCTGTAATGTTCAATATCATTCTACAATTATATTTCTCACAGTGATGACCCAATACAGCAACATGACTAGCAATTTTTTAATATTGAGTTATTAGTTCGATTTTGACTGAACTAGACGAAACGATTTCTAGAGTGATTTTATCAAGAGTGGTTTTTTTTTTATTTTAATAGCCTGCCAAAGTGACTCTACTCTGCTTGTTAGCATGAATAGCAAGCATAAATTCAAAAGTTATAGTCACTATACTCATTGTGAATGCTGACAATGCAGTATGGTGACCCACACTATGGCGGCCTATTACGATTTTTTACGCCTCACTTGGGGACGTAAAAGACATGACAGTCATCGTAGCATTGTATTGCACACACCACGACAACTGTCACCCTTGCATCAATCTCGTACTCACCAACGAAACACGACGGCACGAGTGCTGTCACTTTAGGTTGGTCTTCTGTGGGAGGGTAGTACTGCCCCGGATAAGCCGGCCCGTTCATGCTGAAACCAACGTGGCTCTACTACGTGTTCAAGTGACAGTGTCGATAGTGTTTGCCTGGTCTCGATAATACTTTCGCTAATGATCGGACGACTGTTTACTGAAGTGTGTGTCTGTTTAATTTTGCTCAAAACCTTTGTATCTATACCATCACAAGTTAAGTAATTTTTATAATATAATAATTATAACATACATATGTGTTTAAATAAAATGATTGATGATAGATATTTGAAAACAGAAAAAAAATTTTTTCAGGTCTGTTGCCAAAAATATAGATAAATTAAGAAGAATTAGAAAAGTCGATTTTAGAGGACAAAAGTATAATTTTAGTTTTTAAAACTATTTAAATGTATTCAATAAATAGAATACGCGTCGTTGTTTAGATTTTATATTATATAATTAGCATAGAAAATTTTGCCATAAATTAATCCAAACTGCATATGAAATTTGTTTTGCACTTTACTATTAAACAAACCTGTATTATTTATGAAGTTTTATGATGTCTGTTTTACACTGTATGAATATATGCTTCGTTTTTACGATGACATAGTGTAATTTTAATGACCTTATCACAATAAGGTATATGATTTTATACATCTAAATATTGTATAAATTAATTTGGCTAAAGCTTTTAGTTAAAACGACAGAAATATCATCATCATAAATAATAAAATTCTAAGGGATTTACGGCATTTATTTCTCTTTGAATCTGAAAACGAACTCCAATTTTCTTAGTCTATAGAAACTCACTATTCCGTGTAGTTGATGTATAATAATCTCATTTATTATTCGATTTGAGTGTACAATGCAGTACAATGTTTACTAAATAGGAAATGGCATGTTTATTGCTTTTGTTTTAAAATATAATAGTTTAATTTTATTACTTTGTTTTATTTAAAATATCAACTAGGCACCTAAGTCAAATGGAGTAACGCTCCCATTTCATATACACCACATTTGTAGTCTTGTGTTTTTTTACTCAGTTGCTATTCCCAATTGGGCAATAAGATATAGGAATGTATCGATGGCGCAGTGGTAACGTGTGCTGCTGCTGTGTGCGTCGAATCAAATGTTTGTATGGTCGGCAAATAATTGTTTCGGAATTAGTGTACTTTCTATATACAATATACATATCACATCACCATTACATCAACACCCTTAAACAATCCACATTGGCCATAGGTCTCTGCTATCACCAGCCTACCGGTGCCGGCAATAAACCAAATACAGTACGTCAACTAAAAAAAAAATCAGCGAAGAGGTGTCGGCGAATATTCGAGAATTTCGGTGCTCGCTTAAAAGAGTACGAACTTCGAAACGATAGTCATTTAGGCGATAAAACTTTTAATAAAAAAATTTCCACTAATTACGTTTCTTATAAAAAAATATTTTTTATAACATATCATATGATATTTTTTATATAATTTTCTCAAATGTGAACTAATTCCCACCCTACATGACACATTGGCCAGATGGGTTCATATTGAGTGTGTTCAAAGTTTTCCTTCTATTTGCATTAATATTATTATGAGGAATTTGCTCCCTTAGTTGCCTCACACGGTACCCGTAGGAAAAAAAGGGTGACTGGTGATACTTTGTATTCTTAAACCGTCACTACAAGGATCGATAAATATGTATGTATTTGCAAAAAAATAAATAAATATCAGTAAATCTAACTACCATAGTACTAGACCTGCTTAGTTTGAAGCTAAATGACGTTGTGTTTCAGTAGTCTGAAATATTTATTAAACCTGAGAAAAGCTGAGACTGATTTGCCTTGATTTCACTAGACGTGAATATCAAGTTTCACTTAAGTATAATCCTGTACAGGAAATGCAGGAAAAAACGAGAGAATACTTCACTGCAGCCTCCGCAGAATTGTGACATCACAGGTCGTCAGATTCTCTGCCTGTATTAGACCTATGACTATCAGTTTTCTCTGTTATTTTATACCGGAAACTTACAGTAGCAGCTAAAGAAACCAACCACTATTCCAATTACAGATAACCTACTTGCAAAATCGCTTATACTTTAATGATGAATGAATATCAAATAACCACTTTATAAATTGAAATTATGCAATAATTACTAATTAAAAATATTGTTAAATTGTCGTTTCTTTTCCAAATTTACTAATAAACCGAATAGACATCTAAAATAATGCTTATTGTTGCGTTCTCTAGGTATATCAGTACAGACCACTTTTAAATTTACAAAATGTTTACAGAAACTGATCTATTTACATTTTTGATAGTAATATCTTTTAATATAGTGATGGCAAAGTCAGTAATGTATAATTCCGAGAAAGTAAAAGATGGGAACAATCCTGTCAACGATGTAAACAACGTTATAGACTCTCAACATTACGAATTGCTTGATATAGACATAAATAATGTTAAAAACACTTGGACAGAAATATACAAGAAAGCTCCCAAAATGGTTTCCTGATAGTAACAAGGTTTGAGAAAATATTTTATACTTAAACATCCACATTCATATTTAGCACAGTACAAAATAATTTTACTCATGTTATAGATATTGTGTTTTTTTTCTACAGAGCATTTAAGGAAGATCCAAATATAAAAATATTTTTTGAGGATATTATTGCTCAAAATGCAACTGAAGAAGAAATGATGAAAAATCCAGAATTCAAATGCAGTATAATAGATATGATGCACAGTTCACATGAAGTCATACAGAATATTAAAAATCCAGATGTCCTTATGCCATTGCTTATTAAACTCGGTGATTATTACAAAAGTATAGGAGTGCTAAGACAGCATATATTAGTAAGTCTATGTTTGAGTTATGAAAATTCAGATATAGTTTTATAAAGTTTAATAGTAGATCACTGAGGTAGATTTCATAAAGCTTGAAAAAAAGGAGATGCTCCGATAATCAGGAATGTGACAGATTCAACTTTCATGTCACAGTTTCAAATTGGTTGAGATTTTGAAGAAAAAAAAAGCATATTGATTTTAGGTCAAGTCAGTTCCAAAATAAAAAAACACCTCTCCGAAAGAACTAGATTGGAAGAAAATTACAGAATAGAAAGTAAGCAACGACACTCCCGGGAAGCTGTGAAACTGGGACACGTGTTTTTTTGCAGATAGTAGCATCAATATTGCTGTCGACGATGCGTGCTCTGATTTCAATGTTTTCAATGCTTGTGTCAGAAAAGTTTTATCATCCATGCAATTTTTATACATATCGATAATATGTTGCAAATCAGCAGCACTCATTCTACGCGAATACTATAAGATGATAAGTCTCTTTATTTACGCCCTTTATTTTAAAAAAAAACAGCACGTTCCTTAAATAAACTACATTACCAATACCATTACAAAATAGTTATCATATTTCCAGGTGGTGCAAGATGTATTAATGAACTTTCTTCAGAATGATCTAATTTTTACCAAAGAAATTTTGAAATCTTGGTCAAATTTCATAGAAGAAGTTACGTTGTATTTGTATTTAATGATTTTAGAGTAATAAATCGTCCTTACATATCCCTGACTAACTGTTTGATCAACACAGAGATTAAATAAGTGACACTCGTTGAATAAAAGTTTAAAATTTTTGCAGCTGATATTTTTTATTTCCTAAGTAGCTAAGGAAAATGCTTTTCTTAAGATAGTAAAACTAGAGAAAAACGGTTTTATAAGAATCTGTCATTTTTAAGTTAGATACACGAAATAAGGAATACTCACGCAAACGAAGCCACGGATATTAATTCAAAATGAATTGAATAAAGGTGTCTGCCATGTAAAATTTAAATATGATGTGCAACACAACTTAATTAACTACAGGTAAAGATAAATTTAACGTCAAAACTTACTGCACGTGAAGTTTTTAAATAAAACAACATTTTCAATGGGTTAACTCACCACATGTGACCGCGATGGTGAAGTATATATAACAATTTAAATTAATATTATTGTAACACTTATCATCCGATAATTACCAGGTGAAAGAGTAAATAAAGGCAAAAAGAATATTTATAGGTGAATAGAAATCAATTTCAACATTGCAAGAACACGTTTTAACCATTATTCTTATTTTGTATAATTTTAAAATAAACAACTGCAAAGTAAAGATGTTTGATTACCTTAAGCCGAGTATGTTGTGAGGTAAAGTTAGCTCAAGATTACTGATCGCCACTTGAATTGTAGTATTACCATCATTCAGAGATTGTATAAATATAAAACAGGGAGATAAAAATTCAGACAAAGAGAAAAAGAATTAGGAAAAGAAAGACTAGAAAACGTAAAAAGGAGGTCATACATTTTTTTTTGTTTTTAACAGTTTTGTTTTAATAAAAACCACAACTCATCAATGATAGGAATCTTCTTCCGAGCCTTTCGCCCAAACTAAGTTTTGGTAATTTTTCTAGGTAATACGGCAATTTTACCTACCGAAATACAACTTGGAGTTAAAGTAATGTGCAAAATCGTTTTCAATGTATAAACTAATATACATATAGGTGTTTTTTCTAGAAAATTGTTAATAAAAAATGAAAGTCAAGTAGCAGTGGACAACAACATATAAAAGGTGCTGTAGAACAAAATTACTACTGCAATTTCAGTAGACTTTTCAATTGAAGCGGACGTTATTGACATATTGCTTCAATACAGGTACTTACTTTTATTTTTGCCTTATAGTTTAGGACAAACAAGTCAAAATAGATTGTTTTTTTTTTGCTTTTTTAGTAGTTTAAATAAATGTTTATTAGAATTTTGTCTCCTTTTAAGATACAATAAGATTTTTTTGATATAGTAGCTATACCCTGTTACGTTTTGCAATGATTATGATTGTATTGATAAGGAAAGTAACAAAATTATCATGCAAAATATACCAAAACAAGTTTACATACTGTTTTATATGTTTTTTTAACTGCCTTGATGCTGCAACTGCTGTGTTTGACGTTTCGGGTTCGATTCCTAGGTCGGACCAAATATTTGTAAGATCTGTAAATATTTGTTTCGAAGTTTGAGTGTTTTCTATGTATGAAATGTATATATTTACAAAAAAAAAGTAAATAGGTATTCTATCAGTCAGTCTAGTTATCATAACACAAGCACTGCTTCGTTTGAAACTAGATGACGTTGTGTGTCAAATGTCCGAAATATTTATTTTTTATTTATTATACATCGAGTCAAAATTTGATCTCAACTGCTATAGAAATTTTTGAGTTCTTGAAGCACAAATAAATTAAAAGTTTTTGGTAATACATTTAAATATAGAGAAAATAATGTTTTCTTAAAATAATAAGTTAACAATTAATAAAAAATTATAATATATATCATCAATGATGTGTGTTGTGTGATTTGTCACACGTTATTTTCTATTACTATCGATAAGTATAAATAATAAATAAGTAAATAAATAAATAAATACAACGCCATCTAGCTTCAAACCAAACTGAACTCGTGCTATGACAGGTAGATTGTTTGATAGAGTACTTATAAGTTTTTGTAAATACATTTATAGTGCCTGTAAGAAACACCGAAACTCTAAAACAAATATTTGCAGATTATACAAACATTTGATCTGACCCGAGAATCGAGCCCGAGACCTTAGGCACAGCAGTCGCATTCGTTACTATTTCGCCATCGAGATAGTGCAGACAGAATAAAATAGACACATTTAGGTAAAATTAGGCAGATGTGTTACTTTTTATGGCATTAAGTGCAAATGAGCAACCGAATCATACGAGTGTGCACCGCTAGTCACTTGCAACTAAGGCCACGGTCTCGAAATTAGCGGACGCGTGCCGGTGGCGGTGCAGGCGACGCAGTAAACGGTGCGGAAATGTAACTAGCTAAGCTAGCTACTCTCTGCGCATATAAATCTATGCATCAGAACGCACCTCTGCCCTTGCTGCTACTTCACGAGTCACGAGTACATTGCTAATATCACCCCTTGATTTACATATTTATATATATTGAATTATACATTACTCCCTTGTTAAAATTCAAATGATTGCATTGTACAACATAGATTTTTTGTGTAGATGTGGTGTCACTCTAGTCGAGTCGTACTTCACGCGGTCAGTACGGAAACGTTAAAATATTTATAAGAGTTTAAAGTTCCTTATTGTTAAGCAACAATAATATAAAATATGTAAATTTTCCACGCAAATTAATCAATTTAAACATGCATTACTTTTACATTATATGCAAGTTTTATAATTAACAACTAACACATAAGTTTCTAATTTCTTTCCTTTGTCTTCTCCTTTTATTATCATGTTATTTTTATTCGACAACAGCTCAGTCGAAAGGATGGGTAATGATTTTGGTAGTCTATGTATGTATGTTACACCGTAGCTTGTTGACTAATGAACCGGTTGTAATGATTAAGGTATTAATAGATTTGTAATAATCTAGATGACAGTATGTCAAAAAAAATATCAAAATTTTATGTAACACAATTTAAGCCTCAGATTTTAACCTCGAAAAAAAAAAATAAGTGAGATAATCATCACGATTTTAGTCATCAAAGGAAAGGTCTTAGTGAGCATTTTACAAATATGTGCATAAATTATAAATTAGGTTTAAAATGTGGCCGTACATTGAGCGTGATCCAGCCGTTTCAGTTAGTTAATCGTTTAAAAAAATACTCTTTTCTACAATACCAAGATGTAGACATTGCACGGCTAACATATATGCTCGATCGGGAAATGGAAAAAATATTTTAAAACCCCGACTCTGTAAGAAAGGAGTCAAGAAACAAGAAAATAGGTCATTTAGAAATCTAGAAATGCATAAATACAAAAATGGTCAAGGTCGAGCCCTGGTCGCACCTACTGTATGCTTATTATGATTATGTGGGTGCTAGGAACACCTGCATCAAGCAGGCATGATATTTACATTCTTCTTCTTCAGTCTTTTAAATTTATTACTTTACCACCTTACGTACTTTACAAATCTAGTGTCTTTTGTTGTACGCGTTAAGATGGCCATTCAACCACTGAACCCACAAGCGTAGTTTTATTAACATGTATATACTTTCATCTTCTCATTTTTTATCAAAAATAACACTTTTAATTTACTACAATTAATTGAATATTGCCTGTTAAAAAATTTTTAATGGAAGAAGTAAGGTGAGAGGTGACAGAGCACTAGCACAAACAGTACAGTATTAATATTGTTAATGTAAAGGAAATTAAAAAAGAACGCGGTGGTTATTTATGTATTGCCATGTCAATTTGTTTATAACAATACAAATTATTAATTCTCTACGCAAAAAAATTATCACACGACAAACATAAACTAAAAACAGATATGCAAAAAATACATTAC
This sequence comes from Hypercompe scribonia, assembly GCA_949316085.1. Taxonomy (NCBI): domain Eukaryota; kingdom Metazoa; phylum Arthropoda; class Insecta; order Lepidoptera; family Erebidae; genus Hypercompe; species Hypercompe scribonia. The sequence continues at coordinate 3,058,791 of OX438981.1, forward strand.
ACTTATTTCTATTTTATATTAAACTACATTTTACAACACTAAATGTGCTTTCAGTACTATAAAATCCAAAAACGTTGGCTAACTGAGATTTCATTTTCATTCAGTCTGCACCAGGTTATGGCTTTTTGGAATGGAAAATTACATTTTTCTGTTTGTTCCGCCAAAGCGACCCTATTCTGCCTGGTGATAGGCATGAATAGGCTCCAATAGTTGTGTTCACCATACCTATTGTTAATGCAGTATGTTGATGCATATTATAGCGGCCTATTGAGATATATGCAGCCACACATGCAGACATGGCAGTCATCGTGGGAGTGTAAGGCTCACACACTTATCACAATACCTGTCACCCCTATTCAGTAAAAGAACGAATTCTTACCAGAAAGGCTGATTCGAGCAATGAGGGTCTAGGAACGGCGGCAGCTTCTGACATCCAGGTCCTCTTTAGAGTAAGGTGCCTGAGGCCGGCTGTCAGGGCGGGTTTCAGTGGAAACATCTGGCTCCTATATCCTTTAGGAACCAGATTTTCGATGAAATTTGTAAAAAAATTTATAATTTATTATTTTGACAGAGTAATCTGTCAACAAAAAAAAAGAAATATGTCCTATTTTTCGGGGACCTTTATAGGGATTAGACACAAAAAAACACCTAAACTCAGAACAAGAATTTGTGGATCATACAAAGTATTATCCCATGTGAGTGTACAGCGTATCCCACAACTTCCAGCGTAGCAGGAGGTGGCGTGTAAACTGCCTCTATTACTGCACTACTTGTGCTGTCATACAAAATATATAAAGGGAATGTTTGTACATTCTTGATTTGTTCACAAAAATCTGGTGTTACAGTTATTGAATTATGTCAGAAAAGCCGCGAAATATATCAATCAACCGAGAGATGACTTCTGAAACTTCAATTATATCAGGTGAAGAGGTGGTTATTAGTGGCATAGCGGGTGTATTCCCGAAGTCAGATACGGTTTTAGAATTGAAGGCTAATCTGTTCAATCAGGTAATTTATAAATTTACTTTCAGAATATGCATATGAGACTGTAGAGTATTTTATATTTATTGTATATTGTACATTGCATATGTATAAGTAGAATATCTAAAACATAACATTAAGCACCACTACCGATAATTTAATTTTTGTGTCATGGAGTTAATTAATAAATAATTCATGTAGTATTTTTTCTACTTTGAGATCAAAACCAACTTTCGAAAGGACTTCAAAATTATTTTGAATTTTTGTCCATACATTTGTGCTTCAATTCAAGGTACTCGTTCATACTTTTGTCTGATTAAAACTTATTTTAAGTGAATATAATTTCCAGATAGATATGGTGGAAGAAATAAACTACGATACCATAAAACATCCTAATTTACCAAAACATGTGGGAAAAATAAACAATTTGGATAAATTTGACGCCCAATTCTTCAGGGTAACTCATTGGCAAGCTGATTCATTAGATCCTTTATGCAGAAAAGTTATGGAATGCGCTTTTAGTGCGATCTACGACTCCGGTAAGTTTGATAAATATTTAGCCTTCTACTTAATATTAACAGCGATATTTAAACCTCTCTTTTTTATAGGTACTAATCCTCTTTCATTAAGTGGCACCAAGTTAGGTGTATTCGTTGGTTCATCTTATTCTGATGCATGGCAATCAAATGTATACGACACTTTTAAAAAGAACAATTTTGTTATCAGTGGGTAAGTTTACTTTTACCGAACAGATTTTGTGAAAAAGTTTTCAATTTTTTTTCTATGTTTTCAAGCAATTTCTCCGTCAATTTTGAGTTAATTTTCTAAAACATATTTTTCATTAAAATAGTATATTTTCGAGATGCTCGAGGTATATCGAGGTTGCGTGTAACCAAGTCAAGCTCTGGTAATGGATTTCTAGAGACATTAAAGAAAACCTACAAACTTGATGGTACCAACGTTAACTTTACTATTACTTTAACTAAATGTAAAGAAATCCTTTAGTTTTATTTTTTTTTACTAATTTTAATTACTGGTCATGATTTAATTTGTTCATTTAATCGTGCTACAGAATCTGCAAAGCAATGCTCGCTAATAGGATTTCGTATTGGATAGACAGTAAAGGTCCATCGGTTGCTATTGACCAAGGCTGTGCTAGTTCAATGGTTTGTTTGGAACTAGCATATAACAGCATAAAACGTGGTGAGTGTGAAGCTGCCCTAGTGGGAGGATGTAATGCTTGTATTCATCCAGGCTTATCATTAAATTTAAAATGGTAAGTGATTCAAAAATTTCAATTAAACTTAGGCAGCGTAATTGACACTGAAAAAACAATATATATTGTACTTTTTTGAAAGGTGCTTTGATTAAAAAAAATATTAAGTCATGACAAATTCAGTTTCAAATTCCTCTTACAGCGCTGGCCATTTATGTTTAGATGGTAAAACAAAATGTTTTGACAAAAAAGGCGACGGATATGTAAGGTCTGAGGCTATAAGTTTATTATTTCTACAAAAAGCTAAAGATGCTAAAAGGTATGTGTTATGTATTACTGTAAAATTATGTATTAAATTTTAAGCAATCAATTTGTTATTGTCTTTTCAGACTGTATATTAATACAATTTGAATGTTCTATATTATCTTGTATGTTATAATTAACTTTAATTATTTAAATTTCTAAATTAAAATTTTATGGCAATTGTAATTAAGTCTCTGGGTATTTCAAAGTAATTTCACCAAATACTTTCCAGAATTTATACAGAAGTTTATCACATAAAAGGAAAGTACTTTACTGAATCTGATGATTTACTAAATATTCCTAAATCTAAAAATATTGAGCAATTCCTGCAAGAATTTTATTCTGAAGTAACTGTTTCTCCATCAGAAGTCGAATATGTGGAAGCTAACGGACTAGGTATTTTTTATAAATAAAATAATGTTTATTGACTTTAGGTTTACATAATTATAATATGTACGAATTACTTTAACCATTTTTCTCATCAGGTATTGCTGAAGCGGATAGAAATGAACTGAATGCTATTGGCAGACATTTTGCAAAAACACATTCTATTAAAGTGGGTTGTATTAAATCGAACATGGGACACACTGAAGGTGCTAGCGGCGTTTGTGCTGTAACTAAGGTGTATTATTAAATAATTTTAATAATAAATACCTCCCAGTAGTTGAACATTGAACATTAAAAGTTTACTTTAAACGATTCAAGTTGGTCATAAGATCCGTTCTAGCTCGATACAGGGTATACTCATTGATTGCAACAAATTATTACAGTTGCATTAGAGATGTAACAAATAAGATAACAAACCATAGCATACTAAAAGCTAGACTATACTACATCTTGTTATTGTATTCTGAAATCATTCTAATCACGATATCTCTGAAAGTCATAAAAAGTACGTTATTTCAGGGTAAAATAAGTACTAACAAAATATCACGTATGTTAATCACTTCCAGTTCCACTTGTCTACTAAGACATTCTAAAGTTTTAACTTTTTCTCTATCTTCTAAAGATATCTATTATATCTATAACTCAAGGAATCACAATTTTATTTTAGTTATGCCTAGCTTATCATGAAGGCAAGTTACCAGGAAATTTACATTATGATGATCCTCTGGAAAACGTACCTTCTGTTCGTGATGGAAGACTCCAAGTAGTTACAAGTACCACTCCATTCAACAGGGGATTTACTGCACTTAATTGCTTTTCCTATACTGGTGCTAATTACCATTGTCTTTTCAAAGGACATTTTATACCACATAAGGTAAAAACAATTCATACGTTATTTTTAAAGAGTTATTAATCAAAAGAAATAATAATAATAATATTTCAGGAAATTAGAAAATATGAATCCAAGATTCCACGTCTAATTTTGCTATCGGGCAGAGAAGAAAATGGTTTGAACAAAGTAATGGACAGGTTAATCAATCAACCAATTAACCCTGAACAAATTTCATTACTCCACAATATCTACAAAACTAACATCTCTTCACATACGGGGCGTAGTTATCTTCTACTTGGTAAATTTTATCTATAACATTTAAAACAATTAATATGACACGTATCATTAGTCATGCAGATTTTTATTGCTATGTGCTATTTAAAAGTAGTGCTGTTAAACTTTATGATCATTATCCACTGCAGTGGCACGCCCCGGCGAACGAAATTTGCACAAGTGGCAGAGGTCACGTGGCCCTAGTACGAGCTGCGCGACCTTTCCTCGAGAAAGCAAGATTTCTCCTATTTTTTCTTAGAAAACTGTTTATTGTTATACTTTTTTGAAAGGAGAAATTAATTTTCTAGCAATCTCCACTATAATAATGCAGTTCTACTAAATAATGAATTTGCTAAACTGAGATTAATCATGAATCAATCAAATAAACCCAGATTGGTTTAGCAAAATGAGGATTATGAAATAATAAAACACCAATTTAAGTTTATTTTCTATTTTACTCTGAGTAGATTACATACCTGATATAATGCAAATAAATTAGATACACATTTAGACTAAAATATAAATAATACAAGCATTTGAAAACCAAGGAAATTTTCAAACCACGCATAAGCATGCTAAATTGTAAGTCAGGTTACGAATGGATTTAAAAAATGAATATGGGCTCTAGCGGCCTGATTTATGTGTATATACAAAGTATAATTCTTTATTACAACGCATTTAAAATCGTAGGAGATATGGTTATATAATTACAAAGCTGTGAACCAAAAAGTAATTAACTCAAAATTGACGCGAAAAAACATGACTTTTAAATAAATCACTTTTTTGATGAAAACTTGTTTTTTAAGATTGTAGGTTCAAAACACAATAATTAAACAATATTTGGAATACACTAATTTTAATAAATACATACATTTTCATACAAAAACAATAAATATTTGTTACAACTAATTGCTAAATTTTGCCCATATAATTCCATAGTCGGGATAGGATAATATGGATAAGCCAACGTACGCCACTTACCTATGCCTTATGGAATGGCACGAAACATTTGAATGGGCAGAGTGGTACGTTAATCGTACGTACGTCAAAAATCTAGCAAGTAAATTAAAAAAAATACAAAAGTTGCACGTTGCATAAAAAAAATGATAAACAAAACAAAAACAAAAGATATTGGCATATCCATGATAGTCAAAGGTGCCATGCCACTTGACCGTTGCCATGACGACGTCTAACGTACCTGGGTGGCAGGGAACCGTATTTCGGTTTGGAACGCGCGAGGTTTTTGTAAATGATTATTGCAAGATATTTAAATATATTTTTGCCTTGCACTGAATGAAAACAGACAAAACAAAAGTTAGAAAAGATGTTGTATAGTGTAAATTGCGAACAAAGTCATAAAATAGTGTTTAAAACCTTCATGTAGTAGTACGACTTCAAACTTATCAAATGCATGTTCTCAGATAATGCGGTAATTAATCATATTTACACACAAACATGGAAATAAAACATTATCACAACAAACATAATTACTTTTTTCACTTATCTTGTTAAAATCACGAGATATCAACAACTATTTAATACAATTACGACTGCTAACGCACGAACACAAATTCCATATAGAACACTTGACGCGGACTGAGATTAAGAGGATGTTTACAAAGCAAAAATATGCTATACGAGGGAGGTGTTGAGTATCTATATGTAGCTTGCTCCTTTCTGAAGCGATTGCAATAGAGTAAAGTGAGATAGAACTAATAGTCAAAGACTAAAGGACCATAATGTATCGCTCGGTCCCGTGCAAAACAATCGACCGAATTTCGGTTGCTTGCCAAGTAACTAGAACAACCGGATAACGGTCGCGTGCCACTGCAGTGGTTATATGATTTCATTAGTAATTTTAGGTCAGTCAAAGATTTAATTATCAATAGCGATGTCAATAGTCTTTTTATTAAACAGATGCAACCGAGGAAGGGGAAAGTAAACGCTTGGCACAAAGTTTTCAATTATATTCTGGTACAAGCCGACCAGTATGGTTCCTATACAGTGGCATGGGGTCTCAGTGGTGCGGTATGGGTACGGAGTTAATGAAAATACCCATTTTTGCTGCGGCTATTGAGCGGTAAAAGTCCAGTAGAAAATGATCATTACTTTAGAACTCATTCATTAAATTGCATATTAATTCTATTGAACTTTTATTTCAGGTGTCGAGTGACGTTAGAACCATTGGGTGTCGATATAATAAAAATTATTACCGAATTAGATAAATCTATGTTTGATGATATAACAAACTCGATGCTTGCTATTATTTCCATACAAATTGGTCTTACTGATGTACTCAGAGCCCTTGGAATTGTTGCTGATAATTATATAGGTACATATTTAAATTAAACGGTAAGAAAACATTTTTTGTTTCAATTACTTTAAACTTAATTATTATTATAGGACATAGTTTAGGCGAACTGGGTTGTGCTTACGCTGACGGTTGTTTAACAGTTGAAGAAACTATATTAATATCCTATTATAGAGGAATAGTTTCAGATAATATGCCACTTATTCATGGCTCAATGGCTGCTATTGGTCTGGGATATAAACAAGTAAGAATTTTTAAATATTTTGTGTTCTTAGTAAATATTTCTATGTTTTCTATATAACTATTTTCAGGTACTCCCTCTGTGTCCGCCAGAAATTGATGTAGCTTGTCATAATAGTGAAAGTTCTTCGACAGTATCTGGACCTGCTGATAAAATGAGTAAATTTGTTTCTGACTTAGTCAGTCAAGGTATTTTTGCTAAACAAGTACCATGTTCAAACATAGCTTATCATTCTAGATATGTACATATCCTTGGTAAGTATTTCGATATGTATTTGTGCAGTGTCTTATATCCGTTAATCACTAAATACGCTTTTCAAATTTTAGCTCCGAAAATGCTTGCGAATCTTAAAAAGTTGATTCGAAATCCAAAGTTACGTAGTCAGAAGTGGATATCAACATTATTTTTAAAACAAGATTGGGAAAAAGAAACGGCTAAATATGCATCTGCCCAGTATTTTACAAGTGGCTTAATGGTATTTTTTTTAAGATATTATATATGACACGAATGTATATAGTTAAGTCTAATTTAACAATAATTTGAAATATAGAAATAGCTAAAATTAATTTGAATGTTGGAAAGGTAATTTTTTAAGTTTTCGTACATACTTTTGAGGCCTTTGTCCTTTTTTATTTATTAATAACCCTAGCAAATTAATTTATACAGTACAATGAATTACTTATTTTAATTTATTTTCAATATATTAAATTCAAATTTAATGAGTTTTACAGTTGCTATTCTAAAAAAAAATATTCTCTTCTTTATCAGCAATAACGTCTAGTAAGTAAACATACACTTATTGTTTATAGACATTCAATTTTATAGTAGTCTAAAAGTTTAGCGTCACTTAACGTTATTTATATTAAAAAAAGCGAAAATAAAAACTTAGTATACATCAATGAAGCAGTTGGTTGATACGAGTACTACTACAATTCTTACCAACCAGTTATATTTTTAGAACCCTGTGGTTTTTGAAGAGAATGCAGCAGAAATACCAGATAATGCAATCGTAATAGAAATAGCTCCACATGGTCTATTACAACCAATCATTAGAAGATCTCATAGTGAATGTACTCACATTTCTTTGACGAAGCGTAATTGTGCAAGTCCTATTAATTTCTTACTTGAAGCTGTTGGAAAGTAATTATTCTGTTTTTATATTTATTGTAGATTTTGGTACGTTAACTATAATTAATATGTATCTGGTATGGTGTCGGTCAGGTTTTCTTTAATTGTTCCAAATGTAACTGGCTTTTCATAGTGGCATTGAAGGTTCCAGTATATAGAAGATGCTTAATATGTAAATATTGCAGATTGTTTATGATGATCAAAATTTTAGATTGCACCAGGAAGGATTGAATCCCCAAATTGAAGTTCTGTATCCGAAAGTGGAATTTCCTGTTTCGACCTGTACACCGTTACTGTCACACTTAGTGGAATGGGAACACAGCACTAATTGGTAATGTTGTGTTCATTTCAATTTTAGTTTCATATCAGAAGTAAAGACATATCTTTACTAGTCTAGTTCTAGATAATAGTCTAGCTTATCTAATGTTGGAATTTCAACAAGTATTAAACTCTGGTTACTAAAACAATGTATGACTATTTAATCATATATCGCTACATGTATATCATATCGGCTTTGTCAATTGTTATGAACACTCAAAAAGTTATATCTTTTCGAGAGTTAAGTATGATAATAATTAGTTTGCATACTTTACATCCTAAATTAAGAAAAGAGTGTACTTAGATGATGAAGAGAGATATATGATGTGTGTCTTTGTAAACATACTTTTATTTATTTTTATTTACATATTTTCTCCAGGCCAGTAGTTACATGTAAAAAGAAAACAATGAAACTGGCTTGTGCTAAAGAAGTAGTTATTTCTCTTCACGATGACGACTACAAATTTATGAAAGGATACGCAAGGAATGGTAAATATATTAGATTTTAATGTTTCATGACAACTTATAGGACAATAATTGCACACAAGAACAATGCAGACGTTTACATAAATCTACCGAAACATCGATTTATTCAATTATAATTTCAAAAGAAATAGAAATTAGATTGTGTGGTAATAATCTCAATTCGTACAATTTGTGACCGAGATTATTTATACGGTGAAGGAAGAAAATGTTTTCTTTCTTTTCTTTGGGGACAAAGTCTGTCAAAACTAATCAATTTTATGCCACATCTGAGAAAGGTTTATTCGGCGTAAATACAAAAAAAATGATGGTTAAATATACTTTTCAATCATTTGGGATCGATAAACTGGGATTAGGGTTTCGAGTAAACGTACTATATTTGAACAACTAACTAAGCAACTGATCGATGCTTCTCACGACTAAAAGGCCGATCTTTTTCTAGCACAGAGAAATTAGCTTTTGCCATTCAATGTGACAATGTCGGTTTTTCGGGAACGCTACTGGTAGGGTGATGCAGATAATGAATGAATGTGAAAATGAATTAGTCGACGTTTATATATATATATATATATATATATATTATAAATATTTTTATTGCTTTTTTACTTTCTAGTATTTTACTTTAACCTTAAATCAAGTTGAAATTTATAAATTTGAATAACGTTATATATGAAAGTTTAATAGCACCTATGAAATATTAATTTTTTAAATTTACTCGAAAATAAATTATATTTTAGTGAACAATTAAAAGTGTTTTATCCCCTGTAGAATGAAATAAATGAATCTTAATCTTAATTATCTGTCTACTACAGAACAACGTTTTAAAGGCAACAAACCATCTAATAATAACTTGTTATTAAGTATTTACAATTATGAACTTCAAATACTAACTTATGGTCTTCTTATAAAAACAGTTGTCAATGTTTCAATTCAATACAAAGTTATAATTAATGGCAGCAGAAACAAATTAAATGGAGACTGTGTATTATTTCTTTGCATCTTCTCCCTAGCTCCTAAAATGAATTTGTAAGAGCAACTTAAACAATAAAATTTAGTTGTATAACTTTTATTATATATGTGAGCACTTTTTAAACCATTTCAGACATTTCAAAGAATTTATAGCGACTGATTAATTATAAAATTTCAGGTGTTTATGAATTCCCTGAGAGTGTGCTTTTAGTTTTAATTTGGAAGACTCTTGGAATGCGCAAGGGAAAACTGTACACGCACATGTCAGTATCGTTTAATGATATTATATTCCACAATCGATTAGAAATAGATCTTGAAGATGTTATTAGACTCAGAATTACCATGGAAAATGCAACAAACCGGTTTGAAGTAAGTTTAACAATAAACTTAAAAAATATGAGTAAGTTTAAATTTATTGATTAATGTTTCATGTTTTAGGTAACCAGTAGAGATCATCTTATAGTGTCTGGATTCATTATACCTGTAAAAAATGTTTATAACTGTACAGAAAATGATTTTGAAACTATCCCAGATAAAGTAACTCTTAAAGGCGATGTGCTTTATAAAATTTTGAACCAGAAAGGTTATAGCTATGGGTAAGAATTTAATAAAACTATAATTGCATGTTTTTTAATTACTATGATTGTGTCACTTAATTGCAAAAAACATTTAAATTGCATGAATAATTTTAAGTGTCATTACACTTTGAAGGTGTCTTAGTAGCATAAAATTTACCCATTTTTAAAGCACCAAAATTTATGTCGGACTGTTTCACTTGCAAAAATTTTCTATAGCGTTATTGTCTGATTGTTTAATCATTTTTGCCTTTATGATAGTCAACATGCAGTGTTTTATTTATTTCAGTGACGAATTTCAATGCATCCATTCTATCAACACTCAAACATATTCAGCTTACATAAAATGGAGTGGTGAGTGGGCAACGTTTCTTGATTCGTTGTTACAAGTGTATTTGTTTTCAAGAAATCACGATGGAATTTCTACACTGAAATTAATAAATAATTTAACTATACAAGTAGATGAACACAAAAAAGCTTTCAGAACAGTGCTAGACAATATGATGTGTTACAAATCAAAAATGTATTATTCAAATAGCATTAGGTAATTATTTTGTCAATTTTGGACAATTCATTAATTTAAAATTTTAATCAACAGTAAGGTGTGGTTTTTCCCAATAATTTTCAGGTGTGGTGGGATTCAAATTAATGGAGTTATTTTCAATGATAATATACAAGTAAAACCAATTCCTGATGTAATTCTCACAAAGAAATTTGTTCCAAACAACTTTGAAGGAAATATTGATGTGAGCTAAGTGCTATAAACTAAATAATTGTTTAATGTTTTGGACGTAAAACGTGTTGACTAAAAATTAATTAAACTTTCAGATAAATACAGCTATTTCTATGACTATGCAATTGGTTGCTGATAATGTAGATGACAATATAACGACAGTTATAGAAATGTTGACTTCTAAGTCTGAAAGTATAAAAAACATTCTTAAAGTGGCTGCAGAAAATAATCCATTCAATAACTACGAAATCAAAAGTTTAAACATTGACAAACAAATTATTTTAGAAGAACTTGAAATATCTACCAACAACTTATTTATGGCTTACAATAAAAGCATTCAAACTGGGGTAAGGTTACAAAATTCTCCTATATCCAATTTAATGCTGTATTAAATTAATATAAAAAATTTTTCACAGATGTTACACATTTTGATTGATTTAATAAAGAAAGGTGCATTTGTACTTACATTAGAGGAAAATATAAAATACATAGGAAAAAATGTAAACTACAATATAATAACACGAACACTGGTTGATAAAAATAAAGTTTTGGTATTGCTGAAGAAAAGAAACATTTGGAGTGAACAGAGCATTGTTTATATTCCAATTGATCGTGATGTTAAATTTACTTGGCTAAGACAAATATTAGATGAATTACAAAATGGGCAACGCTTAGTGCTAGTTTCTGAAAAGCAACCTGCTTGTGGACTATTAGGTAAAGAATATTATTGATTTTGTAAAAACGTTGTATTCTTATATCAGTTTCTTAAATAGACAGTTTTATTTCTAGGACTCATTAAATACTTAAGGCAAGATAAACAACACCAGATTCGGTTAGTGGTAGTAGAAGATTTTAATATGCCTTCATTCAATCTTGATAAAGCTTTCTATAAACAACAGTTGGAAAAAAATTTAGTAGTTAATGTATATAAAAAGGTTTGTAGAGTTGACTTATAACTGTAAGCTTCACATAAATGTTATTTTTTTTCTCTTTTTAATATAACAAATTTTTCAGGGACAATGGGGAAATTACTACTATGTACCCGAAGATAAAACGAAGTTGTTCATATCGATGGATGTATGTTTAACCAGTACTAGGTTTGATAACTTTGACAGTTTAATTTGGATGGAAAAACCCAAATCAACTGGAGCTGTTGCCAAGGTAAAATATAGTAATTTCAAGTTGATTGAGCTTATACTGATGAAAAAATTTGACATCTTTTACACTGTTAAGGGTATGACAGTTTTTACTGTCGAACTTTTGTTTGTTGTATTAACAAAATTCAATATTTGTGCACAGGTTCACTACGCAGGACCGTCATCAAGGGACTGCTTAAAGACAATTGGAAAAGTAACGGATAAAAATTCGTTGTTTGGTATGGACTTTAGTGGTACTAATTGCTAGTAAGTGCGTTAAATTATTTAGAAATCGAACGTCTCTCATATTTTAATAAGATATTTTAAGATATTATAAAAGTAATTTTAAAGAGTTTGTAAGTTTGCGCTGTAGTTAAAACTTAAGACTTTGTGGCTACGGGAGATTGTATTCAGTTTTCTAATGTAATAAAATTTAAATAAACAGCGGTGAAAGAGTAATGGGTTTGGTGCCTGATGGGGCCATCGGAACTACAATAAAGTTAGATAAAGCTATAGTCTGGCCTGTTCCGAGCCACTGGAGTCTGGAAGAAGCTGCTACAGTGCCACTTCCCTTTATCTACGCCTATTATTGTTTGGTACGAATGTTGTAATAAATTTATTTATTTTATTACAATTATTTCTATATTAAAGACGAATTTCAAACTTTCTCCACCTCCCCTAATGCTGGAGGACAGGATCCCTGAGTTACAAGTAAGAATAGGCGGTGGTAGTCACTTGCCATGAGTTGTTCCCACTTATTTTACTTATAGAGTAAAATGAGTGGGGACAGTTGAAAGTTTACATGTATACTGTGTGCTGTATATACGAGTATACTGTGGCATGAAAAAGTACACACAAGATTGCACTTTGAGCTCGAACTGATGCTTACTCACTTATTCGGTCGCATAAGCTAAATTATTTGCTCAAAGTTCTCGTTCGGTTTACACACATTCCTTTTTAATTAATGTAAAGATGGAATAGTGAGGAGTATTATTTTTTCTAAGTTTTCCGTTAATGGCAATAGACTTACTTATTAGTATACTACTTATTTTATTAGTTCATAAATTAACATTTTTTTGGTTAGAATGAAAGTATATAGTGAACCTTCTTCTATCTTTTCACAGATACCGACGTATGATCGTGAAATGAAATTGAGTTTAGCTAATGGAAACTTCTATAATATTAGGTTAAAATAATCAATTTTATTTTTTCTAACTGAAATTTCAGGTTGTAAAAGAGAAAATCAAAAAGAATCAGACAGTATTTGTGACAAGTGGCGCTGAACCTTTAGGTCAAGCTGTCATTTCAATTTGTCTTTCTTCAGGTATTAATGTATTTACATCAATTCGTGACCAAAGTGAATACATGTTTTTACTAAAGGTTTTTCCAGCTTTAAAAGGTATGTTGTTTATCGTTAAAGATGTTTCTTAAGAATTTAAAATGAATCATTAGAGTATCTACTTACAAATAACAATATACGTAACAGGAACTTTATTTATTAAATTTGTAGTAATTCATGGAGATTAAATATTAATATTTTTTTTATAGCACATCAATAAACATATGTCATATTTTAAAAAATTGTATCGTCTAGGAATATTTCCAGTAGATTGTTGAAAATAATAAAGAATTCTTTATAAACACAAATTTTGTGTATCTTAAAATATTATGTTATTATGTTATACGTTACTTCTGTGTTGACATTTATGGATACTTAATATTTTCTTACCAAATTTATTATATTTATGGATTTGTGACAAGTTCCATTATATGCATCAGATTTTAATAAATCGTATCTCAACATTATTTTTGATTGGTTTTGTAAGTATAGATTAGACTATAGTTCCTAAGAACAAAATTCTGATAAGAAAAAGAGTTACAAGTCATGCACACAGGTTTATGCAGTTCTACTTTGTAAACAGTTTTATTTTTGTGAATTCAGTTGAACAACGTGTATAATAGTTTCAGTGTCATTTAGAAATTGCCATTCATTTGATTCGTTCCTTGTTCAGTATTACCAATTCATGTTACTTTTGTTTTTAGGTGAAAATATTATTTACTCTGGGCACGAATCATTGATGGATAAAGTAAAGGAAAAGACTAATAACGTAGGGTGTAACCTTGTAATCAATTCCAGCACCGGTTATTTTCGGGAGGTAAGACGTTCTTCGTGTGGTGACGGATTAAGAATTAGGTATGGTCTCAAATGAAGTAAGGTGACGTAAGAGGCAACTAAGAGAACAAAGTATAGTATAGTAGGCCAAAACCTCCTTGCCAAGGAGAGGCCTATGTCTTGATAATTATTATCTTGATGTGATGGGTGATATTGATTGGGTGAGGATGGGTTTAGACCACAATTTTTTTTGAAAAGTTTTCCTATTCATACATTTTTATATTATTTTTATGTGTTACAGGCTGCTATGGAATGTGTAGCTTCCATTGGCCATTTTCTAGATGTGACTGAGACAGATATGCTTGAAAATGTGAACTTCGGCATGTGTTATTTAAACAAAGACAGGAGTTACAGAGTCGTGAATATTTCTACTGTATTTCGTTCTAATAATGAAAATGAAAGACAGGTATCTCGTTATCCAAACACCACTTTGTTTTACGAGTTGCATGATCAGTCTATCACAGTCTACTCCTGGACGTGGGCCTCTCTCATTGCATGCTAGTCTTACAGATTTCGGGTTTCTCGCATCCAACTACCAGCAACCTAATCTGAGCGCAGTGGTTAAGAACCCGTGGCCTCACATAGACTCCACACTGAATCGGCGGGCACAGTTACAACTGTCTCTCAGAAAGTCAATTCATATCTCTGCGCTCTTAAGACGATAGTCTTAAAAACTTCCTTCCTGCTAAAACCAAGGCCTCACTTATACAATCCATAATAGCGATGTATGTTATTTTGGCCTGAATTCAGACCTCAATAAACTAGACTGCCTGCTCAATTACTGCATTCGATTTTTTCTTGTCTCAACTCTTCATCGTTACCTGAATACGTCGTACTTCATTGCCGTTTCTAACATATGTTTCTGTCACAACTGAAGTCTTCAATCCACAAATAATTTACGCCTTCTATGCTCCCTTCAGACTTCCAATTTCGTCACTTATTCTTTCATTGTGCAGTCAATTCTGCTCTGGAATACTCTCCTTGCCGAAACCAGGATGTCTACAAACTGCCTAACATTCAAATCGAAAGTTCATGAACTTCTTCAGAATGATTTAGCAGTACAGTCCTAACTCTAGGCCCTCCCAGATTGTGTATCATACAATATTAAATTTAGGTATATGTATGTTCATATATACTGTGCATTGATTGTTTTTGTAGTAATAAGCTTATGTATATTAGTTATATTTAAAGTACATTTATAAGCTCGATAACTTTGTACCAACCGGATCTTATTTCTACTTCACCTGAAGGTCGACTCGTAGAGAATGCCTCATAGCATTAAGTCCGCCTTTGTACAAAAAGTACAATAAGTAACTTATGCACTGCTCATAATAAACTTATTACTAATCTTATTACTATACAAAAAAGTCAGTCAGCAGGGACTGTTAAAGGCTGTTGATAACATATTCCTGGCGTGACTTATTAGAGAAACGCCGATCATAAAATAGAATGTTTACGAATCTAAAGAGGTAAAATAAGATTGTCAAATTTATATTCTTACGTTTAAGGTTCTTTGGAAATTATTAGCTGATGGTATATTGACTGGAGCGGTACGTCCTCTAAGCCGAGTAATATTTTCACCGTTAGAAATACCCAGAGCATTTCATTTGGCTTCTTCGAAAATGCGTAAGGGAAGGGTTCTGGTAAAAATAGACGAATTAGCAACGTCGTCCTTAAAATTAAATGTCATTCCAAGGTATATAGCACATTTTGATATAATTTGATTTATTATTAGTCTTCAAAAATAAAAAAAAGAATTATTTTTCAGTTCGGACTTTTCGGAAGGTGCGCATATCATCGTGTGTGACAATGGTAGTTTAGCAATTAACTTAATTGACCACATAGTACACAGAGGTGCCAGAAATATTATTGTACATTCGAGAACGCGTAACGAATACTTACTGCATAAATTAAGGTAAGTTTAATTTTTAAAACGTATTTTATTGAACTTATTTTGACTAGCTTGTAAGTTGGTTTAGTGAATATTGATCCTGTAATTCACTTATAACTGATATGATCACGATATTTTTTTCTGTGTTTTAATGTCATTTACCAGTTACAATTATGTATGTTTTTGAATATATTAATTATGTTTGTCAGCACCTTGGTTAATATAGCACAAGTTTAGTCTAGCTTTGAGATCAGACTGCCGTGTGTGGGATATATAGGATATATATGTCTGAAGCCATATTAAAAAGACTCAACTACAGATGATGTTCTATAGCTATTCTAATTCTAGAGCTAAAAAGTGAAGAGTTGAAGATTCAATGCCTACGAAAAACTTCCGCTAAACACAAATCACTTAAGCAATAGATCATTTTACTTTCTGGTAGAAAAAAATATCTGGCTTTCTTAAAACAACAAATTTTTTTTTTCGTTTACCTATAATCAAAATAAACAAAAATTAGTATACTTCTTATTCTAAACGTTTATTTGTTTTGTATAATTCTAAGATGTTGGAAAGAAAGAAATATCAAAATAGAAATGGATTCGGCAAATCTTCAAACTAAAGATGATTGCAGCAAATTAATAAATACGGCAAAAAAACTTGGCTGTATAAAAAGCATTTTCATTGTTCACAATTACAAAGGAAACGTGCCCTGTCAAAACATTGAAAATGATTTTAAGTTAAGTTATCAAGAAACTTTTATGGTTACAGCTAATTTAGATGCTGTATCAAGGAATATCACTAGCTTAAGGTAAGTTAAATATTTTTGGATGATACATTATTATACTTTATTTCCTAGAACTTCAAACAAATTTAAGGTTATATCAATTTTTGTCTTCTCTTTCAGTTACTTCGTAGTAATCGGTATATGCTCACAAAATTTAGGTACAGAATATGCAATGTCAGCATGTGATAAAATTTGTGAAGCGCGCCGGAACATTGGTTTACCAGGTTTTATTTTAAGAACTATTGATTCAAATAAGGTATTTTATTTTTAATATTAGTTTTACATTTAACATACAGGATAAGATAGTAGAACCACGTTGATTGCACCACGTACAGGCTAGCTCGAGAGAGGCAGTACTATCTTCTTACAGAAGATCAACCTAAAGCGACAGCATTCGTGCTGTCGTATTTAGTTGGTGAGTGCGAGACTGGAGGCCCATTGATACAGGGGTGACAGTTATCGTGGTTAGTTTGGGAACCTTACTTTGCCACTATGACTCTCATGCCTTTTACATCCCCAAGCAGGGCGTGACAAAGTGTCTCAATAGGCCGCCATCTAGCAGGTCACCATACCACATTGTCTACATTCAAAACGAGTATGGTGACTAGAACTCTTGGATTTTATTCATACTTTCTATCAAGCAGGGTAAAGTCACTTTGGCAGTCTCTTAAAATAAAAAATATAAAAAAATAGTAAAATATATACCGTCGGTTTTAACTTACCAACATTGTATGATTATTGAATTGCCAATGTTGTCTTTATTTTAATTACTAGAGGAAAATAATATTAACTGTATATCACTATACATTCATTCGTTATTTCCGACATTGAAATCTACATGAAGAGATATAGATGAGATAGATGCAGCTACGAGATATGAGGTCTATTTCATCGCGTGATTTGATTTCCCTTTACATTTCCAAATAAAAAATATTTATGTACTCGCTACTTAAGTCATCGCTCATATGATGTTGTATGAAATAAATTTTTGTACGAATTGTAACAATTAGTAGAATTACGAGTTCATCTGTAACACAGTTGAAATTTCACTGTATGTGAAACTCGTCTTTTTGTTCTAGTTTATACGAAACAGCAGTAACTGGCCTCCAAATACTGATATCCTATCCTTGTTCTATACCCTGGATATGGGTTTGAAACTCAATTATGAGAATATACTAACATATAATTTGAACAAAAAGAATGTAAATAGTTTTAATACGACTGGAGTTTTGGGTAAGTTTCTTGCAAAGTCATGTGAAACAATTGAATACATGTAGTATATTCAAAATAAAATATCTTTTTTAAACAGGATTAAATGAAATCGACATTACCGATCATAATTTGCCATTGGAGAAACTTAATGTCAGCAATTTCGATATCGAAAAAATAAGATTGGAACTCAAACCGATCTCATACCCTTCTGAAGATATACTAAAGCTAACCCCTATAAAGTAAGTGCATCAAAATAAATAAGGTTTTTTATAAAGATACAATTATTTTATAACTTTAATTTAATTTATATTATTAATAATAATTTAATTTAATTTAATTTTTAGACTCCTAAAACTATGGAATAAAGTGAAAGGACATGGTTTAAGTCAAAAGGGTCTTGGAGTTTTTTACAATTATTTAGATACAAATGAATGTAATTTTATGGATTTGTTTGTACCAATGAAGACTCTGATACCAAATTATGAGGTACATAATATATTTAAAAGTAAAAAAAAACGACATGGGCAAACAACTACTAAAAAAATATTTTTTCAGGATTATGGTTACATGGATCGTTCCAAATGTCATTTAATAATAATACCAGGTTTTGACGGATATTCACATACATTATCTTCTGTAGCAGAACGTTTAAAAATTTCAACTGTCACTTTGCAGTTAGGGCCTGATCTTATTTTTGAAAACATACCCGAGATGGCTAAATATTTGGCTGATGTATGTATTGTTACAATATTTCTTACTTGAACGGAATTTGGTTGATGGTTTTATTAATGACTTATTTAATTATTTACAGCAAATCAAGTTAAATTTTGAAATATCGTCGATATTTTATATATTGGCATACTCATTTGGAGTGAATATATCCTTAGAGGTTGCAAAAATTCTTGAAACTGAAGGTAATAATTTTCTTTGTGGTAGATATTTTAAGAAAACCAAGATTCTCAGTTTCTAACCTATTTATTAAAAAAGGAGGAATCTCGTAACCATTTTATGTTTCTTGTTTCATGGAAATTAATAATTAGTTAAAGATTATTTCAATTGAATCCTGTTTTTAATTGAAAATTTTTTTACTTTAGTTTGGTCCAACTAAAATTTTAAGAACGCTTTCATTTGCACATAAGAGTGATATATTATAGCGTTAATGGTAGTGAAAATGTTTTAAAAAAGCACCAACTTTTAGGTGTGGACTCAAACAATGTAATTGTATCACCCAATAGTGGATGTTTTATAATAGGCGTAGATTCTGTAACCAGTAGGTAGATTATTACGAGTAAGAACTTATTCTAAAATTATTTTCATTTGCATTTATTTTTTCACATTTGTCTCCACCTGGGCTTTTCCAACAGACGCAATCGTGTTTTTCATCTTAAATGTATTTTGATTACAGGACGAACTGGTATCATTTACTGTTTAGATAGTAGCCCTGATGCCTTAAAATCACAACTAATTGCATGTTTAGGCAACGTACCCGATGTACAATTACAAAATATGATTTTGGCACACATGTGCTACCTAATGACTGGGCAGAAAAGTATTAAACTACATAAAGTTTTACAAATGCATTTACATGATAATTGGTCTGTCAAAGTGGACATTTGTATGCGTCATTTTCAAGGAATGGTTGAGTATTCTTTTGATTTCCAAAAATTTGTGTTGGAATCAGCATATAACCGTATTATATTGGCAAAAACTTATGAATGTAACTTCAAACTGAAATCAGAGCTAATACTCATAAAAGGAATTCGTAATCCCAAAGTGGAGGGGCTTGATGAAAATTACAATTTGTCTAAATACACAGAAAGTTCTGTAAGAGTATTTCCTATAGAATCAGACCATACAACAGCTCCATACAACAGTAGAGTATCGAAAATTATAAATAAAATATTAGATCCCTTTGTGCTACAAGACTTTAACCAAGAAAACCTTTGCGAGTTTTACCATACGGAATAGCACAAAAAATATTAGTAAAAATGTTATTAGTCGTCTATTTCACGATTATCACTGTTCATTGGACTTTTATTATCCATTATTCTAACTATTTCTGAAAATCAAAACAGAAATTGAAGATCGTTTTGCAAAATATGGATTTGCCGAAATGAATGTGAAAATTTTAGTCCGTGCTTGGATGATAGTTAATCCGCATCGAAATTCCAACATTGTATTTTGAAACTCAAGAAAATGTATTCTATAGTTGTCGTGTCAATAATAATAGACTGATCAACGTCATTTAAAATTCGAAAGGAGAATTTTTTTACAAAGTTCACTAAATATATTATGGTCTGTCTAAAATCTATTGGCATTGGTGTAAAACCAAATAACGTCCTTATTTCAAGCCAAGGTCAGAGCTAATATATATCAAAGGAATCCTTTGTCTCAGGAGGGACGCAAACGTGACCAAGCACACTATTAGTACTTCGTAGTATTTTCGAGAATCAAATCGCACATCGAATTTATATACTTGCAGAAATATAATATGATACGTCAATACTCTTTTTACGCTGTTATAAGATTTAATAAATAGATAAAAGAAGTTTGTGAATTCGATTGTATACAATAAAAATATGGAATATATGTTACGAGTTTTTTTAAACCAATCATCATAAATACCCTTTAAAAATCCACTGCTAGACATAGATTCCTCCTAAGAAAGAAGTTTTTGTCATAATACTATAACACTGGCCGGATTAATTGTTATCAGGCGTAGTTGGCTGTTGTTGGCAAGTGTTGTTGAAATTCAATTTCCATGTAAGTAAAAAAAACACTAATCATATAAAAATTGAAAAGTCAATATATGTACATATAACTACAGCAATAAATTTAATATGTCACTTTCCAACACAACAAACGTAAATGTGGGAGTGAGCGGTATTAAGTCCAAACAAATTTGACACTTAAATAACCAGTCTAAAACTGTATGGTAATCCTTTTCACATGGATTTGTATTTTTTTATTTTTTTATTTGTCTTTATTGTAAATACACAAGTAAAACAAAAACAAAAGTTTATACATAAGTAACACATTATAAGGAGAATATTTAAAGGTCAATAGATTCATACACACGTACACACCCAGTTTCATTACATGTATACTAATACACATACATACACCTACACAAATATATAAACATACTGAACTACACACTAAACTACACTAGAATATATATATATATGTGGCCCACCCTGTATATATCAAAAATTTGTTAACATTTGATAACATCTTGTGCAGACAAATGTCACGCAGAGCGCGAGGAGGTGTCTGAGCGCTAGCTTGTTTCTCAGATATTCTGTCGCAATGGATTGCTTTACGAGGCCGTAGCACGTTTATTGTGTAAAATTATTTTATTTAAAGAACAGTTCGCTTATTACTGTTAGACGTTTATTTCACGTTGAAGACGATTTAAACGGCTTTAATCAGTGTCCGAGTGCTCCTTTTATAAAGCAATGGGTGTAGAAGTTTGAAGTAACGGGACCTACGCCAAATGCGAAGCAAACTAAAGGCCCATAGGCTCCTTAGACTGAAGAAAATGTGCAGCTAGTTGCCGTTACTTTTTGATGTAATCCAGATTTATAATAATAATAATAAAAGCCTTTATTCGCTGACCGTATTACACATTTCAACTTACATACTACTTATGAAATATTACACTTAAATCTCACTTCTTAATTATACAAGTATATATACATTTTTTCTTTCTTTTAGCAACCACTTAGTCAGGTTGTCTTCCGACATAGGCCTCCCCCAGTTCCTTCCATTTATCTCTATCTCGAGCTATCCTTCTCCACCCTTTCGGCAGATCATCCTTCCATTTTTTGATTTGACGTCCTTTTCGTCTTTTCCCATTTCTAGGGTACCAGTCCATAACCTCCTTCGTCCATTTTTTTCCATGAGCTGTCCTCATTATATGACCAGTCCAGTTCCATTTAAGTCTTCTGATTTTTTGTAATATATCAGTCACCCTTGTTCTTTCTCTTATTTTTAAAGTTTCCCACCGGTCTCGTAATCTTAGATTAAGCATGCTTCGCTCCATACTGCGTTGACAAACTAAAAGTTTTTTGTTGTTTTTACTCGTAGCAGGCCAAGATTAACATCCATAAGTAAGACATGGGAGGATACAAACGTTGTATAATTTTCTTTTTACAGCCATTGGTAATGTTTCGTCTTTAAATATATCTATTAATGACCAGTACCTCTTCCAAATATTGCTTATTCTTCTATTTACTTCTTTGGAATGTTGGTCCTTAGTTGATATAATTTTTCCTAAATAAATATATTCGTCTACATAATCTATCCCTTCTTGTCCTATTCTTATATTTTATTTCGGTCCGTTTGTCATTATTTTTGTCTTCATTGGGTTCATAGTTAGACCTGCTTTCCTGCTTTTGTAGTCTAGTTGTTGTAGCATAATTTATAATATATCTGGTGTCTTTGCGAATATCACAATGTCGTCAGCAAATCTTAGGTGATTTAAATTTGATCCGTTAATATTAATACCGAGATTTTCCCAGTTTAGGCATCTGAATATATTTTCTAACACTGCTGTAAAAAGTTTTGGGGAAAGTGAATCTCCTTGTCTAACGCCTCTTTGCACATTGAATTCTTCACCTTGTTTTTCAAGTCGGACCGTTGCTGTTGTGTTTTTATATAATTATTTTATGATTTGTGTGTATTTTCTTTGTATAGCCTGATTATCTAGCTTTTCCATATATATTCATGACTTAGAGAATCGAAGGCCTTGTTGTAGTCGACAAATGCCACATAATATAGCTGCCGATTCATTGTGTTTTTCTATGATTTGCTTTACGACGTAAATGTGATCGATAGTAGAATAGTCGGCACGAAATCCAGCTTGTTCTCTTGGTTGGTTTTCATCTAGTTGTTTTGTTATTTACCCAAATATTATTTTTGAAAACACTTTGTATATATTGACATTAAAGAAATTGGTCTGCAGTTATTTATTTCATTTTTATTTCCTTTTTTGTGTAATAGGAAAATTGTAGATTTCGTCCATTGCCTAGGTATTTGTTCTTTAACCATTATTTTATTAAATATATACGTTATATACTTGGATGTCGTAGTTAAAGAGCCTTTTAGTACTTCGTTCAAGACCTTATCGTCTCCAGGTGATGTCCCACTTTTCTGTGTTTTTATAGCTTTTATAACTTCAGATTCTAAAATAACAGGTATTCCTTTTTTATAAGCCTCACTTTCTGTCTCTGCTGGAGCTGTATCATTTATTTTAGTGTATAACTTTTTATAGAATTTTGGTGCTACTTTGGCTATTGATGATCTCTTCATCGTTAATTTTTAATTTTTTTTTTGTTTTTGGTTTTCATGTTGGGTATCCATTGTGTGTATTCTCTTAGTTGTTTTAAACCTTTCTTGACTCCACCTATTTTCTCTATTTGTTCTCTCAGTACTCTCAGTTTCTCTGCTTTCCTGTGTTTCTTTATTGATGTTTGTATTTTTTTACTAATACTTGAGATGTTTTGTTTGTTGTCTTTTCGTTTATCTAACATTTTATATCTTTCTTCCATTAGATTTAGAGCTTCTTTTCCTAATTTGTTACTCTTCTCTTTCCTATATCTCGATTTATTAAGATCTATTAGCTCTTTTTCTAGAATATCATTCTTTGTCTGCAGTGTCTTGCTTTTTTCAATTTTTTCTAATCTGTTTCCCAAAATCGTTTAGGACATTTTGTAGTATAGGCGCGATGTGATTGTAATATTTTTTGTTGCGTGAATAATATGTTTTCTTGATTTTACGTTCCTGTATTGCATAACTCCTCTTATCATTCTATGATCGGTGTTAAAATTTAACTTATTCACTACATCTACGTCCGTGAATATCTGTTTTTTTCTTGTGAGTATGAAATCAATTTCACTTTTATCTCTACCACTTGGAGACATCCACGTCCACTTTCTAGAATTTCTTTTTTTTTAAGAAACTATTAATTATTTTGAGATTATTTGCAAAAGCGAAATCTAAGAGTCTGTGTCCGTTGTCGTTTCTGACACCACTACTGTACTCGCCTAAGACGAATTCGTCTTTACTTGATTGTCTGCCCACCTTTGCATTAAAATCTCCCATTACGATTATATTTTTGTTCTTCTTTTGCATTAACTCTGCTAGATCTTTATAAAATTTATTCTTTGCTAATTTTGTGTCTTGTTCTCTGGGTGTATGAACTTGTATAATTGTCATTGGTTGTTTGAATTTTGGTAACTGTATATTAAGCACGGCGATTGTACCTGATAGTCCTTGGAAGTTAATTATTTTCTCTTTCAGATATTTTTTCACTAAGAATCCCATTCCATACAGTCCTTGAGTTTCACCATAGAAATAAAAATGTACTCGTTGTATTCTCTTATCTCTTCTCCTATTCTCCTTACTTCACATATACCAATGACATCCTACTTTATAGATCTTATGGCCTCTTCCAATTCTTCTAATTTACTATTTGTCATTAGCGTTCTGACGTTTAACGTTGCTATATATATTTTATTCAAATATCTGTTTTGGTGTAAGGATGTATTTCATCGGGAGTGGGGGGGTTGAGGGTGGCGGTCTAGCAACCCCACGGGGACCAGCCGGATTGGGGTTGTCCTGTCTCTGGTTGCTATTATTCAGTTGCTATTTAGATTGATTTGATGTGTTAGTCTCATCAATTCGAATGCGTCTCTTCTGTTTCCCTTTATAGCTGTATTGTTGCTCACTGTTTTCTGGGCTTGATTTTGGTTTTCAGTTGAAGTTAATTGATCTCTTTTCCTTTTTTCTTTGTTTTGGTTTCCTTCTCTTACTACCAATTGATCATATGCAGTGTTTCCTTTTGAACGTTCTTCTATTAGTTTCGTTTTTAGTTCTCTCCTTTTCTCTAATACTTCTTTACAAAAATCTTCAGTAACGTTTTTTAAGTTTTTTTTTAATTTTAATATCTCACTCCTCTTCCAACTATTTGCAAAAGTAATAAGAATCGGCCTCACTTTGTTGTCTTTGTTTAAGCCGATACGGTGAATCTTTGATACATCGTTTACTTCCAAGTTGATTTTCAGATCTTCTTTAAAAATTTCCTGTATGCACTGTAGCAACTGTAACGGAGAACTGTCTTTCTCTTCTAGACCTAAAAATAAAATATTATTTTTCCTTTTTTCTTTTTCTAAATTTTTGATTTTCTTTTCCAGTGTTTCTACTTTAACTTTCATCATTTTGTTATCTTCTATTAGTAGTTCCAGCTTCTCATTCATTTTTTCGAATATAATATTTGTTTGTTTTTCCATTTCTATTTTCATTTGGTCGAAAAGTATTTTGAATTGTCTTTTGAATTGTCCCTCCATTTTTGTGTTCTTGTACTGGTAACACTGACGAGTATGACGTAGGTTGTTAATGTTGACGTTCAATATCAATTGAGTGAAATTGAACGTTACTGTGTGTCACTAATAGCCGACGTTTCTTCTACCCTCACAATATCGAATTAATGACGACTACACAAATGATCAATTCTACGTTATTTCCACGATATTTATTCACTGTTTTATTTCGAAAATATACTAGACTACTTAATATTTTCGTTCACTGCAGCAGTTTTCACAGCGACACCAATAAACTATTGATATACAATTATTTTCGACGGACTGATTTCAAGGTAATGTTTGTTGTTTGAATACAAAGGATTTGAGGATCTGTCAAATGGTTGTCAAACAAAAATCCAGATTTATCGATGCGCAAATAATTTAGTACTGATTCATTAATGATTGAAATTTGCGCTAGTCGTATGCCAAAATGATAATAAAACGTTTCAGTAATTTTGATAATATTTTATTTTCCGACGAAGCCCATTTTTACCTCAATGGACACGTAAACAAACAGAATTACAGGTATTGGAACAGTGAAAATATCAAAGCTAAACACGAGAGGCTATCCCATTCTCTCAAGGTAACTGTATGGACTACAATTTCAGCAAAAGGAATCGTTTGACCCTACTTTCAGCCGTTCAGTTATTGTTAATTCTGATGGATATGTGAAAATTTTACGAGAGTTCTTGGGACCGATGCTACTGGAATTTGCTAGCTATAATCGTAGTATATAGTTTCAACAGATGGAGCCACCTGTAGCATATCCAATGACTCCCTGCCGGTGGTTAAAGACGTGTTTCCGGAAATGTTGATTTCCATGATTATCCAGAAGTCTAGATATATCCCCAGCAGACTTTTTTTTATGAGGTTATCTGAAGAATCGTGTCTACATCAATAAACCAAATACACTACATGAGCTAAGAGTAAAAATAAGCGTAGAGATGTCGGCGATCTCGGGGTTTCCTTGCTGACCAGTATTCGAAAATTTCGGTTCCCGTTCTTCCCTTAGCTGTATCATAATACAAATAAATGCTTTTTTTCGAACGATTTTTTCAAATATTAACTAGTTCCCGACCCACCCTATAGCTCTCTTCTGCAATACACATATACTTTGAATGTTGGCATTATTTCACCACAACAAATACCATGTGACTTAATACTATAAAAATATTTAAAATACAGCTGTTGTAGTATCTAACTGTTGGTAGATGTACCGAAAAATTATATTATAAATCACGTATACTGTAGAACCATTGCACTTTAGAATAAGAGTTATACTTATTTAGTGAAATCCACACCATTTGTGGAATGGTTCAATTCTTTTTCATTTACCTGAATATTGATTTTTAACTTTTTTGGTATTAGATACAAAAATAGTTTTTTTTCTCGTTCAAAAGTAAATTATTAACATTAAATCAGTTTACGACTTCAGAGAGAGTGCTATTCACAGTATCAGTAACTAATTGAAGTCATTAATTTTAAATAAAAGCGAAGCATCATCCGCCAATGACACTATCTCCTGATTATCTTTTATTACATTAGGCAGGCCATCATATAAACGAGAAATAAAGTGGGACCGTAAATAGAGCCCTGTAGAACCCCCATAATGACCAGAGACCCCAAGAAACTCTGACCATTTACTTCTGTTTTCTAGATCTTATTACCCAAATTAAACGTAAGGAGAAACAAAACACTACTCCACAGTGATTCAATTTCCTGATCAATGTTTCAAAAAAAAAATGTAATCGAATTCTTTAAACAACTCACAAAAAAATTTTTATATGTGAGTGTAACTATAGTCTATACTTTAATTGTTAGTTCATGTTTCATCTTTTATTTTAGTTAATTTTACCTGACATAATGCTCTGTGATAATCACTTATTTCGAACTTTTACCACCTTAAAAGTTGGTAAATCTTAGATTTTACTGGAATATTTTAAATTTTTATAATAATATATACCATAGTGCAAGCTTATGTAACATATCCACTAAAATAATAGTAAAAAAATCGTGATGCAACTGATTAAAAATAGTGTTACCACCCTTATTCAACTCATAGTGGCTTCAGAGCTGCCTAATGAAACCAACTACGCCTGATAACAATTAATCCAACCAGTGTGGTAGTATTATGACAAAAACTTCTTTCTTAGGAGGAATCTATGTCTAGCAGTGTATTTTCAAAGGGTATTGATGATGATTGTTTTAAAAAAACTCATAACATATATTCCATATTTATATTGTATACAATCGAATTCACAAACTTCTTTTATATATTTATTAAATCTTACAACAGCTTAAAAAGAGTTTTGACGTATCATATTATATTTCTGCAAGTATATAAATTCGACGTGCGATTTGATTCTGGAAAATACTACGAAGCACTAATAGTGTGCTTGGTCACGTTTGCGTCCCTCCTGAGACAAAGGATTTCTTTGATATGTATTAGCTCTGACTTTGGTTTGAAATAAGGACATTATTTGGTTTTACGCCAATGCTAATAGATTTTAGACAGACCATAGTATCTTTAGTGAATTTTGTAAAAAAATTATTTCTTTCGAATTTTTGAATAATGTTGATCAGTCTTTATCGAAACCAAAAATAAAATTATTATTGACGCGACGATTATAGAATACATTTTTTTAAGTTTCAAAATATAATGTTGATGTTTCGATGCAGGTTAACTATGCTCCAAGCACAGAATAAAATTGTTATTTCAATTTCAGCAAATCCATATTTTGCAAAACGATCTTCAATTTCTGTTTTGATTTTCAGCAATGGTTAAAATAATTGATAATAAAAGTTCAATGAACAGTAATAATTGTGAAATAGTCGGTTAATAACATTTTTGCTAATATTATTTGTGCTATTCCGTATGGTAAAACTCGCAGAGGTTTTCTTGGTTAAAGTCTTGTAGCACAGAGGGATCTAATACTTTATTTATAATTTTCGATACTCTGCTGTTGTATGGAGCTGTTGTATGGTCTGATTCTATAGGAAATACTCTAACAGAACTTTCAGTGTATTTAGACAAATTGTAATTTTCATCAAGGCCCTCCACTTTGGGATTACGAATTCCTCGTATGAGTATTAGCTCTGATTTCAGTTTGAACTTACATTCATAAGTTTTTGCCAACATAATACGGTTGTATGCTGATTCCAGCACAAATTTTTGAAAATCAAAAGAATACTCAACCATTCCTTGAAGACGACGCATACAAATGTCCACTTTGATAGACCAACTATCATGTAAATGCGTTTGTAAAACTTTATGCAGTTTAATACTTTTTTGCCCAGTCATAAGGTAGCACATGTGTTCCAAAATCATATTTTGTAATTGTACATCGGGTATGTTGCCTAAATATGCAACTAGTTGTGATTTTAAGGCATCAGGGCTACTATCTAGACAGTAAATGACACCAGTTCGTCCTGTAATCAAAATACATTTAAGACGAAAAACACGATTGCATCTGTTGGAAAAGACCAAGTGGAGAAAAATGTGAAAAAACAAATGTAAATGAAAATAATTTTCAGAATAAGTTTTTACTGGTAATAATCTACGCCTATTATAAAACATCCACTGTAGGGTGATACAATTACATTGTTTGTGTCCACACCTAAAAGTTGCTGGTTTTTTAAAACACTTTCACTGCCTTTAATGCTATAATATATCACTCTTATGTACAAATGAAAGCATTCTTAAAATTTTAATTGGACCAAACTAAAGGGTAAAATTTTCAATTAAAAACAGGATTTAATTGAAATAGCCTTCAACTAATTGCTGATTTACATGAAAGAAGAAAGATAATATAGTTACGAGATTCCTCCTCTTTTTAAAAATAGGTAAGAAATTAAGAAGCTAGGTTTTCTCAAAATATTTACCAAAAAGAAAATGATTACCTTCAGTTTCAAGAATTTTTGCAACCTCTAAAGCTATATTCACTCCAAATGAGTATGCCAATATATAAAATATCGACGATATTTCAAAATTTAACTTGATTTGCTGTAAATAATTAAATAAGGCATCAATAAATCCATCAATCAAATTCTGTTCAAGTAAGAAATATTGTAACAATACATACATCAGCCAAATATTTAGCCATTTCGGGTATAGTTTCAAAAATAAGATCAGGTCCTAACTGCAAAGTGACAGTTGAAATTTTTAAACGTTCTGCCACAGAAGACAATGTATATGAATATCCGTCAAAACCTGGTATTATTATTAAATGACATTTGGAACGATCCATGTAACCGTAATCCTGAAAATAATTTTTTTTAGTAGTTGTTTGCCCATGTCGTTTTATTTTACTTTTGAATATATTATGTACCTCATAATTTGGTATCAGAGTCTTCATTGGCACAAACAAATCCATAAAATTACATTCATTTGGATCTAAATAATTGTAAAAAACTCCAAGACCTTTTTGATTTAAACCATGTCCTTTCATTTTATTCCATAGTTTTAGGAGTCTAAAAAATAATTTAAATTATTATTAATAATATAAATTAATATAAATTAAATTAAAGTTATGAAATAATTGTATCTGTATAAAAAACTTATTTATTTTGATGCACTTACTTTATAGGGGTTAGCTTTAGTATATCTTCAGAAGGGTACGAGATCGGTTTAAGTTCCAATTTTATTTTTTCGACATCGAAATTGCTGACATTAAGTTTCTCCAATGGCAAATTATGCTCGGTAATGTCAATTTCATTTAATCCTGTTGAAAATAGATATTTTATTTTGAATATACTACATGTATTCAATTGTTTTACATGACTTTACAAGAAACTTACCCAAAACTCCATTAAAACCATTTACATTCTTTTTGTTCAAATTATATGTTAGTATATTTTCATAATTGATTTTCATACCCATATCCAGGGTATAGAACAAGGATAGGATATCAGTATTTGGAGGCCAGTTACTGCTGTTTTGTATAAACTAAAACAAAAAGACAAGTTTCACATAAAGTGAAAGTTCAACCGTGTCACAAATGAAATGGTACTCGTAATTCTACTAATTGTTACAATTCGTACAAAAATTTATTTCATGCAACATCATATGAGCGATGACTTAAGTAGCGAGTACATAAATATTTTTTATTTGGAAATGTATAGGGAAATTAAGTCACCCGATAAAATAGACCTCAAATCTCGTAACTGCACTGACATACTTTCCGTAAGTGAGAGTACAGCCTCTTTATACAGGTTTCAATGTCGGAAAGAAGGAAGGAATGGATATAGAGTTAATATTATTTTCCTCTACTAAATTAATTAAAACAACGTTGGCAAATCAATAATCCTGCAATTTTGGTAAGCTAAAACCGACGGTACATATTTTATATATTTTTTTAAATTTTTGATTTTAAGAGACTGCTAAAGTGACTTTACTCTGCCTGGTGGTAAGAAAAATCCATGAACTCTAGTCACCATACTAATTTTGAGTGCAGACAATGTGCTATAGTGACTTGCTAGATGGCGGTCTAGTCAGACACTTATTACGCCCTTCTTTAGGAAGTGAAAAGCATGAGAGTCATAGTGCCAGAGTAAGGTTTCCACACTAATCACGATAACTGTCATCCTTGTATCAATGGGACTCCAGTCTCGCACTCACCAACTAAACACGACAGCACGAATGCAGTCGCTTTAGGTTAATCTTCTGTTAGAAGATAGTACAGCCTCTCTCGAGCCAAGCCCGTATATGGTGAAATCAACGTAATTCTACTGCCGTATCCTGTATGATGAATGTAAAATTAATATTAAAAATAAAATACCTTATTTGAATCAATACTTCTTAGAATAAAACCCGGTAAACCAATATTCCGACGCGCTTCACAAATTTTATCACAGGCTGACATTGCATATTCTGTACCTAAATTTTGTGAGCATATGCCAATGACTACGAAGTAACTGAAAGAGAAGACAAAAGTAAATATTACCTTAAATATGTTTGAAGTTCTAGATAATAATATATAATAATTTTATAATAATAATATATCGTATAATAATAATTTTACCTTAAGCTAGTGATATTCCTTGATACAGCATCTAAATTAGCTGTAACCATAAAAGTTTCTTGATAA
Organism: Hypercompe scribonia; assembly: GCA_949316085.1. NCBI lineage: Eukaryota > Metazoa > Arthropoda > Insecta > Lepidoptera > Erebidae > Hypercompe > Hypercompe scribonia. The sequence goes on from OX438981.1 coordinate 3,090,187, forward strand.
CTTGCCTTAAAATCATATTCAATATTTTGACAGGACACATTTTTTTTGTAATTATGAACAATAAAAATGCTTTTTATACAACCAAGTTTTTTTGCCGTATTTATTAATTTGCTGCAACCATCTTTTGCTTGAAGATTTGCCGAATCTATTTCAATTTTGATACTTTTTTCTGTCCAACACCTAAAAGTTATACAAAATAAATATACCAATAGAATTAGAAATATGGTAATTTCTATTGATTTTGATTATAGGTAAACGAAAAAAAATTGTGGTTTTAAGAAAGCCTGATATTGTTTTTCTACCAGAAAGTTAAATGATCTATTGCATAAGTGATTTGTGTTTAGAGGATCTTTTTGTAAAATTTTTGGTAGGCATTGAAGGTTCAAATGTTCACTTTCTAGCAATAGCATTAGAATAGCTATAGGACATCATCTGTAGTTGAGTCTTTTTAATAGGGCTTCAGATATATATGTCACACACGCGGCAGTCTGATCTCAAAGTTAGACTAAACTTGTGCTATGTTAACCAAAGTACTGACATACATACTAATTATTTTTAAAAACATACGTAATTGTAACTGGTAAATAACATTAAGACACAGAAAAAAATATTCTGATCATATCAGTTATAAGTTAATTACTGGATCAATACCCACTACACTAACTTACAAGCTAGCAAAATAAGTTCAAAAAAATACGTTTTAAGAATCGAACTTACTTTAACTTGTGTAGTAAGTATTCGTTACGCGTTTTCGAATGTACAATAATGTTTCTGGCACCTCTGTGTACTATGTGATCAATTAAGTTAATTCCTAAACTACCATTGTCACACACTATGATATGCGTACCTTCCGAAAAGTCCAAACTGAAAAATATATTTTTTTTATTTTTGAAGACTGATAAATCAAATTATATCAAAATGTGCTATATACCTTGGAATGACATTTAATCTTGAGGATGACGTTACTAATTCGTCCATTCTTACCAGAACCCTTCCCTTACGCATTTTTGAAGAAACTATATGAAATGCTCTGGATATTTCTAACGGCGAAAATATTACTCGGCAAAGAGGACGTACCGCTCCAGTCAATATACCATCAGCTACTAATTTCCATAGAACCTTAAATGTAAGAATATAAACTTAACAACTATATTTTACCTCTTTAGATTCGTAAACTTTTTATTCCATGATTGGCTTTCTCTAGGGAATCAGGTCAGGAATATGTCATCAACAGTCTTTAACAGCCTACTGCTGATTGCCTTTTTGGTATACCAAAAAGTCTGTATTGTACCATACTTAACAGAAATCCAATGAAGTTTCTTTTAAGTGTTACTATTTATTTATTTAAACTTCTTGCACTTACTGTACAAAGGTGGACTTAATACCATGAGGCATTCTCTACAAGTCGACCTTCAAGTGATGTAGAAATGAGATGCGGTAGGTACAAAGTTATCGAGGTTGCTGGGCTAAAAAACCTTCACGTGGTGCATCCTGGAAACATTTGCATCACTGCCAACGGCTAATATTCAAGCGCGAAGAGGAGGCCGTTCTCTTTGGTCCTTCGGTCGAGGCTCGGCCCAACAGAGCGGTTCGCGAGAGGTATAGATCCTCATAAAACTTTGTGACTTCAGCGTGAACCTCTGAGTTAGAGGTGACGGTGGTGCCTTGTGCAGTTTTTAGTTTAATCAGGTGACAACATGAGGATTTAGGCTTGGCAAAGGCTCTTCTGCCTTTATTTCGGATAATTGTGTCCTCAATCGCTCGAGTATTTGTTTGGCGAATGTCTCTTCTTATCAGCCTATTTACCTTCCTATTCAGTCCCTGACGCTCAGATGGACTAGTGTTTATTGTCTCGTCTTTTCCTCGTAAGATCTAGGGTTTCGCTTGAGAACGTCACCTTGCGTCCAATGCTCTTCAGTCCAAAGTGGTTTGAACCCACCCCGCGGCTGACACGTACCAGGCTGTTGGCGACATCGTTTATGTACTGCACCATTGCCGACATGGCGAACCGGTTCTGAAGGTCTAGCTAGAAGCTTTAGCACCCAGCCTCTACCTGTTGCAGAGTTGGTTTAAGAATCGACTTCATCAGGCGCGCCCATTACGTATTGATACATAGATTTAGGGTACCTCTCACGAGTCGGTGATTACTTCCTACATTGAACCTATTGATTATAGAGACATGGCTAAATATATGGCGTTTTGTTTGTGATGATAAAGTCGATCTCGTTCTTTATAGCTCTGTCGGTTCTTAGCAAGGTCCACTTCTTTTGAGGCTTCTTCTGAAAAGGGGAATTCATCAGATATAGCGCTTTGGCCTCGCGGGAGTTTACCAGCATTTGACCTCGCCGATTTATGTGCCCATATCCAAACGGTCCTACCTCGGTTTTGCCATAATCATGTACTGCCGTTTTCGAAGTGTTAGTACAAGATAGGGCCTTAGCCATGTCTTCGTACATGGTCTCAACCTTATCGTCAGGATGTGTAGACGTGGTTGCATACACTTGTATAACCTTTAGGATATACCTTTTGGTTATTTTTAAGATTAGGTACACTACCCTGGACGATACACTGCCAACTTCCTCCACGTGGCCCTTGAACGACTTATGAATCATACCTAAATCCGACACCACCTTGGGATGATTGGTCTCCCTGTCGGAGGAGGTGCCCGGAATCTAGGGCTATTATATCCTTACCCTATCTTTAGACGTCTGTCGATTTACTTCGGTTTATTGCCGCTTCCGATTCGGAAAGACGAGCATCCAGCCGCAACGCGAGTCTATTATACGTTACCACCTGATAGTTGTTGGTGATATGGTATTATATAAATATATATCATGGCCAGCTCCGTAGCCAGGAATAGTGTGACTGCCGGGGACTAGGGGCCATAGAATTAGGTTGTGCTCCATGGGGGCAATTTGTCATAGACACCACGCTGGAATTATTTATCTGATGGCGCTGCTACCCGCCACCAGGATTGAATTTTAGTGATTCTCTCTGTAGTGTGGATATACCACCACGAGTCCATCGCCGGAACCTAGTCCGGTGTTTGGCAGGGTGCACCACGTGCAGGTGAGGTTAGCTACACAGGGCCTGGGATAGTAGGTGGCCCCACTTGCACCCAATGTACTTAAATTTAGTATTGTATGTTATGAAACACAGTCTGGGGCGAGAGTTAGGACTGTACTGTAAATTCATTCCGAAAAAGTTTGTAAATTTTCGACTTGAATGTAAGGCAGTTTGTGGAAATCTTGATTTCGGCAGGGAGCATATTCCAGAGCAGAATTGACTACACACAGAAGGAACAATAGGTGAAGTTGAGGGTGTGAAGGGAGCATAGAAAGAGTAAATTGTTTGTTGACCGAAGACTTCAGAATATAAGAAATGAAAGTGAGGTACGAGGTATTAGGGTAACGATGAAGAATTGAGAAAAAAAAATTAAAACATTTTTGAGCAGGTGGTCTACTTTATTGAGGAGGTTTGCATTCAGTTCAAAATAACACACATCACCATAGTCAATCAAGGGAACAATTATGAATTGCATAATTATGAATTGCATAGGCCTTGGTTTTAGCGGGAAGGAAGTTTTTAAAACGATATCTATGTCGTTTTAAAAACTTCCTTCCCGCTAAAACAAAGCGCAAGCGCAAAGCGCTAAGCGCAAAGACATGAAGTGACTTTCTGAGTGACGTTTGTAACTTGTGCCCGCCAATCCAGTGTCGAGTCTATATGAAGGCCCGGGTTCTTTACCACCGACCTCAGATTAGGTTGCTGGTAGCTGGATGCGAGAAACCCAAAATCTGTTAAAGTAGCATGCAATGAAAAAGGCCCACGTCCAGCAGTGGACTGTGATAGACTGATTACGCAACTCGTAAAATAAAATGGTGTTTAGATGAGAAGATACCTGTCTTTCATTTTCATTATTAGAACGAAATACAGCAGAAATATTCACGACTCTGTAACTTCTGTCTTTGTTTAAATAGCACATGCCGAAGTTCACATTTTCAAGCATATCTGTTTCAGTCACATCTAGAAAATGACCAATGAAAGCTACACATTCCATAGCCGCCTGTAACATATAAAAATAAAATAAAAATGTTTGAAGAGAAAAAGCTTTTCAAAATAAAAATTGTGATTCATACCCATGCTCAACCAATCAATGTCACCCATCACATCATCATCATTATTATTAAAGAGAAGCCTCTCCTTAGCAGGGAGGTTTTTTGCCTATTATACTATACTTTGTTCTCTTAGTCACCTCTTACGTCACCTTGCTTCGTTCGACACGTTACCTTATTCTTGATCCGTCACCACACGAAAAATGTCTTACCTCTCGAAAATAACCGGTGCTGGAATTGATTACAAGGTTACACCCTACGTTATTAGTCTTTTCTTTTACTATATCCACCAATGATTCGTGTCCAGAGCAAATAATATTTTCAGCTAAAAACAAAAGTAACATGAATTAGCAATACTAAAAAAGAAATAAATTAAATGAATGGCAATTTCTAAATGACACTGTGACTATTATACACATTGTTCAGCTGAATTCATAAAAATAAAACTGTTCACAAAGTAGAACTGCATAAACCTGTGTGCATGACTTGTAACTCTTTTTCTTATCAGAATTTTCTTCTTGAGAACTATAGTCTAATCTATACTTACAAAACTAATCAAGAACAAACAATGTTAAGATACGATTTATTAAAATCTGATGCATGTAATAGAGCTTATCCCAAACTCATAAATACAATAAATTTGATTAGAAAATATTAAGTATCCGCAAGTATAAACACGGGAGTAACATACGCATTGAGTTAAACGCTATTAATATTTCAAGATATACTAAATTTATGTTCTTATTGAATTCTTTATTATTTTAAACAATGTACTGAATATATCCCTTGACGTTACAAATTTTTAAAATATGACATATGTTTATTGATGTGCTATAAAAATTATATAAATAATTAATTTCTACAACTTTTATAAATAAAGTTCCTTTTAAGTTTATTGTTATTTGTAAGAAGATACTTTAATGATTCATTTTAAAATCTTAAGAAATATCTTTAACGATAAACAACATACCTTTTAAAGCTGGAAAAACCTTTAGTAAAAACATGTATTCACTTTGGTCACGAATTGATGTAAATACATTAATACCTGAAGAAAGACAAATTGAAAGGACAGCTTGACCTAAAGGTTCAGCGCCACTTGTCACAAATACTGTCTGATTCTTTTTGATTTTCTCTTTTACAACCTGAAATTTAAGTTAGAAAAAAAAAAATTGATTATTTTAACCTAATATTATAGAAGTTTCCATTAGCTAAACTCAATTTGGTTTCATGCTCATACGTCGGTATCTGTGAAAAGATAGAAGAAGGTTCACTATATACTTTCATTCTAACCAAAAAAATATTAATTTATGAACTAATAAAATAACTAGTATTCTAATAAGTAAGTCTATTGCCATTAACGGAAAACTTAGAAAAAAATAACACTCCTCACTGTTCCATCTTTATATTAATTAAAAAGGAATGTGTGTAAACAGAACGAGAACTTTGAGCAAATAATTTAGCTTATGCGACCGAATGAGTGAGTAAGCCACTGTTCGAGCTCAAAGTGCAATCTTGTGTGTACTTTTTCATGCCACAGTATATATACAGCACACAGTATACGTGTACTTTTCCTATTGTCCTGATGGCAGTGACTACCACCGTGTATTCTTACTTGTAATTCAGGGATCCTGTCCTCCAGCATTAGGGGAGGTGGAGAAAGTTTGAAATTCCTCTTTAATATAGAAATAATTGTAATAAAATAAAAAAAAATATTATAACATTCGTACCAAACAATAATAGGCGTAGATGTAGGAAAGTGGCACTGTAGCAGCTTCTTCCAGACTCCAGTGGCTCGGAACAGGCCAGATTATAGCTTTATCTAACTTTATTGTAGTTCCGATGGCCCCATCAGGCACCAAACCCATTACTCTTTCACCGCTGTTTATTTAAATTTTATTACATTAGAAATCTGAATACAATCTCCCGTAGTAACATAATTTTACGTTTTAACTACAGCGCAAACTTACAAACTCTTTAAAATTATTTTTATAATATCTTGAGATTTATTATTAAATTATGAGAGACGTTCCATTTCTAAATAATTTAACCCACTTACTAGCAATTAGTACCACTAAAGTCCATACCAAACAACGAATTTTTATCCGTTACTTTTCCAATTGCCTTTAAGCAGTCCCTTGACGACGGTCCTGTGTAGTGAACCTGTGTACAAATATTGAATTTTGTTAATACAGCAAACAAAAGTTCAACAGTAAAAACTGTCATACCCTTAACAGTGTAAAAGTTGTCATATTTTTCCATCAGTATATGCTCAATCAACTTGACATTACTAAATTTTACCTTGGCAACAGCTCCAGTCGATTTCGGTTTTTCCATCCAAATTAAACTGTCAAAGTTATCAAACCTAGTACTGGTTAAACATACATCCATCGATATGAGCAGCTTCGTTTTATCTTCGGGTACATAGTAGTAATTTCCCCATTGTCCCTGAAAAAAAAATTATTTTAAAAAGAGAAGAAAAACAACATTTATGTGAAGCTACAGTTATAAGTCAACTCAACAAACCTTTTTATATACATTAACTACTAAATTCTTTTCCAACTGTTGTTTATAGAAAGCTTTATCAGGGTTGAATGAAGGCATATTAATATCTTCTACTATCACTAACCGAATCTGGTGTTGTCTATCTTGCCTTAAGTATTTAATGAGTCCTAGAAATAAAACTGTTTATTTAAGAAACCGATATAAGAACACAACGTTTTTATAAAAACAATAATATTATTTACCTAACAGTCCACAAGCAGGTTGCTTTTCAGAAACTAGCACTATGCGTTGCCCCTTTTGTAATTCATCTAATATTTGTCTTAGCCAAGTAAATTTAACATCATGATCAATTGCAATATAAACAATGCTCTGTTCACTCCAAATGTTTCTTTTCTTCAGCAATACCAAAACTTTATTTTTATCAACTGGTGTTCGTGTTATTATATTGTAGTTTACATCTTTTCCTATGTATCTTATATTTTCCTCTAATGTAAGTACAAATGCACCTTTCTTTATTAAAGCAATCAAAATGCGTAACATCTGCGAAAAATTTTGTGTATTAATTTAATTCAGCATTAAATTGAATATAAGAGAATTTTGTAACCTTACCCCAGTTTCAATGCTTCTATTATAAGCCATAAATAAGTTGTTGGTAGATATTTCAAGTTCTTTTAAACTAATTTGTTTGTCAATGTTTAAGCTTTTGATTTCGTAGTTATTGAATGGATTATTTTCTGCAGCCACTTTAAGAATGTTTTTTATACTTTCGGACTTAGAAGTCAACATTTCTATGACTGTTGTTATATTGTCATCTACATTATCAGCAACCAATTGCATAGTCATGGAAATAGCTGTATTTATCTGAAAGTTTAATTAATTTTTAGTCAACAAATTTTACGTCCAAAATATTAAACAAATTAGTTTATAGCTCTTAGCTCACATCAATATTTCCTTCAAAGTTGTTTGGAACAAATTTCTTTGTGAGAATTACATCAGGAATTGGTTTTACTTGTATATTATCATTGAAAATAACTCCATTAATTTGAATCCCACCACACCTGAAAATTACTGGATATAACACACCTTACTGTTGATTAAAATTTTAAATTAATGAATTGTCCTAAATAAAATAGTTACCTAATGCTATTTGTAAAATACGTTTTTGATTTGTAACACATCATATTGTCTAGCACTGTTGTGAAAGCTTTTTTGTGTTCATGTACTTGTATAGTTAAATTACTTATTAATTTCGGCGTAGAAATTCCATCGTGATTTCTTGAAAACGAATACACTTGTAACAACGAATCAAGAAACGTTGCCCACTCACCACTCCATTTTATGTAAGCTGAATATGTTTGAGTGTTGATAGAATGGATGCATTGAAATTCGTCACTGAAATAAATAAAACACTGCATGTTGACTATCATAAACTCAAAAATGATTAAACAATGAAACAATAACCCTATAGAAACCTTTTGCAAGGGAAACAGTCCGACATAAATTTTTGTGCTATGCATGAATTTATTTTCTGCCCTATAAAAATAAGTAAATTGTATGCTACTAAGACACTTTCAAAGTGTAATGACACCAAAAATTATTCATGCAAATTAAAAGTTTTTTGCAATTAAGTGACACAATCATAGTAATTAAAAAAACATGCAATTATAGTGTTATTAAATTCTTACCCATAGCTATAACCTTTCTTGTTCAAAATTTTATACAGCACATCGCCTTTAAGAGTTACTTTATCTGGGATAGTTTCAAAATCTTTTTCTGTACAGTTATAAACATTTTTTACAGGTTCGACGAATCCAGACACTATAAGATGATCTCTACTGGTTACCTAAAATATGAAATATTAATCAATAAATTTAAACTTAGTTATATTTTTTAAGTTTATTGTTAAACTTACTTCAAACCGGTTTGTTGCATTTTCCATGGTAATTCTGAGTCTAATAACATCTTCAAGATCTATTTCTAATCGATTGTGGAATATGATATCATAAAACGATACTGACATATGCGTGTACAGTTTTCCCCTGCGCATTCCAAGAGTCTACCAAATTAAAACTAAAAGCACACTCTCAGGGAATTCATAAACACCTGAAATTTTATAATTAATCAGTCGCTATAAATTCTTTGAAATGTCTGAAATGGTTTAAAAAGTGCTCACATATATAATAAAAGTTATACAACTAAATTTTATTGTATAAGTTGCTCTTAGAAATTCATTTTAGGAGCTAGGGAGAAGATGCAAAGAAATAATACACAGTCTCCATTTAATTTGTTTCTGGTGCAATTAATTATAACGTTGTATTGAATTGAAACGAAGACAACTGTTTTTATAGGAAGATCATAAGTTAGTATTTGGAATTCATAATTATAAATACTTAATAACAAGCTGTTATCAGAGATTGTTTTTTCTTTAGAATGTTATTCTGTACTAGACAGATAGTTGCTTAAAATTTATTTTATTCTCAAAATTTAATGCAAACAAACGAAATTAGTTTTTAGTTTCTATTTTTTAATTCGTATATTTTATGTTTCCACTACCTTCATAAAGAAAATTTTGACGAGTAGTAAGATTGTGATTTTTTCTTAAAAAAATAGCATGTGTATATACAGCTATATATAAATATTATTGTAGGTGTTGATACAATTTAAATAAAATTCATGTAGTGACATCCATTTGGCGATGCACTAAAAATATGTAGTGAAATCACAATTATAAATAATAAAATAAAAATAATAAAATAAAATAAGAAAATAAAATTACAATTAGAATTTTTATATTTACAAAAATCTTTTCAATAGTCATTGAAATTAGAGTCAAAAATAAGTGCAATAAAATATATTTATCGCATCAAATATATCGGACTGAAATTTATTATCATCAATTTGTACAATGTATAAAACGGATTTATTTGTTTACTGTAATATCTTATATTTTGCGCGTAAATTTACAAAACGCATATTTTATAGCCACTATTAAATTTTAAATTACTCAATTCTATAAATTTTAACCTGATTTAAAATTAAATTAAAATACAGGAAGTAAAAAACTAATTAAAATGTTTACAGTATTTACATATAAACGTCGAATAATTCGTCTGAATCATCGCCTACTGGTAACGCTCCCAAAAGACTGGCAGCATTAACACGGTGAATGGCAATGCTAATTCTCAATTCTCTGTGTTAGAAAAATATCACCCTTCTGGTCACGAGAAGCATCGAACAGTTACTTAGCTATTAGTTTAAATATAGCACGAGCATTCGAATCGAAAATATAACTAACCGCCATTTTTTTTGTATTTATGCCGCTTAAGCCTTTCGCAGATACGGCATAAAATTGACTAATTTTGACAAATTTTGTCCCCAGAGTAAAAAAAGAAAACATTTTCTTCCTTCAGGGTCCAGATGATCTCGGTCAGAAATTGTACGCATTGAGATGATGCCCACACATAGTCTGTGTATTTTTTTTAAATTATAATGAAACAAATAGATGTTTTGGTGAATGTAAATATGTATTGTACTACTACATTATTTTTGTGTGTAATTACTGTCCTAGAGGTTGTCATGAAACATCAAAATCTAAACAATATACTTACCATTCCTTGCGTATCCTTTTATGAATTTGTAGTCGTCATCGTGAAGAGAAATAACTACTTCTTTAGCACAAGCCAGTTTCATTGTTTTCTTTTTGCATATAACTATTGACCTGGAGAAAAATATGTAAATTAAAAAACTATATAGGTAAGCTTACACACACAGACAAACAGCACATATCTCGCGAACACGTAATAGACACTATCGATACTAAGTATTCTTTTCTTAATTTAGGAAGTAAAGCATGCAAACTTTAACTGTTATCATACTTAACTTTCGAAAAGATATAACCTCTTAAGTGTTGACAATAATTGACAAATCCGATATGATATGCATGTAGCGATATATGATTAAACAATCATGCAGTGTTTTAGTAACTAGAATTTAATTTTTGTTCAAATTTCAACACTAGGTAAGTTAGGCCATATCTTTACTGTTGTTAAATTGTTATCGTGATCTAAAACTAAAATTAAAATTGACAAAACATTACCAATTGGTACTGTGTTCCCATTCTATTAAGTGTGATAATAGCGGTGTACAGGTTGAAACAGGAAATTCTACTTTCGGATATAGAACTTCAATTTGGGGATTCAATCCTTCTTGATGCAATCTGAAATTTTGATCATCAATAAAAAGCTCTAAGATTTACATATTAAGCATCTTCCATGTGCTGGGACCTTCAGTGCTACAATGAAAATCTATTAACATTTGGAACAGTTAAGAAAAACTTGACCAACACCATACCAGATATATTAATTAGAGTTCATGGACCAGAATCTACAGCAAATATAAAAAAAGAATAATTACTTTCCAACGGCTTCAAGTAAGAAATTAATAGGACTTGAACAATTACGCTTCGTCAAAGAAATGTGAGTACATTCACTATGAGATCTTCTAATGATTGGTTGTAATAGACCATGTGGAGCTATTTCTATTATGATTGCATTCTCTGGTATTTCTGCTGCATTCTCTTCAAAAACAACGGGATTCTAAAAAAATATATAACGAGTTGGTATGAATTGTAGATGTACTCGTACCTTCTAATTGCTGCATTAATATATACTAATTTTTAACTTTCGCTTCTTTGATATAAATAACGTTAAGCTACGCTAAGCCTAGTTAAGTTATCTATTATTAAATTGAATGTCTGTAGAAAATACAGGTTGAGCCACGAATGATTAACATTTAAATAAATCGTATATGTATAAAAAAACTGTTTGAAATATTTTGAAAATTGTTTATTTACAAGAGAGCTGATTAGTTGAAATTTATTTATTAAAAATTACATTGCTTTAATGAACACTGTTTCGAATGAAAATAATAATAAACCTTCAAATAACCCCATAAAATAAATCTGCTGGAGACACATCTAAACTTCTGGTTCAGGGACTCATTGGATGAGTGTCAAGTAGCTCCATGTTGCTGAAACCGAGTGTGTTATGATTATAGCTAGCAAATTCCAGTACCATCGGTCCCAAGAACTTCTTTAAAATTTTTACACGTTCAGCAGAATTAACAGTAACTGATCGGTTGCGAGAATCTTCGAAAAGTAGGGTCTTCTGATTCCTTTTGGTTAAATTGCAGTCCATACAGTGACCTTGTGAGAATAAAGTGGCCTCTTGTGTTTAGCTTTGGGATTTGCACTGCTCCAATACTTGCAATTCTACTTGTTTACATGTCTGTTGAAGTGAAAATGGCTTTTGGTAGATAATAAGATTTTGTCAAAATTACTGAAGCGCTTTAACACTGTTTCGACATAGGACTTGCGCAAATTTAAATCGTAAGTTTTTAGTTCTTGCACTATCTGGATCTTTTATGGATATTATTTTAAATATAATTTTAAAATGCAGCGTAATATGTGCGGCATAGCTATCCCGCCGGGTATAGGTCAGCCAAACATTGGCGTGTCGACAAATTTGGATTACGTCGGACAGAAGCGGCAACTTACTGCTCGTTATCTTCGGTCTGAGAAGTCTGTGGGCCTCCAGTTTGCTTCACATTTAGCATAGATCCCATCTCTTTGAACTTCTTCACTCATTTTTTTATTAAAGAGCACTCCGACGGATCCGGATCTTTTATGGATGTTATTTTAAATATAATTTCAAAATGCAGCGTAATATGTGCGGGATAGCCATCCCGCGCGGTATAGGTCAGCCAAACGTTGGCGTGTCGACAAATTTGGATTACGTCGGACAAAAGCGGCAATTTACTGCTCATCATCTTCGGTCTGAGAAGACTGTGGGCCTCCAGTTTGCTTCACATTTAGCATAGATCCGATCTCTTCGAACTTCTTCACTCATTTTTTCATTAAAGAGCACTCCGACACTCATTTAAGTCGTGTAAATCGTATTCAACACGAAATAAACGTCTCATAGTAAGAAGTGATCTATTGTTTAAATAAAATTGTTTCACACAGTAATCGCAAAGCGGTCGCAAAAAAAAACTCAACCTATATATGTATGTATAAGGTATATATATAGGTTTTAAGGTATATACAGGTTAAGGTATATGTAGGTTTCTTACTAGACGTTAGTGTTGATAAAGATGAGAATACTTCTTCTTTTGTTTTTAGAATAACAACTGTAAGACTTATTAATTTTTTATTTCATATTCGAAAATTGTAAATAAGTATTTCATTGTACTGCATATATTAATTTAGTAAGGTTATCAATAAATGATAAAGAACAAAGACCTCAAAAATAAATATGAGAACTCGGAAAAAATACCATTAAGCCACTTGTAAAATATTCGGCAGATGCATATTTAGCCGTTTCTTTTTCCCAATCTTGTTTTAAAAATAATGTTGATATCCACTTTTGACTACGTAATTTTGGATTTTCAATCAACTTTTTGAGGTCTGCAAGCATTTTTGGAGCTAAAATTAAAAACAAACGTATTCAGTGAGTAACGGATCTAAGGCATAACTCAAAAAGATTTCGAAATACTTACCAAGGGTTTGTACGTATCTAGAATGATAAGCTATGTTTGAGCACGGTACTTGTTTAGCAAAAATACCTTGACTGACTAAGTCAGAAACAAATTTACTCATTTCATCAGCAGGTCCAGATATTGTTGAAGAACTTTCACTATTATGACAAGCTACATCAATTTCTGGCGGACACAGAGGGAGTACCTGAAAATAATTATTTAGAAAACAATAAAATATTTACTTAGAATATAAAATATTCAAAACTTCTTACTTGTTTATATCCCAGACCAACAGCAGCCATTGACCCATGAATAAGTGGCATATTATCTGAAGCTATTCCTCTATAATAGGATAGCAAGACGGCTTCTTCAACTGTTACACAGCCATCAGCATAAGCACAACCCGCTTCGCCTAAACTATGCCCTATAATAATATTTAAGGTTCAAATAATTAAAACAAAAAATATTTTTGTTACCGTTTAATTTAAACATGTACCTATATAGTTATCGGCAACAATACCAAGGGCTCTGAGTACATCAGTAAGACCAATTTGCATGGTAACGATAGCGAGCATCGAGTTCCTTATATTGTCAAATATAGATTTATCTAATCCGGTAATAATTTTTAGTATATCGACACCCAATGGTTCTAACGTCACTCGACACCTGAAATAAAAGTTCAATAGAAATAATATGCAATTTAATGAATGAGTTTCCTACTGGAGAGTAAGTAATGATCATTTTCTACTGGACCTTTACCTCTCAATAGCCGCAGCAAAAATGGGTATTTTCATTAATTCTGTACCCATACCGCACCACTGAGACCCCATGCCACTGTATAGGAACCATACTGGTCGGCTTGTACCAGAATATAATTGAAAACTTTGTGCCAAGCGTTTACTTTCCCCTTCCTCGGTTGCATCTGTTTAATAAAAAAAACTATTGACATCGCTATAGATAATTAAATCTTTGACTGACCTAAAATTACTAATGAAATCATATAATGATCATAAAGTTTAACAGCACTACTTTTAAGTAGCACATAGCAATAAAAATCTGCATGACTAATGATACGTGTCATATTAATTGTTTTAAATGTTATAGATAAAATTTACCAAGTAGAAGATAACTACGCCCCGTATGTGAAGAGATGTTAGTTTTGTAGATATTGTGGAGTAATGAAATTTGTTCAGGATTAATTGGTTGATTGATTAACCTGTCCATTACTTTGTTCAAACCATTTTCTTCTCTGCCCGATAGCAAAATTAGACGAGGAATCTTGGATTCATATTTTCTAATTTCCTGAAATATTATTATTATAACTCTTGATTAATAACTCTTTAAAAATAACGTATGAATTGTCGTACCAGCGAAATATATTTGTGCCAACTGCAATATGTTTTTACCTTATGTGGTATAAAATGTCCTTTGAAAAGACAATGGTAATTAGCACCAGTATAGGAAAAGCAATTAAGTGCAGTAAATCCCCTGTTGAATGAAGTGGTACTTGTAACTACTTGGAGTATTCCATCATGAAGAGAAGGTACGTTTTCCAGAGGTTCATCATAATGTAAAGTTCCTGGCAACTTGCCTTCATGGTAAGCCAGGCATAACTAAAACAAGATTGTGATTTCTTGATTTAAAGATTAATAAATATTTTTAAAATGTTAAATAAATTTGAAAATTTAGAATTCGTTAGTAGACAAGTTGAACTGGAAATGGTTAATATTCCCTACTCATTTAACCCAAAATAATGTACTTTTTATGAATATCAAATATCTCATGATTAGTAAAATGTTCAAGAACTTAGTCTTGCTTTCAGCATACTATAATTTGCTGCCTTATCAGTTACTTCACTAATGGAACCGTAAAAATTAGCTGCATTCAATAATTATCAGCCTGTATCGAGTTAGACCGGATCTTATGACCAACACGAATCATCCAATTTAAAAATAAACACTACATAAATAAACAAACTTTTCTATTATACACCTTATTTATAGCACAAACGCCGCTAGCACCTTCAGTGTGTCCCATGTTCGACTTGATACAACCCACTTTTACAGAATTTGATTTTGCGAAATGTCTACCAATAGCATTCAGTTCATTTCTATCGGCTTCAGCAATACCTGATGAGAGAAATATTCAAAGTAATTCAAACATTTTGAAATAATTTGGAATTAAAATTTATAAATTTTATTTTATGTACAACAAATACCTAGCCCGTAAGCTTCCACATATTCGACTTCCGATGGAGGAACAGTTACTTCAGAATAAAACTCTTGTAGGAATTGCTCAATATTTTTAGATTTACGAATATTTAATAAATTATCAGATTCAGTAAAGTATTTTCCTTTTATGTGATAAACTTCTGTATAAATTCTGGAAAGTATGTAGTGAAATTACTTTAAAACACCAAGAAATTTAATGCCAATTGCAATAAAATTTAATTAGAAAAAAATAAGTAGTTAAAGTTAGTTATTAAGAACACTAAAATTATACTTCTACTCTTTCTGAAAAGATAATTAGAAATAGAATGCTTAAAGTGTAATATATAATTTTACATCATTCCATTACACATACCTTTTAGCATCTTTAGCTTTCTGTAAAAATAATAAACTTATAGCCTCAGACCTTACATATCCGTCGCCTTTTTTATCAAAACATTTTGTTTTACCATCTGAACATAGATGTCCAGCGCTGTAAGAAAAGTTTAAAAATGACTATGTATAAAAACTTGTTAAATGTCTTGATTAAAACACTTTTCAAATAAGTTTCATATCATTTATTTTTATTTTCCGTTAGGTTTATTTTTAAATTTAATTTAAGTTTTGAAATAACTTGCCTTTTTAAATTTAACGACAAGCCTGGGTGAACACAAGCGTTGCATCCTCCTACTAGGGCAGCTTCACATTCACCACGTTTTATGCTGTTATATGCTAGTTCTAAACAAACCATTGAACTAGCACACCCTTGGTCAATAGTAACCGACGGACCTTTACTGTTTATCCAATACGAAATCCTATTAGCGAGCATTGGTTTGGAGTTCCTGCAGCACGAAATATTTAAATCATTATCATCTTTCGAGACTACTTTTGACGTACATTTATGTAAAATATTAAGATTTTTTCATCATAACATTTTTTCATAATAATGTATGAAAACTATGCGTTTAGTTAAAATAATGTTTAACTTTCAAAAACTTTCACCGACTTTAGTGTACATTGGCAGTATCAAGTTTGGAGGTTTCTCTTAATGTTTTTAGAAATCCATCATCAAAGCCTGACTCGACGACAATAAATGGTCACCTCGAAAATATATCCCTTTAATAGATAATTTAAGAAACAGCTTAAAATTGATTCAGAAATTGTTTAAAAAACATAAAAAAAACGAATTGTAAACTTCTCTCACAAAATCTGTTAATTAAGAATAATAGTAAATCGATACTTACCCACTGATTATAAAATTGTTCTTTTTAAAGGTGTCATATAAATTCACTTGGAATGCATCGGAATAAGATGAACCAACAAATATACCTAGCTTGGTGCCACTTAATGAAAGAGGATTAGTACCTATAAAAGAGAAATATTTAACTGTTGTAGTTAATATTAAATTGTAAGCTAAATATTTATCAAACTTACCAGAGTCGTAGATCGCACTAAAAGCGCATTCCATGATTTTTCTGCATAAAGGATCTAGTGAATCAGCTTGCCAATGAGTTACCCTGAAGAATTGGGCGTCGAATTTATGTAAATTATTTATTTTTCCCACATGTTTTGGTAAATTAGGATGTTTTATGGTATCGTAGTTTATTTCTTCCACCATGTCAATCTAGAAATTAAATTCACTTAAAACACGTTTTAAACAGACGAACTAACACTCATTTGATTAAAAATATGTATTGATTTATAAGGATGCGCCAATATATGGACAAAAAAGGATAAAATATTTTTTTAAGGTTAATTATGGGTACTTTAACTCACAAAGCAAAAGTAGTCATGTACGATTATATATTAAATATTTTACTGCACGATGCAAAAATGAAATCGTCGTGAATGACACAAAAAATAAAAATTCAAGATAATTTTTAATTCTTTTTAAAAGTTTTTAGTATATTACGTCGCAAAGTAAAAAAAAAACTTCATGATGAATTTATTAATTAATTAAACTGCATGACACAAAAATGAAGTGTGTGTGTAGTGTAGTGTAAATGCGTGAGTGTAGTGTTGCTAAATGATATATATATGTAAAATTTATAAGTTACCTGATTAAACAGATTCGCCTTCAGTTCTAAAATCGTATTAGACTTCGGGAATATGCCCGCTATGCCACTAATAACCACCTCTTCACCTGATGCAATTGATGTTTCTGACGGCATCTCTCGGTTGATTGACATATTTTGCAGCTTTTTAGGCCTGGTTACAAATGTTTTCTTTTACTAATTCACAAAGTTAGAAGAATAAAATAAGATTTTCTATTTATTTTATGTACAACATTTATTTTTTATATTTTATATGACTACATGTATGATGTTCTAATATAAGCAGTCCCTTCGACATCTCCGGCTACCCTGGGTCTAACCCGTTGTGGGTTAGACCCAAATGAAATAACACTCTGTGTGATTCAAAAATTCTTGTTCCGAGTTTGGGTGTTGCTATGTTGTTTTTTTCTGATTTTTCTCGATTTTAAAAGATAATACACTGTTAGTACTGTACTGTTAGTATAGTTTTTGATATGTTTCTTTTATTTTGGGATCATATTGATTGTTTTTCTGCGATGACTACTTAATAATGAAGATGGAATATAAAGTGAATTATTGTATATTAAAGTAAAAGCAGAAAAATAAATGATTAAATTATTTAAAATTAGAATATCTTATGACTATAAAGTAATACAATTATAAAAAACTTTGCAATTTTTATTTCATATTTTGAAAGTTTGATATAAATTTCTTTTATATTTTTTCAAGCTATAATTACCAAGTTATACATTGTCCAATGTTTTACAAATATGTTATATTATACTTTAACAAGTAGTCAGTAAACGGCATTGGCTTTAAACTTTAAGTCCAGTATTTAGTTTACTCTACGGCAAGAATACATTGATAAATAGCAAAATTGAGCCTGGCTAGTAGTTTTGGTGACAAAACAGGACAACAGACAGACAGAGAAAAATTCCAAAATTATTTTTTGGGTTTCTGTTAGTTCTATTTTTTAAATTATTCAATACACAGAATTGAACTCTGGTATAGTATATAAATATGTAAGATTTTAACTCATCGACAACAATAGACAATTCTGTGCAACAAATGACACAACACGCATCAGTGACGATAATGCACTCAAAATTCGATAGATTTATGGCTCTTGTATTAATTGTAAAAATATTATTTTAAGAAAAACTTTTCTTATGTATATTTAGATATACATCTTACCAAAAAATTTAAGTTTGCTTATGCTACAAAACTACAAAAGTTCTGAAATGATTGAGGTCAATTTCAACTCAACACATAAAATAGCATCAAAGCTTGTAGTGATTTATTTTTCGTGATAGCTTTATTACTTTCCTTATCAACACAATAATAAAGTGCAATTGCAAAGTCTGACAGGGTGCATCTATTATATTAAAACATTGTAATTTAAAATAAGTCAAAAATCAAATAAACCATTTATTTAAACTACTTAAAAACACATCTGTTTGGATTTGTTGATCTTAAATTATAAGTTAAAAATAAAAATACGTACCTGTTATTGAAACAATATGTTAATAACGTGCGCTTGAATCGAAATGTGTATGGCAATTACACTAGTAATTTTATTCTACGCTACCCTTTATATATCGTCGTCCTACTATGTCCTGTCCTATGTTACGTCGCTTTATATTTTTAATTAACAATTTTCAAAAAAAAAATTTGTGAGTACATAAAATTTTTATATTTAAAACGATTGTGCGCATTACTTTATTTCACAGTTTCAGTAGGTAAAATTTCGATATTGCATAGAAAAATCAATAGTGTCATAACAGACTTCAAGCCGACTCTAACGTAGTTTGGGAAAAAGGTTCGAAGAAGATTCCTGGAGTTGATGGATCCTAAAGTGCCCGTATTATACAATATCGGTTCTTTATTTACTAGTAACATTTCAACATCAACCGTTAGGTCGCGGACAGCCATGCATGATCACCTCGCTTGGTCGGAGGATACTCGTTTGTTATGTGTTATCCCTGGAATATCCGTATTCGAGGGATATAACACCTGTTCTTCCACATCATTGTCATCATCATCTCAGCTAAACGACATCCTTTGCTGGATATAAGCCTTTTTTTTTTTTTTTTTTTTTTTAACGTCTGGAAACCCCCTCGGGCCGTCACCCCACCGGGGTTTACGGCGGGGTGGTGTGTCGGAATCGGGCGGACTAAAACCACACGGTGTGCCACTCTGCGCCTGAGATAGGAGGGATCCGGGAACCGCTGCTATTACGACATCCAGATCCCTCCTAGCGCCTGCCCGAAATTGCGGGCACCATCTATGGGTAAACTCTCTATTTTAGGCAACGTACGGCACACGCGGACGTCGCCTCCTCGCGGCTGGCCATTATAGCGGGTGGAGGGAAAAACCCGTCCCGTCCACCCGCGGCCACACTCAAGGCGGCATGAGGCGCTGGTACGCGCGCCTCCGCCGCCCGGTTCGCCGGCGGCGAATTGGGTCCGAGTGGATATCGTCCTCCCGGGCCCTCTCCGCCGCCTCCTTCTGCGAAATTACGTCTTCGCAGAAGGTTGCGACCGCGGTAAAACAACTGTCGCTACCGGCCATGGAGCGTATGACGGCCGGTAGCGAGAGATCTCCTCCAATAACTGCAGTGAGGACCCCACGCTGCGCCGCCCAGGCGGAACAAACCGCTAGCGTGTGCTGAGCCGAGTCCTCACTGCAGTCGCAGTGGTGACAGGCGGGACTCAATTCCCTCCTGGCGACCGAGTGCAGGTACTTCCCGAAGCAACCATGCCCGGAAAGGACCTGCGTCAGTCGGAAGGAAAGGGTCCCGTGCTGCCGCCCTGCCCACTCGGCGATGACCGGCTGGAGAGCCTCCACGAGGGCAAAGCCAGCACGTGGAGTCTCCATCCGGAACGACCAACGAGCCATCGTGGCTCGACGAGCGGCCTCACGCCACTTGCGTATCTCTTCGGGCGGGGGCCGTATGCCGCTACCCGCCCGGAAGTCAGCCGTCCGCCGATAAACTTCGGCGAGCACTTCCGCCTCCAAATCCCACGGGGGAGTTCCGGCCAAGGCGCACGCCGCCTCCGTCGATACGGTGCGGTAACCGCGTATGGCTCTAACCGCCAATATCCTCTGAGGGCGCCAGAGGCGAGCCCTATTCTGGGCGGTCAGAGCCGCCGCCCACACCGGTGCACCATATAGCGCCATTGACCGAACAACCCCCGTGTAAAGCCGTCTCGTCACGACGCTGGCTCCACCCAAATTGGGCAAAAGTCGCCCAAGAGCAGAAGCAGCGCCGACCAGCTTTGGAGTAAGCTGTCGGAAGTGCTCGTCGAAGAGCCACCTGCCGTCGAGGATCAGGCCCAGATACTTCATCTGGGCCTTAATCGGTACGAGGACCGAATTGACTACGATGGAGGCGCCGGAGGGTGGACCACGACGGGGCCCATGGAACAAAAGGGCCTCCGTCTTGTGCAGGGCCACCCGCAAACCCTTGCTGGATATAAGCCTCCCTCAAGGTTCTCCGCAACAGCCAGTCCCGTACCGCCCACATCCGATAGCTTCCCGCGACCTTCACCAGATCGTCGGATCATTTTGTGGGGGACCTATGTGTGAGCGGTCGCCACTCCAGAACCTCATAGCCCCATCGGTAAGTTTAGCAATTTTACTGGCAATATCGGTGACCTTGGTTCGTCTGCGGATCTCCTTATTCCTAATGCGATTACAGAGGCTGTTGCCTAAAATAGGGGGCCCACGAGACGAGTACGTACGCCGCGTACGAGAATATCGCACCATCTTGTCTGAGGCAGCAACAGTCCTGGCCCGTTTCCCGCTTTTTGAGAACCTGGCGGATATGGACGCGAGGGTCTATGACCGTATTCGTGCTATCCGCCGAGGTGTGAGTGGGGAAGACCAGGACGAGCTCGAAATGCAGCGGAGCGCTCACCGACAGGCATTACCACAATGATGCGTACGACTGGAACAGCCACAAAATGCGCGCCAACACGCTGTCGGTACCGTTCTGCCTAACCTCGAAGTTTGAGTAGGTAGAAAGGGAAATCGCGTCACCTACCGACTGACGCAGATGCTCACCGGGTATGGTTGCTTCGGTAAGCATCTGAATAAAATCCGCCGCGAGGAGACGGCACACTGTCACTACTGCACAGCCGACTGGGGCTCCGACCAGCGTACGCTGGAGGATTGCCCCGCGTGGGCATCTGATCGCGGAGTTCTAGTGGATGAAATTGGACGAAACCTGTCACCGCCAGCAATCGTTGCTGCCAGGCTGGCGTGTGAGGAAAGCTGGGCCGCAGTAGCCTCTTTCTGCGAAGCTGTTATGCTCCAGAAAGAGACCGCTGAACAGGATCGGGAGAGGGCCGATCCTGAGCGTAGAAGATGTCGGTGGCGTTATGAGCTGTCGACGGGACCGCGAGCCGCCAGAGAGTGGGGACCTCTGGTGGCAGATTAGTAGCTGCGGTCGGCGTAAGGATAATTTGTTGCGGCCTGATCGCGAAAATGTAATCGGGTCGCAACAAATTATAACAACCGGACTGATAGGTGGGGAAGCCTTTGTGGCCTCCCCAGGATAGGGTCTGACTAGGTGCGGCGTTGAGTGTGGAGGGGACCTGAAATAATATGATCTGGGTCCCCTTCAGAGGTGCCTGAGATCAGCCGCCGGGGTGGTTTTTAGTGGAAACACCACGTATTCCGAGCTCCTGCGTCCCCGAGGAGCAGGAGATCCAAAAGGATTTTCCAAACCCGACAACAAAAAAAAAACAGTAGGTTAATTACGGTGGTCAGTTGTGACTGATGTCAGATGTCGAAAAAAACCTATTATAGTTACGCCTACCTGTATTTTATAATTTGTCGGATGTGCTGAAGATATTTGTAGACAAATAATATTACATATGTTATGGTAATATTTGTGTGTTTGTGCAGAAATGACATTGTAGAATACATCTACATAAATTAAATATTAAATATATGTGTAAGTATTGTTTATGGTGAATTTATTAAGCATATGTACATATGTATATCACCTGCATATGTATGTGTATATTTATATCTGTGATACAAGTGGGCCAAGAATTCGTTATCATTTGAATCTAACATGAACCGCAAACAAATGTCACGCGGGATATGGTGCGGGGTGTGACCACTAACCCATTTCTCGGCAATTTTATTGCAATGAATCGCTTTACGGGACCACAGCATGCTTACTGTATGAAACAATTTTATTGAACCTTCCAATACCCGCGCGTGTTTCTCAGAGACCTACAGAATTATTTTTTGAAATTATTTATAGAAAGGGCAATGCTAGTTGAATGAGCTTTCTTGTACTTGCCTAATTCGACACAACCTTGAAATCGGTGTGATGTGCGACCTTGCGCGGGGGCCGCATTTAGGTGAACTATGCCTCATTCGGTGCGAGAGACTGACTGACTACTGTTTTTGGTAAGTTATCTTTTTTTTATTTTCGCGATTTCATTAGTTTTTATAATGTCGATTGCATTTATTTATAAATAAGTATATTTCTAGATATTTGTAGATTCATTTATTATAGTTTTTTTTAATATTTTAATATATTTTTATTATAATACAATCTATATTTCAAAGTATTTTATTTCAGTACTTTTATGAATTCATATAAGTTATTTCTGTTTCAGAGATTCATTTATCGGCGTGATAATGAACGAGGAGCAGATTAGACTGATGTTAGAAGGAAGGCCGTTGACAAAATATGTAAAATCTATAATGTCGCTAGAATTACTAATAAGTGGCCTATGGTGGTTTTTTATAAACTAATGAATGTAGCAGAAGTTAATTCATATATTATTTACTCTCAAAATAATCCTGACAAAAAAGTTAGAAGAAGAGTTTTTCTTGAAAAAGTGACTTATGAACTCATTGACGCACAGTTGAGAAAATGGGCGGTAACTACTTGTTTACCGAGGATCATACGACCGAGATGTGCTAAAATTTGCAAAATAGATGGTCCTGAATCATCAGGTACCGCTAACAATCTCGGCCAAGGACGTTGTAACTTTTGTTCCTCGAAAAGAATCGTAAAACGCGTTACAACTGTCTTACTTGCAAAAAATGCTTTTGTTTGGAACAGGCAGTTATGGTTTGCTCTGATTGCTATACTAATCAATCTAAAGATGATTAGATTTTTTTTTTTTTTTGTATATTTATTATCTGGATATTAATAGAGATTTTTATGTTTTTTATTGGTAGAATTTTAATATTGGTTAACTTTATCTTATATATAATAAGAATTACTGATGTTTTCAAAGGCTGTTTCTACCACCATATGAGTTTATACCAGATTTTCTCGAAAAAATTCAAAGCTTCGGTTTTTAAAATGTCGGTCCGTGAGACCACGCGGGTATAGGTGTTACACTAATTGGCGCGGGTACAGTAAGGTTAAACAACAGTTCGCTTATTACTGTGAAACGTTTATTTCGCATTGATTAGGATTTACGCCACTTAAATTAGTGTCCAAGTGCTCCTTTAATAAAGAAACGGTGCAGAAGTTAGAAAGAACTGGGATCTACACTAAATATGAAACAAACTGGAGGCTCACGGACTACTCGGATCGAAGAGAATGTGCAGCAAGTTTCCGCTTCTGTTTGACATTCTCCAGATTTATCGACGAGTAAACGTTCTCCTGAATTAGAGTTATCCCGCGCATCATTACGCCGTATTTTTTAATTTCATTTGATATTACATCCATATAAGATGCTGATAGTGCAGGAACTAAGACCTAACGATTTAAACTTGCACAAGTCGTTTGCCAAAACAACATTAAACCGATTCAGTAATTTTGACGACATCTTACCTTCTAACGTAGTCCATTTTCACCTCAGTGGAGATGTAAACAAACAGAATTGCAGGTATTAGAACAATGAAAATTCCAAAGCTTAACACAAAAAGGCATTTCATTCTCCCAAGGTAACTGTATAAGCTGCAAATTCAGCAAGAGAAATCATTGGACTCTACTTCTTCAAAGATTCCCGCGGCAGTTCAGTTACTGTTAACTCTGCTGAATACTTAGTTAGTTAGTATACTGAGTTATTGAGACTGGTGCTACTAAAATTTGCTGTCTACAATCGTAACCCATGGTTTCAACAAGATGGAACCACTTGTCACACATCCAATGAGTCCCTACTGGTGTTCAAAGACATGTCGCCGGCAAACTGATTTCCAGACGAGGTGACATTCCATGGCCACCGAGAAGTCCAGATCTAGGGTTTTTTAAGAATCATGTCTACATCAATAAACCAAATACACTACGTCATCTAAAAGGAAAATTAGCGAAGAAATGTCGACGAACTTGTGGTCTCGTTGCCGTCGAGTATTCGAAAATTTCAGTTGTCGCTTAGAAGAGGGCAAACATCAAAACGGTGGTCATTTACACTATGTAATTTTAATAATAATAATATTATATATATCATGAATTCAATTTAATAACAGCTGTTTGATAAATAAACAATTTTATAGTACCTATATCAAATGGCACTTTTACACGATTTTTTCAAAGGTTAACTAATTCGTGGCCCGCCCTGTGTAAATAGATGTACATTTACGTATGAATTTTATACATTTAAAGTAATTGTTTTACGTTATTCACATAATAAGTAAGAAATTTTTAAGTTTATGCGACCTACAAGTACCCTAATTATTACGCGAATAATAACCCCGCCTATGGTTACTTTATGTTATTGTAATTGTTTTTTTTTGTTTCAGTCTCTGTATATAAAATAAAGTTAAATTAATAAATTAAACAAACTCAAATCAGGCAATTTAGTAAAAGGTAAAACGTCCAATAATAATTAAATGTAAGAATAGAAAATCTTGTTATATTTTGTTGTATCATATATAACAATACCGATGCATGGTGGGCCGTGGTCCAACTGTTAATGGTGGATTATTATTATTATTATTTTTTTTCTTTAGAAAGACTACGCCCGCACTAGGAATAAATCCTGTGTCGCGGGGGACTTTACAAACATACAAGAAACGGACACAAAGAACACCCAGACTCAGAACAACAATTTCTGGATCACATAAAGTGTTGTCCCATGTAGGATTTGAACCCACAACACTCAGCGCAGTAGAGAGCGGCGTGGCGACCGCTTAAACCACTAGGCCAACCGTACAGTCAAGTGAGTGCAGATGAGTGAGTGAGTCAAGTCAGTGCAGATTATTGTTTCGCCACAAGGTTTTCTATATCGTGAAACAGGATTAATAGTTCTTAACTCCGTGGTTTGATGTATCTTCGGTAGATGGCGCTGTAGCATGTCTCCGTTTGTGTTGTATGTCGAAGTCGTCACAATATCTTTTATGATTAACTAACTAGCTAACTAACTAACTAACTAACTAATTTCATTTATTTCCTGTTATTTTTAGATCAATCTGTCATCAATCTCAACCGACGACTTGAACAAGGTGGCTGGCAATGTACGGATGCGAGTTGTCCAAGACTGGGATCGTTGGCGTTCCTTGGGGGAACCTTCGTTCAGCAGTGGACGGCGATAGGTTGATTGATTGAATGAATTTCTCAATAAAATATTATTTTTTTAGCCTTTAGCATTCCCAAGTTTTTTTGGGGTTCGCTTCTAGTTCAACTGATTGGTTGGAATTGAAACTGGTTGGTTTTACTCGAACATCAGTTTTTCACGATGCGCTGCCATCCGACCACACAATCCCGAGGGCGAATTGAATTCGAAGGTTGAATTAGTTGTCAGTGTTTTTGAGGGTACTTGACTTTCCAATAACGACTGCCATAAATGTTCCTGACAACTGAAACCGAGGCCGGCTCAATGTGCTCGCCGAGGTACGGGCGTGAAACTTCCATACTTTGAGTTGTTATTAAGAATTTAGTGTTCGTACTTTTTAAACAAGTGCCTTCAAGTTGCAGTAAATACTCTTCATCACGTGGCCTACCTGCTTATCAATTCGCCTTTCGTATTTTTTTTTTTAAAACACTGCGTGAAATACTTTATGTTTAGTCAGTGCGTTTTAAAATATCTGTCAAATATCATACTTTCTTTGGTAATAAAAATTATAAATGTTAAGTAAACCTAAGTTTTTATAGGCAACTACAAAATATTTTCTTTTCAGTATCCAGCTGGCGTTTTAAAAATTATTTTCAGAGTCTACCTGTCCATCCTCTTTCTCATAAATCTACCTTAGACAGTTGGCGAGGAACAACTAGATATATAGGCACATAAGTGTACTGATACATTAAACATACTAGAACCGTGTCGTGTAGAATATTTGAAGTAATATTTTTTCGTACTAAAGATGAACTACTTTATTGGTAAGAAAACAAAAGAATTATATAAATTAATACTGATTTCTTTGTCTTGTGCACGCAATATGTATCCAAATCTATAAATTTCTTTATTATATCTATATTGTGTTAAATATGTTATACGATGCTCATTTGTTGATTTGGTTTAGTTCCATAAATGGGATGACATAATAGACTCTTCTATTCTCTACCTCCTTACAATAGATAATAGTTCTCCCATCGTATTATACACCTACATATGTATGTTTAAAAAGGTATATAGATACCGTGACGTCACAAAAACTTGAAAATCATGAATATTAGATGTTTTAAGTTCCAGACTGTTTTCAACATATTTGACGCAGATGGAGTCTTAGAGATTTACCATCTCTATTACATTTGTTAATTATTTAAATATTAAAAGATTAAGTAAAACAGTGTTCGATCTTACCAATTTTTCTTTTCTACGTATTACATTTTCCATCCCCGTGGGGTAGTAAGAAAAATGTTTGACAAATTATACGAACAGTGAACATCCCTACTTGACAATAATATAGAGGATTTTTTCGCTTGAAAAATTTTCACTCTTGACAACATCCTCCGACACGGGTAAGCACTTAATCTTTAAAAAAAAGACATTCTACTTTAGAAATTATTAATTCAAAAACAACTACCAAAAAACTACATTGTTTTCCTTCTGGAAAATGATGACGGGTAGTTTATGTTTCGTTTTATACCTATAGATTAAAAATGAATGAAGAAAAAAATGGTCCATGTACACGCTTCAATTGAACTGTTTCAGCTACAGCACTATCGAGTAATATTAAACTAGTAGAAGATGTATCTGTGTCTATAAAGCGTTTGTATCTAGACCTCAATTATTTTCTACCGGAATATAATTTATTCAGACTTCAAAGATATTCATTTAAGCGCTTTCTAACTACAGTAATATTTTTTTAAAACACTTGATACATAACGCCATCTAGCTTCAAATTAAGCAGAACTTGTACCATAAAAGCTAAATTGACTGATAAAATATTTAAATACATTTTTTAAATTACAAATTATATGTTCACAGAAAACACCAAAATTCTGAAACAATTTTCTTTTTCCAACCACTTTAACCACTATTTTCTTTTTCTACAAATCTTACTTAGAAAAAAACTTTTTAACATAATAGGCTTTATTATGTAGTCTTTTTTGAGGACAGATATAGATTAATTATAAGGTATAGTGAAACAGTGAATAAAAATCATCGTTTCAGTTGCAAAAATGTTGAATAATAGCTGTGCCAGTTCTAGTTTCTGTATATTCAGGGTTAAACCTAGACATTGCTGTGAAGTGCTCTAGATTGAGTAGTACTCCAAGTAATGGGTGATTTTTTAAGCGTATTTTTTTAAAAATCAAATAAAAGACTCAAATTTGCATCATATTTTTATGAAAAATTTTTAAACATAATTTAAATGAAAAATTCGCGAATTTAGAGGAGAAACAAGATCTTTTCGAAACAAAAATCCAAAAACAAAATACGGCAATAAATAACTTCGAACGATACTTATGACGCAAAAATTTCATCTTGTTTGGCGTAGAGGAACACGAAAAGTCATATCATGAGCTGGAGAAGACCATAATAGATTTCATAAATACACACTTTAACTTCCAGTATAATAATTATAGTATAGAAGATGTTAGAAGACTGGGTAAAAAGAAGGATACGATTAGGCCAATAAAAATAACTTTCAGCACAATGGGATTAAAAAATAATATCTTAAGAAAGAAGAAACTCCTGGAAAACACTCCATACTACTTGAAAGAGGACTACCCATTAGAGATCCTGAATAGACGTAAAGAGTTACAAGAACAACTAAAAAAAAAGAAAAACAATTAGGCAACAAGGCCTACCTTAGCTATGATAAGCTGATCGTTATAAAAGATAAAGAACAACAATTTTCTCGTAGTCACACAAATAAAAGAAATTTGTCTGAGTCACCGGAGTTTAAACATACAAAAAAGCATGACCAAAAACAGTCTTATAAAAAGAACAAGATATCCAACATCAAAGATTTTATCATACAAAAAACAAAACACAACTATGTTTCCACTAGCAAATCTCACGATCAACCTGAAAATCAAGAAAACAACAGCAACAAAAAATAACAATTAACAACGGTCCCTCCGACACGTCATCTCCCACTACGGTTGGTCACCGCGGGAGAACCCGACCAAAACCCTTCAGATAACCCTACCAGGAACAAACACACTAAAAACGGCTTATTACAAGTGGCAACATATAATGTGAAGACTTTATCAACAAATCATCGATTGGTGGAGCTGATGGACTCTTTGAAAAACACAAAATACGACATAATCGACCTCTCCGAAGTCCGGCGTGTCGGCACATCAATCCAGGAACACGAAGATTTCATATTTTGTTATACAGGGGAAACATGAGGATTATATGGAGTTGGTTTCATTGTTCAAAAATATCTCAAAAAAAGTATCGTCGGTTTTAGTGGAGTATCAGAACGAGTTGCTCTTCTAAAGCTAAATATAAATGGATATCAGCTGGATATGGTGCAAGTCTATGCACCCACAGAAGCTGCAAGGGAAGACGAAGTTGAATCTTTATACAATATTATTAATGAAACTTTAAGAAGCGCAGGTAAAAACATAATAGTCATGGGGGACTTTAACTCAAAAATTGGACACCCTAGACCAGAAGAAAACCTGATAATGAAAAATCATGGATATGGTGCGAGAAACAGTAGAGGTGAGCGCCTGATAAAATTTGCATATGAAAACGAATTGAGTATTATGAGCACCTTCTTCAAGAAACCCAAGAACCAAAGATGGACCTGATAATCCCCAGATGGAAACACAAAGAATGAAATTGATTACATTTTAACTAATCTAGACAAAAATGTTTTAAATGTGCAGGACTTGAATGTGAACTTTCCCAACGACCACAGACTTGTACGTGCATCTTTTGCTCTACGAAAAATTAGACAAAGCCGTACAAAATACACAAGTCGTTTAATAAATTCATTGGAAGAGGAGTCAGAAATATTAGCGTATAAATTATCTCTTGAAAAGCATGAAGACCAACTGAAATATCAACATGATATCACTATACAAGCTAACTATGACAATATAATTCGAAGCATAGAAAAAAGTTTACATATCGCACATAATACCGAACAACATACTACAAAACCAAGTGTTATATCAGCCTATACAAAGAACCTCATGGATCGGAGAAAACAACTACATGGAATTAAACCTAAAACCAAAACACAGAAAAACGAACTAAAAGCTTTATATAAACTCATAAGCAAGAACATAAAAAGAGACTACATGCTCCATCGATCAAAAACTATAGAAAAACATATAAGTTCCACTGGCAGCATTAAAAAAGCATACAAAGAGCTAAGTACTCACAAGACATGGATTAAGCAACTAAAAGAGACAGAGAAACTATCACACAACAGGACCGGACAGGACAGGACAAATGTCTATAAAAAACTATATGATTGTCATGCTCAAAACTATACAAACATATTTGACTGCACCAGCATACAACTGCCTGCCGAAGATGTCTCACAGTTAAAGATGATTGACGAGTTTGAAATTATAGAAGGTATGAAGAGGCTGAAAGTGGAAAAATGCCCAGGCTCTGATGGTATAACCAACGAGGCAATAAAAATAGGTTGTAAATATGTAGCACGTCCTCTCACAGAGCTCTTCAACTCTATATTAGATGAAGGCACCACACCTTTCCAATGGTCAGAGTCGAACATGATTCTACTCTACAAAAAAGGTGATCCTACTGATATAAGCAATTACCGCCCTATCAGTTTGTTGCCCACACTGTACAAACTCTTCTCCTCAATAATCGAAAAGAGGATTAGTAAGAGTACAGAAGATCACCAACCAATAGAGCAAGCTAGTTTCAGACGTAGTTTTTCTACTATAGATCATATACACGCGATAGAACAAATTATCGAGAAGTATAATGAATATCAGAAACCACTCTATGTAGTGTTCATCGATTACGAGAAAGCCTTCGACACTATCCGACACTCTTCTATATGGTTTGCCTTAAGCTCACAGCACGTTGAAAACAAATAAATAGAAATCATAAAGTATCTGTACAACAACTGTACAAGTAGAGTTAAACTTGAGACGACAGGACCACCGATACCAATAAAGAGAGGTGTAAGGCAGGGTGACCCACTATCTCCAAAAATTTTTATAGCAGTACTAGAGATGGTTATCAACAAACTAAATTGGGATAGAACAGGGCTGAACATAAACGGTAAATTCATCAGTCATCTAAGATTTGCCGATGATATTATCGTACTATCCGAAAGTGCTAAAGAGATGGAATCAATGATACTCTCACTGAAAACCATGAGCTACGAAGTAGGTTTAGTAATGAATCTCAGCAAAACAAAAATTATGACCAACAGCACAAAACACCCTATATATCTCGACCAAAAACCATTGGAATATGTAGATAGTTACATATACCTCGGCAAACAAGTCTCTTTTAGTAAGCAAAACAATGAATTAGAAGTCGAAAGAAGAATCTCAGGCGCATGGAAAAAATTCTGGAGTCTAAAAGAAATACTGAAGGGAACCATACCTATGAATTTAAAGAAAAAGTAATGGACATTTGCCTGCTCCCCTCCATTACGTACGGTTGCCAAACGTGGAAATACACGCTACGCGCAAAAAACAAGATCAGATCTTGCCAACGAAGCATGGAGAGAAGCATTACAGGTGTGGGAAAAATTCAGAAAATCCCTCACAGTATTATACGGTAAAACACAAAAGTTACAGATGCACTAAATTTCTCACTGAAGTTAAAGTGGCGCTGGCCTGGCCATGTAGCCAGGATGACCGACGATTGTTGGACTTCCAGATTGAGTTCATGGCGGGGTCCTGCAGGTATTAGAAAGAGAGGAAGACCGATAACTCGATGGGATAACGACATAATAAAAATAGCTGGTAAAAACTGGAACAAAATTGCCAAAGATAGTGATAATGGAAAAGTCTGGAGGAGGCCTTCACCCTCACATAAGAGGGGTTCTTGCATGTCTGCATGATAAATTATTATTTTAATTATTTTTAATGTTAAATTATATTAATCAATTCGATCCAAATTCAATTATTTCAATCAAAATTATGCTCAGTAATATTATTTGCCCTCTTTTTATCTAATATTATGATTATTAAAATATACAGCGTAATTAATTTAAAAAAAAAAACCAAATGAAGATATTTAAATTGTTATATAAAGAAAATTTAAAGTATTTTTGTAATCTTACTTTTAATGTGTGAGAAATAAAAGGCTTTTTATTTTATTTTATTTTATTTTATAGTGAAACAGTGAACAAAAATCATCGTTTAAGTTGCAAAAATGTTGAATAATAGCTGTCCCAGTTCTAGTTTCTGTATATTCAGGGTTAAACCTAGACATTGCTGTGAAGTGCTCTAGATTGAGTAGTACTCCAGGTAGTTGGTTACTGACTTCATCCTCTTATTATTATTAATTATATTATTCTAACTCTTATTAGTTTACACTTCTGGGCATTAACAGAAGGGTTAACTAATAAGAGTTCGTCTTCTGTTTTTTTCTTTCAGGTAAGAAATTTCCCATAGTAAAGTGCCTACTAAAATACTGGAATAATAGAAAATCTGTAAAAATATGAAATATTTACCGTTAAAATATCTCAGGAAAGTTTGACAATACTACAAGTTTAAAAAATCGATAAATTTCTGAGAAATTAAACATTTCGTTCGCAACTAATGAACGCCTTCAGTTTTTTTTCTTATTTGTGCCGTAGGCACTAGCTTCTGACTTTGTTTCTAAAGCCCACGTAGTCAGATCTTGTAATTTACTATCAGTGTGTAAGCATCAAATCCGTCTTTTAGGTGTCGATGAAAAAATAACTAAGTTCATTTAACAAACCAAATTTCTAACACTTTATACTTAACTGTTTTTAGAAGCAGCAATTCTTCATACTTTTTTATGTATATCCCATATAACATTTGAATTATAGTACCATTCTTGTGCAAAACGTGCAAATTTTTTGCATTACGCGCGGTTATCGTGTTGGTAACAGGACCGAACTTTGCATAGTTTATGGGGTCCCAGCTCCATGTTTATTGATTCGTATGTTTACTGGTTGTGTTCTTTAATGTAATGTGACCAAAAATTAACTATTAAATTAATAATTAGGTAAATTATTTAAGAAACTGGAAACTTATAAATTTTCTGGGAAAGTTATTATTTTCAAACAAATATATTAAAAACACACCGTTCGTAAACTATCATATGGCTTTAGAACTAATGTTAAAGTTATAATCGATTCGCTGTGATACATAAAGTGAAATATTTTTCACAATTTATTAACACTGTTTATTTAGAAATTCAGTGTTATCATGACAGATATACTATTGTTAGAATTGATCTTTTCAATCAAGAAACATTTCTAGAATGGAAAGTTAAGTCATATGCTAATACAATTTGTAATCTATCTATGAAAAAGTTCATCCATATCGAATGACCTGTACTGACGTGATTGAGTTACGAACATATACAAACAGCAAACATTTATTTTCTTATTAATGGGATTCGCATCCACAATACGTCCCTGCATTACGGTACGTGCTACTTGTCGAAAATACGTTCCGTGACACAGAAAATATTTTATTTTAACCGTTTAATCGTGTCTCATGTGAATTTTAAATGTGCCGAGCAAAAAGCATGTTCTTTGTGGTGTCTGGAATATGATATAAATTCAGCATTTCCTTATGTCAGACTGTGGTATAAATTCATCAGTTTTTATGAAGAAAAATCGCGTGTTTGTAGAAATATTATAAATGTGAGATATGACTTTTTCACGATTGTGTTTGCGTCGAAGAATTGTGAATTAGGAGAAAATCTTAAAGGTTTTATATAATAATAAAGTACTTTATGCTACTGTCACACTTAAGGTGAGAGAGCAGGGCTACAAATACAGGGTGTGGCGTAAATAGTGGTCCACCGTTCAGGGTTAGGTACATCAGGTAGGTACCTACACCATACCAAAATTTTAAACCGGTCCGCCGACTGGTTACAGAAAAAAAAATATTTTTAATTTTTTTTAAGAAATTCCCATTTTCATTACGAATTTGACCACAGTTTCAACAAAAAACATTATTTTTGATTTTCTATTCGTGTTTATTCATGTTGAATGTATGAGCTATCATAAAAAAATAAAGATTTGTATTGAAATTGTAGCCTTTACGAGAAAAAGTGATTTCTTCTCAATTCTTAACCTAAATTTTATCGCATCACTCATATTCAGGAGCGTTTTTTGAAAAAAAAATGTACTACACTGTTAGTGCCCATGCATTTAAAAATATGCTCATGATGTACTGATTATAAAATGGTATAATAGTACTGCTTTTCAAAAATAGTTGTGTGTGTTTAAAAAATGTGAGTGCGAGGCGGTAGGATATATGTCAAAAGAAAACGACGATACGAATCATTTACTTATCAAAAATTACGACAATTTAAATAAGATTTTATTATTTGCTTTTTGGTATATAATATTTAAAGTCAGGTATATAATATGGGCATGATTTTCCGACAGTTTTTTGGTTTAAATTGAAGAGAAAATAAATTGCTAAAACAGTCTAGGTTTAAGAACAAAAACATATACTTTCTTTCGTAATATTTCTTCTAGTAATTATGACATTATTAATCTAACCAAAATCTGGCTTAAGGACTCAGTACTGAGCGGTGAACTGTTTGATGATCGACACGACAATTGGCTTTTCGCGCTGTGTATCTACCCCCACCTGTACACCGTCCCTCTTTAAAACTTTTTTTTGATGGTTGCAGTTCGGCCTTTAAAAAAATGGTACATGCTCAAATTTATATTGTTGTCGAGTTTAATCTGGGCTGGGTTTAATATTAGCTGGGAATCGGTAAGCAATACAAGCAATCATAATAAAAGAACATCTGGCCTAAATGAAACTCTGATCGATTTTACATGTATAAGCAGACTCAATCAATTCAATTTTGTACTGAATTCTGGTGGACACGTATTAGATTTTGTTTTGTCTACTTTAGCGTGTTGTTGTGGAATGGAGTGTTTAAGTACTGTTAGTAGTGTAGATTGACAGCATTCACCTTTAGATATTACTATTACTTTGCCTAGGGAAACCAAACTACGATATGACATTACGGGTGTAAAACCCAAATTTTATAAGGTGGACTTTGCATCAATTTATAAGTTCTTTCAGGAACAGGACTGGGAACAATTGTTTGGGGGGCTCAATAGTGTTGATAAGGTGCTTGAAATATTTAAAACTATTAGTATACTACGTGATTTAATGATAAACTAATTAAAATTTTGATCGAAAAAACAAGCTCCTGATGTGATATAAAAAATATAACAATCCAATAGATACAATAGAATTAAAATATATTGCCAAAAATTGTGACCGTCTAGCTACTGAGTATTACAGTAGTTGTATGAAAGTTTTAGAAGATTAACTTGGAAATAATCCTTACTTATTTACGTAAAAGCCAACAGAGGAGGGTTTATTATGTATTCAATGTCTATGACAGATGGTTGAATTATCTAGTCCGATGGAACAAAAATATGTCAGTTGTTCACTCTGCATCTGTCTATAGTTCAGAATAAGATTTCGGTAATGACAGCTTATGTATCAACAACCCTTTTACAAACAACAAAATAATACTTTGAAAATTGAAAAGATTAGATAATAAGAAAGGAACTGAACCTGACGGAACTCTTCCAATGTTCATCGTGTATATCTAAGTTGATTGGTCCACTAATGCTTATTTATAATAAGTCATTGTCTACGGGAGTATTTCCCACAATATGGAAAGTGTCAAAAGTAGTTTCAATTTTTTTAAATCAGATAATGCAGAACATATCTCTAATTATAGACCGATTTTACACTTATATATATCATATATCAGTGTGAAATCTTATATATCATTTGCTGGATTTTTTTAAATCTTAGTTTGTTCATTACTGCAAAATCATCTTTAGGTGTATCTTAGTGACCGACAGTATGCATTTGTTGCCCTTAATTTGACTGATACAAATTTAGTCCTTTTTACTGAATTTTTAATAAAAACTGTGGGCTTATGTAATCCAGCTGATGCATAGAGATTTCAGCAAAGCCCATAACATTTTATTCACCAAATCGCAAGCCTATGGCATCAACTACCCTATTGGTTGAAATCATATTTGAAAGATCAATTTTTTTGTGGTAGTGAATGGATATTGTTCAACTCTACATCACATTTCTTCTGGAGTTCCTCAGGGCTCACATTAGGGTCCAACTCGATTTATTTTTTTTATCAATGACATCATGGATTGTTTCCAATTCTCAGAATTATTTATGTATGCGGATGATTTAAAGTTTCTTAGAGAAGTAAAATCAATTAATGATGTAATAAATTTACAGAACGATCTCAATAGACTTGTATGTATAATGGTGCAAAAACAACAACATGTATTTAAACTGTAAAAGTGTTAGCAGGAAAAGTTCTAGCAAAAACTGGATAAGATAAACTCTAAATGTTAAATAGACAATGACAGAACAAATAAAGTTGATACTATCCGGGACTTAGGAATTCTTTTCGATAAAAATTAACATTCGAAACACATTTAGATAACATTATTAAAAAGGCATAAAAAACGTTAGGTTTTGTTTTGAGAAACTGTATAGCTTTTTACAACAGTAAAACCAAAATTCTTATTTACAATAGCTTTGATAGGAGCATCTTAGGATACGGTAGCATAGTCTAGAGGCCACATTATACTGTACATACATTACGTATTGTTTTGATTGTATTGATTGTTCACAATTGGTAGCTCGTTTTAAATTTCGCGTTCCTTCTAGACTTCCATATAGTTCAGTCACGCCACTTTGTCCCCCTTTAAGAAAAATAGTTCTTGGTGCCAATTATGGCCTATGCAAGAATGTGTAAAATGGTAAAATCACTACAACGATCTCATAGATTTGCATTTTGATACCGACTGGAGGACACAGTTCGCGCTTAGTGCGTGCGTGCGTGTGGGTGCGTGCGTGCGTGCGTGCGTGCGTGCGTGCGTTTGTGTGTTTGTGTGTGTGTGTGTGTGTGTGTGTGTGTGTTTGTTTTTTCAATTTATCCCATTTCTATAACATTAGCAGTGTTTATGTATAAGTAACTGTTGTATTATCTTTTTATTTTATGATGAGAGAAAGAGAGAGAGAGAAATGACCTTCCTTCCTTGTCGACAACTATTCGATGATTTTGGTTTCCGCTATTTCCTTAGCTAGCCCCTAGCTGATTTTTTTTTATATTAAAAGCCTACTAAAGTGACTCTACTCCGCCTGTTGGAAAGCATGAATAGAATCTAAGAGTTGTGGTCACCATACTCATTGCAAATGCAGACAATGCAGTATGGTGACCCACACTACATCGGCCCTGTGAGATGCCCTCTCACATCTCGCCCGGGGAAGTAAAACGCATGACAGTCACTATGAGGCTTACATAGTTACCGCGATTATCTTTTATTAAATTAGGTAGGTCATCATATAAACGAAAAACAATGTAACGCCATGAATGGAGCCCTGTAGAACCCCCATAATGACCAGAGACTCCAACAAACTCTATTGCTTCTACTTTTTCTCTCCTCTGCTCTACTCTACTCCTAATACCACAGCGATTCAGTTTCCTGATCAATGTTTCAAGAAAAATGTAATCGAATTCCTTAAAAAACTCATAAAAAAACACTTAACGCATCCAATATATCTTCGTGGCTACTAATAATAATAATATATCTCTTTATTGGGCACCAGATTAATTACAGAGGTAATTTAAAGCTAAGGAAGTACAAGTGGTGGCCTTATCGCCCGTTGGCAATCTCTTACAGGCACCAACTAAATACAATTTCTAAAAATTCAAAACCAGCATCACTTATTGAACGACCTCTTCTGAAGCCAAAATGTTTTCGGTGTAAAATATTGCTTTAGCTAAAGTGAGTTTGAAGCTGGTCTAGTATAATTTTCTCAAAAATTTTAATAAGAGAAAGTAACATTAGAATAGGCCTATAATTTGTAGGATCAGATGTATTACCTGTCTTAAATGTAAAAATGATTTTGCTATGTATCATTGAGTCAGGAATTACACCATATTAAATGTTTTTATCAAGAAAATTAAGGAACACTGTGATTCAAATACACTAGGACGTAGTGATTTGGACAGAGTTAAGTAGGCGATTTTCTAAAAACAAAAGGCATTATATATTTTAACAATATGTCTATCTGTTTTGCAACTAAATCTAAACTTAGTAATTCTGCTATAGTGGGTAATGATTCTGTTGTCGAAAATGGAATGTTTGTAATCTTTTTCAAAAAGTTACAGCAACATCTAAAACCGGTTCAATAACTTTATAATCAATAGTCGGACTTTAATTATTGTATTTATTTTTCACTTTTATAGTTACTGAATTACCTACTTCCTAGGTCACGCTAATTAAATAAGAACTATTATAATATTTTAGGTAGCAAGCAATTAACATTTGCAGAGTGACAGACTTTTTCGATATCATGCCATGTATACTAGTAATTGAAGTACTTAAAGTAACGTCTGGTGACAATAATACTTTTAATTTGAGTAATTTTAACATAAAAAAAAACTGTCAAGATGTATAGTATGTTTATTTTATGGTCTATAAAATATTTTAAAATTTCATTAAAACAACCTAAATATTAGGACAAAATACAATGTTATTTTTATGGAGGTGCACATTTTTATGACGTATCATATTTTTCTAGAACACTTGTTTTAGTACGTAATTTAAAGGGGAATTCTCGTTAAATGCAACATGATTTAAGCGACAGTGAACATGTCTAGACACGGTAACAAGGTGAGCGTAATAGAGCAATAATTCAAAATATGAGCGCAACGTGCGCGGGACATTGTGCATATTGTTGGCATATTTGATGTCGGTTTTATTAATTTCTTCGGACATTGAGGGTGAAAAGGGACATGTTATAGATTCACAGACAGTCATTATAGTGAGCATAGTTTATTAAATATCTTCTTTTTAATAGTGAGTTTTGTTGTTTTCGTAGCAGTAAAATTTGGAATTTCATAATGTTAATATATTTATCATACTGTAAAACAAACAATCTTAAGTAATTTTCTGATTATGTTTTAGGATGCCCAAATAGTTTTGAACCTAACTCATTTTCCAAGTTTGAAGCCACCTTCTATGACAATATGCCTGTTTATGAGATTTGAATTTTTTATCCACTTATATTTTTGCCATTTCTGATTCAGATTTTGATTTTCAAACACCACATTATAATATAATATATAATGCACATGCGCGATAATCATAAATAAAACAGTTTTTCCTATTTTAAATGTAAATACTATAATGTATTCTTCAAAGTTGCAATTAATTGATACTCATATTTTAATCTTAATAACCGTAGTCTTAATTTCTTTTTAACTTTTATTTCTGAATTTTTAACATAATGTTCCTCGAGAAACGTTGGAAGTATAATCATTTTACGTTGATAACTTCAGCGAAACATTAGGTAAAGCGAGATGCTAGGGAATGGCATAATCTGAAAGTTTTCCTTGATATAATGACGTTGGAGTGCTAGGAAGAGATGTTCATCATACCATCACAATTTGTATTATGAAAACTTTAATCTGAGATTATTTAAGATTAGAATGATATTTTTTTTCATAAGTGAATGTGAATATCATTTATTTTTTAGCATAGTAGCATGCCATTGGATCTGCTAGATTTGCTTCATTTTATTAGTCATTCAATTACTTTTGTAGTTCGATTTGCTAGTAACAATATTATTAGAGGCTAATGTTACTATAACGCATTAGAAAACAAATTGCAAAACAAAAATACATGTAAAACTCACAACAAGCATTACTTGGCAGTTATGCTTAGCCCGTGCTTAGGAACGGCTGTGATGTTCCTCCAACACAAAGGCAGGATCCTTCCACCAGACGAAATGATCATGCCTGGCGGCCCGCGACACAACATTACTTAGTAGTTTAATCTGTCTTCGGTAGACAGCGTTATAGTGAGTCTTTTTGTTTGTGTTGAATGTGGAAGTCGTCACATCAATCTCCTCCTAGACCGAAGGTCGATGTACTAATCAGTCAGCTGTCTATACTCTGTTGTATAGTATGCAGTGTCAAGAGTGAGCAGTTCCAAAGAGTCGGCACTAATTGCCATTAGTTCCACTGAGTACGGAACTAAAATTAAATCAAAATTTTTCAATAAATTTTCTGAAAACTAATACATTAATCAATAAAATTAAATTTGGGGTAATAGTCCAGTAATTTGGTAGTTTTACCTAGAAAGTTTTACTGTAGTTTTGAAAATTGGTTATTTTCTGGATTTCGGTAAGCCCTTTTCGAATTTTAACTCACTACACTTACAATGTTTGCACACTTTGTTTAGTCCCCACGGTGGTAATTGGACCCGCTAACGACAAGATTCTACGATGTTGTTAAAAATCGTTAAAGCCTAGAAACGATTATGCTACAAGTTATTTGTTTATTTTTTTATAAGGATTCATCAAACAACTGTTTATATTAATTCCTTAAGTCTACATATGTTTAAATCATAAAAAGAAAAAACAACACAACAGTTACTCATAGGTGAACACTGCTAATGTTATAAAAATGGGTTAAATTGAATAATTAAACTCACACACACACACACACACACAGGTAGAGTTTTAAGATTTTTATTTAAAATTTAACAATTATTGTCTCTTAATCATTGCAAACCACTAAGCACGAACTGTATCCTCCGGACGGTATCAAAATAGAAATCTATGAGATCGCTGTAGTGATCTTAGCATTTTACATATTCTTGCATAGAGAGAATTGACAGCTGTTCTTCTTAAAGGAGGACAAAGTGGCGTGATTGGACTACGTGGAAGTCTAG
This sequence comes from Hypercompe scribonia, assembly GCA_949316085.1. Lineage (NCBI taxonomy): Eukaryota > Metazoa > Arthropoda > Insecta > Lepidoptera > Erebidae > Hypercompe > Hypercompe scribonia. Next base: position 3,130,861 of record OX438981.1, read on the forward strand.
AAGGAAAGCGAAATTTAAAACGGGCTACCAACTGTAAACAATCAATTTTTCGGTTGAGAATTTTGTAAGTGAACCAATTTTGTTCAAGAGACTTCATTCTAAAGTATTTCATTTTACCGTCATAGGTATGTATCTTCTTTGTGATCTCATTGGAGAATACAAAGTGTCAGAGAAATCATTTTTGTACACATTCAATGCGTAATGTGTGTACAGAATAATATGGTCTCCAGACTACGCTACCGTATCCTAAGATGCTCCTCTCAAAACTATTGTAAATAAGAATTTTGGTTTTACTGTTGTAAAAAGCTATACAGTTTCTCAAAACAAAACCTAACATTTTTTATGCCTTTTTAATAATGTTATCTAAATGTGTTTCGAATGTTAATTTTTATCGAAAAGAATTCCTAAGTCCCGGATAGTATCAACTTTATTTGTTCTGTCATTGTCTATTTAACATTTAGAGTTTATCTTATCCAGTTTTTGCTAGAACTTTTCCTGCTAACACTTCTACAGTTTAAATACATGTTGTTGTTTTTGCACCATTATACATACAAGTCTATTGAGATCGTTCTGTAAATTTATTACATCATTAATTGATTTTACTTCTCTAATAAACTTTAAATCATCCGCATACATAAATACTTCTGAGAATTGGAAACAATCCCTGTGTGTGATGTCACTAATAAAAAAATTAAATAAAGTTGGACCCAAATGTGAACCCTGAGGGACTCCAGAAGAAATGTGATGTAGAGTTGAATGATATCTAATGGTTGAAATTTTTTTTGTGGTAGTGAATAGATGCAGAGTGAACAACTGACATATTTTTGTTCCATCGGACGAGATAATTCAACCATCTGTCATAGAAATTGAATACGTACTAGACCCTCCTCTCTTGGCTTTTACGTAAATAATTAAGGATTATGACCAAGTTCATCTTCTAAAAATTTCATAGAACTACTGTAATACTCAGTAGCTAGAAGGTCACAAATTTTGGCAATATATTTTAATTCAATTGGATCTAATGGGTTATTGTATTTTTTGTATCACACCAGGAGCTTGTTTTTTCGATCAACATTTTAATTATTTTATTATTAAATCACGTAGGATATTAATAATTTTTGGCGCACGAAATGGTCTAAATTTCTTTATAGCGACGTAAATTACTTCGTGAAATATTTCAAGCATCTTATCAACACTATTGAGCCCCCCAAACCATTATTCCCAGTCCTGTTCCTGAAAGAACTTACAAATTGATGCAAAGTCCACCTTATAAAATTTGGGTCTTACACCCGTAATGTCATATCGTAGTCTGGTTTCCCTAGGCAAAGCAATAGTAATGTCTAAAGGTGAGTGCTTTCAATCTACACTGCTAACAGGGCTTAAACACTCCATTACACTACAATTCGCTAAAATAGACAAAATAAAATCTAATATGTGTCCACCAGAATTCAGTACAAAATTGAATTGGTTGAGTTTGCTTATACATGTAAAATCGATCAGAGTTTCATTTAGGCCAGATGTTCTCTTATTATGATTACTTGTATTGTCTACCGATTCCCAGCTAATACTGCCCAGATTAAAATCGCCAACAATATAAACGTGCATGCATCATTTTTTCAAAGGCCGAACTGCAACCATCAAAAAAAAGTTTTAAAGAGGGACGGAGTGCAGGTGGTGGTAGATACACAGCGCAAAAAGTCAATTGTCGCGTCGATCATCAAACAGTTCACCGCTCAGTACTAAATCTTTTGGTTAGATTAGAGTTAGAATCTTTTTAAACTCAGATTTTGGTTAGATTAATGATGTCATAATTACTACAAGAAATAGTACCAAAGAAAGTATGTGTTTTTGTTCTTAAACCTCGACTGTATTAGTAATTTATTTTCTCTTCAATTTAAACAAAAAAACTGTCAGAAAATCATGTCCATATTAACTTTAACTTTAAATATTATATACCAAGAAGCAAATAACAAAATCTTATTTAAAGTGTCGTAGGTTTTGATAAGTAAATGATTCGTATCGTCGTTTTCTTTTGACAAATATGCTACCGCCTCGCACTCACACATATTTGTAGCCCTCCTCTCTCACCTTGAGTCTGACAGCAGCATGAAGTACTTTATTATTATATAAAACCTTTAGGACTATTTCCTAAGTCACAATTCTTCGACACAAACACAATCGTGAAAATGTCATATCTTACATTTATAATATTTCTACAAACACGTGATTTTTCGTCATAAAAACCCATGAATTTATATCACAGTCTGACATAAGAAAATGCTGAATTTACGTCATATTCCAGACACCACAAAGAATATGTTTTTTGCTCGGCACATTTAAAATTCACATGAGACACGATTAAACGGTTAAAATAAAATATTTTCTGTGTCACGGAACGTATTTTCGACAAGTAGCACGTACCGTAATGCAGGGACGTATTGTGGATGCAAATCCCATTAATAAGAAAATAAATGTTTGCTGTTTGTATATGTTCGTAACTCAATCACGTCAGTACAGGTCATTGGATATGGATGAACTTTTTCATAGATAGATTACAAATTGTATTAGTATATGACTTAACTTTCCATTCTAGAAGTATTTATTGATTGAAAAGATCAATTTTAACAATAGCATATCTGTCATGATAACACTGAATTTCTAAATAAACAGTGTTAATAAATTGTGAAAAATATTTCACTTTATGTATCACAGCGAATTGATTATAACTTTAACATTAGTTCTAAAGGCATATGATAGTTTACGAAGTGTGTGTTTTTAATATATTTGTTTGAAAATAATAACTGTTCCAGAATATTTATAAGTTTCCAGTTCCACTTAAATAATTTACCTAATTATTAATTTAATAGTTAATTTTTGGTCGTGACATAACAGTAAAGAACACAACCAGTAAATATACGAATCAGTAAACATGGAGCTGGGACCCCATAAACTATGCAAAGTTCGGTCCTGTTACCAACACGATAACCGCGCGTAATGCAGAAAATTTGCACGTTTTGCACAAGAATGGTACTATAATTCAAATGTTATATGGGATATACATATAAAAATATAAAGAATTGCTGCTTCTAAAAACAGTTAAGTATAAAGTGTTAGAAATTTGGTTTGTTAAATTAATTTAGTTAATTTTCCATCGACACCTAAAAGACGGATTTGATGCTTACACACTGATAGTAAATTACAAGGTCTAACTACGTAGGCTTTCGGAACGAAGTCAGAAGCTAGTGCCTACAGAAATTTATCGATTTTTAAACTTGTAGTATTGTCAAACTTTCCTCAGATATTTTAACGGTAAATATTTTATAATTTTATAGATTTTCTATTATTCCAGTATTTTAGTAGGCACTTAATATGGAAAATTTCTTACCTGAAAGAAAAAAACAGAAGACGAACTCTTATTAGTTAACCCTTCTGTTAATGCCCAGAAGTGTAAACTAATAAGAGTTAGAATAATATAATTAATAATAATAAGAGAATGAAGTCAGTAACCAACTACCTGGAGTACTACTCAATCTAGAGCACTTCACAGCAATGTCTAGGTTTAACCCTGAATATACAGAAATTAGAACTGGCACAGCTATTATTCAACATTTTTGCAACTTAAACGATGATTTTTGTTCGCTGTTTCACTATACCTTATAAATAATCTATATCTGTCCTCAAAAAAGACTACATAATAAATCCTATTATGTTAAAAAGATTTTTTCTAAGTAAGATTTGTAGAAAAAGAAAATAGTGGTTAAAGTGGTTGGAAAAAGAGAATTGTTTCAGGATTTTGGTGTTTTCTGTGAACATATAATTTGTATTTTAAAAAATGTATTTAAATATTTTATCAGTCAATTTAGCTTTTATGGTACAAGTTCTGTTTAATTTGAAGCTAGATGGCATTGTGCATCAAGTGTTTTAAAAAAAATATTACTGTAGTTAGAAAGCGCATAAATGAATATCTTTAAAGTCTGAATAAATTGTATTCTGGTAGAAAATAATTGAGGTCTCGATACAAACGCTTTATAAACACAGATACATCTACTAGTTTAATACTACTTGATGGTGCTGTAGCTGAAACAGTTCAATTGAAGCATGTACATGGACCATTTTTCATGTATAGGTATAAAAAAAACGAAAAATAAACTACAAATCATCATTTTGCGGAGTGTATGCTGCTGCGGAGCGAAGCTATCTTTAAAGTAATAAATTCTAAAGTAGAATGTCTCTTTTTCAAGATATATAAATAGTTACTAATTTTTTTTAATCAGTACGGAAGGAAAGCAAGAGCGTAGCGTAAAACAAACACTTCAACTGTTTATTCTTTTACACTTTTACACTTTTATTACGAATAAGACAATAAAACAAATAGCTTCTTACAAAGGGTTAGAGAACACACAACACTCTACAACTGCATCACGACCTTAAGTGCTTACCCGTGTCGGAGGATGCTGTCAAGGGTGAAAATTTTTCCAGCGAAAAAATCCTCTATATTATTGTTAAGTAGAGATGTTCACTGTTCGTATAATTTGTCAAACATTTTTCTTACTCTCCCTACGGGGATGGCAAAATGTAATACGTAGAAAATAAAAATTGGTAAGATTGAACACTGTTTTACTTATATAAGCTTTTAATATTTAAATAATAACAAATGTAAAAATGATAAATATGATTCCATCTTCGTCAAATATGTTGAAAACAGTCTGGAACTTAAAACATTTGATATTCATGTATTTAGTTTTTGTTACATATTTTAAATTAGTATATTTTATATATTTTATATTAAACGTATATATTATATTATTATATTGTGGTATATTTTATATTAAATAGGGAAAATAAAACTTTTCTGTTCGACATGCAGTAAGACTACAAACATATAAAACAGTAATCTACGTCTATATTAGTACTTAATGTCTATAGTATGTGTATAGACAAAATGATAAACAAAATAAACAATTTGACCACAGAGTACGTCGTGTCGAGTATGCGTGAATTAAGTTTGCTGGACACGAAGGCTCGAAAAAACCCGAAATTATTTTAATTCTACTTAATTAATTAGAATATATACACAAAACTAAACCTAGTGAGCGATGACTTTACTTCGAGGTGGGAATATAGAGTCATCATCGACATAACTAAACCTACTTATCGATGACTCTACTTCGAAGTTGGAGAGAGTCATCATCTACATAACTAAACCTAAGGAGCGATGGCTCTACATCGAAGTAGGATTATAGAGTAATTACTCTTACAAAAATATTACACTAAATATTACTCGCGACGATCGATGGCCTTGATGTATCAGCTCAATATGCATTGGTGTATGTGCAACATCAGCGATCTTCAGCACGATCTAATTCGTGACATCGATTAGCTTCCTTGATGTATCAGCAATTTGGTGTAGTCAATACGTATTGGGGCATGTGCAACATCAGCGACCTTCATATATCGGCACGATGTAATTTGTGTGACAAATACTTGTTTGTGTGTGTCAAATACATGATGGTGTGTGTAATGTTTTATTTATTTATTAAATGTACTTTATAAGCATTCTTATTGAAAATATTAGCGTTCTGCACTTTTCCTACATATAAACTATAAGTGTGCTAAATTTCATACTCCTTCGTCCGGCCAATTTTCGTATAAAGGGGTCCAAAGCTTTTGCTTCACGTGTTAATATATAGATATAGGTGTATAATATGATGGGAGAACCATTGTCTATTGTAAGGAGGGAGGGAAGAGAAGAGTTTATTATGTCATCCCATTTATTGAACTAAACAAAATCAACGTATTTAACATGATATGTTGATAAACATTAATAAAGAAATTTTTGGATTTGGATACATATTGCGTACATGAAGCAAAGAAATCAGTATTAATTTATATAATTCTCTTGTATTCTTACCACTAAAATAGTTTAGTAAGAAAATATTGCTTCAAATATTCTACACGACACGGTTCTAGTATGTTTAATGTATCAGCACACCTATGTGCCTATATATCTAGTTGTTCGTCACCAGCTGTCTGAGGCAGATTGATGAGAAACGGGATGGACAGGTGGACTCTGAAAAATAACTTTTAAAATGCAAGCTAGATACTCAATAGAATATATTATGTAATTGCCAATAAAAACTTAGGTTTACTTTACATTTATAGTTTTGCTATCAAAGAAAATATCATATTTAACAGATATCTTGATTTTGAAACTCACTGATTAAACTTAAAGTATATCACGGAGTGTATTTAGAAAAATAATATAAAACGTGAAATGACAAGCAGGTAGGCCACGTGATGAAAAGTATTTACTGCAACTCGTAGGTACTTGAAATTTAAAAAGTACAAACGCTAAATAACAGCTCAGAGTAGAGCGCCGGCCTCGGTCTCAGTTGTCATGAACATTTATGGCAATCGTTATTGGAAAGTCAAATGCCCTCAAAAATACTGACAACTAATTCAACCTTCGAATTTAATTCGCCCTCGGGATTATGGATGTCGGATACCAGCACACCGTGAAAAAACTGATATTCAAGTAACACCAATCAGTTCCAATTTCAACCAATTAGTTGAACTAGTAGCCAACCCCAAATAAATTAGGGAATAATAAAAATCCTGAAAATCGATATGTAGCCGTTTGAAAAATGTAATATATTATAGACACTTTGCTTTTAATTTAATGATGAGCGAATGGTAAGTCAAATTGTTGACTGCAATCGGGTGTCTCACAGGTATTGTATATTTATACTTATAATTAAAAGAAATAAAGAAAAACAAACAAAAACAAACCATAAACAAAGTCAAAAATAAAGAAGCTATGAAATAAACATTTGAAGAAACTTTTTATTTCCAACATTGAATGTATTGACACAAACACACACACACAAACTCTGGCCGGTTTAATGAAAGGAGAAAATTTTATTGTAGCTCCAAGAGGAAAGAGTATTTGCGACACACACTCGGACGATGGAGCGTGCGATGCTGGGTGTTTCTGTGACTGATAAAATTCGTAACGAGGTTATTCAACAACGAACTAGAGCAACTGACATCGCACAGAGAATCAGTATGCTGAAGTGGAAGTGGGCCGGCCATGTCTCCAGACGAACCAATGGTCGCTGAAGCCGAAGTGTACTAGAGTGAATACCACGATTAGGCAAACGTAGTGTAGGGTGCCCTACGGCGCGATGGACTGACAACTTGCAGAAGGTGGCTCGCAACGGATGGATGCGAGTTGCCCAAGACCGGGATCGTTGGCGTTCCTTGGGGGAGACCTTCGTTCGGGCGGTAAAATTGTTCTCTTCGGCTGGTAATCTGTTTGAGAGGATACTCTCTGCCCGCATCGTCCGGCACCTCTGGGAGGTGGGCCCAGATCTGTCGGACGCCCAATTTGGTTTTCGGGCGGGGCGTTCGACGGTCGATGCCATGCTGCGCCTGAGGGCCGTTACCGAAAAGGCGGCGAGCTATGGCGGCGTGCTATTGGCGGTGTCGTTGGACATCACCAACGCATTTAATAGTCTGCTATTTAGCTGCATCAGGGAAGCTCTCCGCTACCATGGAGTGCCAGAGTGCCTGAGGCGACTTGTGGCAAACTATTTTGAGGAGCGTACTGTCATGTACGAGGACCGAGACGGTGTTCTGAGGCGGTGGCTCATGTCGTGCGGTGTTCCACAGGGTTCTGTCCTTGGACCACTCCTGTAGAACATGGGATACGATTGGACCTTTCGAGGTCGTCTTCCCCCGGGCTGAGCGTAATTTGTTACGCAGATGACACATTAGTCACAGCCCGGGGGATGAACTTTCAAGAGGCGGCACGCCTGGCCACCACGGGTATCTCTGTGGTGGTCGGGCGTATTGAGGCGCTGGGTTTGAGGGTGGCCCTGGACAAGACGGAGGCCCTTTAGTTCCATAGGCCCCGTCGTGATCCACCCCCTGGCGCCTTCATCGTAGTCAATTCGATCCTTGTACCGGTTCAGGCCCAGATGAAGTATCTGGGCCTGATCCTCGACGGCAGATGGCTCTTCGACGAGCACTTCCGACAGCTTTCTCCAAAGCTGGTCGGCGCTGCTTCTGCCCTTGGGCGATTTTTGCCCAATTTGGGAGGAGCCAGCGTCGCGACTAGACGACTATACACGGGGGTTGTTGACTCCACGTGCTGGCTTCGCCCTCGTCGAGGCTCTCCAGCCGGTCATCGCCGAGTGGGCAGGGCGAGAGCGCGGGACCCTTGCCTTCCGACTGACGCAGGTCCTTTCCGGACACGGCTGATTCGGGAAGTATCTGCACTAAGTCGCGAGGAGGAAATTAAGTCCCGCCTGTCATTACTGCGGCTGCAGTGAGGACTCGGCTTAGCACACGCTAGTGGTTTGTTCCACCTGGGCGGCGCAGCGTGGGGTCCTCACTGCAGTTATTGGAGTTCTCTCGCTATCGGCCGTCATATGCTCCATGTCCGGTAGCGACAGTTGTTTTACCACGGTCGCAACCTTCTGCGAAGACGTAATTTCACGGAAGGAGGCGATGGAGTTAGCCCAGGAGGACGATATTCATCGAATCCAATTCGCTGCCGGCGAGCCGAGCGGCGGAGGCGCGCATACCAGCGCCTCATGCCGCCTTGAGTGTGGCCGCGGGTGGACGGGATGGATTTTCCCCTCCATCCACTGCAAGTGCTGCAAAAAAATCCACTGCAAAAAAATGCGGACGTCGCTTCCTCGCGGTTGGCCACTATAGCGGATGGAGGGGAAAACCCGTCCCGTCCACCCGCGGCCACACTCAAGGCGGCATGAGGCGCTGGTATGCGCGCCTCCGCCGCTCAGCTCGCCGGCAGCGAATTGGATTCGATGAATATCGTCCTCCTGGGCTAACTCCATCGCCTCCTTCCGTGAAATTACGTCTTCGCAGAAGGTTGCGACCGCGGTAAAACAACTGTCGCTACCGACCATGGAGCGTATTACGGCCGGTAGCGAGAGATCTCCTCCAATAACTGCAGTGAGGACCCCACGCTGCGCCGCCCAGGCGGAACAAACCGCCAGCGTGTGCTGAGCCGAGTCCTCACTGCAGTCGCAGTAGTGACAGGCGGGACTCAATTCCCTCTTGGCGACCGAGTGCAGATACTTCCCGAAGCAACCGTGCCCGGAAAGAATCTGCGTCAGTCGGAAGGAAAGGGTCCCGTGCTACCGCCCTGCCCACTCGGCGATGACCGGCTGGAGAGCCTCCACGGCGGCAAAGCCAGCACGTGGAGCCTCCAGCCGGGACGACCAACGAACCATCGTGGCTCGATGAGCGGCCTCTCGCCACTCGCGTATCTCTTCAGGCGGGGGCCGAATGCCGCTACCCACCCGAAAGTCTGCCGTTCGCCGATAAACTTCAGCGAGCACTTCCGCCTCCAAATCCCACGGGGGAGTTCCGGCCAACGCGCACGCCACCTCCGTCGATACGGTGCGGTAACCGCGTATGGCTCTAACCACCAATATCCTCTGAGGGCGCCAGAGGCGAACCCTATTCTGGGCGGTCACAGCCGCCGCCCACACCGGTGCACCATATAGTGCCATTGACCGAACAACCCCCGTGTATAGCCGTCTCGTCGCGACGCTGGCTCCACCCAAATTGGGCAAAAGTCGCCCAAGAGCAGAAGCAGCGCCGACCAGCTTTGGAGTAAGCTGTCAGAAGTGCTCGTCGAAGAGCCACCTGCCGTCGAGGATCAGGCCCAGATACTTCATCTGGGCCTTAATCGGTACGAGGACCGAATTGACTACGATAGAGGCACCGGGGGGTGGACCACGACGGGGCCCATGAAACAAAAGGGCTTCCGTCTTATCTAGGGCCACCCGTAAACCCAGCGCCTCAATGCACCCCACCACCAAAGAGACTCCCACGGTGGCCAGGCGCGCCGCCCCTTGAGAGTTCGCCCCCTGGGCTGTGACCAATGTGTCATCGGCGTAACAAATTACGCCCAGCCCGGGAGGAAGACGACCTCGAAGGGCCCAGTCGTATCCCATATTCCACAGGAGTGGTCCGAGGACGGACCCCTGTGGAACACCGCACGACATGGGCCGCCGCCTCAGAATACCATCTCGGTCCTCGTACACGACGGTACACTCCTCAAGATAGTCTGCCACAAGCCGCCTCAGGTAGTCTGGCACCCCGTGATAGTGGAGTGCTTCCCTGATGCCAGTCAGGGCCCTGATGCCCAGACTATTAAATGCGTTGGCGATGTCCAACGACACCGCCAACAGCACGCCACCACAGCCCACCGCCTCTTCGGTAACGGCCCTCAGGCGCAACACAGCATCGACTGTCGAACGCCCTGCTCGGAAACCGAATTGGGCGTCCGACAGATCGGGGCCCACCTCACTTAGGTGCCGGACGATGCGGGCAGAGAGTATCCTCTCAAACAACTTACCCGCCTCGTCCAGCAGCACAATGGGCCTATAGGCCGCCACTGATTCGGCTGGCCCACCCAGCTTCCTCAATAGGACCAGCTTCCCGCTTTTTCAACACTCAGGGAAGCGTCCGGACGCCAAGCTAGCGTCCAGGACCTCCCTGAGGCGGTCCGACATGTGTTCAAGGGCTCGGGCCAGCACTCGGGCAGGTATCCCGTCCGGCCCGGGGGCGGTGTTCTTAGAGCGTATCCGTAGAACAACCGTCCCTACCTCCGATTCCCTGACGGGCGGAACATCGTCCTCGTTCCTCCTGTCATCTCCGACCATGAAGGCCATCGACGGGGGTGTGTGTTCCACCCGCTGCGGGAAAAGGCCCTCGACCACTTCCTGCATAAAGCTGGGCTGGAGTGTCTCTGTAAGGGGAGGGCCCGACGTGCGGAGCTTTTGTCGCGCCGCACGATAAGCGCGACCCCAGGGGTCACGATCGAGACCCTCCAGCATTTCCTTTCTCTTAATTTCTTTGGCGCGGCTTATGGCCAGCTTCAGAGTTTTCCGCGCTTCTCGGTACTCTTCATGAAGCGTAGCAAACGAAAGGTCCACTATCGACCCTCCCTGCTGTCGCACGCACGTGTTGGTGGAGCCACTGTTTAGTAAACAGAGGCCCACCGAGGCCGCCCACTCCTCTACGGCTTCGCCTCTAGCGTCCGTCCTGGGGGAACCCCACACAATGGACTTTGCGTTGAAGTCCCCCAGCACTAAGACGTGCCCAGACGTTAGACGGCGCATCGAGGTTTCCAAGTTGTTAAGGAAAACCTCGAAGTCGCTCAAACTCTGGTTGGGGTAGAAGTAAACACCATATACGGTGATCCCCCCCCACTCGGCAGCAACATATCCAGTGCCCTTGTCTCTTAGCGACAAGCCCTGCCTACCGGCGTCGCCTAAAATTTTGGCTGACGCTACGGGACAGCTGACCCACACCACGCCAAGCCCTCCTGGACCGGGGCGGATGGTGCCGACCCTAATGTTGTCCACGTTGCACTCTGTCTTCTCTCTTATTGCAACGCGGACATCTTCGGCCGTTATAGAGTCGTCCAGGCCCGAAATGCTCAACTCTACACACTTAGTAGGCCTGGCGATCTTAACACCATCCGTGGCCGCAAACATGCCCCGCAACTTCTCGGCAAAGGCATCTGCAGTCTTTGCGCCTTCGGCTCCCGGGAACTCGAGAACTCGAGCTCCCGTCTGTGCGAGGCGTAACTTGACTCCATCCGTCCCGATGTCATTGGCGAGACTAGCCCGGGCCCTCTGGAAGATGGCCACGTAAGACAGTCCGCCGTTAACCGCTTCCGGTGACACGGTGACCACTACCGCCGCGGTTTTGGGTACCTGCAGCTTGCGCGGCCTCTTCGTAGTGGCCACTGCCACCGACAGCGACTGCGGGGTAGAGGCTGCTTTTTGAGCAGCCTTTTTACCCCGCTTTCGGGACTTCTTAGTCCCACTGACTATCTGCCAACCATCCGTGGAAGGGGCAGATATGGGGGGAGTAGGCGTGGAGGTGCCAGGTACAGCGGCTGGAGTGGAGAGCGGAGGGAATTCCGCTCTAGGCTTGGCCGCCGTTTTGGGCCCTGACCTCGGTGCACTTGTCTTGGCTGTTGCTTTAACCGCCTGTCGTGCCCTCGGAGCAACCGCAAGGGCGGCAGACACAGACGCCACCCCCGCAGACACATGACCGCCCGCAACGGCAGGCGTTGATGGCACCGATACGGTCTTCAGTCTATTTGCCGCGAGCGGCGGTCGGACAACAGGAGCCGGAGGCAGCCTCGCCTCCAGGCCAGGGAGACGCCCGTCCATCATGCGCCACACTGCGTCCGTGATTTGGCGCAGGTGGGCATCAGGAATACCCCCGAGGTTGGAAGAGGGGGTAAGTTGCGACGGAGGCGAGCCCTCTCGTTCGGGGCGATCTGCCCGGAATTGAGCAAACTGAGCACTGAGCTCAGTCAAATGCCCCGTCAGACGCTCGTTGGCTGCCTGGAGACGAGCCATGTCTCCGATAAGGCTCTCCACGACCCCCGCAATAGCGGCAGAGGAGTCCTTAAGGGCCTTCACAAAACAGCCCTTAAGATTGCTAGACTTGGTGGCCACTTTGTGGATGATGGCCACCGCCGCATTTGCTCTCTCCTGCATGGATGATGGTGTTTGGAGAACAGAACTCCCTTCCATCGGCTCCTTAATTTTAAGCAGGAGATCTGCGACCTTCTCTTCCGCTAATGCTTCGCCGTCCGCCCTGACTCTTCTGTAGGCTCCTGCCTTGCAGAAAACGGAGCCTGACGGAACCGAGGCCGGAGTTCGTGATCTCCCCCTACGACTGCTTGCAACCTTGGGAGGCAACATCTCCTGAGACGTATCGCTGCCGTCATCCCTGGAGCGTACGCGTTTCCGGCTGTCACAAAGTTCCGTTTCCATAAGCTCCAGTGTGTCCTCCTTCGCACTAGAGTTACCACCCGCGGCTGATTTGGAACGTAATCGTTCCGATGTTCTACGGCTCCCAGCAGCCATAATGACTTCTAGGAGCCCCACCGAGATGGGCGTGCTAACCAATGTCTCCTCTTCGTTGGAAGAGAAGTCGTCCGTTCTTACACTCTTTTCCCCTCTGTTTTTCTTCTCCTTCTTTTCGTCTGTAGTTTTGTTTTTATTTATTAATGATTCCATATTTGAACCCACGAGATGGGGAGAACAAAGGTCGACCCGGGCAGAGATCCCCAATACCCGGGCAAGCGTATATTTAAGCCCAACCGAGGGGTCCGCAGGTGCCTCGGCTGGGAGTGCGCTTACGACTGAACTGCCCATCAGCCATGCATCCCCTGGCCACGCACCAGAACACGGGATTCGGGGTAATTTTTAATAGAGGTTTTCTTCCTCGCAGCCCGGGCGGTTAAGCCAAGACCCTCGCCCCCGATTGGAGTCACGAGACTCCAACTCGGGACTACGATATGTCGACGGCGGCAGGGGGACTATGTCTCCTGAGGCCTGCACGGTGGCAGTGTAAGTGCACACCGAGCCCGTCCTAACTTTTCCATCGCTGAGCGGAGGAAATCTGACCCTAGAAAGGGTCCCACCATCGTGTTTTTTACCGAGGTTTTCCTCCTCATTGCTCCGAAGAGCGAAGAACCAACAGAGGATCCGACAGACCCGCCCGCTCTGTTGGACCAAGTCTCGGCCGAATTGCCGAAGAAAATGGCTTCCTCTTCGTGCTAGAACATTAGCCGTTGGCAGTGATGAACACCATCGCCAACGTTAGCAGGGTGCACCACGTGGAGGTTTTCTAGCCCAGCACCCCATCTAGCCCAGCACCCCTGATTTTTACACCTAGAGTAAGTTTCACTTTCACTCTTGTTTTTTTTTGTACCGCCTTCAATTTTTGTTTGAGCTAAAGTGTAGGTAGGTATCTTGCTTTAAATTATCGTAGTGGTGCATGTTTGTCAAATAAATACATAATTTTATTTGTGAAGTATTGAGATTTGAGAATTATAAACCAAATTCCAAGCAATTGCTTCAACATTTCTACGAAGATCTTGACATTGTGTTGTGCTGTAAGTGAGCAGGTGCTGACGTCATCCATGACTGTAGTATAACTTTAAGAAGGGATAGGTTCACAACAGTACTTCTAGGTCTACTATACTATATATTAAATATACTAAAATTTAATAATTTCTCGGTATAATTTACACCGAGAAGTATTTTTGTGTTTTGGAGCAGCATTTTAATGAACAAATGTTCGCCAGCATTTGCAAATGGAGGCGGTGATGACGTATTTAGTATAGGAACAATTAAGAGAGGTTCGATATACATAAAAATTCCACCACCACGTCCATAACTACGATCATTCCATACCACCCGAAAGCCAGGTAGCGAGTACAATAAAGTGGATAAGCATGCCTTGAGCCATGATTCGATGCAAGACTTGCGTGAACATTCGCACAGTAGGAGGTTTTCAGTATATCAGAGAAATCTAGTTGAATGAGAATTGTATTTTAGTTTCTGGGAACATCAGAGAAATAATTTTAAATGGTATCTGCTAGTGCAAACACACCAATGAAGCTGACATTATTACATGTAACCAAAAAAATATTTGAGCAGTACTATTAGTTACCGATGACGACATTAGCACAAAATTCGGTTCAAATTAAATATGCTGATATATGCGAGTACATCGTACATATTTAAAATGCAGGAAATTGAAAATGCTCAAACTCTACAATAGGTATTCGTTTACCGGTTGTATGTCATTAAACTAATTAGTTTAATAGGAGTAGCGTACGCGAAATATAATACAATCAAAATAATATACTTTCAAAATAAATGAATGTATAGGAGTCGAAAATATACATACTTAAGAGGTAGAAAAATGGTAAAACACTAGTATCCAAATCGTTGAATGAACATAACTACGCATAGATAACTGTAAATGTCATGTGACCTTAACTAAGTAAGTATACATACAACGCCTGGCCTCTGATAATCGTAAAACATTAAAATATTTATGACCAACAGTATATAATGCTATAATTGTTAGCGGTGTGTCTAGTTTTAATTACTGTTGCTTTGGTTTATGCAATGTAGAGGTTTAACTCTCAACACAGTGCAGTAGAAAGCGGCTAGATGAACGCTTAAACATGAAAATATCTTGTCTTGCTTTCGTTAAGAACAATGATATGATCATCATAGTATCTCTGATACTAGTTTGTTAAAAGTTAACATGGTAGGCCTTGATTTACTAAATGACGAAATGGCGATGAAAAGAACACTTGTTGAACATTGTTCTGATAATCATATCTGTTCACGGATTGATAGCCAAGAGCCTCGACCACTACCTTAAACGGCTCACGTTAGGAGGTTGGATCAAGGGTTTGATGCAGAAGGTAGTCCTTCTTGACACGGCTCCTATTGTGAGGAGGTTCCTATCGTTGGAGCCCTAACCACCGGTGTCTCGGTCCCTGTACCCGATGTCCGTAGTCTACTAATTTTATATTTTTAAATATGTATTTTTGTATTCCTTGTGTATATATTTAAAAATGTAATCAATATATATATATATAAACGAAATAAACAGAATAATAATAAATAATTCACATAAAATAATATTTTACAAATTATAACGAGCTCCCTGATCTCTGTGCTAGGTTTAGTGACATGCGTTACAGAGATCAGTATGATCTATAAATTTACTATGTTCTTAAAAACTCTCAGTTACTATTTTCGTCGAGTAGTTTTTTTTTTACATGTGGAAACTCCTCGGGCCGTCTTCTATCGGGGTTTACAGTGGGGTGCTATTCTGCGCCTGAGATAGAAGGAATCCATGAACAGCTGTAATTACGACCTCCGAACCCCTCCTAGAACCTGGAACCGCTAACGCGGCAACTATCTTTGGGTAAAACTCTCTATTTACACGACACGCACGTCGCCTTTTCGCGGCTGGTCATTGTAGCGAATGGCGGGGAAAGCCCGTGCAGCCCACCTGCGGCCACAACCAAGGTAGGTAGGTACAAGGCGCATGTAAGCGCACCTCTACTACCCACTTTTCCGGCAATGAATTTGGTCCGAGTGGAGATCGTCTTTCCGGACCTTCTGCTTCACCTCCTACGAAATTACGTCTTCAGAGAAGGTTACAATTAAGGTAAAACCACTTTCACTACAAACGATGGAGCGAATGGTGGCCGGTAGCGAGAGAGATCTCCTCCGATGACTGCAATGAGGGGTCCACGCTGCGCTGCCTAGGTGGAACAAATCACTAGCGTGCGCTGAGTCGAGTCCTTACTGCAGTCGCAGTGATGGCAGGTGGGCCTCAAACCCCTTCTAGCGACCGAATGCAGATACTTACCAAAGCAACCATGTCCGAAAAGGATCGGACAACGTCCATGTATAGTTGTCTCGTTACAACGCTGACTCCACCCAAATTGAGCAAAAGTTGCCCAAGGGCAGAAGCAGCACCGAAAAGCTTTGGAGCAAGTTATCGGAAGTGCTCATCGAAGAACCATCTGCCGTCAAAGATTAGACCTAGATACTTTATCTAGGCCTGAATCGGTGCGAGGACCAAATTGACTACTATGAAGGCTCTTGCCTTCTTGCCGGACGGACCAAGACGGGAGCCAGGGCACAAATGTTCTCCATCTTAATCATGGCCACTCGTAAACTTAGTGCCTAAAAAAAGGTACAAAGAATTTGTTTAACGCTAACTCTGGTCGGTTTAATGAAATGAAAAAAATTTATTATGGCTCTAAGAGGAAAGAGTATTTACGACACACACTCGGACGATGGAGCGTGCGATGCTGGGTGTTTCTGTGACTGATAAAATTCGTAACGAGGTTATTCAATTGAGAACTAGAGTAACTGACATCGGACAGAGAATCGGTATGCTGAAGTAAAAGTGGGCCGGCCATGTCTCCAGACGAAACAATGGTCGCTGAAGCCGAAGTATACCAGAAACAGTACCACAATTGGGCAAACGTAGTGTAGGGTGCCCTACGGCGCGATGGATCAACTACTTGCAGAAGGTGGCTCGCAACGGATGGATGCAAGTTGCCCAAGACCGGGATCGTTGGCGTTCCTTGGGAGAGACCTTTGTTCGGGCGGTAAACCTGTTCACTTCGGCGGGTAAACTGTTTGAGAGGATACTCTCTGCCCGTATCGTCCGGCACCTCTGCGAGGTGTGCCCCGATCTGTCGGACGCCCAATTTGGTTTTAGGGCGGGGCGTTCGACGGTCGATGCCGTGTTGCACCAAAGGGCCGTTACCGAAGGTCGTCTTCCCCCGGGCTGAGCGTAATTTGTTATGCAGATGACACATTAGTCACACCTCGGGGGATGAACTTTCAAGAGGCGGCACGTCAGGCCACTACGGCCGCTGGTCGAGCCACGATCGCTCATTGGTCGTTCCGGTTGAAGACTCCACGTGCTGGCTTTGCCCTTGTCGAGGTTCTCCAGTCGGTCATCGCCGAGTGGGCAGAGCGGCTGGACGTGACCTTTTCCTTCTGACTGACGCAAGTCCTTTCCGGGCACGGCTGCTTTGGGAAGTACGTGCACTCGGTCGCCAGGAGGGAATTGAGTTCCGCCTGTCACCACTGCGACTGCAGTGAGGACTCGGCTCAGCACACGCTAGTGGTCTATACCACCTGGGCGGCGCAGCGTGTGGTCCTCACTGCAGTTATTGGAGATCTCTCGCTACCGGCTGTCATACGCTCCATGGCCGGTAGCGACAGTTGTTTTACCGCGGTCACAACCTGCTGCGAAGACATAATTTTGCGGAAGGAGACAGTGGAGAAGGCCCAGGAGGACGTTATCCATCGAACCTAATTCGCCGCCGGCGAGCCGAGCGGCGGAGGCGCGCATACCAGTGCCTCATGCCGCCTTGAGTGTGACCGCGGGTGGACGGGACGGGTTTTCCCCTCCATCCGCTGCAATAGGCCAGCCGCGAGGAGGCGACGTCCACGTGTGCCGTACGTCGCCTAAAATAGAGAGTTTACCTGTAGATGATGCCGGTGGCAGCGGGTAGGCGCTGGGAGGGATCTGGATGTCGTATATGCATTTGAGCGGACCTACCTACAGGTACGTATTTTATTCCGCTGAATTCGAATTCGAGATCAGTTTGACCCCTACACCCTCGAAATTTCGAGGAAACTTCGAAAAACCGTAAAAATGATGAAAATTGGCAGTTTTAATAATAAAAAATTATTTTGGAACTAAGCTAAGCGTAATTTTCCAAGAAGAACGATCTTCGATTCTTTTCCAAATTGTATACTCCACAAATGTAACAAAATGTATCAGGACTTTTATTACACAGATGAGAATTACTGCTTGTAATAGTATGCTCTCCAGTAGCCAAGTTACCCACTTCTGAAGAGCTGCAGTCGCTTGATGACGACGCCTGCGATCCTGCTTTCTCACCCTGACCTGACGCCGATTCTGGGGCTCTGACTCCCTGCATCGTAAAGTATTTATCACTTATACCTGCCATAACGGCACACACGCCGTTAAGCCAGGGACAAAACAACAATACTTTTTTCGGAATTTTGGAGGGTTCGTGTGATTTTTTTACATTTAAAACGGCTCGTGGTCTTAATAAAGTTTCGATTTATATTTAGCGGATCGAAATACATGAAAATCACGCTTAGTTTAGTTTCAAAAATTTTTTTATCATTTAAACTGCCGATTTGCATCATCTTTACGGTTTTTCGAAGTTTTCTCGATATTTCGATCGTGTAAGGGTCAAATTGACCTCGAATTCGGATTCAGCGGACCAAAATACGTAGCCGTAGGTAGGTCCGGTCAAATGCACATTCTACTTAATTTTTTTTGTGTGCCGGTGTTATTACCTAGTACCATAAATTCAAATTGAAATCAACTTAACTATTTACAATACAGTATAACAAAATAATGTTCAACATACAAACATATTTTGTTATCATATTATATTTCTTTAAGTGTAAATTTGTTGTCATCGACCGGCGTAGCTATGATGCGTCTATGGTCCATCGACCAGTGGGCCAGCTACATCACATGAGCTGGGAGAGTGTGGGCGGTAAAGGTACTATCATAACGTTGCGCTTTCGTGCTCGAGTCGCGCCAGCCCTATCGCATAAGGATACCTTTCCAGTCATGCTGATACCCAAATCGGCGCGCTAATTAATTGTTATGTTCTTATGTTATTTTATATTCAATCGTTCTCTAATTTCTATCACTCCTTCTACTCTATTTGAAGTTTTGTAAACGTGTAATTCTGTGTAATAAGCTTCCATTCTATGTTTTGTGCACCTTAGACTTTCGTTATTTCCTACTTCATATTTACACCTACATCATAACTACACCGTCTATTGCAAGAACCCATGACATAGATAATTCCCTCCCGGATCCAGAATTTCTTTCTCCTTTTACAGATGACTCCCGTATTAGAGATAAATATTTTGCCGAAGGAGTTTTTGAAAAATTAAAATAACAATTTCTTAATAACTCACAACGCACAGTGCAGTAGAAAGCGGCGAGGTGAACGCTTAACTGCTATACCAAGCTTCTGGCATGCAGACATGAAAATATCTTATCTTGCTTTCGTTAGGAACAACGATATGATCATCATAGAATCTCTGATAGTGGTTTGTTAATACTTAACAGGGTAGGCCTTGATTTATTAAATGGCGAAATGGCGATGAAAACAAGGGATCTTTGACGTCTTTGTGTTCAATATATAGAAAAGCCACTAATTTTACACTTTTCACAGATGATTTGATAACTACCAACGCAATGTTTACGATTTTTACAGCGGACTGAGTTCAAATCTGAACTTACTGTTGGATGTCGCTGAGAGCTTGTAGCATGATTTTTTTAAACTTTGTAACTTCTGCATTGAGACGACGGCAAGTGTGGATGAACTGGTTTCTTTTTAGAGTTTGTCTCTTGTTTCTTGTTTCGAATTCTGCCATAGCCTGAATCTGTTAGTGTTAACATTAACATTCAAATATATTGCCTATATATTAGATGTTAAAGATTCTTAAATAGACTTAACTTAAATAGTGTCACATTTGTCTTTCCCACAGTTTTTGGTAACTTGTATATTTGGAATGCTGTAGCAAAAATGTTATTTTCAGCAGCTAACAGCTACTCCGTATATGTAGTTTAACTGAAATAATTACTATAAATACTGAATAATAATGAAAAGTAGTTTTTCCTGTTTTACAGTTCTCTCTTTCAAATATTAAAAAAATTATAAGAATTATATCAATGTTAATTTTAAGAGAAATTGTTTTTGCAATTTTACAAAAAGTACAATTTTGACTCAATGAGTTTTGAGACCTTGACTCGAATGACTCAAGAGTATACAATAAACAAAACATGTGTCATTGTTAAGACTTCACGTAATATAATTTGCATAAGAAATCATTATCATATATTAATACCTTTAACAAAACTTTTAAAATTGGAGATGGTTTAATCTTATACAGAACCAAAACAACAATTTGTAAATCACTTAAAGCGTCATTCAGACACGAAACGAGAAATTTTCACAATTATGAAGCCGCGGACAATTATTTAAAAAAACATGAAAAAAAATCACTATAGTGTAAAGATTACTTTTGCATCTGCCATTTTAGACTCAAATATAATATAATAATGATGATATTAATATTAATAGTAGACCATGGTTATGCCGTTTACCCATTGATAGACGTAATTTAGCGCTTGTTAGTGCCCTGGATTCGTTATTATCAGATTATTTTGATAATAGCGAAGATCTTAGTGATACATATTCTATTCTATACTGTGCGGCTATTGCAGTTTGTCGAATAGCTGGTGTTAAATTAATTGAACGTGTCAGTACTACTCAACCCAAAAATGTTTTAGCAGCTTAGCAGTACAGAATTGAACGTCGTATTGCTGAGACTAGGACACTCATCGGTATTATTAATTAGTTTTAAAAGTGGTAATATGTGTGGTAATAGTAATGGCCCAGATTCATGCGCTTTGTAAAACAGGTATTCTTGGGGACTACAATTAGTCCTCAACAGTACATGTCCTGTGTCACAAAGCGCATAGACTTTCTAAAGCAAAAAGTTTATGCATGGGCAAATAGGATAACACGTTATAGAAAACGAGTAGATCGGCATAATTAGAATCGAATGTTCCAAAAGAATGAGCAATGGGTATACCGGAAATGGAAGGAACCGTATTCATGTGTGAGTGATGGGTATTTTCCAGATGAAAATACCACTAATTCATTTTGGCGTAAAATCTGGTCAGTGCCTGTCGCTCATACAGAGGGTGATTGGTTGGAGGATGTCAAACGCTCGTGTGAGCCTATAACAGCTATGGAACCCATTATTATTAATAAAGATGATGTAAGTTGTGCAGTCCGTTCATTACCGAATTAGAAATCACCTGGTCCAGGTGGATTGCACAACTTTTGGCTTAAGTGGTTCCGAAGCTCACATGCGTGATTGACATCACAATTCCAAGCAACTTTAGATTCTGGTTCATTATCACAATTTTTAACCACTGCTGTAACCCATTTACTCTATAAATCTGGTAGTGCCATGGATCCCAAAAATTTTTAGAGCTATTACTTGTTTACCAACTACATATATTTTGAGACTCAAAATTACTACACACATAAATAATAATTCGGTACTTTCTTTTTTTCAAAATGGGTGTAGAAGTGGGGCCTGTGTCACTAAAGAGCTCTTTATTATAGACAGGATCATTAGCCAACAGGTACGTCGTAGTCGTAAGAGTCTGGCGACATGTTGGATAGATTATAAGAAGGCTTATGACTCAGTTCCACATACATGGATTTTGAAAGTGCTAGAGTTGTATAAAATTGATGCAACTCTGTGCACTTTCTTAAGGTCGTGTATGAGTCAATGGAGAACAACATTTTGCTATTCAGGATATCGGTGGGCTGCGATAAACGACATACTTTTAAAGATCGAGCTGGGCATATTTCAAGGTGACAGTCTGAGTCCCTTGTGGTTTTTTCTAGCTTTGAACCCTTTCAGAACTCTGTTAGGTTCAAAATTAGGCTATAGGTTGCAGAATGGTGATCAAGTTATATCTCACCTTCTTTATTTGCATGATTTGAAATTACTGGCCTCCACAAAATTATAATTGACAGCGTTATTAAGGGTCACTGAAAACTTTAGTAATTCTGTCAAAATAGAATTTGGTGTAGACAAGTGTGCAGTCATGTATGTAAAGAAGGTGCGTGATTGTAGAATCTGAAGGAATAGAAATTTCAGATTCAAAAAAACTCAAATCTCTTTCTGCCACCGAAACTTACAAGCATCTAAGTTTTTCATAGTCCTTGGGAATACCAGAATCTGGCGTGAAACAAATATTACAGGATCGCTTCTTTGGCCGCCTAAAAAAAGTACTTAAAAGTCTTTTATCAGGGTGTAAAAAGGTGCGAGCCTATAATAGTTGGGTCATGCCGGTTCTGATATATTCCTTTCCTATACTTAGATGGACTCAGACTGAATTAGATGCCCTTGACAGGAGAGTCCGTATATTGCTGACTGCATTCCGCATGCACCACCCACGTTCATCGGTTATGAGGTTGTATATCCCGCGAAAGTTTGGAGGTTGCGGTCTGTTAAATATCAAGACTTTACACAATCGCGAGAAATAAAATCTCAGACAATATTTCCTACAGACTAATGTGGGACTGCATCGTAATATAGTTGCAGTGGATACTGGTTTTATTCTGCTCGCTCTGGCTAAAGAGAATTGCCGCAAACCTGTAGTACTTAGTACTACTGATCGCAAGGAAGCATAGAAAGGTAAATAACTTCATGGTCGATTTTATCGGGCCCTACACGGGTCTGATATAAACTTTAAAGCGACGACATCTTGTCTATGGTATGGAGACCTCTCCAGAGAAACTGAAGCTTTTGTTTGTATGATTATGGACGAAGTTATCATGACGGATAGCTACTGGAAATGTATCCTTGAAGATAGTACGGTTGACATTTGTCAGGCGTACCACCGTCCTGGAGAATTTATTAGGCATATTATTATTGGTTGCTCTCGTCTGACTAACGGTTAGTTTTTGCACAGGTACAACCAAGTAGCCAGGATCGTACACCAACAACTTGTCCTTAAATACCAACTTGTCAATTTTGAAGTGCCTTGCTACAGGTATGTGCACGAACTAGTTCTCGAGGACGGTCGTGCTACGTTATATTGGGATCGATCTATTATCACAGATAGGACTATTATTGCCAATAAACCTGATATTGTGGTGATAGACTGATTAGAGCGCCGCGCAATGATTATCGATATCGCCGTTCCTCATGACGACAATCTCGTGAAAGTTGAAAAAGAAAAACAATTGAAGGATTTGGATTTGTCTCACGAGATTGTCGATATGTGGAATGTGGATTCGGTGAACATAGTTCCAATAATCATATCTGTTCACGGATTGATAGCCAAGAGCCTCGACCACTACCTAAGGCGGCTCACGTTAGGCGGTTGGATCAAGGGTCTGATGCAGAAGGCAGTCTTTCTTGACACGGCCCGTATTGTGAGAAGGTTCCTGTCTTTGGAGCTCTAACCACCGGTGTCTCGGTCCGTGTACCCAATGTCGGTGGTCTACTATTTTTATATTTTTAAATATGTATTTTTGTATTCCTTGTGTATATATTTAAAAATGTAATCAATATGTATATATAAATGAAATAAAGAGAATAATAATAATTAATTCACATAAAATAATGTTTTACAAATTATAATGAGCTCCCTGATCTCTGTGCTATGTTTAGTGACATGTGTTACAGAGATCACTATGATCTATAAATTTACTATGTTCTTATAAACTCTCAGTTACTATTTTCGTCGAGTAGTTTTTTTTACACGTGGAAACTCCTGGGGCCGTCTTCCACCGGGGCTTACAGCGGGGTGCTACTCTGCACCTGAGATAGAAGGAATCCGTGAACAGCTGTAATTACGACCTCCGAACCTCTCCTAGAACCTGGAACCGCTAACACCGCAACTATCTTTGGCTAAAACTCTCTATTTAAATGACACGCACGTCACCTTTTCGCGGCTGGTCACTGTAGTGAATGGTGGGGAAAGCCGATGCCGTCCACTTGTGACCACAACCAAGGCGGTACAAGGCACTGGTAAGCGCGCCTCCACTACCCAGTTTTGCGGTAATGAATTGGGTCCGATTGGAGATCGTCTTTCCTGACCTTCTGCTTCACCTCCTACGAAACTACGTCTTTAGAAAAGGTTACAATCAAGGTAAAACCATTTTCACTACCAGCGATGGAGCGTATGGTGACCGGTAGCGTGAAATCTCCTCCGATGACTGCAATGAGGGGTCCACGCTGCGCCGCCTAGGTGGAACAAATCACCAGCGGGCGCTGAGTCGAGTCCTTACTGCAGTCGCAATGATGGCAGGTGGGACTCAAATCCCTTCTGGCGACCGAATGCAGATACTTACCAAAGCAACCATGTCCGAAAAGGATCGGACAACGTCCGTGTATAGTCGTCTCGTCACAACGCTGACTCAACCCGAACTGAGCAAAAGTTGCCCAATGGCAGAAGCAGCACCGAAAAGCTTTGGAGCAAGTTATCGGAAGTGCTCGTCGAAGAACCATCTGCCGTCAAAGATTAGACATAGATACTTTATCTGGGCCTGAATTGGTGCGAGGACCAAATTGACTACTATGAAAGCTCTTGCCTTCTTGCCGGACGGACAACGTCGGGACCCATGGCACACATGTTCTCCATCCTAAACATGGCCACTCGTAAATTTAGTGCCTCAATGGACCCGACCACCCGAGAGACTCCCTAGTGGCCAGGCGTTAATTTTTGGAAGTTCACCCACCGGGCTGTTATCAATGTGTCATCAGCGTAATAAACTACGCCCAGCCCGGAGGGAAGATGACCTCGAAGGGCCCAGTAATATCTTATTTTCCACAGGAGTGGTCCGAGGACAGACCCTTGCGGAATATCACACGACATGAACCGCCGCCTCAGGGCACCATCCCAGTCCCCGTTCATAAAGGTACACTCCTCGTAGTAGTCTGCCACAAGCCAGCTTAGGTACCCTGACACCACGTGGTAGTAGAGTGCTTCCCTGATGTAGCTAAATGGCAGACTATTGAAAACGTTGATGATGTACGATAACGACACCGCCTTCGTCGAGTAGTTCCTTCACATTGTCGCATGGCTGTGTCAGTTTTGATTCTGAATTTACTTGGTGGAATGGGACTACCAGTATCTTAACGGTTGGTAATGCCCGGCACACCAATCTGCAAAATAAATGTATCCGTAGGACACCATCATTTTTAACAGAAATTCTATTTAAGAGTATTTTTAATTTGTATGAAACTTTAAAAATTATTTAAAATTGACGGTGAACCATTGGTACTGTATTATCAATTATTGCCACTATAATGCATTCTACCTCAACAGGTCTACGTCTAGATTTTTCATTCCAACTTCAGTTCATCTATTTGTTTTGATGTAAAAAGAAACTTGAAGATATCACGACCAAAGTGAACAAAACTTTTGTTTTTTGTCTGTCAGGGATTGTAAGCTCAATATATTCACAGTGATCCATTATTTCCAAAGTTTATTTACCTAGACCCACCAAAACATAG
The DNA here is from genome assembly GCA_949316085.1 of Hypercompe scribonia. NCBI lineage: Eukaryota > Metazoa > Arthropoda > Insecta > Lepidoptera > Erebidae > Hypercompe > Hypercompe scribonia. The sequence continues at coordinate 3,156,381 of OX438981.1, forward strand.
ATACAACAATGTAAATTTTGATATTTAAAGTAACATTGGAATATTAATTGTTGAACTGACATAAATTTGAACATTGCAAGAATCCGTTTTAACCACTATTCTTATTTTGTATAACTTTAAAATAAATAATTACAAAGTAAAGATAATTGATTATCCTAAGCTGAGTGTGTTGTGAGGCAAAGGTAGCTTAAAATTGCTGATTATTTCCTGAATTATGATATTATCATCGTACAAATAAAAGATAAAAACAAGGAAAAAAAATTTGACAAAGAGAAAAGAAATTAGGAAAAAAAGACTAGAAAACGAAAATAAACAGGTTTTGGCATATCTTTTTATTCATATTTATATAAAAATGTGGAGGAATTCTTCTGTAAAACTATAGATCCATCTCTCTTCTGAGCCATGTCTATAAATTATTCTCAAAAGTCATCAAGAACCGTCTAGCAGGCAAATTTGAAGACTTCCAGCCTCCCGAACAGGCCGGATTCCGAAAAGATTAGTACCAAAAACCACATTCATACGCTGCGGCAGGTTATACAGAAGTCCGAAGGGTATAATTTTTCACTATGCTTGGCGTTTGTGGACTATGAGAAAGCTTTTGGCTCGATCGTAACTTGGGCTGTGCTACGGTCTCTCCATCGGTGCCAAATTGACTATCGTTACATCGAAATATTAAAGTGTTTATATGAAAACACCAGTGCGTCAGTCCGTTTACAAAATCAGAGCTCGAAACCTATCAAATTACAGCGAAGCGTAAGACAAGGGGATGTGATATCTCCGAAACTATTCACCGCAGCACTAGAAGACGTCTTCAAGCTTCTAGACTGGACTTGGCATTAACATCAATTTCGAGTTTTGATTTACTGATGAAATAGTTGTCATGATTGAAACCGTTTCAGATCTTGGCACAATGCTCGATGACCTCAGTAGAGTCTCTAAGCAAGTGGGCTTAAGAATGAATATGAATAAGACAAAAATTATGTTGAATGCCCATGTCATATCCATTTCAGTGACAATTGGAGAACCTACACTCGAAGCGGTTGACAACTACGTGTATCTAGGACAAACTATCCAGTTAAGTAGGTCCAACTTTGAAAAAGAGGTCAATTGTTGAATCCAACTAGGTTGTACAGCGTTCGGGAAACTACGCAATGTTTTCTCGTCACAAATACCGCAGTCTCTCAAGACAAAATTCTTTGACCAGTGTGTGTTGTCAATGACGATTTACGGCACAGAGACGCGATCGCTCACTATAATGATAATATATATTGATAAGAAGGTTCAAAGTCACCCAAAGAGCAATAATCGAAGTTTCTTTGCGTAATCACATAAGGAATAAGGAGATCCGCAGACGAACCAAGGTCACCGATATTGCCAGCAAAATTGCTAAACTTAAGTGGCAGTGAACGGGGCACATTACATGCAGTAACGGTTACCGATGGGGCTATAAGGTTCTGCAGTGGCGACCGCTCACACATAGCCCCCCCCAAGATGGTCCAACGACCTGCTGAAGGTCCAACGATTGGATGCGGGCGGTACGGGACTGGCTATTGTGGAGAATCTTGAGGGAGGCCTATGTCCAGCAAAGGATCTCTTTTGGCTGAGATGATGATGATGATGATGATGTGGACGAACAGGTGTTATATCCTTTGAACACGAAGGGAGTATCCTCCGACCAAGCTAGGTGATAATGCGTGGCGGTGTGCGACCTAACGGTTGATGTTGAAATGTTACTAGCAAATAAAGAACCGATATTGTATAGTACGGGAACTTTAACCATAACTCTACAATGATGGGAATCCCTTTCCAGCCTTTTTCCCAAACTAGGTTGGAGTTGGTTTGAAGTATATAATGACAGGATTAAATTTTGATATTTTTTTAAGCAATATCGAAATTTTACCTACTGAAACTAGTAAATGAAGTAATACACACAAACGTTTTAAATATAAAAATTTAATATACTTACTCACTAATTTATTTGGTAGACAATTGTTAATAAAAAATGTAAATCTAATATTATAGTGGACGACGATATATAAAAGGCATTGTACAATAAAATTACACGTGTAATTGCGATACACATTTCGATTCAAACGCACGTTCTTAACATATTGTTTCAAAAGAGGTACGTACTTTTATTTTTCTTTTAATTTAGGAACAAAAAATCCAAACATATGTGTTTTTAAGTAGTTCAAAAAAATGGTTTAATTGATTTTTGACTTAATTTAAATTACAATGTACACTTTTAATATAATAGCTGTACCCTGTCAGACTTTGCAAAGGCACATTATTATTGTGTTGATAAGGAAAGTAATAAAGTTATCACGAAAAATAAATCACTAAGAGCTTTGATGCTGTTTTATGTGTTGAGTTGAAATTGATCTCAATCGTTTCAGAAATTTTGTCGTTTTGTAGCATAAACAAACTTAAACTTTTTGGTTAGATGTAAATATACAAAAGATAAGTTTTTCTTAAAATACTATTTTAACAGTTAATCCAAGAGTTATAAATCTATCGAATTTTGAGCGCATTATCATCACTGATGCGTATTGTGTGATTTGTTGCACATAATTGTCTATTATTGTCGATGAGTTAAAATCTTACATATTTATATACTATATCAGAGTTTAATTCTGTGTATTAAATAATTTTCAAAATAGTAGTAACACAAACCAAAAAAATAATTTTGAAATTTTTCTCTGTCTGTCTCTTGTCGTGTTTTCTCACCAAAACTACTAGACAGGTGCAATTGTGCTATTTATCAATGTCTTCTTGCCATAGAATAAACTAAATATTGGGCATAAAGTTTAAAGCCAGTGCTATTTACGCACTACTTGTTAAGGTATAATATAACATATCTATAAAACATTCGAGAATGTATAACTTGGTAAGTATAGCTTCAAAAATATAAAGAAAATTTATATTAAAATTTCAAAATATGAAATAAAAATTGCAAAGTTTTTTATAATTGTATTGCTTTATTGTTATAAGATAAATTTATTCTAATTTCAAATAATTTAATCATTTATTTTTCTGCTTCTACTTTAATATACAATAATTCATTTTATATCCCATCTCCATTATTAAGTAGTCATCGGAAACAAACAATAAATATGATATCAAAAGAGAAAACAAAACAAAAGAGACATATCAGAACTATACTAACATAGCAACACCCAGACTTGGAACAAGAGTTTTTGAATCACACACAGTATTGTTCCATTTGGTTCTAACCCACAACACTCAGTGTAGCCAGAGATATCGAAGTGACTGCTTATGTTAGAACATTCATACATGCAGTCCTATAAACAATAAAAAATAAATGTTGTACATAAATAAATAGATAATCTTATTTTATTCCCTTTACTTTGTGAATCAGTAAAAGAAAACATTTGTTACTATGCAGTAAAAGCAGCAAAATATATCATTCAACCGAGAGATGCCGTCAGAAACATCAATTGCATCAGGTGAAGAGGTGGTTATTAGTGGCATAGCGGGCATATTCCCGAAGTCAAATACGATTTTAGAACTGAAGGCTAATCTGTTTAATCAGGTAACTTATAAATTTATATTAAGAATATGTACCTGAGATTGTAGCGTATTTTAATAAGTAGAATATTTAGCACGTATAAATCATTTAGCAACACTACCGATAGCTTCTTTTTTGTGTCATGCAGTTAATTAATTAATAATTAATCATGAAGTTTTTTTTTTACTTTGAGACCTATTGTATTCAAAATCAACTTTTAAAGGGAATTCAAAATTATCTGGAATATTTATTTTTTGTATCACTCACGATAATTTCAGTTTTGTATCATGCAGTAAAATATTTAATATATAATCGTACATGACTATTTTTGCTTTGTGAGTTAAAGTACCCATAACCAAGTTTTCAACAATTTTTTGTTCTTTTTTATCCATATATTGGCATATCCCTCTAAGGTACTCAACCTGATAAATCAAAACATACTTTTAATCAAATGAGTGATAGTTCGTCTGTTGAAAACGTATTTTAAGTGAATTTAATTTCTAGATTGATATGGTAGAAGAAATAAACTACGATACCATAAAACATCCTAATTTACCAAAGTATGTGGGAAAAATAAACAATTTGGATAAATTTGACGCCCAATTCTTCAGGGTAACTCATTGGCAGGCTATTTCATTAGATCCTTTATGCAGAAAAATTATGGAATGCGCTTTTAGTGCGATATACGACTCTGGTAAGACTTTGATACATACTTAGCTTACAACTTAATGTTAACTACAATATTTAAACATTTCTTTTTATAGGTATTAATCCATTTTCATTACACGGCACCAAGTTAGGTGTATTCGTTGGTTCCTCTTATTCTGATGCATTCGAATTGAATTTATACGATACCTCCAGTAAGAATAATTTTGTTATTAGTGGGTAAGTTATGATTTACTAATATTTTTAATTAACAGATTTTGTGAAAGAAGTTTTCAATTCAATTTTTTTTTCTGTGTTTTTAAACAATTTCTCCATCAATTTTGAGCCGATTTTCTAAATTGTATTTCCCATTTAAAGGGTATATATATTATCACTAAATGAGGCTCTGATGATGGATTTCTAGAGATAATAAGGAAAACCTTCAAACTTGACAGTACCAATATACACCGAAGTCGGTGAACATTTTTGAAAGTTAAACACTATTTTTACTTTAACTCAATGCTAAATTTACGTATATTATTAAAAAAAGTTAAAAAAAAATAAAAGTTTTAAGTATGTCGAAAGTTTAATTTATGGTAATGATTTAAATTTTTCATTTGATCGTGCTCCAGGAACGCGAAACCAATGCTCGCTAACAGAATTTCATATTGGATAAACAGTACAGGTCCATCGGTTACTATTGACCAAGGGTGTGCTAGTTCAATGGTTTGTTTGGAACTAGCATATAACAGCATAAAACGTGGTGAGTGTGAAGCTGCCCTAGTAGGAGGATGTAATGCTTGTGTTCATCCAGGCTTGTCATTAAATTTAAAAAGGCAAGTTATTTCAAAATTTCAATTAAATTTAATTGTAAAGTTTTTTGCAAGGTATTTTAATCCACACATCCCAACAAAAACACACCTCCTCTCAACTACTGTCTCTTTATTCGTCACCACATCAGTCTTGCAACAAGGTGAATCAGTTTTTTGTTGATGTTGGAGGTACCCTCGCTAACAACATATCTCCAAACTACGCTGCTATTGACACCCACAATTCCAATCAATCAAATTCCTTTGCCCTAGAGTTGACAGACCCAGACGAAACTATAGTCACTATTAATTCCCTTAAATCCAATGCAGCTACAGGCTGGGACGGTATCTCTGAGAGATTCCTCAAACATTATGCACGTGTCCTTGCGCCCATCTTGTCTCACATTTTTAACGCTTGCTTTCGAACAGTCTTTCCCACGTCGTTCAAGCAAGCGATGATTCATCTCATTTTTAAGAGTGAACCTGGTAACTAACCAACTAGCTACCATCCTATAGCAGTCTTAAGTGCCATGTCTAAAATACTGGAGCGACTTATTAGCAAGAGGTTGATAGGGTACCTAGAACGTTTCCGAATATTGTCCCCGAAACAGTTTAGTTTTCGGAAACAGAAATCAACAGGTGACGCTGTGGGTGAATTGGTAACTTACATTTTGCAAAAATCAAACTCCCGTAGGAAAGTTCTTACTATTTTTCTAGATCTTACAAAGGCATTTGGCACTATTCCAATTCCTACTCTCTTAAACTAGAACAAATTGAGGTCAGAGGCCTTCCGCTCGAGCTCTTTAGAAACTATCTCTCTGAACGCACACAAATTGTTTCTATAGACCACCACAGCAGTGACGAACTTTCAATACACTACGGCGTCCCTCAGGGAAGTATTTTGGGCCCTACTTTGTTTCTTATATTTATTAATGACCTCTGCAATCTCAATTTAGGTAATGGTAAGGTTGTCTCTTTCACGGACGATACTGCGCTCACATTCTTCTCAGATTCACGGTCGTAACTTCAGAGTGTTGCGCAGTATGGGTTTAATTTTACTTTGAAGTGGCTCTTCTTACATACTCTAACTCTAAATGCATTGAAACCTAAATTTATTAGTTTCTCGCTTAACATAGTTACGCAGCCAAAAACACCTATCTCTGTAATAGCTCATTACTGTTCCCCTCAATGCACTGCCCGACTATTGACTCAGTTACCGAGACTAAATTTCTTGTAATAGTCTTAGGCCATAATTTAAACTTTAGACACCACATCAATATCTTGACAGGCCTTGTTAGAAAATTGATTTACGTTTTTAAAACCCTGCTACATATTGCCATTATATAACACGTACCGTATACTATGCACTTTGTCGGTCTGTTATCGACTACGGTATCTTTTGCTGGAGTGGGGCAGCAAAAACTATTCTGCTAACTAGAGATAGCTCACAAAGCAATACTAAAGGTGGTTACATCGCGACCGATCTTATTCCCTACAAGAGAGCTATATAGATCGTGGAACGTACTCAATGTAAGCCAACTTTATATTCTAAAAATAGTTATAATAAAACACCTGCAAACACCATGCAAAGACATCACAACACGCAGAAAAAATAAAATTTGTGGCATCCCACACACATATACACCGTTTTTCAAGAGATTTGCGATATATCTTGGTCCGTCTTTATACAATAAAATCAATGCAATGTGTGACATCTACGGCTTGACTTCTGTACTGGACTTTGCCTGTAAAAAGATTGTAACTAAATACTTACTAACGTTAAGCTATGATGAAACTGAATTCTTTATAATTAAATAAAAGCAAGCACATGTACATACACGTATACACACACGTACACACGCATACACGCTTGCACGCATGCACCCACACACGTATATGTATCTCATATACTAATAAAAGCAACCGATATACCAGCAGGGGTCCGACACTGTAACTCCTTACCACAGGAAACGTTGCATATCTAAGAGTACAGTTCTTAACCCAAGATACAGTAAATGTCTTAAAAATGTCATCCATTGTAATATATACATGTATAATCGTTATTTTTGTTTGTTCAATAAAGTATATTTTAATTATAATACAGAAAAAATTAAGACTTTTAACAAATTTATGGTAGATTCAATTTCAAACTTATATTACAGTGCTGGACATCTATGTTTAGATGGTAAAACAAAATGTTTTGACAAAAAAGGCGATGGATATGTAAGGTCTGAGGCTATAAGTTTATTATTTTTACAGAAAGCTAAAGATGCTAAAAGGTATGTGTTATGTTATACTGTAAGATTATGTATTAAACTTCAAGCATTCTATTTTTAATTATCTTTTCAGACAGTGTTTTAAAATAATTTTAATGTTCTGTATTATCTTGTACGTTATAAGTAACTTTAATAATTTAAATTTCTATATTAAAATTTCATTGAAATTGAAATTAAGTCTCTGGGTATTTCAAAGTAATTTTACCACATACTTTCCAGAATTTATACAGAAGTTTATCACATAAAAGGAAAGTACTTTACTGAATCTGCTGATTTATTAAATATTCATAAACCTAAAAATATTGAACAATTCCTGCAAGAATTTTATTCTGAAGTAACTGTACCTCCATCGGAAGTCGAATATGTGGAAGCTTACGGGCTAGGTATTTGTTGTACATAAAATAATGTTTCTTGACTTTAATTCCAGATTATTTTAAAATGTATGAATTACTTTAAATATTTTTCTCATCAGGTATCGCTGAAGCTGACAGAAATGAACTGGATGCTATTGGTAGACATTTTGCAAAATCAAATTCTGTAAAAGTGGGTTGTATCAAGTCGAACATGGGACACACTGAAGGTGCTAGTGGTGTTTGTGCTGTAACTAAGGTGTACAATGAAATCATTTTAGAAATAGATATGTCCTAGTAGTGTTTATTTTTAAATTGAATAATTTATGTAGGTTATAAGATCGGTTTTAATTCGATACAGGCTATACTCATTGATTGCAGCAAATTTTTACGGTTCCATTAGAGAAGTAACTGATAAGATAACAAATCATAGTATGCTGAAAGTAAGACTACGTTGCTCGTTGTTCTTAAAAAATTTACTAATACTCATAAAAATTACATTATTTCAGATTAAATAAGCACTATCAAGATATCACATATAGTGATTAACACTTTCGGTTCCACTTATCTACAAGCGCATTCTAAAATTTGAATATTTTTTCTACCTTCTAAAGATACTTATTAATCTTTAACTCAGAAATTACACTCTGATTTTAGTTATGTTTGGCTTACCATGAAGGCAAGTTGCCAGGAAATTTACATTACGATGATCCTCTGGAAAATGTACCTTCTGTTCTTGATGGAAGACTCCAAGTAGTTACAAGTACCACTTCATTCAACAGGGGATTTACTGCACTTAATTGCTTTTCTTACACTGGTGCTAATTACCATTGTCTATTCAAAGGACATTTTGTAACACATAAGGTAAACATATATTATGGTTGGTGAAAATATTATATTTATCTAGTCTGACAAGTTATACGCTATTTTAAAGAATTTACACCAAAAAAATATATGCAGAATAGTATTATTTCAGGCAATAAGGAGTTATGAATCAAATATTCCTCGTCTAATTTTACTATCGGGCAGAGAAGAAAATGGCTTAAACAAAATAATGGACAGGTTAATCAATCAACCAATTAATCCTGAACAAATTTCGTTACTCCACAATATCTACAAAACTAGCATCTCTTTACATACTGGGCGTAGTTATCTTCTACTTGGTAAATTTTATCTATAACAATTCATGTAACACTTATCATTAGTCATGTATATTTTAACAGATATATGGTACTTAAAAGTAGTGCTGTTAAACTGTATTAGCATTATTATGTGATTTCATGAGTCATTTGAAGTCAGTTAAAGATTTAATTATTCATAATTATGTCAATAGTTTTTATTATACAGATACTAACAAAAAAGGTAAAACTAAACGTTTGGCACAAAGTTTTCAAGTATATTCTGGTAGACGCAGACCAGTATGGTTCCTATATAGTGGCATGGGATCTCAGTGGTGCGGTATGGGTACAGAGTTAATGAAAATACCCATTTTTGCTGCGGCTGTTGAGAAGTAAGGGTCCAGTAGACAATGATCATTACTTAAGAACTTATTCATTAAATTGCATATAACTCCTTTTGAACTTTTATTTCAGGTGTCAAACGATACTAAAACCATTGGGTGTCAATATAATAAAAATTATCACAGGATTAGAGAAATCTATGTTTGATAATATAACGAACTCGATGCTTGCTATTATTACCATGCAAATTGGTCTTACTGATGTACTTAGAGCCGTTGGAATTGTTGCTGATAACTATATAGGTACATACTTAAATCAAATAGTAAGAAGAGAGAGATATTTTTTTGATTCAGTTAGTTTAACCTTAAATATTATTGTAGGTCATAGTTTTGGAGAAACGGGTTGTGCATACGCTGATGGCTGTTTAACAGCTGAAGAAGCCGTATTGTTATCCTATTATAGAGGAATAGTTTCAGATAATATGCCACTTATTCATGGCTCAATGGCTGCTGTTGGTCTGGGATATAAACAAGTACGAATATTTAAATACCTCATGCTCTTAGTAAATATTTCATTGCTTTCTTAATAATTATTTTCAGATACTTCCTCTGTGTCCGCCAGAAATTGATGTAGCTTGTCATAATAGTGCGAGTTCTTCAACAATATCTGGACCTGCTGATGAAATAAGTAATTTTGTCTCTGACTTAATCAGTCAAGGAATTTTTGCTAAACAAGTACCATGCTCAAATATAGCTTATCACTCTAGATACGTACACATCCTTGGTAAGTATTTTGAAATGCTGTCTCTCTGATTCGTTAACCACTAAGTATTTGAAAGTTTTTGTAATATACAGAAATTATATTATAAATTACATTTTTTAAATTTTAGCTCCAAAGCTGCTTGCAAACCTCAAAAAGTTGATTCCAAATCCAAAATTACGAAGTCAAAAGTGGATATCAACATTATTTTTAAAACAAGATTGGGAAAAAGAAGTTGTTAAATATGCATCTGCCGAATATTTTACGAGTGCCTTAAGGGTAGTTTTAACTAAAATATTAGACATGGCATGAACATAAATAGTTACTTTTAATTTTATTATAATTTAAAATAGTTAATGTTAAATGAAATATTGAAGGAGTAAATTTGGAGTCTTCATATATATATTTGAGGCTTTTGTGCTCTTTCATCTATTGATGACCTTATCAACTTAATATATACATACATTACAATAAACGATGTATTTTCAATTCTTCTTTTTGCCTATTAAATTAGAATTTGTTGAATTTTACAGCTACTGTTCTAAAAACTAAATAAAATTTTTTTTATTCTTTATCTTAACGAAATTTAAGGTAAACAATCTTATACATTACAATTTATTTTTTAAATACATTCATTTTTATAATTAGCTGATAGATGTTAAGACGTAACGTTATAATAAGCATATTTTAATAAGGTAATTGGTAGCTATGGGTATGTATACAATTCTCACCAAGTAGTTACATGTTTTTAGAATCCCGTGGTTTTTGAAGAGAATGCAGCAGAAATTCCAGATAATGCAATAGTAATAGAAATAGCTCCACATGGTTTATTGCAAACAGTTATTAGAAGATCTCATAGCAAATGTACTCACATTTCTTTAACGAAGCGTGGTTGTTCAAGTCCTATTAATTTCTTACTTCAAGCCATTGGAAAGTAATTATTCTTTATATTATATTTTCTGTTGATTTTGGTCCATTAACTCTTAATAATATGCCTCTGATATTGTTTCGGTCAGGTTTTTCTTCATAGTGCCAAATGATAATAAATTTTAATTGTAGTAATGGAGGTCCCAGCACAAATACATCATTTGGTTTACATGTAAGTCTGCCGCTCGTTACTGATTATAAAATTTTCAGATTGCATCAAGAAGGAGTGAATCCCCAAATTGAAGTTCTGTATCCGAAAGTGGAATTTCCTGTTCCGACATGTACACCGCTACTGTCACACTTAGTGGAATGGGAACATTGCACTAATTGGTAATGTAATATCCATTTTAAGTTTAGCTAAGTTTAGATATCAACTTATAGATATGGTCTAGTGGATCTAATGTTGAAAGTTGAGGAAGCACGAAAAAAAGAGTGTACTTGTTTTTCTAGTATTTGTAACATGCGTGTGTGTGTCCCTGTTAGTAGCTTACATTCAAAGTTTTTTATTTACATTTTTTGCTTCTAGGCCAATAGTCACATGTAAAAAAAAAACAATGAAAATGGCTCGTGCCAAAGAAGTAGTTATATCTCTTCACGATGAAGACTACAGATTTATAAAAGGATACGCAAGAAATGGTAAGTATATCGTTTCGATATTGATGTTTCATGACAACCTCGAGGACAATAATTGTACGCAAGAACAATGCAGAAGTTTACACGAATTTATCAAAACATCTATTTGTTTGATGATATAAATATACTTTATGACAATTATTCTTGACTCTAATTTCAATGACTATTGACTAGAGATTTGTATAGTTAAAAATTTTAATTACTTTTTTCATTTCAATTGTTACTAATTATTAATTTGATGAGTTTGTTATTGTGATTTAATTCCATATTTTTAATGTATCACCACCTGGATGTCACTACACAGATTTTATTTAGATTGTTTAAATTTCTTCAAAATGTTCAAAATGGCTCTAGAGTACTAATACAAATCTAAATTTTAACAAAATTATTTTATAACTTAATTAATTAACTTAATTATATTATTAGTACTTAGTTACAATATAAATGCACATATTTTATATATACTATATTTATACATGTATTCAATATAGTGGTAAATATTACCATAGCCTCTTTCAATATTAAAGTAATCTGCCAGCTATCTGTCTACTACAGCACAGCACTTTCAAAGACGAAGCACTCTATCATAATAACTTATTAGTATACGAGTACATTTAAGCATTTATAATTATGAATTCCAAATACTAACTTGTAATCGTCTTTTAAAAAAATGCCTTCGTTTCAAATTAAATTCAACATTATAATTGATAACAGTAGAAACAAATAAAATCGAGATTGCGTATTTATTTCCTTGTATTTTCTCACTAGCTCTTACGCATTTGTAAAAGCAATGTATACAATACATTACATTTCGTTGTTTATGTGTTGTTACTTAGGTCAGCATTTTCTATTCTATTTAAGACATTTACAGCGACTGTATTTTATTATTTCATTTTAGGTATTTCTGAATTCCCAGAGAGTGCGCTTTTAGTTTTAGTATGGAAGACTTTTGGAATGCGCAGGGGAAAACTGTACACACAAATGTCAGTATCATTGGATGATATCATATTCCATAATCGGTTAGAAATAGGACTTGAAGATGTTATTAGACTCAGAATTACCATAGAAAATGCAACAAACCGGTTTGAAGTAAGTCTAAAATTAAATTAAAAAAATATGTCCGAGTTTAAATTTATTGATTAATATTTCATATTTAAGGTAATCAATAGAGAGCGTCTTATTGTTTCGGGAATCGTCGGACCTGTAAAAAACGTTCATAACTATAAAGAAAAAGATGTTGAAACTATCTCAGATAATATAACTATTAAAGGTGATGTGCTGTATGAAATTTTGAACATGAAAGGTTATAACTATAGGTAGGCATTTAATAATATTATGTTGCATGTTATTCAATTACTACGATTACCTTTAATCACAAAAAGCTCTTGAAATGAATGAATAATTTTAAATGTCAATGTATTTTAGTAGCACTAATTTGTTTACAAGTTTATACATGACACCAAAATATATTTCGGAATGTTATCCTTGCAAATACTTTCCGGTAATTTAATCTTTTGATTATTCAATTATTTTGTTATCATGAAAGCCATCAGCATTTAGTGTTCAATTTATTTCAGTGACGAATTTCAATGCATCCATTCTATCAATACTCAAACAAATTCAGCTTATATCAAATGGAGTGGTGAGTGGACAACGTTCCTCGACTCGTTGTTGCAAGCGTGTTTGTTTTCAAGAAACTACGATGGAATCTCCACGCCTAAATTAATAAATAATTTGACTATTCAAGTAGATGAACATAAAAAAGCTTTCACAACAGTGTTGGATAAAATGGCTTGCTATAAATCAAAAATGCAGTTGACAAATAGCATTCGGTAACTATTTTTTCAATATTGGACGATTCATTACCTTTGAATTTTAAACAACAGTACGGTTTGTTATTGCTTATAATTTTCAGATGTGGTGGGATTCAAATTAATGGAGTTATTTTTAATGACAATATGCAAGTAAAGCCAATTCCTGATGTAATTCTCGCAAAGAAATTTGTACCAAACACTTTTGAAGGAAATATTAACGTGAGCTAAGAGTTATAAACTGGTTTATTTAATGTTCTGGAGATCAAATATGATAATTAAAGGTTTTACGATGTTTTTTCAGATAAATACAGCGATTTGTTTAACTATGCAATTGGTTGGAGATAATGTAAATGACAATATAGCGACAGTTATAGAAATGTTAACTTCTAAGTCTGAGAGTATAAAAAATATCCTTAAACTGGCTGCAGAAAAAAATCCTTTCAATAATTACGACATTAAGAGTTTAAATATTGATAAACATATTAATTTAGATGAAATTGAAATATCTACAACCAACTTGTTTATTGCTTACAATATAAACATTCAAACCGGGGTAAGGCTACAAAATTCTGCTTAGTCCGACTTCTCAAAAAAAATCTATTTAGTCTAATTCAATATTATAATAAATTAATATACAAAATGTCGAAATTTTGCAGGTATTAGGCATTTTGATCGACATAATAAAGAAAGGCGCATTTGTACTCACATTAGAAGAAAACTTAGAATACATAGGCAAAGATGTAAACTACAATGTTATAACACGAATACCGATTGATACAAATGAAGTTTTGGTATTGCTGAAGAAAAGAAACATTTGGAATGATCAGAATATTGTTTATATTACTACTGACCATGATGTTAAATTTACTTGGCTGAGACAAATATTAGATGAGTTACAAAAGAGGCAACGTATGGTATTAGTTTCTGAAAAGCAACCTGCTTGTGGACTATTAGGTAAAGAACATTATTGTTTTTAAAAAAACATTGTGTTCTTATTTCAGTTTCTTAAATTTATATTTATATTTCTAGGACTTTTTAAATACTTAAGGCAGGATAAACAAAACCAGATTCAGTTAGTCATAGTAGAAGATTATAATATGCCTTCATTCAATCCTGATAATGCTTTCTACAAACAACAGTTAGAAAAGAATTTAGAAGTTAATGTATATAAAAAGGTTTGTAGAGTTGATTTAAAGTTGTAATCTTCATATAATTTTATTTTTAATGTAATGTAATTAAATGTAATTTCAGGGACAATGGGGAAACTATTACTATGTACCCGAAGATAAAATGAAGTTGTCCACATCAATGAACGTATGCTTAACCAGTGCTAGATTTGATAACTTTGATAGTTTAATTTGGATAGAAAGACCGAAATCTACTGAAGCTATTGTCACGGTAAAATTTAGTTATGTGAAATTGATTGAGCATATACTGATGGAAGAATGTGACATCTTTTACACTCTTAAGGATATGACAGTTTTTACTGTTATTTACTGTAATATTAATATGAGTTTGTATAACGTAGTACTAATATTCACAAAATTCAATATCTGTACACAGGTTCACTACGCAGGACCGTCGTCAAGGGACTGCTTAAAGGCAATTGGAAAAGTAACGGATAAAAATTCGTTGTTTGGTATGGACTTTAGTGGTACTAATTGCTGGTAAGTGGGTTAAATTATTAAGAAATTGAAAGTCTTTCATATTTTAAAATTAGATTTCAAGATATTATAAAAATAATTTTAAAGAGTTTATGAGTTTTTGATGTAGTTGAAACTTAAAAATAATGTTACAACGGGAGATTGTATCCAGTTATCTAATATAATAAAATTTAAATAAACAGTGGTGATAGAGTAATGGGTTTGGTGCCTGATGGGGCCATCAGCACTACAATAAAGTCAGATCAAGCTATAGTCTGGCCTGTTCCGAGCCACTGGAGTCTGGAAGAAGCTGCTACCGTGCCACTTCCCTACATCCACGCCTATTATTGTTTGGTACAAATGTTATGATAAAATTATTTACACTTATTTCCATATTAGATAGGGATTTCAAACCTTCTACCACTCCTCTAATTCTGAAGGGACTGAAAACAAAGAGTTGTAAAATTGGT
Source organism: Hypercompe scribonia (assembly GCA_949316085.1). Classification (NCBI taxonomy): domain Eukaryota; kingdom Metazoa; phylum Arthropoda; class Insecta; order Lepidoptera; family Erebidae; genus Hypercompe; species Hypercompe scribonia. The sequence continues at coordinate 3,171,696 of OX438981.1, forward strand.
GACTTTTAAATTGCAAATATAAATGAGCAGTGATAGTGACTTATCATCAGGTGACACGAAGAAGTATGTACGAGGTTGTACTTTAAGCTTGAACTAAGCTAAGCTAAATTATTATCCTGAAGTTCTCGTTCTTTTTACGTACCTTCCTTTTTAATTATTGTAAAAATGGAATGGTGAGGTATGTTATTTGCTCATCTTTATTTTTCTAAAAGTATTTGACTTATGATAATAGACTTACTTCTTATTAAATTGGGTATTTTAATAATTCATGTTACCATTTGATTGTCAGAATGTGAGTGTATTGTGAAACTATTTCTACTTTACTAAAGATAGAGACCAAGCTGTTTTAACATGGAATGAAATTGGATTTGTTTAGTTAAAACTTCTGTAACATCCGGCTAAAATAATCAGTTGTATGTTTTCCACTTCAAATTTCAGGTTGTAAAAGCGAAAATCAAAAAGAATCAGACAGTGTTTGTGACAAGTGGCGCTGAAGCTTTAGGTCAAGCTGTCATTTCAATTTGTCTTTCTTCAGGTATTAATGTATTTACGTCAATTCGTGACCGAAGAGAGTACATGTTTTTACTGAAGCTCTTTCCAGCTTTAAAAGGTATGTTTTATGTGGTTAAATATGTTTCACAAAATTTTAAAATGGTTTCTTATAGTATCTTCTTTTTACTAATAACAATATACTTTATGGAAACTTTGTTTGTTTAGGTAGAAATTTATGCAAATTAAAATATTAATACACTTTTTACAGTATATCAATAAACACAGGCGATATTTTAAAAAAATTTAATGTCAAGGAATATTTTCAGCAGATTTTCTAACATAATGAATATTTTTTTATAAACATATCAATAGCGCATAACTCGATACATACATATGTTACTGCCGGGCCGACGTTTGTGGTCTGTTATATGTATTAGAAATTAATGAATCGTATCTTAAAATTGTTTTCGATTAGTTTATTAAGTATAGGTTAGTCTATAATTCTTAAGAACAAAACGATTTCTCAGTCACAGGACATGCGCACAGGTTTATGTAGCTCTATTTTCTGTAACTCACTTAAGTAATTGTCCTTTGTGAAAGCACGCACAATAACCGTTAGAGTGACATTTAGAAATTGCCATTCATGCAATTCATTCATAGTTCAGTATTATCAATTCATGTTACTTTTCTTTTTAGGTGAAAATATTATTTGCTCTGGACACGAATCATTGGTTGATAAAGTAAAGGAAAAGACTAATAATGTAGGGTACAACCTTGTAATCAATTCATGCTCTGGTTATTTTCGTGAGGTAAGATGTTCTTCGTGTGGTGATGGATTAAAACAAAGTATAGAGAGGAATACAGAGTATTATCACTCCTATTCTTGCCATGGGTTTCCCAGTTATTCGTAAGAGACGATTGAGGGAATACAATATGTAACACATCATCACTGTAAAGATACGGAAAACTTAAAAAAACCCCAAACCAACCGGTCTGTCCAGCGTGGTATATTGGGCCAAACCCTCCTTGCTAATAACAGGTATATGTCCAATAATGGACTATTGAAATCTGTTGAAGATGATACTGGAGATATCTATCCGTGTGGTGGTTATGGATCACAATGTGTTAAGAACCCTGTTTTTGTGTCATCGTGTTTTTATTGAATTAATCGATAGAGTCTACAATCCCAACGATTAGAGTAAAACTCCAGGCACGCTAAGACTTGTACTTTTTTTTTAAAAAAATGTCAAAGTTTCGCAATATTCGACTCTTGAAAACCGAAAAAACAAAAAATATAATTTAATGGAAGTACCTATTACAGAATTTATTTATTCTATCGAAAGAAGGACTAAGAGCCGACCGTCCTACCAATTCCTGTTGCTTTAGTATGAATGGGTCGAGAGTAATGATTTATTTTATGATTTTTCGTTTTTATTTTTTTATTCATCAAAACCGCCGTAGTAGGTGATCATTCCTACATTAAAAAATAGCTTAAGCTTTCTATTATGTGTCGTATTAATTCCAAAACCTAATTCATTGGTTTCCAGGAGTTATTGGGAATTTTAGTAATATCCGAAATATCCGCACTTAGGGCTGTCACTTGAAGAGGCACTTTTTTACAACTTATTTTAAATCAATTTTGGCATACACATTTTAGTTTATATTTTACATTTTTTTTAATCAATTTTAATATACTTTTTGATTTATAACAATTCATTATATAATTTATATTTTATTTTTTTGTTTACATTAATTATACACATACCTTATTATTTTAAATCAATTATCATTTTGTTTTATATCTATTGTATTTGATACATATTATATTTATATATGTATGTTACTATATTTATTAAAGTATAGTTTTGGCTATAAAGCAAAATCAATGGTTGTTCCATCTGAAGTTGGAACAATTTCAGGGGACTGAGCGCCAGTCAACCTGTATACCGTAACTGTACTCTGCACTTCAACAACCTCAGTAAGGCGTGACTGAGGTACGTCGTGCAGAACTATAGCCGGGGGGCTTGCCTTAACTGGCCGGCCCGCGAGAAGGAAATCTCTATAAAACCCGACAGCGAAGTCGTTTAAACCCTTCGGATACCTGGCGATCTCCGTAGTATGTAGCCTTACCCTCGGAATGGGCGTTACCCGGGGGTGGACCTTCTATCGACCTTACTCGTGGGAACAACAATGGAAACTAATCAAAAACTAACAAATAAACCTGGAATTTCAACACAGAAGACTATAGCATTACCAATGGAAATCGATTCAGACAGCGAGATGTTGTCAACTAACCAACAGAACAATGCGTGTCAACAGACAGATGACCGTGAAGGATATTCTTCTGGCACAAAAATATTAACTCGACTGGAAGCTCTTAAACTATTTAAAGGAAAAGCAAAGCAGCTGCCGCTTTCCGAACGAGTGAGTATGGTTGTCAATTATTTTGGCTCTGAATATCAACTTTCACAAACTGACGAGGAGTTGAAACAAACACTTTCAGGGTTTTTATCAAAGAGTCGAGATTACTTTAAGCATTGTAAGTTTAAAGAGTCCTATTTTATTAAAAAGAAACGAGATTGGCTTAGTGGTACTCTTGTAAGTGGTCATTTGATATCAGTCCCTGATAATGATGAAATTTCATCAGAAATGGTTAATAACGAACCTCTCTTTTCTCCGAAATCTATTAAGTTTATGGCTTTAAGCAGAAGCCAACAATATAGATCTAAGCGAAAATTTTGGAAGCATTAGACAACGAATCAAATGTCCAAAAAATACAAGTTTTTGTACGATCTATTAAAATCGGAGGACAAAATCTGCCACAGAATCTGCTAAAGATTTAGAGACACTATTATTTCTATGTCTAGAATCTGAGACTGCTCCAACAGAAATCCTTAAAAAAGTTCAGACTTCTCTAGAACCATGCACACCTGTCGAAGCTCTGGCTATAAAAACTGATAGAAATATGTCTGTCGAAACATACAATGCAATTCGATTAGATCTCAAAAGACGTGGATTTGATGCATACCCACCGTATTATAAAATTCAAGAGGCAAAAAAATCTTGTTATCCTGACCAGGTTCAAGTGTCTGAAAGAGAAGCATCTGTGCCTCTTCAATGTTTAGTCCACCACACTTTTACTCAGGTGATTAAATTAAGTGATGAAATCCTCATCAACTATTGTACCAAGAAAAGCATCCAAGCAGTAGATTGCATTTTAAGGGGTAACTGGGGCTTTGATGGTAGCACTGGGCAATCATTGTATAAACAATCATTCTCAGACGCAGAAAGTGACGAAAATAGTCTTTTTGCGACGACATTTACGCTATTACAGGTTGTTACTAAAGACAGCAATGATGTTATTTGGGTAAATCCTGCACCGTCATCTTTTCGTTACTGTAGACCGTTACACTTGCAGTATAAAAAAGAAACGAAAGAATTAATTATTTCGGAAAAACAGTCTATTCAGGATCAAATACAAAATCTTACACCCATTGCAACTGAAACATCGAGAGGGCAAACAATAAAAGTTGTTGAATATGAATTATACTGTGCAGCTATTGATGGGAAAGTCTTGAATGCAATTCTTTGTACACCATCTCAGTTACGTTGCCCATACTGTAATTTGACCTCATCCCAATTCAACGATTTAGAGGTCGCATTCTCCAAACCAGTAATAGAAGAACGTTTGGTGTAGGGCATAAGTCCACTTCGTTCTTGGATAAGGGCCTTAGAATTTTTATTAAACCTGGGATATAAGGTAGAGGTTAAAAAATGGAGGATCCCTCAAAGGTCAGAAGAGAGCCGATTAGTCGAGGAGCGTAAAAAAGTAATCCAGGCTAAAATCAGAGAAGAAATGGGACTTTTGGTAGATGTTGTCCCTCCAACTTCAGGGACCACTAACGACGGAAACACTGCACGCACTACTCTTTCTGATAGAAACCGAGGAACTTTTGCAAACATTCTAAACATTGAACAGTGGCTATTAGATGGATTATATGTTATTTTAACAGTTTTGTCTAGTAACCTCCCAATTGATCCTGAAAAATTCACAATGTTTTGCAAAGAGTTGGCATACAAATTTGTTGCGAAGTATGGATGGCATCCTATGACTGTCACGCTTCACAAAATTTTTGTGCATGAGTGGAAAATTATAGAAAAAACAAATTTACCAATCGGCATGCTTTCTGAACAAGCGGCTGAGTCATGCAACAAATTTTGGAGGTTTGACAGAGAGCACCATACCAGAAAGAAATCTCGTGAAGCAACTATGTTTGACCTTTTTCATAGAGCTTTAGTCTCATCGGATCCAATTATCTCTGATTACAACCTCCCAAAGAAAAAAGAAAGCTAAAAAAATCCCATTGCCACCGGCCGCATTGTCTTTGTTGAGATCTGTTCATGAACAAAATCAATCTATCGATGATTATTCCCGTGTTGAAATGATTGTAACCAACAATGAAGATGAATTTTAGTTAGGTCCACATAAAATTTTACAAATTTATATACATTTTCCTTTAGAATAGCCAACTCCATATTAGTTATAAAAAAAAGTATTTAAAACATTTTCTTATTTTTCAAATAAAATATATTCTTGTTAGTTTAGTTTTCGGATACATGAAAGTGACAACCCTAAGGAAAATTTTGAATTTCCTATAACTCCTGGAAACCAATGAATTAGGTTTTGGAATTAATACCACACATAATAGAAAGCTTAAGCTATTTTTTAATGTAGGAATGATCACCTACTACGGCGGTTTTGATGAATAAAAAAATAAAAACGAAAAATCATAAAATAAATCATTACTCTCGACCCATTCATACTAAAGCAACAGGAATTGGTAGGACGGTCGGCTATTAGTCCTTCTTTCGATAGAACAAATACATTCTGTAATAGGTACTTCCATTAAATTATATTTTTTGTTTTTTCGATTTTCAAGAGTCGAATATTGCGAAACTTTGACATTTTTTTAAAAAAAAGTACAAGTCTTAGCGTGCCCGGAGTTTTACTCTAATCGTTGGGATTGTAGACTCTATCGATTAATTCAATAAAAACACGATGACACAAAAACAGGGTTCTTAACACACTGTGTGGATCAAATAAATCAAAATTAACAATTTTTTGTATAAGTTTTATTAATCCCGTGGGTGTCGAACTGACTAACGGACTAGCTGTAAAAAATAACATCACTGTAAAGAGATGAAAAACTTCAAAGAAACTTTATATCAATTTATCTGGTCTGCGTGATATAGAAAGCCTCGTTTGTAAAGAGAGGCTGATTTCCAGCCAATAGGCTACAAAGGCTGTTAATGATGATGACAGTGAAGATGTTTAAGTGTTGATATTTATGTGTTTTATAATGAAACAAACTGTTCAAAACACGGATAAAGGAAAATTATATTTCGTGTATAAAGTATTTTACAGAGATCAGAAAGGTTTTATAACTGTCAAAAAGCAGCCAACATAACAAAATACGGACTATACAGTAATACCAACTTACAACAGATAAGGTTGCGTTCCTAATTACCAACACTAAGAAATAATACTGCTTCATCAATTCAAATTGTTAACTATAAAGGGGTATGAATGATGCCTTGATGATGATGATATTGATGTGATGGACTACAGTGATGGTTGAATCATATTTCTTTTGAAAAGGTTTTTTCAAGTTCAAGTATTTTTATGTTATTTTTATACGTTACAGGCGGCTATGGAATGTGTAGCTTTCATTGGCCATTTTCTAGATGTGACCGAAACAGACATGCTTGAAAATATGAACTTGGGCATGTCTTATTTTGACAAAGACAGGACCTACAGAGCTGTGAATATTTCTGCAATATTTCATTCTAATAATGATAATGAAAGACAGGTATCTTGTCATCTCAAAAATATTTTATTTTACGAGCTTCATTATTAGTCTATCACTATCTACTGTTGGACATGGGCTTCACTCATTGCATGTTACTCTAATTAATTTCGGGCTTCTCCCATTCAGATTTCAGTATCCTAGTCTGTTGGCGTCCTACTGTTCTCGAAACACGGTGTCTATTCTACTACTCATTTTTTCATCTCCGTGGTTATCAGTTCTGCAGCTTAATAGCTGCAGAACTGATAACAACTAAACTAAAGTAGTAGTAACTAAAGTAGTAATGAGCTGGGCATAATTGCCCAGCTCATTACTACTTTAGTTGGCTAAGCTGGTGGGTTAATAACCCTATTCGGGTTATTAATTTCATCACTTGACCAGTCATACGTGTTTTTGTATCAGACAACATTTACAATATTGAATAATAAATAATTTGTAACAATTGTTCAGTAGCGTAAGTAATTTTCACTAAATGTGTCACGAGCTAGAATCGTTCATGATTACTATTTCTATTTGCTATTTGCTGTATATTTAACATGAGCTAAAAGACTTTTAAACAGTATTTTTGTATTAATACAATGTCTAACGCAGTATCAAGTCCGGATTAATACAGAGTAATCCTTCAGTAACACCAACACCTTAATCTTCGCAAATTGTTGAAAAACCACCCTTTCTCATCAAAATAATTCACCTAGAGAGATCATATATTTTTATTTATTTATTTCGAACCTCCGAAGGTCCAGAAATGGATTTCAAACATTGACGTCCCGTTAGGTGAGGTCTGCTCTATAGGACAGACCTATGATAATATACGACAAAATGAACATATGTAGTTCAGACCATACTTGCCAGTTTGTGTGTGTCTGTGTGTTTGTAATGTTTAAGTAAGTGGGCAAGTGATCACCAAACTCGCAATTAAAATTGCCCAGCTGCAAGGCCACACTAAAACCTAGATGAAAACAAATGCTGCAATAAATAGTGTTTGTTTTGACTCCATTTACAACGCAGATGAAGCAAGTTTTGCCTTGGACTATTTTATTAATTCATTGTTAAGTGCAATATTAAAATATATCCACAATAAAACTATCTAGAAATCATATAAATATAAAACCATGGAACCGACACCGAGATAAACTTCATACAAATTGTAAATTAGAGGCTGATAATATCGTTCTATCGGTATCTTATAAGAGAAGCAGGATACAAAATTTGAAGAAATTTAAAATGTAACACGTAAAAAATTAATTACAAAAGGCTGGTAAACGGACGGACGGATTAAGAATACATAGTGTTACCACGCATATTCATCTCGTGGGTATCGTAAGAGGTGACTAAGGAAAGAAACTATTCAGGAAAATATCATTACAAAGAGAAGGAAAATTTGAAACAAATCCTATTACAACCCGTCTGGCCAGCGTGGTATAGTAGGCCAAAACCTCCTTGCTAAAGAGAGGCCTATGTCCAGCACTGGACTGTTAAAGTGAAAATAGGGGGTGAGCCTATTCTTAAAGTAACCAAAACTATTTAGAATATATCATGATAAAATAATGTTCGACATACAAACACATTCTGTTATTAGTTGTTTGTAGGAGAGGTCTATGTCCAGTAGTGGACTGTAAAAGGCTATTGATGATGATGATCATGATGATGATGGTAAAGATAACAAGCTTATTTGAATTCTTTTGTTTATTAAATAATGTACCTACACTTTATCGATACAGTTTTTAAATGTTTACTTAACTTTGAATATTATCAATGTGAAATTTTATATGGGTGTTGATTTTTCTTTCACGGAAAAACTACAACACGGAGTTAGTTGAAAGTTTACAGTATCAGAATAGCGCAAAAGCCACAGTTTACCGCGATAATCGATATACACGACTTGTAGTATAGTCCAACTAGTAATAATTACATATTCTTGATGTGATCCCATAGAGAATCACCAATTACGCAGGATGGGCCAAGAATTTGTTAACGTTTAAATATAACATCCTGCGCAAAAAAATGTCGCGAAAGGCACGGGGTGGGGTTTGATCTCTAGCTTCTTTCTCGGCAGTTTTGTCGCAATGGATCGCTTCACGAAGCTGCAGTGCGCTTACTGAGTAAAACAATTTTATTTAAACAACAGTTCGCTTATTACTGTGAGACGCTTACTTCGCGTTGCTAAGCTAAACACGAAAGCCCATTTTTTTCTCCCAAGGTAACTGTTTGGCCTGCAATTTTAACAAAAGGAATCATTGGACCCTATTTTACGAAGATTCTCGCGGCAGTTCAGTTACTGTTAATTTTACTGAATATGTGAAAATGTTATGGGAGTTCTTGGAACCGATGCTACTAGAATTTGCTGGCTACAATCGTGACATATGATTTCAACAAGATGGAACCACTTGTCACGCATGCAATGAGCCCCTGCCGGGGGTCGAAGACATGTTTCCAGACAAGGTGACTTTCCATGGCCACCCAGAAGTCCAGATTTATCCCCAGTGAACTTCTTTTTATGGAGTTATTTGAATGATCGTGTATACATCAATAAACTAATAAACTATGTCAATTAAAAGAAAAATTAGTGAAGAGATGTCGGCAATCTCGCGGTCTCTACTGTTTCTCTTGGTTTTATACGATTTTTTCACATGTTAACTAATTTATGGCGCATTCCGTAGAATGGGATATTAAACATTTAATAAAACACAATTTATTTATAAACTTTGTACTTTGACATTTAAGGTTCTACGAAACTTAGTGGCTGATGGTATATTGACTGGAGCGGTACGTCCTCTTAGCCGAGTAATAATTTCGCCGTTAGAAATATCCAGAGCATTTCAATTAATTTCTTCGAAAATGCGTATGGGAAGAGTTCTGGTGAAAATGGATGAATTAACAACGTCAACCTTAAGATTAAATGTCATACCAAGGTATATAGTACATTTTAATACAATTTGATTTTTTATTTATTTTCTGAAATATAAAATATTAATTTTGTTTTTCAGTTTAGACTTTTCAGAAGGTACCCATGTTATAGTGTGTGACAATGGTAGTTTAGGAGTTAACTTAATTGATCACATAGTATGCAGAGGCGCAAAAAACATTATTGTACATTCGAAGACGCCTACCGAATACTTGATGCACAAATTAAGGTAGGTATGGAAGTTTGGTTTGAACGCTGAAACTTTCAATGACTACCAGTAAACTTTGCAAAAATATCCTGTAAACACAAGTCATTTATGTAATAGATCACTTTGTTTCCTGATAGAGAATACACTTGGGGAAAAAAATATACAATAATATGGTCCATTTGTCTATAATAAAAATAAATAAAAATTAGAAAATTTGTTATTCTAATTGTATGTTTGTTTTGCATATTTTTAGGTGTTGGAAAGAAAAAAATATCAATATAGAAATAGATGCCGCAAATCTTCAAACAAAAGATGGTTGCAATAAAATAATAAATATTAGTAAAAAATTTGGTTGCTTAAAAAGTATTTTTATTGTTCACAATTACAAAGAAAACGTGTCCTGTCAAAACCTTGAAAATGATCTTAAGATAAGTTATCAAGAAACTTTTATGGTTACAGCTAATTTAGATGCTGTATCAAGGAATATCACTAGCTTAAGGTAAGTTAAATATTTTTGGATAAAAATTTAGATATATTATTTTCAAATATTTTTAAGGTAATATCAATTTTTGTCTTCTCTTTCAGTTACTTCGTAGTGATTGGTATATGCTCACAAAATTTAGGTACACAATATGCAATGTCAGCATGTGATAAAATTTGTGAAGCGCGCCGGAACATTGGTTTACCGGCTTTTGTTCTAAGAACTATTGATTCAAATAAGGTATTTTATTTTTTATATTAGTATTGCATTGAATATACAGTGTAAGGTAGTAGAGCCACGCTGATTTCAGCACATACAGGCTGGTTCGACTGGGGCAGAACTATCCACTCAAAAAAGATCAACCTAAAGCGACAGGTTCCATGCTGTCGTGTTTAGTTGGTGAGTGCGTGGCTGGAGGTCCATTGATACAGGGGTGACAGTTATCGTAGTTTGTATGGGAGCCTTACTCTGCGATGACTGTCATGCCTTTTACGTTCCCAAATGGGGCGTGAGAAACCATCTTGCTGACCTAGTGAGATACTATCATGTGGGTTACCATGTTCCATTGTCTGCATTCACAATGAGTTTGGTGGTTACAACTCTAGAATTCTGTTCATGCTTTCTGTCAGACAGAGTAGAATCACTTTGGTAGGTAATTAAATAATAAAAATAAATAAGTTTCAGTACAAATTATAACAATCAGTAGAACTATGAGTAAAGTTTCATTTGTTACATCAGCATCATCAGCAACAGTCTTAGTGAGATTATATCATGAATGATAAACTACAATAACTTGACACACATAGCCGTCTTGATTATACTTACGCAGAGCGTTGTTATGGGAATCAGACTACCGATAAACTTATTTCTAAATACATGCACATTACAGAGCAATACCGACAGCACACAGAACAAATGATTGTGGTCATCACACAATATTTGTTTTGGGCGTGAATTGAAACTTGCTTAGCTTGGCAGTTAAGTTCACTAGTCTGAAATCAGACTGTAATTTCTCATCATCATCATCACAGCCAGAAGACGTCCACTGCTGGAAATAGGCCTCCCTCAAAGTTCTCAACAAAGCCGGTCCCGCATTCCCTCGACCTTCACCAGGTCGTCGGACCACAATGCGGGGGTCCTACCAACGCTGCGTTTACCAGTACGTAGTCGCCACTCCAAAACTTTATGGCCCCAACGGCCATCGTTTCTGCGCGTAATGTGCCTCACCCACTATCACTTAAGTTTAGCAACTTTACTTTCAATATTGGTGACCTTGGTTCGTCTGTGGATCTCCTCATACCCGATTCGATCATGTAAAAAAACTCCGAGCATTGCCCTCTCCATTGCTCTTTGAGACTTCTTATCAAGCCAATAGTGAGCGACCACGTTTCTGTACCGAAAGTCATCACTGGTAACACATACCGCTCATACTTTTACCTTCAGATACTGCGGTATTAGTGACGAGAAAACGTTACGTAGCTTCTTGAATACTGTCCAACCTACCCAAAGGGGCCAGTGCTGCCGAACCTGCCCATTTGTTACACGATTGAAATTTCATTTTAAGCAAAACTCATCTTTTTGTTTCAGTTTATACAAAACAGCAGTAACTGGCCTCCAAATACTGATATACTGTCTTTGTTCTATGCCCTGGATATGGGTATAAAAATTAATTATGAGTATATACTTTCATATAATTTGAACAAAAAAAATCTAAACAATTTTAATATTAATGAAATTTTGGGTAAGTTTCTTGAAATGTCATGTAAAACAATTGAAGATATTTAGTACATTTAAAATGAAATATCTACTTTAAACAGGGTTAAATGAAATCGACATTACCGATCATAATTTGCCATTGGAGAAACTTAACGTTAGCAATTTCGATATTGAAAAAATAAGATTGGAACTCAAACCAATCCTGTACCCTTCTGAAGATATATTAAAATTAACCCCTTTCAGGTAAGTGCACAAAAACAAATAAGGTTCTTTTAATAACATTATAATTTATATCTTAAAACATAATCTTACATTTATTTTTTAGACTTCAAAAACTATGGAATAAAGTGAAAGGGTATGGTTTAAATCATAAGGGTCTTGGAGTTTTTTACAATTATTTAGATACAAATGAATGTAATTTTTTGGATTTATTTGTACCAATGAAGACACTGATACCAAGTTATGAGGTAGATAGCCCATTTCAATATAAACCAAAAATACGAGCAAGCAATTACTAATCATTATATTTTTTCAGGATTACGGTTACATGGATCGTTCAAAATCTCATTTGATAATGATATCAGGTTTTGATGGATCTTCATATACATTATCTTCTGTCGCAGAACGCTTAAAAATTTCAACTGTCACTTTACAGTTAGGACCTGATCTTATTTTTCAAACTATACCCGAAATGGCTAAATATTTGGCAGACGTATGTATTGTTACAATAGTTATTACTTAAACAGAACATGGTAGATGGTGTTACTGATGAGTTATTTATTTATTTACAGCAAATTAAGTTTAATTTTGAAATATCGTCGATATTTTATTTATTGGGATACTCGTTTGGAGTGAATATAGCCTTAGAAGTTGCAAAAATTCTTGAAACTGAAGGTAATCATTTTCTTTGTTGTAGATATTTTGAGAAAACCTAGATTCTAAATTTCTAACCTATTTTTAAAAAAGGAGGAATCTCGTAAATGTATGTTTTTTCTTTCATGTAAATTAGCGATTAATAAAAGATTATTTCATTTGGATTATATTTTTAATTGAATGAATTATACTTTAGTTCGGTTCCACTTAAATTTTTAGAATACTTTCATGTACACATAAGTGAAATATAAACTAAGAGTGAAAAATAAAAGCTTACAAAATTATTGCATTAGAAGCAGTGACAGTGTTTTAAAAAGGCACTAACATTTAGACGCACACACAAAAAACTAAGTGTATCACACAACAGTGAATGGTATTTAATATGAATTACGATATTTAATAGGAAATTGGCTGTTAGAACATATTTCACAAAATACATTCCGTTCACATTTTTTTCTACGATTTTTCTCCACAGGGGTTTTCCAACAGAAGCACTCAGTTTTTTCATCTTAAGTATATTTTGATTACAGGACGAACTGGTGTCATTTACTGTCTAGATAGTAGCCCTGATGCCTTAAAATCACAACTTATTGCATATTTAGGCAACATAAATGATATACAATTACAAAATATGATTTTGGAACACATGCACTACCTAATGACTGGGCAGAAATGTGTTAAATTACATGAAGCTTTACAAACACATTTAAATGAAAATTGGTCTGTTAAAGTGGACATTTGTATGCATCATCTTCAAGGGATAGTTGAATATTCTTTTGATTTTCAAAAATTTGTACTGGAGTCGGCATATAACCGCATTAAGTTGGCAAAAACTTATGAATGTAACTTCAAACTGAAATCAGAGATAATACTTATAAGAGGAATTCATCATCCCAAAGTGGAAGGACTTGGTGAAGATTACAATTTATCTAAATACACTGAAAATTCTGTTACAGTGTTTCCTATAGAATCAGATCATGCATCGGCTCCATACAATAGTCGGGTATCGGCAATTGTAAATGAAAGATTAGATTCCTCCGTGCTACAAGACTTTAAACAAGAAAACCTCTGCGACTTTTACTTTACAGAATAGCACAACAAATATTAGTAAAAATTTTACTAGTCGACTATTTAATTTTTCACACGGCTCATGACTTCTATTTTCAATTATTCTGACTAATTCTGAAAATAAAAATAAAAGTTGAAGACCGTTTTGTCAAATTTAGGTTTGTCGAAATCACAATGACAATTTTGTTCTGTACTTAGACGACAGCTAACCTGGTGACAGCTAAACCTATTTTGAAACTTAAAAAATGTTTTCTATAGACATCGGGTCAATAGTTATTTTTTTCATGATTTCAATAAAGACTGATCAACATTGTTTAAAATTCGAAAGAATTAAATATCTACAAAATTCACTAAAGTTAATTTAATGTGCCTAAAATATATTAACATTGGCGCAAAACCAAATAATATTATTATTTCAAGCCAGAATCAGAGCTAACACATATCAAAGGAATCATTCATCTCAGAAGACACGCAAGAAAACGTGACCAAGAAAAACTATAAGTGCTTCGTAGTATTTCCCAATCAAGTCACGCATCTGGTTTGTATATTTGTAGAAATATGATATGATACGTAAAAACTCTCTGTATGCTTTAATAATGTTTAATAAATTGTATAAACATATTATTTATTAAATACTATTAAAAATATATGTAATATAATGTAATTAATACATTTATAATATTAATCAATATTAAGATGTGTAAAAGGTTTGTGAATTAAAAACGGGCAACATCTGTTATAAGTTTTATTTAATTCCTGAAATTTATTTAGAACTTTATTGTAGAATCACAGCCCCCGATGGAAAAGATTTACTTTCTTTTTCTAATCTAGTCATTGGTAACACGAGTATATCTTTATTTTGTGAGATTTGAGATAAATAAATATTTGCCTTACGTATAGTAAAAAATATCCCTCTGTGATAACTATGATCATAAATCACGCAGATAGCTTGCTTCTATAAAACAAAGTATCTTCGCATGTCGGCAGCATTGCCCCACAACAAAATGCCATATGACTTAACACTAGGAAAATAGTTAATACACACCAGTGTTGCTACATAGGTAAAGTGATAAATTTGATAAATTAAGTATGCTGCAGAACCACTGCAATTTATAGCTAGTTATACTTAAAAGTTTGTTGGTATCCACAAGCTACAACTCCTTTTCATTTACCTTAGCACTGGTTTTTAACTTTTTTGACATTATGTGAAAAAAATAATACAAATTATTAATACTGAACCAGTTGACCTTACCATAGACCATGACCATGACCTTAGAGAGAGTGTTCTTCACGTCATCAGCAACTAATTATTGTTGTTTAAGTTTAAATGAAAACAGTGTATCATCCGTAAAGATAAGCAAGTGATAGTGTTACTATCTCCAGATTATCTTTTATCAAATTAGGTAGGTAGGTCATCCTATAAACGAGAAACAAAAAGAGACCGCAAATAGAGTCCTGTAGAACCCCCATAATGACCGGAGTCCCCAAGGATCTCTGACTATTCACTTCTGCTTTCTGAATTCTATTACCCAAATTAGTGATAAAAAGATCCAAAATATTACTCCTAATAACATAGTGATACAATTTATTGACCAATGTTTCAAGAAAAATGCAATTGTGCAATCGAATTCCATAGACAAATCAGAATAAAACATCTTACTCGTTCAATTTATCTTCCCAGGCACTAAATATAGTACCCAAAAGTTCACTCGTTCACACTCACACTCACACACCAGCATCACTTGTTGAGCGACCTCTTCTGAAGTCAAAATATTTCCTGTGTAAAATATTGTTTTCGTTAAAATGAATTTGCAGCTGATCTAGTATAATTTTCTCAAAAAATTTAACACAAATGAGTTACATTGAAATAGATCTATATTTTTTAGGATCAGACGTGTTGCCTGTCTTAAGCAAAATAAAAATTTTACTATGTTTTCTAAGTCAGTAAATACACCATATTGAATGTAACAGAATTAGATCGGTGGTTTTCTTAACACAAAGGGCATTGAATATTTTAACAATATATCTATCAGTCATACAATTGAATCTAAACTCAGTAATTCTGCAATAGTGCGGGATGAATTCAATAATTCTGTTGTCGAAAATGGAATGTTTGTAAAATGTTTTCAAATCGATTTATATACAATTAGGCTTTAATTATTACCTTTATTCTT
Source organism: Hypercompe scribonia (assembly GCA_949316085.1). Classification (NCBI taxonomy): domain Eukaryota; kingdom Metazoa; phylum Arthropoda; class Insecta; order Lepidoptera; family Erebidae; genus Hypercompe; species Hypercompe scribonia. Next base: position 3,187,480 of record OX438981.1, read on the forward strand.
CGTTTTTTTAGTTCCAGAATTAAGTATTTTACCTAAACTATTATTTATTTTAGGTCGCAAGCGCACCTTTGCAGCATGACATGCTCTTTTAAATATCATGCAATATATACTAATAATTAAAGTATTTAAAGTAATATCCAATGACAGTAATAATTTTATTTTGAGTAGTTTTAACATTATAAAAACTGTGAAGATAAGTAGAAAACTTATTCGATCGTGTATAACAATATAGTTACAAAGATAAGATACTATTGAAAATTTTATTAAAACAGTCAAAATGTTTCTACAAAATACAATGTTACTTTTAAGGAGGCGCACATTTTTATAACGTATCATATTTTTCAAGAACACTCGTTTTAGTACGTAGTTTAAAGGAAAATTCTCGTTACAAGCAACATGATTTAAACGACAGTGAACATGGCTAGGCACGGCAATTAGGTGAGCGTAATAGAGCAATATTTCAAAATACGAACACATCGTGCGCGGGACATTGTGCATACTGTTTGCATACCTGATATGGGTTTTATTAATTTCGTAGTGCAATAAAGGTAAAAAAGGATATATTATAGATAATGGTAATTAAAGATAAACATAGCAAAATCACTAGCTACTAATTTGACCTTGGCTATTATAATTATCATTAATCCGTTGCTGTTCACAGCTGTTCGAAGACCTCTCCCAAGAACACTGGCGTCTAAAAGTTCTTGGCTATGGTAATATAAATGTTTGAGACACCTGACACATATCACCATTTAATTTCAAATTAAAAGGACTTACGAAGGACTAACTGATAGAATCCTAATATACTTGTTTTATTTTTGTAAGTACATACATACATGCAAATTTCCTAACAAATATTTACAGATCATACATACATTTGATCCAACCCGGCAATTAAACTTGAAACCTTAGCATAGTTAGCTAATTATCAACCTAAATTAGATCAACAAATGAACATCATATTACACACATACACATGTAATCCACACCATCAATAAATTGACAGTTTTATATACATATTGCATACTTGAGACAATTAAAATCGGCAATAATTACTATAATTCTCTTGTTTCCTTACTGTTAAAATAGTATCTTTAGTAAAAAAATTCTTGTTCAAAATATTCTCCTCGGTAAGGTTCTAATATGTTTAATGTATCGGTAGAAGTATCTATAAACATATCTAGTTGGTCGTCACCGGCTGTCTGAGGCAGATTAATGAGAAACGGAATGGAAGGATGGACTCTGAAAAATAGCTTTTAAAACGCCAGCTGGATACTGAATAGAAAATATCTCGCAGTTGTAAATAAAGACTGAGGGTCACTTAACATATACGGTTTTTTTTGTTATCGACAAATTTTGAAACTCATTGACGAAACTTAACTACAAAAGTACTAAGAAAATTGTGTGTGTCAGCTCCGACGCACGACTGCAGTTTACTCCTTAAGTACGATTGTTCGAGACCAATAACAGCATAGTGCGATCAAAGTCGAAACCAAAATATCAGTTTACGTTACGTTCCCTAGAGGGAGCTGTTACAAACTTAGATCGCGCTATCGTTGTTTTACACGTGTTAGTTTATAAGGCCTACAAACATTTTGTATGACGAGAACAAAATTGTAGGAGTACAAGACTGTAGTTTAGTGCAAGGCGACAGCCAATTAAACCGTGGAGTCCTACGAACCCATAGTACAGTGCACAGTGGTTTTATTTGAATCCCTACTAGTGTCACAAACCCAGTCCAACGATACCACGCTTGGTATCAAACATTGGTCCTACGCGCCGGGTTAAGGACTACTTTACGGCGTCACCGTTGGCGTCGCCTCCCTCGTGTAACTCGCAGTGGATCGCTGCACTAGAGTACACGCTCACCGCAGCAGCGGCAGCTACGTCTGTCGTCGTTGTTGGCGAGATCAGCCGCTGCGTGTTAGTTCAACATTGCCGCCACAGAGGACGTGCAATATCCAGTGCTACACAGGCGAAGCGCAACACATCACGAGCAAGTTAGCAGACCCTTTCACCGGAAGCCGCTTGCAGATCAACCAGTGTCCACCAGAGGTCGCTACTTTGATGTCAACAAAGTGTTTGTGTCAAATGTGAATTTGTGAGTACAATTTTTACTTTATTTAGTTCCTGAGCAGTAATTAAATTCAAACAATCAAGTTAAACTATTATAGACTTTATTTCTATGAAATAATTTACTTTGAAGAATCGCAAGAAATTTGGGACTTGTAAAAATTTGTTGTTAATATTTTGGACTTGTAAAATTTCTCGTGTGCATGGTAGATTTAGAACTTAGAATAATTTAAGAAAAACGGGGGAACGGGGAACCTATGCCCGATTTCTACCCGACTTTTAGAATTTTAAAACACTTGTAAAATTTTAACCAATAATTGAGACTTAGAAGATTTTAGAGTTGATTTTGAGATACTTGTAGTTTTTTTTCAGAACCGCTTAAGTTAAGTTTAAAAATTTAATTTCAAGTTAAATTTTACTTTTTTTAAACATACCTCCAAAATGGAAGGGTCAATTAATCTTATGAAAAGTTTATATAATGTCATAAATAAGGGATTGATTAATTTTAAGAAAAGCGGTAAGGATAGATTAACCTCAGAGTATATTGAAACAAAACAAGAATTATTAGAAAAAGATTGGGCTATGTTTAAAAATACTAATTCTAAATTATTTGAAAACTTTAAACTAGAAGACATAGAAAACTCTGAGGCAAGTGATATTTATGATAAAGTAGAGGATATATATATAATTTACAAAAGTTTATTGAAAACAACACTCAATAAAACACTTGTTGTTAAAGGTTCAGTCCTACAAACTGATCAGAATCCTAGTACTTGTAAATCTGCTAATACGTTCGTACAGTTGCCTAAAATAGCTATACCGACTTTTTCGGGTAAATATGGAGAGTGGACAACCTTCCACGATCTTTTTATGTCGTTGGTTCATAAAAATGAATCTTTGGACAATGTGCAAAAACTTCATTATTTGAAGAGTCATCTTTGTGGTGAAGCAGAGCAATTGATCCATCATACGCCAATAACCGATTCTAATTATATGCAGTGTTGGACTCAATTAGAAAAACGTTATAGCAACAAGAAATACTTAACAAACTGTATTTTAAAAAGATTGTTTGGTCAAAAACGTATGCATGTGGAATCAGCAACATCATTAAAAGAGCTGCTTGACACCACAAGCGATTGTTTAAATGCGCTCACCAATTTAGGTATCAATGTGACTACATGGGATGTTATTATCATACATATAATCACTTCCAAGTTAGATGATGAAACACGAAAACAATGGGAGCTCAGTGTTTGCAACGATTCCAATAACGACTTGCCGAGTTTCAATCAATTTCAAGTTTTTATCGAAAATCGTTTTCGCGCTCTAGAATGTCTAGAGCCAAGTTCAAACAGGGGTACGGTTCATCGGGTCAGTGGTGTAAGTTTGAACGCTCATAGTACAAAGACAATGGTGGCAACTAGTACAATGAAGGTAAGATGCGAATTCTGCACAGAGAATCACAAACTTTGTTTCTGCAAACGATTCGTTAAAGAACCTATAGAGATTAGGCGCAAGTTTGTGTCGCAAAACAATATTTGTTTCAACTGTTTAGGTGGCAATCACATCGTACGTGATTGTAAAAAATCAACAGTTTGTAAACTTTGCCAGAAGCGTCATCACTCTCTCCTGCATCTAAGCCAAGATCCACAGAAGAATAGACAAACCACAGCAAACCAAACTATCAATAGTGCTAGTGCAACAACGGAGTCTAATCCGATAGTTTCATGTTTGTCTACAGGTAAGGTACTCAAACCTAGACAGGTGTTATTAGCTACAGCGCTAATAAATGCCGAGTCGGGGTTAGGTGAGTATCACACAGTTCGTGCCTTATTGGATCAAGGTTCACAAGCGTGCTTCATCACAGAAGCCACAGTTCAAGCCCTCAGACTGAAAAAGATACCTATTCGAGGTTTCGTTTCAGGTCTGGGTGGTCAAAGTTCAACCATGATTAGGAACATGGTACAGGTCAACATCCAATCTCGCATTCAGCCAGAGTTTAAAATTTGTGTAAATGCTTATATACTAAGCAAAATCACCGGAATGTTACCTGAACGTAGCATTCACACAAACTTGGATTGGATAGGTGTTACAAACTTTCAGTTAGCAGATCCAGGCTTAAACACTCCTAATAAAATTGACGTTCTTTTAGGGGCTGACGTTTACTGTTGCATTATTAGGTCGGGTATGCTAAAAAGTCCTTCCAATAATGTTATAGCACAAAACACTGCCTTGGGCTGGATCCTATCTGGAACAGTGAACTCTGAAAAAAACGACACGTCAAATAGGATAAATGTCATGCATGCTCAGATACGAGAAGACGAACTTTTGAGAAAGTTTTGGGAAATTGAAGAGGTCATTAGTTCAAAGAAATTACTTACACCTGAAGAGAAGAAATGCGAAGAGCTCTATAGTACCACAACTAAGAGAGATAGCAATGGAAGATATTTAGTCAGATTACCGTTTAGAGATGCAGATCCTCCTTGTAAAGCAGGACATTCACGTACTATAGCTAAAAAAAGGTTCGAGGCGTTAGAGAAAAGACTAAGTAACAACATACAATTAAAAAATAATTATACCGAAGTTTTGAATGAGTACTTAAGTTTAGGACATATGAGACCAGTAAAAAGGCAGGACAAAAATAAAGAGGTAGCTGTCTACTTACCTCATCATGCGGTTGTGCGGGAAGACAAAAGTACCACAAAGGTTCGCGTTGTCTTCAATGCATCTGAAAAGAACAGTAACGGAGTCTCACTCAATGACACGCTGATGATAGAACCTACACTACAGTCGGACTTAAGACACACTGTTTTAAGATGGAGAGTTCATCCTATAGCCCTTGTAGCAGACATAATCAAAATGTACCGCCAGGTCAGGATAGCCGAAGAAGACGCAATATTTCAGCGCATACTCTGGCGAGACAGTCCTGAGAAAGACATTACTGATTATGAGCTCATGACCGTTACCTTTGGTACCGCATCAGCACCATATCAGGCAGTTAGAACCCTGCATCAGATCGCTTATGATGAAGGTGAGAACTTCCCGTTAGCTAAGGACAGAGTTTTCAGCAGCTTCTACATGGACGATTTAATGACCGGTTGTCATAGCGTAGAAGCAGGACTCGAAATATACAAACAAATGACAGGCTTGTTAAGTAAAGGTGGATTTCAACTACAAAAGTGGAATAGCAATAGTCAGGAAATAGTAGATAAAATAAGATCAATAGAACATATTACTAAAGGACAACGAGATCAAACAAGAACAAAGGTAAATACCAATCAGGACAAAAAGGACACAAAGGAATACATCAAGGACAATCAAATAGAATACAGGGACAAAAAAGCATTAGAAATAAAAATAGATAGTACAATTAAAATATTAGGCCTTACCTGGTGCCGCAACACAGACACTTTTCAGTATTTGGTGAATCTCCCACCTTCGACAACATCTATAACCAAGAGGTCAGTTATTTCAGCCATAGCCCGATTATTTGATCCATTAGGTTGGTTGGCTCCTAGTGTGGTCTTAGCTAAGGTATTCATTCAAAAGTTATGGCTGGCAGGTGTCGGATGGGACGAGGAACTAAATGACGAATTGAAAATGGAATGGAGTACTTACCGTGAGGAATTGTCGTTACTTAGTGGTGTACGGATATCTCGATGGCTGGGTACAAATTCAAACGACGATTTGGAACTGCACGGATTTTGTGACGCTTCTAAAACCGCTTACTCGGCCGTGATTTATTTACGGATAGCTGATAGAGAAGGAAGAGTACAAGTGTCCTTACTAGTTGCGAAAACCAGAGTAGCACCCGTAAAACAAATTAGTATTCCGCGATTAGAATTGTGTGGAGCGGTACCTTTGTCACATCTTCTAGCCGAGACGGCTGCAGTTTTGCATATCTCTAATGACAAAGTCAGAGCATGGACCGACTCTACTGTAGTATTGGCTTGGATTAATAGTCACCCTAGTAGATGGAAGACATTTGTGGCCAATCGAACCTCCGAAATTTTGACCACCATGAAAGCTTCACAATGGTTTCATGTTACGACCAAGAACAACCCAGCAGATTGTGCTTCTAGGGGAATGCTGCCAAACTTATTTCTTGGTCATAATTTGTGGTTTCAGGGACCTTCATTTTTGAGTGAAAAAATTGTTATATACAAAAAATTAAGTAATATTGGAGTAAATTTAGAACAGTCCGTAAAGGCACATGTTTCAGTTGTTCCAGATCATTCATTCTTTGAAAGGTATTCTACGTTATCCAAACTTGTAAGGGTTGTGGCATACTGTCGAAGATTCTTAAAAGAAAACAAACGATTTCATGAAACTTATTTACAAAAGGCAGAGTTAGATGCCGCCCTTGAGTGTTGTATACGATTGACACAGATGGACATATTTACAGTGGAGTGCAAACAATTACAAGAGAATGGCTATATACAGAAGAAATCCAGCTTATTAAAATCACTTTGTCCCTATTTTGATGACAAGGGCATTATAAGGGTCAGAGGTAGACTGGAAAATGCACAGTTAGACGAAAGCTGGAAACATCCTATTATACTACCCCACTCGAGTTACCTAACTCACCTTATCATAGCTGATGCACATTGTAAAACATTACACGGAGGTCCTCAGATTATGATGAACTATTTGAGGACAGCTTACTGGATCATAGGTGTTCGAAGTCTGGTCAAACAGCATGTTCACAAGTGCGTGACATGTATCAGGCACAGAGCGAGTATCAAAAATCAGATGATGGGTTCACTTCCAGCTGTTCGTTGTACTCCTGCAAGACCGTTTTTGAACAGCGGAGTAGATTATGCCGGTCTCATTAATGTAAGGACAAGTAAGGGTCGTGGGCACCGTTCCTACAAAGGCTATATTTGCCTCTTTGTGTGCATGGCCACTCGCGCTTTGCATCTTGAAGTGGTCAGTGATATGAGCTCTCAAGCCTTCTTGGCAGCCTTTAGAAGGTTTACATCTAGGCGAGGGCACTGCGCCAATTTGTATAGTGACAACGGTACCACATTTGTGGGTGCCAGTAGAGAGCTTGTGCAATTAGAGGCAGTTCAGACTTCAATAGCCGAACATCTGGCAACTAGTGGAACAAAATGGCACTTCATACCTCCCCATAGTCCCAACTTTGGCGGACTGTGGGAAGCAGGCGTAAAGTCAACGAAGTTTCATTTGAGAAGGATTATTGGTGATGCTACGCTTACATATGAGGAGATCTCCACGCTCCTCAACCAAGTTGAAGCTTGTCTAAATTCTAGACCGATGAGTGATATTTACGTCACAGACCCTGGCGAACCGCTACCCTTAACACCTGGACATTTCTTAATTGGAGAGCCGTTGGTAAGTGTACCAGATAAACAATACGATAATGCAAGTATGGGTCATTTGTCACGCTGGCAATTAGTTCAAAAAATGGTACAGTCGTTCTGGAAACGTTGGTCCCAAGAATACCTAGGTAATTTGATGAATCGTTATAAGTGGTCTTGTCAAGTTCCCGAACCTAAAATTGGGGATGTTGTGTTGATAAAGGAAGATAATTTGCCACCGACTCGTTGGTTGATGGGTCGCATATTAGAGAAACACCCTGGTGATGATGGTATCACCCGTGTAGTCACTGTGCGCACTCAGTCTTCAACATTTAAAAGGCCAACATCTAAGGTTTGCATATTACCAGTTGCTACATAGGACTTGTTTTACTGTAATCTTTTATTCACTAAAGGATGATGGACTTATCGAATTGTACAACAAAAGGGATAAGTAATTATTTTATTATTATTTACACATGTTAAGTTAAATTGATGTCGGTGTGCGATCCATGAAATCATGTTTATATACGTATATGCTAGAATAAGTTTTAGTCATTAAATTTGTATTGTTGTTTACAACACGACTCAATACGTGTTTTATTTGTTAATGTTTAGATAAAATTGGTTTTCTTGTATACAGTTCAACTTATTTTTATATAGTGTATTTATGGTTTACAGTTCAATTCTTTTATATTTTTTTTTGCAACTTTATTGCAATGCTTAGTTCATTTTTAGAAGGACATTCCGTCAGTAACGTCCTTGGTGGGCGGTATGTTCGAGACCAATAACAGCATAGTGCGATCAAAGTCGAAACCAAAATATTAGTTTACGTTACGTTCCCTAGAGGGAGCTGTTACAAACTTAGATCGCGCTATCGTTGTTTTACACGTGTTAGTTTATAAGGCCTACAAACATTTTGTATGACGAGAACAAAATTGTAGGAGTACAAGACTGTAGTTTAGTGCAAGGCGACAGCCAATTAAACCGTGGAGTCCTACGAACCCATAGTACAGTGCACAGTGGTTTTATTTGAATCCCTACTAGTGTCACACACCCAGTCCAACGATACCACGCTTGGTATCAAACAACGATTGTTAAAACAGACGCAAAAAAAGCTTATTTAACTGAAATTAACTGGAAAAAGATTGATACCGTTTGAAAGGGTAAATTAACAAATTAATGAAAATAACATACAGATATAATCGCTTTGCAGCATACTCTATACACGTCTAAATACACTCACAACCAGTGCAGCCGCACCAAAACCAGTGCAGCCGCACCAAAAACGTAACGAGGTCATTCGTTCAGTAGATTTTACTCCTTACATTTTTCTCACACCGGGCGCCTCATATCGAAAAACCGAATCTTAAGAAAAAACTCCAAAAAACGACAGGCAGATAGATAACCTGATAAGGTCTAAGCCACTCATAGGCGCTGTAATTCAAGAGTCACAAACGCATTACCGATCTTGGAGTCACTTGAATCTTTCTTCCTAATAGGTTAGAGATCTAAAAATACTCGTGAAACAGGCACCGATTATTTTTACTATATATTGATATCAGTTACAAAATTTGAAGAGTCTAATGTACCAAGCTGTTATGAAATAATTCAGACATTTTAATTAAGGTAAAGACAACATCATTACAAAGAGAAGGAAAACTTGAAACAAACCCTTTTTTTATTTTAACGTGCGGAAACCCGTCACCCAGCCCCCGGGCCGTCACCCCACCGGAGTTTACGGCGGGGTAGTGTGTCGGAATCGGACCAACTAAAACCACACGGTGTGCCACTCTGCGCCTGACATAGGATGGATCCGGGAACAGCTCTTATTACGACATTCAGATACCTCCTAGCGCCTGCCCGCTACTGTGGGCACCATCTGCGGATAAACTCTCTATTTAGGCGACGTATGGCACACGCGGACGTCACCTCCTCGCAGCAGGCCATTGTAACGGATAGAGTGGAAAACCCGTCCAGTCCACCTGCGCCCACACTCAAGGCGGCATGAGGCGCTGGTATGCGCGCTTCCGCCGCCCGCCTCACCGGCAGCGAATTGGGTCCGAGTGGAGGTCGTCCTCCCGGGCCCTCTCCGTCGCCTCCTTCTGCGAAATTACCTCTTCGCAGAAGGTTGCAACCGTGGTAAAACAACTGTCGCTACCGACCATGGGGCGTATGATGGTCGGTAGCGAGAGATCTCCTCCAACAACTGCAGTGAGGACCCCACGCGGCGCTGCCCAAGCGGAACAAACCGCCAGCGCGTGCTGAGCCGAGTCCTCACTACAGTCGCAGTGGTGACAGGCGGGACTCAATTCCCTCCTTGCGACCGCGTGTAGATACTTCCCGAAGCAACCGTGCCCAGAAAGGATCTGCGTCATTTGGAAGGAAAGGGTCCCGTGCTGTCGCCCTGCCCACTCAGCGGTGATCGGCTGGGGAGCCTCCACGGCGGCAAAGCCAGCACGTGGAGCCTACAGCCAGGACGACCAACGAACCATCGTGGCTCGACGAGCGGCCTCTCTCCACTCGCGTATCTCTTCGGGCGGGTGCCGCATGCCGCTACCTGCCTGGAAGTCTGCTGTTCGCTGATAAACTTCGGCGAGCACTTCCGCCTCCAAATCCCACGGGGGAGTTCCGGCTAAGACGCACGCCGCCTCCGTCGATACAGTGCGGTAAGCGCGTATGGTTCTAACCGCCAATATCCTCTGAGGACGTCAGAGGCGAGCCCTATTCTGGGCGGTCAGAGCAGCCGCCCACACCGGTGCACAATACAGTGCCATTAATCGGACAACCCCCGTGTATAGCTGTCTCGTCAAATTGAGCAAAAGTCGCCCAAGTGTGGAAGCAGCGCCGACCAGCTTTGGAGAAAACTGTTCAACAACAAACAAGAAACTTGAAACAAACCCTATTCCAATCGGTCTGACCAGCGTAGTATAGTAGACCAAAACCTTCTTGCTAAAGAGAGGCCTATGTCCAGTAGTGGACTGCAAAAGGCTGTTGATGAAAATGAAAATTCAAATTCGATCTGTACTGCAAAAAGTAACAGTTATTTGAAATTTCATTTACAGATGTTCTTTAAGAAATCTTCTCTTTTGTTCTTATTTAGAAATCTTATTTTTCTATATATTATTATTGTGTACATTTTATTAAGAAATACGTTTTGTCTGACACGATCGCCTAATTGGTTTAGCAGTAAGCGTATGCGATCGAGTCGGGACAAGAGTGTTGTTGAGTTTTTATTACGAGTACAATCAATTTTTAATAATAACCCGGAGTACAGAAATTTCACGCCAGTAACTCTGAGAGTACATTAGGCTGGTGTCGGTACCAGTGGTCAGGAACATTTATGTCAATCGTCATTGGGAAGTCATGAACCCTAAAACATACTGACAAGTAGTTCAACCTCCCAATTAACTTCGCCCTCAGGGTTGCAGAGTTGGATGCAAGTCGCACCGTTAAAAAACTGATATTCAGGTAAAACCAATTGATTTGTCCAAATAAACTTGATAATAATAAAGGCTAGACTGATGATATTTTACTAATAAATTCATTGTTTATCTATAAATACATTATAAAAATAATTTTTATTTACAAAATGGTTGAAATTATTTAAATGCTGAAAAGTAAAAGAATGGATAGATTTTGTTTGAATGTTTAAACATCGACTTTTAGTCAATATTCAGTTAAGTTTGAAAAATGTATTTTAGACAGTTGCTTCTAACTTAATGATAAGTCACACTGTTGACTGAAATCAGATATCTTTACTTACAGGTATTGCACGACTATACTTATAACTGAAAGAAATAAAAACAAAGTAGAAAATAAATTAAAAATAAAGAAATCATGAAATAAATATGTTAAAAATTGCTGGTCCAAGGAATCTGTCTGTCACTAACTCTGGTCACAACAGCTTTAATAAAACTATGAAACGACGAAACGAAACGAAAATTTTGTTCTGGTTCCGAGAGGAAACAGTATTTATTTTTAGAATTCTAAAAACCAACTATCGTTTTGTAGAATTCTCTAGTCTGTAAAGAAAAACAGGTATGTTATTAAAAGTTTGAATTTTGTTATAGAAATATGTTTTAAGTTGAATGTTTTGAGTGAGACACCAAAACACGATACTCTTTAGAATAAGTTATGGACATTTATTCTTTTAAACTAGAAAGGTTTAAATGCAAGAAAATGTTTTGTGAAAAACTTTTACTTTACAAATAAAACAGATATTTATTTCTATGGATAGATATTTCATCTGAATTAGGTTGATTTAAAAATAATGTGAGATACATATAATTTGAAAAAGAATAATTAAAAAGTAATGTATGAGTTTTTAATTACAAAAGATATTGTGGCGATGTCCATATACAGCGTAAGTGGAGACATACTACCGCGCAATCTACCGTAGACACACCGAACCATGGAGTAATGAACTTCGGAGCAACCACTAATTGTGGATCACGATACATATACAAATAAGTACAAATAAATAAATAAAATAAATACAAATAAACAACAAACATGATCAACTGGGACGCGGTCCACCAGGCATGAACATCTTACTTGGTCAGAGAACTCTCCCTTTTGATGGAGGAACATGACATTTGTTCCTCCACAACATTATTATATGTAATAAAACAAAATCTTACACTATTTCTCATTTTTACATTTACTGATACTTTACTACTACTACTAATTTAACTTTATGGTACATAAAGATACAAAAATAAAAGAACAGTTGCAATGCATAAAATGCTCATCAGTGGTGCTGTTTTTCACCGTGATCTTTTACAGACAAACTTCATACAGATATTATACTAAGTAATAATAATTAGAACAGTAAAAGGCTATAATAACAATGTGGGATTTTAACACAAAATACACAGCACAGTAGAAAACGACGAGGTGATCGTTTAAACCACTACGCCATCCGTGGAATTGGCTATGCCATACGTCTAGCGTGCAGACATGAAAACATTGTGTCTTGCTTTCGTTAAGAACTGTGATATAATCATTTGTTGAAACTTAACAAGGATAGGTCTAGGTTTGTTACACGACAAAACGTAACAAAAAAGAAGGACCTTTGGCATCTTCGTATACAATTTATAGAAAAACTTTTCACTTTACATTTTTCACAGACGACAGGTGATGACTTTAAAAACTCCTTTCAGGTAAGAAGGAACTTGAAACAAATCCGCCACAACATTCTAAAAAAAAACTTTTTAACTATTGCTACATTTAGAAGTTGCTCATCTCTCATATTAGCATTTTACTTGAAACATCTAGCTTTATTTGCAAGATACTCCTCTGAGTGTCCACTACTAAATTTGCATATACATGGTGAGTAGGTTACATAGTCGTAACTCTGTAAATAGGTTGTGTGTGAGCACGATAAATCGATCTTCGATACAGGAGCTTCTAGAGGCCGAAACTGTTACATTTACGAAGGATTGTTAAAGAGTTAAAAAGAATTGGATGTGACGAAATTCTTTGAGAAAATTACAAAAATCATTTGCATGGATTTGCAAAAAACATAATTGATATATAACAAAACGCAATCTTCTCTTTAACATCGATGACGTAGATAACACCTACATTTGAACCCGCGAGTATTGGGTGAAATCCCAATACTCGCGGGTTTACTCAAACTATAAAAAATAGGTTCAGGTCGCCTGAACCTGTATTTTGCTGGCCTGTATCGTGGGCTTGCTATAACTTCAGCATGCATGGGAGGGTTCCACTAGAGTCATATCACGACCTCACAGAACACACATTTTGAAAGGAGGCGATATTCATAGAGTGGCAACGCGCTTACCATCGGCTGAACTGTCTGCTCATATAACTCCTATATCATAAAAAATATATACCAGAGGTTCAAAACAATGTCATGATAAAAGACAGAAAAAAAATACCGCATCTACAGTTTGTCACATCAAATACTATAAACATTTGCTTGCAACCCCCAACCGGTCACCTCTTTAAATCTAGATTGGGACTCAAATCCGGAACCCTTTGCGACATGACACAGCATTTCTGTTGAAATTTTAAGCTACAATACTTTGTCTGTGTTGTGTTTATTTGGTTGAATAATCCTGATGTTTCCGATTCCTTTGATAGTCGGTACGGATCGTTGGAAAGCTCTTTGTATGTGTATTGAACACACCATAAGGTTTTTCTCCTAAAAACATCCCCACTTGTTTGTATATTCACATTTAGGAGAAACGTGTGAACTTTGATTTATGAGATTCGTTTATGGATTTCTGTCTCTGTTTTGAAATCACGTACTGTAATATTTATGAGTATAGTAAGAAAAGGAATATTGGTTATTAGGTACAACTAATATCCAATTAAGGTGTCAAAACATATTTAGCTAGAGTAGTTTAATTTGATCACTTGAGATCAAATGATATTGACAGCTGTCAAATTTGAAGGGCAATTTTATGTCGAACTTGATTTTGATATCGTTGTGTACTTGATAGGTCTGGACAGAACTCATAGAAGAATGTTTTGAATAATCAGAAATTAAAGACCACAGTTCCTTCCAGATCACATCGATTCAAACAAGTAAATAAATAGCTGCCAAGGCTTAAATATTTGTGTAATATATTTGTGATGTATCCATTGAGATATATTTTTATCTGTTTATAGAAGTTCGATGATGGATTAGGTTCAGGATTGATTAAATGATATTTCGCACTTAATAAAGTGTCACAAAAATCTCAAAGATTGTAATTACATTTCTACGATTTTCCGTTAAGTAATCTATTTAATCATAGTTTAAATAGGGACATGTTTGTATTTTTCACAGTTATTGGTAGTGCACATAGTAAAAATATTATATTTTAGAAGCTAAAATGACTTCGTAAATGTAGAATAATTGCGAAGTCATAACACTGTACTTCTTAAAATAAAGTATGTGTGTAGCTGTCAGTCGCCTTTAACGTGACTATCGCTGACATGCAGCGCTTTGGTGCTTTAAATGTTATCAACTATGGAGTCTTGTCTTGTCTTGTCTCTACTTGTCACTCACAAGTAGGGTATACTGCTTACGTTAATCGCGTTCTAAATGCTGTCACAACTTTACCTGTCCTTTAAATAAAAATTTAAAAATATGAAGGGAATAATAAACACTCGTAAACATTTTTGTAAAGTAGCCAATTTTAGGAATTTGTAGGAATCACTTAACCAGTACGAAAGTTGTCATCCGTTTAATCGATCCAATTCATGTGGTGACGGATTAAGAATACATAGTATTACCACCCCTATTCAATCTGTGGATATCGTAAGAGGCGACTAAGGGAACAAACTATTCAGGAACATTTTATCGCAAAGAGAAGGAAAACTTGAAACAAAGTCTTTTTTTTTCACCGGGGCTTACGATCGGGTGGTGTGTCGAAATCCGACCGACTAAAACCACACGGTGTGCCACTCTGTGCCTGACATTGGAGGGATCCGGGAACAGCTGCTATTACGACATTCAGATCCCTGTTAGCAACTGCCCGATGATGCGGGTACCATCTGCGTGTAAGCTCACAATTTCAGGTGACGTACGGCACACGTGGACGTCGCCTCCTCGCGGCGGGCCATTGTAGCAGATGAAGGGGAAAACCCGTCTGGCCTACCCGTGGCCACACTCAAGGTGGCATGAGGCGCTGGTGTGCACACCTCCGCCACCCAGTTCGCCGGTGGCGAATTGAGTCTGAGTGTAAATCATCCTCCAAGGCCTTCTCCGCCACCTCCTTCCACGAAACTACGTTTTTGCAGAAGGTTGTGACCGCGGTAAAACAACTGTCGCTACCGGTCATGGAGCGTATGATGGCCGCTAGCGAGAGGTCTCCTCCAATAACTGCAGTGAGGGCCCCACGCTGCGCTGCCCAGGCGGAACAAACTGCCATGCTGAGCCGAGTCCTCACTGTGGTCGCAGTGGTGACAGGCGGGACTCAAATTCCTGCTAGTGACCGAGTGCAGATACTTCTCGGAGTAACCGTACCTGGAAATAACCTGCGTTAATCGGAAGGAAAGGATACCGTACTGCCGCCCTACCCACTCGGCAATAACCAGCTGGAGAGATTCCACGGCGGCAAAGCCAACACGTGGAGCCTCCAGCCGGGATGACCAATGAGCCATCGTGGCTCGACGAGCGGACTCACGCCTCTCGCGTATATCTTCGGGCGCATTTATTCCAACACGTTTGGCTAGCGTGGTTTAGTAAGCCAAAACCTCCTTCCCAAGGAGAGACAGACCTATATCCAGCACTGGACTGTAAAAGGCTGTTGATATGATATGATAATCGATCCAAAACCTATCTGTCATCAAACCTCTATAAATATATCTAGATAGAAATCTGTCTTAATGGATACACTACAAACATAAAAATGTATAAACTTTAACAGTTATTTATTAATTCGTTCGAAACGAAAAGCTCTGGTAGAAACTTTACACTATAATTTCTGCCTGATCGAAATATTGTCATGTCTACTCCAGTACCTTTAAAACCATGTATGTGAAACCGAATCACAAGCAATTTTTAATCTATGTAACATGACGCCAGATTTTTACAATTAAAATGAACCTGTTAGCTAATGGTCATGTCTGGAATAATAAGGAACTCTTTAGTGCCACCGGTCTCACTTCTATATCCATTCTGAGAAACTGAAAGTATCGAATTGTTATTAATGTGTGTAGTAATTTTGAATTCCAGAATAGATGTTAGAAGTTTGTGCAAAATTGGTAAACGATGATTTGAAGAGACAGCGGGTTATGGGAGTGGTTATGCTCTGCTCAAAAACCAAATTTGGCGTCCGACAAAAATTTAGGGCTGCAAATCAACCTCATCTGAAAGAGGCGCATCTGCTGATTGACGGACGAGGTTCTAGCAAATAAAACAGTCCCATTAGCGGCAATGGATGGCTCACCATCTATTACGCGTGACCAAAGCACTGGCGAAAAGTGAGTTTTTGACATGCCTCTGCCTACCCATCCGGAGAAACAGACGTGATTTTATGTATGTACTCGTATGTATATTAATACATCAATTATGTTAAAATCAACTTTAACTTTGATCTAAAATTGATTGAGAAATTTTATTAATTTTATTTAAATTATAATATATATGTGCTGTTTGCTTTTATTATGAACAAAGTCGCTATTTGAATAAATTCAAATGAAAGTTATTTACTGCACTAAATTAAAGGAAATAAGTAGATACTTATTGAAATCAAATGATTAACCATCTCATTGCACAAAATATATTTACATAATAGTACAAATTGAAACTCATAGTAATTTGAATAAGTCCATCTGCAATATTGAATATTGAAATGCAATAATCAGTCGCCGAGGAGGGCTGTCCTGGCTGCAGACTTCTGCTGTCAATTTGTCATGGGAATGGTAAACTTAGTGTATAGCTTTACGGCTCTACATGGAGGTATAAATTTTATGGAATAATGATATTTCAGGTCTCATTTCATTGTTTCTATTCAAAATTGCTATTAGTACTACAAAACAGTTATATTTTCTGTTTTTTGAATACTGGCCATTCCAACCGATTTACAATTTTTTTAATAACAGTTTTCCTTTTAAATGAAGATTTATTTAGATAAAAGTTCTTAGTTTATTTTTAATATTTTCAAAACCACGAGTTTCTAAGACAAGAATTGTTAAAGAAAAATACTTGATGACGTATATAGTTCATGGGGAGAATCTTAATTACTACCAATAAAAACAAAATTGACTTTGGAAAAAATAAGCTTCCCCTTCTCTAATATCCTCGCCATGTTGCAGTGATACACTTATTTTTAACAAGGATTTGCTTTTACGCATCTCAGTGTCGGACGAAATCTTTGTCTTTTAATTAATTCGCAATCAGTGGAACCACTTGCTCCGTTTGTAGTAACTTACAATAGTGGTTTCTTCTTTCTTCATATACACAGGCAAAAGCTTTTATTCTTTATCAATTTTACGCAAAGTTTATAGTTTAAGCTAGACATAGATGTACCTTGAAGCTGATCCGCACATTATAGTCTGAATGTTTCATTAGAAGCTGTTCCCAGACCCTTCCTATTTCAGGCTCAAAGTGGCAGAACGTGTTATTTTGGTTGGATGCCATTTCCGACTGAAATCCATTTTTGAGCCCAATTCGCTATTAGTAACGTTAAGTATTTTTGACGTAGTTGAGTAACAAATATACGTTAATTTATACTTTTAAAAATTATAGGATAGACAATAATAAAACTCAACTAGAAACACCAAAAGCGCTTGGAATTTAGAACGCCTCGGTGGCGCGATAGCGTATGCGACTTCTGTGTTCATACAGTGGATTAAATCAGGGATCAGCTCAAATTTTTGTTAGATTTACAAATATTTGTTTTGGAGTTTGGGTATTTTCTAAGTGTAAATGTGTATGTATATTTATACAAAAAAAAAGTATATAAGTATTCTATCAGTCCTTCTACTTGTTATATACTCATATATTATAAGCTGTACTTAGTTTGAAACTCCATGGCATTATGTGTCAGATGTCAAACAAAAAAAAATCTCAGATATATTTTTATTGTATGACATTTTCTTCACTTATTAAGAGATTTTTTTTTTCTTTGAATCATTATCATCGTGTCAGAATCTGATTACGGGATCCCAAGGAAATCAAGGCCAACTCTCAAATTTGTAACTGTTTATTATATTATATTTTCTAAAACTGTTCAAGTATTTGCATCTGGTAGTCATCATATCATGATAAGCAGCAGATGATGGAACATACAACTCTTTAACTTTTAGGGATTAGAGGATAATCCTGATATGTCATACTTATTTATAGACCTTCAGTTCTATTACTTCAAGTTTTCAGGTGAAGTGATGATAGAAGGTAAAACTCCTCAACAGTTAATGGTTGGATGATTAACATTTCTATATCGTACATATGTACATATTGACCTTAACTTTTATTCTTTTAAGCTATTATTATTTAATTTTAAAAAAAAGACAACACCCACATTAAGAATAAATCCTGTGTCGCGGTGGATTTTACAAACAGACAAAAAACAGACACAAAGAACACTCAGACTCAGAACAACAGTTTGTGGGTCACACAAAGTGTTTTGTCATGTGGCTGTGTTTGAATCCACAACACTCAGCGCAGTAGAGAACAGCCTAGCGACCGCTTAAGCCATTAGGCCAACTCTGCAGTTATTCAAGTGAGCTTTTGATACATGAGCATATGATTTAAAGTTGGAGGATGATTCTTTAAATATCATATGCATGTATAGGCGCTTCATTTGAACTTGCACTAATTTGTTTTAGTCTTCTAATGACACACAATGTGTATTATGTATCTATCTGTGAGCCACAAAATACATACGAGTATATGATGTTAGGACACGATAATATTTTAAAAGACATTCCAGTCCTGTTAGTGAGACAGTTAATTGTACATCAAACTGTTGTCAAAAAATACTTAGCCGTAATATACGATCCAAATCTTCACACTAATACACGTCGACTTAATAAAGTATGTGATGCACCCCGCAACGAAAGAACTATTATATTTTTTTTATAATAACGAAGGTCTTCGTGATACACATTCCATTTTAAACTGCAACTATTACAGTTTATCGAGTAGGTAGTGTTTAATTTGTTGAATACATAAATACTACTCCACCCAAATATATATTGCCAGCTGAGCAGTATAGAATAGAACGTCGTTTTGCTGAGACCAGGTCATTACATCACATTAGATCAAAAGCAACTGCCGGAAATAAGCCTCTCCTTAAATCGGAAGTTTTGGCCTACTGTACCACGGTAGCTGGACAGGTTAATATAGGATTTGTCTCAAGTTTTTCTTCGTTTTCTAGTGGTTTTATCCTGCGCAGGCTACTTTCTTAGTTGCATTAAACGACATCCAAAGAATAAATAAGGGCGGTGACACTACTAATTCTTATACCATGTTCCAGATAAGTCACAAATAATACATGTGAGGCGTCACTGACTGCAATGTTTCCTTCAAGTAAAAAGTTTATGCATAGGCAAATAGCGTAAGATGGTGCAAAGAATGAAGAGGTCGGTATAATCTAAATGACATGTTTCAAATGAATGAGAAGTGGGTGTACCGTAAGTGAAAGGAACCAGATCCATGTGGAGGTGATGGGCACTTGCCCATGGTGCAAATATATTTTGATGTAACATCTGGTCGGTGTCCTTAACTCATACAGGTAGTGATCGGTTGCGGGATGTTGTACACTCATTAAACCTATAATAGCTATGGAACTCATTTTCATTGACAAAGACATTGTAAATTGAGCAGTCCGTTTAAAACTGAACCAGAAATCACCTGGTCCAGACAGACTGCAAAACTTTTAGCTAAAATGATTTCGAAGTTCACATGTGTATTTGGCATCTCAATTCCAGGCAGCATTGAATTCGGGTTCATTAGCACAATTTTTAACCACTGGCATAAACCACTTATTTTGTTAATCTAATGCTGCCATGGATCCATATAATTTAAGACTTTTTATTTATTTACTAACTTCATGTAACCTTTTATCATCTAACATATATTGAAACTCAGAAATACTACGCACATCAATAACAATTCTATGCTTTCCATTTTTCGGAATGGTTGTAGAAGTAGGACCCGTGGTAGTAAACAGCTCTTTAACATAGACATAACCGTTGGCCAACAAGTACGTTGTAATCGTAAGAGTTTGGCGACATGAAATCGTAAACCTAGGTTCAAAGTAAATGACTTTAGAAGGTGCTAGAGTTTTAGAAAATTTATTTAATTCTGTGCATTTTCTTACAGTCGTGTCTAAATCAATGGATTATAACTTCACTATCCAGAATATCGATGTACTCATAAAGATCGAGCGGGATATATTTCGAGATGATAATCTAAGTTTCTCGTGGTTTTATATATATTTGAACCCTCTCCAC
Organism: Hypercompe scribonia; assembly: GCA_949316085.1. Lineage (NCBI taxonomy): Eukaryota > Metazoa > Arthropoda > Insecta > Lepidoptera > Erebidae > Hypercompe > Hypercompe scribonia. The sequence goes on from OX438981.1 coordinate 3,207,792, forward strand.
TCTATTTGGTGGGTCCAGGGTTAGGCTACAGGTTGTATAAAGATGATTAATTTACCTCTTTGCTACTTTATAAGGGTAACTTGACTGCTAGTAAGCCGCTAGCTGAAAACTTTAATGCTTCTATCAAGATGAAATTTGATGTTGCAAAGTGTATGTAAAGAAGAGGGTGATTGTTGAATTTCAAGAAATAAAACTTTCAGATTACACAATACTCAGATTTCTGTCTGCCACTGAAACCAATAAGCATCTCCGTATTTCACAGTCATTAGGAATACTGGAATCTGGCATAAAACAAACAAGGAAGCCTATAGTGATTGATTCATGTCGATTCTAATGTATTCCTTTGATGTACTTAGATGGACTCAAAAGTGAATGCTCTTGCCAGGAGAGTCCGTACATTGCTGACTGCATTCCATATGCACCACCACTTTCATTGGTTATGAGATGAGATATGTCCCACAAAAGTTTATCGATCGTGGACTATTAAATAACAAGATCCTACGTAATCACTATATATAGAGTCTAAGAGAATAATTTCTTCAGTCCTTCACAATATAGTTACAGTGAATGTCGGACTCGTTCCGCTCGCTAATTAACGCAGGAAACTATGGAACGAAAAAGAACTTCGTAGTAAATTTTACAGGGCTCTAAATAAGTCTAATCTAGATTTTGAAACATTTACGTTTTGGGTACGACATAGTGATCTCTAGGGTGAAGTTTAAAGTTTTGTTTGTGCTGTAATGGACAAAGTTATCACGACGAACAATTATTGGAAAATAATACGGTTGACATTTATCGGGCAAGCGACTGTCCTAGAGAATCTGTTGGGCAAATACCGTCTGGTTACTCTCATCTTGCTAACGGTGAATATTTGCACATACATATACAACCAAGTAGCCGGGATCGTACACCAACAACTTGCCTATAAATTCCAATTTGTGAATTTAGAGCTGTTATACTCGCTACTATGGCTATAGTAGCCATAAGCCCGACCCTGTTCTCGAGAAGTGTCATTCTACGTTGTATTGGGATCTTGTGCATTATATTGTATCTGTTCACGGATGGACAGCTATGAGCGTCAATCAACGCCTTCAGACGCTCACATTGGAAGGCTAGATTAAGGGTCTGATGCAGAATCCTTCTTGTGAAAACGTCATTAAGCAAGAAGCAGCGGAGAAGGCCCAGAAGGACGGTCTTCACTCGGACCCAATTCGCCGCCGGCGAAATGGGCGGCAGAGGCCTATGTACCAGTGTTTCAAGTCGTCCTGAGTGTGGTTACGGGTTGACAGGACAGATTTTCCCCTCCATCCGCTACAGTGGCTAGCCGCGAGAAGGCGACGTTGTCGTGTGCTGTATGTCGCTTAAATAGAGAATTTACCCATAGATAGTGCCCGCGGAGCAGACGGCGTTGTGAGGGGTCCGGATGGCTTTATAACAGCAGTTCCCGGATCCCTGCCATTCTAGGCGGAGTGTGGCACACCGTGTGGTTTTAGTCGGTCCGCTTCCGACAAACCACAAAGCCGCAAGCCCCCGGTGGAGTAATGGCCCGAAGGAGTTCCCACACGTAAAAAAGTGAGGTGAGGTGATTTCTGTCTTTGGAGCCTTAACTACCGGTTTCTTGGTTCCTGTATCCGAAGTTGATTGACTACTATTACTTATATTTGTCAAAATGAGTTCGATTTTCTTTTTTGTACATTTAATATACAGTAAAAAATAGTATGTACATGTAATTGTAACAAAGGAATAATAATGATACATTTCTTTTTTGTACGCCAAATTAATTTAAAAAGTTAATTTAAAACTAAGCAAATACGAATGGCGGTATTTTAGCTCGGAGGAATAAATAATACAAGATACCAATTATAAAAGAACACATTTATTATGATTATTTTATTTTACACTTATATATTTATTTTCTCGTGTTTAATACTGAAAGGAAGATCAATATCTCATTTTCTTCTTTTCTTAGCTCCGTGTTCCATTTGTTACAGAAGTCTGCGCCTGTCATTTCGACAATAGTAATAATAGGTAGAATTTGAAACTTCTCGACTGTGATTGAGAGTAGCTTCAACTGCCATTTGCTGTCCGTTTCGATAATTATTTGTAAATATATGTACAGCTTTAATAAAATTATAACTAGTATAAATGTAAATAAAGTTTATTTTTGCTGGCATCTGGAGTAGGTATCGTCGATTCCGTCAATAAAGGAGGTTACTATACGAGCACAGTAATTATACAGTCTATACTTGATCATTTTTATTGTTGTTTTTGGATACATGTAACAGATAAGAAGCCCATTTGATATTATGTAGTATATAAAATATTTGAACACCGAATGAATTAGTAGTCCATGCAGCTACTGTTATATATTTTACGTACCTATATATTATATAGATAGGCCTACAAAACCGTCGCTGTAAAACACTTTAATTTACAGTCCTGTTTTAAACCTTGAAGCTCGATTCTTTGAGTGTTATCTTTCAAAATAAAGTGCTTTTAAGTGAGATTATTTTTAAGTACTCTTCAGATTGGTGATAAAATTTCGATTTTGGTTTTATTTACTTTTAACACTCTACAGACCTCGATATTTTGAAAGCAGTTTAATGAAATTAATTTAATTACTTGAGAACAAATGGTAAATGCGTAATGTTCGTCTGTTTATTTTCCAATACAGTGATTCTGTTTCTGTATAAAACATCAACTACACAGATACCATAGTACTTTAAACGGTCATTTCGCTACTTTCTACTGCGCTGCGTGTTGTGGAATCAATCTGCACAGGGGACAACACTTAATTAACAAAAATTGTTGATCTGAGTATTTTTGTGACAATTTTGTGGATGATGACAAAGTCCACTGCGACACACGATTTATTGTTAATACGGGAGTTGAAATAAAAAGGTCATTTACTAATATAATAATCTTGATCACGTCACGTCACGTGGCAAACTCACTGTAATGACTCCGCAGTCCACTTTGTTAGTCCTTTCTATCATTATATATCGAAACTCCACATTTACAATTCACATTCTAAGCCGTTGAAGTCATTCACATGTTCGATACGAAATCAGCTTAGCAGTAAACAGTTGATTTGGATAATCTACGCACAGGTTAATTTAATGAAGATATACACAGGCCATCTGAAATACGATTAAGAAGCCGGCATTGCCTCACTGATTTAGCCTCGCATGACAGTTCTAAGTCTGGTTGAGCCTTCGGAACCAATTGATTTTAGATTAACCAGAAGTGATTTGACAACGAGAGAGATAGGACTTATTTGTGTGTATGAGGTTAAAACTTATAGTCAGAAGTAGACATGTCAATTCAAAAAATCTATAATATTATTTTGTGCAGGAAATGTGTTCATTTGTTTAAATGACTTAGTTCAAAATCGACGAGTGCATTTTCAATCTCCAAATTAATGTTTAAAAAAATATATATAGAGAATTTGACTCTCAGTTTACTGTATTTGGTAAGTGGTATTTTGTTCACACATCTACACATGTTTCAAATTGAGAGTTAACTTTGTAACATTAAAACCACAGTTTACGCAATCATAACATCACTCGTGACAGTTTAATATAAATTGGAATAATATATTGATTACAAACAATTTATTAATGAGGTATACATTTATTCATTTTATAGTAGATGAAATAATTCGCTTAGCTAAACTAGCCATCCCAATTGTAACTACGATGTATCTTAAAATGAAAGGAGATGTACTAGCTATGGTGTAAAACATACAGACAATTGTTAATCTTTAAAATGAAACTAATATTTTCTAAAGTTCATCGATGGTTTTCGTTTCTGGATAAAAGTATTTGATTTAATTTATAATAATAACATTGTAGGTACGTCAGTTGCACAAATAAAACATATATTTTTCTGATGTACGACGGTATTATTTTATTATTTAGAGTTTAGTCAAAGGTACACAAAAGTCCAACGTACACTATTATAGAAGAAAGAACATAGAGAAGGAGTGAAAGAAAAAAGTTTAGCAGTAAACACGTAGCACGGGGAGTCAAGTTTATCGGGAGTGCGATGACATATCGCGTCCTGAAGTTACGGACGGACTGTCTCGTACTGCACCGTGCCAAGGTGCGGCCCCTGTGCTGCCTCCTACGACGGTCCTTCGTCACGCTACTCAACACAATATTGTGGTCATTTGTCTGTTACACCAAATATGCTAAGTTAGGAGTGCTAAGCTAGTTACAGTGTATATTATGCAACTACGCTATATATATAAATGTCTAAATTAGATTCTTAATAGACACTAACTATTTTTTGTTTCAAGTATGTACGTGTATACAATGACATAGATCACATCTACGAGTATTATTTTCCGATTGTGAAAAGAGATGAAATTGTGTAACAGAAGAAGGATGGATGGAAGGATGAATTATAGAATTCATGTTTTTGAGCTCAGATGTTACACATTATATATACGACGATTGTAAAGCTCACTTAAATTTTAATCTTTATATAACTGTTATTGTCTTATTTATAATCACGCATTGCAACACTCATATGTAGTAAATAAAGATAAATATATAACAGACGGCACTCAACAACTCCAGTAATTCCCTTTTATTAATGCGTTACTATACGGAAGTCGTTTATAACAGACAACGCACGCGTGACCTAGGTATTTACAGTTCACTGGGGTGAGCCAGTGCGCTTGTTCTTAGTTGGTTGTATTTGTCAAGTTGTCATCAAAACGCCATATCTTTATAACTTAGTGTCACAAGCGAGTACTAGTAAAAACTGTAAAAGTATTATCAAATCAAATATGAGTAATAAATACTTTAATTGCAACTTTAACTGAACTGACTTTCCTAGAAATTATACTTAATAATGATATTATAGTACCAGTATGTGCAAAAATCAAACCATATCCATTCGAGGCTGTACTTGCCCTAACTACTTGACTAAATGATTAATTGTCTGAAATAAGTAAACTCTTTTAGGTCTCGTTTATAATTATTATATTACAATTTTGTATCACTTTTAAGTTCTAAATGTTAGAAAGGTTTGATATAATTAAATTGCAGAAGTATGTCTATATAAACGTGAAAGCATCTTTGAACTTTTATAATATCATCCTTGCAAAATTAAAGTTAAATACTTATGTATATAAACACAATTGTGTGATAGATGTAACGGTCCCGTGGAAATCTAGTCGTAGACAACGGAGGTCCAAAGAAAAGTCTGAAAATTTCTAAGAACGTTGAGAGCCGAGCCATCTCTTTATTTCTAAAAAAATCAACATTGATTTACTTAATAAACATATTTCTACTTCGTCTGACATTAATGACAATACCAAAACTAATACTCTTAGATATATTTCTTACTCCACAACTCCTAATTGTTCCCCTTTTGTCTTCGATCAATTGTTCGTTTGTGATGTTGGAGAACCATATTAACAATTCCATCCAATGTAGTGGAAAGTGATTGCATCAGCCAAAAAATGATTCTTCCTTTCCTTAATAAAATTCTACTCATCTAATACAATACCTTCAATCACTCCATGACAAATGACATTTTTCAGTCTACGTGGAAAAGTGCAGTGATATTTTCCTCGTAGTGATGGATTATGAATAGGTCCAAAGTGTCACCATACCGATTCATCTCGTTGCTTGTCGTAAGAGACGACTAAAGGAGCAAAATATGCAGGACAATATAACTGCAAAGAGAAGAAAAATTTTGCACGAACTCCATACTAACCTGTCTGGCTCGCGTAGTATTAAAGGCCAAAACTTCCCAAGGAAAGGCCTATCTCCAGCAGTGGACTATTAGAGGCTGATGATGTGATGGGAAAATGGTCAGCTAATCCCACTACCTAAGAAAGCTAAACCCTCTTCATTTTATTTTATTTTTCCCATTTAAAGTACTCGAACGCTTTATTTGATGGACCTGTTGGTTTAGTTGGAAGTGGCTCTGACTGTTAAACTGGAGGTCGCAATTTCGATTTTCTTATAGGATAAATATTTGTGTGATAAACACGATTATTTATTCTGTGTATGAGTGTCCAAAATTAATTCTGTGGCACTACCCTTGAGATCAGCATTATTGTCAAAAATTTAGGAATCTACATAGACGATACTTTATCTTGGTGTCGACTTATACAAGAAGTCAGTCGTAAGATGTTTGTTTCTGCCTGGTCTCTGTGAAGACTACATAATTTTCTTGCAACTACATCTAGAACTTACACAAGGACTCCTCGTTCATTACACCTCTGAATTACTTCAAATACTGAAGTGACTTCCATTTCAAACCCGGAATACTCATTACCTCATTTTTCTCTGTAATATCTTGTTTAATTCAAAGCCTCATTTTACCTCAAGCAGCAATTGAAGTTCTTTTATGACATGCATAAAAAATGTCTTGGGTCATCAGAGAAGTATCACAGTTAGAGACTAGAGATGACTCTGTACTCTAAAAAAAATTTTGATCAGTATTTCAATGTTGAAGCTGCAACTAAGTAATTATAGTTGTGCAGGTATATATACATATGTATATATATTGGTATGTATAAGTATGTGTATGTGTGTATATAATATATGTGTGTATATAAATGGATACATATAGGGCAGGCCCCGAATTAGTTCACTTTTGAAAAAGTATAAAAATCATTTTACAAGTTATAAAAATTGTTTAATTACGAATGCTGATTAGTTGGAATTTATTTTTTAAAAATAACATCGTCTATATGATCACCGTTTCAACGTTTGTACTTTTCTAAGGCTTGCACCGAAATTTTCGAACACTCGTCATAGACCGCGAGATCGCCAAAATCTCTTTGCTGATTTTTTTTTAGTTGACAGTAATGTTGTTTTAGTAATGTTGTAAAGTTTATTCATGTCGACATGATTCTTCAAATAATCCCATAAAAAGAAGTCTGCTGGGATAGATCTAGACTTCTGAGTGGTCATGGAATGTCGTCTCGTTTGGAAATCAGCTTTTCCGGAAACATGTCTTCGACCACCGGCAGGAACTAATTAGATATTGGACAAGTGGCTTCATCTTGTTGAAACCGTGTGTTACGATTTTAAGCAGCAAATTCCGGTAGTATCGGTCCCAAAAACTCCCGTAACATGTTTGCACAGGATCTTAGATTCAAATGTTAATAAATTCTTGACCCACCCTGTATATTCCTTTCTAATTATGTTCATTACACAAAAATTCTTAAAAAATGTAATGCACCATCATTTACTACTATTTCTTCGAAACATTTTCATCCTTCCTAAGGTCGCTTAAAGGAAGACATCGCTTTTGATAACAAAGCCACGCTTTATATACTAAATATCTATATACTAAAGATATTCTATATACTTTCTTGTAATTCAGTTTTTTAAAGAATTTCCTGTCTATCTACTCATTTCTTTATCTAATTAATCAATATACTTCATATAATTACTACATACTAGATATAAAGCCTATTTTTTATAATCAGTATAAATGGAAACATGTGTACATATTAAAATACATATGAATGTAATATATTTATAGTTTTGTTGTGGTTTTTTAAAATATTCACATGAAAATCTAATTTAAATTTGTGCGCCACAAACTGCCCTAACAAATGAATGCTTAATATCCGTAAAAAGATCGTCTGCAAGAATTTGTCCGTGAGCGATAAGAACACCGATTATTACAAATATACTATTTTAATTATTTTTTTTTGTATTTTTTAACGTGTATGCAATGAAATATGTAATTAAATAAATATTCTTTATTTAATTATTTCATGTTCAGTTTCCTTTTTGTTTGTTTTTTGTATGTTTGTAAAAGTCTCCCGCGACACAGGATTTATTCCTAGTTTCTGGTGCGGGCGTTGTCTTTAAAAAAAATCAAATAATCTGGCCAGGGTAGTATAGGAGACCAAAACCTCCTTTGTAAGAAGAGTCCTATGTAAAGCAGTTGACTGTTGAAGGCTGTTGATGATGAATTAAAAATGAACATTTTATTTTGTCTGTAGAAAGCAAAACTTTATACCACTTTATTTTGTTTAAACCTAGCTAAATTTCTTTACGTTTGTGTAAGTGTGAACACCGGGTCGGACAATGCGAATCACGTACAGAGCAGTGGAAAGTTAAAAGCGTTACCAGCATCACGTAGTAATTGTTGACGTCCAGTCTTGCGTGACGATAAATAAAAGCTTTAGTTTCTTTAAGAAATTTTAATTGAAAATAAAGAATTTAATTTTTTATAACTTAATTTTACACCCTTTTGTTAGTAATACTAAAGTTTATAATAACCATCGTCAATATTAGTTGATGTTTTACATTTTGAGTAAGTGTTGAAAATGAAGAAAGAAAATTTGTTTTTAAAGTTAATAAAATTTATTTTGAATTTAAGAAGTGATTAAGAAAATAAATGAGTTTTCAAATTTTATTAACCTTTATGCAAACCTGTTATTACGAACTCAGTTAACAAATCTTTTTATCGGTGAACACAAATTAAAAGCAAAGACTAAATAAGGTTTGCCTACAATAATACAAAGATCGTAATACCAATTAATTACAGAGTACTGAGAATTATACCTAGTCTTGCCATAAATATTGTAATAAAGAAAAAAGAAAATTGTTAACTGCAAATAACATTTATTACTTTTACAGTGTGTCAGTTTAATACATAAATATAAAACAATTAAAAATATAAAAAGCTTATTCGAAGTGGTCTCCATTGGCTGCAATACAGTCCTTTAAACGATGAGGCCAGTTATCAATAGAAGCACGCACTCTTTCCATGGGAAAATTCTTCACTGCCAATCGTATAGATTGTTTTAGGGACTCCAAATTATCATGGCGTTTAGAGCAAGCTGTACTCTCTAAAACTGACCACAAATCATAATCCAGCGGATTAAGATCGGGACTAGACGACGGCCAGTCTTCAGCTCTGATGAAGTCCGAAACGTTCGATTCCAACCAAGACTGCGTGGACCGAGCTTTATGACCCGGCGCCGAGTCTTGCTGGAAGGACCATACTTGGTTATTGAACATGGTGATGTTAAGGGGCTTAACTACCTTCTCAAGAATGGTATCTTGATACACTTGTGCCGATGTTTTGATACCTTTTTCACAAAAATATGGCTCAGTCACTCCTTCATAGCTAACACCCCACCAAACCATCACTGAAGTCGGATAATGTCCACGTTGCACTCTGTCGACTAATTGGGAAGCTTCCTTAGAGCTTTGAGCATAAATACGGTCATTTTGTTTGTTAAAATGTTGCTCAATTGTAAAAATTTTCTCATCCGTAAACAAAATTTTTCTGTGACCTCCCTTTGCGTACCGCTTCAGTAGTTGTTTCGATTTTACCACCCTATTCTTCTTTAAATTATCAGTTAAGAAATGGCCAGTGCGTCTCTTATAGGCTGCAAGTCCTAAGTCATCTTTTAAAATACGCGACATGGTTCTAGGTGCTATCTTCATTTCCCGAGATAAAATCTTTTGCTTTCGGACAGGATTTCTTCGAATTCTTTCCCTTACTGCTTTGACCACCTTTTTCGTACGAACACTACGTGGACGGCCAGATCTTTTTCTGTCACAAACAGAGGAGGTCTCATTGTACCTATTAATAGCCCGGTACACAAACATTTTACTAATACCAAGTGTATGGAGAGTTTTAAAAATTGCATTTGGCTCCATACCTACTTTGTGTAATGCTATCACAGCGATTCGGTTCTCTTTATCACCCCACACCATTTTAATATCGCAAAATATTTTACAATGTATTGGCGCCAAAATGAGAAAACACAATGAACAATCGTATAAAAATGACAGATTCGAAATTCAAATGTAATATTTTTTTATAATTAAGTGTAACAGTATTTATGGCCAGACTAAGTATATTTTATGGTATAGTGGTAAACGAGCAAAAGAGCCCCTTAATGGTAAGTCTCCGTGGCTGAACATGGAAACTAACAACTCAACCTTGCACCCTTGGTGGTATTCCAAAGAGAAACCTGTGACTAAATCCCAGGACAAATTCCAAAGACAGATACCAGTCCGACTATGGTTACCTTATTCAATTACGATCTACTAACTATGATCGACCCTAATGAGCAGAAGGATACAAATAAGATTTTAAAGCAACTAAAATGTAAAGTCAAATGAAACTTAGACATATATAGACACTTCTCCTCAAACTTTGTCAGTCCATATGACAAAAAGGTTGATAATAGAGGTACACCCAACAAATCTCATTGCAATTGTGAAGTCGACAGCATGCAAGTCACGTCAGCAGCGCAAGTTGAAAGCGCTACAGCGTCACGTAGATAATTGTCGACACATACGTTGTATCGCAAAACATTTCAGACTACCATTGTTTGTGGATTTCTGCTGCTACAATTTTATATACGTTTATATTTGTGGTGCTTTTGAAATGAAAATAACTTTAAACTGGTGTTAAAAACTGTAAGTACTGTTATAAAGTGTAAAGTACCGTTTAATTATATATATGATTTATAGAAACATATAAAAGACAAGATCACGGTAGTTTATATCGCCAACAATACTTATCCTGCTATTTGAAAAAATGCAGCAGAAAAAAATACTAAAATAATTTGAAATAGACAGAAGCGACCCTAATAGTTGGACAAGACTTGTTAACATTAGTCTTCAGTAACATGTATTAAAACAAAACAAGTCAAATAAATAATTCCCATTTGTTTTCCTGGGCTTGATATCTATCTATTTATCATGATTGAGTCGTATTTAATTAAACATTATTATTTAAATGAACCACGCAGCACATACCGACTTTAGGCAGCTTGTGACCGTGCAAAACCTTGATAAATACTATATTAGTTGACATGTAAAATCTCTGATTTAACAAAATGGTGAGAACTATGATTCGTCAAATATGGACTGGCTTAGCCAGAAAAATAACAAACAGTGTTACATAAAACTCGCTTTTGTAATTTTTTTGTTGCTCTTCACTGAATGACTCATCACATCAGGTGAGCCGACAACTTGTTTGGCCCCTATTCTTTCTCAGCTAACAAAAATATTTTATATTTAACCGAACCGAACCAAGTCTTTAAACCAGTGTAAGCTTTAGAGTTCAAATATACTGGAGTCAGGATTCTAAGCTACAATTCACACTCGTATATCGCAATATGAACAGACTTTACAGGATACAGCTGATCTGTTCTGAAACCCTCTTATGAGTTATTGCATTGGTTTGCCGGATACTTAGATATCAACGTTTTGGAAATGGACTATGAATTTACTTGTTTTAGTTTGGCTTTGCTTTGACTAAGTGCTAAAATGTATTTTAAGCTACAAGCTTAAGCTTTAAACAGCTAAATGCTTTTATGGATTTTGGCTCCACTTCAGCTTTAGCTAGAATTACAACTTTAGTTTCAGGCATCGGTACTGGAGATGAAACAATGCACGGTATTGCAGTGTATATAGTACTAATCCTATTAGGTTGTCATCTCAAAAAAAACGTATCTTTCAAAATATTAAAATACGTATTAAAAGCAAATAATAAAATATATTCAAATGCTAAAAGAATTGATCACTTAAAAATGAGAAATAAAATTATGATTTTCGATTAGCAATTTTCCATTTGATAGTAATGAAATTGAAGGCAGTAATATTGAAGACAAAAATTAAATAAAATGTTAAAAATTAGATAGGTGGTACACTTATTAAAGTAATTATATTCCTTGTACTAATATTTTTAAATACGCCCTACGTATCGTGTCGGGCTAAATTATTCCAAGATACCAATGTCAGAATCATTTCGTTCATGAGCAACATCAAGTTAAAATGATGCTATCTATGTGTTGTTCTACTAAGTACTACAAAGACTGCCGACAAATTTTTCATACACAAAGGATCTTCACACTGGTTAATTTCCTAAAAAGCCTTTAACATAACATACATTTTCATCTGACGTTTCAGCAAGACACGCGAACTGATGAACCACACGTTGAAAGTTTGTAGTCCTTGTGCAAAAGTTGTATGCTCATAATGTATTCGTCAGTGCTCTTCATTCTCAGCACAAGTTTGTTTGACGCTTCTGGTTTTAGTAGCTGCACGGATATTATGAGCTTATGTTACAAATAAGAGCAACTAGGCTTTAGTATTAGCTTTGATAAAGATTGTTTGTCAAATTAGTAATAAGTAATTAGCGGATGTTGAACCAAACATTGATAACTATGAGTTTATGCCTGTTATGTTATAAAGGATCTTAATAAGATGAAGACCTACGAGTAAAAATATTGTTTTTTGAATTGTTTTTAAAAATAATAACAAGTTTAATTATTCAGAATTCATGACGTAAATATTTTTTTTTTTTTTTTTTAAAAAGACAACGTCGCATTAGGAATAAATCCTGTGTCGTGGGGGACTTTACAAACATACAAGAAACGGACACAAAGAACAGCCAGACTCAGAACAACAATTTGTGGATCACACAAAGTATTGTCCCATGTTGGATTCGAACCCACAACACTCAGCAAAGTGGAAAGCGGTGTGGCGACCGCTTAAACCACTAGGCCAATCGTGCAGTCTAATAGCTATTTTGTATTTGTACAAAGCTGGCTAAATACAGGAAGTTAATTTGTTCATATATGTTTACCTCTAGAATGCAATTGCAGACGTAAGAGAACAACTTTATCTGTTTATAGTAAGTATTTCACGATAGAGTACCAAACACATTATCTAAAATGAAAAGCTTTATTGTTTATAGTTAAACAGTAATCAAATTATATACCCATTCAAATATTACTTTTTATGCAGCTTACATGGTATAATGCAGAATTTTAGTATTTGTGAATTTTCAATGGATCTTACATATTTTTAGGGTTCCGTATCAATGATGTCTGTTGGTTTTACTTAGTTTGAAAATTAGATCTTTTAAAGTGTCATCAAAATCATAATGAACGAAAATAAACCGTAATTATGCCTTGTAAATCCTTTGGCATTTCTCCAGTTTGAACAGGACAAAACGTAATATACATAATTATTATCTCAAGTAAAAAAAATAAAGTTCTAAATTGGTTGGTTAAATATTTGTTTCAGAATTTGGATGTTATCTGGGTATGTATTTTAAAAAAATGTAAATAAATATTTTATCACTCAACCTAGCTTTTATAGTACAAGTTCTGCTTAGTTTGAAGCTAGAGGACGTTGTGTGTCAAGTGTTATAAAAAATATTACTGTAGTTAGAAAGCGCATAAATGAATGTCTCTGAAGTCCGAATAAATTATATCCAGTAGAAAATAATTGAGGTCTCGATACAAACGCTTTATAGACACAGATACATCTTCTACTAGTTTAATACTACCTGATAGTGCTGTAGCTGAAACAGTTCAATTGAAGCATGTACATGGACCATTTTTAATGTATAGATATAAAAAAAAAAGAAAAATAAACACAAATCATCATTTTCCGGTGTGTATGCTGTTGCGGAGCGGAGCTATCTTTAAAGTAATAAATTCTAAAGTAGAATGTCTCTTTTTCAAGATATATAAATAGTTACTAATTTTTTTTAATCAGTACTGAAGCAAAGCAATAGCGTAGCGTAAAACAAACACTTCAACTGTTTATTCTTTTACACTTTTATTACGAATAAGACAATAAAACAAATGACTTCTAACAAAGGGTTAGAGAACACACAACACTCTACAAATGCATCACGATCTTAAGTGCTTACCCGTGTCGGAGGATGTTGTCAAGGCTGAAAATTTTTCAAGCGAAAAAATCCTCTATATTATTGTCAAGTAGGGATGTTCACTGTTCGTATAATTTGTCAAACATTTTTCTTACTACCCCCACCGGGATGGCAAAATGTAATACATAGAAAAGAAAAACACTGTTTTACTACATAAGCTTTTAATATTTAAATAATAAGCAAATGTAAAAATGGTAAATATGACTCCATCTTCGTCAAATATGTTGAAAACAGTCTGGAACTGAAAACATCTGATATTCATGTATTTAGTTTTTGTGACGTCACGGCATTTATATACCTTATTAAACATTCTAGTGGTCGCCTACTGATCGAAATTCGACCATAATAAAACACTACTTACATTATATAAATTTGTAGAAACGAGCGGTATTTCACTTGGTATATTTTATATTAAATGGGGAAAATAAAACTTTTCTGTTGGACATGCAGTAAGACCACAAGCATATAAAACAATAATCTACGTCTATGTTAGTACTTAATGTCTATAGTATGTGTATAGACAAAATGATAAACAAAAGAAACAATTTGACCACAGAGTATGTATGCGTGTAACAAATACTTGTTTGTGTGTGTCAAATACATGGTGGTGTGTGTAATGTTTTATTTATTTATTAAATGTACTTTATAAGCATTATTATTGAAAAATATTAGCGTTCTCCTACATATAAACTATAAGTGTGCTAAATTTCATACTCCTCCGTCTGCGCAATTTTCGTATAAAGGGGTGCAAAGCTTTTGCTTCACGTATTAATAAATAGATATATGTGTATAATATGATGGAAGAACTATTGCCTATTGTAAGGAGGGAGGGAATAGAAGTGTTTACGACCAATAAACAATAATGATCAGGTAGTTCATAAATTTATGTGGTACCTTACTAACTACTCGATAGATAGCGTGCACGTCGAATTACATTGCGATATAGTTTGGTTCAACCTAGTATAATTTTATGTATTGAAATTTATAAAACAAAAAGATCAATAAACCAGAGATAGATCAGATTACAGACGGTGTTTTTGTTATTTAACAACCTTCTAGTAAATCTCATTAGGGCAGGAGTTCAACATTAGCTTAGTTAGCTAACATTTTGGTCCATTCGATCGGATCTTTTTGAAATAAGTGGTCTCGAGTCGGACCACCAACTCCGTACTCGCAGTGGATCGCTGCGGCAAAGGTACGAGGCACTACGCACAGAGGCGGTGAAGAAGGCAGCGCTGTCTGGCACAAGTGATCGTGAAATTGCAGTTCAACGTGACGTCGCTGAGGGCGCCACTAGTTACTTGAATAGTGACGCAGTTCAACCATCGTATCGAGGTGTGAGTTTAAAGAAGTGCAACTGTGAGTACATTAATTTATGTTAAGTGCGTAAACGTTTCAAGATAGTTTAAACTTTAGTTTCATCAAGAAATTGACCTTGAATATTGGTGATAACATTACAAGAAACAACCAAAACTTTGTGTGCAAGTTTTTCAAAGGATTTTAAACCTTATTTTGTTTGGGAAAATAACTTGAAATATTTTTGATTAAAATATTTTGACTTAGAAAATTTATTGCTGAAGACAACAAGGACTTTGTAGAATAAGTTTAATTATTAAGGTAGTTCAGTGTGCATGCTTAGGACTTAGAATATTTTTATAAAAAACGGAGGAAAGGGGAACCTATGCCCGATTTCCGCCGACAGTAAATTTGTTTCAAACACTTGTAAAATTTTAAGAATTTTTCAACAACTGTAATATTTTCGTCTTTTGTACCCTGAACACTTAGAATATTTCAACGTTTTTTTTTGTTTTTACATAAATCTTTGTGTTACGCTTTGAACTATTTTGTACAAGTTTCATAAGTTATAAATTATTTACAAAAGATTTACAATAATATGGAGGGTTTAATTAATGTTATGAAAGACCTTAAAGGAGTTATTGAAAGGGGTTTAGCTAACTTTAAAAAGAGTCCTAAGGATAGATTAACGTGCGAGTACATAGAAACAAGATCTGAATTGTTGGAGAAAGACTGGGCATTATTTAAAGAAAATAACACTAAGTTACATGAACTTTATAAGGCTCAGGAGGTTACTAAAGTTGTTGAGTTGTGTGATAGCGTCGAGGACACTTATATCACTTATAAATGTCTGATTAAGTCGATCCTTAGCAAAATTAATAGTGCGAAGGGCGCCGGAAAACATGGCAATTCATCAAGTAATGAATCGAAATCCCATTTAAGCACATTTGTTAAGTTACCAAAAATATCAATTCCGACTTTCAGTGGCAAATATTCAGAATGGACAACCTTTTGCGACCTATTTGTATCTCTAGTCCATAATAATACCTCTTTAGATAACATACAGAGAATAGACTATTTGAAGAGTCATCTTACCGGTGAAGCTGAACAACTTGTGAGGCAAACACCGGTGACTGACTCGAATTATAGTCAATATCGAAATCAGTTAGAAAGGAGATACAGTAATAGAAAATGTCTTGTCAACTGTATTTTGAAACGTCTTTTTGGTCAAAAAAGAATTATGGTCAAGTCAGCTCCGTCTTTAAAGGATCTACTCGATACAACAAATGATTGTCTTCATGCATTAAAAAATTTAAATGTGGATGTGACTACTTGGGATGTCATCATCATTCTTATAGTCACTTTTAAGCTGGTTTCGGAAACGCGGAAGCACTGGGAATTAAGTGTAAGTAGTCAGGATGGTAACGAACTACCTACCTTTGAACAATTTGCCACTTTTATAGAAAACCGGTTCCGCGCCCTCGAATTTATCGAGCCTAGACGGCCATTGTCTTCCCAGTTAAATAGTTTGCATGTTCCAAAATCTATGATAACCGTAGGTTCAAGTACATTAAAGTGTGAATATTGTAACGAAGGTCATAAACTGTGTTACTGCAAAGATTTTGCAAAACAATCAGTGGACAAACGACGTGACTATGTCGCTAGCCATAGGGTTTGTTTTAATTGTTTAGGAGGAAACCACATAGTCGCCAATTGCAAAAAACCAACTATATGCAAGCTTTGTCAGAAGCGTCACCATTCTTTGCTTCATGTAAATCAAGCAGGTACGTGTAAAGACAACACACGGAAGCAGATAACCGTCGATGTTCGTCCGTCGACTAGTGCTGTACCAGTGGTTTCTTGCTTATCTACGGGTACAAATAGAATACCCATACACCGACAGGTCTTACTAGCTACAGCGCTAGTAAAAGCCGAGTCCAAGTCTAGGGATTATCAAACCGTAAGAGCTTTACTCGATCAAGGCTCACAAGCTTGTTTTGTAACCAAATCCACAGTCCAATTCCTTAGGTTAACAAAAATTCCAGTGCAACACAAGTTCTCGTTCTTTCTAATAAAAGTTCCAGTACGGTTCTAGTATGTTTAATGTATCAGTAGACCTAGGTGCCTATATATCTAGTTGTTCGTCATCAGCTGTCTGAAGCAGATTGATGCGAAACGGGATGGACAGGTGGACTCTGAAAAATAACTTTTAAAATGCCAGTTAGATGCTCAATAGAAAATATTTTGTAAATGCCAATAAAAACTTAGGTTTACTCGTACTTAAAATGACAAGCAGGTAGGCCACGTGATGAAAAGTATTTACTGCAATTCGTAGATACTTGAAATTTAAAAAGTACAAACACTAAATAACAGCTCAGAGTAGGGAAGTTCACGCCCTTGCCTCGGAGAGTACATTGAGCCGGCCTCGGTCTCAGTCGTCATGAACATTTATGGCAATCGTTATTGGAAAGTCAAATGCCCTCAAAAATACTGACAACTAATTCAACCTTCGAATTCAATTCGCCCTCGGGATTATGGATGTCGGATAAAAGCACACTGTGAAAAAACTGATATTCGAGTAACACCAATCAGTTCCAATTCGACAATTGAAGGTAGTTGCGAAAACAAGTCGCGTATTTTTATCTCCGCTTTTAATTTTAATTTAAAAATAGTAAACATAGTTATATTTGGATTAAATTTAATGAAAAGCTACATATAGATATTCTACCTGCCGGATTTAGTGTTCTCCTTTGTGTAGTTCACACTATTAGTGCCACTGTTTCATTCCACTTCCACGATGAACAAAATCTCTAAATCCATCACTCACATGAACCTTGACTTTCACAAGCGGATGGCTGAGTTTGAGGCTAAACTGCAGAAGGAGCCAAGTGTACCTACCAGCATCCCCAGTTTGACAGCTGAGTTTGCAGCATTTAAACTGATAACTATGCAGGCCTTGACCAACTTGCATCAGCAAGTGGAGGTAATCGCAAAGAACATTGATGCGCTTGAGATGCACGGGCGTAGGAAAATCCTCCTCTTCCATGGTGTAGCTGAGGATAGGAAAGAGGACACTACCAAGGTGATTGCCTCCCTTATCAAAGACCGGCTGGAGCAGGAGAAGTTTGATGTACATGACATCAAGCGATGCCAAAGGTTGGGTCGTCAGACGGGTTTGCAGAGGTCTAGACCAATCTTGGTTAAGCTGCAATCTGTCTCAACTCGCGACAACATTTGGTTCAGCAAAACCAAGCTGAAAGGTTCCGGTGTCACCGTTTCAGAGTTCCTCTCGAAGATACGTCATGATATTTTTATGGCTGCCAAAGAAAAATACGGTGTAAACAACTGCTGGACCAGGCAGGGTTATGTTTACATACTGGGCCCTGACGCGAAGCATCATCGTGTGTCGTCGCTTATGGAGCTGAATGACGTAGGGAATAGCGGTGGGAAACCTGTGGCGGTCGCAAAGACAGTCTCCACAAAGTCAAAGCGAGCTGCAGTTAAAAAGTAAATATACATCGCTATATATATTTCATGTCTATATTGTAATGTGAAGGTCACTTTTGCGCTATGTACCGACACAATTCATAAAGTCCACACCCTCACATATACTATTATTTTAAACAGTTCGCGATGGATTAGAATTAAAAAACCAAATCAAAACACGGTACTTTGACAATATCGATGTCAATCTTGAAATATGTAAAAGGTGTCCTTTGCTGTTGTAATGTCAAGATGAACGTTCCGTTTCGCTCATAGTGTGAATGTATTAAAATGCATTCGGTTCGGAGTATGTTCCACTGGATACTTTTATATTCTAGACTTGATATCATTATATGTTTATAATATCGGAATCTGGATCTTTGTACAGATATTTCGTGAATATTAAACATAAACATTTTATGAACATGCTGGTATAGCACTGTATAACACGGGCAGATAATCAATCGAGTAATTAATTATACTGCCATATTGTTTACACTTCTTGATATACTGATCTCTGTCATTTATCTTACCTTATGTTTTTTATTTTTGCGTTTAATTGTTATTATTATTTTGTTTTTTTGTTGTTATTGGTTTTGTTTCTTTTTTTTTAGATTTGTTTTGATGTACTAATGCTGATTTGTCTAAAACTGGCAACCGGCAGATGGAGTTAGCGTATATTTCGTTATTTCTTTATTTAACATATACATTTATTATAGTTTGGTATTGTAGTTATTCTATATTTATACTTATCTTTTATCTAAGTATTATATTAGAATACGTAGTGCACAATCTTTTTCTTTTCCTTTTTTCCTTTCTTTGCTTTTGTTTATTCTAATCGACTGACTTTATCGCTTCAAATGTCTTTACCTGACTGCAGTGATGACGGCACTGACTTCTTATCTGCATGTAGTAGTGTTGGTTCCCAGGATGACCCAACAATCGCTGAGACTCTCTCATTTCAGTTCTCTGACGTTCCCAAAAACTTCAACATGGTACACATTAATGCTCAAAGTGTTCCGGCTCATTTCCACGATATGCTGGCATGTTTTGACTGTACGAACTTACACGCTATACTTATCTCTGAATCGTAGCTTAAGCCCTGCTTACCCTCGTCTGCATATTCGTTACCAGGTTTCAACCTCATCAGGAACGATAGAGCTGTAGGCGGCGGGGGTGGTGCAGCTATCTATCTACGGTCTCAAATTCCCTACTCTGTCATTAGTTTGTCACCGCAGCCCCCCCCCCAGCTGATGCAGGCGAACATCTGTTTCTGGAAGTTGAGCTCCTTCATTCCAAAATACTTCTTGGTGTCTACTATTGCCCTTCCTTACGTATTGACTTTTTCTTATCGTTTGAACCGCTCCTAGATCAATTTACTCCTTCGTACAGTCATACCATAATCATGGGTGACTTCAATACTTGCCTCCTTAAAAACGACTCTCGGTCGTCAAATTTTCAATCCATAATTCAATCTGGCAATCTTACCATTCTTCCTTCCAATGCAACGCATTATTTTCCACACTCTGCTCCGTCTTTGTTAGACCTAATCATTGTTTCCTCCCCTAATCTTGCGGCTAAGCACGGTCAGTGCTCCGCTGTCGAGTTTTCGTATCACGACTTGCTTTACTTATCCTATCACCTCCGACCTCCTAAACCTAAAGCGAAAACAATCCTGCAGCGAAACTTCAAGGGCATGGATATAGGTCTCTTGTTAAGGGATGCCAACAATATCGACTGGACTTCTCTCTTTAGTGCTGACTGCATTGACGATAAGGTTGAACTATTTGTCACTAATTTAACGACTCTGTACGATAAACACGCGCCAATCAAAGAAATAAGGGTCAAACGTCTTCCGTCACCGTGGTTAACTGGAGACATTAAAGCCCTAATCAGGAAAAAAGTGTTAGCTAGGTCTAAATATAAAAGGAATCCTAACGATAGTAACCGTGATAGGTACGTGGCCGTCAGAAATCATTGCAGCAAGGTGTGTAGGACTGCACAGCGCCGATACATTCACAGTTCTGTTGAAAACGGAGATCCGGCTAAAGTCTAGAAATTCTTAAAGTCACTGGGAGTAGGCAAACCTAGTCATGATTCACTTTCCAAAAATATCAACTTAAATTCTCTTAATCAACATTTCTCTGCTTCGTCAAATTTTGATAAAATGACAAAAGATGCTACAATGAAACTTATTACTGCCGCCCCAACTCCTGACTGTTCTCCATTTTTCTTTAGTCAATTCTCTGATTGTGATGTTAAGAGGAGCGTAGTGTCCATCACTTCGAATGCAGTGGGTTCTGATCGTCTGAGCCGTAATATAGTCCTCTCAATCCTTGATGAAATTCTTCCTGTCATCTGTCATATCCTAAATTATTCAATCTCCCACAGTGCATTTCCCACAGCTTGGAAGGACGCCGAAATAATACCCATCCCCAAAAAGAAAAACCCTGGATTCTTTACCGACTACCGCCCGATTTCAATTCTTCCGTTTCTCTCCAAGGTCCTTGAACGTCTTATCCATACTCAATTCTCACATTTCCTATCCAGAAACCTACTACTAAATCCTCTCCAATCCGGTTTTCGAACCGGTCACAGCACCACTACTACCCTTGTCCATGTTACGGAGGAGATCAGATTTGCCATGGAGAATGGTTATCTCACAGTTCTAACACTTTTGGACTTTAGTAATGCATTCAACACCGTTGACTCTGACATTCTGCTGTGTATACTGCGCTCTCTCAACATATCTCCAACTGCGATTGACTGGTTTCGCAACTACCTATATGGTCGTCGCCAGCGCATTTGTATTGAAAACACTGTTTCTTCTTGGTGTAACACTGCAGCCGGCGTACCGCAGGGCGGCGTGCTTTCTCCCCTACTTTTCTCTGTTTTTATTAACACCATCACTAATGATCTGTCTTCTTCCTACCACTTGTATGCGGATGATCTTCAAATTTACACCAGGGCATCACCACTAATGCTGATTTGGATAAAATATGTAAGTGGAGCAACACCTACGGCCTGAAGATCAACCCATCGAAGACTCAGGTCATTATCGTTGGAAGCTCGCGAATGACCTCCAAAATTGATTGGACACAATTACCACCAGTCGTGTGCAACAGCACGCCTATTCCGTACAGTGGCAAGGTGAAAAACTTGAGGATCAATATTGATAGCACCTTATCCTGGGGCCCTCAGCTGCAGGAGCTGAGTCGTAAAATGTTTGCCGCTGCAGGATCTTTACGCAGACTACGAAATTTCCTACCTACATCTACTAAGATTGCTCTTACACAATCCCTCCTTTTTCCTATCCTTGATTATGCTGATGCCACTTATCTTGATCTCACAGAAAACCAACTGAATAAGCTTGAGAGACTCCAAAATCTTTGTATACGATTCATATTTGGATTACGTAAATATGATCATGTATCCGACTATCGTAAACAGCTTAAGTGGTTACCTATCCGCCTTCGCCGGCACACACATATTCTGTCTCTTTTATATCACATTCTGTTCAATCCTCTTACTCCACATTACCTTAAATCACGGTTTAACTTCTTACGTGACACACATCCCAGAGTGTTGAGATCGTCAGAGAACTTAAAATTAAAAATGCCAGGGCACACAACTAAATTTCTTGACCACTCCTTTACTGTCCAGGCGGTTCGACTGTGGAACGCTCTACTGGTTGAGATTAGACGTGCGCAAACTCTGACAGCCTTTAAGAGACTGATAGGGGAGCACTATCTGGCTGATATTGATGTCACATAGTGTTAACTTTGCTGCACTCGATCAGGTATGTACCCCTTAAGTATGTATGTAATGTCTATAAGTTTCAGCTGTTTTTCCTGTATATATTTATTTATAAATTCACACTACGTGTTACTGTCACTTAATATAAGTTATATGTACTACTACCATTTCCTATTTCTGTATACTTCTAATACACCAGGCACTTTTTTTTTTTTTTTTTTTTTTAACGTGTGGAAACCCCCTCGAGCCGTCACCCCACCGGGGTTTACGGCGGGGTGGTGTGTCGGAATCGGACCGACTAAAACCACACGGTGTGCCACTCTGCGCCTGACATAGGAGGGATCCGGGAACAGCTGTTATTACGACATCCAAATCCCTCCTAGCGCCTGCCCGCTAACGCGGGCACCATCTGCTTATAAACTCTCTATTTAGGCGACGTACGGCACACGCGCACGTCACCTCCTTGCGGCTGGCCATTATAGCGGATGGAGGAGAAAACCCGTCCCGTCCACCCGCAGCCACACTCAAGGCGGCATGAGGCGCTGGTATGCGCGCCTCCGCCACCCGGTTCGCCGGCGGCGAATTGGGTCCGAGTGGAGGTCGTCCTCCCGGGCCTTCTCCGCCACCTCCTTCCGCGAAATTACATCTTCGCAAAAGGTAGCGACCGCGGTAAAACAACTGTCGCTACCGACCATGGAGCGTATGATGGCCGGTAGCGAGAGATCTAGTCCAATAACTGCAGTGAGGACCCCACGCTGCGCCGCCCAGGCAGAACAAACCGCTAGCGTATGCTGAGCCGAGTCCTCACTGCAGTCGCAGTGGTGACAGGCGGGACTCAATTCCCTCCTGGCGACCGAGTGCAGATACTTCCCGAAGCAACCGTGCCCGGAAAGAACCTGCGTCAGTCGGAAGGAAACGGTCCCGTGCTGTCGCCCTGCCCATTCGGCGATGACCGGCTGAAGAGCCTCCACGGTGGCAAAGCCAGCACGTGGGGCCTCCAGCCGGGACGACCAACGAGCCATCGTGGCACGACGAGCGGCCTCACGCCACTCGCGTATCTCTTCGGGCGGGGGCCGTATTCCGCTTCCCGCCCGGAAGTCAGCCGTTCGCCGATAAACTTCGGCGAGCACTTCCGCCTCCAAGTCCCACGGGGGAGTACCGGCCAAGGCACACGCCGCCTCCGTCGATACGGTACGGTAACCGCGTATGGCTCTAACCGCCAATATCCTCTGAGGACGCCAGAAGCGAGCTCTATTCTGGGCGGTCAGAGCCGCCGCCCACACCGGTGCACCATACAGGGCCATTGACCGAACAACCCCCGTGTATACCCGTCTCGTCGCGACGCTGGCTCCACCCAAATTGGGCAAGAGTCGCCCATGTGTATACTATATGTATATATATGTATATATATGTACTACTACCATTTCCTCTTTCTGTATACTTCTAATACACCAGGCACTACCTTATACTATCCATCTCATGCTCTCTTTACATCCCATGGTTGCCTGTAAGAGATTGCCAATAGGCGATAAGGCCGCCACTTGTACTTCTTTAGCTTTAAGTCTCTTATAAATTTAATCTGGTGTACAATAAAGAGATATTATTATTATTATTCTCTTTATTACGTATAAATACACATATTGATTACATTTTTAAATATATAAAAAATAAAAAATACATATTTAAAAATATAAAAAATAGTAGACCACCGACATCGGGTACAGGGACCAAGATACCGGTGGTTAGGGCTCCAGAGACAGGAACCTCCTCACAATACGGGCCGTGTCAAGGAGGACTGCCTTCTGCATCAGACCCTTGATCCAACCTTCTAACGTGAGCCTCTTAAGGTGTTGGTCGAGGCTCTTGGCTATCTATTATTATTATTATTATTCCAACCAATCAATTGAACTAGTCGCCAACCTTAAATAAATTAGTTAATTAGTTCGAAAAATGTAATATTTTGTAGACACTTTGCTTTTAATTTAATGATGAGCTAATGGTAAGTCAAATTGTTGACTGCAATCGGGTATCTCACAGGTATCGTATATTGATACTTATAATTAAAAAAAATAAAGACAAACAAACAAAAACAAACCATAAACAAAGTCAAAAATAAAGAAGCTATGAAATAAACATTTGAAGAAACTTTTTATTTCAAACATTGAATGTATTGACACAAACACGCACACACAAACTCTGGCCGGTTTAATGAAATGAGAAAATTTTATTGTGGGTCCAAGAGGAAAGAGTATTTACGACACGCACTCGGACGATGGAGCGTGCGATGCTGGGTGTTTCTGTGACTGATAAAATTCGTAATGAGGTTATTCAACAGTGACCTAGAGCAACTGACATCGCACAGAGAATCAGTATGCTGAAGTGGAAGTGGGCCGGCCATGTCTCCAGACGAACCAATGGTCGCTGAAGCCGAAGTGTACTAGAGTGAAACGTAGTGTAGGCTGCCCTACGGTGCGATGGATCGACGACTTGCTGAAGGTGGCTCGCAACGGATGAATGCGAGTTGCCCAAGATCGGGATCGTTGGCGTTCCTTGGGGGAGACCTTCGTTCGGGCGGTAAAATTGTTCTCTTCGGCGGGTAAACTGTTTGAGAGGATACTCTCTGCCCGCATCGTCCGGCACCTCTGGGGGGTGGGCCCCGATCTGTCGGACGCCCAATTTGGTTTTCGGGCGGGGAGTTCAACGGTCGATGCCATGCTGCGCCTGAGGGCCGTTACCGAAAAAGCGATGAGCTATGGTGGCGTGCTATTGGCGGTGTCGTTGGACATCACCAACGCATTTAATAGTCTGCTATTTAGCTGCATCAGGGAAGCACTCCGCTACCATGGAGTGCCAGAGTGCCTGGGGCGACTTGTGGCAAACTTTTTTGAGGAGCGTACCGTCATGTACGAGGACCGAGACGGTGTTCTGAGGCGGTGGCTCATGTCGTGCGGTGTTCCACAGGGTTCTGTCCTCGGCCCACTCCTGTGGAAGATGGGATACGATTGGACCTTTCAAGGTCGTCTTCCCCCGGGCTGAGCGTAATTTGTTACGCAGATGACACATTAGTCACAGCCCGGGGGATGAATTTTCAAGAGGCGGCACGCCTGGCCACCACGGGTATCTCTGTGGTGGTCGGGCATATTGAGGCGCTGAGTTTGAGGGTGGCCCTGGACAAGGCGGAGGCCCTTTAGTTCCATGGGCCCCGTCGTGGTCCACCCCCTGGCGCCTTCATCGTAGTCAATTCGGTCCTCGTACCGGTTCAGGCCCAGATGAAGTATCTGGGCCTGATCCTCGACGGCAGGTGGCTTTTTGACGATTACTTCCGACAGCTTTATCCAAAGCTGGTCGGCGCTGCTTCTGCCCTTGGGCGATTTATGCCCAATTTGGGTGGAGCCAGCGTCGCGACGTAACGACTATATACGGGGGTTGTTGACTCCACGTGCTGGCTTTGCCCTCGTCGAGGCTCTCCAGCTACCGGCCGTCATACGCTCCATATCCGGTAGCAACAGTTGTCTTACCGCGGTCGCAACCTTCTGCGAAGGCGTAATTTCACGGAAGGAGGCGGCGGAGAAAGCCCAGGAGGACGATATCCATCGAATCCAATTCGCCGCCGGCAGGCGGAGCGGCAGAGGCACGCATACCAGCGCCTCATGCCGCCTTGAGTGTGGCCGCGGGTGGACGGGATGGGTTTTCCCCTCCATCCGCTGCAATAGGCCAACCGTGAGGAGGCGACGTCCGCGTGTGCCGTACGTCACCTTAAACAGAAAGTTCATCCGTAGATGGTGCCCGTGGCAGTGGGTAGGCGCTAGGAGGGATCTGGATGTCGTAATAACAGCTGTTCCGGAATCCCTCCTATGTCAGGCGCAGAGTGGCACACCGTGTGGTTTTAGTTGGTCCGATTCCGACACACCACCCCGTCGTAAACCCTGGTGGCGTGACGGCCCGAGGAGGTATGCATACGTTAACAAAAAAAAAGACCTTCGTTCAGTAGTGGACGGCGATAGGCTGATTGAAAAGTCAAACCCTTCGACTACAGATAGATAAAAGGCGTTAGGATCTATGTGCAAGACTTCATGCTAGGATGGCCTTGGCAGGCAGACACTATCAGATACTTAATGGTCATCTTTATAACAGTCTAAATAAACTATGCAACCTACACCTTTTATAAAGATCTGTATGTGAAAATCTTATTACTCTTATTACCTTAAAAACAATCAAAATTTGTTCATGAAAGTGACCTTTATCTTGGTGTACACTACAATGCTCACAGAAATACACACCACACAAAAACACTCAATCACACATTCATACACAATGACGTGCATACAGTTTTACATAACACATTTGTCTTTGTCTTACTTGTTTATTACCATGTAATTGCCTATATAATTTTCAGAGACAAAGTACTACATTACCCTCTAAATGTTCCAAAATTGTATTATATAACTTTCTTAGTTGGAATAAGACGTCAATGTCTGACTCACAATTTATTTAGCACAGACACACTATCTTCATGCTATCATGTGTAAATTAATTTTATAATATTAGTACAAATTTAAAGACAGAAAATATTGTATTTCTCATTTAAGTTAGTTAAGGATTATTGCTATATATATGCATATATATATGTACATTTCATGACGGGTGGAATATTATTCTGGTGTGATTTTTACACCTAGAGTAAGCTCTTGTTTTTTTTTGTACCGCCTTTAATTTTTCTTTGAGCTAAAGTGTAGGTAGGTGTCTTGCTTTAAATTATCGTAGTGGTGCATGTTTGTCAAATAAATACGTAATTTTATTTGTGAAGTATTGAGATTTGAGAATTATAAACCAAATTCCAAGCCATTGCTTCAACATTTCTACGAAGATCTTGACGTTGTGTTGTGCTGTAAGTGAGCAGGTGCTGACGTCATCGATGACTGTAGTATAACTTTAAGAAGGGGTTACGTTCACAACAGTACTTCGAGAGAAAACAAAGGTCTACTATAATTTACACCGAGAAGTATTTTTGTGTTTTGGAGCAGCATTTTAATGAACAAATGTTCACAAGCATTTGCAAATGGAGGCCGTGATGACGTATTTAGTATAGGGACAATTAAGAGAGGTTCGATATACATGAAAATTCCATCACCACGTCCATAACTACGATCATTCCATACCATCCAAAAGCCAGGTAGCGAGTACAATAAAGTGGATAAGCATGGCTTGAGCCATGATTCGATGCAAGACTTGCGTGAACATTCGCACAGTAAGAGGTTTTCAGTATATCAGAGAAATCTAGTTGAATGAGAATTGTATTTTAGTTTCTGGGAACATCGGAGAAATAATTTTAAATGGTATCTGCTAGTGCAAACACACCAATGAAGCTGACATTATTACATGTAACCAAAAAAATATTTGAGCAGTACTATTAGTTACCGATGACGACATTAGCACAAAATTCGGTTCAAATTAAATATGCTGATATATGCGAGTACATCGTACATATTTAAAATGCAGGAAATTGAAAATGCTCAAACTCTACAATAGGTATTCGTTTACCGGTTGTATGTCATTAAACTAATTAGTTTAATAGGAGTAGCGTACGCGAAATATAATACAATCAAAATAATATACTTTCAAAATAAATGAATGTATAGGAGTCGAAAATATACATACTTAAGAGGTAGAAAAATGGTAAAACACTAGTATCCAAATCGTTGAATGAACATAACTACGCATAGATAACTGTAAATGTCATGTGACCTTAACTAAGTAAGTATACATACAACGCCTGGCCTCTGATAATCGTAAAACATTAAAATATTTATGACCAACAGTATATAATGCTATAATTGTTAGCGGTGTGTCTAGTTTTAATTACTGTTGCTTTGGTTTATGCAATGTAGAGGTTTAACTCTCAACACAGTGCAGTAGAAAGTGGCTAGATGAACGCTTAAACATGAAAATATCTTGTCTTGCTTTCGTTAAGAACAATGATATGATCATCATAGTATCTCTGATACTAGTTTGTTAAAAGTTAACATGGTAGGCCTTGATTTACTAAATGACAAAATGACGATGAAAAGAACACTTGTTGAACATTGTTCTGATAATCATATCTGTTCACGGATTGATAGCCAAGAGCCTCGACCACTACCTTAAACGGCTCACATTAGGAGGTTGGATCAAGGGTTTGATGCAGAAGCTAGTCCTTCTTGACACGGCTCGTATTGTGAGGAGGTTCCTATCGTTGGAGCCCTAACCACCGGTGTCTCGGTCCCTGTACCCGATGTCCGTAGTCTACTAATTTTATATTTTTAAATATGTATTTTTGTATTCCTTGTGTATATATTTCAAAATGTAATCAATACATATATATATAAACGAAATAAAGAGAATAATAATAAATAATTCACATAAAATAATATTTTACAAATTATAACGAGCTCCCTGATCTCTGTGCTAGGTTTAGTGACATGCGTTACAGAGATCAGTATGATCTATAAATTTACTATGTTCTTCAAAACTCTCAGTTACTATTTTCGTCGAGTAGTTTTTTTTTTACATGTGGAAACTCCTCGGGCCGTCTTCCATCAGGGTTTACAGTGGGGTGCTATTCTGCGCCTGAGATAGAAGGAATCCGTGAACAGCTGTAATTACGACCTCCGAACCCCTCCTAGAACCTGGAACGGCTAACGCGGCAACTATCTTTGGGTAAAACTCTCTATTTACACGACACGCACGTCGCCTTTTCGCGGCTGGTCATTGTAGCGAATGGCGGGGAAAGCCCGTGCAGCCCACCTGCGGCCACAACCAAGGTAGGTAGGTACAAGGCGCATGTAAGCGCACCTCTACTACCCACTTTTCCGGCAATGAATTTGGTCCGAGTGGAGATCGTCTTTCCGGACCTTCTGCTTCACCTCCTACGAAATTACGTCTTCAGAGAAGGTTACAATTAAGGTAAAACCACTTTCACTACAAACGATGGAGCGAATGGTGGCCGGTAGCGAGAGAGATCTCCTCCGATGACTGCAATGAGGGGTCCACGCTGCGCTGCCTAGGTGGAACAAATCACTAGCGTGCGCTGAGTCGAGTCCTTACTGCAGTCGCAGTGATGGCAGGTGGGCCTCAAACCCCTTCTAGCGACCGAATGCAGATACTTACCAAAGCAACCATGTCCGAAAAGGATCGGACAACGTCCATGTATAGTTGTCTCGTTACAACGCTGACTCCACCCAAATTGAGCAAAAGTTGCCCAAGGGCAGAAGCAGCACCGAAAAGCTTTGGAGCAAGTTATCGGAAGTGCTCATCGAAGAACCATCTGCCGTCAAAGATTAGACCTAGATACTTTATCTGGGCCTGAATCGGTGCGAGGACCAAATTGACTACTATGAAGGCTCTTGCCTTCTTGCCGGACGGACCACGACGGGAGCCAGGGCACAAATGTTCTCCATCTTAATTATGGCCACTCGTAAACTTAGTGCCTAAAAAAAGGTACAAAGAATTTGTTTACCGCTAACTCTGGTCGGTTTAGTGAAATGAAAAAAAATTATTATGGCTCTAAGAGGAAAGAGTATTTACGACACACACTCGGACGATGGAGCGTGCGATGCTGGGTGTTTCTGTGCCTGATAAAATTCGTAACGAGGTTATTCAATTGAGAACTAGAGTAACTGACATCGCACAGAGAATCGGTATGCTGAAGTAAAAGTGGGCCAGCCACGTCTCCAGACGAATCAATGGTCGCTGAAGCCGAAGTATACCAGAAAGAGTACCACAATTGGGCAAACGTAGTGTAGGGTGCCCTACGGCGCGATGGATCAACTACTTGCAGAAGGTGGCTCGCAACGGATGGATGCAAGTTGCCCAAGACCGGGATCGTTGGCGTTCCTTGGGAGAGATCTTTGTTCGGGCGGTAAACCTGTTCACTTCGGCGGGTAAACTGTTTGAGAGGATACTCTCTGCCCGTATCGTCCGGCACCTCTGCGAGGTGTGCCCCGATCTGTCGGACGCCCAATTTGGTTTTAGGGCGGGGCGTTCGACGGTCGATGCCGTGTTGCACCAAAGGGCCGTTACCGAAGAGTCAGTGAACTCTGGCGGCGTGCTGTTGGCGGTGTCGTTGGACATCGCCAACGCATTTAATAGTCTGCCATTTAGCTGCATTGGGGAAGCACTCCGCTACCGTAGAGTGCCAGAGTGCCTGAGGCAGCTTGTGGCAGACTATCTTGAGGAACGTACCGTCATGTACGAGGACCGAGACGGTGTTCTGAGGCGGTGGTTCATGTCGTGCGGTGTTCCACAGGGTTCTATCCTCGGACTACTTCTGTGGAACATGGGATACGATTGGACCTTTCGAGGTCGTCTTCCCCCGGGCTGAGCGCAATTTGTTATGCAGATGACACATTAGTCACACCTCGGGGGATGAACTTTCAAGAGGCGGCACGTCAGGCCACTACGGCCGCTGGTCGAGCCACGATCGCTCATTGGTCGTTCCGGTTGAAGACTCCACGTGCTGGCTTTGCCCTCGTCGAGGTTCTCCAGTCGGTCATCGCCGAGTGGGCAGAGCGGCTGCACGTGACCTTTTCCTTCTGACTGACGCAAGTCCTTTCCGGGCACGGCTGCTTTGGGAAGTTCGTGCACTCGGTCGCCAGGAGGGAATTGAGTTCCGCCTGTCACCACTGCGACTGCAGTGAGGACTCGGCTCAGCACACGCTAGTGGTCTATACCACCTGGGCGGCGCAGCGTGTGGTCCTCACTGCAGTTATTGGAGATCTCTCGCTACCGGCTGTCATACGCTCCATGGCCGGTAGCGACAGTTGTTTTACCGCGGTCACAACCTTCTGTGAAGACATAATTTTGCGGAAGGAGACAGCGGAGAAGGCCCAGGAGGACGTTATCCATCGAACCCAATTCGCCGCCGGCGAGCCGAGCGGCAGAGGCGCGCATACCAGTGCCTCATGCCGCCTTGAGTGTGACCGCGGGTGGACGGGACGGGTTTTCCCCTCCATCCGCTGCAATAGGCTAGCCGCGAGGAGGCGACGTCCAAGTGTGCCGTACGTCTCCTAAAATAGAGAGTTTACCTGTAGATGGTGCCGGTGGCAGCGGGTAGGCGCTAGGAGGGATCTGGATGTGGTATATGCATTTGAGCGGACCTACCTACGGGTACGTATTTTGGTCCGCTGAATTCGAATTCGAGATCAGTTTGACCCCTACACCCTCGAAATTTCGAGGAAACTTCGAAAAACCGTAAAAATGATGAAAATCGGCAGTTTTAATAATAAAAAAATATTTTGGAACTAAGCTAAGCGTAATTTTCCAAGAAGAACGATCTTCGATTCTTTTCCAAATTGTATACTCCACAAATGTAACAAAATGTATCAGGACTTTTATTACACAGATGAGAATTACTTCTTGTAATAGTATGCTCTCCAGTAGCCAAGTTACCCACTTTTGAAGAGCTGCAGTCGCTTGATGACGACGCCTGCGATCCTGCTTTCTCACCCTGACCTGACGCCGATTCTGGGGCTCTGACTCCCTGCATCGTAAAGTATTTATCACTTATACCTGCCATAACGGCACACACGCCGTTAAGCCAGGGACAAAACAACAATACTTCTTTCGGAATTTTGGAGGGTTCGTGTGATTTTTTTACATTTAAAACGGCTCGTGGTCTTAATAAAGTTTCGATTCATATTTAGCGGATCGAAATATATGAAAATCACGCTTAGTTTAGTTTCAAAAAATTTTTTATCATTTAAACTGCCGATTTGCATCATCTTTACGGTTTTTCGAAGTTTTCTCGATATTTCGATCGTGTAAGGGTCAAATTGACCTCGAATTCGGATTCAGCGGACCAAAATACGTAGCCGTAGGTAGGTCCGGTCAAATGCACATTCTACTTAATTTTTTTTGTGTGCCGGTGTTATTACCTAGTACCATAAATTCAAATTGAAATCAACTTAACTATTTACAATACAGTATAACAAAATAATGTTCAACATACAAACTTATTTTGTTATCATATTATATTTCTTTAAGTGTAAATTTGTTGTCATCGACCGGCGTAGCTATGATGCGTCTATGGTCCATCGACCAGTGGGCCAGCTACATCACACGAGCTGGGAGAGTGTGGGCGGTAAAGGTACTATCATAGCGTTGCGCTTTCGTGCTCGAGTCGCGCCAGCCCTATCGTATAAGGATACCTTTCCAGTCATGCTGATACCCAACTCGCCGCGCTAATTAATTGTTATGTTCTTTTGTTATTTTATGTTCAATCGTTCTCTAATTTCTATCACTCCTTCTACTCTAGTTGAAGTTTTGTAAACGTGTAATTCTGTGTAATAGGCTTCCATTCTATGTTTTGTGCACCTTGGACTTTCGTTATTTCCTACTTCATATTTACACCTACATCATAACTACACCGTCTATTGCAAGAACCCATGACATAGATAATTCCCTCCCGGATCCAGAATTTCTTTCTCCTTTTACAGATGACTCCCGTATTAGAGATAAATATTTTGCCGAAGGAGTTTTTTAAAACTCAGAATAACAATTTCTGAATAACTCACAACGCACAGTGCAGTAGAAAGCGGCGAGGTGAACGCTTAACTACTATACCAAGCTTCTGGCATGCAGACATGAAAATATCTTATCTTGCTTTCGTTAGGAACAACGATATGATCATCATAGAATCTCTGATAGTGGTTTGTTAATACTTAACAGGGTAGGCTTTGATTTACTAAATGGCGAAATGGCGATGAAAACAAGGGATCTTTGACGTCTTTGTGTTCAATATATAGAAAAGCCACTCATTTTACACTTTTCACAGATGATTTGCTAACTACCAACGCAATGTTTACGATTTTTCCAGCGGACTGAGTTCAAATCTGAACTTACTGTTGGATGTCACTGAGAGCTGGTAGCATGATTTTTTTAAACTTTGTAACTTCTGCATTGAGACGACGGCAAGTGTGGATGAACTGGTTTCTTTTTAGAGTTTGTCTCTTGTTTCTTGTTTCGAATTCTGCCACAGCCTGAATCTGTTAGTGTTAACATTAACACTCAAATATATTGCCTGTATATTAGATGTTAAAGATTCTTAAAAAGACTTAACTTAAATACTGTCACATTTGTCTTTCCCACAGTTTTTGGTAACTTGTATATTTGGAATGCTGTAGCAAAAATGTTATTTTCAGCAGCTAACAGCTACTCCGTATATGTAGTTTAACTGAAATAATTACTATAAATACTGAATAATAATGAAAAGTAGTTTTTCCTGTTTTACAGTTCTCTCTTTCAAATATTAAAAAAATTATAAGAATTATATCAATGTTAATTTTTAGAGAAATTGTTTTTGCAGTTTTACAAAAAGTACAATTTTGACTCAATGAGTTTTGAGACCTTGACTCGAATGACTCAAGAGTATACAATAAACACAACATGTGTCATTGTTAAGACTTCACGTAATATAATTTGCATAAGAAATCATTATCATATATTAATACCTTTAACAAAACTTTTAAAATTGGAGATGGTTTAATCTTATACAGAACCAAAACAACAATTTGTAAATCACTTAAAGCGTCATTCAGACACACGAAACGAGAAATTTTCACAATTATGAAGCCGCGGACAATTATTTAAAAAAACATGAAAAAAAATCACTATAGTGTAAAGATTACTTTTGCATCTGCCATTTTAGACTCAAATATAATATAATAATGATATAATATTAATATTAATAGTAGACCACGGTTATGCCGATTACCCATTGATAGATGTAATTTAGCGCTTGTTAGTGCCCTGGATTCGTTATTATCAGATTATTTTGATAATAGCGAAGATCTTAGTGATACATATTCTATTCTATACTGTGCGTCTATTGCAGTTTGTCAAATAGCTGGTGTTAAATTAATTGAACGTGTCAGTACTACTCAACCCAAAAATGTTTTAGCAGCTTAGCAGTACAGAATTGAACGTCGTATTGCTGAGACTAGGACACTCATCGGTATTATTAATTAGTTTTAAAAGTGGTAATACACAGCCCAGACTCATGCGCTTTGTAAATCAGGTATTCTTGGGGACTACAATTAGTCCTCAACAGTACATGTCCTGTGTCACAAAGCACATAGACTTTCTAAAGCAAAAAGTTTATGCATGGGCAAATAGGATAACACGTTATAGAAAACGAGTAGATCGGCATAATTAGAATCGAATGTTCTAAAAGAATGAGCAATGGGTATACCGGAAATGGGAGTAACCGTATTCATGTGTGAGTGATGGGTATTTTCCAGATGAAAATCCCACTAATTCATTTTGGCGTAAAATCTGGTCAGTGCCTGTCGCTCATACAGAGGGTGATTGGTTGGAGGATGTCAAACGCTCGTGTGAGTCTATAACAGCTATGGAACCCATTATTATTAATAAAGATGATCTAAGTTGTGCAGTCCGTTCATTACCGAATTAGAAATCACCTGGTCCAGGTGGATTGCACAACTTTTGGCTTAAGTGGTTCCGAAGCTCACATGCGTGTTTGACATCACAATTCCAAGCAACTTTAGATTCTGGTTCATTATCACAATTTTTAACCACTGCTGTAACCCATTTACTCTATAAATCTGGTAGTGCCATGGATCCCAAAAATTTTTAGAGCTATTACTTGTTTACCAACTACATATATTTTGAGACTCAAAATTACTACACACATAAATAATAATTCGGTACTTTTTTTTTTTCAAAATGGGTTAAGAAGTGGGGCCTGTGGCACTAAAGAGCTCTTTATTATAAACAGGACCATTAGCCAACAGGTACGTCGTAGTCGTAAGAGTCTGGCGACATGTTGGATAGATTATAAGAAGGCTTATGACTCAGTTCCACATACATGGATTTTGAAAGTGCTAGAGTTGTATAAAATTGATGCAACTCTGTGCACTTTCTTAAGGTCGTGTATGAGTCAATGGAGAACAACATTTTGCTATTCAGGATATCGGTGGGCTGCGATAAACGACATACTTTTAAAGATCGAGCTGGGCATATTTCAAGGTGACAGTCTGAGTCCCTTGTGGTTTTTTCTAGCTTTGAACCCTTTCAGAACTCTGTTAGATTCAAAATTAGGCTATAGGTTGCAGAATGGTGATCAAGTTATATCTCACCTTCTTTATTTGCATGATTTGAAATTACTGGCCTCCACAAAATTATAATTGACAGCGTTATTAAGGGTCACTGAAAACTTTAGTAATTCTGTCAAAATAGAATTTGGTGTAGACAAGTGTGCAGTCATGTATGTAAAGAAGGGCGTGATTGTAGAATCTGAAGGAATAGAAATTTCAGATTCAAAAAAACTCAAATCTCTTTCTGCCACCGATACTTACAAGCATCTAGGTTTTTCATAGTCCTTGGGAATACCAGAATCTGGCGTGAAACAAATATTACAGGATCGCTTCGTTGGCCGCCTAAAAAAAGTACTTAAAAGTCTTTTATCAGGGTGTAAAAAGGTGCGAGCCTATAATAGTTGAGTCATGCCGGTTCTGATATATTCCTTTCCTATACTTAGATGGACTCAGACCGAATTAGATGCCCTTGACAGGAGAGTCCGTACATTGCTGACTGCATTCCGCATGCACCACCCACGTTCATCGGTTATGAGGTTGTATATCCCGCGAAAGTTTGGAGGTTGCGGTCTGTTAAATATCAAGACTTTACACAATCGCGAGAAATAAAATCTCAGACAATATTTCCTACAGACTAATGTGGGACTGCATCGTAATATAGTTGCAGTGGATACTGGTTTTATTCTACTCGCTCTGGCTAAAGAGAATTGCCGCAAACCTGTAGTACTTAGTACTACTGATCACAAGGAAGCATAGAAAGGTAAATAACTTCATGGTCGATTTTATCGGGCCCTACACGGGTCTGATATAAACTTTAAAGCGTCGACATCTTGTCTATGGTATGGAGACCTCTCCGGAGAAACCGAAGCTTTTGTTTGTATGATTATGGACGAAGTTATCATGACGGATAGCTACTGGAAATGTATCCTTGAAGATAGTACGGTTGACATTTGTCAGGCGTACCACCGTCCTGGGGAATTTATTAGGCATATTATTATTGGTTGCTCTCGTCTGACTAACGGTTAGTTTTTGCACAGGTACAACCAAGTAGCCAGGATCGTACATCAACAACTTGCCCTTAAATATCAACTTGTCAATTTTGAAGTGCCTTGCTACAGGTATGTGCACGAACTAGTTCTCGAGGACGGTCGTGCTACGTTATATTGGGATCGATCTATTATCACAGATAGGACTATTATTGCCAATAAACCTGATATTGTGGTGATAGACTGATTAGAGCGCCGCGCAATGATTATCGATATCGCCGTTCCTCATGACGACAATCTCGTGAAAGTTGAACAAGAAAAACAATTGAAGGATTTGGATTTGTCTCACGAGATTGTCGATATGTGGAATGTGGATTCGGTGAACATTGTTCCAATAATCATATCAGTTCACGGATTGATAGCCAAGAGCCTCGACCACTACCTAAGGCGGCTCACGTTAGGCGGTTGGATCAAGGGTCTGATGCAGAAGGCAGTCTTTCTTGACACGGCCCGTATTGTGAGAAGGTTCCTGTCTTTGGAGCCCTAACCACCGGTGTCTCGGTCCGTGTACCCGATGTCGGTGGTCTACTGTTTTTATATTTTTAAATATGTATTTTTGTATTCCTTGTGTATATATTTAAAAATGTAATCAATATGTATATATAAATGAAATAAAGAGAATAATAATAATTAATTCACATAAAATAATGTTTTACAAATTATAATGAGCTCCCTGATCTCTGTGCTAGGTTTAGTGACATGTGTTATAGAGATCACTATGATCTATAAATTTACTATGTTCTTATAAACTCTCAGTTACTATTTTCGTCGAGTAGTTTTTTTTACATGTGGAAACTCCTGGGGCCGTCTTCCACCGGGGCTTACAGCGGGGTGCTACTCTGCGCCTGAGATAGAAGGAATCCGTGAACAGCTGTAATTACGACCTCCGAACCTCTCCTAGAACCTGGAACCGCTAACACCACAACTATCTTTGGCTAAAACTCTCTATTTAAATGACACGCACGTCACCTTTTCGCGGCTGGTCACTGTAGTGAATGGTGGGGAAAGCCCATGCCGTCCACCTGTGACCACGACCAAGGCGGTACAAGGCACTGGTAAGCGCGCCTCCACTACCCAGTTTTGCGGTAATGAATTGGGTCCGATTGGAGATCGTCTTTCCTGACCTTCTGCTTCACCTCCTACGAAACTACGTCTTTAGAAAAGCTTTCAATCAAGGTAAAACCACTTTCACTACCAGCGATGGAGCATACGGTGACCGGTAGCGTGAAATCTCCTCCGATGACTGCAATGAGGGGTCCACGCTGCGCCGCCTAGGTGGAACAAATCACCAGCGGGCGCTGAGTCGAGTCCTCACTGCAGTCGCAATGATGGCAGGTGGGACTCAAATCCCTTCTGGCGACCGAATGCAGATACTTACCAAAGCAACCATGTCCGAAAAGGATCGGACAACGTCCGTGTATAGTCGTCTCGTCAGAACGCTGACTCAACCCGAACTGAGCAAAAGTTGCCCAAGGGCAGAAGCAGCACCGAAAAGCTTTGGAGCCAGTTATTGGAAGTGCTCGTCAAAGAACCATCTGCCGTCAAAGATTAGACATAGATACTTTATCTGGGCCTGAATTGGTGCGAGGACCAAATTGACTACTATGAAAGCTCTTGCCTTCTTGCCGGACGGACAACGTCGGGACCCATGGCACACATGTTCTCCATCCTAAACATGGCCACTCGTAAATTTAGTGCCTCAATGGACCCGACCACCCGAGAGACTCCCTAGTGGCCAGGCGTTAATTCTTGGAAGTTCACCCACCGGGCTGTTATCAATGTGTCATCAGCGTAATAAACTACGCCCAGCCCGGAGGGAAGATGACCTCGAAGGGCCCAGTAATATCCCATTTTCCACAGGAGTGGTCCGAGGACAGACCCTTGCGGAATATCACACGACATGAACCGCCGCCTCAGGACACCATCCCAGTCCCCGTTCATAAAGGTACACTCCTCGTAGTAGTCTGCCACAAGCCAGCTCAGGTAGCCTGACACCACGTGGTAGTAGAGTGCTTCCCTGATGTAGCTAAATGGCAGACTATTGAAAACGTTGATGATGTACGATAACGACACCGCCTTCGTCGAGTAGTTCCTTCACATTGTCGCATGGCTGTGTCAGTTTTGATTCTGAATTTACTTGGTGGAATGGGGCTACCAGTATCTTAACGGTTGGTAATGGCCGGCACACCAATCTGCAAAATAAATGTATCCGTAGGACACCGTCATTTTTAACAGAAATTCTATTTAAGAGTATTTTTAATTTGTATGAAACTTTAAAAATTATTTAAAATTGACGGTGAACCATTGGTACTGTATTATCAATTATTGCCACTATAATGCATTCTACCTCAACAGGTCTACGTCTAGATTTTTCATTCCAACTTCAGTTCATCTATTTGTTTTGATGTAAAAAGAAACTTGAAGATATCACGACCAAAGTGAACAAAACTTTTGTTTTTTGTCTGTCAGGGATTGTAAGCTCAATATATTCACAGTAATCCATTATTTCCAAAGTTTATTTACCTAGACCCACCAAAACATAGATACAACAATGTAAATTTTGATATTTAAAGTAACATTGGAATATTAATTGTTGAACTGACATAAATTTGAACATTGCAAGAATCCGTTTTAACCATTATTCTTATTTTGTATAACTTTAAAATAAATAATTACAAAGTAAAGATAATTGATTATCCTAAGCTGAGTGTGTTGTGAGGCAAAGGTAGCTTAAAATTGCTGATTATTTCCTGAATTATGATATTATCATCGTACAAATAAAAGATAAAAACAAGGAAAAAAAATTTGACAAAGAGAAAAAAAAGACTAGAAAACGAAAATAAACAGGTTTTGGCATATCTTTTTATTCATATTTATATAAAAATGTGGAGGAATACTTCTGTAAAACTATAGATCCATCTCTCTTCTGAGCCATGTCTATAAATTATTCTCAAAAGTCATCAAGAACCGTCTAGCAGGCAAATTTGAGGACTTCCAGCCTCCCGAACAAGCCGGATTCCGAAAAGATTAGTACCATAAACCACATTCATACGCTGCGGCAGGTTATACAGAAGTCCGAAGGGTATAATTTTTCATTATGCTTGGCGTTTGTGGACTATGAGAAAGCTTTTGGCTCGATCGTAACTTGGGCTGTGCTACGGTCTCTCCATCGGTGCCAAATTGACTATCGTTACATCGAAATATTAAAGTGTTTATATGAAAACACCAGTGCGTCAGTCCGTTTACAAAATCAGAGCTCGAAACCTATCAAATTACAGCCAAGCGTAAGACAAGGGGATGTGATATCTCCGAAACTATTCACCGTAGCACTAGAAGACGTCTTCAAGCTTCTAGACTGGACTTGGCATTAACATCAATTTCGAGTTTTGATTTACTGATGAAATAGTTGTCATGATTGAAACCGTTTCAGATCTTGGCACAATGCTCGATGACCTCAGTAGAGTCTCTAAGCAAGTGGGCTTAAGAATGAATATAAATAAGACAAAAATTATGTTGAATGCCCATGTCATATCCATTTCAGTGACAATTGGAGAACCTACACTCGAAGCGGTGGACAAACTATCCAGTTAAGTAGGTCCAACTTTGAAAAAGAGGTCAATTGTTGAATCCAACTAGGTTGTACAGCGTTCGGGAAACTACGTAATGTTTTCTCGTCACAAATACCGCAGTCTCTCAAGACAAAATTCTTTGACCAGTGTGTGTTGTCAATGACGACTTACGGCACAGAGACGCGATCGCTCACTATAATGATAAGATATATTGATAAGAAGGTTCAAAGTCACCCAAAGGGGAATGATCGGAGTTTCTTTGCGTAATCACATAAGGAATAAGGAGATCCGCAGACGAACCAAGGTCACCGATATTGCCAGCAAAATTGCTAAACTTAAGTGGCAGTGAACGGGGCACATTACACGCAGTAACGGTTACCGATGGGGCTATAAGGTTCTGAAGTGGCGACCGCTCACACATAGCCCCCCCCAAGATGGTCCAACGACCTGCTGAAGGTCCAACGATTGGATGCGGGCGGTACGGGACTGGCTATTGTGGAGAATCTTGAGGGAGGCCTATGTCCAGCAAAGGATTTCTTTTGGCTGAGATGATGATGATGATGATGATGTGGACGAACAAGTGATATATCCTTTGAACACGAAGGGAGTATCCTCCGACCAAGCTAGGTGATAATGCGTGGCGGTGTGCGACCTAACGGTTGATGTTGAAATGTTACTAGCAAATAAAGAACCGATATTGTATAGTACGGGAACTTTAACCATAACTCCACAATGATGGGAATCCCTTTCGAGCCTTTTTCCCAAACTAGGTTGGAGTTGGTTTGAAGTATATAATGACAGGATTAAATTTTGATATTTTTTTAAGCAATATCGAAATTTTACCTACTGAAACTAGTAAATGAAGTAATACACACAAATGTTTTAAATATAAAAATTTAATATACTTACTCACTAATTTATTTGGTAGACAATTGTTAATAAAAAATGTAAATCTAATATTATAGTGGACGACGATATATAA
This sequence comes from Hypercompe scribonia, assembly GCA_949316085.1. Lineage (NCBI taxonomy): Eukaryota > Metazoa > Arthropoda > Insecta > Lepidoptera > Erebidae > Hypercompe > Hypercompe scribonia. Next base: position 3,248,710 of record OX438981.1, read on the forward strand.
AAGGCATTGTACAATAAAATTACAGGTGTAATTGCGATACACATTTCAATTCAAACGCACGTTATTAACATATTGTTTCAAAAGAGGTACGTACTTTTATTTTTCTTTTAATTTAGGAACAAAAAATCCAAACAGATGTGTTTAAAAGTAGTTTAAAAAAATGGTTTAATTGATTTTTGACTTAATTTAAATTACAATGTACACTTTTAATATAATAGCTGTACCCTGTCAGACTTTGCAATGGCACATTATTATTGTGTTGATAAGGAAAGTAATAAAGCTATCACGAAAAATAAATCACTAAGAGCTTTGATGCTGTTTTATGTGTTGAGTTGAAATTGATCTCAATCGTTTCAGAAATTTTGTCGTTTTGTAGCATAAACAAACTTAAACTTTTTGGTTAGATGTATATCTAAATATAAAAAAGATAAGTTTTTCTTAAAATACTATTTTAACAGTTAATCCAAGAGTTATAAATCTATCGAATTTTGGGCGCATTATCATCACTGATGCGTATTGTTTGATTTGTTGCACATAATTGTCTATTATTGTCGATGAGTTAAAATCTTACATATTTATATACTATATCAGAGTTCAATTCTGTGTATTAAATAATTTTCAAAATAGTAGTAACACAAACCAAAAAAATAATTTTGAAATTTTTCTCTGTTTGTCTCTTGTCGTGTTTTCTCACCAAAACTACTAGACAGGTGCAATTGTGCTATTTATCAATGTCTTCTTGCCATAGAATAAACTAAATGTTGGGCATAAAGTTTAAAGCCAGTGCTATTTACGCACTACTTGTTAAGGTATAATATAACATATCTATAAAACATTCGAGAATGTATAACGGTAAGTATAGCTTCAAAAATATAAAGAAAATTTATATTAAAATTTCAAAATATGAAATAAAAATTGCAAAGTTTTTTATAATTGTATTGCTTTATTGTTATAAGATAAATTTATTCTAATTTCAAATAATTTAATCATTTATTTTTCTGCTTCTACTTTAATATACAATAATTCATTTTATATCCCATCTCCATTATTAAGTAGTCATCGGAAACAAACAATAAATATGATATCAAAAGAGAAAACAAAACAAAAGAGACATATCAGAACTATACTAACAGTACAGTACTAACAGTAAGTTATCTTTTAAAATCGAGAAAAATCAGAAAAAAAGCAACATAGCAACACCCAGACTTGGAACAAGAGTTTTTGAATCACACACAGTATTGTTCCATTTGGATCTAACCCACAACACTCAGTGCAGCCGGAGATGTCGAAGTGACTGCTTATATTAGAACATACATGCAGTCCTATAAAGAATAAAAAATAAATGTTGTACATAAAATAAATAGATATTCTTATTTTATTCTTCTTACTTTGTGAATTAGTAAAAGAAAACATTTGTTACTATGCAGTAAAAGCAGCAAAATATATCATTCAACCGAGAGATGCCGTCAGAAACATCAATTGCATCAGGTGAAGAGGTGGTTATTAGTGGCATAGCGGGCATATTCCCGAAGTCAAATACGATTTTAGAACTGAAGGCTAATCTGTTTAATCAGGTAACTTATAAATTTATATTAAGAATATGTACCTGAGATTGTAGCGTATTTTAATAAGTAGAATATTTAGCACGTATAAATCATTTAGCAACACTACCGATAGCTTCTTTTTTGTGTCATGCAGTTAATTAATTAATAATTAATCATGAAGTTTTTTTTTTACTTTGAGACCTAATGTACTCAAAATCAACTTTTAAAGGGAATTCAAAATTATCTGGAATATTTATTTTTTGTATCACTCACGATAATTTCAGTTTTGTATCATGCAGTAAAATATTTAATATATAATCGTACATGACTATTTTTGCTTTGTGAGCTAAAGTACCCATAACCAAGTTTTCAACAATTTTTTGTTCTTTTTTATCCATATATTGGCATATCCCTCTAAGGTACTCAACCTGATAAATCAAAACACATTTTTAATCAAATGAGTGATAGTTAGTCTGTTTAAAAGGTATTTTAAGTGAATGTAATTTACAGATTGATATGGTGGAAGAAATAAACTACGGTACCATAAAACACCCTGATTTACCAAAATATATGGGGAAAATAAATAACTTGCATAAATTTGATGCCCAATTCTTCAGGGTAACTCATTGGCAGGCTGACTCATTAGATCCTTTATGCAGAAAAATAATGGAATGCGCTTTTAGTGCGATCTACGACTCTGGTAACTTTGATATATACTTAGCTTATAATTTAATTTTAGCGGTAATATTTAAAGATCTCTTTTTTATAGGTACTAATCCTCTTTCATTGAGTGGCACCAAGTTAGGTGTATTCGTTGGTTCATCTTATTCTGATGCGTGGCAATTTAATGTGTACGACACATTTAAAAAGAACAACTTTGTCATCAGTGGGTAAGTTTCGATTTACCATTATTTTTAATCAACAGAAAGAACATGAAAGAAATTTTCAGTTTCTCCGTAAATTTTGATTTGGTATTCTAAATTATATTCCCAATTAAAAGTGTATGTTTTCGAGGTGACAATTTATTATCACCAAATAAGGATCTTATGATGGATTTTAATGATATTAAGGCAAACCTTTAAACTTGATAGTAGGCCAAAACATTCTTGGAGAGGTCTATGTTCAACAGTGGACTGGACTGTAACAGGCTGTTGATGTTGATATTTAAACTTGATAGTACACTGAAGTGGGTGAAATTTTTTGAAAGTTAAACTTTGTTATTAGGTAGCTAAATATTAAATTTCCATATATTATTATCAAAAAACGTTAAAATTTTTGAACACTTTGAAACATCTCGAAAGTTTAATTGATGGTGATAATTTAATTTTTTCATTTCATTATGCTGCAGGCACTCCAAAGCAATGCTTGCTAATAGGATTTCGTATTGGATAAACAGTAAAGGTCCATCGGTTACTATTGACCAAGGGTGTGCTAGTTCAATGGTTTGTTTAGAACTAGCATATAACAGCATAAAACGTGGTGAGTGTGAAGCTGCCCTAGTAGGAGGATGCAACGCTTGTGTTTATCCAATTTTATCATTAAATTTAAAAAGGCAAGTTTTTTCAAAATTTCAATTAAAACAAATTATGTGGCACTTATTTGAAAGGTGTTTTAATTGAAACTTTAAATAAAGACATGACTAATTCAGTTTCAAGCTCTTCTTACAGCGCTGGACATCTATGTTTAGATGGTAAAACAAAATGTTTTGATAAAAAAGGCGACGGATATGTAAGGTCTGAGGCTATAAGTTTATTATTTCTACAGAAAGCCAAAGATGCTAAAAGGTATGTGTTATATTATACTGTAAGACTATACATTAAACTTTAAGCATTCTATTTCTAATTATGTTTTCAGATAGTTTATTAATAGAATTTTAATGTTCTGTGTTATGTTGTATGTTATAACTAACTTTAATTATTTAAATTTCCAAATTAAAATTTTATTGAATTTAAATCTCTAAGTATTTTAAAGTAATTTCTCTCTTACTTTCCAGAATTTATACAGAAATTTATCACATAAAAGGAAAGTATTTTACTGAATCTGATGATTTATTAAATATTCGTAAATCTAAAAATATTGAGCAATTCCTGCAAGAATTTTATTCTGAAGTAAATGTACCTCCATCGGAAGTCGAATATGTGGAAGCTTACGGTCTAGGTGTTTATTATACATAAAATAAAATTTATTGATTTTAATTCTATATTATTTCAAAATGTTTGAATTACTTTGAATATTTCTATTATCAGGTATTGCTGAAGCCGATAGAAATGAACTGGATGCTATTGGTAGACATTTTGCAAAATCAAATTCTGTAAAAGTGGGTTGTATTAAATCAAACATGGGGCACACTGAAGGTGCTAGCGGCATTTGTGCTGTAACTAAGGTATATAATGAAGTAGTTTCAATAATAAATATGTTTTAATGGTGTTTATTTTTAAATTGGATGATTTATGATGGTCATAAGATCCAGTGGAACTCAATACAGGCTATAATTATTGATTGCTCCAAATTTTCAAGGTTTCGTTGAAGAGATAACTGATTAGATAGCAATTCATATTATGCTGAGAGCAAGACTGCATTACTCTTTATTCTTGAACATTCTAGTAATCATGAGATATTCTTTATTTTAAGTTAAAATATGTACTACCAAGACAGAACATTCATTAATCTCTTCCAATGGCAGTTATCTACTAACACATCCTAAAATTTTATCATTTTTCCTACTTCCTAAAGATATTTATTAATTTCAATTTTATTTTAGTTATGCCTGGCTTACCGTGAAGGCAAGTTGCCAGGAAATTTACATTACAATGATCCTTTGGAAAACATACCTTCTGTTCGTGATGGAAGACTCCAAGTAGTTACAAGTACCACTTCATTCAACAGAGGATACACTGCACTTAATTGCTTTTCCTATACTGGTGCTAATTACCATTGTCTATTCAAAGGACATTTTATACCACATAAGGTAAAAACAGATTGCAGTTGGTATAAATATATTTTTCTAATCTGACAGTTCATACGTTATTTTTAAAGGGTTATTAATCAAAAGGAATAATAATAACATTATTTCAGGCAATAAGAAACTATGACTCCAAGATTCCACGTCTAATTTTACTATCGGGCAGAGAAGAAAATGGTTTGAACAAAGTAATGGACAGTTTAATCAATCAACCAATTAATCCTGAACAAATTTCGTTACTCCACAATATCTACAAAACTAACATCTCTTCACATACGGGGCGTAGTTATCTTCTACTTGGTAAATTTTATCTATAACATTTAAAACAATTCATATGACACTTATCATTAGTCATATATTTTAACAGGTATATATTATTTAAAAGTAGTGCTGTTAAATTTAATTACCATTATCATATGATTTCATGAGTCATGTTAAGTCAATTTAAGATGGTTAATTGGTATGTCAATGTTTTTTATTATACAGATACTAACGAAAAAGGGCAAACTAAACGCTTGGCACGAAATTTTCAAGTATATTCTGGCACAAAACCACCAGTATGGTTCCTATATAGTGGTATGGGGTCTCAGTGGTGTGGTATGGGTACAGAGTTAATGAAAATATCCGTTTTTGCTGCGGCTGTTGAGAGGTAAGGGTCCAGTAGGCAATGGTCATTGCCTTCGAATTTATTGATTAAATTATATATATCTTCTTCTGAACTTTTATTTTAGGTGTCGAGTGACGTTAGAACCATTGGGAGTCGATATCGTAAAAATTATTACGGGATTAGATAAATCTATGTTTGATAATATAACGAACTCTATGCTTGCTATCACTACCATGCAAATTGGTCTTACTGATGTACTCAGAGCTATTGGAATTGTTGCTGATAACTATATAGGTACATATTTAAATCAAATGGTAAAAAGAGAGAAATATTTGTTTATTTCAGTTATTTTAACATTAAGTATTATTGTAGGTCATAGTTTCGGAGAAACGGGTTGTGCTTACGCTGATGGTTGTTTAACAGCTGAAGAAGCAGTTTTATTATCCTATTATAGAGGAATAGTTTCAGACAATATGCCACTTATTCATGGCTCAATGGCTGCTATTGGTCTGGGATATAAACAAGTGAGAATTACCAAACATTTTATGTTCTTAGTAAATATTTCTTTGCTTTCTAAATAATCATTTTCAGGTACTTCCTCTGTGTCCGCCAGAAATTGATGTAGCTTGTCATAATAGTGCGAGTTCTTCAACAATAGCTGGACCTACTGATGAGATGTGTAAATTTGTCTCTGACCTAGTCAGTCAAGGAATTTTTGCTAAACAAGTACCATGTTCAAATATAGCTTATCATTCTAGATATGTACACATTCTTGGTTAGTATTTCGAAATATATTTATGCTGTCTTTAGATTCATTAATATAGAAATTATGTTATGAATTATGTTTTTGAATTTTAGCTCCAAAGCTGCTTACAAATCTCAAGAAGTTGCTTCGTAATCCAAAGTTACGTAGTCAGAAGTGGATAACAACATTATTTTTGAAGGAAGATTGGGAAAAAGATATTGCTAAATATGCATCTGCCGAATATTTTACGAGTGCTTTACTGGTATGTTTCGTTAAGATATTAGACATAACATGAATATAAAAATTAGATTCAATTTATCATAATTTAAAATAATTAATGCTAAACAAAATATTGGAAACCTTTCTTTATAATTAGCTAAAAGCTATCAAGACGTAACGTTATTATAAACATATTTTAATAAAGTAGTTGTTAGCTACGAGCATGTCCACAATTCTTACCAACCGGTTATATATTTTTAGAATCCCGTGGTTTTTGAAGAGAATGCAGCAGAAATACCAGATAATGCAATAGTAATAGAAATAGCTCCACATGGTCTATTACAATCAGTCGTTAGAAGATCTCATAGCAAATGTACTCACATTTCTTTGACGAAGCGTGGTTGTTCAAGCCCTGTTAATTTCTTACTTGAAGCTATTGGAAAGTAATTATTCTTTATTTGTGCCTACTGTTGATTTTGGTCTTTTATCACTATATAATATGATATTGCCTCTGGTATGACTTTGGTCAGTTTTTTCTTGATTATTCCAAATATAAATGAATTTTAGCTGTGGCAACGAAGAGCCCAGCACATACAGATGATTAATATGTAAGTCTTGCCGCTTGTAACTGATGATAAAAATTTCAGATTGCATCAAGAAGGATTAAATCCCCAAATTGAAGTTCTATATCCAAAAGTGGAATTTCCTGTTTCGGCATGTACACCGCTACTGTCACACTTAGTGGAATGGGAACATAGCACTAATTGGTAATGTTGTATCCATTTCGACTTAATTTTTGGATCATGATAATAATTGAACAGAAGTATAGGTACCTATCGAAAATAGATATGTTCTAGCGGATCTATTGTTGGAATTTGAGCAAGTACTAAAATTTAGTTACTAAAACACTATTTAAGTATTTAATCAGATTATATCTATTTTTGTCAGTTGATGTGGATTATTAAAAGGCTTGCCTATGCATGAATCATTACTCCTAAATTGAAAAATGGACGTACTTAGTAACTTTTGTATTTGTAGCATGTACGTGTGTTTATGTGGTGTATGTCCGTGTTAGTAACCTATATTTATAGTTTTTTAATTTACATATTTTTCGCCAGGCCAATAGTCACATGTGAAAAAAAAACAATGAAATTAGCTTGTGCTACTGAAGTAGTTATATCTCTTCACGATGAAGACTACAGATTTATAAAAGGATACGCAAGAAATGGTAAGTATATCGTTTCGATATTGATGTTTCATGACAACCTCGAGGACAATAATTGTACACAAGAGCAATGCAGAAGTTTACTTGAATTTACCACACCATCTATTTGTTTGAAGATATAAATATACTTTATGACACTTATTCTTGACTCCAATTTCAATGACTATTGACTAGAGATTTGTACAGTTAAAAATTGTAACTACTTTTTTTTATTTTCATTTCAATTGTTACTAACTATTTATTTGATGAGTTTGTTATTGTGATTTAATTCCACATTTTTAATGTATCAACACCTGGATGTCACTACACAGATTTTATTTAGATTGTTTCAATTTCTTCAAAATGTTGAAAACGGCTCTAGAGTACTAATACGAATCTAAATTTTAACAAAATTTAGTTATAACTTATTTGATTAGCTTAATTATATTATTAGTACTTAGTTACCATTGTATATACACATATTTTATATATACTATATTTATATATATATAATATAGTGGTAAATATTACCATAGCCTCTTTCAATATTAAAGTAATCTGTCAACTATCTATCGACTGCAGCACAGCATGGTCAAAGACAAAACACTCTATCATAATAACTTATTAGTATACGAGTACATTTAAGCATTTATAATTATGAATTCCAAATACTAACTTGTAATCGTCTTTTAAAAAAATGCCTTCGTTTCAAATTAAATTCAACATTATAATTGATAACAGTAGAAACAAATAAAATCGAGATTGCGTATTTATTTCCTTGTATTTTCTCACTAGCTCTTACGCATTTGTAAAAGCAATGTATACAATACATTACATTTCGTTGTTTATGTGTTGTTACTTAGGTCAGCATTTTCTATTCTATTTAAGACATTTACAGCGACCGTATTTTATTATTTCATTTTAGGTATTTCTGAATTCCCCGAGAGTGCGCTTTTAGTTTTAGTATGGAAGACTTTTGGAATGCGCAGGGGAAAACTGTACACACAAATGTCAGTATCGTTGGATGATATCATATTCCATAATCGGTTAGAAATAGGACTTGAAGATGTTATTAGACTCAGAATTACCATAGAAAATGCAACAAACCGGTTTGAAGTAAGTCTAAAATTAAATTAAAAAAATATGTCCGAGTTTAAATTTATTGATTAATATTTCATATTTAAGGTAATCAATAGAGAGCGTCTTATTGTTTCGGGAATCGTCGGACCTGTAAAAAACGTTCATAACTATAAAGAAAAAGATGTTGAAACTATCTCAGATAATATAACTATTAAAGGCGATGTGCTGTATGAAATTTTGAACATGAAAGGTTATAACTATAGGTAGGCATTTAATAATATTATATTGCATGTTATTCAATTACTACGATTACCTTTAATCACAAAAAGCTCTTGAAATGAATGAATAATTTTAAATGTCAATGTATTTTAGTAACACTAATTTGTTTACAAGTTTATACATGACACCAAAATATATTTCGGAATGTTACCCTTGCAAATACTTTCCGGTAATTTAACCTTTTGATTATTCAATTATTTTGTTATCATGAAAACCATCAGCATTTAGTGTTCGATTTATTTCAGTGACGAATTTCAATGCATCCATTCTATCAATACTCAAACAAATTCAGCTTACATCAAATGGAGTGGTGAGTGGACAACGTTCCTTGACTCGTTGTTGCAAGTGTGTTTGTTTTCAAGAAACCACGATGGAATCTCCACGCCTAAATTAATAAACAATTTAACTATTCAAGTAGATGAACATAAAAAAGCTTTTACTACAGTGTTAGATAAAATAGCTTGCTATAAATCAAAAATGCAGTTGACAAATAGCATTCGGTAACTATTTTTTCAATATTGGACGATTCATAACCATTGAATTTTAAACAACAGTACGGTTTGTTATTGCTTATAATTTTCAGATGTGGTGGGATTCAAATTAATGGAGTTATTTTTAATGACAATATGCAAGTAAAGCCAATTCCTGATGTAATTCTTTCAAAGAAATTTGTACCAAACACTTTTGAAGGAAATATTGACGTGAGCTAAGAGTGAACTGAAACTGATTTATTTAATGTTCTGGAGATCAAATATGATAATTAAAGTTTTTACGATGTTTTTTCAGATAAATACAGCGATTTGTTTAACTATGCAATTGGTTGGCGATAATGTAAATGACAATATAACGACAATTATAGAAATGTTAACTTCTAAGTCTGAGAGTATAAAAAATATCCTTAAACTGGCTGCAGAAAAAAATCCTTTCAATAATTACGACATTAAGAGTTTAAATATTGATAAACATATTATTTTAGATGAAATTGAAATATCTACAACCAACTTGTTTATTGCTTACAATATAAACATTCAAACCGGGGTAAGGCTACAAAAATTCTGCTTAGTCTGACTTCTCGAAAAAAATTTCTTTAGTCCAATTCAATATTATAATAAATTAATGTACAAAATGTCAAAATTTTGCAGGTATTAGGCATTTTGATCGACATAATAAAGAAAGGCGCATTTGTACTCACATTAGAGGAAAACTTAGAATACATAGGCAAAGATGTAAACTACAATATTATAACACGAATACCGATTGATACAAATGAAGTTTTGGTATTGCTGAAGAAAAGAAACATTTGGAATGATCAGAATATTGTTTATATTGCTACTGACCATGATGTTAAATTTACTTGGCTGAAACAAATATTAGATGAGTTACAAAAGAGGCAACGTATGGTATTAGTTTCTGAAAAGCAACCTGCTTGTGGACTATTAGGTAAAGAACATTATTGCTTTTATAAAAACGTGTTCTTATTTCAGTTTTTTAAATTTATATTTATATTTCTAGGACTTTTTAAATACTTAAGGCAGGATAAACAAAACCAGATTCAGTTAGTGATAGTAGAAGATTATAATATGCCTTCATTCAATCCTGATAATGCTTTCTACAAACAACAGTTAGAAAAGAATTTAGTAGTTAATGTATATAAAAAGGTTTGTAGAGTTGATTTAAAGTTGCAATCTTCATATAATTTTATTTTTAATGTAACAAATATTTCAGGGACAATGGGGAAACTATTACTATGTACCCGAAGATAAAATGAAGTTGTCCACATCAATGAACGTATGCTTAACCAGTGCTAGATTTGATAACTTTAATAGTTTAATTTGGATAGAAAGACCGAAATCTACTGAAGCTATTGTCAAGGTAAAATTTAGTTATGTGAAATTGATTGAGCATATACTGATGGAAGAATGTGACACCTTTTACACTCTTAATGATATGACAGTTTTTACTGTTATTTACTGTAATAATAATATGAGTTTGTATAACGTAGTACTAATATTCACAAAATTCAATATCTGCACACAGGTTCACTATGCAGGACCGTCGTCAAAGGACTGCTTAAAGGCAATTGGAAAAGTAACGGATAAAAATTCGTTGTTTGGTATGGACTTTAGTGGTACTAATTGCTGGTAAGTGGGTTAAATTATTAAGAAATTGAAAGTCTTTCATATTTTAAAATTAAATTTCAAGATATTATAATAATAATTTTAAAAAGTTTATGAGTTTTCGATGCAGTTGAAACTTAAAAATAATGTTACAACGGGAGATTGTATCCAGTTATCTAATATAATAAAATTTAAATAAACAGTGGTGATAGAGTAATGGGTTTGGTGCCTGATGGGGCCATCAGCACTACAATAAAGTCAGATCAAGCTATAGTCTGGCCTGTTCCGAGCCACTGGAGTTTGGAAGAAGCTGCTACCGTGCCACTTCCCTACATCTACGCCTATTATTGTTTGGTACAAATGTTATGATAAAATTATTTATTACATTACACTTATTTCCATAGTAGATAGGGATTTCAAACCTTCTACCACTCCTCTAATTCTGAAGGGACTGAAAACAAAGTGTAGTAAAGAGCTGGTGACTTTCAAATTGCAAATATAAATGAGCAGTAATAGTGACTTATCATCAGGTGACACGAAAAAGTGTGTATGAGGTTGTTGTATGTCGGTTTAAGCTTGAACTAAGCTAAGCTAAATTATTATCCTGAAGTTCTCGTTCTTTTTACGCACCTTTCTTTTTAATTATTGTAAAGATGGAATGGTGAGGCATGTTATTTGCTCATCTTTATTTTTCTAAAAGTCTTTGACTTATGATAATAGACTTACTTCTTATTAAATTGGGTATTTTAATAGTTCATGTTACCATTTAATTGTCAGAATGTGAGTGTATTGTAAATCTATTTCTACTTAACTAAAGATAGAGACCAAGCTGTTTTAACATGGAATGAAATAGGGTTTGTTTAGTTGAAATTTCTGTAACATCCGGCTAAAATAATCAGTTGTATGTTTTCTACTTTAAATTTCAGGTTGTAAAAGCAAAAATCAAAAAGAATCAGACAGTGTTTGTGACAAGTGGCGCTGAAGCTTTAGGTCAAGCTGTCATTTCAATTTGTCTTTCTTCAGGTATTAATGTATTTACGTCAATTCGTGACCGAAGAGAGTACATGTTTTTACTGATGCTCTTTCCAGCTTTAAAAGGTATGTTTTATGTGGTTAAATATGTTTCACAAAATTTTAAGATGGTTTCTTATAGTATCTTCTTTTTACTAATAACAATATACTTTATGGAAACTTTGTTTGTTTAGGTAGAAATTTATGCAAATTAAAATATTAATACACTTTTTACAGTATATCAATAAACACAGGTGATATTTTAAAAAATTATAATGTCAAGGAATATTTTCAGCAGATTTTCTAACATAATCAATATTTTTTTATAAACATAACTTCAGTACATACTTAAATATTAATAGCGCATAACTCGATACATACATATGTTACTGCCGGGCGGACGTGTGTGGTCGTTAAATGTATTAGAAATTAATTAATCGTATCTTATAATTGTTTTCGATTAGTTTATTAAGTATAGGTTAGTCTATAATTCTTAAGAACAAAACAATTTCTCAGTCACAGGTCATGCGCACAGGTTTATGTAGCTCTATTTTCTGTAACTCACTTAAGTAATTGTCCTTTGTGAACAGCATGCACAATAACCGTTAGAGTGACATTTAGAAATTGCCATTCATGCAATTCATTCATTGTTCAGTATTATCAATTCATGTTACTTTTCTTTTTAGGTGAAAATATTATTTGCTCTGGACACGAATCATTGGTTGATAAAGTAAAGGAAAAGACTAATAATGTAGGGTACAACCTTGTAATCAATTCATGCTCTGGTTATTTTCGTGAGGTAAGATGTTCTTCGTGTGGTGATGGATTAAAACAAAGTATAGAGAGGAATACAGAGTATTATCACTCCTATTCTTGCCATGGGTTTTCCAGTTATTCGTAAGAGACGATTGAGGGAATAAAATATGTAACACATCATCACTGTAAAGATACGGAAAACTTAAAAAAACCCCAAACCAACCGGTCTGTCCAGCGTGGTATATTAGGCCAAACCCTCCATGCTAATAACAGGTATATGTCCAATAATGGACTATTGAAATCTGTTGAAGATGATACTGGAGATATCTATCCGTGTGGTGGTTATGGATCAAATAAATCAAAATTAACAATTTTTTGTATAAGTTTTATTAATCCCGTGGGCGTCGAACTGACTAACGGACTAGCTGTAAAAAATAACATCACTGTAAAGAGATGAGAAACTTCAAAGAAACTTTATATCAATCTGTCTGGTCTGCGTGGTATAGAAAGCCTCGTTTGTAAAGAGAGGCTGATTTCCAGCCAATAGGCTACAAAAGGCTGTTAATGATGATGATAGTGAAGATGTTTAAGTGTTGATATTTATGTGTTTTATAATAAAACAAACTGTTCAGAACACGGATAAAGGAAAATTATATTTCGTGTATAAAGTATTTTACAGAGATCAGAAAGGTTTTATAACTGTCAAAAAGCAGCCAATATAACAAAATACAAACTATACAGTAATACCAACTTATAACAGATAAGGTTGCGTTCCTAATTACCAACACTAAATAATAATACTGCTTCATCAATTCAAATTGTTAACTATAAAAGGGTATGAATGATGCCTTGATGATGATGATATTGATGTGATAGACTACAGTGATGTTTGAATCTTATTTCTCTTGAAAAGGTTTTTTCAAGTTCAAGTATTTTTAAGTTATTTTTATACGTTACAGGCGGCTATGGAATGTGTAGCTTTCATTGGCCATTTTCTAGATGTGACCGAAACAGACATGCTTGAAAATATGAACTTGGGCATGTCTTATTTTGACAAAGACAGGACCTACAGAGCTGTGAATATTTCTGCAATATTTCATTCTAATAATGATAATGAAAGACAGGTATCTTGTCATCTCAAAAATATTTTATTTTACGAGCTTCATTATTAGTCTATCACTATCTACTGTTGGACATGGGCTTCACTCATTGCATGTTACTCTAATTAATTTCGGGCTTCTCCCATTCAGATTTCAGTATCCTAATCTGTTGGCGTCCTACTGTTCTCGAAACACGGTGTCTATTCTACTACTCATTTTTTCATCTCCGTGGTTATCAGTTCTGCAGCTTAATAGCTGCAGAACTGATAACAACTAAACTAAAGTAGTAGTAACTAAAGTAGTAATGAGCTGGGCATAATTGCCCAGCTCATTACTACTTTAGTTGGCTAAGCTGGTGGGTTAATAACCCTATTCGGGTTATTAATTTCATCACTTAACCAGTCATACGTGTTTTTGTATCAGACAATATTTACAATTTTGAATTATAAATAATTTGTAACAATTGTTCAGTAGCGTAAGTAATTTTCACTAAATGTGTCACGAGCTAGAATCGTTCATGATTACTATTTCTATTTGCTATTTGCTGTATATTTAACATGAGCTAAAAGACTTTTAAACAGTATTTTTGTACTAATACAATGTCTAACGCAGTATCAAGTCCGGATTAATACAGAGTAATCCTTCAGTAACACCAACACCTTAATCTTCACAAATTGTTGAAAAACCACCCTTTCTCATCAAAATAATTCACCTAGAGAGATCATATATTTTTATTTATTTATTTCGAACCTCCGAAGGTCCAGAAATGGATTTCAAACATTGACGTCCCGTTAGGTGAGGTCTGCTCTATAGGACAGACCTATGATAATATACGACAAAATGAACATATTTAGTTCAGACGATACTTGCCAGTTTGTGTGTGTTTGTGTGTTTGTAATGTTTAAGTAAGTGGACAAGTGATCACCAAACTCGCAATTAAAATTGCCCAGTTGCAAGGCCACACTAAAGCCTAGATGAAAACAAATGCTGCAATAAATAGTGTTTGTTTTGACTCCATTTACAACGCAGATGAAGCAAGTGTTGCCTTGGACTATTTTATTAATTCATTGTTAAGTGCAATATTAAAATATATCCACAATAAAACTATCTAGAAATCATATAAATATAAACCATGGAACCGACACCGAGATAAACTTCATACAAATTGTAAATTAGAGGCTGATAATATCGTTCTATCGGTATCTTATAAGAGAAGCAGGATACAAAATTTGAAGAAATTTAAAATGTAACACGTAAAAAATAATTACAAAAGGCTGGTAAACGGACGGACGGATTAAGACTACATAGTGTCACCACGCCTATTCATCTCGTGGGTATCATAAGAGGTGACTAAGGAAAGAAACTATTCAGGAAAATATCATTACAAAGAGAAGGAAAATTTGAAACAAATCCTATTATAACCCGTCTGGCCAGCGTGGTATAGTAGGCCAAAACCTCTGTGCTAAGGAGAGGTCTATGTCCAGTAGTGGACTGTAAAAGGCTATTGATGATGATGATCATGATGATGATGGTAAAGATAACAAGCTTATTTGAATTCTTTTGTTTATTAAATAATGTACCTACACTTTATCGATACAGTTTTTAAATGTTTACTTAACTTTGAATATTATCAATGTGAAATTTTATATGGGTGTTGGTTTTTCTTTCACGGAAAAACTACAACACGGAGTTAGTTGATAGTTTACAGTATCAGAATAGCGCAAAAGCCATAGTTTACCGCGATAATCGATATACACGACTTGTAGTATAGTCCAACTAGTAATAATTACATATTCCTGATGTGATCCCATAGAGAATCACCAATTACGCAGGATGGGCCAAGAATTTGTTAACGTTTAAATATAACATCCTGCGCAAAAAAATGTCGCGAGAGGCACGGGGTGGGGTTTGATCTCTAGCTTGTTTCTCGGCAGTTTTGTCGCAATGGATCGCTTCACGAAGCTGCAGTGCGCTTACTGAGTAAAACAATTTTATTTAAACAACAGTTCGCTTATTACTGTGAGACGCTTACTTCGCGTTGCTAAGCTAAACACAAAAGGCCATTTTATTCTCCCAAGGTAACTGTTTCGCCTGCAATTTCAACAAAAGGAATCATTGAACCCTATTTTACGAAGGTTCTCGCGGCAGTTCAGTTACTGTTAATTTTACTGAATATGTGAAAATGTTATGGGAGTTCTTGGAATCGATGCTACTGGAATTTGCTGGCTACAATCGTAACATATGATTTCAACAAGATGGAACCACTTGTCACGCATCGAACGAGCCCCTGCCGGGGGTCGAAGACATGTTTCCAGACAAGGTGACTTTTATGGCCACCCATAAGTCCAGATTTATCCCCAGTGAACTTCTTTTTATGGAGTTATTTGAATGATCGTGTATACATCAATAAACTAATAAACTATGTCAATTAAAAGAAAAATCAGTGAAGAGATGTTGGCGATCTCGCGGTCTCTTCTGTTTCTCTTGGTTTTATACGATTTTTTCACATGTTAACTAATTTATGGCGCACTCTGTAGAACGGGATATTTAAAAATTTAATAAAGCACAATTTGGTTATAAACTTTGTACTTTGACATTTAAGGTTCTACGAAACTTAGTGGCTGATGGTATATTGACTGGAGCGGTACGTCCTCTTAGCCGAGTAATAATTTCGCCGTTAGAAATATCCAGAGCATTTCAATTAATTTCTTCGAAGATGCGTATGGGAAGAGTTCTGGTGAAAATGGATGAATTAACAACGTCAACCTTAAAATTAAATGTCATACCAAGGTATATAGATATTTATATATTTTAATACAATTTGATTTTTTATTTATTTTCTGAAATATAAAATATTAATTTTGTTTTTCAGTTTGGACTTTTCAGAAGGTACCCATGTTATAGTGTGTGACAATGGTAGTTTAGGAGTTAATTTAATTGATCACATAGTATGCAGAGGCGCAAAAAACATTATTATACATTCGAAGACGCCTACCGAATACTTGATGCACAAATTAAGGTAGGTATGGAAGTTTGGTTTGAAGGCTGAAACTTTCAATGACTAACAGGAAACTTTGCAAAAATATCCTGTAAACACAAGTCACTTATGTAATAGATCACTTGGTTTCCTGATAGAGAATACACTTGGGGAAAAAAATATACAATAATATGGTCCGTTTGTCTATAATAAAAATAAATAAAAATTAGAAAATTTGTTATTCTAATTGTGTGTTTGTTTTGCATAATTTTTAGGTGTTGGAAAGAAAAAAATATCAATATAGAAATAGATGCCGCAAATCTTCAAACAAAAGATGGTTGCAATAAAATAATAAATACAAGTAAAAAATTTGGTTGCTTAAAAAGTATTTTTATTGTTCAAAATTACAAAGAAAACGTGTCCTGTCAAAACCTTGAAAATGATCTTAAGTTAAGTTATCAAGAAACTTTTGTGGTTACAGCTAATTTAGATGCTGTATCAAGGAATATCACTAGCTTAAGGTAAGTTAAATATTTTTGGATAAAAAATTATGGTATATTATTTTCTAGAACTTCAAATATTTTTAAGGTAATATCAATTTTTGTCTTCTCTTTCAGTTACTTCGTAGTGATTGGTATATGCTCACAAAATTTAGGTACACAATATGCAATGTCAGCATGTGATAAAATTTGTGAAGCGCGCCGGAACATTGGTTTACCGGCTTTTGTTCTAAGAACTATTGATTCAAATAAGGTATTTTATTTTTTATATTAGTATTGCATTGAATATACAGTGTAAGGTAGTAGAGCCACGCTGATTTCAGCACATACAGGCTGGTTCGACTGGGGCAGAACTATCCACTCAAAAAAGATCAACCTAAAGCGACAGGTTCCATGCTGTCGTGTTTAGTTGGTGAGTGCGTGGCTGGAGGTCCATTGATACAGGGGTGACAGTTATCGTAGTTTGTATGGGAGCCTTACTCTGCGATGACTGTCATGCCTTTTACGTTCCCAAATAGGGCGTGAGAAACCATCTTGCTGACCTAGTGAGATACTATCATGTGGGTTACCATGTTCCATTGTCTGCATTCACAATGAGTTTGGTGGTTACAACTCTAGAATTCTGTTCATGCTTTCTGTCAGACAGAGTAGAATCACTTTGGTAGGTAATTAAATAATAAAAATAAATAAGTTTCAGTACAAATTATAACAATCAGTAGAACTATGAGTAAAGTTTCATTTGTTACATCAGCATCATCAGCAACAGTCTTGGTGAGATTATATCATGAATGAGTAACTACAATAACTTGACACACATAGCCGTCTTGATTATATTTACGCAGAGCGTTGTTATGGGAATCAGACTACCGATAAACTTATTTCTAAATACATGCACATTACAGAGCAATACCGACAGCACACAGAACAAATGATTGTGGTCATCACACAATATTTGTTTTGGGCGTGAATTGAAACTTAGCTTAGCTTGGCAGTTAAGTTCACTAGTCTGAAATCAGACTGTAATTTCTCATCATCATCATCACAGCCAGAAGACGTCCACTGCTGGAAATAGGCCTCCCTCAAAGTTCTCAACAAAGCCGGTCCCGCATTCCCTCGACCTTCACCAGGTCGTCGGACCACAATGCGGGGGTCCTACCAACGCTGCGTTTACCAGTACGCAGTCGCCACTCCAAAACTTTATGGCCCCAACGGCCATCGTTTCTGCGCGTAATGTGCCTCACCCACTATCACTTAAGTTTAGCAACTTTACTTTCAATATTGGTGACCTTGGTTCGTCTGTGGATCTCCTCATACCCGATTCGATCATGTAAAAAAACTCCGAGCATTGCCCTCTCCATTGCTCTTTGAGACTTCTTATCAAGCCAATAGTGAGCGACCACGTTTCTGTACCGAAAGTCATCACTGGTAACACATACTGCTCAAAGACTTTTACCTTGAGATACTGCGGTATTAGTGACGAGAAAACGTTACGTAGCTTCTTGAATACTGTCCAACCTACCCAAAGGGGCCAGTGCTGCCGAACCTGCCCATTTGTTACACGATTGAAATTTCATTTTAAGCAAAACTCATCTTTTTGTTTCAGTTTATACAAAACAGCAGTAACTGGCCTCCAAATACTGATATACTGTCTTTGTTCTATACCCTGGATATGGGTATAAAAATTAATTATGAGAATATACTTTCATATAATTTGAACAAAAAAAATCTAAACAATTTTAATATTAATGAAATTTTGGGTAAGTTTCTTGAAATATCATGTAAAACAATTGAAGATATTTAGTACATTTAAAATGAAATATCTACTTTAAACAGGGTTAAATGAAATCGATATTACCGATCATAATTTGCCATTGGAGAAACTTAACGTTAGCAATTTCGATATTGAAAAAATAAGATTGGAACTCAAACCAATCCTGTACCCTTCTGAAGATATATTAAAATTAACCCCTTTCAGGTAAGTGCACAAAAACAAATAAGGTTCTTTTAATAACATTATAATTTATATCTTAAAACATAATCTTACATTTATTTTTTAGACTTCAAAAACTATGGAATAAAGTGAAAGGGTATGGTTTAAATCATAAGGGTCTTGGAGTTTTTTACAATTATTTAGATACAAATGAATGTAATTTTTTGGATTTATTTGTACCAATGAAGACACTGGTACCAAGTTATGAGGTAGATAGCCCATTTCAATGTAAACCAAAAATACGAGCAAGCAATTTCTAATCAAATATGTTTTTTCAGGATTACGGTTACATGGATCGTTCAAAATCTCATTTGATAATGATATCAGGTTTTGACGGATCTTCATATACATTATCTTCTGTCGCAGAACGCTTAAAAATTTCAACTGTCACTTTACAGTTAGGACCTGATCTTATTTTTCAAACTATACCCGAAATGGCTAAATATTTGGCAGACGTATGTATTGTTACAATAGTTATTACTTGAACAGAACATGGTAGATGGTGTTACTGATGAGTTATTTATTTATTTACAGCAAATTAAGTTTAATTTTGAAATATCGTCGATATTTTATTTATTGGGATACTCGTTTGGAGTAAATATAGCCTTAGAAGTTGCAAAAATTTTTGAAACTGAAGGTAATCATTTTCTTTGTTGTAGATATTTTGAGAAAACCTAGATTCTAAATTTCTAACCTATTTTTAAAAAAGGAGGAATCTCGTAAATGTATTATCTTTTTTCTTTCATGTAAATTAGCGATTAATAAAAGATTATTTCATTTGGATTATATTTTTAATTGAATGAATCATACTTTAGTTCGGTTCCACTTAAATTTTTAGAATACTTTCATGTACACATAAGTGACATATAAACTAAGAGTGAAAAATAAAAGCATACAAAATTATTGCATTAGAAGCAGTGACAGTGTTTTAAAAAGGCACTAACATTTAGACGCACACACAAAAAACTAAGTGTATCACACAACAGTGAATGATATTTAATAGGAATTATGGTATTTAATAGGAAATTGGCTGTTAAAACATATTTCACAAAATACATTCCGTTCACATTTTTTTCTACGATTTTTCTCCACAGGAGTTTTCCAACAGAAGCACTCAGTTTTTTCATCTTAAGTATATTTTGATTACAGGACGAACTGGTGTCATTTACTGCCTAGATAGTAGCCCTGATGCCTTAAAATCACAACTTATTGCATATTTAGGCAACATACCTGATATACAATTACAAAATATGATTTTGGAACACATGCACTACCTAATGACTGGGAAGAAATGTATTAAATTACATGAAGCTTTGCAAACACATTTAAATGAAAATTGGTCTGTTAAAGTGGACATTTGTATGCATCATCTTCAAGGGATAGTTGAATATTCTTTTGATTTTCAAAAATTTGTACTGGAATCGGCATATAACCGCATTAAGTTGGCAAAAACTTATGAATGTAACTTCAAACTGAAATCAGAGATAATACTTATAAGAGGAATTCATCATCCCAAAGTGGAAGGACTTGGTGAAGATTACAATTTATCTAAATACACTGAAAATTCTGTTACAATATTTCCTATAGAATCAGATCATGCATCGGCTCCATACAACGGTCGGGTATCGGCAATTGTAAATAAAAGATTAGATCCCTCCGTGCTACAAGACTTTAAACAAGAAAACCTCTGCGACTTTTACTTTACAGAATAGCACAAGAAATATTAGTAAAAATTTTACTAGTCGACTATTTAATATTTCACACGGCTCATGACTTCTATTTTCAATTATTCTGACTATTTCTGAAAATAAAAATAAAAGTTGAAGACCGTTTTGTCAAATTTAGGTTTGTCGAAATCACAATGACAATTTTGTTCTGTACTTAGACGACAGCTAACCTGCTGACAGCTAAACCTATTTTGAAACTTAAAAAATGTTTTCTATAGACATCGGGTCAATAGTTATTTTTTGTTCATGATTTCAATAAAGACTGATCAACATTATTTAAAATTCGAAAGAATTAAATATCTACAAAATTCACTAAAGTTAATTTAATGTGCCTAAAATATATTAACATTGGCGCAAAACCAAATAATATTATTATTTCAAGCCAGAATCAGAGCTAACACATATCAAAGGAATCATTCATCTCAGAAGACGTGACCAAGAAAAACTATTAGTGCTTCGTAGTATTTCCTAATCAAGTCACGCATCTGGTTTGTATATTTGTAGAAATATGATATGATACGTAAAAACTCTCTGTATGCTTTAATAATGTTTAATAAATTGTATAAACATATTATTTATTAAATACTATTAAAAATATATGTAATATAATGTAATTAATACATTTATAATATTAATCAATATTAAGATGTGTAAAAGGTTTGTGAATTAAAAACGGGCAACATCTGTTATAAGTTTTATTTAATTCCTGAAATTTATTTAGAACTTTATTGTAGAATCACAGCCCCCGATGTAAAAGACTTACTTTCTTTTTCTAATCTAGTCATTGGTAACACGAGTATATCTTTATTTTGTGAGATTTGAGATAAATAAATATTTGCCTTACGTATAGTAAAAAATATCCCTCTGTGATAACTATGATCATAAATCACGCAGATAGCTTGCTTCTATAAAACAAAGTATCTTCGCATGTCGGCAGCATTGCCCCACAACAAAATGCCATATGACTTAACACTAGGAAAATAGTTAATACACACCAGTGTTGCTACATAGGTAAAGTGATAAATTTGATAAATTAAGTATGCTGCAGAACCACTGCAATTTATAGCTAGTTATACTTAAAAGTTTGTTGGTATCCACAAGCTACAACTCCTTTTCATTTACCTTAGCACTGGTTTTTAACTTTTTTGACATTATGTGAAAAAAATAATACAAATTATTAATACTGAACCAGTTGACCTTACCATAGACCATGACCATGACCTTAGAGAGAGTGTTCTTCACGTCATCAGCAACTAATTATTGTTGTTTAAGTTTAAATGAAAACAGTGTATCATCCGTAAAGATAAGCAAGTGATAGTGTTACTATCTCCAGATTATCTTTTATCAAATTAGGTAGGTAGGTCATCCTATAAACGAGAAACAAAAAGAGACCGCAAATAGAGTCCTGTAGAACCCCCATAATGACCGGAGTCCCCAAGGATCTCTGACTATTCACTTCTGCTTTCTAAATTCTATTACCCAAATTAGTGATAAAAAGATCCAAAATATTACTCCTAATAACATAGTGATACAATTTATTGACCAATGTTTCAAGAAAAATGCAATTGTGCAATCGAATTCCATAGACAAATCAGAATAAAACATCTTACTCGTTCAATTTATCTTCCCAGGCACTAAATATAGTACCCAAAAGTTCACTCGTTCACACTCACACTCACACACCAGCATCACTTGTTGAGCGACCTCTTCTGAAGTCAAAATATTTCCTGTGTAAAATACTGTTTTCGTTAAAATGAATTTGCAGCTGATCTAGTATAATTTTCTCAAAAAATTTAACACAAATGAGTTACATTGAAATAGATCTATATTTTTTAGGATCAGACGTGTTGCCTGTCTTAAGCAAAATAAAAATTTTACTATGTTTTCTAAGTCAGTAAATACACCATATTGAATGTAACAGAATTAGATCGGTGGTTTTCTTAACACAAAGGGCATTGAATATTTTAACAATATATCTATCAGTCATACAATTGAATCTAAACTCAGTAATTCTGCAATAGTGCGGGATGAATTCAATAATTCTGTTGTCGAAAATGGAATGTTTGTAAAATGTTTTCAAATCGATTTATATACAATTAGGCTTTAATTATTACCTTTATTCTTCGTTTTTTTAGTTCCAGAATTAAGTATTTTACCTAAACTATTATTTATTTTAGGTCGCAAGCGCACCTTTGCAGCATGACATGCTCTTTTAAATATCATGCAATATATACTAATAATTAAAGTATTTAAAGTAATATCCAATGACAGTAATAATTTTATTTTGAGTAGTTTTAACATTATAAAAACTGTGAAGATAAGTAGAAAACTTATTCGATCGTGTATAACAATATAGTTACAAAGATAAGATACTATTGAAAATTTTATTAAAACAGTCAAAATGTTTCTACAAAATACAATGTTACTTTTAAGGAGGCGCACATTTTTATAACGTATCATATTTTTCAAGAACACTCGTTTTAGTACGTAGTTTAAAGGAAAATTCTCGTTACAAGCAACATGATTTAAACGACAGTGAACATGGCTAGGCACGGCAATTAGGTGAGCGTAATAGAGCAATATTTCAAAATACGAACACATCGTGCGCGGGACATTGTGCATACTGTTTGCATACCTGATATGGGTTTTATTAATTTCGTAGTGCAATAAAGGTAAAAAAGGATATATTATAGATAATGGTAATTAAAGATAAACATAGCAAAATCACTAGCTACTAATTTGACCTTGGCTATTATAATTATCATTAATCCGTTGCTGTTCACAGCTGTTCGAAGACCTCTCCCAAGGACACTGGCGTCTAAAAGTTCTTGGCTATGGTAATATAAATGTTTGAGACACCTGACACATATCACCATTTAATTTCAAATTAAAAGGACTTACGAAGGACTAACTGATAGAATCCTAATATACTTGTTTTATTTTTGTAAGTACATACATACATGCAAATTTCCTAACAAATATTTACAGATCATACATACATTTGATCCAACCCGGCAATTAAACTTGAAACCTTAGCATAGTTAGCTAATTATCAACCTAAATTAGATCAACAAATGAACATCATATTACACACATACACATGTAATCCACACCATCAATAAATTGACAGTTTTATATACATATTGCATACTTGAGACAATTAAAATCGGCAATAATTACTATAATTCTCTTGTTTCCTTACTGTTAAAATAGTATCTTTAGTAAAAAAATTCTTGTTCAAAATATTCTCCTCGGTAAGGTTCTAATATGTTTAATGTATCGGTAGAAGTATCTACAAACATATCTAGTTGGTCGTCACCGGCTGTCTGAGGCAGATTAATGAGAAACGGAATGGAAGGATGGACTCTGAAAAATAGCTTTTAAAACGCCAGCTGGATACTGGATAGAAAATATCTCGCAGTTGTAAATAAAGACTGAGGGTCACTTAACATATACGGTTTTTTTTGTTATCGACAAATTTTGAAACTCATTGACGAAACTTAACTACAAAAGTACTAAGAAAATTGTGTGTGTCAGCTCCGACGCACGACTGCAGTTTACTCCTTAAGTACGATTGTTCGAGACCAATAACAGCATAGTGCGATCAAAGTCGAAACCAAAATATTAGTTTACGTTACGTTCCCTAGAGGGAGCTGTTACAAACTTAGATCGCGCTATCGTTGTTTTACACGTGTTAGTTTATAAGGCCTACAAACATTTTGTATGACGAGAACAAAATTGTAGGAGTACAAGACTGTAGTTTAGTGCAAGGCGACAGCCAATTAAACCGTGGAGTCCTACGAACCCATAGTACAGTGCACAGTGGTTTTATTTGAATCCCTACTAGTGTCACACACCCAGTCCAACGATACCACGCTTGGTATCAAACATTGGTCCTACGCGCCGGGTTAAGGACTACTTTACGGCGTCACCGTTGGCGTCGCCTCCCTCGTGTAACTCGCAGTGGATCGCTGCACTAGAGTACACGCTCACCGCAGCAGCGGCAGCTACGTCTGTCGTCGTTGTTGGCGAGATCAGCCGCTGCGTGTTAGTTCAACATTGCCGCCACAGAGGACGTGCAATATCCAGTGCTACACAGGTGAAGCGCAACACATCACGAGCAAGTTAGCAGACCCTTTCACCGGAAGCCGCTTGCAGATCAACCAGTGTCCACCAGAGGTCGCTACTTTGATGTCAACAAAGTGTTTGTGTCAAATGTGAATTTGTGAGTACAATTTTTATTTTATTTAGTTCCTGAGCAGTAATTAAATTCAAACAATCAAGTTAAACTATTATAGACTTTATTTCTATGAAATAATTTACTTTGAAGAATCGCAAGAAATTTGGGACTTGTAAAAATTTGTTGTTAATATTTTGGACTTGTAAAATTTCTCGTGTGCATGGTAGATTTAGAACTTAGAATAATTTAAGAAAAACGGGGGAACGGGGAACCTATGCCCGATTTCTACCCGACTTTTAGAATTTTAAAACACTTGTAAAATTTTAACCAATAATTGAGACTTAGAAGATTTTAGAGTTGATTTTGAGATACTTGTAGTTTTTTTTCAGAACCGCTTAAGTTAAGTTTAAAAATTTAATTTCAAGTTAAATTTTACTTTTTTTAAACATACCTCCAAAATGGAAGGGTCAATTAATCTTATGAAAAGTTTATATTTATTTATTTATTTATTTATTTATTTATTTATTAATAAATAAATAAATAAATAAATAATGTCATAAATATATAATGTCATAAATAAGGGATTGATTAATTTTAAGAAAAGCGGTAAGGATAGATTAACCTCAGAGTATATTGAAACAAAACAAGAATTATTAGAAAAAGATTGGGCTATGTTTAAAAATACTAATTCTAAATTATTTGAAAACTTTAAACTAGAAGACATAGAAAACTCTGAGGCAAGTGATATTTATGATAAAGTAGAGGATATATATATAATTTACAAAAGTTTATTGAAAACAACACTCAATAAAACACTTGTTGTTAAAGGTTCAGTCCTACAAACTGATCAGAATCCTAGTACTTGTAAATCTGCTAATACGTTCGTACAGTTGCCTAAAATAGCTATACCGACTTTTTCGGGTAAATATGGAGAGTGGACAACCTTCCACGATCTTTTTATGTCGTTGGTTCATAAAAATGAATCTTTGGACAATGTGCAAAAACTTCATTATTTGAAGAGTCATCTTTGTGGTGAAGCAGAGCAATTGATCCGTCATACGCCAATAACCGATTCTAATTATATGCAGTGTTGGACTCAATTAGAAAAACGTTATAGCAACAAGAAATACTTAACAAACTGTATTTTAAAAAGATTGTTTGGTCAAAAACGTATGCATGTGGAATCAGCAACATCATTAAAAGAGCTGCTTGACACCACAAGCGATTGTTTAAATGCGCTCACCAATTTAGGTATCAATGTGACTACATGGGATGTTATTATCATACATATAATCACTTCCAAGTTAGATGATGAAACACGAAAACAATGGGAGCTCAGTGTTTGCAACGATTCCAATAACGACTTGCCGAGTTTCAATCAATTTCAAGTTTTTATCGAAAATCGTTTTCGCGCTCTAGAATGTCTAGAGCCAAGTTCAAACAGGGGTACGGTTCATCGGGTCGGTGGTGTAAGTTTGAACGCTCATAGTACAAAGACAATGGTGGTAACTAGTACAATGAAGGTAAGATGCGAATTCTGCACAGAGAATCACAAACTTTGTTTCTGCAAACGATTCGTTACAGAACCTATAGAGATTAGGCGCAAGTTTGTGTCGCAAAACAATATTTGTTTCAACTGTTTAGGTGGCAATCACATCGTACGTGATTGTAAAAAATCAACAGTTTGTAAACTTTGCCAGAAGCGTCATCACTCTCTCCTGCATCTAAGCCAAGATCCACAGAAGAATAGACAAACCACAGCAAACCAAACTATCAATAGTGCTAGTGCAACAACGGAGTCTAATCCGATAGTTTCATGTTTGTCTACAGGTAAGGTACTCAAACCTAGACAGGTGTTATTAGCTACAGCGCTAATAAATGCCGAGTCGGGGTTAGGTGAGTATCACACAGTTCGTGCCTTATTGGATCAAGGTTCACAAGCGTGCTTCATCACAGAAGCCACAGTTCAAGCCCTCAGACTGAAAAAGATACCTATTCGAGGTTTCGTTTCAGGTCTGGGTGGTCAAAGTTCAACCATGATTAGGAACATGGTACAGGTCAACATCCAATCTCGCATTCAGCCAGAGTTTAAAATTTGTGTAAATGCTTATATACTAAACAAAATCACCGGAATGTTACCTGAACGTAGCATTCACACAAACTTGGATTGGATAGGTGTTACAAACTTTCAGTTAGCAGATCCAGGCTTCAACACTCCTAATAAAATTGACGTTCTTTTAGGGGCTGACGTTTACTGTTGCATTATTAGGTCGGGTATGCTAAAAAGTCCTTCCAATAATGTTATAGCACAAAACACTGCCTTGGGCTGGATCCTATCTGGAACAGTGAACTCTGAAAAAAACGACACGTCAAATAGGATAAATGTCATGCATGCTCAGATACGAGAAGACGAACTTTTGAGAAAGTTTTGGGAAATTGAAGAGGTCATTAGTTCAAAGAAATTACTTACACCTGAAGAGAAGAAATGCGAAGAGCTCTATAGTACCACAACTAAGAGAGATAGCAATGGAAGATATTTAGTCAGATTACCGTTTAGAGATGCAGATCCTCCTTGTAAAGCAGGACATTCACGTACTATAGCTAAAAAAAGGTTCGAGGCATTAGAGAAAAGACTAAGTAACAACATACAATTAAAAAATAATTATACCGAAGTTTTGAATGAGTACTTAAGTTTAGGACATATGAGACCAGTAAAAAGGCAGGACAAAAATAAAGAGGTAGCTGTCTACTTACCTCATCATGCGGTTGTGCGGGAAGACAAAAGTACCACAAAGGTTCGCGTTGTCTTCAATGCATCTGAAAAGAACAGTAACGGAGTCTCACTCAATGACACGCTGATGATAGGACCTACACTACAGTCGGACTTAAGACACACTGTTTTAAGATGGAGAGTTCATCCTATAGCCCTTGTAGCAGACATAATCAAAATGTACCGCCAGGTCAGGATAGCCGAAGAAGACGCAATATTTCAGCGCATACTCTGGCGAGACAGTCCTGAGAAAGACATTACTGATTATGAGCTCATGACCGTTACCTTTGGTACCGCATCAGCACCATATCAGGCAGTTAGAACCCTGCATCAGATCGCTTATGATGAAGGTGAGAACTTCCCGTTAGCTAAGGACAGAGTTTTCAGCAGCTTCTACATGGACGATTTAATGACCGGTTGTCATAGCGTAGAAGCAGGACTCGAAATATACAAACAAATGACAGGCTTGTTAAGTAAAGGTGGATTTCAACTACAAAAGTGGAATAGCAATAGTCAGGAAATAGTAGATAAAATAAGATCAATAGAACATATTACTAAAGGATAACGAGATCAAACAAGAACAAAGGTAAATACCAATCAGGACAAAAAGGACACAAAGGAATACATCAAGGACAATCAAATAGAATACAGGGACAAAAAAGCATTAGAAATAAAAATAGATAGTACAATTAAAATATTAGGCCTTACCTGGTGCCGCAACACAGACACTTTTCAGTATTTGGTGAATCTCCCACCTTCGACAACATCTATAACCAAGAGGTCAGTTATTTCAGCCATAGCCCGATTATTTGATCCATTAGGTTGGTTGGCTCCTAGTGTGGTCTTAGCTAAGGTATTCATTCAAAAGTTATGGCTGGCAGGTGTCGGATGGGACGAGGAACTAAATGACGAATTGAAAATGGAATGGAGTACTTACCGTGAGGAATTGTCGTTACTTAGTGGTGTACGGATATCTCGATGGCTGGGTACAAATTCAAACGACGATTTGGAACTGCACGGATTTTGTGACGCTTCTAAAACCGCTTACTCGGCCGTGATTTATTTACGGATAGCTGATAGAGAAGGAAGTGTACAAGTATCCTTACTAGTTGCGAAAACCAGAGTAGCACCCGTAAAACAAATTAGTATTCCGCGATTAGAATTGTGTGGAGCGGTACTTTTGTCACATCTTCTAGCCGAGACGGCTGCAGTTTTGCATATCTCTAATGACAAAGTCAGAGCATGGACCGACTCTACTGTAGTATTGGCTTGGATTAATAGTTACCCTAGTAGATGGAAGACATTTGTGGCCAATCGAACCTCCGAAATTTTGACCACCATGAAAGCTTCACAATGGTTTCATGTTACGACCAAGAACAACCCAGCAGATTGTGCTTCTAGGGGAATGCTGCCAAACTTATTTCTTGGTCATAATTTGTGGTTTCAGGGACCTTCATTTTTGAGTGAAAAAATTGTTATATACAAAAAATTAAGTAATATTGGAGTAAATTTAGAACAGTCCGTAAAGGCTCATGTTTCAGTTGTTCCAGATCATTCATTCTTTGAAAGGTATTCTACGTTATCCAAACTTGTAAAGGTTGTGGCATACTGTCGAAGATTCTTAAAAGAAAACAAACGATTTCATGAAACTTATTTACAAAAGGCAGAGTTAGATGCCGCCCTTGAGTGTTGTATACGATTGACACAGATGGACATATTTACAGTGGAGTGCAAACAATTACAAGAGAATGGCTATATACAGAAGAAATCCAGCTTATTAAAATCACTTTGTCCCTATTTTGATGACAAGGGCATTATAAGGGTCAGAGGTAGACTGGAAAATGCACAGTTAGAAGAAAGCTGGAAACATCCTATTATACTACCCCACTCGAGTTACCTAACTCGCCTTATCATAGCTGATGCACATTGTAAAACATTACACGGAGGTCCTCAGATTATGATGAACTATTTGAGGACAGCTTACTGGATCATAGGTGTTCGAAGTCTGGTCAAACAGCATGTTCACAAGTGCGTGACATGTATCAGGCACAGAGCGAGTATCAAAAATCAGATGATGGGTTCACTTCCAGCTGTTCGTTGTACTCCTGCAAGACCGTTTTTGAACAGCGGAGTAGATTATGCCGGTCCCATTAATGTAAGGACAAGTAAGGGTCGTGGGCACCGTTCCTACAAAGGCTATATTTGCCTCTTTGTGTGCATGGCCACTCGCGCTTTGCATCTTGAAGTGGTCAGTGATATGAGCTCTCAAGCCTTCTTGGCAGCCTTTAGAAGGTTTACATCTAGGCGAGGGCACTGCGCCAATTTGTATAGTGACAACGGTACCACATTTGTGGGTGCCAGTAGAGAGCTTGTGCAATTAGAGGCAGTTCAGACTTCAATAGCCGAACATCTGGCAACTAGTGGAACAAAATGGCACTTCATACCTCCCCATAGTCCCAACTTTGGCGGACTGTGGGAAGCAGGCGTAAAGTCAACGAAGTTTCATTTGAGAAGGATTATTGGTGATGCTACGCTTACATATGAGGAGATCTCCACGCTCCTCAACCAAGTTGAAGCTTGTCTAAATTCTAGACCGATGAGTGTTATTTACGTCACAGACCCTGGCGAACCGCTACCCTTAACACCTGGACATTTCCTAATTGGAGAGCCGTTGGTAAGTGTACCAGATAAACAATACGATAATGCAAGTATGGGTCATTTGTCACGCTGGCAATTAGTTCAAAAAATGGTACAGTCGTTCTAGAAACGTTGGTCCCAAGAATACCTAGGTAATTTGATGAATCGTTATAAGTGGTCTTGTCAAGTTCCCGAACCTAAAATTGGGGATGTTGTGTTTATAAAGGAAGATAATTTGCCACCGACTCGTTGGTTGATGGGTCGCATATTAGAGAAACACCCTGGTGATGATGGTATCACCCGTGTAGTCACTGTGCGCACTCAGTCTTCAACATTTAAAAGGCCAACATCTAAGGTTTGCATATTACCAGTTGCTACATAGGACTTGTTTTACTGTAATCTTTTATTCACTAAAGGATGATGGACTTATCGAATTGTACAACAAAAAGGATAAGTAATTATTTTATTATTATTTACACATGTTAAGTTAAATTGATGTCGGTGTGCGATCCATGAAATCATGTTTATATACGTATATGCTAGAATAAGTTTTAGTCATTAAGTTTATATTGTTGTTTACAACACGACTCAATACGTGTTTTATTTGTTAATGTTTAGATAAAATTGGTTTTCTTGTATACAGTTCAACTTATTTTTATATAGTGTATTTATGGTTTACAGTTCAATTCTTTTATATTTTTTTTTGCAACTTTATTGCAATGCTTAGTTCATTTTTAGAAGGACATTCCGTCAGTAACGTCCTTGGTGGGCGGTATGTTCGAGACCAATAACAGCATAGTGCGATCAAAGTCGAAACCAAAATATTAGTTTACGTTACGTTCCCTAGAGGGAGCTGTTACAAACTTAGATCGCGCTATCGTTGTTTTACACGTGTTAGTTTATAAGGCCTACAAACATTTTGTATGACGAGAACAAAATTGTAGGAGTACAAGACTGTAGTTTAGTGCATGGCGACAGCCAATTAAACCGTGGAGTCCTACGAACCCATAGTACAGTGCACAGTGGTTTTATTTGAATCCCTACTAGTGTCACACACCCAGTCCAACGATACCACGCTTGGTATCAAACAACGATTGTTAAAACAGACGCAAAAAAAGCTTATTTAACTGAATTTAACTGAAAAAAGATTGATACCGTTTGAAAGGGTATATTAACAAATTAATGAAAATAACATACAGATATAATCGCTTTGCAGCATACTCTATACACGTCTAAATACACTCACAACCAGTGCAGCCGCACCAAAACCAGTGCAGCCGCACCAAAAACGTAACGAGGTCATTCGTTCAGTAGATTTTACTCCTTACATTTTTCTCACACCGGGCGCCTTATATCGAAAAACCGAATCTTAAGAAAAAAACCCCAAAAAAAGACAGGCAGATAGATAACCTGATAAGGTGTAAGCCACTCATAGGCGCTGTAATTCGAGAGTCACAAACGCATTACCGATCTTGGAGTCACTTGAATCTTTCTTCCTAATAGGTTAGAGATCTAAAAATACTCGTGAAACAGGCACCGATTATTTTTACTATATATTGATATCAGTTACAAAATTTGAAGAGTCTAATGTACCAAGCTGTTATGAAATAATTCAGACATTTTAATTAAGGTAAAGACAACATCATTACAAAGAGAAGGAAAACTTGAAACAAACCCTTTTTTTATTTTAACGTGCGGAAACCCGTCACCCAGCCCCCGGGCCGTCACCCCACTGGAGTTTACGGCGGGGTAGTGTGTCGGAATCGGACCAACTAAAACCACACGGTGTGCCACTCTGCGCCTGACATAGGATGGATCCGGGAACAGCTCTTATTACGACATTCAGATACCTCCTAGCGCCTGCCCGCTACCGCGGGCACCATCTGCGGATAAACTCTCTATTTAGGCGACGTATGGCACACGCGGACGTCACCTCCTCGCAGCAGGCCATTGTAACGGATAGAGTGGAAAACCCGTCCAGTCCACCTGCGCCCACACTCAAGGCGGCATGAGGCGCTGGTATGCGCGCTTCCGCCGCCCGCCTCACCGGCAGCGAATTGAGTCCGAGTGGAGGTCGTCCTCCCGGGCCCTCTCCGTCGCCTCCTTCTGCGAAATTACCTCTTCGCAGAAGGTTGCAACCGTGGTAAAACAACTGTCGCTACCGACCATGGGGCGTATGATGGTCGGTAGCGAGAGATCTCCTCCAACAACTGCAGTGAGGACCCCACGCGGCGCCGCCCAAGCGTAACAAATCGCCAGCGCGTGCTGAGCCGAGTCCTCACTACAGTCGCAGTGGTGACAGGCGGGACTCAATTCCCTCCTTGCGACCGCGTGCAGATACTTCCCGAAGCAACCGTGCCCAGAAAGGATCTGCGTCATTTGGAAGGAAAGGGTCCCGTGCTGTCGCCCTGCCCACTCAGCGGTGATCGGCTGGGGAGCCTCCACGGCGGCAAAGCCAGCACGTGGAGCCTACAGCCAGGACGACCAACGAACCATCGTGGCTCGACGAGCGGCCTCTCTCCACTCGCGTATCTCTTCGGGCGGGTGCCGCATGCCGCTACCTGCCTGGAAGTCTGCCGTTCGCTGATAAACTTCGGCGAGCACTTCCGCCTCCAAATCCCACGGGGGAGTTCCGGCTAAGACGCACGCCGCCTCCGTCGATACAGTGCGGTAAGCGCGTATGGCTCTAACCGCCAATATCCTCTGAGGACGTCAGAGGCGAGCCTTATTCTGGGCGGTCAGAGCAGCCGCCCACACCGGTGCACAATACAGTGCCATTAATCGGACAACCCCCGTGTATAGCTGTCTCGTCAAATTGAGCAAAAGTCGCCCAAGTGTGGAAGCAGCGCCGACCAGCTTTGGAGAAAACTGTTCAACAACAAACAAGAAACTTGAAACAAACCCTATTCCAATCGGTCTGACCAGCGTAGTATAGTAGACCAAAACCTTCTTGCTAAAGAGAGGCCTATGTCCAGTAGTGGACTGCAAAAGGCTGTTGATGAAAATGAAAATTCAAATTCGATCTGTACTGCAAAAAGTAACAGTTATTTGAAATTTCATTTACAGATGTTCTTTAAGAAATCTTCTCTTTTGTTCTTATTTAGAAATCTTATTTTTCTATATATTATTATTGTGTACATTTTATTAAGAAATACGTTTTGTCTGACACGATCGCCTAATTGGTTTAGCAGTAAGCGTATGCGATCGAGTCGGGACAAGAGTGTTGTTGAGTTTTTATTACGAGTACAATCAATTTTTAATAATAACCCGGAGTACAGAAATTTCACGCCAGTAACTCTGAGAGTACATTAGGCTGGTGTCGGTACCAGTGGTCAGGAACATTTATGTCAATCGTCATTGGGAAGTCATGAACCCTAAAACATACTGACAAGTAGTTCAACCTCCCAATTAACTTCGCCCTCAGGGTTGCAGAGTTGGATGCAAGTCGCACCGTTAAAAAACTGATATTCAGGTAAAACCAATTGATTTGTCCAAATAAACTTGATAATAATAAAGGCTAGACTGATGATATTTTACTAATAAATTCATTGTTTATCTATAAATACATTATAAAAATAATTTTTATTTACAAAATGGTTGAAATTATTTAAATGCTGAAAAGTAAAAGAATGGATAGATTTTGTTTGAATGTTTAAACATCGACTTTTAGTCAATATTCAGTTAAGTTTGAAAAATGTATTTTAGACAGTTGCTTCTAACTTAATGATAAGTCACACTGTTGACTGAAATCAGATATCTTTACTTACAGGTATTGCACGACTATACTTATAACTGAAAGAAATAAAAACAAAGTAGAAAATAAATTAAAAATAAAGAAATCATGAAATAAATATGTTAAAAATTGCTGGTCCAAGGAATCTGTCTGTCACTAACTCTGGTCACAACAGCTTTAATAAAACTATGAAACGACGAAACGAAACGAAAATTTTGTTCTGGTTCCGAGAGGAAACAGTATTTATTTTTAGAATTCTAAAAACCAACTATCGTTTTGTAGAATTCTCTAGTCTGTAAAGAAAAACAGGTATGTTATTAAAAGTTTGAATTTTGTTATAGAAATATGTTTTAAGTTGAATGTTTTGAGTGAGACACCAAAACACGATACTCTTTAGAATAAGTTATGGACATTTATTCTTTTAAACTAGAAAGGTTTAAATGCAAGAAAATGTTTTGTGAAAAACTTTTACTTTACAAATAAAACAGATATTTATTTCTATGGATAGATATTTCATCTGAATTAGGTTGATTTAAAAATAATGTGAGATACATATAATTTGAAAAAGAATAATTAAAAAGTAATGTATGAGTTTTTAATTACAAAAGATATTGTGGCGATGTCCATATACAGCGTAAGTGGAGACATACTACCGCGCAATCTACCGTAGACACACCGAACCATGGAGTAATGAACTTCGGAGCAACCACTAATTGTGGATCACGATACATATACAAATAAGTACAAATAAATAAATAAAATAAATACAAATAAACAACAAACATGATCAACTGGGACGCGGTCCACCAGGCATGAACATCTTACTTGGTCAGAGAACTCTCCCTTTTGATGGAGGAACATGACATTTGTTCCTCCACAACATTATTATATGTAATAAAACAAAATCTTACACTATTTCTCATTTTTACATTTACTGATACTTTACTACTACTACTAATTTAACTTTATGGTACATAAAGATACAAAAATAAAAGAACAGTTGCAATGCATAAAATGCTCATCAGTGGTGCTGTTTTTCACCGTGATCTTTTACAGACAAACTTC
Organism: Hypercompe scribonia; assembly: GCA_949316085.1. Taxonomy (NCBI): domain Eukaryota; kingdom Metazoa; phylum Arthropoda; class Insecta; order Lepidoptera; family Erebidae; genus Hypercompe; species Hypercompe scribonia. Next base: position 3,283,913 of record OX438981.1, read on the forward strand.
ATACAGATATTATACTAAGTAATAATAATTAGAACAGTAAAAGGCTATAATAACAATGTGGGATTTTAACACAAAATACACAGCACAGTAGAAAACGACGAGGTGATCGTTTAAACCACTACGCCATCCGTGGAATTGGCTATGCCATACGTCTAGCGTGCAGACATGAAAACATTGTGTCTTGCTTTCGTTAAGAACTGTGATATAATCATTTGTTGAAACTTAACAAGGATAGGTCTAGGTTTGTTACACGACAAAACGTAACAAAAAAGAAGGACCTTTGGCATCTTCGTATACAATTTATAGAAAAACTTTTCACTTTACATTTTTCACAGACGACAGGTGATGACTTTAAAAACTCCTTTCAGGTAAGAAGGAACTTGAAACAAATCCGCCACAACATTCTAAAAAAAAACTTTTTAACTATTGCTACATTTAGAAGTTGCTCATCTCTCATATTAGCATTTTACTTGAAACATCTAGCTTTATTTGCAAGATACTCCTCTGAGTGTCCACTACTAAATTTGCATATACATGGTGAGTAGGTTACATAGTCGTAACTCTGTAAATAGGTTGTGTGTGAGCACGATAAATCGATCTTCGATACAGGAGCTTCTAGAGGCCGAAACTGTTACATTTACGAAGGATTGTTAAAGAGTTAAAAAGAATTGGATGTGACGAAATTCTTTGAGAAAATTACAAAAATCATTTGCATGGATTTGCAAAAAACATAATTGATATATAACAAAACGCAATCTTCTCTTTAACATCGATGACGTAGATAACACCTACATTTGAACCCGCGAGTATTGGGTGAAATCCCAATACTCGCGGGTTTACTCAAACTATAAAAAATAGGTTCAGGTCGCCTGAACCTGTATTTTGCTGGCCTGTATCGTGGGCTTGCTATAACTTCAGCATGCATGGGAGGGTTCCACTAGAGTCATATCACGACCTCACAGAACACACATTTTGAAAGGAGGCGATATTCATAGAGTGGCAACGCGCTTACCATCGGCTGAACTGTCTGCTCATATAACTCCTATATCATAAAAAATATATACCAGAGGTTCAAAACAATGTCATGATAAAAGACAGAAAAAAAATACCGCATCTACAGTTTGTCACATCAAATACTATAAACATTTGCTTGCAACCCCCAACCGGTCACCTCTTTAAATCTAGATTGGGACTCAAATCCGGAACCCTTTGCGACATGACACAGCATTTCTGTTGAAATTTTAAGCTACAATACTTTGTCTGTGTTGTGTTTATTTGGTTGAATAATCCTGATGTTTCCGATTCCTTTGATAGTCGGTACGGATCGTTGGAAAGCTCTTTGTATGTGTATTGAACACACCATAAGGTTTTTCTCCTAAAAACATCCCCACTTGTTTGTATATTCACATTTAGGAGAAACGTGTGAACTTTGATTTATGAGATTCGTTTATGGATTTCTGTCTCTGTTTTGAAATCACGTACTGTAATATTTATGAGTATAGTAAGAAAAGGAATATTGGTTATTAGGTACAACTAATATCCAATTAAGGTGTCAAAACATATTTAGCTAGAGTAGTTTAATTTGATCACTTGAGATCAAATGATATTGACAGCTGTCAAATTTGAAGGGCAATTTTATGTCGAACTTGATTTTGATATCGTTGTGTACTTGATAGGTCTGGACAGAACTCATAGAAGAATGTTTTGAATAATCAGAAATTAAAGACCACAGTTCCTTCCAGATCACATCGATTCAAACAAGTAAATAAATAGCTGCCAAGGCTTAAATATTTGTGTAATATATTTGTGATGTATCCATTGAGATATATTTTTATCTGTTTATAGAAGTTCGATGATGGATTAGGTTCAGGATTGATTAAATGATATTTCGCACTTAATAAAGTGTCACAAAAATCTCAAAGATTGTAATTACATTTCTACGATTTTCCGTTAAGTAATCTATTTAATCATAGTTTAAATAGGGACATGTTTGTATTTTTCACAGTTATTGGTAGTGCACATAGTAAAAATATTATATTTTAGAAGCTAAAATGACTTCGTAAATGTAGAATAATTGCGAAGTCATAACACTGTACTTCTTAAAATAAAGTATGTGTGTAGCTGTCAGTCGCCTTTAACGTGACTATCGCTGACATGCAGCGCTTTGGTGCTTTAAATGTTATCAACTATGGAGTCTTGTCTTGTCTTGTCTCTACTTGTCACTCACAAGTAGGGTATACTGCTTACGTTAATCGCGTTCTAAATGCTGTCACAACTTTACCTGTCCTTTAAATAAAAATTTAAAAATATGAAGGGAATAATAAACACTCGTAAACATTTTTGTAAAGTAGCCAATTTTAGGAATTTGTAGGAATCACTTAACCAGTACGAAAGTTGTCATCCGTTTAATCGATCCAATTCATGTGGTGACGGATTAAGAATACATAGTATTACCACCCCTATTCAATCTGTGGATATCGTAAGAGGCGACTAAGGGAACAAACTATTCAGGAACATTTTATCGCAAAGAGAAGGAAAACTTGAAACAAAGTCTTTTTTTTTCACCGGGGCTTACGATCGGGTGGTGTGTCGAAATCCGACCGACTAAAACCACACGGTGTGCCACTCTGTGCCTGACATTGGAGGGATCCGGGAACAGCTGCTATTACGACATTCAGATCCCTGTTAGCAACTGCCCGATGATGCGGGTACCATCTGCGTGTAAGCTCACAATTTCAGGTGACGTACGGCACACGTGGACGTCGCCTCCTCGCGGCGGGCCATTGTAGCAGATGAAGGGGAAAACCCGTCTGGCCTACCCGTGGCCACACTCAAGGTGGCATGAGGCGCTGGTGTGCACACCTCCGCCACCCAGTTCGCCGGTGGCGAATTGAGTCTGAGTGTAAATCATCCTCCAAGGCCTTCTCCGCCACCTCCTTCCACGAAACTACGTTTTTGCAGAAGGTTGTGACCGCGGTAAAACAACTGTCGCTACCGGTCATGGAGCGTATGATGGCCGCTAGCGAGAGGTCTCCTCCAATAACTGCAGTGAGGGCCCCACGCTGCGCTGCCCAGGCGGAACAAACTGCCATGCTGAGCCGAGTCCTCACTGTGGTCGCAGTGGTGACAGGCGGGACTCAAATTCCTGCTAGTGACCGAGTGCAGATACTTCTCGGAGTAACCGTACCTGGAAATAACCTGCGTTAATCGGAAGGAAAGGATACCGTACTGCCGCCCTACCCACTCGGCAATAACCAGCTGGAGAGATTCCACGGCGGCAAAGCCAACACGTGGAGCCTCCAGCCGGGATGACCAATGAGCCATCGTGGCTCGACGAGCGGACTCACGCCTCTCGCGTATATCTTCGGGCGCATTTATTCCAACACGTTTGGCTAGCGTGGTTTAGTAAGCCAAAACCTCCTTCCCAAGGAGAGACAGACCTATATCCAGCACTGGACTGTAAAAGGCTGTTGATATGATATGATAATCGATCCAAAACCTATCTGTCATCAAACCTCTATAAATATATCTAGATAGAAATCTGTCTTAATGGATACACTACAAACATAAAAATGTATAAACTTTAACAGTTATTTATTAATTCGTTCGAAACGAAAAGCTCTGGTAGAAACTTTACACTATAATTTCTGCCTGATCGAAATATTGTCATGTCTACTCCAGTACCTTTAAAACCATGTATGTGAAACCGAATCACAAGCAATTTTTAATCTATGTAACATGACGCCAGATTTTTACAATTAAAATGAACCTGTTAGCTAATGGTCATGTCTGGAATAATAAGGAACTCTTTAGTGCCACCGGTCTCACTTCTATATCCATTCTGAGAAACTGAAAGTATCGAATTGTTATTAATGTGTGTAGTAATTTTGAATTCCAGAATAGATGTTAGAAGTTTGTGCAAAATTGGTAAACGATGATTTGAAGAGACAGCGGGTTATGGGAGTGGTTATGCTCTGCTCAAAAACCAAATTTGGCGTCCGACAAAAATTTAGGGCTGCAAATCAACCTCATCTGAAAGAGGCGCATCTGCTGATTGACGGACGAGGTTCTAGCAAATAAAACAGTCCCATTAGCGGCAATGGATGGCTCACCACCTATTACGCGTGACCAAAGCACTGGCGAAAAGTGAGTTTTTGACATGCCTCTGCCTACCCATCCGGAGAAACAGACGTGATTTTATGTATGTACTCGTATGTATATTAATACATCAATTATGTTAAAATCAACTTTAACTTTGATCTAAAATTGATTGAGAAATTTTATTAATTTTATTTAAATTATAATATATATGTGCTGTTTGCTTTTATTATGAACAAAGTCGCTATTTGAATAAATTCAAATGAAAGTTATTTACTGCACTAAATTAAAGGAAATAAGTAGATACTTATTGAAATCAAATGATTAACCATCTCATTGCACAAAATATATTTACATAATAGTACAAATTGAAACTCATAGTAATTTGAATAAGTCCATCTGCAATATTGAATATTGAAATGCAATAATCAGTCGCCGAGGAGGGCTGTCCTGTCTGCAGACTTCTGCTGTCAATTTGTCATGGGAATGGTAAACTTAGTGTATAGCTTTACGGCTCTACATGGAGGCATAAATTTTATGGAATAATAATATTTCAGGTTTCATTTCATTGTTTCTATTCAAAATTGCTATTAGTACTACAAAACAGTTATATTTTCTGTTTTTTGAATACTAGCCATTCCAACCGATTTACAATTTTTTTAATAACAGTTTTCCTTTTAAATGAAGATTTATTTAGATAAAAGTTCTTAGTTTATTTTTAATATTTTCAAAACCACGAGTTTCTAAGACAAGAATTGTTAAAGAAAAATACTTGATGGTATATAGTTCATGGGGAGAATCTTAATTACTACCAATAAAACCAAAATTGACTTTGGAAAAATAAGCTTCCCCTTCTCTAATATCCTCGCCATGTTGCAGTGATACACTTATTTTTAACAAGGATTTGCTTTTACGCATCTCAGTGTCGGACGAAATCTTTGTCTTTTAATTAATTCGCAATCAGTGGAACCACTTGCTCCGTTTGTAGTAACTTACAATAGTGGTTTCTTCTTTCTTCATATACACAGGCAAAAGCTTTTATTCTTTATCAATTTTAAGCAAAGTTTATAGTTTAAGCTAGACATAGATGTACCTTGAAGCTGATTCGCATATTATAGTCTGAATGTTTCATTAGAAGCTGTTCCCAGACCCTTCCTATTTCAGGCTCAAAGTGGCCGAACGTGTTATTTTGGTTGGATGCCATTTCCGACTGTAATCCATTTCTGAGCCCAATTCGCTATTGGTAACGTTAAATATTTTTGACGTAGTTGAGTAACAAACAAACGCTAATTTATATTTTTAAAAATTATAGGATAGACAATAATAAAACACAACTAAAAACACCAAAAGCGCTTGGAATTTTGAACGCCTTGGTGGCGCGATAGCGTATGCGACTTTTGTGTTCATACAGTGGATTAAATCAGTGATCAGCTCAAATTTTTGTTAGATTTGCAAATATTTGTTTTGGAGTTTGGGTATTTTCTAAGTGTAAATGTGTATGTATATTTATACAAAAAAAAGTATATAAGTATTCAATCAGTCCTTCTACTTGTTATATACTCATATATTATAAGCTGTGCTTAGTTTGAAACTCCATGGCATTATGTGTCAGATGTCAAACAAAAAAAAATCTCAGATATATTTTTATTGTATGACATTTTCTTCACCTATGAAGTGATTATTTTTTTTTTCTTTGAATCATTATCATCGTGTCAGAATCTGATTACGGGATCCCAAGGAAATCAAGACCAACCCTCAAATTTGTAACTGTTTATTATATTATATTTTTTAAAACTGTTCAAGTATTTGCATCTGGTAGTCATCATATCATGATAAGCAGCAGATGATGGAACATACAACTCTTTAACTTTTAGGGATTAGAGGATAATCCTGATATGTCATACTTTTTTATAGACCTTCAGTTCTATTACTTCAAGTTTTCAGGTGAAGTGATGATAGAAGGTAAAACTCCTCAACAGTTAATGGTTGGATGATGAACATTTCTATATCATATGTACATATAGACCTTAACTTTTATTCTCTTAAGCGTTATTTATTTTTTATAGATTATAGACAGATAGATATTTTTATAGATTATTATTTATTTTTTAAAAAAAGACGACACCCACACTAAGAATAAATCCTGTATCGCGGTGAATTTTACAAACAGACAAAAAACAGACACAAAGAACACTCAGACTCAGAACAACAGTTTGTGAGTCACACAAAGTGTTTTGTCATGTGGCTTTTGAACACACAACACTTAGCGCAGTAGAGAACAGCCTAGCGACCGCTTAAGCCATTAGGCCAACTCTGCAGTTATTCAAGTGAGTTTTTGATACATGAGCATATGATTTAAAGTTGGAGGATGATTCTTTAAATATCATATGCATGTATAGGCGCTTCATTTGAACTTGCACTAATTTGGTTTAGTCTTCTAATGACACACAATTACATACAATGTGTATTATGTATCTATCTGTGAACCACAAAATACATACGAGTATATGATGTTAGGACACGATAATATTTTAAAAGACATTCCAGTCTTGTTAGTGAGACAGTTATTTGTACATCAAACTGTTGTCAAAAAATACTTAGCCGTAATATACGATCCAAATCTTCACACTAATACACGTCGACTTAATGAAGTATGTGATGCACCCCGCAACAAAAGAACTATTATATTTTTTTTATAATAACGAAGGTCTTCGTGATGCACATTCCATTTTAAACTGCAACTATTACAGTTTATCGAGTAGGTAGTGTTTAATTTGTTGAATACATAAATACTACTCCACCCAAATATATATTGCCAGCTGAGCAGTATAGAATAGAACGTCGTTTTGCTGAGACCAGGTCATTACATCACATTAGATCAAAAGTAACTGCCGGAAATAAGCCTCTCCTTAAATCGGAAGTTTTGGCCTACTGTACCACGGTAGCTGGACGGGTTAGTATAGGATTTGTCTCAAATTTTTCTTCTTTTTCTAGTGGTTTTATCCTGCGCAGGTTACTTTCTTAGTTGCATTAAACGACATCCAAAGAATAAATAAGGGCGGTGACACTACCTATTCTTATACCATGTTCCAGATAAGTCACAAATAATACATGTGAGGCGTCACTGACTGCAAAGGTTCCTTCAAGCAAAAAGTTTATGCATAGACAAATAGCGTAAGATGGTGCAAAGAATGAAGAGGTCGGTATAATCTAAATGACATGTTTCAAATGAATGAGAAGTGGGTGTACCGTAAATGAAAGGAACCAGATCCATGTGGAGGTGATGGGCACTTGCCCATGGTGCAAATATATTTTGATGTAACATGTGGTCGGTGTCCTTGACTCATACAGGTAGTGATCGGTTGCGGGATGTTGTACACTCATTAAACCTATAATAGCTATGGAACTCATTTCCATTGACAAAGACATTGTAAATTGAGCAGTCCGTTTAAAACTGAATGAGAAATCACCTGGTCCAGACAGATTGCAAAACTTTTAGCTAAAAGGATTCCGAAGTTCACATGGGTATTTGGCATCTCAATTCCAGGCAGCATTGAATTCGGGTTCATTAGCACAATTTTTAACCACTGGCATAAACTACTTATTTTTTTAATCTAATGCTGCCATGGATCCATATAATTTAAGACTTTTTATTTATTTACCAACTTCATGTAACCTTTTATCATCTAACATATATTGAAACTCAGAAATACTACGCACATCAATAACAATTCTATGCTTTCCATTTTTCGGAATGGTTGTAGAAGTATCAGTTCATGGTGGTAAACAGCTCTTTAACATAGACATAACCGTTGGCCAACAGGTACGTTGTAATTGTAAGAGTTTGGCGACATGAAATCGTAAACCTAGGTTCAAAGTGCATGACTTTAGAAGGTGCTAAAGTTTTAGAAAATTTATTTAATTCTGTGCATTTTCTTACAGTCGTGTCTAAATCAATGGATTATAACTTCACTATCCAGAATATCGATGTACTCATAAAGATCGAGCGGGATATATTTCGAGATGATAATCTAAGTCTCTCGTGGTTTTTATATATATTTGAACCCTCTCCACTCTATTTGGTGGGTTCAGTGTTAGGCTACAGGTTGTATAAAGATGATTAATTTACTTCTTTGCTATTTTATAAGGGTAACTTGACTGCTAGTGAGCCGCTAGCTGAAAACTTTAATGCTTCTATCAAGATGAAATTTGATGTTGCAAAGTGTATGTAAAGAAGAGGGTGATTGTTGAATTTCAAGAAATAAAACTTTCAGATTACACAATACTCAGATTTCTGTCTGCCACTGAAACCAATAAGCATCTCGGTATTTCACAGTCATTAGGAATACTGAAATCGGGCATAAAACAAACAAGGAAGCCTATAATGATTAATTCATGTCGATTCTAATGTATTCCTTTGATGTACTTAGATGGACTCAAAAGTGAATGCTCTTGCCAGGAGAGTCCGTACATTGCTGACTGCATTCCATATGCACCACCACTTTCATCGGTTATGAGATGAGATATGTCCCACAAAAGTTTGTCGATCGTGGACTATTAAATAACGAGATCCTACGTAATCACTATATATAGAATCTTAGAGAATAATTTTTCAGTCCTTCACAATATAGTTACAGTGAATGTCGGACTCGTTCCGCTCGCTAATTAATAAAAAAAAAAAAAAAAGGAAAAAGAACTTCGTAGTCGATTTTACAGGGCTCTAAATGAGTCTAATCTAGATTTTGAAACATTTACGTTTTGGGTACGACATAGTGATCTCTAGGGTGAAGTTTAAAGTTTTGTTTGTGCTGTAATGGACAAAGTTATCACGACGAACAATTATTGGAAGATAGTACGGTTGACATTTGTCGGGCAAGCGACTGTCCTAGAGAATCTGTTAGGCATATACCATCTGGTTACTCTCATCTTGCTAACGGTAAATATTTGTACATACATATACAACAAAGTAGCCGGGATCGTACACCAACAACTTGCCTATAAATTCCAATTTGTGAATTTAGAGCTTTTATACTCGTACTATAGCCATAAGCTCAACCCTGTTCTCGAGAAGTGTCATTCTACGTTGTATTGGGATCTTGTGCATTATATTGTATCTGTTCACGGATGGACAGCTATGAGCATCAATCAACGCCTTCAGACGCTCACATTGGAAGGCTAGATTAAGGGTCTGATGCAGAATCCTTCTTGTGAAAACGTCATTTAGCAAGAAGCAGCGGAGAAGGCCCAGAAGGACGATCTTCACTCGGACCCAATTCGCCGCCGGCGAAATGGGCGGCAGAGGCCTATGTACCAGTGTTTCAAGTCGTCCTGAGTGTGGTTACGGGTTGACAGTACAGATTTTCCCCTCCATCCGCTACAGTGGCTAGCCGCGAGAAGGCGACGTTGTCGTGTGCTGTGTGTCGCTTAAATAGAGAATTTACCCATAGATAGTGCCCGCGGAGCAGACGGCGCTGTGAGGGGTCCGGATGGCTTTATAACAGCAGTTCCCGGATCCCTGCCATTCTAGGCGGAGTGTGGTTTTAGTCGGTCCGCTTCCGACAAACCACAAAGCCGCAAGCCCCCGGTGGAGTAATGGCCCGAAGGAGTTCCCACACGTAAAAAAGTGAGGTGAGGTGATTTCTGTCTTTGGAGCCTTAACTACCGGTTTCTTGGTTCCTGTATCCGAAGTTGATTGTCTGCTATTACTTATATTTGTCAAAATGAGTTCGATTTTCTTTTTTGTACATTTAATATACAGTAAAAAATAGTATGTACATGTAATTGTAACAAAGGAATAATAATGATACATTTCTTTTTTGTACGTCAAAATAATTTAAAAAGTTAATTTAAAACTAAGCAAATACGAATGGCGGTATTTTAGCTCGGAGGAATAAATAATACAAGATACCAATTATAAAAGAACACATTTATTATGATTATTTTATTTTACACTTATATATTTATTTTCTCGTGTTTAATACTGAAAGGAAGATCAATATCTCATTTTCTTCTTTTCTTAGCTCCGTGTTCCATTTGTTACATAAGTCTGCGCCTGTCATTTCGACAATAGTAATAATAGGTAGAATTTGAAACTTCTCGACTGTGATTGAGAGTAGCTTCAACTGCCATTTGCTGTCCGTTTCGATAATTATTTGTAAAAATATGTACAGCTTTAATAAAATTATAACTAGTATAAATGTAAATAAAGTTTATTTTTGCTGGCATCTGGAGTAGGTATCGTCGATTCCGTCAATAAAGGAGGTTACTATACGAGCACAGTAATTATACAGTCTATACTTGATCATTTTTATTGTTGTTTTCGGATACATGTAACAGATAAGAAGCCCATTTGATATTATGTAGTACATAAAATATTTGAACACCGAATGAATTAGTAGTCCATGCAGCTACTGTTATATATTTTACGTACTTATATATTATATAGATAGGCCTACAAAACCGTCGCTGCAAAACACTTTAATTTACAGTCCTGTTTTAAACCTTGAAGCTCGATTCTTTGAGTGTTATCTTTCAAAATAAAGTGCTTTTAAGTGAGATTATTTTTAAGTACTCTTCAGATTGGTGATAAAATTTCGATTTTGGTTTTATTTACTTTTAACACTCTACAGACCGCGATATTTTGAAAGCAGTTTAATGAAATTAATTTAATTACTTGAGAACAAATGGTAAATGCGTAATGTTCGTCTGTTTATTTTCCAATACAGTGATTCTGTTTCTGTATAAAACATCAACTACACAGATACCATAGTACTTTAAACGATCATTTCGCTACTTTCTACTGCGCTGCGTGTTGTGGAATCAATCTGCACAGGGGACAACACTTAATTAACAAAAATTGTTGATCTGAGTATTTTTGTGACAATTTTGTGGATGATGACAAAGTCCACTGCGACACACGATTTATTGTTAATACGGGAGTTGAAATAAAAAGGTCATTTACTAATATAATAATCTTGATCACGTCACGTCACGTGGCAAACTCACTGTAATGACTCCGCAGTCCACTTTGTTAGTCCTTTCTATCATTATATATCGAAACTCCACATTTACAATTCACATTCTAAGCCGTTGAAGTCATTCACATGTTCGATACGAAATCAGCTTAGCAGTAAACAGTTGATTTGGATAATCTACGCACAGGTTAATTTAATGAAGATATACACAGGACATCTGAAATACGATTAAGAAGCCGACATTGCCTCACTGATTTAGCCTCGCAGTTTTAAGTCTGGTTGAGCCTTCGGAACCAATTGATTTTAGATTAACCAGAAGTGATTTGACAACGAGAGAGATAGGACTTATTTGTGTGTATGAGGTTAAAACTTATGGTCAGAAGTAGACATGTCAATTCAAAAAATCTATAATATTATTTTGTGGAGGAAATGTTTTCAATCGTTTAAATGACGTAGTTCAAATTCAACGAGTACATTTTCAATCTCCAAAATAATGTTTAAAAAAATATATATAGAGAATTTGACTCTTAGTTTACTGTATTTGGTAAGTGGTATTTTGTTCACACATCTACACATGTTTCAAATTGAGAGTTAACTTTGTAACATTAAAACCACAGTTTACGCAATCAAAACATCACTCGTGACAGTTTAATATAAATTGGAATAATATATTGATTACAAACAATTTATTAATGAAGTATACATTTATTCATTTTATAGTAAATGAAATAATTCGCTTAGCTAAAACTAGCCATCCCAATTGTAACTACGATGTATCTTGAAAGTGAAAGGAGATGTAGCAGTACCAGTTACGGTCTAGAACATACAGAAATTATTAATCGTTAAAATTAAACTAATATTGTCTAAAGTCCATCGATGGTTTTCGTTTCTGGATAAAAGTAGGCTGGCAGATATTAGTTTAAAATTTATTATAATAACATTGTAGGTACATCAGTTGCACAAATAAAACATATATTTTTCTGATGAACGATGGTATAATTTTGTTATTTAGAGTTTAGTCACAGGTACACAAAAGTCCAACGTACACTATTATAGAAGTAAGAACATAGAGAAGGAGTGAAAGAAAAAAGTTTAGCAGTAAACACGTAGCGCGGGGAGTCAAGTGTATCGGGAGTGCGGTGACATACTCGTATCGCGTTCTGAGGTTACGAACGACTTGTCTCATTCTGCGCCGCGCTAAGGTGCGGCGTCTGCGCTGCCTCCTACGACGGTCCTTCGACACGCTACTCAACACAATATTGTGTTCATTTGTCTGTTTCCCCAAATATGCTAAACTAGTTGCAGTGTATATTATACAACTAGGCTACATACATAAATGTCTAAATTAGATTCTTAATAGACACTAACAATTTTTTATTTCAAGTATGTGTGTGTACAATAACATAGATCACATCTATGAGTATTACTCTCACATTGTGAAAAGAGATGGAATTATGTAACAGGAAAAGGTAAAGATTAATTATAGAATTCGTGTTTTTGAGCTCAGATGTTACACATATTGTAATATTATAAAGTGCACTCCTTTTTTATTATATATACTAAAATTTTTAATCTCTTAATTTATATAACTGTATTTATAATCATGCATTTCTACACTCATACTACATATGAGTGTAGTTTTACATGTAAGTAAAGGTAAATAAATATAGAAACTCATATATAACAGATGGCACTCAACAACTCCAGTAATTCCCTTTTATTAATGCGTTACTATGCGGAAGTCGTTTATAACAGACAACGCACGCGTGACCTAGGTATTTACAGTTCACTGAGGTGAGCCAGTGCGCTTGTTCTTAGTTGGTTGTATTTGTCAAGTTGTCATCAAAACGCCACATCTTTATAACTTAGTGTCACAAGCGAGTACTAGTAAAAACTGTAAAAGTGATAGTGAATGAAATATGAGCAATAAATATTTTAATTGCAACTTTATCTGAACTGAATCTCCTAGAAATAATATTTGATGATGATGTTATAGTAGCAGTATGTGCAGAAATCAAACCATATTCATTCGAGGCTGTACTTACCCTAACTACTTGACTAAATGATTAATTGTCTGAAATAAGTAAACTCTTTTAGGTCTCCTTTATAATTATTATATTACAATTTTGTATCACTTTTAAATTCTAAATGTTAGAAAGGTTTGATATAATTAAATTGCAGAAGTATGTCTATATAAACGTGAAAGCATCTTTGAACTTTTATAATATCATCCTTGCAAAATTAAAGTTAAATACTTATGTATATAAACACAATTGTGTGATAGATGTAACGGTCCCGTAGAAATCTAGTCGTAGGCAACGGAGGTCCAAAGAAAAGTCTGAAAATTTCTAAGAACGTTGAGAGCCGAGCCATCTCTTTATTTCTAAAAAAATCAACATTGATTTACTTAATAAACATATTTCTACTTCGTCTGACATTAATGACAATACCAAAACTAATACTCTTAGATATATTTCTTACTCCACAACTCCTAATTGTTCCCCTTTTGTCTTCGATCAATTGTTCGTTTGTGATGTTGGAGAACCATATTAACAATTCCATCCAATGTAGTGGAAAGTGATTGCATCAGCCAAAAAATGATTCTTCCTTTCCTTAATAAAATTCTACTCATCTAATACAATACCTTCAATCACTCCATGACAAATGACATTTTTCAGTCTACGTGGAAAAGTGCAGTGATATTTTCCTCGTAGTGATGGATTATGAATAGGTCCAAAGTGTCACCATACCGATTCATCTCGTTGCTTGTCGTAAGAGACGACTAAAGGAGCAAAATATGCAGGACAATATAACTGCAAAGAGAAGAAAAATTTTGCACGAACTCCATACTAACCTGTCTGGCTCGCGTAGTATTAAAGGCCAAAACCTCCCAAGGAAAGGCCTATCTCCAGCAGTGGACTATTAGAGGCTGATGATGTGATGGGAAAATGGTCAGCTAATCCCACTACCTAAGAAAGCTAAACCCTCTTCATTTTATTTTATTTTTCCCATTTAAAGTACTCGAACGCTTTATTTGATGGACCTGTTGGTTTAGTTGGAAGTGGCTCTAACTGTTAAACTGGAGGTCGCAATTTCGATTTTCATATAGGATAAATATTTGTGTGATAAACACGATTATTTATTCTGTGTATGAGTGTCCAAAATTAATTCTGTGGCACTACCCTTGAGATCAGCATTATTGTCAAAAATTTAGGAATCTACATAGACGATACTTTATCTTGGTGTCGACTTATACAAGAAGTCAGTCGTAAGATGTTTGTTTCTGCCTGGTCTCTGTGAAGACTACATAATTTTCTTGCAACTACATCTAGAACTTACACAAGGACTCCTCGTTCATTACACCTCTGAATTATTTCAAATACTGAAGTGACTTCCATTTCAAACCCGGAATACTCATAACCTCATTTTTCCCTGTAATATCTTGTTTAATTCAAAGCCTCATTTTACCTCAAGTAACAATTGAAGTTCTTTTATGACATGCATAAAAAATGTCTTGGGCCATCAGAGAAGTATCACAGTTAGAGACTAAAGATGACTTTGTACTCTAAAAAAATTTTGATCAGTATTTCAATGTTGAAGCTGCAACTAAGTAATTATAGTTGTGTAGGTATATATACATATGTATATATATTGCTATGTATAAGTATGTATATGTGTGTATCAGGGTGTCCCTTATATGACAAAAAAAAAATTTTTTTTCGAATTTCGAAATGCATACCCTCTATAATTTTTACTAATGCTATAAGATACTTAAATATAAAATTTTATCAATCTAGCATAATTGCAACCAGTGCCGACCAAGCTTCAAAGTTTAGTAAAAAACGTGTTTTGTCCTAAAATTTCAGTCTGCTATAATTTCACTATAAATGCAATGAATTAAGTGAATAAAATTAAATAATAAATTAGATGAACATTAATCTTTAATTAAAAACATAAAGAAATAAGAATCATTCAGGGTAACTTCTTTTTAGAGTAGTTTTTTTAAAGTCTGGATACAATTTTAGATGTTCCTGGACACTTCAGCGGCTTCTTCAGCCGTGATAAGTCCGTTAAAATCTTGCATTAATTTAACAGCCCTTTCAGCAGTATCATTTACAACTCTCAAATAACTTATTCTTCTTTTAGCCTCCAGAAAAGCAGCATTGTTATTCCAAGAAGATACATCTTCCTTTAGAAAACTGTCGTCGATCTGCAGTCGTGATAAAAATTGTTTGCTCTTTTCCGATACGAAATCATCCAGTGCTTTGTCTAAAAAAAAAGAAAAATAAGTTAAATAACAAATAAAAATCAACAACAATTTTGAAAATAAATAAATAAGTATTGGACATTGAAATTGAAATCCAACAAAAAGTCAATTTAACTTACCAACCAACTTTTGAGTCAGTTCTTCCTTCGACAGGTCATAGCGTTTGCTAAAATCCGAGATTTTGTCCCTGTTGAAGTTGGCAATCATCTTCTTCTTAGTTTGGTTGTCAACTTCATCATCAAATAGTGATAGAATGACTGTCTCTTCACATAAACACCACAAGTGATGGCTGAACTTGCTTATAGAAGCTTTAGAAATTGTTGCGTCAACTTTTTCATACTCTTTTAACATCTTCAAGAAGCGCAAATCTTGATTAGGTGCTTTGGTCGCCACTGTACATTCAAGCCAAGGTTTAACATACAATATTACGAGAAATAAGCAAACATCTTGTAGAACCTTTTTGTCCTTCGCAGTTACTCTGCATTGTGACTGAAGTAAACATATTTTTAAAGAATAGATCGCTCTCGCCATCCAGCGTGCCTGATGTATAGCTCCGGGGGGCCTTAGTTTTAATTTTTCCTCTGTGTCTCCTCCTAAAAATATTACGCACAGTTCGACCAATTCGTGGTAATCATCTCTTACAAAACCTTTATCTAATTCTGCCTTATAAAATAGTAACAACGCTTGAATGTCTGTCTCGGCAACCCGTGCTTTTACGAAATTAAGAGATGGTTCAATTTTAGTACAATCAATGTTTTTCCAATTTTCTTGGAACTTTTTGAACATCGGAATATCTGGGCTACTAGAAAAATGCTTAATCTTGGTTTCAAAGACAGCTTTTAGGACCAATTCATAAACATGACGACGACAGGCGAAAAGCAACAATTCTCTTCCTAAAGTTTGCTCCAAAATAGCACAAGCTCCATTAAAACGGCCCATATTGGAAGCTGTTGTGTCGCAGCACATTATTTGCACTTTATCATAAAGGTTCCAGTCAAAGAGAGCTGCTGATACAGCCTTCGCTTGATGTTTTCCAGAAGAACTTTCTAGTTTCGGCACTGCAAGAAGCTGCTCTCTATCGTCAAATGAGCAAGCTATAACTGGCAAGCGTTCTTCTTTTGAACTCCGTACATCCAACCCCGGTAATAGTTTTCCATCCCAATGTACTGTGACTATGTTGGGTACATTGTTTTGGAAGTTAGATTTTATTGCTTCTGCCCTTGATTTTCTAGTTTCAGTACGAATTCGCTGAATCGAGGATTTGTTAATACAGAAATCATCGCTGCTCAGACCAAGTGCTTCTACCACCGCATTAAGAATGTAAACGGTATCTCTAATGCTGAACTGGCATCGATCTAAAGCTGCAACTAGTTTAGGTGTTATAAGATTCTTTCTACCTCTTTTTGAACTTTGTTCATGGCAGGGAACGTCCGGCAAGCTGAGTTCAGAATTCAAGATCTGTTCTTCGTCTGAATCTTCTACACTGTCTAAGTTATTTGTGGTGGAAGTAGATGCAACAGCTAGTGATTCTCTTTGTCTTACAATCCTTTCCTCTTCTTCCAATCGTCGTTGTCTAGATCTTTGTTCTTTTTCCGCCAATTTTTTATCTGCACCACCTAAGCATCCCGGTCGACCTGGCTCTCTCTGTTTCATTAAAAATAATTTATCTTCCTCTATTTTCATTCTCTCAAAAGCATCAGCATGTGCAATATCAAATAAATTATCAAGATTAATTATAAAATTGTTCTCACGACTCTTAAACGTAATCTGAGTTTTCTTACAATTTTTTTGCAACTCTCTCCAAACATGATATAAATCAATAAGTTTCTTCATGCAGTTAGGAAATGCCCTTGTTGGAATTCTTGCTTTTTCCCAATATATGATGCACTCCCTAATCACAAGATTTGCACTTTCACTAACAGTCAATTTAACCTCACGAATATTGTAAAATAGGACTGAGAGAACTTGTCGATTAGATGGTAATTTGGCACCATTTATTTGGTCTAGGCTTGGCTAGTCAATCCGATAAGAAAAATATTTTGTTTATCACTCCGTAATTCCACCGACATGTTTACGCACTAAACAATGAAGCACTAATAGTCTCAAAAATCACGTACGAAATGGCAAATAAAACATGTCGTAACAGGTCACTGGGCAGTACATAAGCAACTTGTATCGACAAGTTTAAATAGCTAGTCGGCACGGGTATCGTTTATATATCGAACTAATATTTTTTTCTAGACAATATAGGGTTATTACGAAACTTTTAAGAAGGTATGCGTAAAAAAATATCGAACTTGAAATTTAAGGGACACCCTAGTGTGTATATACATGGATACATATAGGGCAGGCCCCGAATTAGTTCACTTTTGAAAAAGTATAAAAAATCATTTTACAAGTTATAAAAATTGTTTATTACGAATGCTGATTAATTGGAATTTATTTTTTAAAAATAACATCGTCTAAATGATCACCGTTTCAACGTTTGTACTTTTCTAAGGCCTGCACCGAAATTTTCGAACAATCGTCAGAGACTGCGAGATCGCCAACATCTCTTTGCTGGTTTTTTTTAGTTGACGTAATGTTGTAAAATTTATTCATGTTGACATGATTTTTCAAATAATCCCATAAAAAGAAGTCTGCTGGGGATAGATCTAGACTTCTGAGTGGTCATGGAATGTCGTCTCGTTTGGAAATCAGCTTTTCCGGAAACATGTCTTCGACCACCGGCAGGAACTAATTGGATATTGGACAAGTGTCTTCATCTTGTTGAAACCGTGTGTTACGATTTTAAGCAGCAAATTCCAGTAGCATCGGTCCCAAAAACTCCCGTAACATGTTTGCGCAGGATCTTAGATTCAAATGTTAACAAATTCTTGACCCACCCTATATATTCCTTTCTAATTATGTTCATTAGACAATAATTCTTAAAAAATGTAATGCACCATCATTTACTACTATTTCTTCGAAACATTTTCATCCTTCCTAAGGTCGCTTAAAGGAAGACATCGCTTTTGATAAGAAAGCCACGCTTTATATACTAAATATCTATATACTAAAGATATTCTATATACTTTCTTGTAATTCATTTTTTTAAAGAACTGCCTGTCTATCTACTCATTTCTTTATCTAATTAGTCAATATACTTCATATAATTACTACATACTTGATATGAAGCCTATATTTTATAATCAGTATAAATGGAAACATGTGTACATATTAAAGTAAAAATGAATGTAATATATTTATAGTTTTGTTGTGGTTTTTTAAAATATTCACATGAAAGTCGAATTTAAATTTGTGCGCCAGAAACTGCCCTAACAAATGAATGCTTAATATCTGTAAAAAGATCGTCTGCAAGAATTTGTCCGTGAGTGATAAGAACACCGATTATTACAAATATATAATTTTAATTATTTTTTTTGTTTCTTTTAACGTGTATGCAATGAAATATGTAATTAAATAAATATTCTTTATTTAATTATTTTATGTTCAGCTTTCTTTGTGTTTGTTTTTTGTATGTTTGTAAAAGTCCCCCGCGACACAGGATTTATTCCTAGTTTATGGTGCGGGCGTTGTCTTTAAAATAAAAATCAAATAATCTGGCCAGGGTAGTATAGGAGACCAAAACCTCCGTTGTAAGGAGAGTCCTATGTACAACAGTTGACTGTTAAAGGCTGTTGATGATGAATTAAAAATGAACATTTTATTTTGTCTGTAGAAAGCAAAACTTTATACCATTTTATTTTGTTTAAACCTAGCTAAATTTCTTTACGTTTGTGTAAGTGTGAACACCGGGTCGGACAATGCGAATCACGTACAGAACAGTGGAAAGTTAAAAGCGTTACCAGCATCACGTAGTAATTGTTGACGTCCAGTCTTGCGTGACGGTAAATAAAAGCTTTAGTTTCTTTAAGAAATTTTAATTGAAAATAAAGAATTTTATTTTTTATAATTTGAACTTACACCCTTTTGTTAGTAATACTAAAGTTTATAATAACCATCGTCAATATTAGTTGATGTTTTACAATTTTAGTAAGTGTTTAAAATGAAGAAAGAAAATTTATTTTTCAAGTTAATAAAATTTATTTTGAATTTAAGAAGTGATTAAAGAAAATAAATGAGTTTTCAAATTTTATTAACCTTTATGCAAACTTGTTATTACGAACTCAGTTAACAACTATTTTTATCGGTGAACACAAATTAAAAGCAAAGACTAATTAAGGTTTGCCTACAATAATACAATGATCGTAATACCAATTAATTACAGAGTACTGAGAATTATATATTTTATGGTATAGTGGTAAACGAGCAAAAGAGCCCCTTAATGGTAAGTCTCCATGGCTGAACATGGAAATTAACAACTCAACCTTGCACCTTTGATGGTTTTCCAAAGAGAAACCTGTGACTAAATCCCAGGACAAATTCCAAAGACAGATACCAATCCGGCTATGGTTACCTTATTCAATTACGATTTACTAACTATGATCGACCCTAATGAGCAGAAGCATACAAATAAGGTTTTAAAGCAACTAAAATGTAAAGTCAAATGAAACTTAGACATATATAGACACTTCTCCTCAAACTTTGTCAGTCCATATGATAAAAAGGTTGATAACAGAGGTACACCTAACAAATCTCATCGCAATTGTGAAGTGGACAGCATGCAAGTCACGTCAGCAGCGCAAGTTGAAAGCGCTACAGCGTCACGTAGATAATTGTCGACACATACGTTGTATCGCAAAACATTTCAGACTACCATTGTTTGTGGATTTCTGCTGCTGCAATTTTATATACGTTTATATTTGTGGTGCTTTTGAAATGAAAATAACTTTAAACTGGTGTTAAAAACTGTAAGTACTGTTATAAAGTGTAATGTACCGTTTAATTATATATATGATTTATAGAAACATATAAAAGACAAGATCACGGTAGTTTATATCGCCAACAATACCTATCCTGCTATTTGAAAAAATGCAGCAGAAAAAAATACTAAAATAATTTGAAATAGACAGAAGCGACCCTAATAGTTGGACAAGACTTGTTAACATTAGTCTTCAGTAACATGTATTAAAACAAAACAAGTCAAATAAATAATTCCCATTTGTTTTCCTGGGCTTGATATCTATCTATTTATCATGATTGAGTCGTATTTAATTAAACATTATTATTTAAATGAACCACGCAGCACATACCGACTTTAGGCAGCTTGTGACCGTGCAAAACCTTGATAAATACTATATTAGTTGACATGTAAAATCTCTGATTTAACAAAATGGTGAGAACTATGATTCGTCAAATATGGATTGGCTTAACCAGAATTTAGCTGTTTGCACTTCTACAATGTTGCTATAATGTTTAGCTCCTATTCTTTCTCAGCTAACAAAAATACTTTATATTTAACCGAACCGAACCAAGTCTTTAATCCAGTGTAGGCTTCCGAGTTCAAATATACTGGAGTCGGGATTCTAAGCTACAATTTACACTCGTATATCGCAATATGAACAGACTTTACAGGATACAGCTGATCTGTTCTGAAACCCTCTTATGAGTTATTGCATTGGTTTGCCGGATACTTAGATATCAACGTTTTGGAAATGGACTATGAATTTACTTGTTTTAGTTTGGCTTTGCTTTGACTAAGTGCTAAAATGTATTTTAAGCTACAAGCTTAAGCTTTAAACAGCTAAATGCTTTTATGGATTTTGGCTCCACTTCAGCTTTAGCTAGAATCACAACTTCAGTTTCAGGCATCGGTACTGGAGATGAAACAATGCACGGTATTGTAGTGTATATAGTACTAATCCTATTAGGTTGTCATCTCAAAAAAACGTATCTTTCAAAATATTAAAATACGTATTAAAAGCAAATAATAAAATATATTCAAATGCTAAAAGAATTGATCACTTAAAAATGAGAAATAAAATTATGATTTTCGATTAGCAATTTTCCATTTGATAGTAATGAAATTGAAGGCAGTAATATTGAAGACAAAAATTAAATAAAATGTTAAAAATTAGATAGGTGGTACACTTATTAAAGTAATTATATTCCTTGTACTAATATTTTTAAATACGCCCTACGTATCGTGTCGGGCTAAATTATTCCAAGATACCAATGTCAGAATCATTTCGTTCATGAGCAACAGCAAGTTAAAATGATGCTATCTATGGGTTGTTCTACTAAGTACTACAAAGACTGCCGACAAATTTTTCATACACAAAGGATCTTCACACTGGTTAATTTCCTAAAAAGCCTTTAACATAACATACATTTTCATCTGACGTTTCAGCAAGACACGCGAACTGATGAACCACACGTTGAAAGTTTGTAGTCCTTTTGCAAAACTTGTATGCTCATAATGTATTCGTCAGTTCTCTTCATTCTCAGCACAAGTTTGTTTGACGCTTCTGGTTTTAGTAGTTGCACGGATATTATGAGCTTATGTTACAAATAAGAGCAACTAGACTTTAGTATTAACTTTGATAAAGATTGTTTGTCAAATTAGTAATAAGTAATTAGCGGATGTTGAACCAAACATTGATAAATATGAGTTTATGCCTGTTATGTTATAAAGGATCTTAATAAGATGAAGACCTACGAGTAAAAATATTGTTCTTTGAATTGTTTTTAAAAATAATAACAAGTTTAATTATTCAGAATTCATGATGTAAATATTTTTTATTTTTATTTATTTTTTAAAAAAGACAACGTCACGTTAGGAAAAAATCCTGTGCACGACACAGGGGACTTTACAAACATACAAGAAACGGACACAAAGAACAGCCAGACTCAGAACAACAATTTGTGGATCACACAAAGTATTGTCCCATGTTGGATTCGAACCCACAACACTCAGCGAAGTGGAAAGCGGTGTGGCGACCGCTTAAACCACTAGGCCAATCGTGCAGTCTAATAGCTATTTTGTATTAGTACAAAGCTGGCTAAACACAGGAAGTAAATTTGTTCATATATGTTTACTTCTAGAATACAATTGCAGACGTAAGAGAACAACTTTATCTGTTTGTATTAATTATTTCATGATAGAGTACCAAACATATTATCTAAAATGAAAACCTTTATTGCTTATAGTTAAACAGTTACCAAATTATTTACCTATTAGAATATTACTTTTCATGTAACTTACATGGTATAATGCAGAATTTTAGTATTTGTGAATTTTCAATGGATCTTACATATTTTTAGGGTTCCGTATCAATGATGTGTGTTGGTTTTACTTAGTTTGAAAATTAGATCTTTTAAAGTGTCATCAAAATCATAATGAACGAAAATAAACCGTAATTATGCCTTGTAAATCCTTAGGCATTTTTCCAGTTTGAACAGGACAAAACGTAATATACATAATTATCATCTCAAGTAAAAAAATAAATTTCTAAATTGGTTCATAGATGATGGAGTTCTCAGGTAATAAACATTCAATTTGATTTTTTTTTAAAATAGTTGAAACATAATCAAATACGAGTATATTAGATATGCTGAATGTAAAGGATGTATTGACCAGTGAAGGAGCGGTGTGAAAACCCAACTGTCACTTCATCGACTAAGAGGATGCTGATTAAAGAGTCAAATAACCTCAAGCAACAACTTTGAGGACGTGGTGAATAGAGGAATTCAGTTGGGTTACGCCATGTTGTATCTTATCCTACAGACGAAAGTTTTTAACTACTGTGTCCTACTTCTCATAACTTACGGAGCTGAAACATGGTAACTTACGGTACAGCTGAACCACAAACTCAAAGTCACTCAGCTTGCTATAGAGAGGGCTCTACTTAGCGTTTCTCTAAGGACCAGCCTATTGTCACTTTAGCAAAAAGTGACAATAGGCTGGCCATATTAGCTGCAAAATCATCAACTGTTAGGGTAAATAAGTTCTAGAGTGAAGACCACACGACCCACGATGGCTGGTTCAAAATGAATGTGGGAAGCCCAATATCAGTGACAGTGGCATGTAATTAGAAAAGTCTTCATTTGAAAATCTACATGTACTTTTTATTAGGCTTAATGTACTTTGTGCTAGAAGATCAAAGTATAGAACATAGATATGGTCCTATAAAGTGTTGTGATAAAAGGAATGGCTTTGAGTCTTGTGTATACCACCAAATTTTTAAATGTAACCCTATACCCTAAATTGCAATGGGGCCCACATATTACTGGATCTTTGAATAGGCTCAGCTGTGTTCTGTATACACGATTTATAAAATTCATCAATCAACTGATGTAGAAATAGCTGGACTAGTGTATTTTAATTATTTTCATAGTGTAATTTCATATGGTATTTTGTTGTAGGGAAATGCAGACATTCAAAATATCTTTGTGTTGCAAAAGTGAGCTATTCACTCACGTTTAAGGAAATTGGTATCGTGACAGTCCCATTTCAATATATTTATAAAAATCCAGTGTGTGAAAAGAAAAATATTCATTTATTCACAAAGTTTAAAAACGTTTATGATATCACAACTAGAATCATTAATAAACTCGTGTTGGTAATATCTAGACTACAAAAAGTAAGCAAGTTTTTTTGACGTCTGGGTATACGATTCTACAATAAAATTCAAAGCACATTTGTAGAATTGAATACAAACAAATTTAAGACCTTAATAAAACAACAACTATGCGAAAAGATTTACCACACAGTTTTAGATTATTTTTACGTTTGTTGTATTTGAAAATGATGAACATTAAATTAAATATTTCTGTCTTTCATCATTTCAATTTGTATGTAATACATATACTAGCTGTCCCGGCAAACGTTGCTTTGCCATATAAATTATTTCTAAGTAATTTGAGCGAGATGAAAAATGATTAAATTACTAAAATGGCTATTAAAAAATAAGGGTTGATTGCAGAAGGGTGAAAATTGAGGATTGTATATATTTTTGTATGTTGTATCATAAAAAAATAGAAATTAAAAATTTTGTCTAAAAAAAAAAAAAAAAATTTAGGGTTTTACTACCCCTAACATATAGGGGGATGAAAAATAGATGTTGGCCGATTCTCATAGATACCGGGTAAGCACAAAAAATTTCATCAAAATCGGTCAAGCCGTTTCGGAGGAGTATGGCAACGAAAACTGTGACACGAGAATTTTATATATTAAATATGTATATTTTTTCTTTTCTTATATGTAAGTTGAATTCTACTGTGAGTTTGTATTTGTATGTAAATTTGAGTATAATTTAAAGTTATATAATATTAGTTCATATTTAATATCCTTATGATGATTCTGAGTGTTTCCACAGTCTATCCAATTGTCCCGTTGACGGTAGCATCGCACTTCAGATCACTATCCGTATGCTGGCTGCATGGAGAGGCCGACTCAAAAATACGATCCTTTTTTAAAAAGGGCATTCCCGATTCTATACTGTACTCACATAATTTTTATTTAAACCGTGATCACAGACTTAAGGCACCTACGTGGTTTATTTCGCTATTTTTTCCAAGAGTAAGGAATATTTGTAGAAGATTTACTAACAAAAATAAATATTATTTAACATTGAAATTTTTGAAATTTTTGCAGTTGATGCTTTTTCTGTTGTAAGCATCTATGTATAAATGATTGTATGAAAGTTAGTCATTTTCAAAATTCAAAACATGAATGAAGAAATAGTAATTATATACGAGTGTATATGGAATATAAACCAGTAATTTTGAAAAAGTAAATGAAACAAAAGTTAATAAAACTTGTATGATGATAATATTGATATCAATGACATGCAACGCCATCTAGAACAAATAACATGAATAACCGTTCATTGAAAGCAAACAGAAAGAAAAATATAAATATTATGCTGACCTCATACTGCTTTGAATGATGGTTTAAAAATGTTTGTATTTGACTACAGCTTATGGGAGCTAGTTGTAATCTATCATTGTGCCTTTGTGTTTATTTACATCAGTTAGTTTGATAATATACCCGACCTTATTTTTCTCTTTCGTTGAAGAAGAATATGACGTATACTCAAAAACTCATTTCAGAAACATTCCGTGACATATTAAGTTACGTAATATCGGAGAATGGCCCAAAATTTTCTATGCTTTATTTAGAATACCAAAGAAAACAAGTATGCCATAATACGCTCTTTTCTCTAATAAATTTATAGTCTAGAAATTAGAGGAAAAATCTTTTTTATTATTCAGTTTTTCGACATTTTTGTAGGTTTTATTATATCATATCGCAATATTGTAATACTTTTTTACTACTGTAAAGATTTTAAACTAGAATATGCGAGGATTACCTTTAAAATAAATGCAATGTGGTTATCACATCGCTTACTGATCAATGTAACGTAGACTGCATCTGAAACGGAATAAATCTGCCCCGTCTTTCCAACATTTTTGATTGATTGGAACCAAGTCTTAATGGTCATAACATGATATTATATATTTCCTTAACTATTGGGCTTACCAATTTTAAATTATTTTTGCAATTCGAAGCAGAAGTATCTGAGATTAACGTGTTCAATCTGCAAAAAAACAAACAACTCTTCAGCCTCATGGTATTTTTATAGATTTTTAATAAACAAATTCGTATATTTATCAGAAATACCAGGCTCAGAGTCAGGCCTGTCAGATTTGTTGGTCCAGGGGGTAGTGATCCTGATTGCTGAGCCGGTGATGGTGTTTTGCGCAACAAAAGACACCAAGTCTTTTGTTTCTAAAAAAAATTCATTACACCGACCTCCAATATATTTGGAAAAAGGGTAAGAAGATAGAAGATGACAAGTTTGCTATTGATTCTTAATAGTTCAATAAACAGTATTTTATAATTCGTTTAACTGCACTCCCCATAGTCATATTTACGCTAAAAGTATTGTCGTCATAATTTGACTGTCTTCACTGTGAATGTCAATGAATATGGTCAACTTTTATTCTTATGACAAGAAATATAGTAATTTTTAACAACTTAATGTAACAGTCCAAAAATAAAATAATTTGTATTTTTTGGAAGTTTATTTGTCAAGAAGTGGGGCTTGATTAGTGAAAAACGAAGTCACATTCTTCTTAAATACAAAACAAGATAAGGTTACAAAATTATTTTCGTACAGCATATAAAACCATCTATAATATGTAACGTGAAATGAAATTGCTTTGATGTTAACATTTAATGTTATTTCTTGTATTTACGTCGTGAGCATCAACAGCCTTTTACAATCCACTGCTAGACATAGGCCTCTCCTAAGCAAGGAGGTTTTGGCCTACTATACCACGCTGGCCAGGCGGGTTGGAATAGGGTTTGTTTCAAGTTTTCCTTCTCTTTGTAATGATGTTGTCTTGTATACTTTGTTCCCTTTTACGACACCTACGGGCTGAATAGCGATGGTGACACTGTATTCTTAATCCGTCACCACACGGACAGTGGTGTATTTACGTACAAAAATTTGATTATTTTTTTGGTAATTGTAGTCGTAAGTGTTCAACAAGTACAGCATACTTTTTTAAAAATAACTGTTTAATAGTTTAATAGACACACATGTTTCTGTAAAAGGTTTTAATTTATATACCTACGTGAACAAAAATAAATTGTCTAACATGCTGAAAACTATTTTTGTTCTACGCAATCGTATTAAATTAATAACCTGAACAATATATTCTGTTCTATAAATGTTTTATATGTATATGTTACTAAATATTATTATATTTTAGATAATATAATTTATACTAATAATGTTGGCCGTGATTTTTCGGTTTAATGACAAGCATTGTACAGTGGTAGATAATTGGCTTGGCTGCTGCTTATAATAAGGTCGTATAATTTATGTATTACTTTATGTATATTTATGTTCATTGCTTTCTTGTATAATGTAGATGATGCTTACATACATATACGTAGTTTTGTTATACAACGAGACTTATTCTCGATAAAAATATTTAAAAAGGTTACGATACCTTCTATTACTCGATGTTTCGAAAGGTTACATCGTTTGTCACGGGTAGACTAGTGTGCAAGATTTGACTACCCGCGTTTGGCCTCTTTAATGTTTGTACTGTTGGTACTTGTATACACTACATTTACAATGTCTGTGCACTTTGTTTTGTTTCTACCGTGATTGCACCCGCTACTGACAGGATTCCATGATGTTGATTGCTGATATCCATCTTCCCGGCATTTTTTTTTAATTTCTGATTTCAATCGCTTCGCATTCTATAAAAATAGTTACGATCTGTGTACTTTACGTACACTCATACCCTGAAGTCTCTACAGTAGCAGGCGAAGTCGTGTTACACAACTACAATTTGCAAACACTTTTTAGCTAAACTTGCGTAATATAAGGTAAGTCTTTTGTTTTCAACTGTGCACATAAGAAATTAGATGAGAAGATTGGGATTTAAATATGAATGGATTTATGAATAAAAAGGTAAAGAAAATTGCAAGCCAAAGCCTTTGTGATTTTAAATTACATGGTATTAGTCAGTTCGAATACAACTTAAGATCTGAATTTTTCTGGTGAGGTATAATAGAGATTTCCAAATACGAATATCCCGGTTCTTTTTGGAAATGTCTTAATTATTTATTAAAGGTACGAGGTGAGTAGAAATATTCAGCTGGGTTGAGCAGCGTTTGGGAGGCTGTGTCAAGTTTTCTCGTCGTCGAGTTCAGTGTCTAAAAACCAAAATCTTCAATCAAAAAATACTACTGATCATTAGTCTTGGCTCCGAAACATGAACAGTTACGTTATGGCTTGTTCACAAGTTCAAAGTTAGTCAGGATACTATGGAAAAGGTGCCCAAGTGGAGACCGCGTCTCTGCAAACGTAGTGTAAGACACCCACAGGCCAGGTGGAGAAGCCCAAAATCGATGAGAGTAGCATGTGATGGGAGAAGCTTATATCAAGTGATAGAATGCGATAGGCTGATAATGACGACGTGGACATTTTGTTGTTTTAAAAAAAAATAGTCGTCACAAACAATGACTAAATAGAAGTCGTTGCGTACATCTACTGTTATCTGTATGTATGTATATATTTGCATACAATAAACATACATCTAACAGTTGTACTTGTGCAAGAGATACACAAAAGTGGAACGACTGACCTTTAGCTTATTAACTATTTCAATTGATATTTTTATTGCTTGTCATGTTCTATTTCTATAGATAAATTTAATTTCAAATAATTTTAAATTATAAAAATATCATTATCGATTTCCTATTTATTTTTTTACAACGTGGCTTTTTAACCCACGATCTCCACATGCTTGTACGTGCTATTTCACCTGCAGTCCACCCGTGTGTGTTGGTTTACATTGATAAAAAGTAATCTTACATTCTTCCTCAAGACTCAAAGTATGTCATCATCATCATCATCATCATCAGCCGGAAGACGTCCACTGCGGAACGTAGGACCTCCCCTCTAGAACGCCACGCCGTACGGCTGGACGCCAATTGCATCCATCGACTCCCCGCGGTTTGGGCTATGTCGTCGGTATAATAAAGTATATGAATGCTAGATTTTATTAAAATCAGTTCAGAGGTTAGGCTGTGAAAGTGGACAGACAGATTTATTTTTGGATTTATAATATTATATAGCTTTAAGGGATGGTTTCGATGATTCTACACCCGTCCATTCAACTCGAACAATTTCCATTCAAAAATTCTATCTATATTAATCTAAGTCGGTTCAGCAGTGATTGTTTCCCCATGCAAACGTCCAAACTTTAAAAAAAATTAAATTGTGATTTCGGTGATAAAAATATCCTATGTCTTTTTCTGGAACTCGAACTACCTCTAATCCAAACTTAATCTAAATTTCATAATGCAAAACTCAATAAACACTTGATCAATACCAATCCAACTTTGTATACAAATATATGACAGTAAAGGGTGGACCACGAATTAGTTAACATTTTAAAAATTCGTATAAAAAAACCATTTAATGTATTATAAAAATTATTTATTTACAAGAAAGCTTATTAGTTAGAATTTATTTTTTAAAAATATGCAACTTTCTAACGTTTAGATGATCACTGTTTCGACATTTGTACTCTTCTAAACGAGCATCGAAATTTTTGAATACTCGTCGGCAAAGAGATCGCGAGATTACCGACATCTTTTCACTGATTTTTTGTTGGCTATGGAATATCACTTCGTCTGTAAATCAGCTTTTCCGGAAACTTGCCTTTGAACACTGACAGGGACTTATTGGATGTGTGACAAGTGGCTCCAACTTGTTGAAATTATAGCCAGCAAATTCAAGTAGCATCTGTCCCCCAAGAACTACCGTAACATGTTTGCGTGTGCTGTTAGATTCAAATGTTAACGAATTCTTGGCCCACGCCATATGAAAAAATTATATACTAATAATATCAAATAACTGACGGGCTGTATTTTTGTTTTATAACCATTGTTAGTCATAAGAACTTCAATTGTAGGATATAACTTCAAAAAAATACTTCAACTATACGATTTGGGTTCATTTAACGTTTTTACTAAGATTGCTACTTATTAATCATTAATTGAATTGCTATTTATTTGAAATTCTAATTCAGTAACAACCACGGGTCAAATGACACGGACAAAATGACAACGTTGTTTAATGTATTACCTTGGTTATTTGAACCACACTTCCATTGAGAATAATAATTACTTCGTGTAGATAATGTCTACTTGTTTTAATTCTTGCTTTCCACTTACAGCTACATAATTCTTCTTTCTATTGTGTTGTCATATAGATATTTATTATTTAAATATCAGTTAGATAAATGTGAAGATGATAGTAACCATTATCATTCATATGTTTTACGTTTTACCTGGCTATGAAATTTGTCAATATCAACTATTATTTGATCAGAAATAACAGTAATAATAATAGTTTATATATTTATATTTTTTAATCATTTAATTTTCTTGTATTAATTACTATTGCAATAGTTTACCCGTACTTATCAATTCAAGTGACATTTTTACATGAGTGGAATTGAATAGTAAAATAAAATTGTAAGTAGTTGTACAATTTAAATTCGAACGGAGTGCAGATTGAATTGAATTTTCAATATTTGTTTTTTTAATACAAGTACAAAACATTAATATATGTATATATGTATACATATACATTAATATGTAATTACATATAACTAAAGCTTATACAGATCAATGAACGTCATGTAGGTGTTCAGGTTCTTGCTTCGTCATTACATAAGTAGGCAATATTTTTTAAAGTGTTTTGTTTACAAATCTTTTCCAAAAATTTATATTTATGCTCAATTTTAGTTTATATTTTAATTAATCAAGCAATTATTTTAATTATATTAATTATTATCAGGCATAGTGCCCCAGCCTGCAGTCCACTATCTTCTGCATCCAGTTTACCGTAACTGCCTTTTTCAAGTTTCTCCATTAAATTTTAAGAAACTAATTTAAATCATACCATACTTTAGTATAATAACTATATGGAGCCTATACCACAGTAACTAGACTATCGATAAACATACTTTTTAACACATTACATCCAGACACAACGTATAAACCGCATTCATACAATATTAGTACTG
Source organism: Hypercompe scribonia (assembly GCA_949316085.1). Lineage (NCBI taxonomy): Eukaryota > Metazoa > Arthropoda > Insecta > Lepidoptera > Erebidae > Hypercompe > Hypercompe scribonia. The sequence goes on from OX438981.1 coordinate 3,314,759, forward strand.
AGTGAAAATCGAACCCATGATGTGTGGTTAAGCAGACAGGATCACTAATTACTACACAAAGAGCTCCTAGACCATTTTGTTGTTGAAACTATCTAATCCAAAACTCTTATAAGCGCTTTCAGGCTTAGTAATTGAATTCTATGGAATGTTACACTGTTTCGAAACTCACGACAATGTTCACAAAGTTACAACATTTTAGAGTGTATGAAGAAGTTACGAATAATTATTTTGCTGATTGACATTAACTGTGTGAGTGTAATGACTTCTATGATAATTGCTTAAGGAGGTGTCGACTGGGTGACATTAACACTAACCTTTGCACAATTAGTGAGTGAGCTATCGGATATTCAACTTATTCTGTTTTGTGTATATTGACATATTAATTTAAATAACACTTTTATATCCACGATTGGTCTGTATACTGTTATCTTTATATTGTAATTATTCATATTTATCTGATTCCTTCTTACAGAATGCCTGCTGCTCATATAAGCAGCTAGTGCTGTGGATGTTAACGGCAGTACAGACATATTTTTTACTCGTGTATTAGTATCTTACTAGTCGGTCTAGCAGTTAGGGTACGCGACTGCCGATCAAGAGGTTTCGGATACAATTTCCTGAACGGGTCAAAAAAGTTATATAATGCTTACCAACAGCCCGGAGTTTGGAGGTTGTAGTCTGAACACCCATGCCTCGGAGAGCACGTGAAGGCGTAGTTCCTGCACCTGATGTTTGCCCGGTCGTGTAGTATAGCTGTTCCATCAGAATATTTGAATGAGGGAATACAGAGTGTACCTGTGTTTGCGCACACATTTGTGTACAACAATACTTCCTACATAGTTGACTGTTCTACGTTGAGACTGGCCGCCGTTGTCACAATCGGCTAGATGAACAACATCATCGTAGCAAACTTGAAAAAGACACAAAATACATATATACCTTTCCGAATCGTTTACACATGAGTCCACATGATACTTGTGTTGGTTGTGTACTCCGGTTTCCATATATATATAGTGGAAAATTAGCTAGGTAAGCCAAATTAACTTCTTACAGAAGCGCAGCAGCCTCCTTAATTTGAAGAATTTATAGGCCTCTATAACTGTAGCAGCAAGGTCAAAACGATCAATAGATGTATAAAATGGCGTAGAAAAACTGAATGAGCAAAGTTGTAGAACTAGCTCAGAGGTGAGCATTGAGAGACACTTATTGCCTATGAAAGTTTAATAATGATAATAAATATTGTGATTACTTACCTTGCATCATACAGCGACGTATATTTTGCATTACCCCTAACAACTGTTTCTATTTGTACAAAAGTAACAGATGTTATAAAAGTATCAGTAGACAACATTGATTCTAGACGTTGATTGTGAAAATTACTAGTTTACCATGAAAAATAAGGTAAATAATTATTGATTGTTTTTATAGAAACATTATTTTTACACGTTTAGGATTTCTAATATATTATTATTATTCTACTGTGACATTTCATACCCCAAAAAAGAATATATCAAACAATTAGCAACATATAGTATTAAGTATACAGTTCAGACACAATTTTTAAGAAACTCAAGAATGTGACACATTCGTCATAACGATGATGTCCCGAAATACGTTGAAAAAAATTATTATATTATATTATCATAGTGGTCTGTTATATATTTATAAGATATCACCATCATTAACAGCCTTTGTCAGTCCACTGTTGGACATAGGTTATGGACATATACCTTAGAAAGGAAGTATATGCTTACTGTACAACTTTCACACTACGTGGTAGGTTATTTTAAAATATTAATTAATTCTTTTTAACAAACTCAATGTTTAACAACGAATAATAAAAGAAATAAAATACTAAGCAAGTACTTCATATAACCTCAAGTAATTTAGTGATAATATTAAAGTGATTAACTGATAATACGTCAACATAAAATGTTTATTCATGAATTCACTGGTATTCGGTAAGGTTTGAAATATTTTGTTGATTACGCCATATAATATTCCACCGATTTAATATACTACGTATGATACTGAAAGTTTCATTTCAGAATATCTTTTTTTTAATAATTTTGTTTGTACATATTATAATTCTCTTTATTTCGTGATATACACATATTTGTTACATTTTTAAATATATATAAAAAAACAAAAAATACACATTTACAAATATAAAAAATAGTAGTAGACCACCGACATCGGGTACAGGGACCAAGACACCGGTGGTTAGGGCTCCAAAGATAGGAACCTCCTCACAATACGGGCCTTGTCAAGGAGGACTGCCTTCTGCATCAGACCCTTGATCCAACCTTCTAACGTGAGCCTCTTAAGGTGTTGGTCGAGGCTCTTCGCTATCAATCCATGAGCAGATATGATTATCGGAACAATAATCACCGAATCCACATTCCACATGTCGGCAATCTCGTGAGACAGATCCAAATACTTCAATTGTTTTTCTTTTTCAACTTTCACGAGATTCTCGTCATGAGGAACGGCGACATCGACAATCATTGCGCGGCGCTCTAATCGATCTACTACCACAATATCAGGCTTATTGGCAACAATAGTCCTATCTGTGATAATAGATCAATCCCAATATAACGTAGCAAGACCGTTTTCGAGAACTGGGTCGGGTACATACCTGTAGTAAGGCACTTCAAAATTGACAAGTTGGTATTTAAGGACAAGTTGTTGGTGTACGATCCTGGCTACTTGATTGTGCCTGTGCAAATACTCACCATTAGCAAGACGAGAACAACCAGAAATAATATGCCTAATAGATTCTCCAGGACGGTGGCACGCCCGACAGATCTCAACCTAGAATCTAAATCTAAATCTTTCAGGATATATTTCCGGTAGTTATTCGTCATGATAACTTCGTCCATAATTGCACAAACAAAACCTTTAGTTTCTCCGAAGAGATCACCATACCGTAGCAAAGATGTCGACGCTTAAAGTCTATATCAGACCTGTGTAGGGCCCGATAAAATCGGCCATGAAGTTCTTTACCCTTCCATACTTCCTTGCGATCAGTGGAGTACCACTGATCGCAAGAAAGTATGGCACAAACCTGTAGTACTTAGTAAAGTACAGGTTTGCGCCAATTCTCTTTAGCCAGAGCGAGCGGGTTAAAACCAGTATCCACTGCAACTACATTGCGATGCACTCCCACATTAGTCCGTAGAAAATATTCTCTGAGATTGTATATCTCGTGATTGTGTAGAGTCTTGATATTTAATAGACCACGACCTCCAAATTATCGCGGAATATACAATCTCATAACCAATGAACGTGGGTGGTGCATGCGGAATGCAGTCAGCAATGTACGGACTCTCCTGTCAAGGGCATCCAATTCGGTCTGAGTCCATCTAAGTACACCAAAGGAATACATCAGAACCGGCATGACCCAACTGTTATAGGCTCGCACCTTGTTACCGTCTGATAAAAGACTTTTAAGTACTTCTTTTAGGCGTCCAAAGAAGCGTTCCTGTAACATTTGTTTCACGCCAGATTCTGGTATTCCCAAGCACTGTGAAAAACCTAGATACTTGTAGGTTTCGGTGGCAGACAGAGATCTGAGTTTTGTTGAATCTGAAAGTTCCATTCCTTCAGATTATACAATCACTTAGGAAATTAGTGGTATTTTCATCTGGAAAATGCCCGTCACTCACACATGGATTCGGTTCCTCCCATTTCCGGTAAACCCATTTCACATTCCTTTGGAACATTCAATTCTGATTATACCGATCAACTCGTTTTCTATAACGTCTTATCCTATTTGCTCATGCATAAACTTTCTGCTTTAGAAAGTCTATGCGCTCTGTGACACAGGACATGTACTGTTGAGGACTAATAGAAGTTCCCAAGAATGTCTGTTTCACAAAGCGCATGACTCTCGGCCGTGTATTACCACTTTTAAAACTAATTAATTTACCGATGAGTGTCCTAGTCTCAGTAATACGACGTTCAATTCTATACTGCCAAGCTGGTACAGCATTTTTGGGTCGAGTAGCACTTACACGTTCAATAAATTTAACACCAGCTACTCGACAAACTGCAATAGCCGCACAGTATAGAATAGAATGTGCATCACTAAGATCTTCGCTGGTATCAAAATAATCTGATAACAGCGAATCCAGGGCACTCACAAGCGCTAAATTACGTTTATGAATGGGCAAACGGCATAACCGTGGTCTAATATTATCATTTGCAAATCGGTATTTTTGAATCGCATCCTCCAAAGCACTCCTTATCTTATCGTTACATTGAGTACTTACGGATATAACTTCACTCTCCACTAGTTCATCAACATCTTTAATACCTAATGGCAACTGAGGTGTGCTACTGGTCACCGCAGTGTGTGATGAAGAGGGGATAGTAAAGTTTTTTCTTATGTCAGAGCGTATCCTCTCAAGTACTGTGTCATCCAGCAGGTGACAGCGCTGTATAGTTCGTACTTGATCCGACAACCGTTGTGCTGTAACGTTGATGGCTGGTTCAAGTTCCTGAAACAGAGAGACTAGTCTAACACGGTACGCAGTAAGGTTTGTTTATTATTATTATTATTATTCGTGTAGAAGCACATGAGGTTTTCTACAAAAAAATTATACTAATCCTTACTGGGGCTATGCATGGGCCGCATATTAGATTTATAGCGACTAAAGCCAGGTGGTACATTATACTGCACTTGAAAAATGTCCAAACATACAAAGAGATTCACCCCTTATGTCATGATACATTAATTACGAAAGTAACAGAAAATTATCACGTTAAAGTTTAACCAACTAAGTCAACAATCACCTCCTTCCACTTTTTTAAGTCACTAAAAGTTTTAAATTGACACTTGAGTACCTAATTTTTTATTAGGTTTTAAGTTTTTGCCAGAATGTCAGTTCAGACGTAAAAATACTCACCAGATTCTGAAAACCTTTTTTTTTAATTTGAAAGAGTACCTAAGTAACTTCATTGCGTCATCAGTTCATCTTTGAGTAATAATTTATCTTCTGATTTCTGAGTGGACGGAATTTAAACTTGTACGACATTACTGAGAAAGACGGTATAAAAATTTTTCGTTGACGCTACTAACAACGATAATTTTACTTAGAATGCTCAAGAAAAAATCCTTTAAGCCACTTGTAGCAGTTTCAGCTGTAAAATTTAAAGTGACTTCAAAAAAAGAGAAAGTTTACAATTACCTTGTGTATTAGGTTGGGTATTTTTCACTCGATTGTATACTATGCTTGTTTCTGTAAATATCACTATTGGGGAGTTTTATTGTTTTATCCTTAATTCGACTTTATTTCTAACTAAAAATATAGTCATTTTTTCAGGTACAGAGTGTAGACTGATATTACGTTGCTTTTTATAAAAAAAGTAATTTACAAATAGGCTGTTATGTATTCATTTCGCCTACTCAACAAAGTATGAAAAAATATAGTAGGGATCTCTAAAATTTTAACATATCAAAAGACCTTGGTATAAATAGCTTATTGTTAGAATTGTATTACTGAGTTATACTTTTAACTTCGTAGGGTCACAACATTGCTATATGTTGTCAAAATGGCTCCCTCTGAAAATAATAATGAAACTCCAAACGGTGTTCTGAATACTCTAAATGGAGATGAAGTGGTTATCAGTGGTATTTCGGGAATATTCCCAAATTCGGATAGTGTTGTGGATTTCATGAGTAATCTTTACAATAAGGTTAGCATGGACTTTTAAAGGATCTATTATTCCATAGTTAAAACTACAGACAAAAAATATCACACTAGGCCCCCTATAGCGTGCGTCACTATACTGCATTGCCTAAATTTACAATGAGTTTGTTGACCACAATTCTTGGATTTTAATCATATTTTCCATCAAACAGAATCACTCTGGCAGGCTTTTAAAAAATAAATAAGTAAAGGTATTTGGTTTTGTGCTAAGTGTTGTGTTTTTTCCTGGCAACTATACAAATAGAATGGTGACAAAAATGCAGATTAATAGTGATAATATTATGATGTAGGTTGACATGGTTACCAGTGAAGAACCAAAATGGATACGTAATGATCCAGATATTCCTAAGCACACAGGAAAAATAAGAGGAATGGATAAATTTGATTCACAATTCTTCGGAGTCATATATCATTTAGCATGTGTATTGGAACCTATGGGAAGGAAACTTTTGGAACACACATATGGAGCAATTTTTGATTCAGGTATTTTCTCCTTATTTTTATGAAATATTCAAAATTGATGTACATTCATAATATTCATATGAAATCCAATTAAATCACATCTTTTAAAAAATAAAAATTCTTTAGATTGGTCTGTTTATAAATAATGGAGTAACAAAAACTTAAAAATACATCCGAATTGAAAATCCCCTGTTTGCATTGGAGTTAGTTCTAAACAAAATTTATTTTTGGAAAGTTGTAAATTTGTTCTAAATATTGTTTGCATTTTGGAAATATTTTTAACTCTAGGTACAAGCCCTCAATCTATTAGAGGTAAAAGAGTTGGAGTATTCATCGGATCATCCTTTACCGATAATAGTAGTTTGTCTTTCTACAACGTCAAGAAGCACAGCAACTTCGTCGTCAATGGGTAAGTCTTTATGTTCACTTTCAGCTGAAGTTGTATTTACTGTATTGCACGATTTAGAGTTAATGGTTGGTGTTAAAGAGCTTACAGTTAGCATTGATATATTTTTTATCATTTATCTTTGGTACTTCATATAACCTTACAAAAAAACGTTTTCTGAAGTTAAATATTGATAATTTTATTTTGATAATTATTAGGGTTTTCAAAAAACATAACTAAATTCCTCTTTTACGTTTTAGCGGCAGTAAGTCCATGTTGGCTAACAGAATTTCTTACTGGATAGATGGGAAAGGACCTTCATATGGATTAGATTATGCCGATGCCAGCTCAACAGCTTGTTTAGAACTCGCTTATCAATCTATCAAATCAGGAGAATGTGATGCAGCTATAGTTGGAGGATGTAATTATGTACTTCATCCTACTTTATCCTTAAACATGAGAAGGTACTTGAAAATTTACAGTATTTTTTTGTTCTCTGATTTTTTTTGATATCGTGTCATGCTACCAATTTAACACGTTCACTGCGGGCCACATTTTGAAGAACTTTCAGCTGGTGCGGCTGAGGTCGAATCAGCCCCAAGCTAAACTTCCTTGTAAGGCGGTTGAGGCCTTTTCTGCCTCATGTTTCAATCATTTGGTAAATGTGTTGTAACTTGATCAGGAGCGTGATTCGATGTTTAATTTTATGCTAAAATGACTTGCATGGTATTGTTTTATGTACACCTAGCTTAGCCCCGGGTTCTGATTTTTAGTTTTAGAGAAAACACCTAAAATATATTTGAGGTCGTTTTAGACCACACATCGCCCTAAATCGGGGCGGCATTAGTGATGGGAATGAATTTATATCGATGAATGTTCATGTCTATGTTATATTTCTATTGCTTTTTTATATTGTTATAGTATTGTGCATAAAAATATGGGGTGTTGTTAAATAAAATACAAACTATTGGTTCATCTAATTTATTCTATATTACTTTGCATGCTGTTCGTTAAAACAATGCAAGCACATAGCTTTCTTACATTGTGAACAATTAGTCATATTTTTTTTTAGTTTCTATGTTCTGGGTTTGCTTATACCGGTATAGGGGACATATATATACACAATGGCAGAAAATGCCACTAGGCATTAAGTCCGCCTTGTGCATTATGTTTTGCAGAAAGTGTAAATAAATTAATATACAGAAGAATTTTCAGCTTTTATAATATCTCTCTCTCACTCTATAAATATGTAACTGAACACACACACAAAAAAATTTAACAAAAATAAAAAACAAACAATTAACACCATTGCGCAAAGACACGTGCTCCAGTATCGACCATGATAGCGTCACTAAAGTCGACTTACGTGCTCTCACGCCGCCGCTGGAGGTCGAAATCGGCCTCAACCCGCACCTTATTCAATAATTTCAGTGATCAGTGCGTTTGAGGCGTATTTCGACCTCAAATATTTTTTTTACAATATTGAGTCAATGCTACGCAGACATAAAAAAAGCTATATTTGTCTTTGTCATACCTCATACGGTTGAGTGTAAACAGCCGCCGCACTAGAGAGAAAACACAGTTTTACGCGCCGCACCAGCGTAAAGTCTACCATGAGGTTGAATCAACCTCAAGCCGCAGTGAACGTGTTAATAAAGAGTCATGAATTAATTCTATTAATTTTTAATGATCTATTTTACATGTGAATTTTAAAAAAAGGCAATATTTTTGCCAATTGTTTCAAATTTTCAATTTTAGCTCGATCATAATTGTAATTTCATACAAGATACAAATAGTATACTTTTTTTGATGTAGTGATAGTGATTCTCTAGTAAAATATTTAAATAGAAATTGATTTTTAAACTTTATTATGTAATAATAAATAAATAATATTAAATAAATATTTCGAACATTTGACACGCAACGTCATCTAGTTTCAATCTAAGCAGAATTCGCACTACGATTACTAGACTGACTGTCAGAATATTTATATACTTTTTTGTAAATATATAAATATATACATGGAAAACACACAAACTCTGAAACAAATATTTGCAGATCATACAAACATTTAATCCGACTCCGAAATATAACTCGAGACCTCCAAGCACAGTAATCATCATAGTCATACTGAATCATGTGCTCGAGCTACAGACTAATTAACTACTTCATATCACATTATCAATAATGGTCATGTGTTATGCAGTCCAAATCGTCCTTTTTACAGAGGGGGCCTACTGTGTTTGGATGGAAAAACAAAATGTTTTGACAAAAATGCGGATGGATACGTGAGAGCTGATGCAATAAATGTAATATTTTTACAAAAAGCCAGAGATGCACACAGGTAAGAAAATATCGACCATCTTTTTTATACTACTCGTATATACAAATAAGGTCAATATGGGTCTTTGCATTTGGGAACAATCGATAGTACGTTTATTTTTAAAAATACACTATCAAGTCCTAAAACTATTTTATTCTATATTTTTATACTTTTTTTACTTTTAGTCATGAAAAAATAGATAGTAGACCTATAAATACCCTGAGAAGTGCACCTTAAATTTACACAATTGTTCTGGTTGGCTTAAGAATAAGTATAAACTAAAACGGCCCATGTGGTGCCATCTAAGAATAGCACCACTACATCTCCTCCCGTGGGTATCGTAAAAGTCAAATAAGGGATAGTACACCAAAAGATTGTCAGCAGCATCCTACAAAGCTGACTGGCTCCACTATCTTACTGAGATCGCCAACCTGCATGCCAAGCGTGGCAATTATGGCAACCTAACTTATGGCAAACAGTGGAGAATCTTGGAGAAAGCCTATATCCAGCAGTGGACGTCGACGTCGACGTTTTGGCTGAAATGATGATGATATTTGCTCGATAATGTCTTATTGCTACGTTGATTTGAGATTTGATTTTCTTTAGTTTAAGAAGAGATTCAAATGAGATCGTTTAAAGCGCTCACTTTCCTGTTATTTGAAAAAGAAACAGAGTTCTAGTACATGCAAGAATATACCTTGTACTATTTTTGTACAGTATCTTTTAAATAATTCTAAATCACAGTAATAACACACAATTAACAGATCTCCATAACATCTGAAAAACAAAACAAAAAACACAGTGGCTATTCTTATTCTATCATATCTTATAATATAACAGCTATTTCTGTTCTTTTATTATCTGTAAACATGATCGACAGAATAACAAAAATAATATCAAGTATATTGTTTTCATGCACTTTTATAGTCTCTCTTGTATTCTTTGTCCTCAGAATAAAGGAAGTCTCATTTCCTTTCGTGATTTTGAGAAATAATCTTGTGAACTACTGATGGGATTCAATTTCCTTGAGTTATTTTTATTTCGATACATTTAAAAAATAAAAATCTGCAAGAAATATGATCCTGAATTGGTATAATTTTCAAATGACGTAAGCATTATGACTAACTTCAGTTTTTCCACTTTAGAGTATATGCAGAAATATATCACGCTAAAGGTAACTACAAAATGAAACCCGATGCACATTTTTTGGCAACGCACGAACCTAAAGACATTGAGAATTTTTTAAGGGAAGTTTATTCAGGAATTGGTATGGATCCAAATAAAGTCGAATATGTAGAAGCTCAAGGCGCAGGTGAATATTAATGTGGTAATCGTTTTGAATAAAACAGATAAAATTACAAGAGAGGATTACTATCCTTTTAATAAATAATTAGACATAAATAATTTTTTTAAACCTTATTGGTCATATTAAAAAAAATACTAAACTTAACTTTAATATTCGAGTAATTGAAAATAATTGCTGGAAAAATGTCACATTTGCTTGAACACAGAAATTACTATAGCCAAAGAAGAATTTTCACATAAAAATATGATGTAAAGGACGATAAATATTATATACGTATTGATAAAACAATTCACTTTACAGCGACAGCAAAAGCGGATGAAAGTGAATTAAAAGCGATATCTAATATTTTCGCGAAAGATGTATCTGTTAAAGTTGGAAGTGTAAAGTCTAATATGGGTAATAGTGAATCTGCTTCAGGAATGTGTTCAATTATTAAGGTAATGTATGCAAAATTGATTACATCTTTTAAAATAAAACTATGAAGTAAAATATTTTAAAATGAAAAATATAAATATATACTCGAAAGAAATATAACTAATTAAACATAAAGAAGAAGACATAAACCTCAATAATGTTGTAACAAATGTTTGTTTATGATATATTTAATTCTTGGGAAGAAACTTTGTAGGTAGTAGAACCACGCTTATTTTACAATACTTACACAGAAGATCAACCTAAAGCGTCAGCATCTACGCTGTCGTGTTTCGTTGGTGAGTGCAAATTCAGAGACCCATCGATGCATGGGTAACAGTTGTTGTGGTAAGTATGTGAGCCATACATTGCCACGACGACTGTCATGCCTTGACTGTCGTTCCCAAGCGGGGCGTGAAAAAACATCTCACTAGGCCGCATGACACAACATTCTGAGTCTCGGTTTACACTGCCATGATGACTGTCATATCTTTTTTCCATAAATTCTCTTTGATCAGGATAGCACAAACAAAAAGCAAATGATTTTAATAGTGGTACTTTACATGTTGGTCCGCCAGCACCTTGAGACGATACACAAATACGCCACCCTGCCAATACGGTTAATCTCTTCCTAACGGCTTCCCTACGCAGTGAGAGGATGAAGAAGAATAAGTCTTCAAGGTAGGACAAATAACGGTAACAAAGATCCACCCTCACGATACGACATACTCAAGGAATTAGCTGGGACAGCAGAAATTTGCCTTGTTGGCAGGGTGGTTTATTTGTTTTTCGTCTCAAAGTACTGGCGGACGGAGCTGAAATTTGAATGTAGTGCATGAGTATTTATGATTCCACCTTTAAAAAGCGTGTTGGTGGCAGGCAAGACTGCCACTTTTAAAATTGTCTTCTTTCCTGTGCACATCAGTCTAAAGTTGGGCCTTACTTGGTAGTGGCTCAGTTAAAGGAGACGTACGCTGGTGCACGTCTACTTTAAGCTGACCCCTGTTTACTAGGCTGCCATAATGGGGTCACTAGACTGCATTGTCTGCATTCGCAATGAGTTTAGTGACCATCACTCTTGGATTCTGTACATGCTTTCCATCAGGAAGACGAGTCACTTCGGCTGACCCTAAGTTAATAAAAATAGAATGCTATTCATTTTAAATATTTGTACAAAGTTTATACATTAGTGTGAAATATCGAAAGCTGGAACAACTTTATATCTAGATCTAGATTTCTCAAAATCTAGGCATGATTTGCTTATAGGTTTATAATTAAAATTACATCGATACTAGTCTCTTAATAACTAATACTTACTAAAGTAATGTATTAAAATATTAACATAAGTAGCTGTTTTAATTCTTCAATAATTATTGTTTTAGAACTAAATTTTATTTCAGCTTTGTCTTGCATATCACAATGGACAATTACCTGCAAATTTGCACTATAATGACCCTCATGATCATATTCCTGCGATACGTAATGGAAGAATCCAGGTAGTATCAGAACACACAGGTTTTGATAGAGAATTTACGGCGGTGAATAACTTTTCATACACTGGAGCTCAATATCATGTCGTTTTGAAAGGTCATTACAAACAAAAGGTACGCTCTTTATTCTTCAAAAATTTTCGATTAATATGAGTAGGTATAGCTAAAAATAAATAAATTTGATTAAAAGTTATTGATAATTATTTTCGTAGAAGAATCTAATATCTTTATTAGATTTTAAATTGATCAAGATACGACATTTTACTTGAAACACAAAAAAAATGGCTAAAATTTAATTAACAGCTTATAATAGGGAGAGAAGACATGAGTTCTCGAATATAGATGGGATGCAAACATTCGAAGTATTGAAATGCTTATTTGCTATATTAAGTAATTTAAAGCAATTAGTATCACCTGTGTAAACAATTCATATTTTTATTTATTTCTGTGACAGAATTTACAAAAATACAAGAGCACTATTCCTTATCTTGTTCTTGCTTCTGGAAGGCAAGAATCATGTGTTCAAAAACTAATAGACACTCTGAAAAGTCATCCTATAGATCCTGAAGAATTAGGACTTCTTCATAAAGTATTTGAACATGAAATTCCAAGTCACACTGGACGAGGTTATATGTTGCTAGGTAAGTTATCACACAGCACGAGACTGATCACGTCTACACACCCGCCACTGCGAACTCCTGTATGCCTGACTCAACTGCTTTTAGCCACGAACACACTAAGTTATGAATTATGTTATCATATACTCTATATAAGTGCATGATATGTGTATATATATATACATACATACATACACATATCATACACTTATTTAGAAACAAGATGTTTAAAATTTCTATATTTAACCCCCGTCGCAAAAAGAGAGACGTTATAAGTTTAACGTGTTTGTGTGTGTGTGTGTGTGTCATTCTATCGGTGGTACGAGTATCATAGCTGCCAAACAAGTAAATCGATTTGTATAATTCTTTTTTTAAATTCAATTTTGATTAAATTAATGATTGCAAAAATAATTTGCTGTAGGTAAGTATTGAGACTATGGCGGAGGCAAATTTGCAGTTTCTCTCGGAAGTCTGTCGGAAGTGATTGGTTAGGCTCAGCTTCATTTCGGGAGGACCTAAAATCGTACGGTCCAAGTCCAAATTTAAACGCTATGGAGCTAAGGCACCTGAGCCTACTAGTTATAATGATTACTAGTAGCAATACCGCATACTGCTGGCTATTTGACTCATGAAGCCGGAAATCCATACTCAAATTCAAAGTTAAAGTTTTTTTTATTATTTATATTCAATTCATGTAGACTCTAAATACATATATTATAATAAAATATATAGTAGAACAATAGAATATTTAATAAAAAAATTCGTAACGATTTTCCAACTCATCACCTAAAAAAGACCTTAAACTTAAATTTATAAAATGTTAATTACAATAGATTACAAAGTTACGATATGGAATGATGTAATTTATTAGTTTTATAATTATGATTATAAATACTGCTACTTTTGATGTGCGTAACTTAAAGGTATTTTTGCTATAAATAATTTTAATTACTATTTTGAAGGACGTCAAAAATTTCAGGGATCTTAATGAGTACAAATTGCGTCCATTAGTCTTTAACAGTCAGCTTGGAAATGAAGTGGCTTCATTAATTCTGTTTTATTGTTTAATATTCTCGTTTTGTCTTAACAATGATTTAGTTGTGAACTTGTGAATTGTTAAAAGACTTGTAAATGTCAATTGACGAGTCTTTTTTGACTAATTAATTATTGTAACTGGTTTTGTGATACTTTTTGTTATAAACTTCTTTCAAAGGTATTATTTCAATATTGCCTTTAGATTTAGTAATACACAATTTATGCGCTTTAGCTAAAAATAGGGTCTGTTATTCAGCTACCTATTGATGTCTTTGAATTTCTGAAATTTTGATTAATTTTTATTAAAGTGTATTTAATCTTTCATTTAGACAGACTCAGTATAAATTAACGAATTAGATGACTGTAAAGCTTAATTTGTAACTATTATGTTTATTAAACAAAAAACTATTAATGTGGTACATTTTTGAATGAAATACGATCGGAGAATTTCATCTAAATTAATTGAATTGAATTTAAGTTGAATTGACGAAATAAATCAATAAAACATTAAAAATCAATTAAAAGATCATTCAGGCAGTACGTTTGTTAAATAGGATCGTAGATTACATTGAAAAGGAATATTCCTTACAATAATTCATGAACTTTTATTCAGGACACCATATTTTCTTATTCTTATTACTTTATTACTTTTAATTGTTCAGATTCAAATAACTTATCTTGAACCTTTTTTTGCTTTTTTTATTGTCGGGATGAAAAATCTCTTCAAAACGCCGGCTTTTCAGGAGCCAGGAATATGTGATATTTCCATTAAAAACCACCCCGGCAGCCGGTCTCAGGTACTCCGAAGGGGACGGACTATATTATTTCAGGACCTTGTTGTTAACCTAGGAATGTACCCAATTATTATTCAAATTATACTCATTTGATAAGTTTATATTTTGAGATTTCTCTAAAAATGTTAATTTTCTATTCAAAAATAATTATTTAAAAAATTCAATGTAAACTTGAAGTTTCTTCATCGTTTTATGATTTAGAGTTGTGATAAATCAATTCCTTTTTTCAAGTTTTAATTATTTTCCCGTATTAATCACCACGTTATAAGCATAAAATGGTTTTCCTAAGAAGCTACCAGATTAGCTTAGATTAGATTACAAAAATTACTGACTTTTGGTTTCTTAGATACTGAAGAAGAAAGGAATACAGTATGTCTGTCAGAAAGTCTGGAATATTATCCTGGAGTCAAAAGACCATTGTGGTTCGTGTACAGTGGTATGGGATCCCAATGGCCAACAATGGGAGCTGATTTGATGAGGATACCGTCCTTTGCTGCCTCAATTTACAAGTAAGTTTACTTTATTTGACCTCGTTAATACACATTTCTGATGTTTTCCTGTCATGAATTGTACTCTTGTTGCCAAAATAGTTAGTTTAAAATTTCAAGGAGTTCCTTGACGAGTTTTTTTGTGTTATCAATATTTTTTCATTTAATATCACACGCAAAGTCATAAAAAAAATATTTGTCTTTTTCTAGTAATTTGTAAAATGTTATTATAATTTGATTAGTGATGCAAGAAATTTAGTTGTTCAAGAACGTGTGTGATTTTAGCTTGCATAGAGTAACTACGAATGACTGCACGAATGGCCTAGTGGCTTAAGCGGTCGCTATGCCGCTCTCCACTTCGCTGAGCGTTGTGGGTTCAAATCCTACGTGGTACAATACTTTGTGTGATCCATAAATTGTTGTTCTGAGTCTGGGTGTTCTTTGTGTCCGTTTCTTGTATGTTTGTAAAGTCTCCCGCGACACAGGATTTATTCCTAATGTGGCCGTTGTTATTATATGTAAGTGCTAAAAAGAGCTTAAGCAGCACTAAATAATAAAGTTATAATAGATAACAAAATGCAAAATCAGAAAAAGGAATTGCAAAAGAAACGATCTAAAGAGAAGATGATTGTGGCGTAGAAGGTGATTTTATTACTGTTGTTGTTACCAAAGTGGCTGATTCTAAGTGAAAATATAGAAATGATAAATATTAAGAAAGTAGATAAAAATAAAAACAATAATTAAAGTTACAGAATTAGTTATAAATTAATAAAGTAAGAGTTAAATAATTATAGATTGATTAGAACGCTAATCAATCTATCACTACAATATTAAAGGCATTCATAATAACGGTCCTATCTGTGACAAAAGATCGATCCCAATACAACGTAACACGATCGTTCTTGAGAACTGGGTCGGGTACATACCTGTACTATGGCACCTCTCAATTGACAAGTTAGTATTTGAAGGCAAGTTGTTGGTATGCGATTTTGGCTACTTGGTAATGCCTGTGCAAATACTCACCGATAGCAAGACGAGAATAACCATACATAACACGCCTGATAGATTCCCCAGAACGGTGGTATGCCCGACAGATATCAACCGCACCAACTTTCAGGATATTTTGCCGACAGTTAAATAACTTCATTCGCTATTCGCACAATCACACATACAAAATCTTCAGTTTCTCAGAAGAGGTTATCAGAGAGGAATAAGAAATCATACCAGACTCATTAAGGCACCCAATAAAACCAACTATGAAGTTTTTTGCCATTCCATACTTCCCTGTGATCATTAGTACAAATTACAATAGGTCTACACAGTCAAGCACCCTCTTTGCTAAACCTACTGCTGACGAGTCACCCAGTGCAGGACACAGTGTCGGTTCTCGCCCCTCTGGGATCCTTTGATCACTGCTTGATAATCAACACGGTGCCTCTTGTTGGCCCGCCACGACCTGTGGTGGCGAGACTATAGTTATGGCACTACTCATCAACAGACTGGGATGGAATGCAAGATTACTTTGCATCCATCCCATGGGCTCAACGCCCTCATGCTGTTGCATACAAGCAAACAGCCTACCATGCATGAGCCAGGGCCGCGTTCAAGACAATCCTGACGTTGATCGCCTAAAAGCAGCCTTCAACAAAGCCACCAGGGAATGTAAGATGGCTAGGCTAGAGTGGATGCGCAGTGCATTGCACGGACTGGTCAAGGATTCATCACACACCCTACGGGTAGCCGTAAGTTCTGGTAATTGGGCAAAGCCGTACAGTCCAATCACTGCCAATTTTCGCTACAACTGCTGAAATGTCCCGACGGATCGCTGACCCATCAGCCAATATAGAAAACGAAACTGTTTGCTGAGCTTTTTGTAGCCCACTTCCGAATTGAGGACTGTGGCGTGCACCCACCCACCATTCCAACCTACGGCGTTACAATACGGGATATTCGTATCCGGCAAAGTGACGTCCGTGCTAAGCTACAGTCACTCGACGTCTGGGAAGCCAGTAGACCGGACGGTATTCTAACGATGGTTCTTAAACACTGCACACTAGAGTTGTCTCCCGTATTGATGATTTCTTATTTAATCGACCTTTCTGAAGAAACTGGATGAACAAAAGAAAATCACTGCTTATTTAAACTTTAAATTTTAGTGTTGTAAGTCAAAGTAATATTGATTCATTCTATCTTCTTGATATGTTATCCTTAGATATATGGGTAACAGACATAGACACTTAAAAGAAAATAGTTAATACCTTGAATATATTACATCTTCAAAGAAAAATTACTAACTTAAATTATTGGTAAATAACACAGTGTTAGGGTCAAAAAATATCTATGAAGCGTAGCATAAGATATTTACAAATGTGTTTAAAAGCTACAATGAGATTGGGATATCCTTACTGGATCAAAACCAAAATCAAATCAAGTATGCAAAAAATAATAATATAGACTTGATTCATTTTTTAAGAATCGCAACTCGATAAGTGTTTTAACTCTCAAGTTTTTGACTCAGAACATTAAAATCTAAGATTAGATTGAGTCAAAATCCTATAACATCGGGTCTAAAATGACAAAATAGTAACTTTAAACACTTTTAAAACTAAAAGCTTTATAAGAATAAAAGGATTCATTCCTTAATTCTTCGGGAGTTTTATGGAGTATTCTGCTTAGATGAACATTTGGCTACATTTCCAGTATAAGCTGATTCGTCATTGTATTGGCACATTTCTTAATATCGCGATATAATCGTCTGGATAAGTGAAAGTTGATGTGCAGCCTACGGAACATGAAGCAAGTGACAAAATATATAATTCAACTATTAGAAGTTCTAGTGATAAAGAAATGCGTAATTAATATACAGTGGCTTCTTATTTTCGTATGACGTATTTAGTGAATTTCCAAAAATTTGTAAATTGATTAAAATTTAAGAAAAAAAATTTATTAATGTTAAGCACGGCATTCCAAATTATTTCTCATAGATTATTAATGCTAGAAATTTATAATTTCACATGACCATACACAATAATCAATGAATTGATTAAATTTGCATTAAGATGTACCTTATACCTTGATTAAGGAATTCACAAAATGCCCATGTCTTATTTACGTTGTAGGTACGTTGACATTGTTGTGATGACTAAGTACGGAACAATTCAATTTAATATAATATTTTATTTAAATTATTGTTAAAACAAAGTGATCCTTACACTGAGTTTATAAAATACAAACTACCTAATCAGATTTCCATCACATTTTTACTTTAAAGCTGAAGCTGTATTGAATATCAAACACGGACTTAAGTATACGGATGAGTCTTATTTCTAAAGGCTAGATATTTCTAGTCTTCTTTCCAGGATTGTTATTTTAGTTATATACCAGAGTAATCTTATGTATTAATGTAATAAATCAGAGTAAATGGTGTTTCTTTAAAATTGTGGCTTGTAAATTCTAAATTAAACTTAAAAAAAAATAACCAGTTAACAAGACATCTGTTGAACCCTAAATCAATAATATGCTGTAATTCAACCCTCGGTTTGCTAGATGCCTCATTAAGGAACGAATGATGAACGATACAAATTCTTTAATCTAAAATTTCAAATATATTTTCAAGAGTTAAAGCAGAAGCTTTTAAGACATTATGATAGATTGCCTTTGTTAATAGTTTGTAACCTTGGGAAAGCGATTAAGGTCAAATACTTGGGTGATTCGCCAAAAGATTTTAGAAGATAATGTTTAATTACTTTTGAGGAAGCTAAAGTTAGTATAGGCTAAAATAAGTTTAACATTCTATTACTTGACGTTTAGTTTTGGTGTGTGTCATCGAGAGTCAGAATCTTAACGCTTCTTTAAGAAACGATTTAATAAAATTTCTGCCTAAATATCTTCTTTATTTATTAATTTCATCACAGGTGCCATAAAGTACTGGAACCAAAAGGAGTAGACCTCATCAAAATAATGACAGATTCAGACAAATCAATATTTGATAATGATATTTGTAATGCTTTTGTTGGCATCAGTGCAATGCAATTGGCACTTACTGAATTGATGAAGGAAATGGGTATAGTTCCTGATTTTATAATTGGTAAGTAATACTGTAGATCAACCAAGCACACAATTCAACGTAAAAAAAATAACGTGTTTATCTGTTCATTTTTTCTCTTAATTTACTCATTATAAATAAACTTATTAGATTTCGAGTTATAAATGTATAATAACGAAGTCTAGCAATGTTTGCAGATACTCGCAAAAATATTTACATTTTATAAATATTTCTGAAGTATCCAGCTAGATGAAAAATAAAAAAAGTTTCCAATACGTTAATTTTGTTTAAATTACTCTTTTGAGAAAAATATAAACGAAGCAGTGTTATCTAGCGTTAGCTAGTGTTATTAGACAAAACCTTAAATGCTGCTCTGATTTTTAAAACTAAATTTTAAATTTATTTCTCATTTACTTTTATCAATTTTCTATTAATAAAAAACATAATACCAATGTAAATGTAAATTTGTTTCATCATATTTTTAATTTTTAAACTAAACAGGGCACAGCTTAGGAGAAATGGGATGTGCATATCATGATGATACATTTACCGCCGAAGAAATGATTTTAGCAACTTATAGTCGTGCACTAGCCATAAATGCAAGTCAACAAATACCAGGATTAATGGTTGCAGTAGGTTTGGGTTATAAGCAGGTAGGTTAACATGATAATATGAAAAACGGTAATCAGCTGGTTTTTCTTAATATTTTTATAAGAGTAGCAATAAATAGAAATGATTATTTTGCAGATGGTAAATATATGCCCACCAGAAATTGATATAGCTTGCCACAATAGTTCAGAATCAACAACAATATCAGGGCCAGTTGATATAACGAGAGAGTTTGTGAAGGATCTACATAACCGTGGCATTTTTGCAAGAGAGGTACCAAGTGGTGGTATCGCATATCACTCTCGGTACATTGCTCATTGTGGTAAGAATGTTCTTTTTTTTAAGAACCAGCTAAAATGACTCTGTTCTGCCTGATGAATAACAGGAATAGAATCCAAAAGTTTAGATCACCATGCTCATTGTGAATGCAGACAAGGCAGTATGGTGATCCCATACCATGACGGCCTAATGAGACGCTTTTTCATACTCCACTTGGGAATTTAAAAGGCATGACAGTCATCGTGGCAGCGTAAGGTTTCTAAACTTAACACAATACCTGTCACTCCTACATCAATAAATAAGATTTTGATCTCACACTCACTATTGAAACACGACAGCACGGAAGCTGTCGCTTTAGCTTGGTCTTCTGTGAGACTTTCTCACCTTCAGTGTTACCTCGGTCGAGCTGGCTCGTTCATGTTGAAATCAGTGTATCCGTTAACTATGGTAACAGTAAAGGAAACAATATTTTTGCTCAAATCAATTAAAATTTCTTTAAATAAATCTGAACGGCAAGTTTACAGTATGAATTTTAAAATTGCCATACATTAAAATTGCTCTAACAAATGTCTAATTTTTAACAGGATCTGACTTCCTCAGGAGGTTAAAGCAAATAATCAAAAATCCAAAGAAACGTAGCAGTAAATGGATATCAACGTCTGTACCTCAGGAACGATGGAACGAGCCTTCTGCAATATATTCATCACCTGAATATCACAGTAACAATATGTTGGTTAGAATTTACATTTAATGCATTTGAATTATTTATAGATAATATTGACATTCCTTAGTCCAGGAAACATAAATTTTAATTTATTCTGAACGTAACCATTGATTTTGACAAAACCTTTTGTTTTAAGACAAGAAATATGATGACAATAAACAATTGATTTAATTCTATCTGTATGGTTTTGTAACTTTTTTAGGTTACACAAAGCATTTACACTTTTCAATAACTAAACTGTTCGTCTACAGAATCCAGTATTGTTTGAAGAAATGACAAGTTTTATCCCAGACAACGCTATAGTAGTGGAAATAGCTCCTCATGGTCTACTTCAAGCAATTTTGAAGAGATCACATAAAAATTGTACACATATACCTCTTACTAGGCGAGGTAATCCTAATGGAGTACAATTTTTCTTGGAGGCTATTGGCAAGTAAGTTTATCCACCAACATTAATGTTTATGACAAATATCAAAATGGGTCAAATTTCTAAACTAAGCTAAATATAGCTACACCCCTTTATTTAATAATAACTATATAACGACAGAGGATTCTATTCCCTTTAACTTAGTATGTCTTCCACTCTTCGTTAAGTGGGCTCCTTAACCTGGTGAAGTAAATAAATGTTTTTTTATGCATATCTATAGTATAATAAAGAACACGCAACGTTTAGCACGACTATTAAGATTTTAGAAACAATTTTACAAGCGCAGTGTCTTTTTCATCCAACCATCATTGCGTGTATTCAAGTGAATATTTAGATAAGAATAATATGACTTTATTATGGTTATTTACAGGATATATGAAGCTGGCATAAATCCTAAAGTAGATGCTTTATATCCCAAAATAGAATTTCCCGTCTCAACAGAAACAACTCTTCTGTCTCACTATGTCGAGTGGGAACACAGTGAAGTTTGGTGAGTTAATATTTTTGTTCTTTGAAATATTATGAAACCTTCTTAAATTACCAGAATTTACTCTTTTACTAGACTCCTTGCCAGTCTCTTTTTACTACTTATGTGTTTTTATGATTTAGAAAAGTAAATGAGTCTCTGCTTCATCTGAGTCACCTGATAGTTACACACTATTTGACTCTGCTTTTTGTAAGACCTCGATATCACTATACTCGAGCAAATCCATGTGTGCCAAAGTATAGACGTCCGTGAAGAAATCTTTGAAATTCTTTTTAAACTATTATTTATCGAAATGATTGTTATTAAATACATTAGATTTCTAAAGATTCTTAATAAATATTTCGTTTAACTATTTTTTTATCGAATTTTATAATAATTTTCTGTATTGATGACAAAATGTTTTGCGTAAACTCAGAGTTATTACAAACGGTGATTGTTACAATAAAAAAAAATACATATTCATTGTTTTGCGTAAGAGACCCGCTTGATTCTCGTCATTATACAGGTGTTGACCTCTAAATGTGTATTGCATTGTGTTAAAACTCTTCTATATACATTTATAGTATATCAATTACGTTTATCTACAATTAGCTACAATTTAAATTATAGGCGTAATTAAACGATAGATAGCGTACCTAACAATTTGAAGTTATTTTTGCAGAATTTTTAAGAAAAATAAATATATCGGTGTTTGACTTGTAACAATCAAACTCGGGCATAAGCTAAGTTTTAGATAGGAGTGTTACAGAAAATGTTAATGAAACTAACATTTGTTATGAATAATAATAAGTCCAAAATCACCCAAGTCAAAAGTAATACGGGCAAAAGGTCTTATAGACCCAGACTTCGAAGCATACTACAGGCTAAAAAGTCACACAGGTCAGAGCTTGACCAAGTGCTGATCAAGATCAATTTGAAGATAAAGATGCTGTAAAACTAAAACGAAAGTACATTTAACTAATAAATCGGATTAAAACGTAAAAATTGTTTCGCTATATGTACATCCCTAGATTATCACAAAAATTTTAGGATATTAAATTCAGTAAAAATAAATATTTATGCACTTTGTAATCCTAATTCTTCATTTCGTAATTTTACATTTCTCTATGTCTAAAGAAAACAATGTCAATCATCTACTAAAATTTAACATATTATACGTTATGCAAACTTTTATAAATGTTAGTGCTATTTATTACAAATATAGTTTTATTTCAGGCCGGAATTCTCGTTCGTTGAAAAAGATGAAATAAAGACGACGGCCGCTCGCAACTTTGTTATGTCCATTCACGACGATGATTACAAATTCTTGGAAGGATACGCTAGAGATGGTATGATATTTTTCTAAATGTTATTTTTATTTGAGTTGTTCGTGAACATCTGACAGATAAAATGTTATTCATTTTTATTAATTTTATATCTTCAAATGGTTGTATAATTTCAAGATTAACAAGAAAGCTCAATTAACATTGCCTTGCTTATAAACTTTGCATTTTAACTAAGATTATTTGAAACTTAAAAACAAACTCCTTAAAACGAATGACGACTGCCTTATTTGTTTGGTAGTAAGGTACTCTGGCTGTTAAACCTGTAGTAGAGGACAAGGATCCTACTTTTAATGGTCATAATCTTCGGCTAAAATTGTTTTAAACTGGAAATAAATATGGCGTTATCTTCTACACAGATGTCAACGTGCTCCCAGAATCTGCAATGCTTGTACTGGTTTGGGAGACTCTATCTATGCATGTTGGAGTAAATTACAAGAGTCAATCGGTGGTCTTCAAAGATATACAGTTTTATAGTGAAGTGACTATTAATCCTAATGAACCTTTTAAACTATCAATTTCCATTACCAGGGGCAATAATAACTTTGAGGTACGTGCTTCTAGGTGTTTTTTTACATGTTAGAGAATCGAAAATAGCTTCAGATTAATCTAATTTATTAGAAAACAGCCCATACAAGTTTAGCAGCTTACGAAATTCTTAGTCAAAACATTTGCCAAATGCAGGACATAGTCTACGAACTAACATATTTTTCGACTGCTCAGAAGAAGAGCTACAGCACATACATACATTTGAAAAATATAACTCAGTCCATTTCTTTGGCATGCCCTACAGCCCAAACAGTTGGACGGCAGAATTGTGATAATCACATAGGTTTTATAAATTATCAAAATGTCACTTGCAAATGAAAAAAAAGGGAATTGGTTTTTTTCTTATCTTAGCAATATGGGTATCAAATGGAAGATCATGATCACCGGTTTGAACATATGATGTTTATGTTACTTGTCCAAAAGATTGGTCACATGACCAAATTTCATTTAAAAAGTACAACGACTACAAAATTCGAACCCTACAATTTGTTTAAAAACAAATCCCCCGACTGCTTTAAAGTAATAAACTAAGAAAAGAAAAATAAGTATCACAATACCTATTTAAAATTCAACTAACGAATGCATTCTTTTGTAAGTTTTCTTCAATTCTATTCAAATTAATGAAACTAAATACTTTATATCGATGTAGGTGGTTATAAATAATACTTTGTTACATTTGCGCAAACAAATTTCTAATAAAACTACGTTTATCGTCCCTTACGGCTTGCTAAGGAGAGGCATAGACCGCTCCTTACTCCTCCTGGACATACATAAGTCCAGCAGTACATTGTTAAAGGCTGCTGATAATAAGAGGTCTGTTCTTTCTCCAGGTTAGCCAAGGCGATACCCGGGTTGCAAGTGGAGTTGTGAGCACTGTAAAAGTGCTAAAATTCTACCAGGACAAGGATATATCAGAAAATAACGATATTTATGAAGAGATTATCAAATTAGATTTAGATGATGTGTATAAAATTTTGGAATCTAGAGGGTATTCTTACAAGTAAGTGTAATTTGGGCCTTATTTTACACAACTATTACTTACTTACCGGAAGATGAAGCGTAGGTAGGCCCCCCACTAGATAGACCGACGACATAGTCCGAGTCACGGGGAGCTGATGGGTGCAGTTGGCGTCCAGTGGTACGGCGTGGTGTTCTAGGGGGAGGCGTATGTTCAGCAGTGGACGTCTTCCGGCTGATGATGATGATGATGATGACGATGATTACTTATTTATATTTCTTGAAATTACCTATCAAATTGTAAGGATGGTTTTATAATCTTAATTTTGTTTCTACAGTTTTTATTGTGTCACGGAGTGTGTCCTATTGTGAAACAAGAATTACGCTAATAACATTGTTTCATAACAACAGTAGCATTTCGTTATTTAAATTAATTAAATTCACTACTTTATGAAATTCTCTCACACCTACACTACACCTACACCTACACTAGTAAAAACTGTGAAAGAATGTTTCACGTGCTGGAGGATTCCTATTACTAAAATCACGATTGTCTTAATATTAATATTGTATGTAATTTCATTTAGCTAGTTAATACACAAATGACTTATTTCAGTCAAATCTATCAATTAATCAAGCAGATTGTAATCTTCATACAATTATGTATTACATATAAAACATTTCTTATAGAATGACATATGATTGACGACCATATTGAGTAATTTATCCGTCAAAAGAAGTCGTTGAAAAGAAGCTTACCGTATGCCATTTCAATATAAGTCGGTTCATTAATTTCCTCGTTCATGTACACATGGCTTAGTTTAAACAGTTTCTGTCGTATATTATAGCGTGAAATAATGTTTTGAAGTTTTATTAACAGATTTTTTAAACTTAAGATAAATGATTTAAAAAAAAATATTTTAATTTAAATGTTTTTTTAATAATTAATCTTGTTACATTATAACTTCATATTTCTAAAATTGAAAAGTTTACTTTGTTCCTTGTT
Source organism: Hypercompe scribonia (assembly GCA_949316085.1). Classification (NCBI taxonomy): domain Eukaryota; kingdom Metazoa; phylum Arthropoda; class Insecta; order Lepidoptera; family Erebidae; genus Hypercompe; species Hypercompe scribonia. The sequence goes on from OX438981.1 coordinate 3,340,189, forward strand.
TGAATTGTAACTATTGACCTTAATTAAAACAGTTATTTCGGTGTTGTGTACATAGCCAATTTATTTGGAAAGTCTATAGGCTACCTAACATCATGCTACATTTAATAGGAGCTGAGTATCAATGAAAATGTTACATAAATGGCAAAAAAAATCGAGTCAAACTTTCTGGTCAGCCTTTCAATTATAAAGTATTCTATTGCATTCAAGGACTCATTCAAATACTTGTATTTCAGAGGCAAATTTAAAGGCATTCATGAAACAAATCTAGATCGTAATGCAGCCTACATTGAATGGGATAAAGATTGGGTCACCTTTTTAGACTCTTTGATTCAACTGAATACGATCGCACATGACTACAATGGTATTTCTATTCCTAAGTTCATCAGAAAGTTAAGAATAAGCGTATTAGAACAAGATATGCTTAAAAGTGAGACAATTAATGGAGTTAATTGCTTATACGCTGAGTTTAACCATAAATCTGGTATTACAAGGTAAGAATCTTTTTTTTTAAATTAAGAGCCTGCCGAAGAGACACTACTCTGCCTGATGGAAAACATGAATAGAATTTAAGAGGTATGGTCTCCATACTTATAGCGAATGCAAGCAATGCAGTATAGTAACTCACAGTGTGGTGGCCTAGTGAGATACTTTTTCACGTCCCACTTGGGCTGGTAAAAGCATGATAGTCCTTGCGGCAGTGTGAGGCACACTTACCACGATAACTGTCACTACTACATCAATGGACCTCCAGTATCGCACTCACCAACGAAACACGATAGCACGGATGCTGGCGCTTTAGGTTGGTCTTCTGTGGGAGACAGGAGGAGTCTCGCACTTGACAGTACAGCCGCTGTCTAATTTAAAGTACCATACTCATAATGAAACATTTCACACAAAACTTGTTGAAGAGAATAATACACTTTTAATATAGTTTTCTATTTCCGATAACGCTCAATAAGTTTAGAGTGTTAGATAGCGTAGGCGGAAAATGACGTTTAGCTATGTTTGAAATAAAGTAATTAAATCTGTGTTACCTTTAACTCGGAAAAAAGCATTGTTAATAATATTAACATTCATATATTTCAGAAGAGATAAATTAGATTTTCTTTTTTTCTTTTCGAAGACACCGCCCACATTTGAAATATATCCTGTGTCACGGAGGACTTAATAAACATACAATAAAAGTCCTTATCTACTTTATAATATAACACATTATCAATTTTAGTTGACCTTATGATTTTTAACCGACCTTTACCTTGAAAAAATACCGATTTTACACTTAAACCTCGAAATTAAATGGAAATATACAAATAAAACTGACATTAACACGAGTATGATATAAATAAAATACAGCAACCATTGAAATTGCGATAAAAATATAGTACGCTATTCAGAAAGGTAAATCAAAAAATGTAACCAATACCACTAGAACGCATTTCCTCACTTTGAAATGTATTTTTTGATGAACTTTGCTTGAAGCTCAATCAACTATTTTTCAGATACACAGCACTCCTAAAACTGGATCACGTTGTTATAGAACTCTCTGTATAAAAATGATATCCATTCAAGTAGGTTTAAAAAAACGTGTACCTATTTCATACGTTTTTATCGTACTCGAAATACACATAAAGTAACACACATACAGATATAGTGGTTTATCATTTTATTAAAACAAAAATATATAAAAAAAAATGTAGTTCGTAAAGTACTGCACCCTTTAGGAGCTAATTATCCAATATCCGAAAAAATCTTAACACTGACAAAAAAATGAAATAGACACAAACTTGATCGTGGTCATCCTGTACAACCTTATTATGTCATTATCATAAATAAGCTTGATTAATAAAATCACCGAATAATAATACAGATTTCTCTTGTAGGTGCGCTGGTGTTGAAATTGATAATTTAACATTCACTGACAAGCCAATAGTTGAAAAACAACCGGACGTGTTACTGTCTAAATCATTTTATCCTTACTACTCTATGAATAAAGTTGACGTGAGTATAAAATTTTTAGTTAAATATTCGAAAATGTATATATATTAATCATATACCATAATATATTTTAAAATGTGATCCTAGAAAAATAGTATATGAAATGAGAACTTACCAGGTCAGTCATGTACGCAATCAGCTGTTCTAAAAATGTGTTAATCCACAAAAAATATTTAAACATTATTTAAAAACTAAGTAATTTGCGAAATTTAAGCTCAAATTTCGCAGATATTTAAAGTAATTTATGTTGACATGAATGTTCACTTTTATTCGTCATATTTTAATCATTTGAATGCCTCTAAAGTAACTTTGATAATTGCATTTTCATCTTCAAATAGAGGTCATTTGTTTTAATTAATAATGTTTTTATTTCCAACGAATAAATAGAGCCATGTTTGCATAATGGAGTAATTTATTCTTAAGTTAATATTAATTGTATCAAATGTATTTACTATTTGGCCAAATAAAGTGCTAGGTGCTTATAGTAGAAGTATCTGAATTAAAGGTACTAATGATCAGTTGTCCTTAGTCGTTGTATATTATTTGTATTACAGTACTTCAATGAAATTAATTTAAGATTTGAATCAATTTAAATTCAAAGATCTCACATTTCTGAAAGTACATTAATAGTTTTCGTTATTTCTCATCACTATCATTAATGAATATTAAGTGCATACGTATCCCACGAGAGGGTAAGAGGCATATTATTTAACGCTTATGTCTTTCGGACCTTAAATTTTAATCCCACTTTTATAATGAAAGGCAGGAAATCTATTATTTAAGGAGGGATTGTAAACTAATTTCAAGATAAAACTTAGTTAACTTATTATAAAAAGAAATATTTTAAATTAAACTTTTATATTGACTGTTGTAAAAAAGCTAAATTATGATACATTAAAAGACTACTGAGACAATTCATTATAACAACTTAGCTCAATTCATAAAATGATATATTGATTACTATATCATATTCTTGTTCTTTTAGCTAAAAACAGCCTTACACATAAATCTCCAAATAGTAGCAGAAAACGTAGCCACGAATGAAATTAGAGTGACTCAAATAGTAACTTCAAATAATAACATTAACTGTATCATCAAAGAGATATCTCAAAATATTCCAAATGTTAAAATTGATGTGGCTTCTGAATTCAATGTCAGCGAAGATTATATTGCTCTGCTATCACGAAATATGGAATCACAAAAAGCTAACGTATTTATTCTTGAAAACATTTTAGATAATGAAAAAGTAAGTAATGAAAAAATATATTTATCTATCATAGATTTCAGTAAATAAGTGATTAGAAAAGTTGTTGATAGGAATAACTTTGAATTGTATCTGAATGCTTAAGAATATATTATATTCAAAACCAATATAATAAATAAATATTTAGACGAAAAAAGACAGAAAAAATGACCATGCTCTTCATACAATTATGTATTCTGGTCCTACCTAGATGTAGTAAGCAGAACAAAAGTAATGACTCCAGCAGCCAGTGTTGTATTATCATAATTATTTTTAATTACATCTTAAGAGCCTGCCAAAGTGACTCTAATCTGCCTGATGGAAAGCATGAATAGAATTCAAAAATTGTGGTCACTATACTCAATATGAATGCAGACAATGCAGTATTGTGGTCCACACTATGCTGGCCTAGTGATATGCTTCTTCACGCCTCGTTTAGGGGCTGCCATCGTGGTAATGTAAGGCTCCCACACTTACCACGATAACTGTTACCTCTGCATCAATAGGCCTCCGGTATCGCATTTACTAACGAAACACCACAACACGGATGCTCTCCCTTTAGGTTGGTTTTCTGTGAGCGGATAGCACCGCCCCGGTCGAGCCGGTCCGTTCACATTGTAATCAGCGTGACTCTACTACCTATTTGTTATATTCTTCTATTTCAAATTGCTTTTTACTGAAAAGTAAAAGCACTCTGGCTAACCTTGAAATACTATAACATTAATTTTTGTCTTTTGTGTTACAGAAATTAAAGAAACTGCGAAACATTCCAGACGACTGTTTTGTTTTAGCACTAGAGACTGGAGTGCCTAAAATTCAGGGGCTGGCAAAACAACATTTTAATGTTGTGAGTGCTATTTCTGACGGAAAACAAATAATAATGTTATTGAGAAGGCAGAATTTAAAGGATGTGACTTACGTTCGCGTCAATTGTGATAATAAATTGGATTGGGTATCGCGCGTATATGATGAGCTTAATAAAACGAAACGCGTGGTGTTGCTCTCTGAGAGACAGCCGTATTGTGGAGCTTTAGGTAGGGAAAACGTTTTCCGCATGTATTATTTTTAAACTCACAAGATAATTTGAATTTCCTGTTCATCTTTTAGAGGGTTTTAGCAAAATATTAAGCTTGTATAAATAAAATACGCTTAAATAGTCTTTCTTGAAATGACTATATTTTTCTTTTCTTCATAAGCAATTTAAGTAATTATAGCTATGTAGATGTGTGTATATCCACCGGTATGCATAAGTATGTTTTTTTAATTATATTTGTATGCATATATATAGGTGTCTAATTATATTTATTAATAAATACTTTGACGAATCTCATTTACCGTGAACTACTACTATCTCTCTGAAACATTTTGATCCATGCTAAGGTTGCCTGTAAGAGATTGCTTTTGGCAATAAGGCTGCCATTTGTACACTATATATCTGACATTGCGTGGTGTTGCGTGCATCTTTAAACTTTATAGTACGATATCTATCTATCTATCTGTCTACATCTATTCAATGCTGGGATAGTATACTTTTTGAAGTATCTTCTGGTCTGATTGTAACTACAGAATCAGAAGTAAAAAGTTTGATGTTTTTTTATACTCGGTAGCTATTGGACAAAGTTTTTACTGTTACATAATAATAATTATTCGTGCAGGTTTTGTTCGGCAATTAAGAATGGAAGGAGTAGACAAAGTGGCACTAGTATCCACTGGTGAATTTAATGGCCCTGCTTTTCACCCCGAACATGGTTTGTACAAGGAACAGCTCGAAAAGAATCTCGCTATAAATATCTTGCAAAAGGTAAAACTAAATTGTTTTGTAAAATTTCAGTATATTATAGCTGTAGCAGTATAAAGACAGAAAATTTAAACAACATTAAAGTTTTTTTTTCTATATTAAGAACCAAATTGCCAACAGCCACTGCCAAAGTGACTCTACTCTGCCTGATGGAAAACATGAATAGTATCAAAAAGTTGTGGTCACTATACTCATTGCAAATACAGACAGTGAAGTTTGGTGACCCACACTATGGCGGCCTTGTGAGATAATTTTTCACACACCGCTTGGGGTCGTAAAAGGCATGACAGTCATCGTGACAGTGTAAGGCTTACACAGTTACCACGATAACTGTCACCCCTACATCAATGGGCCTCTGGTCTCAGACTCACCAACGAAACACGACAACACGGATGCTGGCGCTTTAGGTTGGTCTTCTGTGGGAGGGTAGTACTACCCCGGTCGAGGCGGCCACCTCGTATTGAAATCAGCGTGGCTCTACTACCTAGCAATATCATATCTTGTAGTTCTTTGGCTTAAAGACAGAACATATGGGTGAGAGATTGACATAGTCTTATTTTTCTAACTATTGAAGCCTACCAACAATTTAAATCTTTTGTTATTGTAACTTTTTTCTATTATTTGTCTAATAGGGTGAATGGGGTGGATTGTACTACACACCTGTTTCAACAACAGTAAAACTACGAAATGCTACCTTAACGAGTTCTGCACCAGGTGATTTAGATAGCCTGACCTGGACTGAAGCACCTACTGTTTCAGCAAATACCAATCTGGTTCAGGTAAAATGCAAAAATTATGAGAATATTCAGAGATAAAGCAATCAAACCAACAAACTTTCCGTCATATTTAAAAAAGTGTTTTTGCTGCTCTGCATCTGCATTTGCATCTACTGATAAAGATACTTTAACACATAATTAATAATTGTGCTCACATACATATACAATAATTGCTCCGGCTTAGCATTCAGGGCAACTAAGCACAATGCCAACAGGTCCGTCAAATAAATGAAATATACCACGTATATGTGTTTTCAAGCATAACTTTTCATCTTTTCCATTCACACTAGAGTGATTACACCACTCAGAACACAAAGAAGTATAATCCTCTATAACCACCCAATAAGCTGCCTTATCATACACCCTTTTAAAGAGGTTTTTTAATTGAAATCTACGAAAAACTCCATTTAGATACCTTAGAGGGTTGTTCACTGACCTTGAGTGAACCTTAACTTTGAGTGAGACGTAAATTTTAGCTTAAGTGCTATAAAGAGATTAAGGCACAAACCTTAAAATTTTGTATTCAAAATAGGAAAGCGTACGAAATTCAATGATTAATTAGGTTGACTAAAATATTATTGATTTTTACTCCAGGTGTCATACAGTGGGATTTCACTAAGAGATGTGAAAAAAGCTATTAACATTCATAATATTGAAGAGGTGTCCTTTGGAATGGATTTTAGTGGTATTGATAGCAAGTAAGTTTATTTTTAATTTTTATAACTTCTCAAAACTATTTGTTCTGACAATAAAACAAATCTATTCTTTTGAAATCATTTATATCGACAAGTAGTTACAGAAAAGTGTGTTTTCTTCATTAATTTGGAAACTCAAAGAGACGTAGTATGTCATGTGCATATATTAAATTTTGATGAATATTTATGTGATTTGATACTCAATGAAAATGTTTAATTTGTGAATGTACGTCTAAATTTATTTTTAAAACGAATAGCAGATATATAATTTGAATTTAAACATATATATGTATGTACATGCATTGACACCTTAATCTCTGCATAGGTGTGGAGAGATTAGAAAGACATCACCTTAAAAAATAATAATCATCATCATCGTCATCATCAATCTTTTAACAGTCCGCTTGGACATAGTGTCCTCCTTGTCAAGGAGGTTTTGGTCTCCAACCTCACGCTGTCGAGACGAGTTGGTATAGAATTTATTTCAAGTTTACCTTCTCTTTGCAGTGATGTTATCTTTTTTCTTTTTATATATTAATAACCTGCCAAAGTGACTCTACTCTGCCTGATGGAAAGCATGAATAGAATCCAAGAGTTGTGGTTACCATACTTATTGCAAATGGAGACAATGCAGTATGGTGACCAACACTATGGTGGCCTAGTGAGATGCTTTTTCACATCCCGCTTGGGTACGTAAAAGGCATGACAGTCATCGTGACAGTGTAAGGCTTACACAGTTACCACGATAACTGCCGCCCCTGCATCAATGGGCCTCCGGTCTCACATTCACCAACGAAACAGGACAACACGGATGCTGGCACTTTAGGTTGGTCTTCTGTGGGAGGGTAGTACTGCCCCGGACGAGCCGGCCCGCTTGTGCTGAAATCAGCGTGACTCTATTACCTACATATCTTGTGTATTTTGTCCATTAGTTGCCTCTTACAATACCAACGAGAAGAATACGACACTCTTAATTCTTAATCCACTACCACACCTAGAATGAGAATAATGTAATTTGTCATTTATTTCGAATTTAGTAAAGAAAAATTTTGATAAGAGTTAAACACAAACTTTATTGAGACTTATTAGAAAATATTTGGCAAATACTCACAATATTAAACCTATACAACGGTCAATAAAAGGAATTCAAATAAGGAAAATTCGTAAAGTGAGAAAATATAACGAATTAAGTTTAACGAACTTTAAAACTTTTTTATTTTACTGGTATTCCTGTAATTTTTAATTTCTATTCATTTAATTTCGATAGTACATGATGATACTGTCTTGTGTTTGATAATTGAGAGAACAAAATCTGAAATGAAAAATATAATTTTTGTATTGATGTAATTAATAATCCAATTTCCTTTGCTAACAAAATTCACATCACTACATAATTAGTTAACTACCCACAATATTTTTAACCTTTATGACTTTAGGGCCAGTGATGGGATAAAAATATTCACTAACCCGAACGCTATGCCTATATTCTAAAACAATTTTAATAGCTTTATTTACGTATGTATATATATATCCCACTTATCCACCATCCCACTATTACACTTATGATTGATTTTTATAACACATATATAAAATTGTTGTTTAGATTTATTTTTTAGTTATAACACTACAATTACCTGTAATTTTGTGTTCCTAGGAAATAATGTCTTTTTTTCAACTTTATGGTACGGAAAGAACCTTGAATATTTTACTTAACCCGGAACTTTATAAGTAGGTAGGTCTTCAAGATTTGGGTCAGGATTTACATGTGAATTCTCATATATACTTTGTCCATAGTGGTAAAAGAGTGATGGGTATAATACCGAGTGGTGCTCTAAGCAGTAAAGTGGAAGCTGATCCCTCTTTGATATGGCCAGTACCGGAACATTGGACCCTACAAGATGCCGCTACGGTGCCACTTCCATATGCCATGGCGTATTATTGTACGGTGAGTAAACTATACTGAAGTTACAAAAAAAAATAGCTTTAGTGTTTAACATACGTTCAAATAAAATTTTACAAGCGTCAAAATTTTCAAAATTAAAAAATGGTCCGTGGTCCAAGAGCAGAAAAATGTTTTGTGTTTTTTGGTTATGTTTTTCTTTAATATTATGTGTTTTTCTATAATACATGAGTAATGATTCGATTAATAAACTTATAAGAATTCTTTTCATTACAATACTAAAGTATAAAATCTTCCTGTTTTATGCGTTTAACACATTTGTCATAGATTATGATTATAATCATGACGAAATTAGTTACATTTCTTATATTATTTGTGTACCAAAAACTTTAAACATTTAACGCTATTTAATTTTATTGATGCGTATAACAAAATATATTTATCGAAAACGAATTAACTTAAGTTCTAAAAATACTTTCAATGGGAGAAAAACCTTCTCGTTCATGAAATTGAGCCGGAAACTCCTAATATCCGTAGAATTCTGTTTGATAAAATATTCATTTAAATGAGTTCCTTTCGCTCTCAAGATATAAAGTCTTGGGAGCTGTGGGCTGTACATATGAGTAGAATGTAACCGAATACGTTACGCTGGAAGCAAGACAGGCATATTACTAATCTTACTTTATTTTGGAGTTAAATAATATATTACTTCTTATGAGATGACGATCACACGTGACAGGGAAGTTAATACCTGTTTTATTTAAATGAGAAAAGCTTTGAACCACATTCCATAAATTTCAATTCGTTTGTTTATCCTATCCCATTTTGGTTGTTTGTTTAGTTATTTACTCATATCTTATGTGAGCAACAGTACCTTTTTGCTTTTGATCATCTATTATTATTATTTTTTTACTCTACATTAGCCAAATATTAATTGCTAAAGCCATCTAAACTTATTATAATAATATAGATTTTTTGAAACCAATTTTAAATTTAAGATTAATATTATTACCACTATATTGAAATGTCGTGTAATGATAATTTCTTTTATTGATTTTATGTCTAAATTTATGATTTAAAAAACATATACCCGCTACTTCACTGTTAAAATTTTTTTTTTATTTCTGTGAACAGAATAAACTGTTTTATCTAGCTTTTTTGTGTGATTAGTGTATTTCACTTAAGCATTTTTTTTAAATGTTAATTTTTAATATTTGTCTTTCAGGTAATTCATAGTACCTTGTTTGAAGGCCAAACTGTGTTAGTAACTGGTGGAGCTGGTGCTCTTGGTCAAGCTCTTATATCATTATGTCTCTCAGTTGGATGTACTGTCTATGTCACTGTAAGTAATGAATTTAAGAAGAAAATGCTTCTCAGTATTTTCCCACAACTTGATGGTGAGTAAAAACATAAATAATGAAAATTACTGTATATTGCATTAAAATCACTGAAATATCCAAAAAGTTAAATTTTAAAATTTTATTATTTGAAATATTTTTTTCATTATAATGGACGTATTGGCAATAAGTGATATATTAAAAAAGTACTAAATTAATATTTTGTTTGAATAAGTGACGTTCTATTTACAACAAATTTCATACGAATAAAATTTAATAACCAAAACAAATGGTGATGTTAAATATTTAATATTAAATTTATGCGAATTAGCTTAATTTACATCAGTCTTTTAAATAAAAGACTAAATAAGTATTTCATGAATTTTGTTTTACCATAGTTTTAAAACAACAATACCTCAATTATAGTAAGAGTTTATTCTAAATTAAATAAGTATTTCAGAGAATAAAATCGGTCAGTCTCGTAATGATTCATTCTTGAACATGATTAAAACTCAAACTGAAGGCAAAGGCTGCGATTTTGTTATCAACAGTGCCAGTGGACCTCTGCGAGAGGTAAATCAACGTCCATTAATTTTATTTCTAGATAAAACTCTAGACTGCAAAGGAATAAAGTTGAAAATATATTTTATTATAATATCATATTCTACGCAAAATATTTAAACTTCTTTATTTTAATTTATATTTTAAATGTTTAATAAATATTTTCTTACTAATACTAAAATTTTATAAAAAAGTTATATTAATCCTGAAACTTTATTGAATGGAAGAAATTTCTCGCTTTATCAAATCGGGTTTTAAAATAAGGTAAAAAGATATTTACTTGTAACATATTTATTCTATTTCACAACTAGACATAAAGGACATAGTCTAAGACACAAATTACATTCCATTCCATTGTAAAAAAAAGTTAATAGATTACCCAAACCCCGGTGACGCGAAAGACTGAGGACTGAATAAAATCACACGATGTACCTGCCACTCTGTACCTGAGAGCGTAAAAAAGAAAAAAGTAAAACACGTTAAAAAAAGTTGCCAGTATTTTAAGGGCACTGACTTCCCAATAACGATTGCTATAGATGTTCATCATAACCAGGACAGATGAGTTAACGTGCTCCTACCTATCTTAAGTTATATAGTTTCTATATAGTTTCTTGTCAGAAAAAGTTGTATTCGCTAACCGCTAGACTAGAGAGATATCCTTCGAAATCTATCAAAATATTTAATTAATTATATGTAAATATAATTTATGTTTTTTTTTATTTCAAACTATATTTTCTCATGGAAATCGTAACAACATCCACTTAAAACATCTCTCATATTTTAGTTGGCTATGAAATGCGTCGGATTTCTTGGATTCTTCCTAGATTTGAGTTCTTATGACATAAGTGAGAACAAAAACATTGGCATGAGTTTCTTGGAAGAAGATAGATCCTACAAAGCCGTAGATTTCTCAAATATATTTAAACCAGAGAATGCAAAGAACAAGCAGGTAAAGAATATTTATTACAAAACAAGTTAAAATTAACTTTCTGATTTTGAATATTTTAAATAGCAAAATATATTAGTGTAATGTAAAAATTGTAAAATACAGTTTATGTAATCATGTTTAAAATTCATAGCGAATTAAGTAGTCGCCACATCGCTTTTTACTGCGCTTAGTGATGTGGGTTCAAACCCCATTTAGGGCAACACTTTGTGTAATCCATGATGTGTTGTTCCGAGTCTGGGCGCTCTTTATTTCTCTTTTATGTATGTGAATGTATTCTTAATGTGGAAGTTGCCTTCTTAAAAAAGAAAAAGGACTAATCAGCAAGATATAGGCCGGACGAGTGTTAGACAAAGACAAAAGTTTTAATCACATAATAGGAGGATTAAGATTTACAAGTCAACCGTTTAAAATTTAACAGTAGAAAAAAAAATAAGAGAAAGTAAAAAGGAGAAGTTCAAGGCTAGAAGAAGAGTAAATAAAAGGAAAAAAATGAGTAACTCTGTTTCGTGACTTTTAAATGATAACAGATTTAATGGTACAGCCAATATTTATGAAATCAGTAACATTTATTGTAACGTAACCTATTCTTTTTGTGGGTGTACGATACGACTAAGGGAACAAAATATTCAAGACAACATCGTTGATAAATAAAACTTAAAACAAATCCTATACTTACCCGTCTGGCCAGCGTGGTATAGTAGGCCAAAATCTTCTTAGTAAGGAGAGGTATGTCGAGCGACTGTTAAAAACCGATGATTGATGGTAAATAATTTATTTTTAAATTATTCAAAGTTTTAATTGTAATACAATACCAGAGAATCTTAAAGCGTTAAAATAGCACTAATCAATAATCTTTTATCTGGTCTATAAATAACTTTGAGTACAGTTTTAGAAGTAATTAATCCATCAACTAAGATGAAAGTTGACCAAAGAAAATATTTTTCATAGTAGCGTAAAAAGTTCGTATTTAGGTATTAAAAGTTAAAATCATACAATTGAAGTGTTATAGTTATTTATTTAAGTAATATGAAAGAATTTTGGAGGTGGGATAGTGGTGTACGCGACAGTCACGTTGGGGATAGCGGATCAGATTGCCGCTTGCTGCAAAGATTAACTGTTTTGGTTTTAGTATTTACTTGTATATTCTATATTATTTTCAAGAGATTATTTATTATTATACATATAATATTATTAATTAGAAAATATAGTGTACAAGAACTTAAAATATTTCATTATCTGGAACTATGTAATTATGAAGCATACACATTTTGTGTTAACGGTCGGAAATCATTTTTGAAACAATACTTTGGTTCTTAAATACTACAAATTACAACTACAAACTAAATCGATGCTAATAAGTATATGATTTTATATAAAAAATATATATTTTTTAGGTTCTACAAAGCATGTTAAGCGAAGGTATAGTTAACGGTATCGTAAAACCTATAAGCCGTGTTGAATATTTACCTACCGCTATTTCAAAAGCATTCAGACTCCTATCTTCGAGCAAACACGTAGGTAAAGTTTTGATTAAAATGAGAAGCCCTGAGATAATGAGCCAAGGACTTGAGGTTATACCGAGGTAAGTTCAAGGTGATTAATAGAGTTAAAAGGTATTGAGTTAAAACTTCTTCAATTGGCATAGATTTTTTTTATAAATGGTGTTCTTATGCATGGAATTATGTCTTGATGAGTGTATTTTGGTTAACGTAGACGGTTGCATTTTTTAAACACAGAAGTAATCATTGCTTGCAAACAATAAATCTATGAATAATGACAAAGTTTGAATTATTAGATGATCTGTTATGATTTTTTTTTCTGTGACATCGGTTTATGAAAGATTCGGGTTTAATTAGCGTGATTTTTACATAGCCTGTAAATATTAAAACCATATACCACACATATTACCATGTGTGTTGTGGATCAAACCCCACATGGGTGAACACTTTGTGTGACCTATTGTTGTTCTGAGTCTAGGTGTTCTTTGTGTCTGTTTCTTACATGTTTATAAAGTCCCCTGCGACACAGGATTTATTCCTAGTGCGCACGTTATGTTACAAAAAAAAAGTAAGAAAAATATGTAGCATATTTTCCTTTCTAAAGTACAATACCTAGAAACTACGTAATATTTTTTTATTAACACGCTTTTATTAGTTTCACCTATACGTCTGTTTCTTCAATTTGAAACGATGTTTTTTCCTCGTATTTTAAATTTTTTTTTTTAATATAAAGAAAATAATTTCATTCATACATTGTGTAGGCGAACAATCATATACTTAAAATAGTTAATGAAGAAGTGTTAAGTATGGCAAAACATACTCGTAAAGTCTTAACTTTACTATAGGAAAAATTCTTGTGACTTTAATGCCAAACAAAAGTATACTCGTCACGCAACATGGTTTCGCGATATTACCCGCCTGGTTAACCGCCAGATAAGTCAAGAGTTGACCTTCTTTGAGCATTGTGCGCAAGTTTCGTGTTCCTTTACGGTTACTTCCATCTCTTAATTATTGTGGAACCGTGTTAAGAATTTCAAAATGTGACTCTATGACGTGTTACTTAGTGAATTTGTTTAAAGTCAAATGTTCTTCAAAAAAAAAACAAATCAAATGTTAATATGCCAGTTTTTAGTTAACCCTTCAAAATTAAATAAATACCAGAGAGCAATTATTATTATGATTGAGTTGATTAAGTATTTATAAGCCTTTTATTGTAAAATTGTCAGCTACGTCGGTATTATTGTATTTTATAGTAATTTGACTATACGTATGACGTAGTGGTTCAAGCGGTAGCTACGCCGCTCCCTGCTGTGCTGAATGTTGTGGGTTAAAACCCCACATGGGACAGTATTTAATGTGATCCACAAATTGTTATTCTGAGTCTGGGTGTGCTGTGTATCCGTTTTTTGTCCGTGTTCCGTGTTCGTGTCCAATCCGTGTTAAGGCCCCCACGACACAGGATACGTTCCAAAGACGGGTATTGTCATAAAAAAAAATATCTAGAATGATTTTTCTTATCCATTACGTTTGATTAGCATCTTAATTTATGACTTTCACTGACGTCATCCTTCATTAATTTATGCTTTACATGCCTTTAAACTTCAATAAACTATTATTCTATAAAATTAACAACTCAAACGGCAATTGTGATTAAATATGCAAAAACAATGTGTATGTTTTTGTAGAAGCGTATTCTAAGCCTTTGTTTTACATGTCTTCAGTGAGCTAAACTGAAACAAAGGTAAAATGAATCGTAAATTCTAGGGAAGCTGTTTTATCTCTTATGTAGCTTTCTACCAAAGGAGGTCGCAATGATTCTAAAAACCTGATTCATTTATCAAATGTCTTATAACATTTTTTCTTCGTGTTCTTTAAGACATTATTGAAATTAAGGAGTTAGTAATTATTACTTTAATTGCCCGTAACAAACATAAAAACTAATATAGGAATAATATTGAGATTGGAGCCCATATTCTCGATGATGTTGACATAATACATACTTATTAACTTTCACATAAATATTTATTCGGTGCCGCTATTGATAACGCTTTTAATTTGTTCTTAAATCTATTTATTTAGTGTGAAAATTATTTTCGTCTTAGATTATTATTAGCAATCTCTTTTAATATAATAAAAAAAAAATAAAGTACTAAACGCTTATAGCAACCTTTAGTCTAGACACTACAGACAAATTGTTAAGTATCTGAATAAAAACAGTCCCGCGTGAGTAACTTAAATAGTATAAATAATTAATATAACGAAAAAACTAAGTTATTTATTTAATACGACTTTTAGTAAATAAATGTTAGATACTAAAGATTTAGGTAATATGTTTTATAGTAGGTACATAGTTGTTGCTCCTCGGGAGAGTCCTCGGGAGAGTCCTTGAAAGCTCATTGGTTAATCTTAAGACACTTTGTCCGTTAATAAATGAATCGAATACTTTGATGATATTTTTTTGGAATAATAATGTTTGTTATGGAAAACTTAAATAACACAAGTTACCTTAGTAACAGGAAATATGCACACGACTCCAAAATGTGCAATATGTGAGCTTTATTTCTAAAATAGTATATTATTAAGTTATTTTTGAAATTAATCACAGTATAAGTTTTCAGTGAAATTTAATCATTACAAAGCTTTTTACAAATTTCTTCGAAAACTTACACAACACAATGCTATTGGTGGAACAAAATGTCACATCAATTTGCAGTTGACGTCTACTAAAAACTTGTTTCTATGACTTCTGGTGGTTATTTGTATTCTAATAAGTTAAATGTTTTTATCTAGGTAATAGTTTTATAAATTACGAGTATTACCTATATATGTATGAATAACTTTTATGTATGAATAATTTTATTTTATTGTATTAGAATTAGAAGTAGGCTATGTTTTCTTTAGATTGATTACTTACTTACACTTAAATGATCTTCAACACAGTATAAACAGCTCAAACATACCCTATCTCTTTTTGCCTCGCACCAGTCATTGCTTAACTGCCTCGGTGGCGCAGCGGTAGTGAATGCAACTGCTGTGCTTGAGGTCTCGGGTTCGATCCCGGGTGGACCAAATGTTTGTATGATCTGCAAAAATTTGTGTCGAGGTTTGGGTGTTATCTATGTATAATATGTATGTATTTACAAATAAAAGTAGGTAACTATTCTATCAGTCAGTCTAGTTATCATAGCACAAGCTTTGCTTAGTTTGAAACTAGATGACGTTGTGTGTCAAATGTTCGAAATATTTATTATTTATAACTGTCACAAATTGAATTGATTTTTATTTTTATTTTTTTATTTTATTTAAATCTTTAGGTTTAAAGAAATATATGTACCTTATTAAGTATAGTTTGGATGTTATTTTGGCACATAGGAACGACACAACATTTATAATACTTTTTTTAAATGTTAATAAGTTGATTTTATCACTCAATTTTACGAACTTTGTAAATCAAACATTTTATGACTAACAGAGTGTAATCTGATGTCACAGAATAACCACATTAAAATGAGAGCGTTTAAATTACTCGAAAGCGATAGGGATTTTAATTTATATTTTTTAGCTAAATGGTTTATATTTTGAATGTTTTATATTTTTTTATTGTAACAAAATAACCAAGAAGTGTTTTAAAAAAATCGCATATTCCCTATTGTGAATAGGTTATCTGTGTTTAATGTGTAAATTTAATATATACATTCTACATCAAGTACAAACCTTTGTCATATTTTATTTTATTGTTACTTTTTTTGACGTTTTAGAATGAATTACTGTTCTAAAGGAGTCTACATAGTTGTATGTGATGACAATGGACTTGGCATAGAACTAGCATCAAGATTAATCAAAAGAGGTGTTAGAAAAATAATCTTACACATGCAATCTAAAGTCAGTGGATATCTGCAAACGAAATTCGTGTAAGTTAAACATATTTAGCTGAATATTTAATATATTTTTGTGGAGGTTTACCGACACTTTGTAATAGGAAACGCAGTTTGAAAACCGATCTTTAAATAAAACTGATTGAACTAGAAGCTGACTTAAAATATTCTTGATAGTAATAAAGGCTAGGATGATAATTTAAAAAAAAAATGTAAAATTAGGATGACTTGACAAGATTTTATTTGTTTGATTTCTCTTTGAGTACAAAAGTTACTTTTTTAAAATGCCCATTATATCCGTGGTTTGTAATGAATAGATAACAAACACAGCACATTAATTTTCTAAATATACCTATATAATTACAAGAACTTCAAAAGTTAAGGCTCACCATAAATAAATTCAAATACTTTAATTTAACATTACATTACAATAGAACCTGGCAGAAACACGGTGTGTCGATAAAAATATCTTCCAACGACATACAAACTGAACCTGGTTGCACAAAACTTATAAAGGAAGCCGCAAGAATTGGTCACGTCAAAGGAATTTTTATAGTTCAGACTCCAGAGAAAGATGAGAATGCGCATGACTTTGTTCAAAAGTTCAAAAAAGCGATTGCGGTTATAAATTTGGATCTGGTTTCCAGGAATTATTGCCATGAGTTAAGGTAAGGTAACCTTTTAATTAAAAATATAGTTTGATGTGCATTATTAAGCGAAAATTCAGATACGTTTCGTAATTTAACTCACTGTATTTACGTATGTATTGTTGTCTATAAATAACGTGTCAGTTAAGAACACGGTCAGTACCTTTAGTGTGTGGAGGGAACGAGTATCATGTGAACGACACAAAGGGAGGTTCCTCCGACCAGGCGAGGTGATCATGCCTGGTGGGCCACGGCCCAACGGTTAATATTGGGATGTTGTACTCATATATACGCTAATTGTCACGCAAATCTCTATTTTGTGATACAGGATTAGTAGTTGCTTCGTAGGTCATTACATTTATACGTTTCGTTCAGACTTCGTAGTTCGATGTATCTTCTCTAGATGGCACTGTTGTAGATTTTTCTTTGTGCTATTATGTGGAAGTCGCCACAAGTGCAATAGATACGGTGTAAGGGCAATTTTTCTTTTTTTAAATATATTCGATTTCTGTGTGTTTTTTTCTTTACATTTTATACTGCCAACAGATAATCATGAAATCTTGAGCCTACGTTCTCTGACGTATATAAAAAAGGAAAGAAATGTACCTATATATAATATTAACACTGATAGATATGTGTGATACTGTTGTGTGATAGCGCTGATTCTCGATTGTGCTAAATGTGCTAAATGCATAATATTTTTTAAGTTTTATTATAACTTTGTAATGATCAGACAACACACATGTATTGTGATGATCAAATAACGGAACCAACTAATAATTAAATAATTTTAGTGATTCTTTTTTATTGAAATATTATTTTTCTTTTATTTTTAACGTTAGAATAGACTAAAAGATAAGCTAAATATCAAATAATATATCAAATAATAATATATATTTTTATGAATCCTTTCTCTATTTTATTTTTTCTATAAGGAGAGATAGGAGAGATTCTATAATAGAGAGAGTATTTGACTTAAGAAAAGATTCTTAAATCAAAATATTTTTTCAGCCATTTTGTAGTACTTACAACACCCTCACCGTATGCTAGTGAAGAGTTTGCGATGACTGTATCAGAGAATGTATGTAAAAATAGATCAGAATTAGGAGCACCAGCTTTGCTTATACGAGCAGAAGGTTTGATTGGGGTAAGTATCTATAGTTATAAATGGATATGGTAGATAAAAACGTAATGGTTTTGAATATCAAATTTAGTGTCAGAAATAATTTTATTCTTTATCTTTAGACTCACATCTAGAAAAAACAGTCCTATCACTAATTTTTGACAGGATTTCATAGATATTAAAATATTTCTTACAAGCAAACATTTAGAAGGAAGTAAAATAAACAAAACAATACTTGCTCTCAATAATAGCTGCTATACAGAGATGTTATGTTATTTATATTAGTACCCTGACCGTCATCAATTTCACTAGTACTAAACAAATAGTTCTAGATATATTAAAATAGCAAAAATATAAAACCAGTAATAATTTATTCCAGAACAAAACTGAAAGCGAAAACTCAAAACAAACACTATCAGAATTTTTCAATGCGATGGAAACCAGTTTGAAATTGAAGTACAACAATGTCGTATCTCTTAATTTGAACAAAGATCCAACTTCGAATTATTTGGATAAGCTTCAGAAAATATTGGGTAAGTATTTTCATGGTAATTTAAATACTAACTACTACCAACTAAGTAAATACTAACGAAAAGAAATATGTAATTATGCTTTAAATTTTTAATCATATGTGGTTTTACAGAACAATATTGCTACTGAATTTAATATTTGCTTATTTATTTATTTTATTTTATTTCATTAAAAATACAAACATGCAAAATACACGTTTAGTGCACATCCAATTATAGGCAATAGCTAACTTTAAAACTTTAGATTGCGATTCACAATTTTAAAACGAAATTAAAATACAAAACTAAAAGGACAGGATGTTTTATATTTTTTAATTTTTACATATATAATATTATAGTTCGATAATATTCACTTTTTTGGAGATGATTTGTCAGTTTTTCCAATTAAATTTAAATTCTTAATGTTTTAGAGCTCTCGAGAGACTTTATTTACTTTCAAAGAAATAGTTTCGCAGCCGAACAGATACGTACCTTCCGGATAAGAATTTGTGTTAGTCCAAATCCTTTTAAGCGTCTAAAAGCAAGTTGATTTAATGACTAAAAATAGAATACTCAAAATATCAAAGAATGCCATTTTTACTTTCATAATACAAGTATGAAACTGGTATAAAAGTACAAGTTTTTCCATCTAAATCTTTTAACGCTTTAACTTTTGAACAGACACCTAAGGAAAATGATACTGAAATGCCAAATACCAGCGTCATTTTCTGAAAAAAATATTTAATAAATACAAATTACATTTTAAGGTGTTGCAAAGTTGGAAAATATTGACGAAAAAATGATTGCTGATTTGTATCTAAATGAAAATAATTTGGAAGAGCTACGAATGCTTATCAAAAATGTTCATCAAATTAGCTATCCTATTGACAAGATTCGGTGTTTGACTGTTGGATGGTAAGTGATAATTATAAATTCAACATTATATACAAACACATATATATATATATATACAATTTTAAAGGTCTTATTTATGAAAAACTCAAATTGAGAACAGAGAACCTAGGTTGTAAACATATAAAATTATTTGTCTTTTGAGGTTGGAAAGAAAGTGTCAACCAACATACGCTGAAATCGCAGAGAATCCGCATTTTTTTAAATTGTTGACGTTTTCCTGTGACCACTATAGGCACAGAATACCTAGTTCAGGAGTTATGAGCCCTTCGACACGCATATGTCAGATTGACTAAACTCTTGACCATCACCTAAATAATATTAAAATTAATATAAATTGAAAAGGTGTTGATGTTTCACAATAAAAATAACGTAATAACATGATTTTTAGTAGTGCACGATTTAATTCATTGACATACGATTGTGGTACTCGTAAAACAACAATGTTGATACATAGCTATATCGATTTGCCTACAAATTTATTGTGTGTACTGAATGGTATGATTCTGTACAATAAACTATTACAATCTTACATTACACAGCAAAATAACATCCATTATTTTCTCACTGGCTGGTGATCCGAAAACAAAGGATCAGCTATCCCAATACCCAAGTCGTAAAATTTCAGAGAAAATTGGTTTGAGAAAGCAAAAGTTTTTTATGAGCTTTTGCGACGTGCACTGAGTAGTGATGAGTGCTCTTCGGTCACTTGTAGTGAAATACGTAATAGTTGCAATATAATTTTTGGTTGGCTAAGGTAATTAGAATTCAGTTCTAAGCCAATAACGTTGAAAATCCAATGAAGAGAAATAAAATCATTTCACTGCTTCGTATTATCCATTTCTAGTTTCTAGTAACTAACGTCTTTTGCTTACTGAATATTAATTTATTATAACTAAGTTCTTCATTTATTTGTAAAGGTAGTCTAATAACGTGTTGATTGATGTGTATTTTAAAAAAAATCAGTTTTGTTACTAAGGTACATTGCGTTCTTTTACTTGATTTTTAAATAGGTTTGTAAAGCATTCTTCAAACTTGTAATAAAGACGGAAATTTGGAGATTGGAAGGAAAGTGAATTCTTTACATTTGATTCAACAATTCATATACGGTTATCAGTTTGCTGTAATTTTAATTTACACAGACGTAGAACATATATTTAACCTCGTTATCATCCTTTCCTATGATACACGTGATTGAAATTCGTAACTTTCTTGATTTCATTTGGTTGAATTATCAGTATTGGTAGTATTGTCATGTAACTTTTATTCGTTCATATTTTTTTTCTGCTGTATACCCTTTATGTGAATACTATGAAAATTGTATCAAAAAAAACTACTCTTAATCTTTGCGCCACGAAAATCATGTTAAAAGTCCAGTTTTGAAAAAATATCTCCAATGCTTATTCTACTGTAAAAAATATTTTTTTAAATCTGTTTTGTTAAAGCCATCATTTTTAGTATATGTGTTAATTTATAATTTTAATGGCTTATTTTTATTCATTTCCAATAAATTTTACAGTAATTTTAAAATTTGTACATTTTAGCTTTATACTTTCGAATTTTATTTTACCAATAGGTTTTTTTTATATTATTTGACAAATATTTAATTATTTCAGTCTTAAATCACTTGGAAGTCAAACGAGTACAAATATTGTTCGAGAAGGTTTAGGTGCTTTCTACACCAACATTGATGATGAAGAAGAACACATGGCAACATCACACCCCATTGTGCCAATGGTTACCCTCCTCAACAATGGAACAGAAGTAACATTTTTTTTTTACTTAATTTTTGTAACACATTATTTGTAAAACTTACATTAATTATCTCTGATTTAAACTAACTACATATTATATACAAATAACATGAATTTCATCAGTCAGGCAGTGTATTCAGGGGTTTTTTCTAATTTGTGTGCTATGATAAGAAAGCTTTACAGTCAAGTTCATCATAGCTAGGGCCTACTTTCTCCAGAAACTTTTTTTATGATAGCTGAATATACTTGAGTAAAATCCAAAGTTAGGAAATTTGTACTTATAAATGTATATATGATGAATTCTCAATGAATTGTTTGTATTTCCACACAAGACAGACTGCAAGTAAAGTTTGTTGTTGTCATCAATATATTTAACAATTAATAGCATTAATTGCCACTTTCAAGATAAATTATAAAAATATTATTTTGAATTCATGAATTTTAGTACGTTAAGCCAGCGGTCCTACGCTCGCCCCGCATTGGATAGCCATTCCATCGGATTGTGAGAGTGAGGGAACAAAGAGTGCACCTGTGTTAGCGTATAAGCTTATATATTATAATATCTGCTGCTAAGTTAGCAGGTCTTCATTGAGACTAGCCACCGTGACTGAAACTGCAGAATCCCTATCATACTCGTATTTGAACTATTAAAAGAATTTACCTTCATAACTAAGAAGTTTATATGTTTTTTCTAGACTGACCTAGATCCTTCAGATACATACGTGGTCCTCATACCGGGCTTTGAAGGCCGACATCAGACTTTAGAAAAAATTGCGGAAAGACTAAAGATCCAAGCAGTGGCTGTCCAGTTGGCTTGCGATATTGAAGGAAATAACATTCCAGAAATGGCGGTTACTGTTCGAAAGGTAATTAACGCAGTAATTGAACTAAGTATTTTTGTTTTGTAAACATAATGTTATCTAGAAAAAAATAACTGACAAGTATATTACACTTTAATAGAGATCCCAGTGACCATAAATGTTATTATGCATAATTTCATAATATCTATTTTTATTAATGTGAGTGATTTCATGTATATAAAATATCTTTGAGTACATGGAAATAATATTCTGGGATAATAGGCATACCTTATAGAATGGTTCGACTCTGACACACCTCTCATCGATAAATGTCTTAGCAATGTTTCGTCACAAAGGAGTTGCTACAGGTTAAAAAAATTCCTCTGAATCGTATGCTACAAGCTATTCTAAATAGTCTTCATAGTAAAAGCCTAGTTGAAGAAATTGAGAATGTGCTATCTATTTCACTTACTTTATTTTACAGTTCATGAGTACGAAGTTTGAGACGAAGTCTAAATTCTACCTCCTCGGGTATTCCTTTGGTGTAAACATTGCATTGGAGTTGGCAGCGTTGTTGGAAAAAGAAGGTAAAACTAATTGCGTAACATTAGTCAAAAGATAGTGTAGTTTAAGATAGTTTCTCGATATTGACTATTTCATAAATTATCACTAGCTATAGATTTTTTATAACTAAACTAACTAAAATAATTTTTACGTAGTAGCAAAATGTTTAGTTATGATTTTTAACGACTTCTTAAAACACTTGCGATATCTTCATAATGAGGGTTTAAGAAGTATTTAAATCCAATGGTTACGGTATTTCATTTACTTAATAATCGTAAGCATTATTTTTTTCTTTCTTATTGTATTATAATATAAACAAAGTCTACGTGGATTATGTAGTGGTTCAAGTGGTCGGCTCGCTACTGGCTGAAGTGTTGTGGATGCATCGCACGTTTGCAGGATGTTAGGCGCAGAAGAGCTTACCTACATGCTGACAAATCACCACATGTACGTTTCATACGTATTATGAAACCTCCTGTGCTAAAAGCTTTATTTCTAGTCTGGGAGTTCGAAAAGAAAAATACCTTCAATATTTAGCAAAAAGAACATCAAAGATGCTTTCTGGGCTATTGTGTATTCTATGATGGATGTGGTATATCCATTCAATCTCTTCTATGTCTTTTCAATATAAATATGTTAGTTAAATTTTTGTTTTATCACTTATTAAGCAAGCAGTTTTGTATATAAAATGTTTTTTTTATTATAATTTCTTAATGCTCAATAGTCACATTTAAATTACAATGAAAATTTATTCAATTAGAAGGCAGTTTAATCTAAAAAACCGCAGTGGAATTATGTTCAAATTATTACAAAGTTCACTAAATATAAATTTTAAAACTTATAATATTATTCAATCAATAATGACAAATACATATTTAGGTAAAAAATATTTCGGACATTTAACACACATCGTCATCTAGTTTCAAACTAAGCAGAGCTTGTGCTATGATCACTAGACTGACTGATATAATACTTATATTCGTTTTTTTGTAAATACATAAATATTATACATAGGAAACACCCAAACTTCAAAACAAATATTTGCAGATCATACAAACATTTGGTTCGATCCAGTAATCGAACCCGAGACCTCAAGCACAGCAGTCACATTCACTACCACTGGGGCACCGTGTTGGTTAATTGATAAATATTAGTTTCAAAAAATAAACTGCATACTTTGAGTCGTTTCCTTAAAAATATCACAACAGTTTTTATTTTAGTAGTATATTGAATTTTTCTATGGATGAAATTAATACTTAAATATAAAAAAGAGTTGTTAGATTGGTAACATTGAAAAAAATGCGATTTTTCAGTACAAACCATATTTGTATCGTAAGTACGTTAGTATTGGAAACATTTACAAAAGTATTATTTAGTAAATCAGTAATTTATTTAGTAAATCCAACCAGAATCTGTAACAAGAAGAATGTGTATAGTATAAAATAATTTTAGAAAACGCCAAATTGTTCGAAGTTTCAGCCAACATATTTAATTAATTCACATAAATAAATAAGTCGCTAATGATACATCCAGTCTAGGTTCCTAGTTTTTATTTAAATTTTATTTATTTATGCTAGCTTTCCAATTACAGGACATGTCGGAGTCGTATATTGTTTAGATAGCAGTCCAGATGCTTTAAAAATACAATTGAAGTCGTACCTTGGAGATGTATCCGATTCAATATTGCAAAACAATATTTTGGAACATATGTTCGCTCTTATGACTGGAAATAAAACAGAAACACTAAAACAAGAACTGGAAAAAGCTATATTATGGTCAGATAAGGTTGACGTTTGCATGAAAAATATGATCGGATTGGCCAATTATTCTAATCAGTATAAGAGGTCTATACTAGAATCGGCGTACCAAAGAATGTTACTAGCTAAAGAGTATGAACCAGACTTAAAATTGGAGTCTCAGTTAGTACTTATAAAAGGAATATCACATCCTAAAGCAGATAATCTCGATAGAGATTATAGATTGTCAAAATACACCAATAAACCCGTGAGAGTGTTTCAAATAAAGTCTGACCATCCATCGGCACCATACGATTGTCAAGTATCAAATATTGTAAACAAAATACTGGATACTAATTTGCTTGAAGAATTTAAGAAGAAGAATTTGTGTGATTCATATCGAGTTGAGTAAATTAGCTTAAGATACGGCCATTTAAATAAAAAAATATCTGTTACATTTTTTGGTTTTCTTTAAAATCGTTTTAATTTGGACATTTTTTAAAACTGACACCAAACTTAATTTGTTATGTTTCAATACTACGTCTGACTATGTGTTCGTAAGAATACTTCAGTGGTCTTAGTAATATTGTATGGTAATACGGCGTTCAAATGGACCACTCCAGTGAAAGAAAATACTACAGGTAAGCAAAAAACTATAAACTTCAAACTTTCAAGAAAAAACCGAAATCTATTGAAAAGGCAGCGACACTTTTTTAACTTGCTCTAAAAAAACTAATTGGAATTTAGATTACCAATTTGGCCATCACTGTTCACTGCTGAACGAAAATGTCTTCCAAGAAACGCCAACTGTCACGGTCTCAGGCAGTCTAAAAGATTATCTACTCTATCTACTTGCCTATAAAGACTCTAAATTGAGCTGAAAATAATTTATCTTTTGAAAACTAGATAAACAAGTTTTTTCAGCAATTTAGGTGTACTTGTAAGTCTTTTGATTATCAGAAAACACGAAGTAGCGTTTAGATATGTTGGCAGCTCTACGGAACTTTGTTCACTTAAAATTTAATCAATGTTCTCTGAGTATTTGGCAAAGGCGTATCAAAGGTGAAGATGCAGTAATAATAACAGACTATTCGATTTCTTTGGAAGATAAATCCTTGAACTCTTAACAAGATACGACATAATACCTGACAATGTTGCAAGAAAAACAATTATCGAAAATTTTGTCGTTACTGAAAGTTAATGAAAGGTATAATGTATCATGATTATCGCGTTTGAAATACGGAACAACTAACATTGTAACATGGGCAGTAAAATTTTATCAATTTTTATACATATATACACATACATACATAAAATCACGCCTGTTTCACCGGAAGGGTAGGCAGAGGCATAGGCATAGAGGCAGGCCAGAGCCTCATCCATCGATCAGCAGGTACACCACGTGCAAGAGAGACTGGCTTGGGACGCTACGTTTTTGGTAGGAACCCTATACATTTATAAGTGTTAAGAATAAAACAGTCACGATGACTTTTTCTGGTATAACTCCTCATACCAATATCTATTGTTTTAACAGCTTAATTTGTGTATGTAAAAATTGTTTTATTTATTCCTTGGCTTATCCCATCATTTTTTCTTTCTCATTGCCAAATAAGCATAAACGATGAGAAGTCAAAGCTTATCAAATAGACTGATTTCGACATTATCAATCAATCTTTCACCGTCCACTTCTGAACGAAGGTCTCCCCCAAGAAACGCGAACCATCCGAGTCTTGGACAATTCGCATCCATCCGCTGCCAGCCACCTTCTTCAAGTCATCGGTCCATCGCACCACACATGCCATTATAATCACCATTCCACATTTAACCATGATTTAATACAAATGAGACTAAGTTGACCCATGTAAAAAAATATTGATAGACAGTGATATAATAACAAATGCTTTTTTATCTCTTTCTATACTTAAATCTGTTTTTAAAAACCAACTTATGCGTAACGACATCAATATCGTGCCTTGGTTTATTCGCTTCTAGTTAAAATTCTTCTGAGTCCTTGATTTTATTTATTCAATCAAAGTTCTCTGTCTAAGTAATGACACAAATATTTAAATTATTTTTACGAAACAATGGTGTACCTTCAACTAAAGTACTAAAGGTTTTCATTTAAAAGTTGACAACAAACGCAGAATTTTGAGTCGCCAATATTTACTTTATGTTGGAGATATTTATTTTCATCAATCAATTGGGCTTACCGAAGAAGTAGAGCGGGCACGTCAATATTTGCGTTTTAAAGTTTACACTAAAATGTTAAGTTATTGGAAATAATAATTTCAAAAAATCTGTATGAGAAAATAGATGACATAATCAGTTTTAGACTATTTTGTGGAGGGAACGGATATCATGTACCTCCGACGCAAATGGTGGACCCTCCGACCAGACGTGGTGATCATGCCTTATATGCTATACGCCACGAGATTCTCTATTTCGCGATGCAGGATTAGTAGTTGCTCCGTAGTTCATTATTTTCTGTGGTTCATCGTGTCTTTGCTAGATGGTGCTGTAGTATATTTTTCTATTTGTGCTGTATGTGGAAGTCGACACAATTTTTTTTGACGAATCGATGATTTTGAAATGTAAAAAAATATAGATCAAATGATTACAAGTATCCTATGAATATTATAATGTAATTAAACAACTATTGTACTTTTTTACTTTACTATAAGTCCAAAAAGAAGTTTCTAACTATTTCGTCTGCATGTATTTTCACCCCTATATTATTTTGTAACCTCGTATCTAGTCGTCGATATCAAAAAAGTGCTTGGAAAGAATCATTTTTTCGAGATTATGAGATTAAATACAAAGATTTATATACTACATATATAATACAAAGATAATTGCATTAAATAAAAAATATTTACCTTTGTAAATAAGACACGCCAACATGGATAACAATATTACTTTATATTAATTCATTAGCAATAAATTTATTTATGTTTATTTACATAGAAGTCCAAAATTTTACACAATTAAAATTTATAATATGAGATATAATAGTACAAAAAATCTAGGTCACAAAAAAATAGTGCTCCAATACAGTATATCGCGTACTTTATAAGACGTAAGATAGATTTTAAGAAACTGAAAGGCAGAGGCAGACAAGGCAGTTCTTGTTGATCTAGCGGTTAGCGTACGCGACTGCCTATTAAGAGGTCTCGGGTTCGATTCCCGGATCGGGTCAAAAAGCATCATTGATTTTTTCTGATTACAGTAATACTTAACAATAACAGCCCGGAATTTTTAAATCGGGATCTTAAGTCCCGTGCCTCGGAGAGCACGTAAAGCGATCAATCCTGCACGATCGTGTCGGATAATCGTCCTGTTGGACGATGGATTATGAGAGTGAGGGAGCAGAGAGTGCACCTGTGTCTACACACACACTAGTGCACTATAACTCCTGCGGTGTAGGCTTGTCTCCGTTGAGACTGAATGAGAGCCGAACGTAGAAGTACGTCATTACCTTTACTAGATGGCGCTGTTGGTTTATACAAGACTCATAAAGTTGATTGAGACACAGAAAGCACCCGAAGGCTGACATCAAACTAAGCAGGTCGTTACATTTTACCGCCTGACCTACTAAAAAATCGTAAAGACGAAAAATCGAGCAAGCGTGGTCCTACTACTCGTTAGATGTGTTAGTTCTGTTTTAACTTTTCTATTAAATTTAGGATATATACGAAAAAAAAAACCCTATTTTTAATACCTTAAAAATATTCGTACTATGTTTATGAATATACCATTAATTGATGGTGTTGGCATTACACCTGAATTGCCTGATATTTCAACAGGATACATAGGGGTCACAGGTGATTCATAATTGAATTCTCCAATACATGCTTAGGATATAAATAGGGTATTTTTTTTAACGTGCCTAAACTTCCTTTGGGCCGTCACCCAACCGAGTTTTGCAGTAGTGTGGTGTGTCCGTATTAGATCGACTAGAACCACAAAAGGTGTGCCACTCTGCACCTGAGATAGGAGGGATCTGGGAACAGCTGTTATTATGACATCCGGATCTCTCCTAGCGCCTACCTACTGGCGTGGGCACCATCTTTGGTAAAACTCTCTGTTTAGGTGACGTACAGAACACGCAGAAGTCTCATCCTCACTGCTGGCTACTGTAGTGGCTGGAGAAGAAAACCCGTCCCGTCCTTCCGCGGTCACACTCAGGGTGGCGTGACGCAGAACGTAATAGGTCAAGCACAAAGACAAATAGTATTAATTTAAATGAAAGGTACCAACACTCATAAATCATAAAAAATACATAACTGTAATAAAATTAATATAGAATAGCTGTATTAGATTTTACCCTGTATAGTAAGGGACGGGATAGTTCAAGTTGGTGCAGTAGCGCTCAAAAGTATTTTGAGCGCTACTATATATAGGAATTTTATTCAACATAAAAGTAAAGTGTAAGTTTAAACTAAATCACTGTAAACTAAAGAAATTTTAAACTAAATAATCAGAATACATATATTCAGCAGCGTGCCCGGTCCATATTCAAGATCGTAAGTTTCCACATTTAGGCATCTGATTGTTTTCACTTCTGTAAACAGAAACAACTTCAGAGCGCTCGGATCAAAACTTTCTTTATTTGCAATTAATTTCCACTCTTTCAGTTCGTGAAGAGGTTTGAGCTGAAATCAAAGTTTTGAGACTTCACTCCTTGTAGTAAGTCTATTTGCATTATATATTTTGCAAATAGTTAATTATGACCATTGATGCAGGTTTAACAGTTTTCGTAGTAAGTGAGCTTTACGCTCTCACTGTGATTGTCATATCTTTTACGTCCCCAAAGCGTGAAAAAGCATCTCACTAGGCCGCCATAGTGTAGGTTACCAGACTTCTTTGTCTGCATTCATAACAAGTATAGCAATTCTTGGATTATATTTAAGAGTTTCGGATGATTAAATAAATAAAACAGTGCTTTCTACGTGCAAATCCGGAAACAAAATATTTAGTACATTGTCCACTACTTTACCTCTTATTTAGTTTTTTTTTCTTTATTTTAGTAGCCTGCCAAAGTGACTCTACTCTGCTTGATGGAAAGCGTGAATAGAATCCAAAAGTTGTAATCACCATACTCATTGCGAATGCTGACAATGCAGTATGGTAACCCACACTATGGCAGCCTAGTGAGATGCTGATGACAGTCATCGTAGCATTGTATTGCACACATTTACCACGACAACTGTCACCCCTGCATCAATGGGCCTCCGGTCTCACACTCACCAACGAAACACAACAGCACGTGTGCTGTCGCTTTAGGTTGGTCTTCTATGGGAGATTAGTACTGCACCGGTCGAACCGGCCCGTACATGCTGAAATCAGCGTGGCTCTACCACCTAGTAAACAAACATTTCTGTGCTACACTTCATATGTATAATTAGATACACTCATTTAATATGTATTCTTATTACACAACGTTTTAGGTATAATTACTATACTTACGAGCTTTATTGCTGTAATTAAATACTTACACTGATACTTTAACTACATAGAGTTTATAATATATGTACACATTGTTTTCTTATTTTTATTTTAAGGGCCTGCCAAAGTGACTCTACCCTGCCACTTTACCAAGTTACCAGTAATAAATATTATGCGATACTTGTAACCGGTGTAATATATAATTTAAAACAACTATGACTATGTTTCAAAACAGCTTTTGTCCGTGGATAAGAAAAACAGCTACTTAATTATTTTAGTCACTGGACTGGGGTCGGATCTATTCATAGCTCCGTCACGAACATGCGAATAATGAATGAGAAGTAATATACTTTGGTTGATGGATCTGCTAAAACTCTTACCTAGAAAAAAATATTTCATTTTCATTTTATTACATGTATACATTTAAGATCCCTTCACGTAAGATTGATGTAAATTTATTGCTTACCCTATTTCAATTACAGTAGTGCCTAAAAATTAGAAGTTTCATTTGTTATGACTCTTTTAAGGGTAATATGATATAATTTATTAACCAAATATGCCCGACAACATCATTACAAAGAGAAGGAAAACTTGAAACAAACCCTTTTTTTTAACGTGTGGAAAGCCTCGGGCCGTCACCCCACCGGGGCTTACGGCGGTTTGGTGTGTCGGAATCAGACCGACTAAAACCACACGGTGTGCCACTCTGCACCTGATATAGGAGGGATCCGGGAACAGCTTCGATTACGAAATTCAGATCCCTCCTAGAGCCTGCCCGCTAATACGGGCACCATCTTTGGGTAAACTCTCTATTTTTTAGGTGAAGAACGGCACACGCGGACGTCACCTCCTCGCGGTTAGCCATTGTACTGACTGCACAAAGAAGAAGGAATTGGTAAAGTTGGAGGTGTGAGGGGGGTATAGAAGAAGCATGTTGTTTTTTGACCGAAGGTTTCGATCATGGGTGGAATATAAGAGACGGAAGTTTGGAACAAGGTATTCAGGTAGCGATGGAGAGTTGAGGAACGAAAAAAGAAAAGTGAGTGCACGCAAACTACGGCGCTGTCGAACTGGGAACCATTGTAGCTAGAAACGTAAAGCAGACATATGATCATACTTGCGAAGGTTGTAAACGAATCGAATGCAGTTATTGAGAAGGCGATCTAGTTTCTTGAAATTACGTCTTCGCAGAAGGTTGCGACCACGGCAAAACAACTGTCGCTACCGGCCATGGAGCGTATGACGGCCGGCAGCGAGAGATCTAGGCGCCGCCCAGGCGGAACAAACTGCTAACGTGTGCTGAGCCGAGTCCTCACTGCAGTCGCAGTGGTGACAGGCGGGACTCAATTCCCTCCTGGCGACCGAGTGCAGATACTTCCCGAAGCAACCGTGCCCGGAAAGAACCTGCGTTAGTCGGAAGGAAAGGGTCCCGTGCTACCGCCTCGCCCACTCGACGATGACCGGCTGGAGAACCTCCACGGCGGCAAAGCCGGGCGGTGGCGGCTCCACGGAGGCGGCTCCACGGAGCCTCCAGCCGGGACGACCAACGAGCCATCGTAGCTCGACGAACGGCCTCACGCCACTCGCGTATCTCTTCGGGCGGGGGTCATATGCCGCTACCCGCCCGAAAGTCAGCCGTCCGTCGAAAAACGTAGGCGAGCACTTCGGCCTCCAAATCCCATGGGGGAGTGCCGGCCAAGGCGCACGTTACCTCCGTCGACATGGTGCGGTAACTGCGTATGGCTCTAACCGCCAATATCCTCTGAGGGTACCAGAGGCGAGCCCTATTCTGGGCGGTCAAAGCCGCCGCTCACACCGGTGCACCATACAGTATCATTGACCGAACAACCCCGGTGTACGGCCGTCTCGTCGTGACACTGGCTCCACCCAAATTGACCACGACGGGGCCCAAGAGGGCCTCCGTCTTATCTAGGGCCACCCGTAAACCCAGCACCTCAATACGCCCCACCATCAAAGAGACTCCTGTGGTGACCAGGCGCGCTGCCTCTTGAAAGTTCGCTCCCCGTCCAACCCGATTCCAACCCGCCTGGCCAGCGTGGTATAGTAGGCCAAAACCTCCTTGCTAAGGAGAGGCCTATGTCCAGCAGTGGACTGTGAAAGGCTGTTGATGATTGATGATATATAACTTGTCCTTCATTCGTATTATTTATTTGCATTATTTTATTTCGTAGACAGGCTAATAGTCTCGTAGCTCGTGAATGTGACTGTTAAATAAATGATCCTGGGTTTGATTCCCGGAGAGGACAAATTTTTGTGATTTTTTTTTTCTGTCTAGGTGTAATTTATATATAGGGTTCAAATAACCCTATAAAAAGAAGTCTGCTAGGGATAGATCTGTTCTTCTAGATGGCCACGGAATAGTTGCCTCGTCTGAAAATTAGCTTTTCCAAAAATGTCTTTGACCACCGGCAGGGACTCATTGGATGTTGTGACAAGTGGCTCTATCTTGCTGAAACCATGTATTACGATTGCAGCCAGCAAATTTCAACAGCATCGTTCCCAAGAACTCCCGTTAGAAGTTCTGAATTACTGAAGTTTTTAGTTTTGGATGTTAGATTTAAATGTTAACGAATTTTTGGCCTACAGCAAATTAGGAATCAGACGGCTGTGTGTGAGACATGTGAGGATGTCATTACTATTATTTATGAGGTGAACTGTTTTATACAAGTGATAGTTACATTGCATGATGAATAGAATATATTTTTGTAAATAAATAAATGATGCAGGGGAGACAGTTGTCGTGGTAAATGTGTGCAATATAATGCTACGATGACGGTCGTGTCTTTTACGTCCCCAAGTGAGGCGTAAGAAATCGCAATAGGCCGCCATAGTGTGGGTCACCATACTGCATTGTCAGCATTCGCAATGAGTATGGTGATTACAACTTTTGGATTATTTTCAGGCTTTCCATCAAGCAGAGTAGAGTCACTTTGGCAGGGTATTAAAAAAAAAAATTCGAACATTTGACACACGACGCTATCTAGTTTCAAACTAAGCAGAGCTTGTAATATGATAACTAGACTGACTGATAGAATACTTATATCTTTTTTTTTGTAAATACATACATTTTATATATAGAAAACACCCAAACTCTGAAGCAAATCAGAAGTCATTTACAGATCATACAAATATTTGATCTTAACCAAATAGAAATGTAAATAGACATACTATAGACTTACATTTATAAAATACTCTGAAATTATAGTATGGATGATTTTTATCCATTTTGTCGTTATCGTTAATAAATTTTGACGATGATGTTTAAACTTTGAGGTGAGAGTAGTTCTTATCTTGAAAATTTGAACAGAATAGAAGGACTGTATAAGCACAACAAAATAGTAAAAGTGGATAGTTTTTTTTCTTTTCGAGGACCCAGGCCCTCTTAGTGAAGAAGTAAGAAGTTATTAACTCTTTGAAAATGCTTTATAATATACTTAAAACTATACCTGAATTTAATTTTACTTTTTATTCAATTATTTCAATCTAACATTACCTTTTTTGTCTAGAAACTATTCTTAAAATGCAATACCTCGGTACACAAATACTAAGAGCTCATTTATCAGTTCTCTTAATTTGATTTTCTTTAGACCAAGAAAAATTGTTGTCATTAGACGGGCTTAGAGTAAAAACTCATTTTATTAATGTATATAAATCTAGCCCTTTTTTTGATTAAATAACTACTCCTGGTGCACAGATGGCCATTTAAACCGAAGTGTGTTAGAGTGGTGATCGCCATTACGTAAGCGAAGTGTAAACAATTTCAGTCCAAGTTACGTCACGTACACTATATATAGATAAATGTGTATTTCAATTAACAGAGTGCAAACGTCGAAACGGTGATTATTAAGATTACATTTTTTTTAAAAATAAATATCAACTAATTAGGTTTCTTGTAAATAAACAATTTTAATATTAACTAATTCTTGGCCCACTCTATATGAGTTTCTAAATATATGAATTCATACTAAAGAATCAAAATATGGAATTTCGTTTAAAGTACTGTTGATATAACTTTACCTTATTTATTTCAACATAATATACGGAGCTCAATACGACATCAACTAATTAAGAAATATATTTAAACACACAGAGTAAATTACGTGTTTGGAAAAAACACAGACATTACGCAGAACATCAAAGATTCTAACATATTTAATCTTGTGCCATTTACCCTCAAATGAGTTACATTCTGGACTTGATTCCAAGAAAATGATAAGTGTGCTAAGTACCTGTAGAAGAGGTAAATTCAAAGACTATCATGTTTCTATTTGTTTTGTTGAGTCGACACTCATTTTGATGAATCGCCAAAGTTTTCACTTTTATTTATAAAATGCCCACACTATTCTGATCATACGTTTTTTTTACATTTAGTGTGGTTTATTTTAAGTTATGATACTTAAAAGGTACATACGAGTTTTCTTTTGTTTTGGAATTTTAAGAACTCTTATTTTTTTTCCGAAAGTTGGCTTTTACGGTTGGCCCATTTTAAAGTTGTTTGATCCTAATTTACTGAAAATAAAAAAAATCGTAGAGTCGTTACAAAGACAGTCTTTAATGTTTTTATGAACGCCAATGTGTAAAGGAGTCTTTTGCAACTAACACTATTTGATCATGAAATTTTAAGCAGTGAAACGTTAATGAAGGTATTTAACGCCATTCATAAGTATAATTAGTAACAATATATCGTGACAACGTATCGTGTGTTTACATCTTTATGTTGATAAGACTAAAGGTATACTATAGGACTGCCGGTTTCTGATGTCATAATGAAATTGTGGTTATTAAATCACAGTGAAAATGATCGTTCCCGAATATAATAAATATTAGTTACAAAAAAAAGATAAGGTCTATTTTATAAAATAGTTTCAAGCACAGTGATAAGAGACGATGAAGAAATAGGATGTACTAGTAAAAATTATTTTTATTAAATTAATTATATAAGCTACATTTCTGCTGTCAGGCAGATATCATCATCATCATTATCAGCATATTACAGTTCTCTGCTGGACATAAGCCTCTCTTCTTCTCCGACCGATTTTGAAATTAAGAACACTTTTATGCCAACGGTTCTTGGTTCTGCGGTTAATATGGCCAGGCCACAGTCTCTTCAACTTGCTTATCCGGTGGATCATATCTCTGACCTTGCTTCTCTACCAGATCACGTTGTTCCTGATGCAATCCTTAGATAAACGCCGAGTGTTAGCCTTTCCATAGCACACTGAGCATCTTTAAATTTGGGAATCAGCCGTACCATAAGTGTTTACGTTACGACGCACTGATTGAAGACTTCTGTCCTTAGGCACTGTGGAATTGACAAAGAGAAGACAAACGATGATAAAAGAAGAAAGCAGACATAATACGTGTATATAAGTACGCTCAACGAGGTCTATTTTAGATGGCATCCACAATTATATTGGAATGTTCAAAGGTACTCGTATTTATTTAGTAATGAGAAAATTGAAAATTTTATAATGATCTTAAAATCTTTTTTAAAGTGTCCCAACAAATGTTATTCATAACTTCTGGAAAATCTTTAAATATCATAAAATTTAGTCTTTGTAGCAAAATTTACTTTATTAAAAGTTTCTGTATAAGTTACCCCAAATAATTTAATTACGAAAAGATGTGGAGTATGAAATGGCAGATGGCTGGTTTTTCTTTAACTTGATTTCAATTACAAACGGGAATAAAAAAATCGAGTTAGTTGTGAAATAAACTTAGTCTACGCTTAACACATAATGGAATATTTTATTAAAATAGCCAATGCTTTATTAATTTATAGAAAATATTTTATGACAAATCGACGGTCCATTACACCGCAGAGCGCCTTACACTGTTTGCTTAGTCGCGACCTTCACTCTAACACATATCAGCTCGAAGGACCCTCAGTCCAGCTAGAGACATGACCGACCCACTTCCACGTCAGCGTGGTGATTCTCCATGTAATTTCAGTTACTTTAGTTCTGTGTCGAATTGTTTCGTTTCGAATCCTATCGACAAGAGAAACACCCAGCAGTGAGAAAAATGGCTAGTACTTTCACAAGACAAAAAACATACTTCTGTGTAAACAGCTACATCAAACTGAACTTACTCGTATTTAATAAATAGAGTTTCATGGGCTGACAGATTTCTATAGTTACAAAGGTTAGGTTACACTGTAAAAAAATGTGTTTTTACTATTTAACAATGTTGCGCACTCTAATGTTCTGTACAAAATTTTCCAGGTATGCAATTGTATGCATATGTGGCTGAAAGATTAAATTTCATATCATTGAACCCGAGTCCCATAAAATGAAAATGAGCGCTAAAGTTTAATTCATTTCATTGTGAAATTAAAATAAAACCCTTGTGAAAACCATTTCTAATGCGATGATATGTGAAAAGACGTATAATCGTTAAAAAAATAGCTTTATACTTCTGTTGTTCTTATTCAACTCCTCATAACAATGTTTATACTAAATCAACTTGCAAGTATATAAGTATAGTAAAGTCTGCCGTGTTTAAATTTTTATAATAAGAGCCATAAACATTAAATACATATTAGTATGTTATGAATATAAATATGTCTGTTAATGGTCATAGTCAGGCAACGTTCATTTCCGTTACGTAAAAGAAAATGTGATATATTTTTAAAAAAACTTATATCTGCCTTTAAATTCTAACCACAACCCCTTTTTAGCATACGTCAGACATGTGATTTGTTCAAAGATCGATGACCAACGTGACTAGAACAGACTCGCTCCCGATATTCTACAAGCATACAGAATATGCAATTCCACTTTCAGATTTTGATTTACTATGTCTAGTAAAGGAATGATATCGGAAAATATTAATATTCTAGTGGAGTAATGACAAACAGAAAAAATGGTTTGGTAAAGTGACGCATGAAAACTGACGACCGGTAAAGTACAGTCACATATAATGTTAATTTATTACTCAATTTATTATGATTTATAAAGTGTAATAAAATGTTTGTTAGTTGACGGATTAAGAATATGGAATACCACCAGCCCCATTCATTCTATATGGTATTGTAAGAGGCAATTAAAGGAGCGAACTACATAAGACAACATCACTGCAAAACAGATCCTATACTAACCGGTCTGGCCAATGTAATATCATCATCATCAACAGCCTTTGACAGTCCACGCTGGACATAGACGTCTCCTAAGCAAGGAGGTTCTAGCCTACTATACCACGGTAGCCAGACTGGTGGTTTGGATTTGTTTTAAGTTTTCCTTCTCTTTGTAGTGGGGTTTGTTGGGTTTTCTCCTTAGTCACGCCAACGTACAGCGTAGTATACTAGGCCAAAACCTTTTTCGAAAGAGAGGTTTGTGTGAAGTAGTAGACGTAGATTGGAGGCTGGTTAATAAAATATATAAGGAGAGCTACTATAGGACCAAAATAGAGAGATATCAAGAACCGAAAATAGGAGACACAATTAAAAATACTAGTACAGTAAATTATTTGCCAGCACTCGTATTCGGCTATAAGATAAGTTAAAAGTTAGTAACCTAATAAAATTTTGTCTATTTACATACTGGCATCACATCCCTTTTATCGTTACCTACTGGATTGGTAGTGTACCCGACCCTGGTAACAAGAAGTGTAAATTATCGCTTACAATTGAAAGAAATTCTAAAGTAATCTAAAACATAGGAAATTGTTTTTACGAAGCGAAGAAATGTTAGTTCAAAATTCCAATAGTACTTTAGAATAAGATACAATTTAAGAATCTTCTGTAATGGTAATATATGTAAAAGTAATAAATGAAAACCCGTTTAAAATAAATCAAGATATTTTATAACAATGGTGAACGCTAATACACTTCAAATAATATTACCATGTAGTAGAGCCACGCTGATTTCAGCATGAAAGGGCCGGCTCGTCCGGGCCAGTACTACCCTCCCACAGAAGACCAATCTAAAGCGACAGCATCCATGCTGTCGTGTTTCGTTGGTGAGTGTGAGACCGGAGGCCCATTGATGCAAGGGTGACAGTTGTCGTAGTAAGTGTGTGCAATATAATGCTACGATGACTGTCATGTCTTTTACGTCCCCAAGTGAGGTGTAAAAAATCGTAATAAGCCGCCATAGTGTGGGTCAACATATTGCATTGTTAGTATTCGCAATGACTACAATGCACGGTGACTACAACTTTTAGATTCTATTTAAGCTTTCCATCAAACAGAGTAGAGTCACTTTGGCATGCGATTAAAATAAATAAAAAAAAACCTTAAATTCATGTGACCTTCATGTAATCTACTAAAAAAGTACTAAAAATATGTAACTAGACACAACTGGTCAACACAGTTATCTCAATGTGGTCTTTTATAGTACAGTGCTTATGCAAACACTTCAGACGGTCTAAGAAAATGATTAACAGATTTCAATATCTTCCAGAATAGTATAGAAAATAGTCAGGGTTTTACACATTTAAAAAATAATAATTAATTCACATTATGCAAAAAAGACAACAAGAGAACTGACATCGCACGTAGAATCAGTATGCTGAAGTGGAAGTGAGCCGGCCATGTCTCCAGACGAACCGATGATCTCTGGAGCCGAAGTGTACTAGAGTGGATACTACCATTGGGCAAATGTAGTGTAGGGCGCCCTGCGGCACGATGGACCGACGACTTGAAGAAGGTGGCTGGCAGCGGATGGATGCCAATTGCCCAAGACCGGGATCGTTGGCGTTCTTTGGGGGAGACCTTCGTTCAGCAGTGGACGGCGATATGTTGATTGATTGATTGATTGATGCAAAAAAGCTCAAGAATAGTCACATTTTACATCATTGTCTAGTGTGATACACAATCAACTCTATTAATAGTAACTGAACCCTATTTTTACTATCGAAACGAAAACATCAGCTGATACTAATTTATGAGACATTTATAACTCTTTCCGTAATAAAGTAGTAATTTTATGGACAACATACAAAGCTAAAGCTTATATAAAATGGTACCTTGAATCAAAATTATTAGGGCGTAACAAAAGCGTCTTTTGAAGTTAAAGTAGGGACAGGCTATATTTGCCACGTAAAGATTGTAATATACGAATATACTTCTAACACCATAGTAACATATTTTCACACATTTAAAGCTTGAATAAAGCTGAAATATGATATAAAAGTAAGTACGTGAGAGAGTGTAAAATATATATATTTATATATTTTATTTTAAACCGACCCGTCTGGCCAGTGTGGTATAGTAAGCCAAAACGTTCTTTTTACAGAGCAACCTACAAGTATTAAAGGCTGTTGAGGAGTTTAATCTTTTGCTCAGAATTTCTTAAATAAAATTTGATAAATAACAACAGCTAGAGGTTTAATTTTTTTTCTTAAAGTACCTATTTTAGAGTAGATTTTTTTATTTAACATTTAAAAACATTTTAACACTTGAGTCTTAAATCAAATTGAAAATATGTGAACGAACCAAACATTGTTTTCTTTTAAAGTTCAGAGTTTATAAAGAAACTGTAATTACAACTGTAAATAACTTAGTAATTATTCATAGAAAACCAATGAACTGAAATCTAATTTAAGTGTGTAAAAGAAATCGTGCCGAAGTAAAAAAAGTACAGAAAGTAGACGAACATTTGAAGCAGAATAATTGAATTTATTGCCCTCACGCTGACAATAAAAAGCTTTTAATTAAAGAGGGATGAGCAGTACAAACAGGAAGTGCAAGAAAGTTAATTAGATTATGTGGGACTGAGTGAGTATCAATTTGTATAAAAGAAAATAAGAAAAATAAGTTCATTTTTGATTGAAGTTAGAGTGGTGCTATATCGAATTTATTTAGGTTTTTTTTCCTGTTTGTAGAAATAATTATCTGTACCAAATTTAATACATAGGTATTTGTAATGACTTGTTTAAAATATAAATGCTTAAATTGAAATAAAACATAAGTATTAAGGTGAATAGCGCTTAGTTAGAAATAAGAGAAATTAAATTTATTACTATAATTTTAACTATCTAATTAAGAATCTAATTGATAAAAAATAGATTTCAACTGCACAAAAGTATTGCTTAATACATCTTAACTTGTATTAATGCCCCAGCTTAAATAATTTAATACTAACTGAGATTTTCAAATCTTAAATAAGAATTTTTATTCGTTACAAAGAGACTATTAGTTTCTTGGACTGGTACAAACTTTACCAAAAAGAGTATCGAAGGTCTGTCGTTCTTCAGTTTTAGTGGCTAAGGTTTATCATCATCATCACCCCGTTGCAGTCCACTGCTGGACATAGGCCTCTCCCAAGGTGCACGGCGGAGCCCGGCCTGGATTCTTTTTAATATTTTCAGAGAATATTTTTTCTCCTTTGGTAATGATGAACAACCAATATTACTCGTAGTGTCTGTAGTTTAAGAGTCATGGTATTGATACTGTGTGTTTGTGTGATCTGCAAATATTTGTTTCTGAGTTTAGGAATTTATATTTATAAAATAACCATAATATATATAAGCTTTGCTTAGTTTGGGTCTAGATGGTGTTCTGTGAATGTATTAGAATATTATTATTATTTTGGAATGCTATATTTGTACATAGTTCTGTAATAAGCTGTGTTTATATAATATCATCAGGTTGAAGAACAATTTCAGTAGCTGTAGTATAAAGCACCATCACTTCCCTGATGAGGTGAAAGTGAGAGTATTAGATGAAACTCGGTAAACCTAATAGAATTAAGTGAATTAAACAACGCTATAAACAAAGATTCTGGCATGCATTAAGAAGAAAACCTAGACTGGAAATTAATGCGACCTTGGCCGACTCTTAATCGATCACATCGGAGATATTAAAATTCTTAAAACTATTTAACTACTGCATGTTATACGATAGCATGATAGCATGCCGTTCAAAATTCTACTTTGAACGTTAGGTGCACAAATCAATCCAAGTCCAAGACATGTGTCGTAAAGTCATAATAGTCTCATTTAATGTGTCATTACACAAAGAATTTTGCAAAAAAGGTAAACAAATGAAGAAGTAAATTACTGAGGATGTAAAGTGAAAGCACTCCTATAACAAATTTATGAGAGAAGTTGTCTTATTGTTTACTTTGCTTACTTTAATATGACTGTCTGAAGTAAGCTTGTTAATCAATTAAACAATAATAATTATATCAACTTTCTACTTTTTACTTAAACTTAAAATAAGGCCCGTGAAACGTAAAAGTAAGATTTACTGAATACTTTGAATGAATTCTTTATTAATTTAATTAGGAACGAAGTTCGATTCCCTCCTTAACAAATATGAGAATTTCAAGCATAATGAATGATTTGATCAGCAAACAAATTTTTCTAATATATAAGGTAAAAATCTCTTTTACTAAAAGTTTTGCTACTCTCTGTTGTTTTTTTTTGTATTAACACAATTATTTGAAAAAGAAAATCAGCAAATTCGACCTTAATTTTATTTTAGTGACAGATTTTGTCAGGAAACATTTGTTTTTTGATTCTGGTTGCACTCTTTGTGTTAGCATCCAAAAACCAGATCTCTTGGACGTAAGACAAGAAGACGAGCAAATGAAATTATAAAAGAATATCGTGAAAAGGTCATGTGTCGGCACGAATGGACCAGCTTGACCAGAGTACTATCAATTCTTTCGTTACTTTTCACTGAATCAGTGAAGATATCGGAGTCCAAAATCCCCCTTTCTCTGGCTCTTGGGGATAAATTGTTAGGATTATAACGCATTTGTAAATCTAGAATTTCAGGTGGCCATGGGTAGCTATCTACAATTAGGTGATTCATCTGCTCGTATGCCCCTTTTAGCCTACTGCCATCAGTTGTCCCCAAGTACACCAAATATCTCAGACTTGGACAATTCACATCAATTCACTACTAGCCATTTTTCTCAAGTCGTAGGTCTATCGCATCGTAGAACACCCTACAGTCCGTTTGCCTATTCGCGGTCTCCAATCTAACACATGTTGGCTGCAGCGACGCACTTCACTTTACGAATTCCTCTGGCACACTGATTGATTTTAAATGTGTAGAAAGGCTTTTACTGATTGAAGGATCGGTGACTCGAAGATATGATAAAGTTTACCATATACTGTCCAACCCAACCAAATTCTTCTATTGGCCTTCTGATCGAAGTATGTTGGTCGAGTATGATAGTTTGGCCAAGATAGATATATACTTCGACAGTAGTGACATTAGCTATCACGGGATACATGCCTATTTTGCATGATCTTACCATTGTTTATCCCAAGTCCCACTGGTCTTAAAGCATCATCCAGTCTGTTAACAATTTCTTCCAGGTCAAGCAGAGATTTTTACAGGATAACATTGGCCTCCGTATGTTCGAATCAAACATCTTGAAGATGTTTTCGAATGTTTCGAATTCGAATTGGTATTATAAATAGTTTGTAAGAAATATAGTCCTTGTCTAATCCCACGACGCGATTGAATTGATCTTGTGCTCAATTTTTGTTCTTAGCCGGTCATTGTCGCAGCTTCGTACAGATATCTCACTACTTAGATATATCTACAGTCAACGTGGCATCTCTGTATAGATACCAGCACAGACGAGGTCTCGACGGTGTCGAAGGCGTTCTTGTAGGCCACATACGCTTAGCAGAGAGTATAATTATATTCTTATATCTTCTCAGTAATTAACCTCAATGTAAGTAAGTGGTCTACGGTGCCCAAGCCTTTTTAAAATCCAGCCTGCTCAATGGATTGGAAGTTAAAGAATTTTTGGGTAAGACGATTATGTACCGTATAATATTATTGTACCGGTAACTGGGAGCCGGAGCATGTGTTTGTGACCGAGACTGCAGATAAGTTTGTGAAGTGGTAAGAGTCATTATTGTGCCCTCACACTGTTGCCCGTCTTCAGTTCCGACGATTAGTGACTTCCGCAGTAATATAGTTATACCGCTACGAGTCGTTTACCAGAACCTCGTCCGTTGCTTGATAAAGTGCAACGAATGCAGATGAAGTTGATGTTATGGGGCCTAAAATGGTAGGTAGCACCGTTTATACCCCTCTCTTTCTTATCGTAAAAAAAATATATGATTTTATTTTAAATGCCTGATATTTATTAGAAAAAGTCGTCAAATATAAAAAATTACTCGAAAATATTTTCTCCAACAACGTCAAAATCAGGTCACACATATTTTACACATTAAAGCAAAGTCAAATACTGGGGCGCTTCACAAAAGGTCCTTTGCGATTAATCAACGTTTCCCTTTGAATCGGTGACTCCTGAAAATTTAAGGCACACTTCACTCATTACATGAAGAGTGAGGACGGAAGAAAGGAATTTTTGAAATTCACCTCTCTTAAAATAGTTCAAAAGGGTTCCGGCGCAAAATTAAGATGGTGTGTCGGAAATTTTAATAAGATTTTGTGATTACCGTACCATACTCTGTCATATAAAAGGAATTTTTGTCATGTAATGGAATTTTTTAACCTTTGTATGATTTCACAGTGTCTTTGAACTATAATTACATCAGTCAAACATTTTGTAAATAACTTTAAAATATCTCCTTTTTACGTTATGAATGTTTCAGGCCTTTCAAATATTTTAAGATTTAGTGAAATGTAGATCGTTTGCTCTAGTAGTAAGTCATCTAAGGTCTGTCTGTTTAGATGTTGTTATTATAATTGCTTTTTACTAAGCATAATATTTTGTGACATCTTTAAATATCTATCCGTTAATAAAATCGTTTAATCTTAAGATCCACTTGTTTAGTTAAAACAGGTAATATGTACTACAAACCTTCAACGCAGCCTATATAAGGCTAGAATATACTTGGAATAATAATATTAGAGCAACTATACGCGAAAATGGTGGTTTCGTGTTAATCACATAAGCCGTTATTATTTGAGCAAACAAGGAATATTGTCACAGTTCTCTCTCTTTAAGATAAAGGAGCCTTAACATATTAAGGTCTGGTCGATTTAAGTATTAATTTGTTTGAAAATTGACATAGATTTACGTAACGTTACGCTAACAAATAAATTATTATTTTCAATTAATGAGCCAAAATAGACTATATTAAAAATGAAAGTGTTTTATTTTATGCAAGTCTGGGCAAAAAATAATAGTTTAGTAGCATTTGCTCATATACCTTGTCATACAGTTTGTGTTCTTTTTGTGATTTAAAGAAAATATGACGATAAGTTTTTTTTTTTCTACGTGAAGAGCCTGCTAAAGTAACTCTACTCAGCCTGATGGAAAAGAATAGAATCTAAAGAGTTGTGGTCACTATACTCATTGCAAATGTAGATAATGCAGTGTGGTGACCCATACTATGGCGCCTAGTGAGATGCTTTTTCACGTCCCGCTTGGGGATGTAAAAGGCATGATAGTCATCGTGGCAGTGTAAGGCTCACACAGTTATCACGATAACTGTCACCCCTACATCAATGGGCCTCAGGTTTCGCACTCACCAACGAAACACGACTACACAGATGCTGGCGCTTTAGATTGGTCTTCTGTGGGAGGGTAGTACTACCCCGGCCAAGCTGGACCGCTCGTGTTGAAATCAGCGTGGTTCTACCTCTCCTTAGAAAGGAAGTTTTAGTCTACTATACCACGCTGGCCAGATAGGATAGTATATGATTTGTTTCAAGTTTTTCTTTTCTTCGGAGTGATGTTGTCTTCCATACTCTATATTCTTCCGTCACCACATGAAGGGATATGACGTGAGAAATGATTATATTAGCAATACCAAGAATTATAATATTTTGTAAATCACCATTGTGGTAATAAGTAAAT
The DNA here is from genome assembly GCA_949316085.1 of Hypercompe scribonia. NCBI lineage: Eukaryota > Metazoa > Arthropoda > Insecta > Lepidoptera > Erebidae > Hypercompe > Hypercompe scribonia. Next base: position 3,385,069 of record OX438981.1, read on the forward strand.
TGTTACAATTCTTCTTTGTCTGTTTTCTTAATGTTCATCAAACTTAACGGGATTAGAAACAAATATAATGCCTAAAGTGGTACAGTCAAAAACATTATGATTAAATTGATTGACGTAAAATTAATTTCAGTTCTTTGAAGTACAAACTATTTGCGTTAAGTATTATTATATTACTTATTACTGTAACAAATAAACATCCTTCGTGTATTTTCTAAATAAAAAGTAGGCTCAAAAAATGAAAGAAATTGTTCATTGAATAAATATCTATGTGCAAGACTTTTGCGAGACTAAATGAACAACTTTTAATAGTCAACTATTGGACATAAGTCACTTCTACGAAAGGAGGTTTTTACCTTGTGAGACTACAGTAAAATTTTATTACACAGTGGTCAGAATTAACATATTTATAGGTATATTTAGAATAATTGAAATTTTTATTTTTTTATTACAGAAGTGAAGTTAGTGAGCTCTGTGTGTGACTATGTCTTACATTTTTTTTTATGAAAGTAAGCACTTGATTTAGATCTGGACTGACTTATGACAATGTTTCTTTCTGGATTTAGATTAGTGATTAGTGGATAGATGGGTTCTCCGTGCGTCCCACACGTGCCCTCTGTCTGCCAACGGAGGGTATAGTGCGAAAAGTATTCCCCGTGTGTATATTGTCTTCAGTAAAACAAGGAACATATTCTCCCTGTGGTAACGGATTAAGAATACATAGTGTTACCACCCCTATTCATCCTGTAAGTATCGTAAAAGGTGACTAAGGGAACAAAGTATGCAAGACACCATTACAAAGAGAAGGAAAACTTGAAACAAACTCTATGCCAAACCGTCTGGCCAGCGTGGTATAGTAAGCTAAAACCTCCTTGCTAAGGAGAGGTCAATGTCCAGTAGTGGACTGTAAAAGGCTGTTGATGATTGATGATTAGAATAAATGTAGGATATCTTTTTTAACATACACTCAAAAACATGTTCGTCATTCATATTTATATTAAAATTATAATAATAAGCTTTACATGACCTTACACATGACCATCTTATTTCAAACTATAATAGTATCTTTTATTTTAAAGGTAATTCCCGCAATACGAATATACATTATACCTATGCCATGCACGAAACGAACACAAAAACACCCAGACTCAGATCAACAATTTGTTGATCACACAAAGTGTTGTTTCATGTGAGATTTGAGCCCACGCCATTTGGCGTTAAGCCATATGTGCTGTCGAGTCAACCTATGCAATATTTACCAGACTTGTAAGACAGAGTATTTAATATCTTAATTTAGCGTAGAACTATTTTTAGATCCCTATATTAGCAAACAGGATCACTAACTACTAAATCAACAGACCCATCAAAACAGATTGTTCTCGTTAGATTACAATAGAATATCTTATTACGTTAATAAGCCCTGTTGAGGCTATGACTGAATTAGATAATTTTCTTTGAAATTCAAACAAGAATCCTAGACATTCTTTGAAATTGGAGTGCCAGTTAATTATAAACAAAGCAATACGTTATTATTATCATCTGACATTTAAAAAGCATTGAAATATGAAAATACGTAATAAATGCAAATTAAAAATGGTAAAAAGATGTTTGAGAAAACCTCGGTATATAAGTAAATAATGTTATATTAATTCACTTTAAACTTCTACATCTTCTCTTCTATCATCTAATATACTTTTTTTAATGTTTTTTTTAATGTATTTACATATTTGTTAAGGTATCACATTTAAATCATTCACCCTGTCGATATGAAACCCTTGATATACCGTTATTAGGTACTCATAAATATTTCTGAGCACAAAAAGGTCATAATGTAACTTTTCTTTTAAATATTTTTTCTGTAATAAAGAAAGCATAAAACCGCGAGAGACTTTACAAGCAAATCTCGTTACGTATGAAATAATAAGAAATCTTCCCTTATTATATTCTGACCTAACAACTCCTTTAATACAGGTATCTATCACAAGAACCGGCAAAAAAAATACAACACAATGATAAATCAAGGAGCGTCCCTAATGGGCAACACTTCTCCAAGTACAATAAAGCTCCACTTACAAATGTAATTCTCAAAAATATATACTCATATATATCTTCGCGAGTTCCCTTAAGGATCAGATGAGAAGTTACAAGAGAACTGGAGTAACAACCCACATTTCTGTTGTAAAACACGTTTGCGGAAAACAGTTTCCGATAGCGATACCACAATGTACTGGCGTGAACCAATTATATTTGATGACTGTAATAACGAAGGAGAAACATCAGTAATTAAGAATACAAGTTTAATCTAAAATATTTTAAATTAGTTTTTGTCCGCGGCTTCACTAGTGTAGAATTTGGTCTGCCACACTAGTTTCGTAACAGATTATTTTAAATAGATATTTTTGTTTACCACACAAACAAGCCTACGGTATACCATCTTTGTGTAACCTCAATGGTTTAGGAAGCGTACACCAAGATAATTCTCAGAGGAAAGATTTCTTTCCGACTTAATTGACATGTATCGTTATATTACTACTAAAATTCCACAAAATCATTACAAATTGTAGTCTATATGCTATTCCGATATATAACCTATATTAATGTAAAGTTTCATCCAAATTCCTGCAATAATTTTTTCGTGAAAGAGTAACAAACATCCATACAAATTTTCGCATTTATAACATTAGTAGGCAAAATAAAAAGCAAATTATGAATTATTCAAGCTACAGAATATTATTCTTTTATGATGTACAATAGTAACAAAATGATTAAACTATTTTTTTTTCTTATTTAAGAGCCTGCCAAAGTAATTTTACTCTGCCTAATAGAAGGTATGAATGTAATCCAAGAGTTGTGGTCACTATATTCATTGGGAATGCGGGCAATAAAGTATAGTGACCCACACTATGGTGGCTTTTTTTTTTTGTTGACGAGGCGGAAAATCCCTTCGGATCTCCTGCTGCTTAGGGTGCAGGAGTTAGGAGTATGTGGTGTGCCCACTAAAAACCGCCCCGACAGCCGGCCTCTGGCATCCTACTCTGGGGGATAGGTGTAGCCCACCATGGTGGCCTAGTGAGATGCTTTTTACGCCCTGCTTGGGGATGTAGAAGGCATGAAAATCATTGTGGTGGTGTAAGTTTCACACTGTTACTGTGATAGCTATCCCCGGTATCAATGGGCCACCGGTCTCGCACCTACCAACGATGCACGACAGCACGGATGCTTTAGTTTGGTCTTCTGTTAGAGGGTAGTACTTTCACGATCGAGCTGGCCCGTTCGTGCACCAATCAGTGTGGTATAGTGTATGTGGGTGTGTGTTTCAGTAAATAAAGATATAGCCTTATTTCCTGGAATATATTCTTACACACACGTAATATACACTTATGGGCAAATGGACAAACAAAAAAAAGAATAGAAAACGTGATGCTATATCCCTTACTTAACGTACAACTTTTTGATTTTTTCTCATCTCCTCTCATTTATCTGAAAATGTTTGGCAACTCGATTGCGATAAAATCTCTGTTACCTGAAGCCGTTCTGTTTTTCTTACCATTTGTTTGAAAAGGACAGATTTAGCGGAAAGACGATTCGCATGTGGTAATTCTTTTTCATTCCTGAATTTTTTTGAAGCATTATATAGCGTCTACCACTAGTCTTGTGTATAATATCTTTAGTAATAAAGAAATAGGTCTTAGTTATGAAAATAGGAAAACACAATATTATCAGACTTTCAATATTTTTCACAGGATCTTTACGAATCTTCATCTTTCTTTGTCTCATCACATGACATCACATAATTTTTACGCATGACGTCAGTATAGTATATGTAGAATAAAGTACATAAGTGCAATATTATCATTCTATCGCTTACGATGTTGCCAGCAAAATACACATTCATATTATTCTTAACTCAGAACAGCATAAAACAAAATGTGCCATTCCAAGAACACCCACAAATTATGTCGAAGATGCTCATGAAATTTTCAAAACAAAGTTCATAAAAATAAAACGTGAACATCTTATAGGCTTGTAAAGAGCAAAATAAAGAATGTACGCAATTTTCATATTACTAGGGAGCAGTGTGTAGCGGTACTTGGCATTTTATTACAAACCGGACTATCAATACATGTGGCATACCGAAAGGCGCGTTGTTTGTTCTTACAAAACTGAGAAAAACTATTTGTATTTTGACCGAAATATGTAAGACTTTAAGGGGACTTTAAGACTATTATTGGGATTTGGGGCTACTAGCTGGCAATTTCGACTCCTTATCTTGTAGTCTCTATGATTAACACTTTAATTATCAAAAACCAGTGTAACAGAACGGTTAAACGAAATAAATACGAGTAGATATAAGTGCAAACATAAAATATAATAAAAGAACACTAGAAGAAAATATACTTTTACACCACTAGAATATAAGAAACAAGAGAAATTTATTTTTGCAATAAAGCATGTTTCATTTTTAAATGAAACTCGGGGTTTAGAATATTGTAAGATTTGCGCACTACCGGCCGCTGACTGAGTTCTATCTAGAAAAATATTCATAAGCGGAAATAATATTAATATACGTTCATTTATTAAATTTCCTCAGAAAACACATATTTTCAGTCTCTTAAAAACTTTGAATAAGCTATAAGTACTTATCATATCCAAATTTTTTCATTTATGTTAACCTCGATTATCTTGTGGAACATAATTTATCGAAATGGTAATTAATAAATAATTTATCTACACATACTATATGTAGATAATTAAGTACACATTCACTCACACACACGAATTACCCTATGGTTATCTGTGTAGCTATAGTTTAAATACATATATAAGGTGGTATATTTATATCGAATGTTAACTCTAATTTTTGGAATTCGTCTTTAAGCAATATATACTTCGTAATTGACTTAGTTTGAGTATTATTGTTGTAAAATTTATACTGTCAGTTGTGAAGGACCTTTCTGTTTTGTTGTCTGGGTGGAAAATCCCTTCGGCTCTTCGACTCCTCGGGGACGCAGGAGCCAGGAGTGATTGTGAAGGACCTAGGTGTTAAATTTACTAAAATATAAAATAATTAATTGTGTTCTTCTTCGGAATCTAAGCATGGTTTGACCGATTTAATAAGTTATGTTTGTTTGATTTACTAACTGAATACCTATAGTAGTTTCATATAGTAGTAGTATGTGTATTCTAACAAACTTGCCATAGAAAACTGTCCTTGCGTGAATAGTTGCATGAACTTCTGTTGTGTAACGTTTATTATATTTCAAATCAATGTTGTTTTATACTAGCTGGTTCGGTGGCGCAGCGGTAGTGAATGCGACTCCTGTGCTGAGGTCTTCGAGTCCTTGATCGGACCAAATGTTTGTATGTTTTTCAAATATTTGTTTCGAAGTTTGTGTGTTTTCTATGTATAATATGTATTCTATCAGGCAATCTAGTTATTATAGCACAAGCTCTGCTTAGTTTGAAACTAGATGACGTTGTGTGTCAAATGCCCGAAATATTTATTGTTTATAACTGTCACAAATTGACAGTTTTAAAACAAAAATAATATTTAAACTATAACCGAGATTCAACTACAAGGTGATTTAGTAAATTATTCTTATCAATATATATTTAAGTTTATGGTAATGGAAAAGTTCTTGAAGTCTAGGAAAAGTTTCCTCCACTTTAAAGTACTTTGATTATGAAACTGCAAAAGATAGGCTCCTGAATGCCACTCAACATAATCCTTTCTAACCTAATTAATTTCAAGTAACAGCACCTGCCTGAGGAACTTTTAAGCACAAATCTCAATTAAGTTTACGCCCCGCGACATTTCTGAGGGCTCCCTTGGTAAAAATTAGCAAAACAACTTTAGTTTGCGAAAGTTGAGTATCAAAATATACCGGTCTTTTAATAGCAATATACCTACTCTCTGAAGCAACATATTTTTTGTTAAACTTTATAATGAATGCTTATATTCAATTTCTAGGCCGCCATAGCGTGGGTCACCATACTGTATTATCTTCATTCGCAGTGAGTATAGCGACCACCACTCTTGGAATCTATTCATGCTTTCCATCAGACAGAATAGAGTCACTTTGGTAGGCTTCCACAAAACAAAAAAAAAACAGTGTTGAACAATTCTACGTTTATCTTTTATAATATGTATAAATAAAATTGAAATGTCTGTCTGTAGTTTATAATAAACTGCGTTTTCTCAAGTGTTTATAGTTCTTTGCACAATACAGAAACATAAACATAAACATTTTTAAATTTTTATCTATCTGCCTGTTTGTTTGCCCAAGTTAATCTATGAGACCACTGAACCGATTTTGAAGAAATTTTCACTAGGAGGTAGAGGAGGTTAGTGGGCAATATATAAGCTAAGTTGAGCTTTTATCCCAGATTACCCACGGAATCGGGCTTTACGCAGCAAAAACCATGTTTTAACTAATGAGAACCACCAGCTGAGATGAATCTAAAATAACCAGATATTTTTGATATGAAATTTAGCCCAAGTATCAATACATACAAATAAATCTTCTACGAAAGAATTTGTGGGTACAATTATTAATAAAAGTATAAACATTTTCTTTTAATAAAGCTGTAAATCCAAGTCGCACAGTTCAGAGAATATAACACATTTCCGTATTCGAGGTGTCGATACAAAACGCTGCAACAAATGTCTTTTGTTCTTTGAATTTCGAGAAAAATATGTTTGAAACATGATAAAGGAAATTGGGAAAACTTCTATGTATGTCTTCTTCTATATATATAAGTTTTGTGACGTGAGAACGAGCCAAGAGTAGACGTGATGTTTGAATAGTAATGTATGCGAATAAAGTGGAGCGACTGAGACGACTTGGGACTTGTCAGCACCAATGCTGTTTATGTCCCGGTACTTAAAGTTTGAGTGTATAGTGTTGACAGAGGTTTATTTTGAACATGGAATACTGTGTGACTTTTTTTTGCTTTTGAAGGTGGATAAGGAAAACGACAGTAGCCCAGTAATGTTTGTATAAATTTAACTGTCTAACATTATAAGTCAAAGCTTCAAGTTACATGTTTATTATTCGAGACAGTAGGGACTTCATTCGTCTTTTTTACTTTTTTAATGTGATTTTTTTTTTCTTCATACATTTTTTTTAAAACACAATAGTATTAAAACAGGTCGCCCACAAGGTAGTCCGACGACCTGTCGACCGATCGCGGTAAACTGCTGGATGCCGGCGGCACGGGGCCGGCTGTTGCGGAGAACCTTGGGGGAGGCCTATACCCAGCAGTGGACGTCTTTTGGCTGAGATGAGATGATGATAATTAAAATCATTCTTAATTACGTATTGTATTTTAATTCATTCAATGGAGTTTTAAAAAGAGGCAATTATTATTATTTGCCTACAAATCTGTAATAATTGGCTTGAATTATTTTATTAAAAATAAATAAAAATATAATACAGTAATCGTAAGCTTGTATTTTAATATTCAGTTACAAGGTCAACATTTCTTGTAACTTCAATGTCTACTTATCAAGATGGAGTTACATCATACAGCATGGCGGTTCTCAGTTATAAATAGAATTATATTTTAAAATATAAATATGTTTTTAAATATAGAAAGTAAAAGAATCATATTTTTCTTTCTATATTTGTTATGACAGACTAATCAATATTAGAAAGACTCGAAAATTCTTTAAAGCTTCGCATTAATGTCTATCGTCATTAATCTCTCTCGCTCGAAAAAAGAGGCATCTCACATTTCTTTTCTTAAAACAAAAACATCAACCTTCACAAAGAATTACACAAAAACGAAAAACAATACGACTCTTAAAAATATATTTTACGACAGAAAACAATAAAACTTGGCATCATATGAATGGTGAAATATTCGCAATCGAGATATGTACCAATTTGAATAACACGACCAGCTCATGCAGACACCTCATTAAAGGAAGACATAAATAACTTTTGCGTCATATTTTCAGCGTGGAACAGCAATCACGGAGGTTAAGTTATGCTGGATGTCATGGCAATATTGCAACAAGAAAATAAAAACAAAAGAACAAACATATGGGGTAAGAAGCCAGCGGGAACATAAAAAATATACAAATTTTACGTTTACGTTAATATAAGAATCGTGATACTAGACAGTAGCGGTATCAATCCGAGTGTGTATGTAATGCAGCTTGCTAAGATTGCAATAATATGATGACGAAGTTTGTTAATAACTTGGTGCATTTTAAGTACTAATCCGCTACGTAGTTAAGGGTTAATTAACCTCTGTATCGCAGAACAACATCAGTGCAAAGAGTGAGAAATTTAAAGCAATCAGTTCCTTGAAAAATTTCTTTTCCAAGAAGATGATGACGACGACTGATGATGACGATAATGATGAATCTCTACAACTATTGAATGATAGTAGCGTCATTTTAGACTTTTTATAATCAACATCATGATAAGACCACAAACACAGGATTTGGCGTGGGGAACGGCAAAAACCATTACTAAATGAACTAAATCACGCTACTTTTCCATATCTTACACCATACCAGAACCCATTGTTACGATGTATTCAAATAAAATTCGAGGCAACGTGGCTCTAAAATAGTTGGTAGTACCGTACTAGGGTACACAAACTTTAGTTTTTAAAATAATTTCAGCTAAGTATGCCGGAACAGCGATATAACTTGTACTGCTTGAGCTATGCGAACGCATTAACGTTGATACCTTTGAAGACGAAAGTTTCTCTTTTGTTCTTGTATTTGAATGTAGCTTTTTAGAGCTCCTGAACCAGTTAAGCTAAATAGCCTTTATCTAGCCTTTGATATTTGTTACATTTCATTTTCTAAAGAGCTATTAACTGTTGCAGGTTGTGATGAAACGATATCATATTTTTTGTATATAATACATTTACGAGTTAGTGTTATGCCAAACCCTATTACAAACCGACTAGTTAGCGTGATACAGCATGCCAACACCTTACTTTTAAGGAGAGGGCTGTGTCCAGTAGTGAGTTATTAAATGCGGTTGATGATCCTTAACATTTTTCACAGTTAATGTTCTAGACTTGATGGGTCTTATTTTTTTTCAATAAAGTTTGAATTTCAATGGAAAAGTTGCAATATTCTGGGACTATTTCTATTTTTGGTTTGGTAAAAATCTTATTTCAACTATTCCTATCATATAACAAAAACGAAACAAAATGTTGTAAAATTTATTTGTAGTTCTTCTCTCAGTCATGAGGTTTGTGGCGTATGGTATATGGTGTCTGGTGTGTGGTGGTGATTTGTATATACTAATACATCTATGTGATTTAATCATTCAGAAAAAAATGTTTAAATTTATCTAATCATATACAATATGCTTATGGATGAACAGTATTTCCTTTTAACAGATTTTAAAAGTGAAAAAATTTTCGTTTCATCGAATAATCGTAATCCCAAAGTTGGCCCATTGTTGTCTGTACAGTACGGATAGAGTTGCAACTTTAATTGAAAAGACATAAGAGTACTAGATACCTATGACTCTTTTTATTAATTTTGTACCAACAAGTATAGACATTATATAATACTATTCTCATAATGCAGATGTAGACTAAGAGTCGCAGTAGACACAGTCCGTGAAGGTAAGTTAAACCTGATTTATTCTTGGAATATAGCCTGAGGTGCTACGGAGAATATACAGAAAACGATTCCTTTTCGTTTTGGAATAAAATATTTTGAATATTAAACTTTATCTTCGTTTCAGCAAGCGATATTACAAATTAAAGTGAAAAGAAGCCTAACAAAGAGTAAAGAGAGGAAGTAGAGTAGAGAAAGTAGCAAGTAGTCACTTTGGCAGGCCCCTTATTAAAAACATAAAATCAAGTAGATAATGTTTCATTACTTAGTTTGAAATTCGATTTTTACAAAAATATTCATGGATACATTGATAAGAATTAATACTATTATAATTTTATAAGAAAAATTAAAAACAATATTTTCTTTCGAATGTATGAAAATATTTAAGTATGCGTTGATCGATCGGATGTTACGACTAGATTAAACCACCGGTATTTCGGTAGTTTTAAATTTCTCTGACCTATTTTTTCATATATCATACCTGATTTAAATATATGAATTACAGTAGTACAGTGATTATATTATAAAGATCAAATTTATTATTAGCATATATTTTATGCTTTACTATACTAAACTTCTAATAATCATAATAACGTTGTTTCACCTTTTTTTGCATCTTTCTCAACCTTTTGTAAAGAGCACGGGTAAAGTGATTGATAATAAATTTTAAACTTAAAATGAAAAAAATAATAATCGAACATACTCACTACGATATATTATTACGAACAAAGAGAATATTTTCTTCCTTTATATTTTACAACTAATCAGATAAGACAGTCTACAGACGTAAGCTCGGCTAGACTTCCTCATTTTGTACCTTTTTGCACAATTTGTTCTAATATTGTAAATACGTTTCAGTTGTAAATAAAATCTACGGAAAAGCAGGACATTATCCAGTATAATCAAAAATAGTAATGTACGGCTAGTACCATGAATAAACAAATTAGTAAGCATACCAAGTCCATTTATTATTTCCCGGGAGTCGGTGTGCGACTTTTTAATAAAATTTATTTCAGCCCATAAATTTGGTAAAGGGTAAATTCATTACATTATAATGAATGGACCCTTTAAAAATCAAGTTAAGGTTATAAATAATATTTATTTACTTTTTTGACTTAAATCGAGTAATATTTATTTCCATTGTGATTTTTTTGTAATAATGTCAGTTTATTTACAAATACAAAAATTTTAAAAAGTTTTAATATCAATTTTCTGAAAACTGTTGAGGATATGTAAGAAGGTTCTGAGAATAAAAACCACCACAATCGCCTGTTACTCTAGAAGGGTAGGCAGAGGCATATCACACGCCCACTTTTTGACAGTGTCCCACGTAATAGATGGTGAGCCTATGGCCGCTAATCAGGATATTTTGTCTGTCAGAGCCTCACCCGTCATTCAGCAGGTGCACAACTTGCAGGTGAGATTGGTTTTGGTCCCTAAGTTCTCGGTGGAAACCCTATGCACCTTATAGTAGTCCACCAATTACATCGTCGTCTTCTTATCCTTCTCTCAAAAGTAATTGGGATCATTGCAGCGAGTTTTATTCGTCTGTTTCAGTTAGGAAAACTAACTACATTCAAAAGTTCAAAAATACGGGACTCCGCTTTCTTCCTAATTAGAATTAGAGTAAAGATTAGGCTCAAACAACAAGAGTGACAATACGATGAAAAGTAAAGCAAGAATTGTCTAATATCAAACACTTGTGTTATTACTGTGGTGAAACCTGCTCTTTTGCACCGAAACATAATTCTTCTATGGTACCAATTATCGTCGGGATCCATTCAAGCTCCAAACCTTCAAAAAACATCATACTCCTACTTCAAAACCTGGAATTCAAACTTTTTGCTTATCACTATGGAACTCGTCTGCTCCTCAGATACACTTATTGATATAATTCAAACGTCAAAAAAGGCTGACCAGTTTGGTGTTTAATTCCTGTGTGACATATCACCCATCCTTTAATCGTGGGTCGCTTTGAACCCCGGAAGTATGTTCCACCATGGCACATTCACGTAATGACAATAATACAGCTTCAATAAATAAGATCATTTTCGATACCAAATACTTAGTAATAAAAACCAAACTAACTAGAAAACTTCAGCCTTACGTAATCGTATAAATAAAGTATCTAACTAAATGATAATTATGGAACCAACTTCTTACAACTTGTTATTACTTAACTTGGTTTTGGTAACACGAAACTGTATTCTATGTACTCATGAACTAATATGAAGAGTATACGAATGCGAACGTGAGGTACCGGTCTTTAATTTAAGATCCAGAATAGAATTTGAGTTATGTGAGTTAAATAATAATAGCATATCTTATACGGTTCTGAACTAGACTGAACCTGTATGTTGGTGAGCAAACTGCTGGTAAACTTACTAGTATATTAAATTTCTAAACAAAAAGCTATTATACATAAACCGCGTCGTTGGTCTAGCGGTACACGTATATGACTGCCAATCAAGAGGTCTCGGGTTCACCCCACCCACTATAGTGGCCAGCCGCGAGGAGGTGACGTCCGCGTGTGCTGTACGTCGCTTAAATGAAGATTTTATCCGCAGGTGGTGCCCGCATTAGCCAGCAGGCGCTAGGAGGGATCTGGATGTCGTAATAACAGCTGTTCCCGGATCCCTCCTATGTCAGGCGCAGAGTGGCATATCGTGTGGTTTTTGTCGGTCCGATTCCGACATATCACCCCGGCGTAAGCCCCGGTGGGGTGGCGGCCCGAGAGGGTTCACACACGTTAAAAAAAAAATTGAGGGAACAGAGAGTGCACTTGTGTTTACGCACACACTTGTAAACTACATTATCTCCTCCGTTGTTGTCTGTTCTTTATCATGTCCGACTGTTGTGGTCAAAATCGGTTAAGAGTAAGTCATCATCATTATCATCATACATAAATTATATCCAAAAATAGATTAAGTGATAGTGCACATGATACTATTATTGGTCTTGGGTGAGTATCTAACCCATGACCTTTGACATAGTAGTCGGAATTGGTAAGCGCTTGACTGACACGTCCGTAATTAATAATGGTGATAATTAATTTTAATTATCGATGAAATAAAATATTTAATCAAAGTGACATAATCAGAAGTAATCAAGAACCTAAGCTTAAACAGTACCGTAATCATAATTGAAAAATAGATGGAACATGTTTAGACTTGTTTACAATACTACTACTTTCTAATGTATTATTTTCAGCTGCATTCCAACTCGTAGTCAGCAGTCATTGCAAAAATAGTTATTAAAAAAGTATTTTCTCAATTTTTTTTCGTTTTTGTTTTTATATCTTAAGGTGAAATCTCCATGTAATTTTGTAAGAGGCGACTAAGGCAACAAAATATGCAAGATAGCATGAATGTGAAGAGAAGGAAAACTTGAAATAAATCCTATACCAATCCATCAAGCCATCGTGGTAACTATACCACGCTTCCTATAGCAAAAAATCTTCTTGCTAGGAAGAGGCCTATATGTAGCAGTGGACTGTGGAAGGTATAAAATAGTACAGTATTGCAAGACATAAGTTGATTAAACGCGAGAACCTATAATTGGTTTAATGTTGCCATATAAACCTCCTTAAACAAATAAATGTATATAAATAGGTTATATACATATGTATACTAGACGTTACATTACCAAAAATAAATATAACACATCTGAAATATAAAATAGTAAGCTAAAAAAATATTAAAATCATTATAATGTGGTCATTTTGGCGTGCTTATTCTGTAATGACAGACCACACCCATATCAGAAACGAAGTTCATTCATCAGATCATTTTAACATACATAAGTAAAGGATAATAAAAAAGTAATAAAATACATGTAAAAACATTTTTAACTCAGTTAACTGTACATACTTGTTTTGTTTACAAACTTCGACGAAAACAAACTTCTTTTAAAAAAACTATAGAGATATTCTCAATATGTATAATATATAGGTACAATACATAAATATGAAAATATGTAACATAATTATTAGAGTAATATAATTCAGAATATTTACTCAGAACTATTTGTACCATATGCCTGCAAATAAGTTCAATGATTGAATACAGAAACTGATTATTTTTAAATGAAAAAAAACCGCGAAATAACAGAAAAATGTGATCGTGAGAAACCATACAAAAAACTTGTTGGCAGATCAGAAGACGACGATAAATTGATGTCACATTTTGTTGCATCAATAGCGTTGCATTTTAGAAATTTACGAGGGAATTTTGAAAAGCCAAAATTTGATTATTAAATTTTGCTATTAAATCGTAGTAAATATCAAAAATTATTATATACATTTTTAGTAGCAAAGATTACAAATAAAAATATATATTCTATATTGGTGTCACGTTCATGTACCCTATACGGATACCACCTAATGGTGGTTATGTCGGACTCGAACCGACCGAAAACCGCACGCCTTACCAATAGTCGGGGAACCAGGTATACTCTAGAAAAGAAATCCCTGGAACTCTGACGTACCTCGGGACATCTATTCACGACTTGTAGATGATCCTTTTCCTGTCCAACGCGCGCATACCCTATTGACGACCAACTCTAGTAGTGGGTGTACTTATTGGTGAAATCAAATAAAGAGCACCTACCCGTTTTCATTCATTCATTCCTTTTTATTCAATGAAATCTAATGGATTACGGGAAGCAAAATGTTACACATCAATCAATCTGTTAACAGTCTGGTAAATTGACTGCAATTTGTAAAAAAAACTGCTGTATAAAATTGTTTCCTAGCAAGGCCTAAGGGCAAACAACTGATATTTATGATAGTAAGTCCTTCTAATAGGCTATTTGCATTTACAACAAGCGTTGCTAGGATTATCCTGATTAGTATCAACGATTATATCTTGTAAGGAAATATTCTAACTTTTTCCGGGTTCTTGAAATTTGATTTGTAATAACTTTGAAGATGTTTTATACACTTTTTACTTCCTGCTATTTATAAATTTTCATAAAATTTAATTTACCAAAAAGCTTTCAAAAAGAGAGTTAATGTTTTTACGCAATTCTTTCGCTTCTTTTTAGCTTCACTGGTTGAGTGAGATTACCCTCTCTTTATTATTTATGACTCTTTAGTTGCAGATCCATCCATGAGCCACGTTGCAGACGTGCATATATATACTAATTTTTAGAGCTGGGGCGTTTGTTTGCTTGGTTGAACGTCCTAATTTTAGAAAGCATTGGTCCGATCAGAAAATTGCCTTATTATTGAATAGATTAGTTATTGAGGAAGACTATAGGCTATCATCACGCTGAGACCAAAAGACGCTGAGTATTAATGAAAAATATTGTAAACACGAAAAAGAAATATCCCTCTTCAGAGCTTCCATTGCTTGCGTTGTGTAACGGTTAAAATTTCACAGAAATAATGGACTATTTAAGTGTTTCCTTTAAAATTTTTGAAGAAAAGTTCGCAACAGTATAGGTCTATTTTTTAAGTTTCAATCACTGTAACCTTTTTTATGACAAGCAAACATTTTATAACATCACGCTACAGGTATAAGGGACGAGGTTGCACGGGTTAGCTAATATAGTTTTAAAATAAAACAAAAATATGATAAAAGGAGGAATACAAGCGAGTCACTTGATAGTAAGGTGGCATCCGTCAACAATATTTTACAGTCCACTGCTGGACATAAGCCCCTCCTTAGATAGAAAATTTTATTCTACTGTAGCACGCTGGCACGACAGATTGGTATGAGGTTTTTGTCAAGTTTTTGTCGTCCTGTCCCACATGGTTTACTCTCTTAATCACGTCTTCCGACACCCACGAGATGAATACTGGTGGTGATACTCCATACGTCCGTCACCTCATGGAGAAGATGATATCTACTCACCTACAGTTCAAGTTACATTGCTGTCATAAAAAAATTGGCTTCTAGTTAAACAAAATGACTTATCAAAATCAGTGGCCTTTGTTTCGAAAGTAGTTCGAAAGATTGATTGTACGAGGCAAATGGTTCGCAAAAAAAATACAGTGTTGGAGCGAATACTATACAATGGAAGTCATAGAGACGGAAGTTTTTCTAAGTACACTATGTCTCTATCGCTTTTTTACAAATACATATATAAAATAACTAAATTATATTATTATTATTTCAAGCCACTTCATATTCAACAAGTTATCTTAAACCATCAATTTGATATGAATTACGATTACCCTGTTCAACAAAAAACACAAGCAAAAATATATATATTTTACTTATTTGCCTGTCAAAGCAAACGGAATTAATAAATCACCCTCGTTTGAATCCTTGGGAATGAAAGTTGTAAGGAAGATGAGACAAAGGAGGCTATTTCCGATGATCTATCAAAACACTTAAGCAAAGTACTATCGGTTACAAAAGTGCTAGAATATTGAATTATGATAAAATATTGTGAAGTTTTATGTACGTTTTTTTTTGTTACATATTTTAAGTCCCTTCGTATTGAGATCTACAGATGAATACGTAATGTGAAAAGGGATTGTTATAATGTCACTGCTGCGATGAAAAATGATGATATGAAATTATTCGATGTTATATCGATAAAAATTGTTAAAGAGACCTAACAATGTTTACATTGGACAAAGTTTAAAGATCAGCTGCTGTAAGGAAAACTGGTGGGGAGCTGTAGTGAGGAATACCGCAAACCTCAGAATGAAATCAAGACTAAGACTAATGTAGAAGCCACGCCGTTGTAAAAGATCCTGACGCGATGCTGACGCAGGAAGACAACAACTCAGTAGTAAAATTTGAGGACAGGCAGAATAGTTTAAAGAGAAACAAACGTTGCCTAGCCCTATCAAAGGTTTTATCAATGTCGAGACTGATGACCAATCACTCCTATCCTATCAATAGCCTCATTCCAAAGACATGTGAGGAACGCTAAAAGATCACTCGAGGGTTGATTCGGAGTGATCCTCTAAGTAGTCTCTACTCGCCATCTCACAAAACGTCATTAGAGGTATTTTTAAGTGAAATATTAAACATTCAACGTACATTGTAATATGATTATATCGTTTTGTAACCGTAAGTTGAGTCAATATTCAGCTAATTTTAATAATATTTCTTGTAACATTTTTAAGATCAAGAACAAATCAGAACTGCTTTTGAACAAATTTTTATAACGTGGTTTTCAGAGTCTCGTTTTAGTATATCCATCTGGAGAAAAGATAAGTATCTCGGATAGAAACAAAAAATTCCCCGATTTTTATTTTTTTTTTAATTTATATTTTTATAAGAAAATTAATAACCGTTGTTACTATGTACGCTTTAAAGACCAAGTGCAGTTGCACTATTAGCTTGACAACTTCCAACCTAAAGCGCCAGCATCCGTGTTGTCGTGTTTCGTTGGTGAGTGTGAGACCGGAGGCCCATTGATGCAGGGGTGACAGTTATTGTGGTAACTGTGTAATCTATACACTGTCACGGTGACTGTCATGCCTTTTATGTTCCCAAGCGGGGTGTGAAAAAGCATCTCACAAGGTCACCATACTGCATTGTCTGCATTTGCAATGAGTATGGTGACCACAACTCTTGGATTCTATTCATGCTTTCCATCAGGCAGAGTAGAGTCACTTTGGCAGGCTCTTAATATAGAAAAAAAAACAATAAGACTTAGACAAAAAAGTGAAAAAGTATATCATAATTACAGACAGGAGACGACTTTTTTTTAAGTAGACTTTGATAGTTTTTTCCAAGTAAAATACATTAAAAATTGAGTAACTTTGATACAAAAGTAGCTAGCACTAAGTTGTTGGAAATTACTTTAAAATGTATTGGATACATCAAAGAGAATAACTTTAAATATTCATTTAATTTGATCTGTTGGTAGTTTTTCATGTCTGGAATAGTTTTAGTACCTTTCTGCCATTTTGATGTATAATTTTCTTTTATGTTTAAATATTAATTAATGTTCAGCAGTGGACATCTTCCGGGTGATAATGATGATGATGATTAATTCAATTTCTTTTACTTAAATATTATGTACTTAAACGTACATACTTAAATATAACGTACATTAACTTGATTTAAATTAAACACAACACACTTTTAATTAACTATAGTCAGAAGTGACATGACATGTTGGTTACAGTATTGAAATATAAATGAGCGAATAAAACACCCACATCTAAAACACGACTATTGTCTTTACAGTGAACTAAATGCTTCAAGATTTGACGAAGATTAAGGAAAATCGAACCGAGAAAATATTTTATATCTACTCATCAAATATGTGTGACCCTTGCTTTAATTTTTGGTTCACATTAATGCCCCTAGATGGCGGTAGTCGTTAGGCCGATAAGAATACTTAAGGCGTCCTGGAGCCGATATTGTGGATAAATGGAATTTAGGGGCGAAGCACGATAGCTATCGGATTTCGTCAACGCTCACCTACATTTTTATACCGTATTAACTGGTGGATAAAAATATTGGACCTATAAATCTGAGATGGAAGGTTGAGTAATGTCGTAATCAGCTTATAAATGTACCTGCTTAGAAGAAAAGTTGATAGACTGTTGCTGCCATAAACGAAGAGCCTTGAAAGAAAGTACTTTCTTCGGTTATGATTGCCTGATCAAGGTAGCTTTTGGTATGATGCTTTACTGTAAAAAAATGCCGAGAATAGATATATACAACCCGAATTTATATCTTAAGGATATTTTTTTCAAGTTATATGAGTAACTGACTCCAACAAAAATGCATGCATTTACAAGAGTTATTATTATTAGAACGTCGTAAGTCTTTTGTAACTGCATGGCTTGTGAAAATTTGTACGCAGATAGTAGGATTACCAAAGCAGGCTATTTTCATGAACGACTACAAAAAGGAACAAAAAAGCCAAAAGAAAGCACATTGACAATAACGTAGAATAGTTGTAAAACTCCGCAGATGGGAAATAGCGTCGATTTGCGCCCCTACAGTATTCTCCAGCGATCTTTGTCGAAAGGACAAATTCTCTATAAAAAGTCAAAATGAGGATCGTTTCCAAAACTAGCATTAGTTAGTTTGATAGAAATAGCTAATGCAGCTGATGTTATTTTAATTATGAGTGATGGAAATAAATTAATTAGATAGAAGCTAAATTTATATTTTTCTTTTCAATGCATAATATTATTTATTTTTCCAAAATTCATTATTTTTATCGAGTTTTATTGTCCTTGTCCTTTTTTGTGTCCTCAGCGATTAATATTAAATACGATTATCCTGTAATTATTTACAATTATAATAAATAATTAATTACAAAGTAAAGTACCATGTATTTTTAAATATTAAATTAAGTTACAGAAAGTGCTAGAAGATAGATTTCTGTAATATCGTGTTTACATATTTACTCAAGAATAAAATAATTAAAAAATATTTCTAGACTAAAATATAGTAAATATAGTAAATGACTTATTTTGAGCTTTAAACATTAACTTTGAATTATAGTTTTTAAACATTCCAAAGTATTCGTACTTAATAAAAAAATATTTGCCATATTACGCATTTAAGAACAAATAAGTAAATCAAAGTATTAGTTGTGTATATAAGTAGTTTATTTAAAAATATTAATATTATATCAATTGAGAATATCTTTGGTATCACTATGATAAGTGCTAATATCTGTTAATATTAAGTTTAATTAGCACTAATGAAATTAATTTGCAATTGATAGTTGTGAAGCAGTACGAACTCTATGTAAACATTACTAACTTATCTATATTAACACTTGAAGAGGATTTGTTGTCAGTAAACATTCTTAATATTATATCGCTGAAGCTGAAGTGTGAAATTTGTAATATTTAACGATAAAAACGGTCTAAGTACATAGAGTTTTTTTTTAACTAAATTGATTTATTTTTATGTTGTAAATGTTATTTTTATAATTTACAAGTTACATCTTCAGCAGTCTACAAGCTATAGTACGTATCTTAGATTAATATTGTATTAAAAACTATTAAATGACCATTCACTACAGTCGCAGTCAGTTCACTACCGGTATAGCAAACTACACGACCACCTATTGGTTAGTGAACCTGACTGTTAAAGTCAGACTTCTCGAGTTCGATTTCGACCCAGGATAAACATTGTTCAGAAATTATGGTAAAACATCAATTAAAAGCCATAATATTACTAAATAATCAATGTCTTATTTAATCTTTAAATGTCACAATTGTAATATGTGAGTTATGTTAGACACTTGTGATCCGACTCCATTGGCTTGATAACATGGCCTCACCGAAAATCATTTCACTTCATTTGCTGTGGAAACTGTTTAATTCTAGATCACGTTCAAAGGCTAACAACGCATGTCACCAAGAGTTCGCAGGTAGGTCAATTACGGACAGGTGATCTGTTTGTCTTTTGTGCTGTAAAAATATATACTGAGCCTTGACTGCCAGGCGATTATTAATCTACGTAGTTAGAGTTTTAGATAACAAACATTAAAATTAACAACTGACTTATTAATTACATAATTTTGTATAATATATTGCGGGAATTAAAGTGGTCACAATAAGTATTAAATATATAACAGATTACATTATACTCAACCGTGGTCGCATACTGAATAACCTTGTACCCAGGTCTCTGTAAATCTAAGTCTATAAGTATAAAGAAATGGAAAAAAATTTCATTAAATAGTTTGAAAATAATTACCTGCAAACCAGTGTGTGTCGTCAGTGATGACTTACGGCACAGAGACGTGGTCGCTCACTATGGGCTTGATAAAATGGCTCAAAGTCACCCAAAAAGCAATGTAGAGGGCAATGCTCGGAGTTTCTTTGTGTGATCGGATCAGGAATGTGGAGATCCGCAGACGAACCAAGGTCACCGATATTGCCAGTAAAATTGCTAAACTTAAGTGGCAGTAGGCAGATGCGGGCGGCGCGGGACCAGCTGTTGTGGAGAACCTTGGGGAAGGCCTATGTCTAGCAGTGGACGTCTTTTGGCTGAGAAGAAGAAGCAGAAGAACCTGCAAACCATTACTTAAACTAAATATGTGGGTAAACTGCATCCACCCCATTTAAAATTATCCAGGTCCCAAGTGTTGTACAAATACTATCGAAATATGTGTTGTTCACAATACTGTCATTAAATTTAAACAAATCCTAATTTTAGTAGACTGAAAAATTAAAGTGAAGAAACTTTTACTGGTAGAAAATGCCTTAGGCATTAAGTCCGCTGATGCATGTATTTGTGCATAAAGTTGTAAATAAATAAAATACTAAAAGCAATTTAAAAATGACGTAACTATTCCTAGCCGGTTTCAGACACAGCGGTCAGACTCAACGGAGACCACAACTACACAGGAGATATTATATTGGCCAAGAGTGTGCATAAACGCAGGTGCACTCTCTTAAATCATGGGCGGAGATAACACGTTTAGGTGACCTGTCTACATGCTAGCGCCTTATGGCATAGGAAAATACGAGTACAAGTAAAGAGTGTCAAATATCTTTATTTAAGATGAATAAGAAAATTTACGATAAAGTTCGATAAAGAACTTTTTAAAAATATATAATGTAGAAAATTAACTAGTTTAGGAGACTTATTTCTTTACTAAATAATTTAGCATAAATTAATATATTTCATAAATTAAATACAAATTTTAACTTTAGAGAACTGAGGTGGTTTAGTCATATCATAAATGGTGACGTAACGTATCTCAGGCAACTTAAGAAATAATCGAAAAGGATTACTGGTATTTACTAATTTGCACATATTTACCTGTACCATTTTTCCTTTATTATTGTTCTATTAAGCAAGTATAACAAAAAACAACATTTTCATATGAAATCAGTATTTATTTGGTACAAATTATATAACCTATATTTCGCTTACTTAAAAAATATATATTTTAATTTTAGCTACAATAGAATTATTTGGACATTTTTTGGCAATTTTTTCAATTTAAAACATCAGTCTTAATAATAGTATTGCTTAAGTTGAGAATGCTTCTCAAATCACGTAAATATTTTGGAATAAATTACTTGTTGTTTACACAGTCTACGCATATTGTTCTTTAAACAGCCCAGACAAATAGGCTTGCGGCATTCAATGCAACTGTACTTAGTACGTCTTTTGAGTCTTGATGGGCAGATTTTGCATGTTTTTCTTGTTGCTTCTGTACTTTCAGGGGGTATTGTTTAAGGCTCCGGGGGCTTATTTGGAACAAGTACGCGTGCGATTGTCAATCGCAATTCTCTCGGCAATCGATCATTGTATACTCGGCATTTCAAGTGCGATATAACTAAACTGTAAGCAAGGTTCTGAAGAAATTGTGCTCTAGAAGTATCACGAACAACAGTGCAGGTCTTGTACAGAGCATAAACGTTGACTCCACTCATATCCAAGACTCTGAAAAAAATTGCGACTGACCAGCGCCTGGTTCTACGATTTGATGAATAATTGAAACATTATTTGTCAATTTCATCAACACCCCCTTTTGTTTTATTGTAATCTATTATTATTTCCGGTTTTTTTGACAGTGAATCCAATTGTTTTGTATGGTGCATTGAAGATATCAACAGTACTGCTTTTAACTTTTTGGGGACATATGAAACAATAGTGAAGTCTTTCATAAAACCGTGTAACGATGTTCATGTTGCTGGTGAGTTTTAGATGCTTGAAATTCCGGTGGGATGTGCCTTTTTTTTCAAAGTACCAAGATACGTCAGACCTCTATCTTGTAACTGTTCCATCAATTATATGGAGCTAAACCAATTATCGGCTGTAATATTTCGATTGGTTTTTCCAAATTCCTTACACAATCGTAATACAGACTGAGTTGGTATGGTGAGTTTTCTCTCAGTTTCAGTTAGTCCCAGCCCATCAGAGTCTTTCCCATCGTAAATGTATACATTATATACATAAAAGGTTTCTGCGTCACAAACAACTAAAATCTTCAAGCCATACTTGGCCGGCTTCTTAGGCATGAAAATAATAATTTTGCAACTGCCTCTAAATGGAACTAACATCTCATCCACACATAGATAAGCTACCGGAGGATATGCCTTGTTGCAATTGGTAATGAACAGTTGAAAAATTTCTGAAATTGCAGCTAACGGGTCGGTTTCTAGGCGTTGTGATCTAGTGGTACTGTCATCGAAACGAATGTAGTTTAAGAGGGTAAGAAATCGAAACTGAGACATCACGCAACGAAAAATTTCACGCTCAGAACCATCAGTAGCAAAATCATCGTCAACATCGTTAAAATCGTCCCCAATTTCCTTTTCTATCCAACATTGTAGAGTATCTTCGAAGTCCTCACTAGTAGCACAAGCCTCTATTTTTCTTTTGTGACTACTTTTCGAAGTACTTGGTTGATCCATCTAAAACAATACGATGAATAATGAGGTTACATTTTATAGATACTTAGAAAAATACACAGTAATAATGATTAGATGTCTAACAGATCTGCAACATCAATACCGACCTTACGTCTGAAAGACACTGCGTAGCTCCACAGCCGAACGTGTTGCCGCGCCGCCAGTGAGCGCTCGACTGAATAATCAACGTTTTTAATCCCGAAGCTACAGGGAAGGGCGCGGGGGTATCTTTAACAGATTCGAAATAAGGTTTATTTTTGTTAACTCACCGTCTATGAGACACCCACGTCAGTACTTAAAGTTTAAACTGAAAACTATTTAAACTTAATACTAAAATATGTAATTATGTTGTTTTATGTATCTCTTTTAGTAAATGAAGTTTATGAGTTTTATTATTATAGTGACCAAACGCAGGTGCACTCTCTTAATTCATGGGCGGAGATAACACGTTCAGGTGACCTGTCTACACGCTAACGCCTTATGCCATAGCAAATACAAGTAAAGGGTGTCAAATATCCTTATTTAATATGAATGAGAAAATTGACTATAAACTTCAATAAAGAACTTTTCAAAAATATATAATGTAGAAAATTAACTAGTTTAGGAGACTTGTTTCTTTACTTAATAATTTAGCGCAAATTAATGTATTTCATAAATTAAATACAAATATTGAACTGAAAACTATTTAAACTTAATTCTAAAATATATAATTATGTTGTTTTATATAACTCTTTTAGTAAATGAAGTTTATGATTAAGAAAATTGAAAATGGTGCTCATTTATAATATGTTAATTACTCGTTAATTGACAAATTGACAATTTTATAAATAGGTATTTAAAACTGTATATAACTTTCAAATAGCCGTATATAGGTTTTGCTACCAATATAAGTACTACTTGTATTACTGTAATATGTCAAATAAGTGATAAATAAACCTACTTGGATAATAGGTAAGTGTGAAATAAAATTGTCCGTCAGATAGTGCTTATGAGACTGCTATAAGACACGCTATATCGATTAAATTGTCAACACAATTGAAACTTTAAGCAGAAAGCACATGAACGAACTAAATATACTTCATACCTAGCGGTCTTTCTATAATATCACATGATGTTAATTGTAACAAAATATTTGATGATGAAATAATCAAAACATCTTAATTATAGTTATCAATGACGTCGTTATTGACTTGGTGATTGCAGTTTAATAAAACAAATACATAAAACAGTAAAATGTACTTTTCAATAAATGCAAATAAAAGGTAATAAGTAATAATAAAATAATAAGGATAAAGTAATAATAATAATAAAATAATAAGGAAATATACGGTACTGAAAAAAATATTTTTAAATTTTTTATCTGTCTGTTTATTTCTTTCTTTTTCTATATTAAGAGCCTGCCAGAGTGACTCTACTCGGCCGGATGGAGAGCATGAATGGAATCCAAGAGTTGTGGTCACCATACTCATTGCAAATACAGACAATGCAGTATGGTAACCCACACTATGGCAGCCTTGTGAGATACTTTTTCACACCCCGCTTGGGGATGTAAAAGGTATGAGTCATCGTGACAGTGTAAGGCTTATACAGGTACCATGATAACTGTCACCCCTGCATCAATGGGCCCCCGGTCAATTTCAGCTAATCTTTGAAACGGCTAGATCAATTTTGACAGGAATTTCACTGACAGTTAGTTGATGTTATGAGGAGCAATAAGTTACTCCTCATAATATCCAGTTATATGTTAAAAAAGCAACGAACAATATCTGATTCAAGAGCAACAATAACCGCGATAATGTCATGAGGTGCAGCCAGTAGATATTCATTATTTTTTACTAAATAATTTAAAAAAATCCAACAATTATAAGGATGTTAATAACTCTAAGACATTTTGGTATCTGACATATTCTTTTTTTGCTGTTACTTTCAATTTAAGGGCCAGGCCCTTGTCGGTGGAACAATAGCCACGCCTCTCTGTTTTCTGCAATCTATTCGACCTTTTTTGTTTGTTTTTTCCTTTTTTCGTTCCTACTAACAACATGTTTTCGCATGTTTAGTTTTAAAAAGATTAAGTCAGCGCAGTAGAGCCATTGGTCAGCTAGATAGCAATAATATTCTGGTCAGACAGTAAACTGGTTTTAAGCAAGTTTCATCGCTTTTTGCCTTATGAGGTTGCCGGAATCCAATCCCCCCTACTATTATAATTCCAAGGATAAGTAAGCAACGCAGTTTTGTCTCTCGAGTTTCAGGGATCCGTGGGTAGTGGCTGTCACTTATAATATGTTGTGAAAAAGAATAAAAAGGATAAAAACATATGGTTTTTTAATAACTACTGTACCTATAATTATTTTATTAAGAAAATAGAACCCTTCAAGAAAAGAGAATACCCTTTTCTCACGTCACGAGCGTGTTGGGTTCGCGTGGTTCTGAATTACAAGCGTTCGTGGGTGACGTTAGTCACTTGACTGTACGTTTACCCTTCTCTTTCCTGAAAATAACTTGATTCAATTTGATGTGATTGATAAAAGTATCATCATCATCACCATTTTATTTTTATCAATCACATCAAATTGATAAAAGTTTATGTAATTCTATTTATACAAAATTGCGTGTCTGTTAAACATTTTACCCTAATCATTAATAGTCAGAAATTCAATTATCATATTAAAAGAACAAAAATACACTTTCTTGAGATAGCAAAATGTTATTGAAGAGAATTAAATCGAATCGTACGCTATTGTTTCTAAAAGAAAAAGTGTTTTAATTCACTTTTTGTTATCGGCAAGAATGATCTGCTATTTACAGTTCTCTGTAACTTTACTAACACATAATTTTACAAATCAGTGTAAATTATTATCACGTACTGTACTTAGGTACTTTAAGTATTTCAAGGGGATTTGTTATAAATGTAACGTTCAATTTTTGTTATTAGACATGTGTTGTGTTAAATTTACCAAGCTTATCGAAAATTTTATGGCAATCATATAAACATTGATGACAAACTTCTAGGCGATTTCAGTGACAACGGTCAATCTCAATGGAAATCAGCTAACTACGCAGGAAATATTATAGCGCACAAACGTGTACGCAAACACAGGTGCACTCTCTGTTCCCTTAGTTTCACAACCCGATGGGACGGCTATCCGACACGACCGGAGAGAAATCAGGTGCAAAAGCGATGGCTTTATATGCTCTCCGAGTCACAGGGGTTAAGACTTCAATTTCCGTGCTCCAAATTGTACAACTCGACGGGACTTTTTTGGCCCGACCTAGGAATCGAACCCAAGATTTCTTGATCGGCAGTCGCATACGCCAATATTGATGCAAGGATGACAGTTGTCGTAGCAAGTGTGTACAATGATTGTCATGTCGTTTACGCCCCCAAGTGTGGCGTAAAAAATTGCAATAGGCCGCCATAGTATGGGTCACCATACTGCATTGTCAGCATTCGCAATGAGTATGGTGACTAAAACTTTTGGATTCTATTTATGGTTTCCATCAGGCAGAGTAGAGTCATTTTGGCAGGCTATTAAAATAAAAAAAAGAAAAATAAAAAATAAACAAAGCAATTTTAGTTAAAGCGAAGAAAAAAATGCATTTTAAAGTGATATTTAATGGAGGTACTAAATTTTGCGATGTAAATATTAAACCAATTTAATACTTTGTCTTTGAGTATTTAATAATTTATTTTTGAACAAGATTTTTTGCAGTAAGTGGTAATTCTTAGATCTAGACTAAGATTAAGTCTTTATAATTAAACAGTACTCTCTTTGTCAACTTAACTGATAAAGTATTAAATGACTTCAAAAACTAAAGTTTTATACTTGTTGAATGGTGTAAAATATATTACATACACTCATACCTTTATCTACATAAGAATACAGAAGTTCGTATCAAGATACAAAATACATAACTAAAATTTAGTTATGTAATCGGGCCGTCAATCGGATACCTTATATATTACTAAATAAACATACCTATGTATATATTCTAAATACATTTATTCATACATATTATTGTTAAATAAAAAAAAAACAGATATATAGAATAAATCCCTTCAAAAAAAAGTCATGAAGCGATTTTAATTAGTAGTAATAAAGAGCACAAAATAATAAATATGAATTTAATTAAAAAACTGAAACAAGGTCAACCTTAAAAATAACAGATAATTCAGTGCTGTGGTGCTACGGTGAAGTCCCCAATAAGTCGGAGTGGTTGCTGCTTACTGGCTGGCTGCTACGCAGACGGGAGAGAGATACTCTGCTTACGTGGATCATAAGTGCTGTGTACTCTCTCCAGGCTAGAGTGGTCGCTATCTGCGTATAGTCTACCTGTTGAGGCCAAGATTACTGGGTGGTTGCGACTTGATTACCGTTTGTGGAAAGTACAATCAATAAAATACAACAAGCACAATCTTCAAAATAACAGGTAACATTATTACAGCAACAGATACCTTCTAGTTTATTTCAAGTCGGTAACAAATTCAATAGATTCTTGGTTAGATAGAACGTGCCGCGGAAGCTGAAGCACGTCATGCTGCACAACACATGAACAAGACACATTGGGTTACACACATCTCCAAAAATATTATTATTTTGAATGCTTAATTGAGTACTTGAAACCTTCGTTTTTACTAGTTAACAAAATCTGCTATGGTTCGTTAAAATTATATTGAATTCTTAACTCTTTATTGAGATAATTTAACACCACAAAGAATAGCATCTTTTCTTCATATTTCAAAGGAACCAAAGGGAAAATTATATTATTTTAAGACTTTTCCCGGTCGGCTTTAAGTCTAATGCGATACGGCTGAACTTTATTTTTTTACACAGATCTACTGTCAGCAGACCCCTACAATTTAAGTACTAAGTGTTATAGATGTTTTGTAGAAAAAATTTTTAGAGCTTGAGAGCTTATTTCAGAGCTATTTGTAACGATAGTTCGCATGATAACTGGGCCTAACAGTTTAACGTGCTCCCCGAGGTGTATCAAATTGTTAACAATGAGCATCCGTCCTTAGACTGGCTGGAATTGCTAGACGTTACCATGTATAGATCTACTCGATTACTAGTTGGCCACTAATACTTCCCAATATAACTGTTTAGAAACGAAAGATTTTTAATGTAACAGTTGTGTAACATATATTCTTTTTATCAAAATGCTTCGTAATCTCATTTATTACTCTCTCCAAGCATAAACATTTAATAAGTATCTTGATATAGTAAAACAAATCTATTACGTTATTGTATTATTACGAAAGTTTTCCTCTAACTCTGAAAGGTCAAAATTTTAATTTTTTTATTGAAATTAGCAAGGAAATTATGTTATTGTGACGATATTATATACGTTTTTTCCTTTCTCTTTAGGTTATCCCAAATCCCCTTCATTCTTAGGTAAAGGGAGGTAAAAATCTGTTATTTAAGTAGAAAACCTGGAGAATAAAACAATCTTTTGTTCTTTTTACAGCAAAATATTGTACGTCAACATCCTTTAGCGCAGACGAGGTGATTTTTATTATAAATATTGCGTTTGTATTGCACAATGAAAGCTCTCGAGATAGTTAATATATATACAGCTTTGATCGTGTGACCGTCCAAGTCTTTTTTAAGATATATTTTATAATGTAATACGACAGCATATAATTGCAGTTCAAAACATAAAAAAATATATTCAACATTTTACAAAATCGTTTAGAACTTAATATCTTAATGAATATCGTACACACTCATAATTTTCGAAAGTTGTGAGGATTCATTAGTAGAACCCATGTCTTAAGCTTCAAGTGAAACGCGGTAATGAGATTGATTCTTCGCTAAAGCCGTTTATTACTGGGCTGATGACGTAATCGTGTCAGACGAGAATTGAATTAGAAGTTACTGGATATATTGACCATTTAAAGTGAAGTTTATTGTACTTAAAGTACTTAGTGGTGACGTAGTTTTCTTTTTCTTTTTTTTTTTCTTTTTTTTAAAGAAGACAACGCCCGCATTAGGTATAAATCCTGTGTCGCGGGGGACTTTACAAACATACAAGAAACGGACACAAAGAACACCCAGACTCAGAACAACAATTTGTGGATTACACAAAGTATTGCCCCATGTAGGATTTGAACCCACAACACTCAGCGAAGCGGAGAGCGGCGTGGTGACCGCTTAAACCACTAGACCAATCGTGCAGTCAAAGTTGACAGTGATGATAAGGTCAGACATGTTACCGGTAACTAGGTACTTTAAGGATTCTATCAATACAAATGTACAATGAGTATCGCGATCACCACTCTTCTATTCATACTTTCCATTATGCAGAGTAGAGTCATTTTGGTAAGTTTTATAAAAAAAAGGATTGAAAAATAGCGAGAAAAGTGATGGAAGAAAATATTGCTGAGACATCAAGAATCTCGAAAGTTATTAATTAAATTATGTACTTGTTATTATCCTGAGAGCCTTACCAATTCTTAAAATGAATACTGCAACAATGGAGCACCATTTTAAATTACTGGCTGGCTAGTTTTTTTCTTGACATAAAAAAATTGTAGCGTTGGCTAACATATCGTAGTAAATACTGCTACAATAAGATTTGCATAATCACTGGTTCATTACAAATAATTCGTTTATCAGATTATAAGAAGACAACACCCGCTTTAGAGTTTATCCTGTGATACGGGGGACTTTACAAATATACATAAAACGGACAAAGAGAACGACCTGATTCAGAGCAATAATTTGTGGATCACGTAAAGTATTTTCCCATGTGAAGTTTGAACCCACAACAGTCAGCACAGTAGAGAGAGGCGTGGAGGCCACTTAAACCACTTCGCCATCCGTGCAGTCGTCATTAATCACGCTTAGTGGTGATACTATATTTCTTCTTGTAACTTTTTATATGTACAAGTATATATATATATATATATATATATATATATATAGTGTAACCAAATTTCTTTTTTTGAATTGAATGATATAGAAGTTAAAGTAAAATAATTTCATTATTTGCCTCGGTAAATTATATCCAAATTGTTTATTTACATCTATTCAACATGGATGTCTAAAATAATAATCAAAATAATTCAGGAAGCCGAAATTTTTTACAGTTGAGATAACATTGCTAGCTCACCCACTAATTGGATTCTGGAAGTCCGATGATACTTGACTCGAATAAATATTACAGATCAAAAACAACTCACTGAACTGGAAAATTATTGAAACGAATACTTATTTTTTTACACTTAGATAGGTTAAGTTATTATATCAGCGGACTCCATGCCTTGGGTATTCTCTACCAGCTAAACTTTGGGGAGTATAGAGATCTAGACAACAGGGCACATATTAGCTACACTTATATGTCTATTTATACGAATATAAATTAATCGTATGTAGACAATTGAACAAAAAAATTAAATCGAATGTAGATCATCATCATCATCATCATCATTAACAGCCTTTTATAGTCCACTGCTGGACATAGGCCTCTGTTTAGCGAGGAGGTTTTGGCCTACTATAACACGCCGGCCAGACGGGTTGGAATAGGGTTTGCTTCAAATTTTTCTTCTCTTTGTAATGACATTGTCTTGCATATTTGATTCCCTAAGTCACCTTTTACGACACCCACGGGACGAGTCGGGGTGGTAACACGATGTATTCTTAATTCGTCACCACACGAATGTAGATATAACACAAAAATTATAAGTAGCTTCTTTTTATGAACTGTATTAAATTAATGAAGCCTATTACATATAGAAAAGCATACTAAGACAGGAATATTAATAAAACTCCTAGAGCGTATGGAAGTTCAGTGATACACGATGTTTGTCTTTCTGATGAGAGTCAAACTTCTTTCTTAAGGGACTGAATACGGACAACAGCAACAGGTTTTTAAATAGAAGACACAGTGTTTGATATATTTATCAACATTATTAATATTTATTGTGTTAATAAAATAATGGTAAACTGAAAGAGCTTATTGTGAGGATGTCATGTACGTGATGTATTTTAGACATTGTGCACCTCTGACATTGTAATCTTTTGGCAATTTGTTACTGATTTATTAATTCACTCTTTTAACATCATTCTCCAAAATTCATTTAAATCGATAAATTCTTATGACCTTATCAAAATACACATTCACTATTTATTAGTTTAGTTTAGTCAATATAGCTTTCATTACTCCATATTTGCTTATAGAATTAACGTACATGCCCGGGATTAGATACAAACAATGAATAACTAAAAAATAGTTTTAGCATGTCGAGCATTAGCTTTGCTAGTAGAATTTATAAATTTTAACCTACTTTAAAATAAACTTGAAATATTAGAAAATGAAAAATACCAAAACATTTACATAAAAGTATCAAAAAAAAGCCTCCTCATCACCCACGAAGCAAGGAAGATCTGTAATCATATTTTTTTTCCATTTTAAGAACCTACCAAACTGGCTCTACTGTGCTTGATGGAAAGCATAAATAGAATTCAAGAGTTGTCTTCACCATATCCATTGCAAATACAGATAATGCAGTATGGTGATCCACACTGTGATGGCCTAGTGAGATGCTTTTTTATGCCCCGCTTGGGGACCTGAAAGACATGACAGTCATTGTGGCAGTGTAAGGCTGTTACGGATACTACAATGACTGTTACCCCAGCATGGATGTTGTCGCTTTAAGTTAGTCTGCTGTGAGAGGGTAGTACTGCCCCGATCGAGCCGGCCCGTTTGTATTGAAATCAGCATGGCTCACTACTAGAATTTTTAAAATTTCACTGTTTCTTACACCTTTCTAGCGTTTCCAAATGATTTTTTTTCCTATCTCCAATAACAGTACGACGACGAATATCATTCTTAATCAGTATCATCTTGATGTCTCTTAAGCGGGCAGTGTCATATAAAAACTTTTGCAAGTAGTAAACGTTAGATAGTTTTATGTAAGATTTTTATGATTTCCTCGAAAAATATTATACTTTCTAAAGGCTTTTCTTCATGTTTCTGCTTTCTCATGATTCATAATAATATATGTATCTGAAGTGTTTGTTTACAACCTACCTTTATTTGTTTTCGTCAACTGAATCAATATTGCCCACGGTTTATGAGTAGTAACTATTTTAACGTTAACTCTATACCCTAAATGAACTGTAGACATAATAAAAATTGCATGTTAATAGATTTAGACTCACACACACATCGTCAGACGTCATCAGAATCAACATCAGTAATGATCATTCAAAGCGTCTTACTACTTATTTATTTTAAGAGCCTGCCTAAGTGAATCTATTCTGCCTAATGGAAAGTATGAATAGAATCCAAGAGTGTAACCAAAATCATAGTGAATGTAGACAATGCAATTTGGTGACTCACACTATGGCGGCCTAGTGAGGTGTTTTTTCACGCCCCGTTTTGGGACGTAAAAGGCATAACAGTCATCATGGCAGTGTAAGGCCTACATACTTATCACGATAACTCTTACCATGTTCCGATGCGTAGAGGCTCAAGACGCTAAGTAATACCAGAGGGTCTGACACTCACCAATGAAAGAGGATAATACGGATGCTGTCACTTTAGGTTGGTCTTCTGTGAGAGGGTAGTACTGCCTCGGTCGAGCTGATCCGTTCGTGCTGAAACAACATGACTCTACTACCTTACAACCTTCTTGTTTCATTT
The DNA here is from genome assembly GCA_949316085.1 of Hypercompe scribonia. NCBI lineage: Eukaryota > Metazoa > Arthropoda > Insecta > Lepidoptera > Erebidae > Hypercompe > Hypercompe scribonia. Next base: position 3,417,624 of record OX438981.1, read on the forward strand.
TAATCATCTTTCCTGATCGAATGATCCTTCCTTTTTGTTGCAGAGACATAACAGCTGTTTCTTCTCACAAGGTGAATTTTTGTACTATTGTTTCCTACTTTAACCTATAAACATATGACGTGATCCAAGATACATATGATCACTTCGGTACAAATATAAAAATAGAATAAACTTATAATAATTTTTCATTTGAGAGAGAAGTATGTTAAACGAAGTACCAAGATTTGTTTGCGTAGTTAGTTACAAGTGAAGCTAATAAAACCGCGTTGAATTTCTACCCATGTTCGTTAGAGTAATGTAACTTTTACTGATTGTGGAGATCAGATTGAAATTGGTAGATTGTATAAGATGTTACTTACAATTTTGAGAATAATTTATTTCCCGAAGGAAAAAATTATAAAAAGTTGCAGTGTGAAACTTTCTTTACCATTTGAAGGCTGAGTTGATTTTGATTGTGATACTCGGTTAACACTTTAATAATACTATCTCAAACTGTAAACCTATATATATCAATTTCTTTGATACTTAAGCGATGATATACGTAGCCTTACAGCTGTAAGATACATACAGATTTAGATTTCAATCAAGCTCTCTTCTAAGTAATTCAGAATAAGTTATAAGGTTTGGTAATCAGTTAAATTCCTAAATATCGTCATAAAAAAGGAGCAATTAAAGAAACGGTCATGAAAGTTCATATCATACTTGGAACTACAAATATGGTAAGCTATAAGAAAAAAATAATGTTAATATGTTAAAAAAATCTTGTACTTCTTTATCCATGGGATCTATCTTTCTTTACTAATATTTTTTATTGAAAAACAATATATATCAATAGCTGCAAAAATTGCACACCGACTGTAATTATTAGAAACATAATATTTGTAGTCAATTTACTAAAAATCATTCATCACGACCATAATCTGGTTCAAAATGGTCAATTGGTTCGAATGCCTCCAAATTTAATGTTCAGAATGTTCCGTTTAAGGTAGATAATTAGAAAGTGACCAGTTATGGCAAAACAGACATCGACAGCATGAACTTCACATGAAAGGTTAGCCTTTAATGTTACAGAAAATATAGTCAATCAATAGTAATCGCTTATACCTTCAAATATTTTAACATCAATAAGATATATTTACCAGACAGAAAAATTGATTTTCTGCCAAATTCAGTTTAGCTGTAAGATGATGGTAACACACTTAGAAATCATAATAATTATATTATTTATTTGATAGATAACAATATTTTTAACACAGAAAATGGTACATTTAGAAGATAGATTTAACTATAATTGAGATATCTGACTAAGGTTACAATTCACACTTTTAGAAAACCCACAGTGAGCGAATTAATCAAAAATTTTTCATTGTGAGCTGAGACCTTTTACCTGATATTACTATGGCTAAATTTTTGAAATATGACCAGATTCTCCAAAAACATTTATATTTTTTACTTGTTAAATATATATTTTTGTATTTCTTTATTTCGTTTCTCTCTAGACTTTGGACTTACGCTGACTACACATTAGTCTAAAGGTACTTCGTGTATTCTGGTTACCGTAGCATATTTTGTGCTCCATTTGTTACTTTGAAAATAAATAATCGAAGTGTTTCAAGTCATTGGACACAGTTAACTTCATTCTACGCTAAAACTCAAGTCAATATAAATTCAATACACAGTTTTCTTTTTATGTCTTAAAAAAATTAATATTCTTTTGAAATATTTGACCTGGAGTCATCCACATCTTTTTTAAAATTTCATTTACTTTCAAAATAATCCAGGTATATAACCCGGAATATTTTCAGAGACTACTATGAAAAGTTGGATCATATATATTTTTGTATAAAGATATCACAATTTTCTTGGAATGGCCTTAAAATTTATTCAATTTCTCTTTTGAGTCAAAATATCTTTCGATCTAAATGCTAAATGAAATATAAAAAAGACAAATAAAAATAGAATTTGCAAAAGGCAATAAATCTGGAAAATCATCGCAACACAAATATTATATTTATATATGTACCTATGCAATATAATATTAATACCCATCATGGGATTTAAAAAATTCGTTGGAAGAAAAGTACAGTTTTGTTTAAAATTAGAAATTCACTTCTGCCGAATGAGTACTTAATTTTAAAGAGTATCTCAAAAGAAGATGGAAGACTAAACAAAAAGAGCAGTTTCTAAAAACGACATGTGTCTCGGTGTTACTTCATACAGAATGTTTCTTACGTAACATGCATTTTCTTGAGTAGACAAATGTGGATGGGTCTTTATATTGGAAAGCAAGAAAATTTCCATTGTTTACCTGTATGACACACGATAATCACTTAATTCGAATATCTTGACCTTTAAGTCTTGATAAAAACAGAACAAAAACAATTTCACGGTAAATGAATAAATAGTTTAGGTTTCAGTGTTTCATATAGTCAAAAGTAAGTTGTTACTTACTTTTGTGTACTTTACTATTGTACTTACACTGTTGTGTTGAAAATATGCTACGCCGTAGGTACGTACTCGTAGATTACTACGCCGTACAAATATTTCTTCGTAATATTAGAAGTATTAAGATATTGATTGTGTACTACCTTTGTGCCTGGTGAATTGAGATTTAATTATTTTTATCTGAAAAAATGTTTAATCTCAGGTAAACATTCATAAGTTGATATGGAACGATATTTTTATAATGGTTTAATATTTTCTTGCACGAAGATAATTCATATACGTATATGTTTCCAGGTGACAAAAAAAAGGTAAAAAATAATTTGTTTATTAATCGTAGAAAGTAAAATTTTGCAAAACAAAACAACATATCAACCTCGAAAACTTAATTAATAAACATAAAAAACACCACACATTCCACACTAATCAATAACTTGAATAATTTTATTGTAATGAGTCTATCTCAAATGAATTGAGGACCAAATTCAATACAAATAAAATCAAAATTATTATTCTATTGGGTTATTCGAATTTTTATCACAAAAAAAAATGTCGCCCATCGGCGTAATTAAATAAACGCGTTTATCATAATTTATGAGTTCGTAGCGTCGACGCTAACGCTATCGGCTACGGGAGTCATTTGGGAAACTGCTATGGGTATGATTCGGAGACTGCGCGGCTCCCAGTGCTACGCGAAACACCATTCGGTACGGACATACCTTGCGGTGACGTGACGTGCGTTCCTCTGCGCGGTTAAACTACCGTTACCTTCAAAGTTAAACACAGTTACTGTCTTAACCTAGTACTAGGTGCTGCTAATGTGATTTAATAAGAAAACGGTGAGTGAAGTGATTTTTATTTTCTATATTATGTGATAAATATTTTTAAAGTGCAAGTATCATGTTAATTACGTTAAAATATTACCTGTTATTTTTAAGAAGGTGCGGTTTTTAAAGGAGATTATTTATTGGTGATGTTATCTTTGCCTTGTTTCGAATTTACCTACGCTTGGTAAGAGTTTGAATTGTGATCGATTAATTTTAAAATGGTTTTATGACTTGATATTAAAGAAAAAAATTTTTTTTTTGAATATACGGTTCGTAGTTCACTGGATATTGTTACTGATTAGATGCGCTGAGGTGGTAAAAATTTCAGTGACCCATGTAATTTGGTTATGGATAATTAGTTGTCGAGGGTTTAAATATAGATCTTTTTTATAGATATGCTCTTAGACACGAAGTTCTTTTAACGAAATCATATTTTAATTTAACGACTAAAATATTGGATTACTATCGCGTCACTCAAAAAATTCTTCGTAATGCAATATGAGTATAGTTACATGTTTTATGAGTTTTAGAATTTACGGGCTCGAATCCTTATTTTTTTCCTAATGGGGTAATAATCATTATATAAGACGTCATGATATACGGGTATATTAAAATGTTGGCTGCATTTAAGATTTTATTTAATAAATAAATAAAATTATAAACTAATGAAAGAAATCTAATTACCTGTCTGATTTTTTTTTGATTTATTGAAATGAAACTCAAGTTTTACCAAAATAAACTTTTTCTTTTATTTTCATGAAACTTTTCATTATTAAAGTTTATGTATTAATTTTTCAAAATAAATTTAAGACTAAAACCGAGTAATATTTTATTATGAATACTATGATAATTTCTTATTCATATCATAGTGCGCTGTTAATGTGCGTTTGAAATGAAGTCTAAAAGATACCAAATAGCAGAAGGATTTCTTTGGAGCAATTATTGCATTTGTAACTAGGTAAAGTCTAAACAATTCTTCAACTATTTTGAAGAATTGTTTAGACTGCTAGACGGCTGTGTCCTGTAGTCAAGTTCATTCAGGTGATGTCTTTAATGATGTAGTCAATCAACAATGAAATTCAAGAAATCTGATCTACATAATAATTGAATTTATTCCAATTGACAATTGCCTTAGACTTTGGAAATGTTTAGACATTCCAAAGTCCAATTACGTGCATGGCTACAATTACAGGTTCTTGTCTGATTAGTCCATTGTTAATTTCCTTTGTGGTAGTATAAAATATATGTTCTAGGTTAAACAATTGTACATAATTCTTTAACTAATGTCATGTGGAACAACTTTCAGTATGGGTCTCGTATATTGGACCAGATTTAGATCGCACTTTTTCGCAGAAACGTCGATTTACGTTTTAGATCAATGGTACAACAGAGTTTTGTATTTACAATGCAAGGATTAGAATGAAATAATGAAATCCTGGATCAGGTGTTAATAAATTTTCCAAATTGTACTCTACTATTATAACATTACGTTTTAATTTAAGAAACTAATATTATTATTATATGTATGTGAGAATATTGTTATAATATCAGCACATTTTATAGCGTAACATTCTTACTTATGTTAGTAAACCAAAGTATCATTAATAGTTATTCGCTATTAGCCTACCATCTAACAATTGGGGATGTACCTTAAATTAACTAAAAAAGACTGCACCGGCACCCATGTTCCTAGTTGATCTTATCATCTAGACAGTGACAGGTAAAGCAACGTTAATACATAATGATATTTCGGAGGATCTTGATATTAATTTTATCCGTGGCTACTTTTATGGTAATGTATCATAAAATTTGTTGATCCTTATGTGATAAATACGTTTAAAAATTTTAAATACCAAAAAAATATAATGTTGGGTTTTCAAAATTTCCAAGGATCGGTGCCACTCGAGATCTATTTTGACAAAACGCACACGTTTCGCAGGAAGTTCTTATTATTTTTTAGTTACCATGTTATATATTGGAGAGAATACTAATGCTAATTATCCATTATAACTGTTAACGAGCGTATCTTGCTAACAAGTAGCTTGACGACAAATTTATAAATGTATGTTATTAAATTTTAACAACTAAATGATTAAAAACAAACTCATCCATTAAAATGGAACTGTAAAATGTTAAGGGATAATATACATATATATCCTGATAGGTAGGGGAGCCACGCTGATTCTAGCACAAACAGCTCAATCAGGGCAGTACAGGGAACTACTTTCTTACAGAAGACTAACCTAAAGCGACAGCATACGTGCTGTCATGTTTCGTTGGTGAGTAAGAGACTGGCGGCCCACTGATGCAGGGGTGAGAGTTACCAATTACCAGTTACCGTAATTGTCATATGACTGTCATGCTTTTACGTCTACAAGCGGGGCGTTAAAAGGCAGCTCACTAGGCCGGCATAATGTGGCTCACTATACGCCAAGGTCTGCATTCGCAATGAGTATGGTGACCATAACTCTTGAATTTTATTCATGCTTTTTATTAGGCAGAGCAGAGTCACTATGGCAGGTTCTTAAAAAATATATGTTTGAATATATATTATACAAATACGAGTATATATTATATTTTAAATCATATCTCAGAAAGTAGTTAACGGTATCTAAAGAGGTAAGTAGAGCTTATACTATGGATTCCAAATCCTGAAAAAAACTTGTAGAATACATATCACACTTACTGATTTCAGTAAATATAAGTGTTAGTTAACTCGAGATAGAACTCACTGAGGTAAACATGAGAAGATTATTTAGGCTTTCTTGTATGGTGGAAGTAATACTCCTTGCCGGTTGGCTGCGCTGAAAACGGAATTATGATATGCCGACAAACAAAATACATGTATAAATAGATAAGAGAAAACACTTGTCGGCCGTTTTTTCTATGTTTACCAACGGGTATTTCCCTTACTAATATTAGTGATGAGTTTTTGAAGAACTTCGAGGAAATAATTTAATTTTTTCAGTATCATATTAAACCTTGTCGTGTAAAGGTCTAAAATATATTTAGTAATAGTTTAAGCGAGATTATTTTTAAATATATTTTTCAAGTATTCAGTAAAATAAATATTCGTGGCACAATCATTCCAAAAGTAAAATAATATAACAGTAACAAATAATCTTACACAACTCTCACGCGGCTGTCGGATTCCAAATTCGACAATGGTAAACAGACTATGATAAGCAGCACAAATCATCGTGCTCATCACACAAATATTTGATCCCACGAGCTCTAGTTTAGCAGTCTGGGACACTAACCACTAGAGCAACAGGCTCGTAAAGTTGATTTTTAATTATTTTAAATAACCATTAAAATAATATATGACAATTTCAATCAAATCAAATCAACCTATCGCCGTCCACTGCTGAATGAAGGTCTCCTCCAATGAGCACCAACCATCCCGGTCTCTGAAAATTCACATTCATCCGCTAACCATCTTTTTCAAGTCGTCGGCCCATCGCTCCGTAGGGCGCTCTACACTACGTTTAACCAATCGTGGTCTCCACACTAGCACTCTTCGGCTCCAGTGACCATCGGTTCGTCTGGAGACATGACGGGCCCACTTCTACTTTAGCGTACTGATTCTCTGCGCGATCTCAGTTATTCCCGTTCTTTGTCGAATAACCTTGTTATGAATTTTATCAGCCAGAGAAACACCCAGCATCACATGTTCCATTGCAAGCTGAGCTACTTTAAACTTGTTTATCAATCGAATGATGAGTGTCCACGTCTCGGCTCCTTATGTCAGTACGGGTAGGACGCACTGGTCAAATACCTTGATCTTTAATGCTTGTAGAATCGGCGAATCGAAGATGTGACGCAGCTTCCCGTATGCTGCCCAGCTCAGACGAATATTACTATCCGCCTCCCGATCAAAGTTGTGCCTGTTGACTCTGTGATACGTGCCTATTATGTATCATTTTCATTTTTTCGATTTTCATCCCCAGTCTTACTCGTTTTGAATAATCATCCAGACTGTTAAGTATTTCTTCCAGATCATGCAGAGATTCCACCAGGATACCTATGTCGTCTGTAAACTACAGATGTGAGAAGTATGGGTCATTGATATTAATACCCCGTCCGTACCAATCGAGCGTTTTTAAGACATCTTCCAATGAATTGATAAACAGTTTCGGAGATATAATATCTTCTTGTTTTACTTAACTTACAAGCTGCGTGAAATAGATTTTTTAAATATTTTTAAACTATGTACTAGACATATGTTTGTATATTTAAAGTATATAATGTACGCGTATTTTACATCTAACTTAGTAGCTTTTAACTATTTAAAAGCAAAAAGAGTCTTCTTGGACTGCTTAACTTAGTCAGTTAGGTACTAAAATTGAATCGAAAGATAAGCTAGAAAGCCGCTAATAAAAAATAATGTTACCAATTACGTCTATATATAATATCAAATTGCAAAACTTAACCCTAGTCTATGCTCACAGTTGTAACAATCTATTTGTCTTCCAATGAAGAGAAAATTACTCTCAGAGTATTACTACATAAAAAACGATAAATTTTCTTTATTTATTAACACCATGTAGACTAAAAAGATAATAGATATTAATGGTAATACATACCCATAATTTTCGCACCCGGTTCGTTGTTGTGCAATTAAAGCTCGCAGAACTATGTTATTAGGAGCTTACCTCTATTTTGCGGTAGTAATAAGGTTTTGCTAGTGTTTATTACTCATGTGTTTTGTAATAAGACTGGAACTTTTTCTGGAATGTTACACAACAAGGGAAACAGACAAATGTACATAAATGGTTTGGTTTCGGGAATCTGTTGAACAAACATGCGTATTGGAGTGTTTTGGCTTGTGGTGTAAATAGTGTAAACGGCTTGATGGCAAATATAGTTGGCTATGGCTAACTATGTGTAATCCAAGAGTTATAAATATTCATTACCTGTTATGAGTTACTGATAGAATTTCCACCGACCACCTCGCTTACCTAAATGCAAGACAAGAATCGTTGAGCACTCCATAACACCATGATATCATTTCAAGGTTGTTTTCAATTTTGTTTTAAATTCAGGGAATTAGTCAATCAACATTATTTAATAACCTGTTTCTTCACTAAGTATTGATTATGTTAAGTTTGCTGGATTTTGTGAATGATACATTTAGGCTTTATGAAGTATATCAATATACTTATTTAAAAAAGTTTCAGTTCATATTCTTTCGGATTTTATGGCTTGTTTTACTTCACTGGTTCGTGTTGCCGCCTTTTCTTAAATTTTCTTCACTTTGTAACAGTATATCTTATAACATAAATTAATATTTTTAAAACGAAGATACAATGCTTAAAATTTATTTTAAATATATTTATTAAAACGTTACATCATCAAATCGAGATATAGTATATACTCTTGGTTACACCTAATTGATGTTTTAGTTACGTCAAGGAATATAAAAATTTGATATTGTAATTGACAATATTTTGACAACATCTCAACCTTCTTATGAAATGTTTATAGACTTTAGAGCATTGAGGACGACATGTAATTTTGATAAGTCTGTTATTCGTCAGCATCATCAGCCCATTGCGGTTCATCGGCGGATGTAGGCCTCTGCAAAGCCCGGTTTGTTGCTTTTGTATCCAGTCGCCGCCGGCTGTCATACGCAAGTCGTCTCGCTATCTACTCTATTATTAATAGACTATTATTATTGGTTCTGGTTTTTTTATAAATCAGACGGCAAATAAGTAGACCTTTATTGCTCCCGGATTAAGCATAAGACGTGCATAGCCATATTAAAAGAAAAAGAAGAACAAACATACGGAACCTCATGCTCGTGAGTGATTTGTAAGTACGTTGCCGTCTACTATGTATACAGAGTATGGTTCTGCTCATATCATGAGCTTGGCATGTGGCCAAGCTCGTATGTGCAAGTAGACCAGTTGGCCAGCCTACTAGTCCAAAAAGCAGTCCAAAGTAGTTTCTACTGGAAATTAGTGATTAATAGTTGTTTGAAGTAAAAATATGGTTGAAAGTAGTTATTTATAAATATTATGTCACTACTCTCAGCAAACAATGTCTTCATTGAGTAAAATAATTTTGAGTATGATTAATTAAAAGTTTTGGCTATAATATAGAAATAGGTAGGGACCCAAATTGTCAAGTAAACGAAATATTCTTAGCAACTAGAGTCGGTCAAATATTCACGCTAGCGCTCGTTCCACACTTACATGTGTGTAGCGATTAAACAACATTTATGAGCATAAATTTCTTTAATTGAATGAGTCAAGGACGTAACGTTACACGAACACGTCCTAAAAATAAAACATTACTACAAACATAACACACATATTACTCTGACTAAAAATACTTTAATTAGTTAAGTTTTTATGACATACATTGTGATTATTTTATACCTTAGTACGCTATTTTGAGGCTAATCATATACACGGAGATGGACACACCAGACTCATTTACTAATAGACTTGCAAGGGGTTGCAATATATCAGGTTAAGATTACTGGGTTACTGAGGTTACTCTTCAAACGTTTTCTTAATACCTAAAGGGATCTGGCTTTTTAATGATTTAATGCGGCTTAAATAGCTGAAATACTCGTAGAAGTAAATTTAATAAGAGTTCGTGTCAGTTGAATCAAACAAACTACAAATCTACTACACCTAGATATTATTAGTTATTCCGTATTTGTTTATTTCTAGTATTGAATAGCGTCTGAAGTTAGTTTCACAGAGATGATCTTGTGCGGTATGAAATGACTTTGGCTTAGCAACTTGTGAGGGAATATTATTTACATTTACTGTTTAGCAAATTTGAGTTGACTAACTAAGACAAGACTATAAACCACAGAGAACAGAGATCTTAACATAAAATAGGATTGTGTTATTATATATTTTTGGTTATTATAGAAAAATGAAATACTTGTAATATGTCAAAAACATGGAATAACTACATACATGTGTCATAGGATTCCCCTGCATCGCTGTTCAATGGTACTTTTCTCAGAAGGCTGAAATCAGTATTATGTTAAATGTAAATGTTAATTCCCTGTGTAAAAATAAACAGCTTATTCAGGGAGTAAGAAGTTTTAATCCTGGCTTTGTCCTCAAAAACTGGACTTAAATATAATTATCGATGAAATAATTATACTTACGCATATTAAGATATTTTGTGAATCAAGCATCCTTTGATGATGGGTGATGATACCATATACTCGCAGATAATTAAGTTAACTATAAGTAATCTATATGCTTACATAATGATCTATTTAAATGGAATGTAAAATATTTTTTCTTGATTATAACTATAAAATTATATTTAGGGACATTAATTTACTTGCGATTTGAGAGTTAATATGTGTTCTTATAACTTTTCAACTTTATTTAGGATCAGTACAATGAACTTTCTTCTTTTATTCTCCTCTATCACTGTCTGTACGTCCTCTTTCACGCAGTCCATCTATCTGTGTCCTTTTTTCTTATTCCTCTCAAATGCCATATTTTCCATACTTGAAACTTTCTTCACTACATTTTAAGTTAAGAATTAGCATGTATTGTTCTACATTTACTAATCATTTTTGTGCTGACGAGTGCTTATTGTGAGAAGTATCAGAAGTACTTGTAGCGTGTGTAGCTTGTACTCAGTCAGGAAGTAAATTATTTTGGATTTTAACTGCTAGCAAGACGATGAAATATATAAGGTTTATTAGACATTAATAAACGACCTGTCCTCATTAACAAAGAGGTTATGAAATTTAATTATTGTTCTGAAGACCCGAAATCAGTTCTACAAGTAGAGTTTTATACTACAAAATAAACTTGGCCGGGACTCAATCTACTATTTTAATCAAATTACGAAGAACTTGATAATGAAGTTAGTGGTCTCTTTGTGTATCAGATCTGTTCACAGCGTTTATTCATTCAGTTACTCTGACTTGCTCAAATTAATTAGTTGGGCCTCCAATATCTAGCTTATTAGAAGAAAATGCTTTCCTTAATAAAGGTTCTAAGGAAAACTGAATGAGCTGGTTTTCTTTTAAATTCCATTGATTTCATCCTCTCAGATTTTAAATATTTAATCGCCTCATTTTCCTTTTCATTTCAGCTTGATCTAGTTGATTTTGTTTATCTATTAAACTACTTGTTAAAATAACCAGAGTACGGATTTTTTTAGAAAACAATTTAGTCTGTAAGTATTATTCAGGGCTTATTATTAACAAGGTTTACTTTTATTTAAAATAAAGACTATTTTTTTAAGTACAGAGTAATTTAAAGTATAAATTATAATAATTACATGATCAACTCGATTCAAGGGGTGCTGGTGTATATTAGATACAAATCATCAGTAGCATTTAATTTTAAAACATCAGTTTCTTACTTCTTGATTAAGAGTTACTTTAAGCTTGTAACTAATTTAGTATGTACCCAATTATGTCTTCACACATTCAAATCTTTATCAATTCCTCGTACATTTTAATATATAACAATAATATTTAGTTATATATATCAAGACTTGTAGAGTATAACTGCAATAATATATTCGCAAGTGGAAGAAGTCGTGGAAGTGTCGTGGTGAATATTCACCGATCAAATTTGTTGTGTTTTGAAGAAGGGCCACGTAATAAGTACCAGAAACCGATGAGCATATATGCAGCGATTAACGAATGTAGCCAAAGTAAAAAAGGTGTGTCAGGTCCATAGTAAGTGGAAATCGATTGTCTCTACTTAGCCTACTGAAAAAATGTATGACTTTGTGTTATGCTATACTCGTAAGTACTGTAGATTACTAGTGACGGCACAATGTTTTAGACTTTTATGGAATTTTTAGCATTGATGTAGAAACACGATAATTTTGTTACAATTTTCAAAAAGACCTAGTTTTATAAGCAGAAGAAATACAACATAACTTTGGCTTTAACATATTGCTTCTTCCAAAAATGCCTAGAAGACTCCAATAGTTTTCAATATTAGTCTAAAATTTATTCATAGTTTAGAAGTCTATTCTTTGTTTTTATTTGAAACGTATTTACTTCAGGAATAGAAAAGTAAAATTAACTTCCAGGCCTTTTACATGAGCAAACTTATCTACAATTGTTAAGTACTGTCGAAGGACAGAGAATACTACTAGATTAACTTGTTAAGTAATCGATTCGCATTTGTCGTTATACCTATATGGAAGTACACTCGACTACAAAGTCAAGGGTAGTGTGTTCAAGTCCAGTATATTCTCTACCCGTATGGTGACACGTTAATAGTCTACTAGTCCCCTTCTTACTAAGAAGGTTTTGCCCAACAGACGTTAGCCGAACGGGTTTGTATAGGATTTGTGTCTCTTTGCAGTAGAGGTAGTTACTTTCTAGGTTTGCAACAGAGGTAACAACTTTAAAATACCGATGCTGCTTAACTTATGTACTAAAATTCATTATTTTTTAGCCCCGTAAGGGACTTTGTTATATATGGTACGAGTAGAAACCATGTTAGTACATTACGTTATTACGTGTGTATAATGTTGACGTCATCGTAATTTGCTTTTTATTAGTACTCATTTTTGACTTATCGAATATCCAGCTTAAAATAATTGAGAATTGGATATAATTTACAACTATTTAATACTCTCCGTATGGCGACAGGTTAAGAATATAGAGAATCATCAACGCCTATTTATCCTGTAGGTATCGATAGAGCCAATTAAAGAAGTAAACTGCACAAGACAAAGAGAAAGCAACTCGATACAAACTCTATACCAAACCGTTTCACCGGTGTGGTTAAGTAGGCCAAAACCTCATTTTTTAGGAGAGGCCTGTGTCCAACAGTGAACAATTAAAGGCTATTGCTGTGATGTGATAATGATTATATTCTATCCTCGAAAATGTAATAATCCACATACTACTTAAAGTACACTATTACGAGTATTATATAATATTTATATGAGGACAAATTCAAATCGATCAAAAATCATCAATCAAGCATCAAAAACCGCATGTCCTCTCAGGTACCAGAAGCTAGGGAACTAGATGCACCCTATTAAGGCAATTCTTGGAACCCCGACGTACCTTGGGCCATCTACGGCCTGTAGATGTCCCCACGTTCCCTTTTCTGCCAACCCCCTGAAAGGGCGGACACGGCCCAGGGTGCTCGCACCGCCACCCAAGCGTACTTTTGCTAGATTAATAGATGGCCTCGCCTGCCACCCGCAGGCCTGCTACCTAAAAATTAAATATAAGATTCTCTAGGCGGTTAGAAATTAAATTATTGATATCATGCTTATAATATTATTGTAAAGTATATCTCAACGCCTTTTAGTATCAAAAAGGACGTCATAAATAATATTTTCTAACAATTCCAACCACCAACAAAAGCGCGTAGTTATCGCGTTTCACATAAATAATGGCATTTTGTATTGAAATTTGGTTACGGCACGTTTTACTGAAAGGTAAAGCAAATTTTCTCAAACCTTACGTTAGTATTATCTTTCAAACACTCCGCTGCGAATTGTAGTATTTCATTTCTTTTTTTGTTAATGTTTGGTAATTTTGTGTTTTATTTTTTGTGAGTGAACAAAACAATTGACTGAATGAGACTGACAAAAAATGTAGGTAAACACGTGACTTAGTACTATTTAACTTTTACATTCATTTCCAAGAACCTCTTGGATTTTACGTTGTCATTCACAATTCCTTATATTTTTTAATTTATTTGACTATAATTTATGCAGATTTACTGAAGAGATATATAAACTTTCTTAAACTGAGTTGCAGCATCTAAACTTTCTTAAAGTTACTGCAGTTACTGAACGTCACATGATTTTCACGATTTTTTTTCGCACCAGTGCGCTGGTTCACTGGGTGCTTCATTTTGAATAAGTTTTTTAGTAAAAATATAATATAATGAATACTTATTTTATACATCTCAAATACAACGCTATATATCTTCAAACTAAGTAGAGTTTATTCTATGACTCCTAGATTGACTGATAAAATACTGATATTAGTTTTTTCTAAATACATACATATTTCAAAACACTTTCTGTTTCATATTTTTTTAACTAATTTCCTGCATATGTTTGTTGTAACTTTTTGAAAATAAATATTTATCATTGATATATTGTAGATAGGAAACATCCAAACTCTGAAACACATGTTTACAGATCATACAAACTTTTGATTCGACAAGGAAGATGAGACTTCACGACTATAGTCACATACGACACCACTACGCCACTGAGGTAGTAAAATCATGGTCATCTTGCCATATTACGTAATTTCAGGGATACTATACAGTGATAAATTCATTCTAAAGAGGTACTATAGGAAGATATACGATGCTAAAAAATTCTATATTTTTTCTCTCTAAACAGCTGGGCGGTTTAGGAAAATAAATGAAATTTAATTACATCTTTTGCCCAACTTTACTGTTTTTAAATTGATAGCTAATTTCGTTCTTATAATAAATTTTAATTTCATGTTATGGGATATGAATGAAGGGAAAATAAAAAAAGAAGACAGGTTTATATTTAAAAAAAATGTACAAAGGAACATTAACTCCCAATAAATCCTAAAGGGACTGTTTGGACAAAAAACTCCAGAATAGATCCCGGGAGGATTCAAGAAGGGATCGTAGCCGACAGGGTTCGTTCAAACTGATACCACTTAATTCAATGAAAGTACTTTTTACCTAGAGTTGTATATGCATATAGAAGTTTATTTTTACATTTAAACATCAAGTGTACTTATATTCATCGATTATCTAATTCAGGTACTCGATGTATTATATTGGTTTTTTAAGGACTTCGTTATTTATTACGCCAAGAAATTTGTTAGGTATTAATTTTTGTAGCAAATATATGTCTATACTATTTCGTCGTAAAGAAGTTTTTTTTTTAAAAAAGATAACGCCTGCACTAGGAATATTCCAGTGTCGCGGAGAACTATAGGTACATGAAATGGATACAAACAACACCCAGACTTAGAACAACAACTTTTGGACTACACAAAGCGTTGGTCCATGTGAGGATCAGACACACAACATTTCAGCGTACTAAAAAGCGGCGAGGTAACCAGTTTACCTTTAGTTTAGTTTAGTTTTAGAGGTAGCCTCTACGCCACCCGTGCAATTGTATCAGTTAGATTCTATTTCTTTACTAGATAAATTTGATTAGCAATTGTGTGAAAATGTGTGTTTAAAAATCACACTACGTGATTCAATGTGATTTTTAAATACAGTCAAAATAATGTGTAAATAAATAAAAAAATAATAGTAAAGTAAACAATTAAAATAAATAGATCAACTCGCACAAAGACATCACAACTATATATGTTAACGTATATGTGTGGAGGGACGTGTGTCATATCCCTCCGACACAAAGGGAGAATCCTCCGGCCAGGCTAGGTGATCATGCCTGGCGGACCACGGCCCAACGGTTGATGTTGGGTTGTTGTATATATGCTAATTGCCACGTGAATCTCTATATCGTGATACAGGATTAGTAGTTGCATTGTAGTTCATAACATACATACGTTTCGTTCAATTTGTAGTTAGATGTATTTTCGATAGATAGTGCTGTTATATATTTTTGTTTGTACTATAATGTGGAATCGCCACATCACTCCCCTCCAAGATTAGAGGTTGATGTATTGGTGAGTCAGTTGTCTGTGCTCTGTTCTGGAGCGTGCCAGTGCCAGGAGTGAGTAGTTCCAGTGAATCGAAACTGTGTGCCGCTAGTTCCAGTGAGTCGGATCTGAATGCCGCTAGTCCCAGTGAGTCGAGGCTGAAGTCCGCAGATCCCAGTGAGTCGGGATTGAATGCGGTGCACGGTACTGCGGTGAAGTCCCCAATGAGTCGGGGCGGTTGCTGCGTAGTGGCTGGCTGCTGCGTAGACGGGAGAGAGATGCTCTGCATACATGGACCGTAGATGCAGTGTGCTGTGCCTAGACGCTGATGAGGCCGTTCGGTAACCAGGCTGGAGCGGGCGCTTCCTACGTGTGGTATCCCTGTTGAGGCCGAACATTGCTGGCTGGCTGAGACTTGATTACTCATTGCTGTAGGAGTGACGCAGTAGCGTCGCTAAAAAATCAGTAGATTTTGCTTATTTGAAGGCTGCTTCCAATCCAGTCGGGGTCACCACTGCGGAGGGACGTGTGTCATATCCCTGCGACATAAAGGGAGGATCCTCCAGCCAGGCTAGGTGATCATGCCTGGCGGGCCACGGCGCAACGGTTGATGTTGGGATGTTGTATATATGCTAATTGCCACGCGAATCTCTATATCGCGATACAGGATTAGTAGTTGCATTGTAGTTCATTACATTCATACGTTTCGTTCATACTTCGTAGTTAGATGTATCTTTGCTAGACGGCGCTGTTATATATTTTCATTTGCGTTATAATGTGGAATCATCACATGTGTATTTATACATACTTACATAATTATACACTTACATGCAATTATCATTAAATTTGTGATAATTAAGATAATGTAGCCTAACCGTTTTGGGGCAAGGCGGCCAACTCAACGGAAATCAACCAACTACATAAGATATACTCGTATTATAGTGTATAAGTATGTACCAAAACATGGGTGCACTCTCTGTCGCTTCACTCTCATAAACCAATAGGACGAGTATCCAATACGACTGGGGTGGCATCAGTCGTAGGACTCTACGTGCTTTTCGAGGTACAGAGATTAAAACATAACTTTGTTTCACCAATTACAGTATACCGATCAGATAGCTCTGGTAATCATTAGATCAGAAAGTGATCAGACACCTTTTCTTTTAAATATAAAATGTTTACATTATACCGTTCTCTAGCACCCTGTCTATGTAATTAGATATCTATACACACAAATCCTCGAACACTGATGGATCCGTATCAATCAAACTACATATTTAATAATAAACCCAATAATCTAAACCTGATACTTTCATTACCCTTCCTTCATCCCGTATCAAGAGAAAAGCCTCAACGGTAATCAACTATTAATACCACCTATACCCTGAATTGAATACCGTATCCTAACGTATTTCTAATAAAGCTGAACGAAATAAATTACAAGGGATAAGGACGGAACCATCGGTCATTATAATCCTGTGCAGATATCAGTGACAGTAAGCTCGACTGAAAAATTAGAGTGGCGACTTATATTCGATAAGTGAAGAATGAAATATCGATTAAGGGCTTCTTTACAACTAATTTTAGTCGATGAGATATTTTTTGAGACTAGTGGATGGAGTGGACTCGTATTTCTTAAATATTTTTTAATACACTTGTTTTATGTATGGAAATGAATGATTAAAAAAGTTTGATGGACTGTTTAAGAGATAATATAGCTATAAAGAATTAAGTTGCAGAATTAAAAACATTTTGATATTGAAAGAAGCATGTTACATGTTATAAATCGTTGTTAGGTAGTAAAGCCACGCTGGTTTCAGCACGAATGGGCCGGCTCGACCGGGGCAGTACTACCCTCCCACAGAAGATCAACCTAAAGCGATAGCATCTGTGCTGTCGTGTTTCGTTGGTGAGTGTGAGACCGGAGGCCCATTGATGTAGGGCTGACAATTGTCATGGCAAGTGTGTACACTATATTGCCACGATGACTGACATGCCTTTTACGACCCCAAACGAGGCGTGAAAAAGTATCTTACTAGACCGCCATAGTGTGGGTTACCATACTGCATTGTCTACATTCGCAACGAGCATGGTAACCATAACTTTTAGATTGTTTTCATGTTTTCCATTAGGCAGAGTAGAATTACTTTGGCAGGTTCGTCAATAAACAATAAACAGAATCCTAAGATTTACTGGTAAAATCTAAGATTAACCAACATAATAAGCTTCACTGTTATTATAAAAATTGTACTATAAATTAACCAGTATACTTAAAAGTGAAAAACAATAATACATGAAATATTAAAACTTTAAAACGTTTTAATAATATACTTCTGAAATAAATTATAATTCTAATACACGTATTTTAATCTGCTTACCAACACATTTTTCTTTATCCATTAAATTGCATTTTTCTTTTATAACACTCCTTTTAACTCAGGAAACAGTAATTATTCCACGTCATGAAGATAATTTATTTATTTGAAATTGATAAAAATATCTTAAAAAAAATAATACACATACCTACTCACACCCATCTGGTCTAAAAAGATCACTTTAAATATTTACTTAATAGACTGTAAACCTATTGCATAAGTCTAAGAGACGCCTTATATATATGAAATTAATAACCATATAACAAGCAAAAAAAAAAAAAATACTATGTTGTTAAATTTCAAAGCTTCAACTAAATCTAATTTTCTTCAGAAATCCCTAGAAAGTGAATTAAGACTAAGCCAATAATATTGTTATTTGTTCTTGCTTCTGTATCCTAACAGAAAATCTTACTTGCTGCTTTATAGAATCACTTTGTTGCCTTTTGATTTATACTTGTATTAAACACTTCTCAATTAACACTTGGACATCATAGCTGCAGTTTCTGCCAGTAGCTAATAAAAGAAAGAAATACAATCAATTACCGAGCTCACATAAGTTAGCCAAATCTCGTATTCTTTTGAGACAGAGTAATACACTAAGTTATCACACAATACAATCTAGGATAAAGTATAACCATTTGACATATGTAGTTAAGCACATCGTCATCATCATCTCAGCCAAAAGACGTTCTCTGCTGGACAGCCTTCCTCAAGGTTCTCCATAACAGCAAGTCCCGTGGCGCCCTTATCCAGCGACTTCTCGCGTCCTTCACCAGCACTTTGGACCACTATGTGGAGAGCCTACCAACGCTGCGTTTCCCAGTACTTTATGACCCCATCCGCCAAGAATAATGTAATTGGGTAGATGACTGTATCGTAAATAAATATCAATGTCCACTTCATTGAAACTAATATCGCGAAACATCTCGGCAAATACAATCAACATAGCTTTTCATTATTATTACGAATTTTAATCAAATATATCGTTCAATTGAGTAGTCTAAAACAGTGACGTCACAATTTTCTATTTGGTACATTTTTCATACAAAATTGTCGTCTTGACAGATGATAAAAAGTAACTAGTTTGACTAAGGTGTCATCTAGCCTATTATTATCTTTTAATTATTGGTACACATTCAAATGTTATTCTTAATACAGAAAAGTTCGATTAGTTTAACGTTATGTACCTAATGCTTACTTATTTTCATAGTATTATATGAGTGTGTTTGTTCAAGTATATATAAGTATATGTATGTCTATATATGATTATACGCAGTATTCCAACATCTAGAAGTAACTCTTACTACCAAATCCATCCTGAGATTGTATATTAAAGACTGCTTTTAGCTATGTATCTTAAGAAATACAATGAAATCAAGAAAAATTATCGAAGTAATAACGAAAAAGAAGAATAAAGAAGAGAATAATATAAGAAAAGAAATAGATAGAAAAAAAATTGATGATTGACGATTATTCAAACAATGTTTAAAGCATGACATGGTGCGTAGCTTAATACTGATTTTGTAGCATATTTCTCTTTAGCTACTCTATATAAGTGTGATTGAAACACGCGACGTTCCAATCTTATTTATAAAAATAATTAGCTTCTATCCACAGCAATTAGTTTATGCAGTGATATGATTTAGCAGTGATATTGTCATGCCAAGTCTAGTTTCTTAGTTAGGTCATACGACACCCGCGGCATGAGTTAGGGAGTTGTGATACTACGTATTCTTAGTGTGTCACTACAGGGAATCGTCAAATAAGAATATATAATATATATATTATATATATTATATATAATAAGAATTAAGGTTAAAAGTATATTTACTAAATAAAGAATATTCTTTTTACTATATATTCTAACTTAATTGATTTCATAGAACCGAAGAAACAATCAACAGACACTAAGAAAAATATGAAATAAAAAATATTTACTAAGATTATAATAAAAGTATTCGAACAATTTCTACTTCGCCTCTTTTGTAGTATACAATGAAACACATGAAATTAGGTAATAAGTATCCTGGTCACATTCTGAGGAAAAAAGCACCGCCATTGTCACACATGGTCGACATAAGCAGTCGCTATAACAATAAGCCTTTATACTTAGAGTTATCACAGAAATGCTTTTACTGAATTTTATGATACCAATCCTGACTGAATCACTTCTGAAGATAAGAAAAGGATAATAATATGATAAGAAAAGGAAGTGTCCATAGTTTTACTTTCACGTCTGGTTTTGAACTTGAAATACTAAACATTAACTCTCGTTATTGATTGTATCAAAACTACGGTCGAAACGAAGTTTATTCTCATGAAGAAGGTCTTAAATCTAGGGCGCAGTATCTTAATACAATTAAAGTATACATAGACTGAGTTAAAATATTATTTATTAAATTTAAATTTGAAACTAATGAATTCTTATTCAACGACGGGAAAATGGTAAAATTAATTATTTAGATAAATTTTCTTACATAGATAGAAATATAGCTTGGAATAATACAGGATTTGCCGCAAAAGTACGTTAGATTTCTGTGAGATTGTCCAAAATTAATTACAGAGCATATTGATATTGGATACTCGTGTCTTTGAAAAGTTCCTTAATCATAATTTAGCAAAGCTGTGGATAGAAGCTAATTATTTTTATAAATAAGATTGGAACGTCGCGTGTTTCAATCACACTTATATAGAGTAGCTAAAGAGAAATATGCTACAAAACCAGTATTAAGTTACGCACCATGTCATGCTTTAAACATTGTTTGAATAATCGTCAATCATCAATTTTTTTTCTATACATTAAGAGCCTGCCAAAGTGACTCTACTCTGCCTGATGGGAAACATGAAAAGAATCCAAAATTTGTGGTCCCAAAGAGACAGACAATGCGGAATGGTGACCTACACTATGGCGGCCTAGTGAGATGCTTTTCACGCCCCGCTTGGGAACGTAAAAGGCATGACAGTTATCGTGGCAGTATAAGGTTCACACAGTTACAATTGCAATTAGTTTACTGCTGGATATAGATCTTGTTTTAGAAAGGAAGTTTTGACTTTTTTTATATTTTACTTCAAGTTTTCTTTGTATTTGCAGTGATATTGTCATGCCAAGTCTAGTTTCTTAGTTAGGACATACGACACCCGCGGCATGAGTTAGGGAGTTGTGATACTACGTATTCTTAGTGTGTCACTACAGGGAATCGTCACTGCACGGCATCATTGTTTAAAGAAAGTTAAATAATAACATAACGTTATTCAAATAATAACATGTTATTATTAATGGTTTTCAAATACAACAACGTTTAATATTTAGTAACGATCTAGGAATCAACTTAATACTTACTTGATACTTCTTAAGTAGTGTTATGTTCCACTAAATAAGTGTTGAGTGAGGTATCTAGATGTTATTAGAGCAGTATTTAGTATACATGTATTAAGTCCCAAATGTATATATGTACTAATATAATAATTCTGATAGTTGTCTAAGCTAAATTATATATTAATTTGATACTAGGTAGGTACATAATTCTATGCAAATATTAAGTTTTCAGCCTTCATTTTTCTTTATTTCAAACTGTTACTTCACGTATTTACATTTCATACATTATTACCACGACAATGATGATAACAATATGAAAAAGTGATAATAATTAAGTCCTAATCTGGTCATATTTTAGACTCTCATACGCTTTATATTTTCGTATAGATATAATTTAGATTTCAGAAAGCCGTACGCCAAGTTAATCCAAAATGCACCGAAACAGTTTGATATAGTCTAAAATACACTAATACAACTTGATGAAGAAATTTAAAGCTGCTGAATGAAGTTGGGAAAATGTTTGTAGAAAATCATAGCAAAGTAGAATTATAAACTCTATACTGGTTGTAGCGTTCATAATTTATTGTTTAAATGTAGAATTGTAGAATTCGACTGCACGATTGGCCTAGTGGTTTAAGCGGTCGCCACGCCGCTCTCTTCTGCGCTGAGTGTTGTGGGTTCATACCCGATTTGGGACAACACTTTGTCTGATCCATAAATTGTTGTTCTGAGTCTGGTTGTTCTTTGTGTCCGTTTCTTGTATGTAAAGTCCCCCGCGACATAGGATTTATTTCTAGTGCGGGTGTTAAATTATAAAAAATAAATTAAAAAAAAGTTTAAAAACATATACGTTTACATGTATTATTAAGCCTTTAGATGCCATAAAAGCCGACTAAGGGTGTAAACTAAACAGATACAGTATTGAAAAGAGAAGGAAAACTTTAAACAAATCCTGTACCAATCTATCTGATAAACGTAGCATTAATAGAACAAAACTGACTTTTAAAGGAAAGCTCTAACCGTAGACCACCAAAGCCTACTAAAATTAGAGTCTAAAATATAAGCATTTAATATGCCTCTGTTTGCCTATTCGGGAATAAAGACAAGAGTGAATGTTTATGAATTATACATATACATATATACTCACAAATACATTTCGCAGGTGCCACAATAGTTTCAAACTAGACAGGCAATTTATATCAAAGAATGACCTACCTTCCACGATCATATCTATTTCTGATAGAAACACATCGGGGCATATCCTACTAATTGACAATGCTCTGCTAGTCATAAAAGGAAAAAAGTTATTTAAATTTACATAAGTCTAAAAAAGAAAACTTTTTCAGTTCTAAAACAAAAACTTCATTGCTACTAATTTTCACATTTGAAATGCCCAAATGGCTAAGAATTTAATATTATAAACTGAATCGGAACTGATGA
Source organism: Hypercompe scribonia (assembly GCA_949316085.1). Classification (NCBI taxonomy): domain Eukaryota; kingdom Metazoa; phylum Arthropoda; class Insecta; order Lepidoptera; family Erebidae; genus Hypercompe; species Hypercompe scribonia. The sequence goes on from OX438981.1 coordinate 3,440,613, forward strand.
ATGATATGCGTTGTCATAAGAGTGTGCGACGTGATATGTGCTTTATACGGCTGTCCAGTGCGAAGTGCATTTCCAGGTTATCCTTATTCGCTATATTCTTGAATGTTGAACAATAGTTTCTACTCAAGTTTGCTGCACTTTAAAATTTGACTGCATATGAATAAGGGTGTATTGTCTTATGTATTAGGAGTTGCAGAATGTCGTGGAATATTTGATTCTACATTTACAGTTTCATTACTCGAAACTTATGACAAAATTACACATATGTAATTTATACACTCAGTAATGTACGTAATAACCAAGTCCCTCATTTGTTTAACAACTTCATTGGTCTCGCGGTTAGCATATGTGACTACCGATCAAGTGGTATTGGGTTCGAAATCTGGATTATGTCTAAAAGTCTTATTGAGTTTTTCTGGTTATAGAAATAATTAACAACAGCCCGGAGTTTGGAAGTTGGGGCCTTAATTTCCATGCTTCAGAGAGCAAGTTCTGCTTCTAATATTTTCCTGGAGGTGTCGGATAACCATCCCATCGGATTGTAAAAGTGAGGGAACAGAGAGTACACCTATAGTTGGCTAGTTTACGTTAAGACTGGCCACCGAGGCCGAAGACGGCCTGGAGTACATTATTTTATTTTAAAATATTTTATTTAGGTGTCAGTCAGAGTCAGTTGATACATACAATGAGATAACATAAGGTAGACAGTTTGTAAAAGTTGCGGAAAGTCGTTTTATGCATTGTAGTTATGACCCGTTCTTGCGAGATAATACAAGGAAATAGCAAATCAATAAACAGCTATACATTCGTTTCTTAATCTTAAGCTCGAAAATCTTAGTAGATATTTTATAAATATCGTGGTATATACCTCTCTTAGTAGATACTACAGGTAACTCTACAGTCTCTACTCTTAGAACATTCTACGAGGTACAATATAAACAAACGAATTTACTTACTCAAAATTCACTGTAGAGGTCTTCAAATCTTTATTTCAAAAATTTAAACTTAAATTTACCGAGTCAAGTATTTTTAACTTACTATGTTAAAATCACACATGAGTTTGTTGGATCTCGTCTAAAAGTGAGTGATATTTTTATAAATGTGGTTTTCTCGTGTTTGGAACTTTTGACAGGCGTCGACTGCCAGTTAAAAACAAACGCTTTACTGTACCAACATATTTTTTATTTTATTTTTTTTCTATCTTAAGAGCCTGCCACAGTGACTCTACTCTGCCTGATGGAAAGCATGAATAGAACCCAAGAGTTATGGTCACCATGCTCATTATAAATGCTGACAACACAGTATGGTGACCCACACTACGGCGGCCTTGTGAGATGCTTTTTATATTATTGTCTTGACCTTTTTTAACAATTAAAAATTATCATTTATACTTTGAACACAATATATTGACAATATATAAAAAAAAAATAAGATACTTCTCACGCTTTTTTTTCAAATCATTTGGCAATTACAGAAAAAAAAGAAGGCAATATTTTTAACTTTATATTCAAAAGGTCTATCTGATTACTCAAGTTAAGTCAACCAATTACTTTTTAAATTGGATATTGTTGTAATAACATGAATACTCATTCAAGATAATCATAAATTTCTACAAAAAATAAATCTTTTGTACGTAACAAAAATTGATTCGCCCACATTCATAAATCATAAATCTAACGCGAATAAACAGGAATTCAAAGAAATGTGAAATACTTCTCGTAAGATATTATTTTTCTGGTTTTGATTGTTGTAGGCAAAAAGTTTAGGCTCTAATTATATGCTTCCTAGTAATTTCCGCTCGTATTTCTTGGAAATAAACTTGAATTTTTAAATCCTCAAATACTTGCTATCATAGCTAGTTCATTTTGGTATATATGTTTGATAGACAGGTAGAATAAATAACAAACTAAGCATTATTTCTTAATTCATTCATGTTAAAATGGATAGTATATTTATAAGATCGATTGGCAACCAACTTTATACATGGTTATACTTAACAGTATTTAACGGCTCCATAGGTCACAGTATTTAATCGTAAATATTTATTGAAATTGGACGGGCATGTTGGTTTAGTGGTTAACGCTAACAGCTGGGTTGTGGATTTGATTCCCAGCCAGGACAAATAATTGTGTAATGAGCACGGCGTATGTATAATATGTATGTGTTTAAAAAAATGTATGAATGAAGTCTGGTTACCATAACACAGGCTCCGCCTAATTTGGAATCAGACGACCACGTGAGATGTGAAAAAAAGTAGTAGTTTTATTTGTATTTACCATAAAATCAGCAAAATTTTAAGTATTATCGTGCCAGTTCTGGATAAAATTGAAAAATGATAATAAAATAATGACTAACCAAGAACATTAGGATCCGTTTATTTGTTCTAAAAAGCATTCAGTCACAACTAAAGCAATATTAAACTCTGAATGTTTATTGCGAGCCACTTCAACTAGAGTCCGACAGTATTGTGGTAACACCTTCATGAATATGCTCTTTGTATTATTTAGGAGTCGGTTGCCTGGAGGGACATAAATATTTTCATAGTATTGTTATTTTGATATTTTAATTAAATTAGAAATAACTTAAAGAGAAAACTCATATTTTTAAGTTGTCTTTTTATTTAAATCAAATTGAATGGCTACATTTGTTATATAAACTTTGTGCGGTTAGGCTGACGCGTGTGTTAGTAACAAAAGTCGGGCTATTCTCTTACCGAAGACACGTAAAGCAATCGATCTACGCCGTCACGAACATCTGTGACATTCTATAACCAGGCCGACTGAAATATATATTTTATCGCATTAGAAACGATATGTATTAAAGACAAAATATCAAAACGAATATAAAATTAGTTTATATATGTATAACGAATATAAGTGTTTTTTAAATCGATTATTCTGAAGAAGTAATATTTTTTATATTTTTGTAGGTAAATAAACTAGTCTTAATAATGGAATATGTACAATTTACATCATAATAATTACATAATAAATATATATATCTCGGACATTTGAGATAAAACGTCATCTAGTTTCAAACTAAGCAGAGCTTGTGCTATGATAACTAGACTGACAGATAGAATACTAATATAGTTTTTTTGTAAATATATACATATTATACATAGAAAACACCCAAACTTCGAAACAAATATTTGCAGATCATACAAGCATTTGATCCGATCCGGGCATCGAACCCGAGACCTCAAGCACAGCAGTCACATTCACTACCGCTGCGCCACCGAGGCAGTTTAAAAGTACGTTGCTTATGACTTTGCCTGAAATTGATAGAAATACTAAATGTTTGTAATATTTTTATTAATATTTCTCGTATAAGTTTCACCTTTCTTTTTATATAAATACTAAAGATATAAGGTTACGTAAATAAATATATACTTAAAATAATTCGAAGAGAACAAATATCGCTTAAAATTTCTGGTACCATTTTCGTTTTATTTCTTAAGTGCCATATGTCAAAAACTGACAAGTCAAGGAAAAATTTGACTTGCTTTTTATACACTTAACGACGTGGAATTAAAATTCAAAATATTTCAGAAGCATTATAATTGTATACAATCCGTCTTATATTCTTTCTTGTTTTAACATAAACGTCATGGTCATACGTCAAAAAGTAATTCTCAACTTTTAACGTGAGCTATGACCCAGTTTAAAGATACGATCTGGCAGAGTGGCACCCTGTTTAATATAACCTCCATGGCAGTAACACCTTTTTATTCCGTGACGCACTCCTCTTGTCATATACAAACTACTGACGTAAGTACACTGCCGACCTAAAAGTTTCGGGGAAAAATATTATTTTTATGAAATTGTTTAAAAGTCTCGTCGCCTTTTCCAACTTAAACGATTACGTGATGACACATGAAATATAATGAAAAAAGGAAAATACATTAGTTTTGAAAGTTCTAAGAATGACTTGGATACAAGATGAATCGTTGTCATTAGCAAAATCATCCATTCATCTTCCTTTCTAGTTATCTTATGGAAAAGATTGATTAGAAAATCGAAAAAGATTGATTTTATTAATTTTGAAATCTTTTTTTTTTTAATAAATGATATTTCTTTCAGTAAGTAAATCTTTAACATGTATTTTCACATGTCGTTTTAATTTTGACAAAGTTAACTTGGTTACTTAGGTGAACCAAAACATAGCCACTGTATTTTTAATGCCATAGTCTAGACTTTATTTTCTGACTATTAATATTATATAAATCTAGTATTTTTATTTAGATTGGGTCTGGAAAGCGTAGAACCGAGGGCTATAATGCTCATTAAGTGAGACCCATTTTCAGCAATATGTTAATTTACTGTTTAATTAATTTTTGTTGTTTTGGAAAACTTGACATGTATGCAATAAATGTAGACAGAGTACACTTTATTAAATAAAATGATATTCTTTGAATGATATAATCAGTGATTAAGATATAAATAAAAGCGAAAATTTATACATTACTTACTCTACTGACGGTCAGAGAAAATGGTCGACAGTGTACTTATGTAATATATGAAAGTCGAGCATAAGGCAGTCTACGCTGAGTGACATTCAACTGTGCGTGACGCCATTTTCTTTTTTTACTTTTACGCAACACAGACTTCATGTTTTTATAAAGCTCAATAAGTTTTAAATTCTGTGAACGAATTACAATATGTTAATATATATAAATGAATTTTTCGTAGTAAAACTCAAGTGCTCTGCAGATTGTTTCAAAAAGATTTAGGAGAATTTGAATATTAAATGTGTATCATAGTAACTGAAAAATGTATTATAACAATAATCCTTTCGGTGAAATTTCAACGAGTCCTGCGAAATTATTAACCGCAAGCTTTTCAAACGTTTATGTAATAAAATAATATTATTTAAAAAGATCTAAAGTAACTTTCAGACGTACTCGGCTTTAGAGTTATGAGATTTTATAATTTTAAAAATATTATTTTGACTTTCATAGTTAACCCTTTATTCATTTTAAAAATGGCATTTGTTATTTAGGGTTAATACGAGTATACGTGAATGAGTTTTGTTTAACGCACTTTTATTGAATTAGTCACTTTCAATGTGGCATTAAAATGTAATGTGAACATAAATTTGCTCTTAAACTTTGTCCTACATTAATGTTTATATCCAAGGGTCATAATTTTTTTAAATGTTGACCTTCTGTAGTTTTAGTATTTAATATAAGTAAGGCGGCTGAAAAGAGAACGAAACGTAGGTACATATTAAACCATTACGTAGTGTCTTAAAATTCTGATTTTAATAACACAACATGTCTCACACACGTCCGTCTAATCCAAAATGGATACACACTCTAATATTGATAGTTAAAACTAGTATGAGTCACACATTGAACATGAAATAACTTCCATTTGGTCAACTAGGTAAAAACCTGTGTTTCGGCCCTCGGCGCTGTGCCTCACGGGCATTTTAATTTAACTAGCTGTTTGTAAATGACTATGTTCGTTATAAAAGTAATTATAATAATGCCGTAGTATGACTATATATGATAATAATTCTGTATAATCCTCTGTTAAAGTGTTTTGGTATGTATGTGTGAGTACGTGCGTGTGTGTGTTTGAGAGTATGTGTAAGTGTTTGAATACAAACATATTGCAGATAAAGAACACCCAGACACTGAATTATTGATTGTTAAGTTACACATTTATAATACATCCTTAGTGAAAATCTAATCCACATCAGCATACAGTATCACCTACTATCAAATTAACGGTTGTTGCACATTAATTCACGAAGACTTGAACAAGATGGCTGGCAGTGGATGGACACCCAACACCGGTATGGTTAGCACTCCTTAAGGGAGACCTTTGTTCATCATATGTGATGTCACAAAATTTTAATACATAATAATTGTTAAATACATCACAAATTCTGACCGTTATGTCATATTTCTGTTGCCTATAGTATCACCTCGAAATAATATCAGTAAAAGGTATTTGATTCGCTTCAATAAACGCCATTGGATTTTCATCGAAAATGGAATATAGCCTCGAAATGGAATTGTGTCCGATAATGAAGATTAGTTTGGTGTAACCTCTCTCTTTATACTGTTTTGAACCTAAAACTAGTTTTGGAAATGTAACTATTTCTGTTTCGACAAATATGACGTAATGTTTTGTACTATATTTATGCATTTGTGTTGAATTAATCCATCTGCTATGAACATAAAGCAATAGATAAAAAATAATTTATTAAATAAATAATGTGGAACGCTCTGGAGTCCTGCCGTCATTTAAGTGAGTGTAATTGTTTTGCAACTTACACACTTGTGGCAGTGCTTTCAAAATAAATTGCTTTTTCTTTATATCGAATACTTGTGACAGAGAAAAACTGAGAGTAATAGAGAATATGGATTTACTTATAAAAAGTAAATGGATAACTGAAATTGCAAATTATAGAGTGAAACTCAGAATAAAGAAAGAAAGATGCTAGACAATATTTTAAAGATAAGACAAATAGAAGCGAGAAGATTAAATTTCTTAATTAATTATTGAATGAAACCTCCTTTTTAAAAAGAGGCCTGTGTACAGTGCTGGTCTGTTAAAAGTTATTGATGGTAATAATAATTTCAATCAGTTTTTGTGTTTTTAAATTTTACATTTCGCAAAAAATATAAGTTTGGCGGACAATATCCAATATATACTCGTATGTTATATGTGTAATAATAGATAGTAAGTAGATAACCATTACGACAAAGACAACAGAAATTCTGAATAGCTTTGTTGCATCGGTTTGTAAAAAACTCATAACTGACGTTAAATTGAGACGAAAGAACTTTTCGTGATTTCAAACCCCAACAGTGATCAATGGCGAACTAATTTTATTCCTTATCAACAATTTACTTTTTGATTGTCAGTACTTTGTTCTCGTAAATCTGTATTCGTATCGAGGACGTTGTTTACGCACAGGTAAGCGTAAAGCTTTTAACATTTCTGGTTGTTAAACACCGTTCATCGTCGACTAACTTAAATGATATCATAATTATTTGAGATATTGTAATAATTAAATTTCTTCGAAATTACTAGTGTTGAACAAAAACCGGTTAAAACTTCTTGGATTTTTCGGTTACGGCTTACGAGTTTGTAACCGAATAATCCTAGTTATTAGAGTTACAAGGCGTGCGACTTTGACTTTCTCGAACTATAGGTATCCGTCAACTTACAATCTGTTCTACTGAGAGTCGACAAGCCTTATTTGAATCAACAAAGAGCTCTTTATAAATGGTAGTTTCGAGAAAACCTGTTTTTAATAAGACATGAATTTATGAAATTTCAACGTACGAATTTTTAAACCTTTATCTTTATTTATATGTATGAGTAAATATTTTTTTTCATTTTTTTATATTAAGAGCCTGCCAAAGTGACTCTACTCTGCCTGATGGAAAGCATGAATAGAATCCAAGAGTTGTGGTCACCATACTCATTGCAAATGCAGACAATGCAGTATGGTGACCCACACTATGGTGGCCTCGTGAGATGCTTTTTTTACACCCCGCTTGGGGACGTAAAAGGCATGACAGTCATCATGACAGTGTAAGGCTTACACAGTTACCACGATAACTGTCACCCCTACGTCAATGGACCTCCGGTCTCACACTCATCAACGAAACACGACAACACGGATGCTGGCGCTTTAGGGTGGTCTTCTGTGGGAGGGTAGTACTGCCTCGGTCGAGCCAGCCCGTTCGTGCTGAAATCAGCGTGGCTCTACTACCTACAAAATTTATTTTAAAATGCTTGCTTATGAGGTGACATACAGAACTGACTAGATCCATGGGCAGTTTATGTCTCACTTAGATACACTATCATTATACACATATAATGATAATATCACTAACATTTTTTTTTAAAGACAACACCCTCGCTGGGAATAAATCCTGTGTCACGGGGGACTTTACAAACATATAAAAAACAGGCACAAAGAACACCCAGACTCACAACAACAGTTTATGGATCACACAAAGTGTTGTCCTATGTGGGGTTTGAACGCACAACACTCAGCGAAGTAGACCGCGGCGTGGCGACCGCTTAAAAAACTTTTACAACAATTAACCATGTAACTTAGATTCTGCCCTTTGTTTTGTTTTTATTTCAATTTTTTGACTTCTTTTCTTTTTTTAATTCCTACTATACTACCATTATGTACTGTGTAAAATTATTTTACAGCCTATTATTCGCAATTGCTTATTGTCCTGAATAAGACAAAGATAAGACTCACCATATGATTACTATATTATAATTTGTTATGAACCCATTTACTTGAAACTCACTAAAAAATTCAACATTACCAGTATATTATTCAATTAAGCGCGGACATACGGGTGAACAAATATGCGTTGGCAGGACAATGTCTAGCGGTCTCTGTTAGGTGAGCAATATACGGAAACGTAGTAACTTGGGAAACCAAATACCTAGTCAGGTTTAAACGTGTGTATTATTCCGATAAGTGTTATATTATCTTTGCATAGTATAAAATGAAGTCGCTTGTAGTTATGTATACTTGGATCCTTTAAATTAAGCAATTGATTTTAACGTAACGTAAGATGATGTTGTAAAAACATGTTTTTGAGAGCTTAAATTGCTTACGTTAGCTAAACTTTACATGATAAATCAAAATAATATATCTTAAAGAGATCTATGAAAAAGTCCATATCGAAATATGTCTATCTATAAAGGATAATCCACAACGAAAATAATAATCTTTTATATTTAACAAAAAATAAATACAGTTTTATATCTCATCCCATTAAATACGTTGTGAATCTTATACAGATCAAAACTGCATTTTACAGCATGTTATTAAAATGATTATCTTAGAAGATATCGAAGAGTTAAAATTTAGTGGCATAGTAGGCATCAAGGTTCATCCCAGGTGGCAGCAGCGGCGGGAAAATTTCTTTCTTTTAAGTGACACAGATAAAGTTACGCGAGTAAGCTACGTTTCTGAATTATAAACAAGTAGCTTTTACAATTTTGGGGTTCATAATGTTAAAATTAGTTCATTTATTCACTTATTCATTTGTAAGTTATATGTTATTGTTTCAAAATCATATTACGTAGTTAGAAATGCGTCCTTTAGGAGGTAAGCAATTAAAAGCTATTGTCATCAACTGTTCTTTAAGACCGAGACAGGCAATTTCATTAAATTGTGAAAAGAAAGTCATGAGAGAAAGAACTGCAATTAATAAATTACTGATTAAATTTGAAAACTTGTCCGTATTTATACGTCACCGTAAAAGATTTTGTATATAGCTTGAAATAATACGGATACAATTTCTAACGTTCTAACTATTATTTTCTCCATTAAGAAGAAGTACATAGTTATTTAATGCACTAAATAATAAAAATAAACTGCATTTTGTATTCTCTTTTGAATCAATGGAGCAATAGAGAAACTAATTTTCCAGTCTGAAACAGACTAAAGGTTAAATATGAATCTTATATTTACCAACACAAAGTAGAAATACAGTTAAAATACACTGTCTACAAAGAACATATACAAAGGAACTTATTGTGTTGTAGGAACTTGTTGTGTACAAGAACATTGTTACGCAAATATTGTTCTACATACAATCCTGTTATCTCTATTGAAACAAAGGAATTTGTTTTTGAAATATCTCAATTACCTTTCTTTGATTTTCTCAAAATTGGTAACAAATGCAATGGAGGACATGTTTGAGACGCTACACTAGAAAAAGGTATAAAGATAATATCTCACATTCAAAATATTACTTCTGATTTGACTATCTCGGTGGCGCAGTAATAGCATATGCGACTACTGAGCTTGAGGTCTCAGTTTCCATTCCCAGTTAGACCAATGATCTGTTAATATTTGATTCGAAGTTTGGAAGGTACGTCCATAAAATCATATCTGTTTCCTCAGAGGGGTAGGTAGAGTCATATTAAATGTTCTCTTTTCGCCAGTGTTTTGGTTCCACGTAATAGATGACGAGCTTATTGCCACTAATCGGGATATTTTGTTTACCAGAGCCTCGTCCGTCACCAGCAGGTGCACCCCTAGCAGGTGAGGTTTATCTGGGGTTTTAAGTTCTTGGTGGGAACCCTTTTGGGCTTTTCTTAAATCATTTAATCCAAATTTATACAAGACTCTTTATAAATGTTTATGTGATTTATATTTTATATTATTAATGTACGTTGTCTAGTACTCACTGTACAAGTTCTGTTTTATTTAGGGTTAGACAGCATCATGTGTCAAATATCTGAAACATTATTATTGTTAGTTTAACATAATGTTTATCTCATGCTCACCTAAATATAAGCTATATACTTTAAGTATGTCTCTCAGCTTATAATATATATTCACAACGAAAATATTAAGGAAGTTTTAACACCAGGCAATCAAAACCTCGTATAACTTTAATTGCTGAACCAAACTGTCGTATCAAATAAATTATAGACAGGTGAATATAGCAAAACCATCTTAGTTTAATCTCTTCGTCATTTTACTACACTCTCGGGAGTACCACAGCAGGATATTGGCTTCTCCGACACGACACGAGACGGAAAGTGATGGATGATTTAGTACGAACCGAGACCATATGATAGTGTATCTTTGGTAAATATATTTACTTCTCAAGGAACATGTTTTTTATATATCTGGGTATGTACTACATATGTTCATATCATTCTTTATTTAATATTATGTACAAGTGTTCCAAAATATTACATAAAACGTTCATTCTGTAATTGTTTTATTACAAAACTATTCTGACTGCGTGCAATTTATTTAAACATTAGACTTCTATAGTAATAAGTAATTAGAGGAATTTAAAATTAATATGCACAGTTGATGATAACAGGTTTGCTTTGCAGACTTAAAAATTGAATTAGTAAAATTAAGCGGTTAAGCACGAGTGATCCTGATTTCAAATTTTCAGTTAAATATTATTTAATAATTATGTTTAAAATCACGCTTCACACTGTAAAAAACAGAAATAGCATTTTAGGACTTCTGGGTTTTTAAAAATAGTCAAGGAACACTTCAGAAGCTTCTGATGCATTTTTGAAGTTCCATCCGACCGCCGTGGGGTTTCGTGGATACACTGGTTCTTTGGGAGTCCCAGATACGCCCTCTGTCTCTCCTAAGGAGGGTATTGTGCGAAAAGTATTCTCCACGTAAGAAATAAAAAGGTGTCCGACATTGTTCGTATAAAATCTTTAATCTAGTCATGACAAGATCATCAGTCTAATAATAATAGAGCCATACTTCGGGACACACGTGCTCAACTGGAGTGGAACTACGTCCTCATGTAAAGTTATTGTTAAACAATTCTTTCGTAGCTTTTCGTTGAGTATGTGAGGCATGAGTCCCAAATCGTCATATTTCAACTTTTTTTTTCTTTTTTAATAAAACAACACTTATGTTACAAATTTTCTTTTTTTTTTACAGTGAATATAACCACTGTTGTTTGTTTCCTTAGTAGCCTCTTTCGAAACCGATGAGATAATTAGAAGTGGTGACACACTGTATTTTTAATCAGTCACCACATTGATTTTGTAAGGGAGTGCTTTGCTTTGCCTTGCACTTGCGAACGCAGTTAAGTAAAGCTGTCCATGGACGTTGACAGTCCTTTACCATCAGTTAACTCATCTATTTGGACGCTTTGAGCTTTTCTAAAATTGTTTAGACTTGAATTAAGACGAAATAAGTCTTTTTTTCTAAAGACATAATATTAAATAAAACGTTTATTAGTAGCTTACAAATATCTCACCTAACATTGTAATTTAATTTTTTAGTAGAGAAAAATCATAAAAAATAAATAGACTTCCAACTTGATCGGTCAGTTTTTATCGTCATGTGACGTTGACTGATGTGGATTTAAGGGTCTCTCTTGTAAGGTCACGTATATTCTTTGAGCTCTTATTTTTACAAGGTTTTATACTTACCCAGATTGTAAAAGTGACTCACTTGATAGAGCGACTATATTAACCTAATAAAGGTCCATTATATTAGTTTGTAAATAGACTTTCATAGTATATTAAATAGAAAAGAATAAGCTAACTTCAGTGTTAACTTCTATTTCCATGTTTACAATTACTTTTTTCCTATATAATATTTTGAAATCCATTTGAAAGCATTAAGCTAACAAAAGAAAAAAATCAAATTAAAATTCAAATGAAGTCATACGCTCCAGGTATTTAAATTGGACTTCATTTTTCGTTTGTTTAAATTTAACTAAAACACAAAACTTTAAACATTAATCTGAGAAAATAAAGAAATCCCTAAAGTAATTAGTGATACGATATTAACGACGTTATTAAAACTATTAAACTGAGACAGGATGTAGTACAATACAACCAATGCTATTACTGCGGCAAAATTAATTGCGAGGAGCAGTCCTCACTGTTATTGATGGTCGCAGTATATAGTAATGTAACTCGCATTTCCTGTCCCAGAGGCTAGTGAAAATACAGAAGACTCGATTCGTGATACGTACCAAGAAATAAAATAGATATTTTTTTCCTTTTTGTCATCAATATGTTACAACGAAAGGACGCATATACACTGATTCTTGTATTCCCAAAGAGGAGAGGTGTATTAAATACTTAATTAATGGAGGGTAAGTCTGTTGCCGTATAGAGCACTTTGGGAATTAAATAGGAAAATTAAAAGAACATTGAAAGGTTTATGTACGTAAAAAGTAAAGCGATTGACAAAAGAGGGTAAGAGAGTATTAGTAATATGTTGTCTGGTTTTTGGTCGTATGTCTGTAACTTAGACGCGCTCATTCTATAGAATTCGAGATTATCTTAGACCTTTATAAACTTTAGAAATCTATGTCTTTGTAAGTGTTCCCCATTTAGGAGAATTGTGTCTCCGTATAAATTAGTTGCTCTTCTCCGTCTGACATGGTTCGTTACCTCATCAAGATTGACTCTAACAGGTTTCAACTTTCGAGGTCACAACCTGAATACTATATTAATATTAACCTACAAAGAATACTAAACCACCTAAAATACTGTACTAATATAAACATAAAGCGGAAGAAACAACTTGTTTGGTCGATTGAACGCGCTTATCTTAGAAATTACTGCTTCGAATTATTGTTCATCCTGTACCAATAGGTTCCTACACTTACAGCAATCGATCGCTTTACGCGTCGGACGGAAGCAATACCATTATTATACATTACATCGGAAACCGTTCCTAAGGCATAGTTTAGTGGTAGGATAGCCTGTTACGAATGCCCTACCACGACCGTCACAGATTGTGAGTGGGGATTGCATACAGAAGTCATTCGTATGATTTACATGGCAGCTATGGAGCCTATTGTCCTTTATGGGGCCAGCACCTGGTCATCGGCCGTAAATAAACTAGGTGTTAGGAAACAGCTTAACATATTGCAACGTGGAATAGCCCAAAGACTATGTCGAGCCTATGACTATGGTGTTGGCGGAGATTCTCCCCCTCGACCTGCGAGTGCGTGAGGTCGCCTCGTTATACGAAAGTAAGAGGGGAATAGCCTGGGAAGCACTGAAAGACAGAGAGATAGAGCGTATGGCGAGGAGCATAAACGCTCCTCACCCGGCTGAGCTCAATGACCTAGAAATAAAGCAAATTGTGAACCCAGAACAGTACTCGCAGATTGAAAATACGGGCACAAACATTTTCACAGATGGCAGTAAACTATCGGGCAAAGTAGGTGCCGCCTTAACAATTTGGACCTACGGCATCGAGATTGGCACTGTTAAACTCGCCCTGTCAAGCTACTGCACTGTATATCAGGCTGAACTGCTGGCATTTTGTAGGGCTACAAGGGAAACCACCATACGCGATGGCACTGCGTTTGGAGTCTATAGCGACTCGATGGCCGCTCTTCAAACCCTGTAAAATCCTCGTTCCTTGCATCCGTTAGCGGTGAGAGCAAGAGACCACTTGAAACGGGCTTTCCTCCAGAATAAAGCTGTGACTTTGTTCTGGATTAAAGCCCACGTAGGATTGAAGGGTAACGAGAGAGCTGACGAGCTGGCTAAGTCGGCGGCTGAGGGCTCAAAACGTAAACCGGACTACGATTTATGCCCTGTTTCATTTGTTAAAGGTAGCATCCGCAGTGCAACCCTTGACGAGTGGAACGAGAGGTATCAAACCGAAAAAACAGCTTCAGTCACAAAGATATTTTTGCCTGATGCAAGACAAGCATATAGAGTGGTTAGAAATTGGTATGAATTTGAGGCCACCAGTATTAGAACTCAGGTCATTACGGGACACGGTGGGTTCTCTGAGTATCTGAGCCGCTTCCGATGTAAGGAGAGCTCGGCGTGCGTCTGTGACCCGGAGATTAGTGAAAATGTCCAGCACATCCTGTTTGAGTGCCCGGTACACTTGAAGGAACGCCACGAGGTTGAACACTGATTGGGACAAAGATTGGTAGTTGCAAACATAGCGAGCATTATGCTGGGTAAAGATAGGGACACGTTTCTGGACTACTGCGTCAAAGTTGCAAGCATAGTTATTATGAGAAATAAAACTAAGTGAGAGTAAATAATTATGCTGTCATAATATACTAAGTAATATTATTGTACAACATAAAAATAAAATTTAGAATAAGTAAAAAAGACTAGTATATAAGTAGTGGTTTAGGTAAATTGTCCTAAAATTAAAAAGAAAATGTAAATATTAAATAAACGATATCCTGAAATAAGAAGTAGGTTAAGGCCCATGTAATTAGTATGTATGTTGTTATAAGAAATAAATAAATATATATGTTAAGGAATATATAAGTGCGAGATAAATCAATGGAATCTGGTGAAAAAAGGCTCCAATTATGTTGGAGGACTTAGGCCCAGGCAGCAACACCCTGCGATGGCGTGTGCATGCTTTAAAAAAAAACAAAAAAAAAAAATATGACAGTCTACAAAGTTATCATCTTGTCCATTCTGATATATATTTGAAACCAAGGTTCTTTATAAAATCAACCAATTCGACAATTTTTTTATGAAATGCTTAAGAGTCATTTTTAGTAGAGTTCCAACAAGGCAAATGAAAGGTTGGTGGAAAGTTATCCGGAGACGGCGAATCAAAGTCGGATCTTACAAGTTCGAGCAATGGTAAATTCTGACGCGAGATGACATTCGCGAAAGACCCGTCCGAAGCCTATCTACTATTATACATGCAATTAAAGTGGTCAGCTCTATTGCGTTACCTATAACCGCACATTCAGGCTGAAATTTGGTTTTGCTACTCACATACGTGCACACGTCCAAAAATGACTATTGGGTCGGTAGATACGTCGTAGACATCATTATTATAACTTATAGTAATATCTATGTTAAAGTCAGTAAATTTAGAAAGTTAGTGGTATATTCGTGTTAAAATTATACGAGTATTATAATGTTGTTTTTTATACACATTGCATTTCAAGTGGCTTTCTCCATTTCAAGGAAACCGGGTAAAACTATTTAATGTTCAAACGAAGCGGCGTGGATTCTGAAATAACTTCACAATTCATGAATCTTGTAGGGTTGCAAATGAAATTGTTAGACAAAACATTTCATGCCCAATCATGCCATCAATCTAACAAGCCTAAAACAATCAACAATGACACAGATTGATTCGCGAAACCTCCCATTATAATCTAGCTACCCACTGACCCAGTTTTCAGTAACTATCTAAAACAGTTCTCACTTCATTTTCATGCAATTTGTGACGAGTTTTCTATGTGCAAGCAATTAACATTTATATCATTTCACAATTTTCACGGTTATTTATAATCCTACCAGCAGAAGTGAATTGATGAAATAAATATAAAGATGAGTATTATCATCGCACTAGACATTAGCATGAAAACTGTGCATAGTTAATGATTTCTATGAAAATATAACACTTTGGGACTATTTGATATTATTGTCCTGTGTCATATTTTTCTTACATTTCATGTTTAGCCTGAACATATTATTTGAGACAATTTTCTGTCTAGCTTTATTCGATTGGCTGGGAGTGTTTTACTGCATTGCTGTAAGGATAGGGGCTATAAAGACCTCAAGGATTTTCAAGAATACTTCGACGTTCGGTAGCTTTTCAAGTAGTTACTAAGAAACGAAAGGTCAAAAGACATTTTTATAAAACAAAATTGCCAAAAATACGGATCATGTCACAGTAGTAGTAAACGTTAATAAAATTGGAGGTAGCTTTTGTTTGTTTTGCACTACATGACTGTAAACTTGAAATTTTATTTCTTTGAAAATAAATACGTCATCATCATCATCAGCCTATAGCAGTCTACTGCTGGACATAGACCTTTCCCATTGCACGCCACTTTGATTGATTTTGGGCTTCACACAGCCAACTTCTGTCAGTCACCTTGTGCAAATCATTGGTCTTACTACTACTTTTATTATTTTTATACACAACATGCCAATAGAGTATTTTGGGTCACTAGCAAATCTCTTATTCTAAGACGATTTTTCACATTATCATAGGGTTAGCACATACACATACTTGTACACAAACGTTTTGTCACATATTCAAACCCCCACTCACCCATAGACAAACGAGCATACACACCCTTGCATCAACACAATGCATACATACACAGTCCACCATCCAACACTCAACCTACACTTTCATTTCGCATTTCTCATTCCCGTAAAGAAGAGTAATTTATCTAGAGTTGGATCGACTGATTAATCTGTCATACAAGTTCTCCTAGTACTAACCTTCACTTAGATGAATCTGTGTGAGATATCAGTCTCTCACCGAGATTCACCTGTCATTCAAGAGAAAATGTAACACCTACTTTAAGATGAATTAATTGTAATTGGTTTTTGTGAAGGAGAAAAGTAAAGAATTATTATTACTATAATTAGATAATCGTTATCCAGTTCTGAAAAAAACAAAAACATTTCAAAAAGACCGTTGGCAGTTTTAGATACTACCTAGAAGTGAGACTAGCCTCCAGTAGCTAAAAGAGTTGGAGAAGAGAACAGAATAGTAGCAGTTATAATCCTGCTTTCTATGTTGATGTTATCTGAAAACAATGATGTTCCTGCAAAGAGTTAGAATAATACAAAACTCTGCAATATCCGACTTCAATTAATATTAAGAAAAACTACAGAAAGATGATGATTCATTTTTATTATTTCATAAGGATAAATTGTGTATCAAGACTACGTTACTGTTTCAATAATTCACCGTATATCGCTTCACTACTTTAACATCTCTAAAAATTTGTATCCAGAATCAAATACTTAGCAGTTTATTTTTTACTCTTTGTCGTATTTGGTTAACTAACTTGAACTAACTTTAATTGCTTACACAGAGCCCTAGAAACATGTTAAAACTTGCGATTTGGCGCTACAAATGCAATTTGCATCGCTACATTTGCTGGAACGCTAATGCAGATAACATTATAAAATGTGTTTGGAACAAAGAACAGTCCAACTCAGTTTCTAACTCCGGGGACAAAATTTTTGTATTTTCACTGGTTGTAGGTTTACTTAATATTTGTAAAGTGTTTTTTACATCCTAAGATTTTATAATTAATATAAATTATTCATATATTAAGAAGCATTGCGACATTGTGGTCAAAATGATAATACTAGCAAAAGATATATTTGAGATTCCACTAAATAATTAATATGCTTATTACTCAAATAGACTTATCGTTTTGCCGAGTAGCCATAGAGCAACAATATTAACCGTGGCATATGATGCTCCATTAGACCACTCCTCTAACTTTCCACCTGCCTATCTGCGGCGATCTGCGTAGTTCATTAACTTCATGAAGGTCGTTATTGTACATTATGTTAATATCTTATTCCGTTAAAAGTTTCACGATGATTTATAACAAAAGTTATGATTTTAATGTTAGCAAAATATGTTTTGCTAACAAAACACTTGAGTGTTTTTCTTAAATCATTATTAAAGTACCTTATCTTATGTATTCCTACAATAATTATATACAGTTCTTTTAGTAGTAAGTTCAAGACAGTAAAAAAGTAATTTAACATTTGGCAAAGACTAATTGTATCCCCTTAAAAAGGAAACCTCTTATATTATCTCAATTTTATTGGCCTAATAGTAAGTGGTACTTTTTAATAGTGGGATCGTTCAGGATAGAAGTTATTAAATGTTTCAGAATAGTGTCAAAATAGTGTAGATGGTAATATTACGGTAAATTCTGTTTCGAACTCAAGCAAGAAATATCAAATAATATTATAACCAAAAGTAAATTATGATTTGGTTTTATTTGTTTTTTTCATTAAAACTTTCTGTATATTTTTTTAGTAAGGCAATGGGTTTTTTCCATGTTCAGAAAACTTGTCTTATGTATTACTTTATGTTTAACTTATATAAGTTCACCTGGGTCCCTGAATTTCTGTAACGGAAATTGGTTTTGTGCCTTGTCCGAAATTGAATGATGTCTCAATACGTCAGTTGGTTGTCGTAGAACGTTGACTAAAGCGAACTCGGTTAGTAAATATATACAAGTATATTATGAAATATTTTGCATGAATATA
Source organism: Hypercompe scribonia (assembly GCA_949316085.1). Lineage (NCBI taxonomy): Eukaryota > Metazoa > Arthropoda > Insecta > Lepidoptera > Erebidae > Hypercompe > Hypercompe scribonia. The sequence continues at coordinate 3,459,116 of OX438981.1, forward strand.
CAATTTATAAATACGTGCATGTATAGAGTAAAACGATATAGTTTAACGCGTTTTATGTTTGTGTTAGTAATTAACACAACAAAAGTAATTTGAACTTGTTTTGATGAAGGTACATGCATGTGAAAAAGCATATTAGTTTTTTTTATTCCACAATATAAATGCAATATAGCTGGATGGATGGTGTAGTGCTTGAAGTGATCACCTCGCTACTTCTTCTACCCTGAGTGTTACGTTTTTAATCCCATTATTTTGTTTAATGCAGAAATTTTCGTTTAATATCTAGTAGGTCTTTGTCTCCGTTTCATAAGTAGTTACAAATATATGTTCCCAGTGTGGGTGTTATTTAAACATTATATATATATATATATATATATATATATATATTAGAACAAAGAACGTGTTAGCTATAAAAAGAAACAAGACAATAAGCGTAAACCAGCACCTATGCCTTTTATTTCACGTTTTGTCACGCAATCTATCATTTGAAGACACTAAAAACTATATTTTTACATCTGTATGAACAATATCAATTACCCTTTATGTCACTCTGAAAATATGTGCAACCTACGCGTTACACGTGTCAAAAAATTATTTTTAGAATTTTGATAGCATGCATATGTATCGGTATGATATGTTAGGCTATACTATTATCATATTTACAAATTGGTACAGGTTCTAACCTTATCATATTATAATATAAAATTTCTTCAAGGCAACTTTAATCTGAATGTACACAAAATGTGTACGCTTGAAGCTAAGCTTAAATCTTAAGCAGTATGTCATTATAAGGTTAATGTAACTACTGTGTATGATATATTTAATATTGAAAATTTTATTGACATTTTATTATTGACAATTTATTTTCTAGTTACTACAATAAATCACGAACAGTAACATATGTTTTCTTTGTTAATACTTTTATGGACTCATCTGTTAGGACGAGAGATGTCCGTGACTGTCAGAACTAATTCAGATAGATTATTAATATTTCCTACGTGCAGTTTTATAAACTCATACATTTATAAGTTTTAATTTAAGTCCGATTTAAGTGTACTATTACTATTAATTAATTAATTTGATAATCAATATTCATGACTCTCTTTCCTTTACGTCTATCAATCTATTTGTCCTAGAAAAAAAACCATGACGAGAAACTAAAAGAAGGAAATATCAACATTTTCATCACTTATGAGCACAAAACTTCTGGTTACTACTGAACAGAGGAATCATAAAACTTACGAAATACGGATATTTCCTTTCCTTGGCAAACTAAAGGTTTTTGCCTAAAAAAATATATTGAATACTCACACGGAGCTAGTTTACAGCTGTGACCATACATCGGTGTCTCAAGGGAAATCTACTCGTATAGTTGAGAAAGTAACAAAATATTATTCCTAGTAATTTATATCATGGATTTTATAGACATAGTGTCTTGCTGCGCTCGGTTTTTTGATGTGTGATATGCATACAGTGATTATACAGTACATACAATTTGACTGCCTCGGTGGGGCAGTGGTAGTATATACGACTGCTGTGCATGAGGTCTTGGGTTTGATTCCCGAGTCGGACCAAATATTTGTATGATCTGCAAATATTTGTTTCGAAGTTTGAGTGTTTTCTATGTATAATATGTATGTGTTTGCAAAAAAAAAGTAAATAAGTATTCTATCAGTCAATTTAGTTGTCATAATACAAGCTCTGCTTAGTTTGAAACTAGATGGCATTGTGTGTCAAATGTCCGATTATTTATTTATTATTCTCTTTATTACATTTAAATATACATATTGATTACATTTTTAAATATATAAAAAAATAAAAAATACATATTTAAAAATATAAAAAATAGTAGACCACCGACATCGGGTACAGGGACCAAGATACCGGTGGTTAGGGCTCCAGAGACAGGAACCTCCTCACAATACGGGCCGTGTCAAGGAGGACTGCCTTCTGCATCACACCCTTGATCCAACCTTCTAACGTGAGCCTCTCAAGGTGTTGGTCGAGGCTCTTGGCTATCAATCCGTGAACAGATATGATTATCGGAACAATGATCACCGAATCCGAATCAATATTATTTATTATTATAATTATTTTTCCAATTCGTAATAGTTTCGTACATATCTAATACCTTTAAAGGAGCAATTCTTGCATATATATATATATAATTTGAATCTCGGTACCGGCTCCAATGGTCTACATGAAATTTAGTACGCAGGGGGTTTCGGAGGCAATAAATCGATCTAGAGGTTTAGTTTTTAGAAAATGTTGTTTTATCCGTGTTTTCAAGCAATGAAACCCTGCTACAATGTCATTAAAATACGAAGGTAAATGCTGCTTGGCCGATACAGTGACGCAAAAGCTAAATACTTTATTAGATGACGTTGTTTAATAAGCCCGTTTTGACAACAATCTTTGTGACAAAATTAGGGATGGGAACAAAGGAAGTTGGTCCATTATCAATCAACTATTTAGTGTATTTACCAATAAAAAAGCTAGCTTTCCAGGTACTTTATATATTTAATTGTGAAATGTGAAACAAACAACAAACTTTTCCCTATTTAATAATAGGAAAAGGATGGGAGGACGAGAATGAGGACTTATGCAAAAGTACATGTTTTTAATGTTAGTAATACTCCCATGATCTTAGTGATATTGGTAGTTTTAATCAAAATTATAAGTGACTCTTTACAGTATCAATTTTGTCTTTTCACACTATCCATTAACAAAAGTACACGTACATTAGTAATAATAATTATTAATGTTTTTACAACAACTACGTTACATTTAGAAATATACATATAATTATCTTTTTCTATGATATTGTGGAAGACTGGTGCCTAAGCTAAACTCGGGGCATTTATTTCAGGACACCAGGTCTTCCCCCCTGAGTATAGTAACATTTATTTTACACAAATGGGGCCTGTGAAATTCAATGATCACCACAATAATATTTAATTTGGTCATTTGACGCATAATGCCATCTAGCTTCAAACCAAACAGAGCTCGCAACACTATAACTAGACAAACTGATAGCAAACTTATACTTCTTTTTTTTTTACACAAACATATACATTAAACTTCGACTACAACGTTGGTGTAGTAGTTTAAGCGGCCGCCACGCCACTTTCTGCTGCGCTGAGTATTATGGATTCAAATCTCACATGCGACAACACTGTGATCAACAAATTGTTGCTCTGAACCAGGGTATTCTTTGTGCCCGTCTCAAGTTCTTTGTAAGGTCTCTTGCGATAAACTTGTAACGCGGGAATTCTCTTTAAAAAAATATTAGAATTTCTACCTTATACAACTTAAGTTTCACATAGTATTAAATACACAATTAAAACTAACGTTTATGTTCAATTTTCAACAGTGGTATAAGTTCATTCGGAAACATTTGGTGCACTGTGAATCAACTGTTGTCCGTCTGGTGACGTGGATGTCGTAAGAGGCGACTAAGGGAAGAAACTATTCAGGAAAATATCATTACATAGAGAAGGAAAACTTGAAACTAAAACCCTATTAAAACCCGTCTGGCCAGTGTGGTATAGTAGGCAAAAACCCCCTTGCTAAGGAGAGATCTATGTCCAGCAGTGGAATGTAAAAGGCTGTTGATGATGATGATGATGATGATGAATTAACTGAACTCCAATAAGAATAAAATACTTTCAGATTAAATATTAAATACATAGCGTATGTTTTTGACAAACTAAATTACATTATTTTAAAAATATCATAAAACGAGTAAGGACGTGTTAGGTTCTATGGTTTATTGTTCTTTAGACTATCTTATATATCTAGTTCTAAGGTATCTAATGTTCTGAATACAAGAGAAGTCATACTTTGTTATGGAATATTGATAACATTATTTTATTTACAAAGGTAAATAACATGAATAAATGTAAAAAAATGTATGACGTATTTTCATATCGGTAACCTTCATTTGGGTATGAATTAATCAAGGACCGATAATATTATTTTTTTAAAAAACCTGCTTTTTACATATGAATCAACTTTACTGCCAAATTCCAATGTCCTACAAAAAGTAGATAGGTAGATAAATAATAAATAAACCCACAAAACCAAATAAAATATTAAAGGTTAAAGAGTTTTATCTATCCCGAATCTGCTGTCTAGAAATTAACGAATTAAATAATTCTGACCAGGTGTAATTGAAGTTTGGACCACTATTTATATTACTTCTACGCATAAACCTATTATATTTTATTAGAAATATGAATGTAGTGCTAAGTAAATAGGTTAAGAGTTTTCATTGGTTTATCTGGTTGATAACTTATGTAATACATTCGCATTTAAAAAAAATTGTACAACTAGTCATTTGGCAATGTTTGTAACATGAGTTTCTTGCATACTCTATTCTACTTTGTAGACACAAGGTGGTCCGACGACCTGGTTAAGGACGCAGGAAACCGGTAGACGCGGGCGGCACGGGACCGGCTCTTCTGGAGAACCTTGGGGAGGCCTATGTCCAGTAGTGGTCGTCTTTTGCCTGGGATGATGATGATGATGATTCAACTCTTTCAATTCAAAGAATCTTTTCTCAAAAAAACAGACAAATGAGTTCAAATGTTATAAAAATTATTAATTATCCGATTATTGTTAAATACACATTTACCATTTATTTCAAAGATACTTCTCAATTGAGAGAGATTGGTAAAAGCATGGCTGTGTTTTGTTTTAAATTATACAGATGTCTGCAAAATTGTACTGATCAACGAATTCTCTTTGATGTAGCCGTGTGGTTTAATTTTATTCAAAGTACTTAATCATCAGCCACAAGTATCATTGTCCACTTATTCAATGATTCAAATGATTTGCAATTAAATCATGAATTCAACCGATCAAAATGAAAAAAAAAAATATTAGGTGTTTTTTTCAATCTTTTGGAATCAAAAAAACCATAATTAACTTCAAATATCTGTCTTTCGAAATTGGACTTGAAAGAAATAGAAAGAAAGAAAATGTGTCTATGTACTTAGATATTACATGTTGTGTAATTAAATTCTAAGTAACTTATGTTTACATAATAAAAAGCCTAAGGCCAAAAAGAGGTTGATTTACATCACAAGGCACATATATTCAAAAGTAAGCACAAAATGTCTATGTATTATTGAAAAACCATGCAACATAATTCAACAAACAACTGAATATGATGTTAACATATATTATTTTATAAGTAATATAATTCTATAAATATTAAGTTTTTCCTTTCTTTTTTCGTCTTCTTTGCCGTTTACGACTTTACAAGAGATATTATAAAATCGATTGATAGTTTTATAATAGTTAGATTAATAGGTATAGCCTTTGCGACTAAATTAAATACTAAATATTCGTAAATTTACGAGCCACGTGGTGGAATATTGAACAAATTAGCTATGAACAAATTGTCCCCATGTCACGCCCCTTTCATTTGCATTAGAAACTTAGCATTAACAGCCACTATAATTAATGTGGAACATTATATCATAATAATATTGCCTTTCCAAACTTCATCAATACTACAATGAACCAACGTTATACTACGCTTGTAAAGGGACACTAAACACCCTCGTATTTTCATTACATATTACGAAGTTCATTAGTTTTATTGCCAACAACTCCCTGAGGAGGTTGTTACAACACTGTCTAGGATAATAACCTCTCGACCGGTAGAGCCTTTTATCGTTTGCTGATTTAGAGCGGACTCCATAGCGTCTAGTTAGAGGGTTTTGCGAAAATACTTAAAAAAATGTTAAACTAAAAATATATTAATATTTTCTAAGGTTATTTCGGAGAGCGTCTTAACAAAAGCCGAAATTTGGTCTAATTAAACGATAGTAGATGTAGTATAAAAATAGCTTGTTTTTTAATTTTATTTTGTTCAGGATCAGCTCAAAATAAGTCCGAATACGTTGCATGGACGACGTAATTATTTGCGTTACAGATATCTTTTACGATGCTCTCTTGGCAAACTATCTTTATACTCACTTCGGAATACTCAACTATTTAGAAAAGTTAAAATTAAATGTTCCTGTTTTTATTACAACATTTATACTCTTATAGTGTTGACTTCCTTTACAAGTTAAGGGACATTGTTCCGTTTTGAATCTATATTCATTTCCGTATTTAGAATTCCGTATTCATTGACGTATTTAGAATATGAAAAGTCGCCATCCTTATTCATTCCATGGGTGTCGTAAGAGGGGACTAAGGAAGCAAATTATGCAGGACAACATCACTGTGAAGAAAACAAAAATTTGATACAAGTCCTATTTCAACCTGTTTGGTTAACGTGATATAGTAGGCTAAAATCTCCTTTCTAGGCAGAAGTCTATGTCCAGTGGTGGACTATGAAAGGCTCTTGATGAGATTATGCGATGATTCGTTTCAAAGCTGTCAACTATAACTGTTGATACTAAAATATATCTTATAACTCGTATTGTCTTAGTAATAGGCGATATCTTTTTCATTAATAAGTTACGGGGACTTATTTTAATAGAGTGATACGTAATATGTGATTTCTTCGTAAGTTTCAATATAATAAATCTCAGAAACTATTGTTCTAATACTAACTATTGGTGATCTTAAAATATTCCTTTGTGAATCTAAAAGCAGGCAACAACGACGTAATGCGGAGCCTCTGTATTCCGTACTTACACAGCAAAATCGTACATCCATATGAATTCGAGTGTATGCTGAAGATCCGTTGCTTTGAGAAAGCGTAGTAAACAAAGGTGGCTATTACGTCATTGTCAGGGATAACGACCTCTCGACCCACCTCACTTTTTATCGTTTGCTGATTCTTGTCGGCAAAAACATTTATTTGAAAGTCATAGCAACTTAACCAACAAGGGCTTGGAAATCCCTTAACAAGCGCCTGAAGGCTGCAGGATTTTTGATCTTTTTTTCTGGTATATTAAATTTTGTTGGTTAGACGTTCTAGGTACATTTTATTGCTTTATTAATGTAAAAGTAAAAAGGTTTGGTACACGAATAAGATATTCGTCCTTCTCGCATATTTTTATTATATTCTTCAGATTCTATTATATATTAATTTATCTTTCTTTTCATTTTATATATTTATTGTATTTGTAAGCAATAAGTAGATATTTATGGATTATGAAAATCTTTTCTACGCATGTTTATGTATAAATCTCTTGTTTTTCACGACGTAATATATAATCAACACGTAGATTTCATCTCCAAATGCTGCCTATGTATTTCTTTTTTTATTTTAAAAAGACAACGCCCGCATTATGCATATATCTTGTAGCGCTTGCGACTTAACAAATATACTCGAAACCGACACAAATACCACTGGAAGACTGCGAATTTGTGAATCACACAAAGTGCTGACCTACGTGGGATTTGAGGAGTAGAGAGCGGTGTGGCGATCGCTTAAACCACCATATCATGCGCGCCGTCAATTTAATATTCCTACAATTTAGCATATTTATTTTGCTAAAAATTTTTGAGTACATTCTTCAACATAATTTGGAGATAGTTAATTATAAATTCAATCTAGAACATTTTGGATTTTTTATACAAAATAGATAAAAAGTACAATTTAATATGATACTACATTGAATTAACCATTTTAGCTCTGTTCTATAACGTTTCACTATCATACATTGTAGTTGCACTGACACATATGAAGAATAGAACTAATCTGAAAACAGAGATAAAAATGATCTTTAAATTTTTAATATAATAAAAGACAACGCCCGCCTTACGAATAAATCCTGTGTCACGGGGGACTTTAAAAACATACAAGAAACAGACATAAAGAACACCCAAACTCAGAACAACAAATTGTGGATCACACAAAGTGTTATCCCATGTGGGATTTGAACCCACAACACTTAGCGAAGTGGAGAGTGTCGTGGTGACCGCTTAAACCACTAGGCCAATCGTGCAGTCTAGTATCTTTAAGCTAGCAACCCGGGTTGTTTTTGAGTTTTTTGTGTTTTGAACCCAAAATTATTGAGTTTTTAAAACATGCACATACCAAATACAAAAAAGTGACACACATCTCACACACGGCTGTCTGATTCTGTCAAAGTCAAAGTCAAAGTCAAATTCATTTATTCATTTAGGTCACAAAAGACACTTATGAACGTCATAAAAAAAACAATAAAAGATGAAAGATGAACAATCTGTCGATTAAAATTACAGCTAGCTGGGTTCGCAGATTGTTCATGGTAGAGTGGTGAGAAAAGAACCCAGGAAAGAAACTCACCACCACTCTTTTAACTCAAAATCTTTTAAATATTAAACTAGCAGTTACATTCACAATCATAGGTCTTAAAAAAAGAGCAATTCATTTCCAAACATCTAAATCTGTGACATAGTCTGAAACTGAGTAATAAGCCTTTTTGGACAACCTCAGCTTAACAAATTTCTTAAATTTACTAATAGATAATAATACTATGTTGTTTGGTAATTTGTTATAAAATTGTATACATTGACCCACAAACGAATTCGATATTTTATGGAGCCTAGTAGTGTGCAAGGCAAGTTTATTTTTATTTCTTAAATTAAATTGATGGAGATCACTATTTTTCTTAAATTTACACAGATTTTTATGCACATACAAAAGATTCTCGTAAATGTATTGTGAGTGTAGTGTGAGAATGTTAATTTCTTTGAATCTGTTTCTTAGTGACTCACGCGGGCCCATCTTATAGATAGCCCTAATAGCTCGTTTCTGGAGCACAAAGATTGAATCAATATCAGAGGCACTGCCCCAAAGCAATAAACCATAGGACATAATGCTGTGAAAGTAACTGAAATAGACTAATCGCGCAGTATCAACATCCGTCAATTGACGAATCTTTCTCACAGCATAAGCTGCAGAACTAAGTCTACCAGATAACGTTTCTATATGTGGGCCCCATTGTAACCGTGAATCTAAAGTTATACCTAGGAAGACAGCCTTGTCTGTCAATTCCAGTTCCTCCCCGTTCATCAAAACACTAGTTTTTACTTGTTTAACATTCCTAGTATAAAATTTAACACATTTGGTTTGTGTTTAATAATTTCAATAAACTTACTTAACTATTTCTAAATACATACATGTTATAGATAAATTAGACACAGAACAAATAATAGTGCTCATCACAGAAACGTTTGTCCTATGGTGGGAATTGCACTCTGACCCCCGGCAACAACAACAGGCCGACAACAGGCCCGCCAAATTACAATCCCGTTAAATATATTGAGTTAACAAATATACAGTGAATTTTTGACACTAAAAAGATATCTTATTTGATTTAAGTATAGGATAAGTACGTATATATCAGTACTAGAGTCTAAATTTAAAACATTTTCCCTGTACCTTGGAATCATGAGCAAGTAAGGTGAGTGCTTAAGGCAGCGAGCCATGACAAATAACTTACGTAAGCCATTTAAAGGTGCCTCGGGGAGAAATGGAATAGTGATGTATTTTGTCGATATTTTTGACTTAAGTAAAATTAATCCCTAGACCCAAGTTTTAGCCAATAAATTTTAAAAGTGACTATCCTCAACCTAAAACTCAAGAGTCACTAGTGTTTTGAGTTACCCCTTCTCCTCCTCCCCCCCCCCCCCCCCTTGTAATATGAGAGAAACAGAGTTTGACTTTGGCTACCTCAATCACTTAGTGAAAGGCAACAAAATATTTACTAAACAATGCATTTCGTTAAGAATATGGTATTATTCCAGTCGAAATAACCTGCGGAAAGATGACGCTCACAGTTGTATATCTAGGTTAAATTTTCAAAAAGAGTAGGCATATAAAAAGAGACAAATGACAGAAATATACACAATAATTATACATAAAAGAAAAATAATTTATTAAATAAAAATAGAAAGAAAAATAAACGAAGTTTTATCACTAACGCTTTGCATTTGAAAAGTGTTACGTTAAAATGAATAAACGCGCCGTTGGGAACAACATGCATACCTACCAAACACATAAGTAGAATTTTATTTTTGCAGAAATAAATTATTGTATACCAGTGACACTCAAACTCAGTTTTACTTTCCACGTAGAAATATAGGTTCTTGCTCCAAAGCTTACGTAAAGCCCAAGAATTCGTGTGAAACTGCCAAGTTTTATTATCCTTACGAAAATATTTGAACCTCAAAATTCAACGAACTGTTAAAGTTTTGAAAAATTAAAAACTTGAATTTCTCTGCTCTATTTTGAAAAGAGTTACATACTAGTGTAAATGTTGATACGTTTGTTTCTGTGATGTGTTCATCACATCAACAGTCTTTGATGGTTATAAGCCTCTCCTTCGAAACGAGGTTTTGGTCTACTGTACCACGCTGATCAGACGGGTTGGTGTAGTCATCAACAGCCTTTTACAGTCCACTGCTGGACATAGGCTTCTCCTTAGCAAGGAGGTTTTGGCCTACTATTCCACGCTGGCTAGACGGATTGGAATAGGGTTTGTTTCAAGTTTTCCTTCTCTTTGTAATGATGTTGTCGTGTATACTTGGTCTCTTAGTCGCCCTTTACGACGCCCTTGGGATGGATAGGGGTGGTAACACTGTATTCTTAATCCATCACCACACGGGCAGGTTGGTATAGAGTTTGTTTCAAATTTTTCTTCTGTTTGGAGCGATTTTGTCCTGTGTAATTTGCTGTTTTATTAGCCTTTTATCTTGTGACACCCACGTGATGAATAAGGTAATGATACTTCGTGTTCTTTACCCGTCACTATGCATATAAGATGTATATAATATTAATCTAAAAAGTAAAACTCGCACAAAAGAAATTTAAATAAGTTAAGAGGTCGGCATTCATAAAATTTTCACTGAGCCCGTTCGTGTTTCTACGCTAATGCGAAATTTGATCAACTGGCATTAAAACACCTGAGCAGGTTTTAATCAAGATTGCATTTAAACTGAAATTATGTAATAAAAAAGTATGAGACCATCTCTACCTAATTTCACATTTATGTAAATATGTGATATGTTTATGAATATAATCTGAGGTACTCATAAAGTATATACGATGTGCTCTGATATCTTTAACTGCTTTAACTGAACTGTATTAAAGTACATATTTTTAAGATGACACTAAATCTGACAAAGAGTACCTTTTTGTACGTTAATTATTTTAGTGACAATTACACTACCGATAGTAAACTACATTAAAAAGTGATTAGTAAGTAATAGAATGTTCATTTTTACTTACACCAATAATTGGCATTAAAAGACTTTATCGTTCAGAAAAGTTCAGTAATTTTCTTAAGTCTTGATTTTATGATTCATTTGTCTTCGTTGAGAAAGACTTGACTGTGTCACACGGGACACGTTTTTATGTCCATAACTTGAGAAAATTATTCATTGTTATTACTTCTTCTTTCTTATTTATATACTAGTTTTATGATACTATTGTCTCTTGAATTGCTTATTCAATAGAGACAGTGAGTGTCAAGCATATTAACGAGTTTTCTGGGCACTTTAGAACTTATAAGTTGTGTTTTATCAACTCCAAAAATTCAAAGCTCTTAACTCACTTTTCCTAATCTTTTACCCTAAGTCAAAGTCAAAGTCAAAGTCAAATTCGTTTATTCATTTAGGTCACAAAAGACACTTATGAACGTCATAAAAAAAAAACAATAAAAAATGAAAGATGAACAATCTGTCTATTAAAATTACAGCTAGCTGGGTTCGCAGATTGTTCATGGTAGAGTGGTGAGAAAAGAACCCAGGAAAGAAACTCACCACCACTCTTTTGACTCAAAATCTTTTAAATTTTAAAACAGCAGTTATATTCACAATCATAGGTCTTAAAAAAAGAGCAATTCATTTCCAAACATCTAAATCTGTGACATAGTCTGAAACTGAGTAATAAGCCTTTTTGGACAACCTCAGCTTAACAAATTTCTTAAATTTACTAATAGATAATAATACTATGTTGTTTGGTAATTTGTTATAAAATTGTATACATTGACCCACAAACGAATTCGATATTTTATGGAGCCTAGTAGTGTGCAAGGCAAGTTTATTTTTATTTCTTAAATTAAATTTATGAAGATCACTATTTTCTTAAATTTACACAGATTTTTATGAACATACAAAAGATTCTCGTAAATATATTGTGAGTGTAGTGTGAGAATGTTAATTTCTTTGAATGTGTTTCTTAGTGACTCACGAGGGCCCATTTTATAGATAGCCCTAATAGCTCGTTTCTGGAGCACAAAGATTGAATCAATATCAGAGGCACTGCCCCAAAGCAATAAACCATAGGACATAATGCTGTGAAAGTAACTGAAATAAACTAATCGCGCAGTATCAACATCCGTCAATTGACGAATCTTTCTCACAGCATAAGCTGCAGAACTAAGTCTACCAGATAACGTTTCTATATGTGGGCCCCATTGTAACCGTGAATCTAAAGTTATACCTAGGAAGACAGCCTTATCTGTCAATTCCAGTTTCTCCTTGTTCATCAAAACACTAGTTTTTACTTGTTTAACATTCCTAGTATAAAATTTAACACATTTGGTTTTACTCCTGTTTAATAACAAGTTATTAACGCAAAACCAAAGTACCATTTTAGAGAGAGCATTGTTTACATCGTCAATTACCGATTGCTGTCTGTTAACTTTAAATACTAAGGATGTGTCATCTATCTGCAAACAACACTATCTCATGGTTATCCCTCACAAGATGAGGCAAGTCGTTGATGTACACAAGGAACAGAAATGGGCCCAGAATAGACCCCTGGGGCACCCCCACCGCCACAGCTGATCCCTGGGATAATTTACCATTAACATCTACTCTTTGAATCCTATCACTCAAATAAGAAGTAAGAAGATCCAAAGCACTGCCTCTTATTCCATAGTGGTGTAATTTCCTGACAAGTGTTTCAAGCTGCACACAATCAAATGCTTTAGATAAGTCCCAAAACACCCCGTAGGCGTCACGTGACTCCTCCCAAGCCTCAAATATATACTCTAATAATTTAACCCCAGCATCACATGTTGACCGACCATGAGTGAAACCAAATTGTTTAGTATGCAGCAATTGATTTTCATTAAAATAATTAAGCAACTAAGTAAGTATCACCTTTTCAAAAACTTTACTAAATGTTAGTAGGACCGAAATTGGTCTAAAATTTGTGGGGTCTAATGGACTACCTGATTTAAACAAAGGAGTTATCTTGCTATAGTTCATCAGGTCAGGAAACACACCATAATCTATACATCTATTAAATATAATAACTAAGTCAGGTAAAATAATGTCAATTATTGAGTGAACAACACTTACAGAAATTCCCCAAAGATCAGCTGTCTTTTTTATATTAATAGATTTGAAGGCAGCTAAAACATTAAGTTGATTTATATACTGAAAAATAAAATTATTGAAAAATTCTGGTACATTTTCTCTGATCAATGATTCTGCAGTGGAGGTGGAAGAGCCTAAATCACCTGTGAGTGCGACTGGGAAAGTGGAAAAAAATTTTTCAAATGTGTTGGCCACTGCCATGTCATTCTTGGTAATGTGACCATCAAAATTTAATTTAAAATCAGACTCTTTTGTTCCACTTCTTCCAGTCTCAGCATTAATAACTTTCCAAGTTGCTTTAATTTTATTACTACTGTTTCTGATTTTAGACTTAATAAACAAAGATTTGGCTAATTTACAGACACTTTTAAAAATCTTTGAATAGCATTTTACATATTGCTTAAAGTCCTCCCTAGTATTATATTGTCTTTCATGATACAGCCTATACAATGTTTCCCTACTCTTATAAATTCCTACTGTTGCCCAGTTACTGAATATAGGACAATCAGTAACAGTAACCGTCTTGGAGGTAAATATTGAATTAAATAGACTAAGGAACGAATTAAAAAAGGAACAATATAGTGCATAAAGCTAGCTGCCGTTTTCCTTACAGCAATTATCTTTCACATTTTCCTTCTTGCCTTAAACCTTAATTTTGGTGGATACCTCAAATATTGTCAGTAAACTTGTGTTTCTTGAGTTTCACATATTCACAGGGAGCAGTCATTTAACCCTAAAATACTAATTATTTTACAAGGGTGAACGCACGTGAAATATTCTAGATAATGTGTTTAATGCAACTTAAAATGACCAAAATTATTATTTTAGAGTTACCACGAGGTGACTCGTTTACCCTCTACACCATAACTACAGCTTAAGAATTAAGCCATATCATTATCACTTCTGAATTTAATACTATTTTTAATAAAATATTCAGTGTATGACAAAGGTTTAATTGATCATTATATATTGCAAAAGTTTTAAACAATACCTTAACTATCTAAAAGCCGTCCAAAGTGAAAAAGTTTCCAAACCGACAGTAGCACAATTAACACGAACCCTTGTCACAACTTTAAATTTTAAATAAAGGGATTGTAGAGAGTTGATATTACCCAGTAAGAGAGTAAAACTAGTAGCATAAGCTCAGTTGATAACATACAATTGCTTAGCTAATATCTTTGTAAAAGCATATTTAATGTACTCGTATTCATTGATACACCCTTTATGAAACACTAGTTTGCCTACCTCCTTCCAATGCCTTCATTAGGCATGTATCTGGTAAAGCATTGAGACGTTAGCTTGTTGCACATATTTTCGGCATTTGTTTTATTATTTATGAATGCCGTCTAAAACCATGTAAATATAAATTGTTATACTTTGTCGGTTTTCTTTAGAAGTACCGAATCGCGTCTCTTAATTTTATTTAGGATATAGATTTGAATACGCTTGTAGTGCTACTTCTATTGTAATATATCTATGACTTCTTTTTAAGACTTCAATCAGTCGATATTGATTTAAAAATATTTTTTTGAAATTCGAACGTTAAAATACTGGAGACGACGTTTTATTGTGTGCTTTGTGCTCGATCGAGCTGCTCGTGTTAACCATAAAAAAAATAAACTGCTGTTTTATAAGTAAAAGATCAGGTTAATTTTTTATCAACCATATTTACTGCTATAACGATCCTACAGTTCAACTACATTTTTCTGTAACATATTACACTGTGTGGTCGACAGAACTAGGGAAGTTAATATTAATGTTAGTGAAACACGCCATTTAAGTTAGCCGATTCATGTTTTTATCGTCCATGTTATACCTTTCTAACAATAGAACCGTAAATCCGTTTGAAGAATTAAAAATAGTATCGTGTCAAATATTAAAAAAATATTATCTACGAAGAAAAATAATACATGGCAAAAAAAATATCGTTCTCGTTAAGCCTTTCCAACAATAGAAGCTTGAATACCTAAAAAAAGTATAAAACATGTAAAATCATTTAAAAAAAATATTAATATGTGTAAAATATTTAATACATGAAAAAAAAATTCTTCCATCACTTTTGCCAATTACACAATCAATTAGATTGTACTCGTATTTTCTTGTTTACTATCTCATAACTCCGTCATTAATGAACGAATGTAAAGTTTTTTCTTCTCTTCTATTTCTCATTCAATTTTACTTTTTGAAGAGAAAATTCAGCCTTAAGGAAAAAATTGAAGGATGAACAAAAGACATTGCGAAATTGTTACGCTGCAGGCGTATTGAAGTCGGTGACACTTCTCTGAAAGTAAATTTTTCAAAAATGAGATTTTTGTGTACTCATAACACGTTTTCTATTCTTGTGGTGAGGTTGTTAATCCATGTGGTGACGAAGTTATTAGTATGGAGCGTTACCACACCCATTCAACCCACGGGACTCGTAAGGGCCGACTAAGGGACCAAACTACGATGGGTAAACTGTACTGCAAGGAGAAGATTGGACACAAATCCTCCACTATATCATTTCTAATTGTATATTACATACCTTGTATATCTTGTTTATGCTGTAATTATTTATCATATATGAGACAACAAAGTGATCACTAAAACAAATGTACATATAAATTGTATATTACGTAATCGAAATACCAATGAGCGTCTTAAAAAAAGTACTAGTGTACCAATTAAAAAATATCACAAATTGTTTATCAGAATATTGTGATTGAGCAGCTAAATCATATAACATTTATATGGATATACATATAATTATATCTTAGAAACGTGTATCAAACAGACATCACTTTGATATGATTTGACATCAACAGTAAAGCAAATACGTTTTTGCCTCATGAATAAGAAAATTGAATACATAATCGTTTCTCATATGTATCTGGATTATATGCGTTAGGTAAATTATACTGGTTATGGTAAGGCAGATAAGTACATTTGATATGGTTATTATTACATGTCTTTTATAATTTGACTTACCCAGTTATTTAAATTGATTTAATGGTACACGTCATTTATGATCCAATTCGTATCGTATACACCAAACAAAGCTTTTTACTTTAACACAGTTAATAAGAAATAACATTGCATATTTTTATTTGAAAGACTATCCACGCATTAGGAGTATATCCTGTGTCGCAGGAGCCTTTCCAAACAGACAAGAAACAGACACACGTACCCATACTCAGAATAAGAATTTGTTGATCACACAATATGTTGTTTTATTGGTTTGAACCCACAATACTCAGCACAGCAGAGAACGGCGTGGCGATCGCTTAAACCACGAGGCCAACCGTGTAGTCAGATGTTTTCTGATGTTGTGTGATATTGTCTGTCAACTAATGTATAGTATACAGTAGCGTAGACGTTCACTGATGCTCAAATGTTCTTATGTTTTTGCAAGGACTTATAATATGTATTACTGCTCTGTAAAGTACCTGTAGAAAATTAAGGTATGTGTGATTTGTCTGTATGTATTGTACGATTATTGAAGTGCGTATTCTAATAGCTTTAATCTTATAGTCTTATATGATACACCTACCATCTCACTGTCAACTCTAAACCCACGCACGCGTAGCAGTCAAATCACTTTATCAGTTTTTTGTCACATATTTGCATCTCTTTTCGCAGAATCAATCCCACAGATCTTAAAGTTTTACACATTCAAAACTTAAATACTGTCATAATTAAGTACTTGCTGCAAATTTAATGAATCTGACTGCAGTTTTTTTTTGATTCGCTTTTAATGAAGTACTTAGATATATAATTATCTTTTTTCTTACAAGCTTCAATTCTGTGGGAATCTATAACTTACTCTTTGAATATTCAGAGACGTTTAGAGAGGTAGGGCATAGCGCGATATTTTCCGCTCAAACATTAGAGCAGCCCGACTGGGGAAGGACCTCCGCCTTACAGAAGACCACGGCCAAATAGCACAGCGTTTTTCAGCAGTGCTGTGTTCCTGTGGTGAGTAAGGTATCCAGAGCTCTAGAGGATTCGCTGTTTTGACAACGGGGGACCAGTGGTGCTTATAATACTGCTACTGGCTCGTGTGGGCGCGGGATGTGGGCGCGGCGGTCAGGAAGACCTGCTGAAACGGTTGTCCGCTGGCCGCCCGCAGGATAGATGGGTTCCCGAACCCAGGGATCACTACAACCTCCACCCTGGGAGGCCGAACCGCCAGCCTGCGAAAAATCCCTGCAGTAGTAGTCGTGCCGGAGGAGGAGACCGGAGTGGAACCCGGTTGCTGCTGCAGGAGGGGAGCGGGGGCCCTTTCGTACGCCGCGCCGACAAATCGCACTACCCACATCAGCCATGTGCGGATTGGCACCGCCCCATTGCCCCCTTAGCTGTCAACACAGTAAATTCTCACAAACCAATTGAACCCCCCCCAAAAAAAATGACAAAGAAAAGTAGAAAAAGAGTACCTACAGCGGCATCCTCTTCCACGTATATGGACTTCTGCAATATCAGGGGACTTCACTCCAACCTGAACGCAGTCCACTTTCATCTGGAGATTGCGCAGCCGACCCTCTTATTTCTTACGGAGACACAGATATCCTGCCCGGCTGATACATCATACCTACACTACCCCGGCTACAAACTCGAACACAAATTCCTGAGACGTGCTGGTGTATGCATGTACGTCCGGGAGGATATCTGCTGTCGCCGTCTTCATTTTTATGAAGACAGGGACCTGTCAGTAATGTGGGTGCGCGTAGACTACGGAGGTCAGACTCGAATCTATGCGTGCCTATACAGGTCTCATAGCGGCGACAGGGAGACTAGAGCACTCTTTGAGCACCTGCAAGTGACGACTGACAAAGTTCTTGAGCAGTACCCCCGTGCTGAGTTTAATGCCCACCACTGTGAGTGGCTAAATTCTCGATCCACCGACTTTGCGGGAAGGTCTACTCATGAATTTGCTCTGGCCCATGGCCTCTCACAACTGGTACATTCCCCAACAAGAATACTTGATATTGAGAGCCATGCGCACTCTTTGCTGGACCTTCTGCTGACGACGCGTCCGGACGACTACAATATCACAGTGGACGCACCTCTCGGCTCATCCGACCACTGCCTCGTCCGGACCGTAGTCCCATGCGCGCGGCATATTCCACCTCGCCCAGCCGACCTGCGCCGCATGTGGCAATATAAATCAGCAGACTGGGATGGATTGCGTGAATTCTACGCATCGTACCCGTGGAGGCAGCTTTGTTTCGCGTCAGAAGACCCCGACCCCTGCGCAGCCGCTGTCACTGAGACGATCCTGGTGGGTATGGAGTATTTTATTCCTAACTCATCAGTAGCTGCGGAAAAACAAAAGCGACCGTGGTTTAACCGGCTCTGAAAGGAAGCCAGACTAGTCAAGCAGACTGCCTACAGGGCTTGGACCACGGCCCGTGCTAATAAGGATCCGAACATCTCTGATGTGAGACGCAAACTAAATGCTGCCTCGAGATCCTGCAAAAAGACAATTGCCAGAGCCAAATTCGATTTCATCGGCAGGATTGGTGAGCGACTTACGGGCTACCCCTTTGGGAGTCGTGCCTTTTGGTCTCTTGCTAAGGCGGCCGAGGGAAACTTTTGCCAGTCGTCTTTACCACCATTGCGAAATGCCGATGGTAACTTGGCCCACAGTGCCAAAGAGAAAGCCGACCTACTTGGGCAACTCTTTGCCTCAAACTCGACCATGAACGAGGATGGAAGTGCGGTACCGCCTACTAACCCGCCGTGCCAACACTCTTTGCCGGAAATACACATTTCGCAAAGAGAAGTGCAGCGGGAACTAAACTGTCTAGACGTTCATAAGTCGAGTGGGCCAGACGGCATACCTGCAGTGGTGCTCAAGCAGTGTGCTCCTGAGTTGTGCCCTGTACTAACGCGACTTTTCGCGCTTTCCTACCGCAAAAGGCAAGTGCCGTCTTCGTGGAAGACTGCCCATGTGCATCCAGTGCCAAAAAAGGGTGATAGATCGGACCCATCGAATTACAGGCGAGCTATAACTTCCCTTCTCTCTAAGGTGATGGAGCGTGTAATCAACACACGGCTCCTCAGTTACCTAGAAGAGCACGATTTGATCAGCGACCGCCAGTATGGTTTCCGCCACGGTCGCTCGACTGGTGATCTTCTAGTGTATCTCACTCACCGGTGGGCTTCAGCCATTGAGAGTCAAGGTGAGGCTTTGGCAGTTAGCCTGGATATAGCAAAGGCGTTCGATCGGGTCTGGCACAGGGGTCTTCTATCGAAGTTACCATCCTACGGCCTGCCCGAGGGTTTGTGCAAGTGGGTGGCTAGCTTTTTGTCCGGCAGACGCATAAAAGCCGTCGTCGATGGTAGCTGTTCCGAAAGCATGGACATAAACGCTGGTGTCCCGCAAGGCTCCGTGCTATCTCCAACGCTGTTCTTGCTGCATATCAATGATATGCTGTCCACGGATGGTATCCATTGTTATGCGGACGACAGTACTGGAGATGCGTATTACACGAGCCGAGCTAACATCCCTCGTACCGTTATAGTAGAAAGTCGCGAACAACGTCTCCCTCTAAGACACAAGTCTGTGCGTTTACCGCTAAGAAAACCCCTTTCACTGTGGTTCCACAATTCCAGAATACACCCCTTACCATCTCACAGAGTATTGGAATCCTCGGTGTCGACATCTCCAGTGACGTCCAATTTCGAGCTCATTTGGAAGAGAAGGTCAAGCTGGCATCAAAAAAACTTGGTGTTCTGAATAGAGCGAAGCGATACTTCACACCGGCACAAAGGCTACTACTTTACAAAACACAAGTTCGACCTCACATGGAGTATTGCTGTCATCTCTGGGCGGGAGCACCGAAGTACCAGCTTGAGCCTTTCGATTCAGTTCAGAGACGTGCTGTGAGAATAGTCGACGATCCTGATCTCACAGACGGTATCGAGCCACTAAGTCTTAGG
Source organism: Hypercompe scribonia (assembly GCA_949316085.1). NCBI lineage: Eukaryota > Metazoa > Arthropoda > Insecta > Lepidoptera > Erebidae > Hypercompe > Hypercompe scribonia. The sequence continues at coordinate 3,479,321 of OX438981.1, forward strand.
AGAGACTTTGCCTCCTTGTGTGTGCTCTATCGTCTCTACAATGGGCTGTGTTCTGAAGAATTGTTTGATATGATGCCCACAGCCACTTTCTACCATCGCACCGCTCGCCATCATCAGGGAGCTCATCCACATACATTGGAACCTAAATGGTCGCGCACAGTGCGGTTTCAGAGAAATTTTCTCCCGCGAACAATCCCGTTATGGAATGAGCTCCCTGCCGAGGTTTTCCCTGGAAACTACAGTATGGGGCTCTTCAAGAAGGGGGTAAATAGGTTTTTAAAGGGTCGGCAACGCGCACGTGATGCCCCTGGTGCCGCAGGCGTTCATAGGCTGCGGTAACCGCTTACCATCAGGCGGGCCGTATGCTTGTTTGCCACCGTCGTGGTATAAAAAAAAAAAAAAAAAAAAACGTAAGAGTAGATAGAGTCATCCGACATGTGACACCTAAATAAGCTTTATATGGTCGCAGATGAGTACGGTTTCCATAGCTGTAAGGCTTTGTGTCTCCCAGACACATGTCTATACATGTCAATTTTGATATTGGGTAACTAATACTTCAGCTATAGAATTTAATAAGTGTTGTTAAGATAATTGTAATATCTTCTTGTGTTTAAAAATGTAGAACATTTTAGATATTTCCGTTTTGAAGAAAATTAAAAATCAGAAATTTAAGAAAATATTTTAAAGATGTTTATATGTTGAAACGGCAATGGGCAGGCCACATCGCTCGTAGAACCGACAATCATCGGGGAAGAAAGGTTCTTGAGTGGCGACCGCGTACCGGAAGACGAAGCGTGGGTAGGCCCCGCACTAGATGGACCGACGACATAGTCCGAGTCGCGGGGAGCCGATAGATGCAGTTGGCGTCCAGTCATACGGCGTGGCGTTCTAGGGCGAGGACTATGTTCAGCACTGGACGTCTTCCGGCTGATGATGAAGATGATGATGATTTTAAAGATACACACAAGTGTAATCACTTAAAATATTTAGACGTTAACTTAATTAATAAGTATTAATAATAAGTGGAATATTATATATTAGTAATAAAAGTATCCTTTAGCTCAGGTTTTACTTTTTAGGCTTTACGTTAAGTTTCATGTAAGTGACTGTAGTAAAAATAATAAGTGACTAGAATAATCACAATTTATTACGTAGCATTATAATAATTTCAATAACTAAACTCACTCTAATAAAAAATTGTTTAACACTATTAAATTAATTACATGATTTTTACACGATGAACAAAAAAAAATTCATTTTATATCGATAAAAATATTCTTTTTTAGACACCACTAATCTGTCTCCCTTGCTGCCTCTCGACTACCTCATGATCGCTCTTCAAACCTTTTGACACGCTCTGACGAAACCACTTTCCTTGTTTATCACTCATCGCTCAAAAATTTACCGAGGAAATAGATAATTATTTTGTGAAAATATCTGACGATTCATTTTTTATATGCATTTCACAAATTGTTTACTAAGACTCTCTTATTTTCAACTGTGATTACATAAAAGTCTTTAACCATATGTATCATAAATGTGTTTTTTTTTAATAGAAAAACCACGTTCATTTTTGATAGCAATTGCAAAGAAATTTAGATTTTTTAGTCAATAGGTATAAATTTGTTGTTAATATTTAAAAAACACGCCATTTTCAACTATCAACTCCACGCCATTCCGCAGCAACTGAAATTTCAGGCCGTATTTATATAAATGTATATTTTTATTCAACAGGTAAACAATGACAACAAGTGCACATCTCTGAAACATTTGGATGCTTACTAGATGGTAAGAATTATTAAAATACATATATATATTTAATAAGTATTATTACTATTATTTCCGTGTTGAATAAATAAATATTTAATAATTATTAAAATTATTATTACTATTATTTCTATGTTGAAACTTAGTGTTTAGCAACAAACAACAATTAAAAAAATATTGCATCTCCTGTTTTTGTTGTTTAAAAAGTTATTCGGTCATTGACGTTACAATAATTAGACTGATCGAGTTAGGTTGTGAGCGAGGGCGAGAGGGTTTTTAATAAGACAAGTGTTCGGCTTGAAGAGTGAATTGAGACTAACTTTATTTATGAAACCATTTCTTAAAGTTAAAACAGTATTGTTATTGATATGTGTTGAAGACAAAGAGCTATTTGTTCTAATGTTTAGTCTGCGGCTTATCATCTAAGTGGTGGTTCATGACGGATGCCAAGATTAACTTTATTTATAAAATAATACACAGTATTCTGATTATGCGTTGGAGACAAGGGGCTAGTTGTTCTATTGTTTCCAGGGCGTCTGTGGCTTATCAGCTAAGTGGTCGTTCATGACTGATGCTATTGTAGGGCGTCACGTCTATGACGACATAACTATCGTCATAATTTATTATTTTTACTTCTATATCTTTACTTTTGGGCCTGATATTAGACACGCACACTAAGATAATTAATCCATGATAGTCCATAATATTCCTAGAAATTAAGTATATGTCGTAACTATTATGTTCAGGATAAATAAACAAGATTGTTTTTAAGTTTTTAACACTAAAACGTCTTTTATTTTAACGCAAAATAAAACAATACGCATGAAAAGTTAGTTACATGAAAAAGTAGCGCCATCTGTCGTAGCATTACAAAAATAGAAAACAGGCAAAGGAATATATAACAAACAGCCTGGAATTAATTATTTATAAAATTTTATCCAATAGTAACATAGTTGAATATTTGGTTTTATTTATCCAATAGTAACATGCCTCTTGAATATTTTTGAAATATGACTATCATAATTGTTCAACAACTTATGTATCCTATAGTATCCAATACTATTCTATTATATTTAATGATTACAAACACTTATTTATTTTTTAAATTTAACCGCAATGATACGGGAAGCATGTCCTCCTTAACATAAAAATAAATGGGTTCATAAAAGTCGTTGTTCTAAGATAACAAACATAGAAATATATTCTAAAAATGAATAAAAACCCCCAGTTTTTATTTTTTAATTCATATAGAAAGTAACATTAATAATAGAAACTTCAGTTGAGAAAAACGATCATACAAAAGTTTATGTTTATTGAATAATCTTGTGTGTACAATACTACTTCATTTTGTCCATGAGTAAATCTTGTTACGACCATATTCACGGGATGTATCGTCTTCACAAATCTAAAGCTACATTACATAGAAATATGAAAAGAAAATCTATGTAACGTAGCCTTCAACTCAAAAATAAAAAAAGCATGAGGTACATTACAATGACGACAGATTACATGTGAATGATCGGTTGCGATTATAAGAAATGTCGTATTATGTTTAAAGTAATAATAAGAAAAATTCAAAAAACAACCTTGATTACATTGTCAGATTTTGGTTACACGTTTTGCATGATTAATGTTTCATTTTTATATTCTTATATCCCATCAGATTGTGAGAGTGAGAGAATAGAGAGTACACCTGTGTTTACACAGACACTTATACCTACACTACAATATCTCCAGCATAGAAGGCCGGTCTCCGTTGGGACTGACCGCCGTTACCGAAACCGTCCATTAGTACATTATATTCTTATATTTTATTATAAGTATAGATAAGGTTTATTATAAAAAAAAATATTAATAAGACTAATGACTATTCAAAATGTGAAAGAGTTAAAGATAAAAGTAAAATCAAAATATTACAAATCCTTTTGTAATCGGCTCGAGCAAGGTGTTTGTATTTTAGGCTCTTACATTACCACATTAGCTCTTTGTTGACTAATAGCAACAAAGACTAATAGCCAACCATTCAGGATGTATTTGTAAGGAGGAGTATGGATACTATTAGCATAAAACTAGCTGGTCCAGTCGTGATTAACGAAACTTTTATAGTTTTTGTGTAAAACGAAGTGATAGTCCAGAGAAATAAGGCAGCTTTCTTTGTACCGATGGTTAATGGTTAATGTTTAATGGTTTTCTTATCTTTAGTTATAAGGCAAAAATTTCTGAAGTATTTCAAATACTACTAGATTCTACTACGTTTACTTTTGGTGAATATCTTATTCAACAATAATGTGAGAAATTTGTTGTCTTACAATTGAGCAACTGATTGAATTTGTGAAATAATTTTAAAAATTTCATCCCAACCCTTACCGATTCGTCAATTTGTTCAATAGAAGACATTTCAATGTATTTCTAAGTGATATGACTTAATATTTATTCTATTAATTATAACTTTCTTAACATTTTAGTAACTATTAACCATTTCCAAATATTTCTCTATCTGTTTATCATGTAAAGGCACCCTCTTTTTGTGTGTGCGATTTAGGCTCACGGGCCGTTACCACAACTGGAATCCCGAACGAGCGCTGTCTTAGTATTGAACCTACTAAAACCACAGTTTGTGTTATTTAGGGTCTAAAATAAGATGGATACTATTTATAATACATATATATGTATATATTTAGTCGTACCGAACTGTCAGTATCACTTTAATCTTTACCTATTGTAATTCTAAGCAGTTGTCTTTTGTTTTCGAAATAGATTTAAAATAACAATATTTTCTTAACTTTATTTGTATACGCATAAAGTTGTTAATTGAATACATTTATGGTCCGAAGTTTTCCTCCACACAGAGATAAAATATTTTCCCTAATCATATCTCATACCCTTAATAAGCTGTATTCCCTGAGGAGGTTCTCGTTTATGTATCGCAAAACCTACAATATTTTATTTACGCCCACTTATTTGATTGTGGCATTTGATATCATAATTAAGTAATGAATAAATCACAATGACGCATATTTTTTCTCAACTTGGTGGCGAGCCAGCGTTCCTATCCATTTGCATCAAGTGCCGACTGTTCGTTACGGGAGAGTAGCATTTATGATTTCAGATACTAGTTACTATCATCGCAATTTTCTTATCTTTAGAAGTAAGGATTAAGGTTTGTGTCATATTAGTCTGCGCAAGTAGAAAATTTGGCAATAACTCCTCTAATTCAGAGATATTTTTAGAATTTAAAGAAACACCGTATAACCGGCTATTGTTATTAGGTAGACGTGATCTCCTTAATAACTGACATAGTAACACTTACGTCATAAAATAGTCAAAAACAGAACTCATTCTAAAATCATTCTCAAACTCTTCGAGTTTTAGTTTGTGCCAACCGATATTGGTCATTAATTAGTTATATCCATTGTAATTATCTAAGAGTTAAATAATATACGATACGCTGTATGAAATTCGGGATCAAAAATGTAACTGAACACACGTATATTTTTTTTTCTTTTGGATATCTGGCACACAACGCCATCTAGTACCAAGCCAAGCAGAACTTATTTTATGGGTGGCAACTAATATAATTACGTATATATTTCTTTCTGTCAATACATACATATTATACATAGAAAAACTCAAACTCCGAAAAAATATTTTATACAAACATTTCGTCCAAGCCGGGAATTGAACCCGAGACCTCAAGTACAGCAGTCGTGTACGTTACCACTGCGCTACCGAAGCAACTAATAATAATATAATAATAATATGCATCAATTTCTATGAAAAAACTGAAAACGGTACCGATATTTCTTTTTCAGGTTACCACTGTTATTTCATCTTTCCTTTCTTTAGCTACATCAAGCCCACTTTTATAAACACAACATTCTCAAACCGCTGTTTTAACTCAATATTTTACTTATTTCTACTCCACAGTACAAGGTCTAAGTATCCCTTTTTAACATACCAAACAAAGTTATATTGAAACTTATAACAGACAAAGACATTCAAACTGTATAAGTTGCTACTTAAAATTCTGCATTAAATAAATGGCGACAAAAGAATTTGGAATGAAAAAGCACCCGTTTTGTATTTCTATAACCCGTCTCTGTCAAAATTCATGAATAAGACAAGAAGAGTAGTTGGGAGGATTGAGTAAAGTATATCGTTTATGATAATGTTTCAGCTTCAGGATTTCGCACGAGTGAATATTTTTGGTTATACGAAATGAACGTAAAATCGTTACTTTGTGATTTGATGGGTGTTTTTCCTGGGTTGCGGTAATAAGCGTAATAAAGTTTCATGTTGCTTTTTTTGATAGGACTGGAATGAGAGTATTCGACCGTGACAACGAGACGAAAATAAATATTTATTTACTTACGTCATAAAGTTATTTTTACGAACGATAAAAGCTATTTCTGAATTATTATTATTACTTTAACAAACATAGAGTTTATGTATGTCTTAAAAGGGGTTTTATTAAGAAGTCTACTTATAACTTGTTAGTGATAGCGATTACTGGAGCGACATTTCCGTCACCTGCAATGTCTAAACTATCAACAACTCTGATTACGTCACTTACAGTGGAAGAGGGGTTCGTGAAATTTTTATTATCACGTAAACAATGACATCTAAGTTCATAGTTCATTTGCAAACGTTAATCAACGTCACAATTTAATGATGTGGATGCATTGAAATATGCTAAATATGTATAAATTATATATAAATAGAAATTAAGCCATCTTTAATGTTCCTATATAATGATTACTTGTAATAAACTTAAAGTCTCAATGAAATTGAAATATTAATTTGATGCAAGTCAATCATAACCTACTCTCTTTTTGAAGTAGATTAAAAAAAATCCAAACAAAAATTCTAATTTTTATAATTCAATTTTTTTTGTCATTATATTATTATTTTTTTAAGACAACGTCCGCATTAAGAAACTATCCTGTGTCGCAGGGCACTTTACAAACACAAGAAACGAACACAAAGAACACCCAGATTCTGAACAACAATTTATGAATCACGAAATGTGTAATTCCATGTGAGGTTTGAACCCACAACACTCAGCACACTAGAGAGTGGCGTGGCGACCGCTTAAACTACTAGGCCAACCGTGCAGTCGAATTTAAATCACATTTCAAGTTTTATATATAATTAAACCGAGTTAAACCAAAACAAAACACAACAACTCACACTGTGTGTTTTAGTAATACATCTTTACCTAAACCTTCGCAGAGTTAAGAGCTTTTTATCAACCCTTTTAACAGCCTTGTTTGTTCTGTGTTTACTAAACATACAAGGTTTTAATTAATACCATTATATGTAAGTATAATATTCTGGAGTAATTTGCTGAAATTGTCACGAAAATTGTGTAAAATTTACATCAAGATGTCATAATATCCATTTTACATGCCGTGTTTTGTAAACTTTCTGGGCTATTTATGTTTATTCAACAGAAAGTTCTAAAAAATGTCTTAAATAGGCAATTGAACAGTCTTAGGAGTTTATGTATAGTCCTACTATATATTATATACTTATACATATACTCGAGTGCACGGTTGGCCTAGTGGTTTAAGTGGTCGCCACGCCGCTGTCTACTGCGCTAAGTGTTGTGGGTTCAAACCCCGCACGGAACAACACTGTGTGTGATCCACAAATTGTTGTTGAGTCTAGGTGTTTTTTTCATCCGTTTCTTGTATGTTTGTAAAGTCCCTCGCGACACAGGATTATATTCCTAGTGTGGGCGTTGTCTTTTTAAAAGAAAGAAAGAAAAAGAAACATGTAATATTTACAAGGTTTCATTTTTAATAAAAAAAAAATATAATATGTTTTTATTGAACCACCAAGGGAGTAAAGCATTTATGGCCCTACCATATTCTAACCCCACCATTCTGACGTGAGAAATTAAAAGCTTTATAAAGCTAAGCCAATTAAAAGTGTGTCGTTTTAATATATCAATATTAAATCTGGTAAATTCGGTCTCACAGATTCTAGGTCCATTTTTTTTATTCTTAAAATTCAGACCACTTGATAAAATGATAGGTGCCATAGGAGCTTCTCTTCACGGTAGAGACTCAAAGCTTTGCAATGTATTTTTTTAGATTCTCTCACCGTAAAGTGCAGCTTCAGTAACATTCTGTAGTGTCTCTACAAAGCTCCTTAAGTCCATGCACTCAAGTTACTCTCCCTTATAAATGTAAATTACAAACCACTAGCCAAAAAAAAACAAATTATAAGAAAGTATTTCTAAAAAAAATTTAATACATTATACATTAACACGTCACTGTAAATTTATAAAATGTAATAATAAAGCAACCGTTTCTTTGAAAATAATTAACTTCAATAATTTTCTTCTTTTCTAAAATCGATTAAATATAAACTTCTCAAAAAAAAACATGAACCAACTTCAATCAATACTATGTTAAAATATTCCACTTTCAAATGAATGTACACATATACAATAATGAAAAAATATATAAAAATTGTATTAATTAGTACCGTTGGTTATTTTTGAACGGTTCACTCTTCTTACAATACAGCTCATTCCATGTACGACGTAATTGTCATACATGTCAAATACAATGTCATATGTGATTAAAATTTTAAGTCATAAAAAATAAAGAAAGGAAAAAAAAATCTGAAAATCGGCCCACACGTGACAAAGATATCGAATAATAAAAAAAGAAAAACAATGCGGTCGAATCGGGTCTATTCTTTTTTTGAAGTCGGTTCGTAAATAACTAAGCATAAATGTGCAATTCCTTATCTAATACTGTCCTCTAGTAAGAATCTAAGGTATGTATTATTTTGAAACTTAGTACGGTATGAAGCAGTAGCAAAATAATAAGTATGAAGTAAGGATTACAAAATAGACTTAGTTAACTTGTTTTTACATAAAATTGAATAAAACTTCAAAAAAACAACTTAAGAGAGAATCCCTAGTAACCATTATTCGTAGAAAAATCCAAAGATTCGTAGAAATTATACTTGCAAACTGAAAAGGCAATAAATTGAACAAAATCAAGTTTGAATAAATATGAAGAAAGTAATGTAACATTGCTTTAACATGTTATTTTAGGATGGGGTAATTACAAGGAAACTTGAAGTCAGTAATGTTTTTGTAGGCATACCCTAGGAACCTTCAAAACATGTTTTTCCTCTCAGAAAGGGTGTGGAACAAATGGAGCGTTAATTTGCTACATATAACCTACAAGATACGAGTGACATGTATGGTGTAATGTCGGAAAATAGGTCAACTGTTGTGGTATATTTTAATTTACTATATGTTTTGTGTCACTATTAGTGGGGTTACGAGTTGTTTAAAGAAATAACATTATTTCAGTATTCGACGAAGTTAAAAGATATTTATTGATGATTTTATGGCTTTTATTTCGGTATTGGAATTCGTTTCAATTACTTTTTGAAGAACCGTAGATTGAATAAAAACGGTGAAAACGATTACCTACTTTTTTTGGTAAACGGAAATTGGTAAAGGTTTTTTTATGTATCATAACAATCAATAACTACTTTTGTGACAATGTCTATTCCGTGAAATTTAATTTGTAGGACAATGACTAAGAAATTGAATTTCACTTTTCATTATTCAGCTTGTTTACATAGTGAGGGTAATATACACACATGATTTGTACATAGCACATAATTTCAGTCTTCTGTTTTCTTCTTCTGTTAGACGATCTTTCGGTTAATTTTAAAAGTATATTATCAATATCATTTAAAATTATATTTACAAATTAGTTTCTTCAACAGTTTCGTACAATAGTACACATCTTCAATAACCTTTTATAGTTTACCACTGGACATAGACCTCTCCTTAACAAGGAGGTTTTGGCCTACTACACCACGCTGGCCAGACGGGTTGGAATAGGGTTCGTTTCAAGTTTTTCTTCTCTTTGTAATGATATTTTCCTGAATAGTTTCTTCCTTTAGTCGCGTCTTACGACACCCACGAGATGTATAGGGGTAGTACCACTATGTATTCTTAATCCGTCACCACACGGACAAACAGTTCACATAGAAGCGATTGATGTGTTCATTATTGCTTTTGTTCGTTGTCAATCATAATTATTTTTTAATTGAAGTAACGAAAACAATATAACGAAGAAGGCAGACTTTAAAGAAAAAACAATCGAAAATTTGTGTTTTTGTTATTAATAAAGCGAATTCTACTTTTGTGTATTTCTCTAAAAAATATAAATTAAATTCCCTTTATTGTGTTATTATTACTTATACAGTTAGCGAGCTTCTGATTCAAGTAATTTATTTATTGTATATTTATTTAGTCTTTATATACTTTGTTTATCGGTGGTCTAAATACTCTAGGCATTCTCTTCCAGTCGACGTTACGGTGATGTAGATATACGAGTATTGTAACGGAGGTGCACCGAGGTTACATTATCAATGATAATATACAGTATGTAGGTAAGCTTATATATACATGAACATAGACAATATACATGTCATGAATACACACATATATATTTATACAAATATTAAATATACAAGTTTAAATACATTATGACAACTTGAATATAAGGTGAGCCAACTATCGATTAGATGATTCTGCAATCTCGTTAAGGACATTATTTACTTTTGAAGTTCGCATATTTTCTGTGTATATTTGTAAAAAAAACATCAAAATATTTTACTTAGTTAATCCAGCTTTCATAGTACAAGTTTTGCTTAATGAAACCAGATGACTTTTTTGTCAAATGTCTAAAATATTTATTTATTTATGATTTATTCAATTATTTTACCTGTAAATAGAGTATCAGGTTAGAAACATTCGAATCAAATTTGCAGGCAATTCCTAGTCCCTCACGCTCACCGACTTAATATTACTGTTGCCAACTACCCCACAATTATGAAAAACGCACACCTGGTACTTATTAACACAAGAGTATAAACAGTACCGCATTGCGCCGCCATTACGGGAGGCTCATGTTATATTCAACGCACATAACACAAATTAAAGTTATCTTATGTAATATTAATAATGTAGGAGTTTCCTTTTCTAGGGTTGAATAATTATATTTTATTTTTTAAGGCCTTTTTTATTGTAACCTTTTGATGATATTATAATTCAAATTCAGAAAAAAGTTTAAAGGAGCCGTACTAGCTAGGAATGTTACATAAATAATATCATTTAGAATATTGTGTGTTGTAAGGACAATAAAATTTTGCTGTATTTACCATCGATCTATTTCGTTTCCACTAGTTTCATTTTTAAAGTTGCTAGTTTTGTTGTTGTTGTTGATGATGATGATAATCTCTTAGCCGATTATAGCTACGATGGTCTGTCTCAACGTAGACCAACCAGCTATGCAGGAGATGTTATAGTGTGCAAGTGTGTGCGTACTCTGTTCCCTCACTTTCACAATCAAATGGGACGGTTTTCCGATACAATCGGAGAGAGAATGATAGGACCAACCGAGGCACAGGGGTAAAGATCATAACTGCCAAACTCTGGACTGTTATTAAGCACTTCTATAATCGGAAAAACTTAATGACACTTTTTTAGTCCGACTCAAGAATCGAACACGAGACCTCTTCATTAGCAGTCACAAATGGTAGGTTGGTTATTATAACTATGTGATTATTTGTTATAAAGAAAATATTTAAGAAATATACATATCTACAGTAGGTTATTTATGTATACTCTGACTGAAGCTCATTTGCTGCAATATAAATTTAAAATAATTATTGGTATAAATATGACATATGAGAATATCAAAATCAAAATATTAAAAAAAAATTTCGTAAGATTTTAATTTGGACAAAAACAAAACAACTCATGAAAATGTTTTCAAAAACTACAAAAGAACCAAACGAAAAGCATGATTAGGTAAAACATTCTTTACTTGAAAATTCTTACATTTCTTGTCTGAGATACGTAAAATAAATGTACTAATTATGAAATAAAATAAAATTACTACGGGCGGGCGTAACTGTATTTTTTTTCTATCCTAGCAACACTTGACTAATGTCAACCTATGTTGCCCACCTATGTCATTTGTCAATTGCTTTGTGCGCGCCCGCTTACAGTGAAAATGTGACCTTATGTTTGCTTTTGTGTTTCAGTCTATTTTATTATAAAACTTACTTGATACTAATCTTCGTGAAATAGTGTTTTCTTCTGAAAATAGGCCACTAAAAATAATATTTTTAATAATATTGTTGTTTGTCTATGTTTAGATCAATTTATTATTAAGCTAAGGAACCGGTATATAAATGAAAAATTCAAATTCAAAGATCAGCCTTACCTTGCCGTTTTGAAACTATACGAGTATACTTAGTCTGGCCATAAATACTGTTACACTTAATTATAAAAAAATATTACATTTGAATTTCGAATCTGTCATTTTTATACGATTGTTCATTGTGTTTTCTCATTTTGGCGCCAATACATTGTAAAATATTTTGCGATATTAAAATGGTGTGGGGTGATAAAGAGAACCGAATCGCTGTGATAGCATTACACAAAGTAGGTATGGAGCCAAATGCAATTTTTAAAACTCTCCATACACTTGGTATTAGTAAAATGTTTGTGTACCGGGCTATTAATAGGTACAATGAGACCTCCTCTGTTTGTGACAGAAAAAGATCTGGCCGTCCACGTAGTGTTCGTACGAAAAAGGTGGTCAAAGCAGTAAGGGAAAGAATTCGAAGAAATCCTGTCCGAAAGCAAAAGATTTTATCTCGGGAAATGAAGATAGCACCTAGAACCATGTCGCGTATTTTAAAAGATGACTTAGGACTTGCAGCCTATAAGAGACGCACTGGCCATTTCTTAACTGATAATTTAAAGAAGAATAGGGTGGTAAAATCGAAACAACTACTGAAGCGGTACGCAAAGGGAGGTCACAGAAAAATTTTGTTTACGGATGAGAAAATTTTTACAATTGAGCAACATTTTAACAAACAAAATGACCGTATTTATGCTCAAAGCTCTAAGGAAGCTTCCCAATTAGTCGACAGAGTGCAACGTGGACATTATCCGACTTCAGTGATGGTTTGGTGGGGTGTTAGCTATGAAGGAGTGACTGAGCCATATTTTTGTGAAAAAGGTATCAAAACATCGGCACAAGTGTATCAAGATACCATTCTTGAGAAGGTAGTTAAGCCCCTTAACATCACCATGTTCAATAACCAAGTATGGTCCTTCCAGCAAGACTCGGCGCCGGGTCATAAAGCTCGGTCCACGCAGTCTTGGTTGGAATCGAACGTTTCGGACTTCATCAGAGCTGAAGACTGGCCGTCGTCTAGTCCCGATCTTAATCCGCTGGATTATGATTTGTGGTCAGTTTTAGAGAGTACAGCTTGCTCTAAACGCCATGATAATTTGGAGTCCCTAAAACAATCTATACGATTGGCAGTGAAGAATTTTCCCATGGAAAGAGTGCGTGCTTCTATTGATAACTGGCCTCATCGTTTAAAGGACTGTATTGCAGCCAATGGAGACCACTTCGAATAAGCTTTTTATATTTTTAATTGTTTTATATTTATGTATTAAACTGACACACTGTAAAAGTAATAAATGTTATTTGCAGTTAACAATTTTCTTTTTTCTTTATTACAATATTTATGGCAAGACTAGGTATTATTATCATCAGCATCGTATACATACCCTCTTTTCAATTGTTTTTAGTTGCTAACATTGCAGAAGCTGATTTCTTTACAATGTTTCTGACTCCACCCTTCCAAGAGAATCGATTTTTTAAACTTCATACTGTTATAGGTTCACCCTTGTTGTGGTGAACTACTATGACGTGTCTAACTAACATTAGAAGTACATATATAGGTAACTTTAATATACATAAGTACATATATGTATATACATATGTACTATTTTACTACATGACGTGCAAAAATTATTCTTTATTTATGCAATACTAGTCTTAGCCTGAGGCTCTGCAAGCGTATGATGTATAACCTATGTTACTGTAAAGTTTCATCGAATTCCGTCCAGTAGTTTTTTCGTGAAAGAGTAACGAACATCCATTCAAAATTTCGCATTTATAATATTAGTAGGATGTAGTTATACCGGATATGAAATGTATTCATACGAGATTAACTAAACGTTTAGAAATATACAGAATAGTCCAGACTGTGAAAACTGTACTAGCTCGAATAGGTCAAGGTTGAATACGTGTCTGTCAATCCAGAACACACTATTGGGCCAGATAAATCTAATTCCACGGTCAGACATCCCAGTCCTAAAATGTAACCATATTTCTTGTGACACGTTAAAGGGTCTCACTCAGTTAAAATTCCCTTTCGGTGTGTATATATTAACTGAAACATTAAAGTACCATACATTAATCTCCGTAAAGCATCTATTCAGCCGCAAGCCTCTATGTGAAATGCTGAAACAAAATAATTAATTACACTAGCGTACTCATTAATTAATACTGACTGTAGTGTACTTACTTCTTAGCTTAAGTATGCAGATACTAGTCCACAGCTTAACAATAACATTTTTAATAGAGCGCGTGCATTTCTAGATCTAAAAAAAAAAGTTTGATCTTTTAATTCTAACACATTTGTTTGTATATCCGTAAAATTATTTTATATAGATTTAAAATCATAGACCTATCTATCCTATCTATTTAAGAATGGACTGATTTTGGGTCTACATTTACGTTTTACGTGGTCATTGGATTGAGTTTATATTTCAAAGAAATTTGTAAAGTTTGTTTTTTGAAAGTAAAATTTTGAAAATGGTTGTTTTTTTTCATATAACTATAAAGCTGAAATAGTGAATATTATTATACATACAAACATTTTAGTTTTACCTCGGGATCAAGTTTTTCCAAATGATAAATGATTACTATTATTAATGTTGGATTTTCATTTCAAATTCTGTCCATTTTTTTTTCTGGCAAGAAAACTGAAATTGTGATTTTCTGCTAGTGAAATAAAATATTTTCATGGATTATTTACTAAAGAGGTTAACCCGTTTTCTTGTTAATAAAAATAACTAGGACCACTTGGTAGTAGAATGGTAGGCATTTTAGCCTGTTAATATTCTCAAGAGCAGTATATTATCACTTGTAAGTTACAAAACCTATCCTCCTTCCGTAGAGCTCTTGACCCTTCTCAAAAGCAGATAAACCAAAACCACTTACCAAAGTCGAAGTACTGTCTAATTCTTCAAGAAGTGTATCAACTTACGTAAGCGTATATACTAGGAAAATAAATGCAGATAATTATAATGCTTTTCACTTTAGATTGGGTCATTTTTCTATCAGTTTTATCTGAACACAAATAGTTTAAATAGGCATTTTTTTTAAAAATATGCCTACCAAAGTTACTCTACTCTACCTGATGGAAACCACGAATAAATTTTAAGAATGGTAGGCATCATATTCATTGAAAATGCATACAATACGACATGGTGACCCACACTATGGTGGCTAAGTGAGATACTTTTTTACACCCCAATTAAAGGATTTGGGATCATAGAGGGAGGGAAACACACACGTTAGTTATAAATTTAAGGTTTTGGTTCCTCGGTATACACCATTCAGTTCAAGAACGTATATCTACCGCTCTAACACGGTGACTTCTAAGGCCAGTATATGTCGTCAAGCAGTAGAAATCTTGAACCTGATTCGATTTTATTTGCAATATAGCTTCATATTTGCAGATGGGACAACATATAGTGAGTGACTACTGTCAGTCAAAGACACTCAACTAAAAGGATACAAAAATATTACAGCCCGTTTACTGCCTCTTTCCCCAGATGCTCTGTATGAATGATGTAGATACATACTGCACTGTCTTCATTCGTAGTACGGCGACCACCTTTCTTGTATTCTATTCATGCTTTCTATCAGGCAGAGTAGAGTCTCTTTGGTAGGTTAATATAAAAAAAAAATGTTTGCATTGAGTATCGTGGGTTTAAATCTCACATGGGACAAGTCTTTGTGTGATCCACAAATTAATGTTCTAAGTCTGGGTGTTCTTTGTGTTCATTTTGTGTGTTTGTAAAGTCATCTTCTACTAGGTAGTAGAGCCACGCTGATTTCAGCACGAGCGGGTCGGCTCAACCGGGGCAGTACTACCCTCCCACAGAAAACCAACCTAAAGCGCCAGCATCCGTGTTGTCGTGTTTCGTTGGTGAGTGTGAGACCGCAGGCCCATTGATGCAGGGGTGACCGTTATCGTAGTAACTGTGTAAGCTTTATACTGTCACGATGACTGTCATGCCTTTTACGTCTCCAAGCGGGGTGTAAAGAAGCATCTCAGAAGGCCACCATAGTGTGGGTCACCATACTGCATTATCTGCATTTGCGATGAGTATGGTGATCACAACTCTTGGATTCTATTCATGCTTTCCATCAGGCAGAGTAGAGTCACTTTTGCAGGCTCTTAAAATAAAATAAAAAAAAATAGCCCGCCGTATAGGATACTTTTATAGTGCTGAAGATGTCTTTAAGAATAAGATACTAAACAGATATCTACCTGCATGTTTTCATTAAGTTCTTTTGGCAATAATATTTTTTCATACACATACTAAGGAAACAATATCTCTATTCAACTAACTTTACAACAAATACCTATCATTAGTTAACTGTGCTGACATCAAACACGTTGGTTCAACGTTAATCCCTCAACTTTATAGCTGACTCACTATCTGCCGTTGATCGTCTATAGCTAAACAAAAGCGTTTGAAACAGTGCTACGGTTCTACAAACTGTAATCTAAGAGAATTTTTTGCAACTCTTTGTTAAATGCATGGTCATTACTTCCTACCCTAACTTTAATACAAAGTATTTATGATTTTGAGATTTTTCTTTTCTATTTTTGGTATTGTACGGTACCCAATGGTAATAATTATAATACTATCTTTATGCCTACTTCGATCCCGGGTCCTTTAAGCGGGACGTGAAAAAGCCTCTCATTAGGCCGCTATAGCGTGGGCCGTCATTCGTAGTGAGTATGGCTACCACCACTCTTGGATTTTATTTATGCTTTCCATCCAGCAGAATAGAGTCACTTTGGTAGGTTTTAAATAAAAAATAAAATAAAATAAACTACATTATATTATTCCACACACAGCTTACTGATCCCAAACTAAGCTAAGCTTATACTATGGTACCCGAGACTGCTAATAAACATACTTAAGTATTTCTAAATACATAAATTGCACTCAGACACTGAACACCCAATGCTCTTCAGACAATATTTGTCCTGGATAAGAATCAAATCCATGATCGCCAGCTTAACAGTCAGGGTCACTAATCACTAATTTATGTAAGTATTCCGTGGCTATTAGCTTTTAAACTTCCCAAATACATAATATCTCAATAAAGTTATTTCAAACTAATTATTTTGGTTTGATCCCAGATTCTCTCGCATATCTTCCCTTCAATGGGAAAGAGTGAGATTTTGAATTAAGTACATTTTCCCGAAATATATTTAACTTTGGAAACCTATCGCTAACTGTGGATAAAGTCATGTTTCTATTATATATAATACCATTGGGAGAAAAGTGTTCATCGGATGTAGAAATAGGCCAATCATACATTCAGTTTTAGTTCCAAATAATTTCAGTCATTTTGAAACGTGACGTAAATATTTACTTTAAATAGTTAACTTCAGAATAGTCTCTATATCTATGTGTATTTTTTCCTAAAAAGCAAAGTGACTAACCAACTAATTTACAAAGATAAGATTAAATATCACCATACAAACGAAAGCACCCTAACTTTGTATCTGAGTCACGTCGCAAAATAACCATTGACGGCTTAACAAAAGTGTTTAGAACAACAGCCACATCGCCAGAGAATTTTATTTCCTCTAAGTAACACGGTGTAGGTACATTGTACGACAAACGACAGTTTCTAGCCAGTTTTGAAGGCAGTAAACAATTTGTAAAGTTTACACAGTTGTAAGCTTTCACTGCGGGTGTGCCTCGAGCGTACATAAACTTTGTTTTGAGTTAAAGAAAATGAAACCGGATGGGGCACTTAGCCAAAGCGTCTTATGACTCCCAGATCGATATTTGTGTAAGTTATATTATAGTTTGCTCTTTGAAGTACATACTGTGGCAGTAGAGACTGTAGAATACATTTCATGTATATCTCGTCGCTAGTGTGACGTGTGTAATATACACAACGAAGTTAAAATTGCACAGCAACAAAATATTTTACTAAATGTGCCATTTTGCTGCAACAAAAAATATTTTCGTGATTCCTTTATGAGTTAAACAATTTTGTAATAACAAAACGTAGGTAAATTACATAGTTTTTTAATTTAATAGAGATACGCTGTACGTTTGCAGTGTTCATTTCGAAAATTTCACCTTAAAAACGTATAATCTTTTACTCAATGTTTAGAATTCAAATGATTTCAATTTTCTTTGTAGGTTGTCAAATAACTGAATTGATATTTTGATTCAATTAGGGATACAATTAATGTGTAAAATATTAGGATTTATTTGAGAATGTTAAATTTGTTTGAAAGTTTTAATACCATTGTAGTAGGTGTTTGTCAAAAAACATTGTTATTTTGTTCTTGCCCACGGTTTCGCTCGAGTGGAATTTGATCTGCCACTTTAAGTTTCGAGGCAGATCATTTTAAATAAATATTTTTAATAAAATATATCCTACGTTACTTCTAATGCCTCCTAAAACATGTGTACAAAATTTTATGCTGATTGGTTGAGTAGTTGCCGCATGAAACCGCAACAAACAAACTTACATTCGCATTTATGATTTTAGTAGGATACCTGTGTGAAATGGGTCACCTGAAAGTAACTTTTTTTATTCTCGTCCTACCAAAGTGACTCTACTCTTCCTGATGGAAAGCAGGAATATAATTCAAGAGTGGTGGTCGCGATACTACAGTTGTTCACGAATACATGCAACTCAGAAGTCGTTGACTGTGGCTTAAAAGCCAGCAAAAAAAATTGGTACTGTAATGCACTGTTTAAAACTATCAATGCTTGTATTTTAGTTAGATTTAGATTTCTGAGTTCATTTTAAGTCTTATAAATATATATAATTTAAGCTTACAAATTCTATCATAAAAGTTACACAAAATACAATATATTTTGAGGCTTATAAGAGGCTTATATAACATACATAATTGTACAAAAGGTTAGGTCTCTAGGTCACAATAACGATAGAGCTTCGAGCCAAAACTTATAAATATGTAAACGCAAGCTCTGGACTCGAGTGTACATGTCATGTCAAAAGTATGTTACATATTTACATAATGTAATATCATAAGTATTTGTAGAAGATTGCCCAGACGAGCGCTCTGTTGAATAGATGTTAAATTGCTTTGAAATGCATGCATTCACTAAGTAATAGACCGTTGCAAACTTGAGCATACTTATGTAGAAAACTTATGAAGGTGTAGTTATTTATTTTTTATTTATTTTATTTTTTTAATAGCCTGCCAAGGTGACTCTACTCTGCTTGTTGGCAAGCATGAATAAAATCCAAAAGTTGTAGTCACTATACTCATTGCGAATGGTGACAATGCAGTATGGTGACCCACACTATGGCGGCCTATTACGATTTTTTACGCCTCACTTGGGGACGTAAAAGACATGACAGTCATCGTAGCATTGTATTGCACGCATTTACCACGACAACCGACATTGACCGGAGGCCAAAATCAATGGGCCTCCGGTCTCACGTTCACCAACGCAACACGAGAGCATGGATGCTGTCGCTTTAGGTTGGTCTTCTGTGGGAGGGTAGTGCAGTACTACCCTCCCACAGAAGACCAATCTCCCGGACGAACCAGCCCGTTTATGCTGAAATCAGCGCGGCTCTCTACCTCTTTTATTGTCAGACGTTTATTAACATTTCATCCTTTGTTATGTAATACTGTGACTACATGATATATAGGGGTGGTTATTATGGACTGAGTTAAGAGTGATATCTGTTAAATTTAGTCAACTTTTATAAACATTCCAGGGTTACTATATATTACATTCATTTAAAATATTAACTTAACTTTTGTTCTTATAATCATAACTATATGATTAAGGGTGTACAAAAAAAAATGAACTGTCAACTGAACCCTGTAATAAACAAAGCAATATAATCTATTAGAAATGATATTCCTTCTCTTCTAAAGTTTGAAATGACAACAACAGAGAAAACATAAAAGTCAATAACCTAGCTGATTATTATTTCCAAGTTATCTTACTTCATAAATATTGTTTTATCTGAAAACTTAGCTGCTTACTACCACATTTGTATGCAAGCTGAATTCATTTGTTTGTCTTGGATACTAATTGACATGTAACTTTAAATGGTTGATATACTCGTGAGTAAACAATTCTAGTCCTGTAAATTTAATTTGATTGTAATACTACATTTTAAGTGGAATAAGTTTTTGCGTTTTGGTAAAGATTGAAAATAAAATAAATCTTCAGGATTTGGTTATGAACCTTATCAATTTTATAATATGCACTTCGGTGTCATAAGTGCCAGCATCCGTGCTATCGTGTACCGTTGGTGAGTGCGAGGCCAGAGTCTCATTGATGCAGGGGTGACAGGTATCGTGATACCTGTATGAGCCTTATACTGCCAGGATGACTGTTATGCCTCCTATCCTGGATCCCTCCCATATCAAGGGCAGAGTGGCACACCGTGTGGTTTTAGTCGGTCCGATTCCAACACACCACCCCGCCGTAAACCCCGGTGCGGTGACGGCCCGAGGAGGTTTCCACACGTAAAAAAAAAAGATATGACAGTTATCGTGATAACTGTATGAGCCTTCCACTGCCAGGATGACAGTCATGTCTTTTACATCTACAAGCGGGGCGTGAAAAAGCATCTCACTGGGCCACCATAGTCGTCACACTGTATTGTATGCATTTGCATTGAATATAGTGACCATATGCCTTCCATCGGGCAGGGTAGAGACACTTTGACAGGCTCTTAATATAGACAAAAAAATCGATTTATATTTAGTACCTCTAATGCTTCATACTTTACGGAAATATCTGCAACAAACCACGGAATAAGTTGAAATGAATTCAATTATTCAATTGCTACATGGACAAAGGTTAAAGTGGTTGTTTTGCCACTAACATAACCCAAAGTTATAAACTTGATTTCTACACAGGGTTAAAATTTGTGTGATCCGCAAATCGTTGTTTCGTGTCTGGATATTCTATTGTATTGGTTTTTTAATGTTTATAAATGGAACTGTTACGCGGAATTCATTCCAAGAGCAAATGTTGTCTTTTTCTAGAAAAAAATCAATTTGTGGATTGTATGAATTCTTGTTTCTATTTCCAAATTTATTATTCATACATTGATATATATAGGTATCTAGGAATAAAAAAATTATGTATCTGACGGTGCCAAGGGATCAATCAGAATGTTACACAAGTGAATACAGTGGGCCTTTTCTGGAAAATTGCTTGGTCAAGTTGAAGAACGCCCACGTTTTCGTAGAGGTCAGGTTGTTTTATTTTTATTTTTACTGGATTTATACGGCCAACAATATATGCCTATGAAAGTTTACTAGTTAGGCTCTTTGAGAAACATAAAGTACAAGGCTTTAAGTAACGCAAATAATTTGTTTATAGTACAACTGTAAGGCACGTTAGGTACATAGGATATCTTTTTTTTTATTTTGAAAGTACTAAAGTGATTATACTTTGCCTGGTAGAAGGCCTCAATAGAATCTAAAAGTTGTGGTTACCATAGTCATGGGGAATGGAGAAAATGCAATATGGCCTGGCAAAATACTTTTTCACGCCCCCCATGAGGATGTAAAAGGCAAGACAGTTGTCGTGGTTGTGTAAGACTCACACATTTACTCCGATAACTGTCATTCTTACATCAATGGATGAAATATGACAGAATATATACTGTCACTTTAGGTTGGTCTTCTGTGAGAGGATAGTAATGCCCGAGCCGCCTCGTTCGTGCTGAAATCAGCTTAGCTCTACTACCTAACGGCACTGTACATTTGTATATTTATTTCTTTATTCTGTTTCCTAATATACCTTCAGAGCAAATATTATTATCAACTAAGCTAATATATACCATAAGACCAAAGTAAAATACCAAAGAATTTTATGAAATAAAATATCATAAATTTTCTTATTACAAAATTTTACCTTAGCAAGTGGTTAACAGCATTTCAGCATACTAAGCTACGAAGAATGATTACATTGCCAAAGAGGGTTGACATCACGCTGGCGGTCGGTCATAAAGAAAAAGGTCAAAACAATTTCGAATAAAATGAATGATATGGCTAGAAAGGAGTTTGCAGTAATAGAGAATAGAAGGAAAAACTCATTGCACTTCTCTTTATAAAAAGTTACAAACAAACAAACATACAGGTGAAAATAATAAACGCGTATTACAAAAGCAGAAAAGACAAACGTAATTTTAAAATTTCACCAACATTTCAATAGTTTAAATTGTTGGTGGTTGGTGTAGCAGTTAGTGTACGCGACAGCCGACCAAGAAATCTAGGCATTGATTACCGGTTTCAGCCACAAGAAGTGTTATTGACTTTAGTGTTATAGAAATACTTATTAATAGCCCATTGAAAGTCGCGGTCTTAACCTTTGTGCCCCGGAGAATACTTAAAGCCGTAGGATCTACGGTTGATCTCTCTCCGGTATATAGCCGTCACATCAGATGGTGAGAGTAACGGAACAGAGAGTGCAGCTGCGTTTGAGCACACCCTTGTGTACTATTATATCTTCAGTAGTTGACTGGTCTTCGATGAGAGTACCTGCTGTGACTGAAATTGGCTGGGAGGGCATGTACATATGAATACATATAATTTATACCATACTACAAAAAAATCGACTGCACGGTTGGTCAAGTGGTTTAGCGGTCGCTACGCTGCTCTCTACTTTGCTGAGTGTTGTGGCTTCAAACACCACATAGGAAACACTGTATGTGATCCACAAATTGTTGTTCTAAGTCTGGGTATTCTTCGTGTCCGTTTCTTGTCTATTGGTAAAGTCCCTCGCGACACAGTATTTATACGCCCGCACTAGGGCGTTGTCTTTTTAAAATAAGAAAAAAAATCCACACAATTTTGTAGTCCAGCATCAAAAGCTTTATATTGTTCTTTCATTTGAGAAACTAAGCCTCTGACCACAAATACGTCTAAAGTTACATTGTGGTGAACTAATTTATGTATTCTCATAATATACAAAGCTGTACATTGTTTGGCAGCATAAATTTAGTTTAGCGGCAATGTAAAGCAAGGTTACTAAACTCTCACAAGAAATTCGGGATTATGCAAAAATTATTACGTTGAAGTGGTTGTCGGTGAAGTATGCAGATTGTGATGTTGTTGGTATTAAATAGTAAATGCGTATGAGTTGTTAGGGGAATGAACAAAACTGAGTATGTATAATACTAAATACGATATTGTTTTGAAGCTTACATAACTAATATTATTTTTTTCTATATTAAGAGCCTGACAAAGTGACTCTGCTCTGCGTAAAGGAAAGCATGAATAGAATCCAAGAGTTGTGTTTACCATACTCATTGCAATTGCAGACAATGCAGTATGGTGACCCGCACTATGGCGGCCTTGTGAGGTGCTTTTTCACACCCCACTTGGGGACGTAAAAGGCATGTCAGTCATTGTGACAGTGTAAGGGTTATACAATTACCATGATAACTATCACCCCTGCATCAATGGGCCTCCAGTCTCACACTCACCAACGAAACACGACAACACGGATGCTGGCGCTTTAGGTTGGTCTTCTGTGGGAGGGTAGTACTGCCCCGGTCGAGCCGGCCCGCTCGTGCTGAAACCAGCGTGGCTCTACTACTTAGAAAATATACAATGTTTGACCAAGTTTAATTAATTTCGCGAATAAAGTCTTCTACACATATATTTGTAAAAACACTTTTTTAACAAATGTATTTTTATAAGACTACTAACTTTGAATGTAAATCACAGGATTTCGTTAAAGGACTTATTAGTACTTGATCAATTTTTCTTCATTGAGGGCTTACAGTGCCTCTACTCTGCCTAATGGAAAACATGAATAGAATTCAAAAGTGGTGGCCGCCGTGTTCATTGCGAAGGCATACAGTGCAAATGGCAACCTACGCTATGGCGACCTAGTATATAGTTAATAATTAAATAAAATTTGAGTAGCATAATTTAAAAATTACTCTATATACATATACAGATATGTACTGTAACTGTGGCGACTTCCACATTACAGCACAAACACGAAATGTACAACAGCGCCATCTAGCGAAGATACATCTAACTACGAAGTATGAACGAAACGTATGAATGTAATGAACTACGATGCAACTACTAATCCTGTATCGCAAAATAGAGATTGGCGTGGCGATTAGCATGTATACAACATCCTAACGTAAACCGTAGGACCGTGGTCCGCCAGGCATGATCACCTCGCCTGGTCGGAGGATCTTCACTTTGTGTCGGAGGGACATGATACCTCGTCCCTTCACGCATAAATTTTAAAAATATTGTCATGAAGAAATGAATATATTAGAATTACACTCGGTTCTCAAATTTGATGACAATATTAAGAGAATATACTCTATAATATCGCAGGTATGTTAAAAGTTACCCTATTAAACTATGTTAAGGCTACAACTTTATTATCCTATGTCGATGAAGTCTACAACTTGAAATTATTTCATGTACAAGCTTTGCCACTGTGTCCTGGCTATCTAATTTATATTGTTATAAAATATTATTGAAGTGAAAACTTCTTTAGGCGCGTTGAGCGTTTTGGTAGAGGGTAAAATCCTCGGTTCGCGTCACCGACATGCTAATGATAATAGTATATCTATAGCTATGGAGAATATGATATTATATATTATATATGAAATTTATTATTATTATATGTTATATATGATATTATATATTATATATAGCTATATATGAAACATAAAAAATTTCATATAATTTTTGGATATAGTTTTAATTACTCTCAACTTAATAGTTCCGTTTTCACTTCTATCGGCAGTCCCACGACTGCTACTGTTTTGTAAAATAATAACTTGACAGCGGAGAATGACATTGCAAATTTTTCTTTCTCAATCTGAAGACATTATCAACAAAAAGACTTATAAGATCAAATATATTAGTTTTTATCCATATGTATGTGTAATTATATATTATTGTTAAGCACACATAAACACTTCTAAAATCCCTTCACAAATGGTTGCCTATGTTGACTGTCAAAATTTGATTATCCTATTCAAATAATTAAACTTGTGGGTACAATTATGTGTGTTTCTTGTAAACTTATGTGTTTACATAATATACGTGGATGATGCAAATTAGCTTGTTTTGTGTATGAGTATGAACCGGTCTCTACATCATTTAGCCATAAATTGTGATTATAAGTAGATTAATAATTAAGTACTACTTTTATTTATATAAATGAATAAAATGTTAACCGTAAATCCTGGTATCATCTCAAAAATACTTTAATGTTATTACATTAAAGTATTATACAAATGTAGGGTGGGTCCAGAATTCGTTAAGATTTGAATCTAACATCCCGCACAAACATGTTACGGGAGTTCTTTGGACCGATGCTACAATGAGTCCCTGCCGGTGGTCAAAGACATGTTTCCGGAAAAGATTTCCAGATGAGGCGACATTCTATGGCCCCCCTTCTGGGCCACCCAGAAGTCCGAATCCATCCCCAGCAGACTTCTTTTTATGGACTTTTTTGAAGAATCGTGGCTACATCAATAAACCAAATACAGTACGGCAACTAAAATAAAAAATCAGCAAAGAGGTGTCGGCGATCTCGTGATCTCTTAGCCGACGAGTATTCAAAAATTTCGGTGCTCGCTTAGAAGAGTACAAACGTCGAAACGGTGGTCATTTAGGGAATGTAATATTTGAAAAATAAATTTTAACTAATTAAATTTCTTGTGAATAATATTATATTGGAACGAAGTTCCTTATCACGCGTTGCGAAGGAGGCTAGACGGAAAAAATTAAGACGAAAACTTGTCACGACATTTTTTGCTATAGTGTAGTAAGCCATGCGGCGTGCACATGTTTCGGTTTGTCTCACTCTCTCTCTCTGTCTCTCATGAAAAGCAAGCCAATTATTTTCGTTTCGTCTTTCCATTTTGCTTTGAACGGTGTCGTATTGTGACGATTATTTTTGTTTTGTTAAGTTTATACAGGTTTTTTGTACATTTTAATTAATAAAGTAATAGAAAACAATAACTAAAAAAAATATTACAATTGCTTCACTAATTAACCGAAAAGAACTTCGTTCCATCTGGGTTTTTTTTTATATATTAATAGCCTGCCAAAGTGACTCCACTCCGCCTGATGGAAAGCACGAATAGAATCCAAGAGTTGTGGTCACCATACTCATTGCAAACGAAGACAATACAGTATGGTGACCCACACTATGGTGGCCTAGTGAGATGTTTTTTCACACCCCGCTTGGGGACGTAAAAGGCATCACAGTCATCGTGACAGTGTAAGGCTTACACAGTTACCACGATAACTGTCACACCTGCATCAATGGGCCTCCGGTCTCACACTCACCAACGAAACACGACAGCACGGATGCTGGTGCTTTAGGTTGGTCTTCTGTGGGAGGGTAGTACTGGCCCGGTCGAGCCGGCCCGCTTGTGCTGAAATCAGCGTGGCTCTACTACATACAAAAAAAAAAACAAAATCCATCTGGGTGTCCCTTGACACCTCTTCAATGTTTTATTTTTGTTATAATATATCCAATGATTTTTTTATATCATTTTTTCGTATGTTAACTAATTCGTGGCCCAACCTATACAATACAAGTAGCTTTAAAGAAGTATCAACGTGGCTATATTATGATGAATTATAAAAAATGTATTTTTAGTCCTTAGTTTTCACGGCCAGGAGTATTATTTTTTGCTTTTGAATTGATTGGAACTAATTACAAAATGGTTATACTTTTTATTTAGTTTCAAGATAAGTCACGTATTTTTGGATTAATAAACATAATAAAACATACCGTTGAATTGAAAACCTCCTTCTTTCACAGTCGCTTAGTAAAAAAAAAATGACCATAAATTCACCAGGTTTTAGTAATACACTCAAATGTGAACATTAATTTAAACATGGTTATTACAATTCACGATACAAACATCCCGACTTTCAGTTCTTTTATATTCATATAGTCTACATATAAAACGTACTCGTAAAGCACTCAACATTAAAAAAATAGCAAATAAAACTCCGCCAGTATTTTTATCGCCGTACCCTTTTTGGTAACACTTAAAAGGTTAACAAAACATTTATACGGGAACAGAACAACATTCACAAAAGGAATAAGTAACTACATTGTACACTTTTCTTTTGATTTCACGATGTGGGTACAAAGACAATGGCCCAGTCCTCCGAGATTTAAAATCGTTACTTAAGTCCAATACAGGCAAGGAAAGTGGTATGTTAGATTACGTATGTGAATATATTAAGGAACCGAAATACGAGGACGATGTTTAAAAAATCAACAGAAGATTCGCTGAAGTCAATGGATGGAATTTGGGTCTTATGGAGTGTTTACCGTATGCCAGTACGCTCGAAAATTATTTTTATCGCATCAATTTATATATTACGTGCATATGATTCCAAATGTGAGTATTTTTATTTAGAACCTAGTGTTAAGTAGAAATAGTAGAACATGGCTAACATATTTACAGAAGAAGGAATTCTCCAGAAGATTTAATACACGCAGATTGTGTAGCTAATTAAAATGAGACGTGTTAAAGCAAACTTCTTAACACTAAGAAGTGAACACAGAGTCTACTTGATGCTAAGCAGTTACTGATGCATCCGAGATGCTTAAACAATCTTGTGCAGATTTTGGGTCTTACTAATATGATTAAGTAACTGATTCTTTAGTAGAATTTTACCTTATTTCTTTTTTGTTAAACAAAAAATCTACTATTTTTTACGTTTTTATACACCTGTGTTTTGCATAATTGTAAATCTCCAATGGATTTTAGTAGATCCTTGATAGTTTAGAAACAGAACTTAAAACGACAGACACTTAATGAAGTATTAGGTACAAGTTCGTCAATAAGTAGGCTTAAGTGAAGTGCTTGAAACTTTACTACATGGATAAGTAAAATTTGCTTTCAGAAAATAACAAGGTGAATGACATGACCAAAAACTTAAAGCTACAAAGAAACTTGTTTGTGAGTCAAATCTTAGTAGCTCAATCACGTAAGAAGGGTCAATAATATAATGGAATGTTTTCGAAAAATAACAAAATGCTAATACAAATTTATCATTCATAACATTTTTATTTTAGAATTTAATGTAAAGCTCACTTTTAGAAGTTATACTTTCCTCATAATTAATACAAATTAAAAAACTACTTTGGGGAGCTATGGGGAAATCCCTACGGCAGCTCACCTTATTTATAAAGTTGACCTCATTCAACTGACTAAAACCACACCATTCACCGAACCGTTTGCTGTATTTGCTACTGTCCTATATATAACCTATAGATCGACGAGATACCATTGAAAATTAAAGAGAAATCATTTTGTTAAACAAAATGCGTTTTTATTTCTGTGGATTCTGCTCTCGAAGATTAAATCACCAACATAAAGTTAATTAAAAAACAGCTTAGAACAAGATCATAATAAGCCTGTGCTTGAGTATATTATACACTGTTCGACAAAACATTTCCGTGATGATTACAAATCACTCAGAATTTTTTTAATTATTTTAGTTTTGTAAGGATTACTTGATAATGTTAAAATAAAATTCAAATAAGCTTTGATCTTTCTATTAAACCTTGTGTTGAATGTGTTTTTTTTATTGTATTCTTTTCTCTCATATTAGTACAACAATCTTGGCTCGTATATCAGAAAATAAATAACTTGTTAAAGTGAGATATACTCCTAGCTGAGTACAGTCACGGCGACAAGTCTTTTTTTTATAAAGAGACCTATCAAAGTCACTCTACTCTGCTTGATGGAAAGCATGGGTAGAATCCAAGAGTGGTGGTCGCCATACTCACTGCGAATAATGAAAATGCAGTATGTTACCCACGCTATGGCGGCCTAACCTCGCAGCCTAAGACCAGGCAGCAGCGCAGGAGCTATTATGTACACAGGTATCTGTGCCAACACAGGTGCAATTTATATTCCATCACTTTCACAGTCCGATGGTTTCACAGTCCTGATCTCCGGTGGGATAGGCGTCCCACAGGGCCGGGGGAGATCAGGTGTAGGATCGACGGCTTTACGTGATTGCCGAAGCATGGGGGTTTAGATCCCAACTTTCAACTCTGGGTGGTTATTTATCATTTTTATAAGCAAAATTACTCATTAACAATTTGTGACGCAATCTGGAAGCCGAACCAGAGACCTCTTGATCGCCTGTCGCATACGTTAACCGCTAGACTAATGAGGCAGTCCTAGACGACCTACTATTTCACTGGTTTTGTACGACAATTTCGTATTTTAGGTCATGGCAATGACTGTTTAGTCCTAAAAAGCCTTACTGAAAAACTTCATGTATTTCGCTAACTGCAGACATGTTTACTGACTTAATATAGGGAAGGTTGAACTGTCCATGTCGTACGGAAACAGTGATGTGGGTAAGTTTCTCAGTTGAAATTAGGGCTGTCACCAGACCTCGTACGGAACGGACGCGTTTCCGTTAATGATGTGCGGTTTTTCTGTCCCGAAGGCCGAAAAGTGTGGTTGATTATCACGATACCTGAAACATTTACGCTTTACACAGATAAAACGATAGCTCGTTAGTAACGAAAACTAATAATTCATCTGTTCACGATAAGATAACTATGTACTTGATTAAAATATATTTGTGCATTAACAAATAAGGAAGTAATAAAATGTAATTATTTAAATAGATTACAATTTAAATAAATAAAAAGACGAGAACATTTACTTATTTATTTTAACATCATACAAATTAAGTAGGTTCTTATAGTGTGAATGACTGCCGCCCATAAAACCAGCAACTCAAGAATCAAATAATAAAAAAAACACTGAATAAAAATCTTGTATTTACAAATGTCTATGTAAATGACACCCATATTATATCATTGCTAAAGCTATACATAACTAATAAATAGATATTCTAGAATATGCAAAAGTGAATTGAGAGAAGTGAAATCAAATTATTACTAATACTTTTGCAGTCGACCTGAACTAGATGTACCTGCGTTTCCAGCAGTCGCGTGACGGAACATTCATTATAATAATTTTAAAGTTTTAGTAGATTAATATAATGTAATTTACTTAAGTTAACAACTTTATTGTAATTAAACAACTACATTTTTTAAAAAATATCAAATTGTTTTCTTAATCTTCGTAACTAAGCTTACCTAAATATTTCATTATGAAATTTTGTTTGTAACACGGCATATATTTTCAATATTATCGATATAAGGAGAGTGACAGATCCTATACCACTAGTAACATATATTATAATGGATGGATATGAGATTTGTTCCGTTTAAAAATTAATTCATTCTATTTTATGTTATTATCAAATTTTTAGAATTTTGATAAAAAAATGTTGTTGTTCATACATTTTCTAAACTTGTCAAGCTTGAAGATTGTTTAGTTGAAAACTAGATGGCGGTGTGTGTCTAGTGTTTGAAAATATTTTATTATTATATTATTATAAAAAATAAATTACACAAAAAACAATGAAATACTTAATGATATTCATGAATGAGATTTCTAGTTTATACCCGAGTAACATTTCATTGAAGGATCAAAAAATTCGTAAACACATGTTTTTAATGTTAAAAATATGGAACTGCGCCATCTAGTTGACCACAATAACAGCTCTTTCGTGATAACCAAGCCGTCATGGTTGTTGATTATATTAAATTACCTAATATTTTTTAACGTAAAGCTCTAAAACTCCGGCAATTTATTATAGATGATATAACCAAGCACATAAATATAAAAGTAGTCTCCACTACAAGATACGCAAGGAGGTACAAAGGTCCCATACATGCCTGCTATTTTTCTTTGTTGATGAAGTTACGAACGCTTTGATTGCCTTTGATTATCGCTTCCCCAGGATTGGTGGCAAAAGAAAATTAGACCTCCGATAATCTTACTTTGATAATGAAAAGCAACGAAATAATTAATTACCATCAGTTTTCTTTGAGACAACGTACTTGTGTCTATTGAGCTGCAGCGAGTGTGAGTATCTTACTCATCAATCAATCAAGACCATCTACTTGTTTGTCCCTAATCCAAATGGAAACTATGTTTTTACTTTTTAAGACTAAAAAGGAGGCTTACATAATCTAAAAATATTTTTTTAAACTTGGCATTAAGAAAAAAAAGAAAACAAGATACACAAATACCTTCTGTTAAAGATTACGTCGTTTTCAGTGACACTGACGTAATGGATGGCTATTTTCATAGCCAGGAAACATAAAACATCATTACAGTACCATTAATATCTACTAATGCCTCCACTTTTATTCATCCGGCAACGTGAAAAGCTATAACAGACAGAATGAACTAATGGTTTCGTCTCATCAATCCTATAGTCGAATGACATTCGGGACAAGGAAACAATAGCTGCTACTGATGTATTTCCGCTGGTTGTGTCAAATGTATTTTACAAAGGGTTTACAAAGTTACGTGAATAAACTTGGGAATTCTCGTGTTCCCATATTCTCAAGAATATTATGAATAGCCTAGATTCACAGGAAACCGGTACAGAGCTTGCTTTTTACCGAATAAATAAGGTTATAGAAGCTTATCCCTTAACTCTGGGTTGAACACTTAGGTAAAGACTGCAAAAGTTAAAACCTGGAACTCATTACCAGCGCACGTGTTTTCCTCCCACTAAGATCCCGGGTCCTTTAAGCGGGGTGTGAAAAAGCATCTCACTAGGCCGCCATAGCGTGGGACGCCATAATGCACTGTCTTTATTCGCAGTGAGTATGGCAACTACCGTTCTTGGATTCTATTCATGCTGTCCATCAGGTAGAATAGAGTCACTTTGGTAGGTTTCTAGATAAAAAAATTACAATTGCATATTTTTAATTGTAGGCGTGCACGAGCGGCGGTAGTCCCTTACTATTCAGATAATCTATTTGCGCCTTTGCCTCTATACCACAAACTAAAACTTAATTACTTCATACTATACGTGTCTAATACCGCCTCTGCGGTTCTGTGTCTTCACTGTCTTAGAAAAAAACACAGTCTATCTTAAACATGCAAGTGCGTTTTTTACCTAGTATTTAAATATCAAGTGCCCACAGCGTCTTTTCATCTGATATTTTAAAAAGTAATCATCTTTAATAGCTTTTACTACCTTCTTAGTCCATTAAGAAAGAAGATTATGGCCTTTTTTATTTTAAGAGTCTTTCAAAGTGACTCTTTTCTGCCTGATGTAAAGCATGAATCCAAGAGTTGTGGTCACCATACTCATTGTAAATGCAGACAATGCAGTATGTTGACCCACATTATGGTGGCCTAATGAGAAGCTTCTTCAGGTCCCGCTTGGGGACATAAAACGCAAGACGTGGCTGTGTAAGGCTCACACACTTACCACGATAACTGTCACTCCTACATCAATGGGCGTTTGTTATTGAAACAGAGTCATGGGTTACGAGTATATTGACTATGTATTTTAACTCAATAAAGCTTAAGTACTCTATAGACAAGATACGGACAGAACGATATTTTGATAGGATCGAATACGTCGCTACTGGTTTTAGGCATTCAATGAAAAATTATGTTTGATAAGAAACACAGTTTTTCATAAAATATAGGTAAGTAAATCAATTTTACAATGTTAACTTGACACCTAACACAATGTGATTTGAAATCAAATTGGGTAGAGTCATTATTGTATTACTATATAATTACCAAAATAACAATTGTTATAACCACCAACAAAAATAACGGTAATTTTAATTAGGCTAAAGTGCTTCAGCCTAATATATGATATAATTACCTATATTACGTTTAATATTATAGGTTTGTTTACGTCTATCAATATACAAAATAATTAAGTTACCAATGAAACTGTATATACGCTTTCAAAGTTAATTAACTCTGGCTATACAATTTCCAACCCGTCTAGCCAGCATGGAATAGTAGGTCAAAATCGAGATCTATGTCTGGCAGTAGACTATAAGCTATGACCTAATACAAATCTCTACTAAACAAGCTTAAAAAAATGATAAAAAAGGAGATAGACACGAGGACTAAATCAAAGTGATTGTAATATTAAATATCAAAATTCCATAATTTTTGAATTAAAATGATTAATTTCTGATTTTTACATGTATCGCCACTCCAAGCAATAGGCATAAAAAAATATGTATTTATATTTTACTTATTAGTTACAAAATATTGTGATTTCGTAAACACAGTACAAATTATAAACACAATTTACTAAAAATAAACACAAACAACAATACATATATACAATCTGATATATACAATGTGTCGTACACACCACACAGGTCGCTGCACGCACATGTAGCGTGTTGCTGACGCAAACCAATAGGATTTTTCCTCCCAAACGTGACTATAAAAGATTTCAGTTCATGAATGACTTCAAAAAAAAAATCAAAATAGATCCTACCTAGAAACACAGAAAAGCAAACAATAAACTGGATTATTTATTTCTATAAAAACGCAGAACTCTTTTAAAGTATTTAAATCAAAAATTTAATTAGCAACTATAATTTAACTATTCTCAACCAAATTCTAAGTGAACGTAAATATATTTAAATTTTAATTAGCAATCAAGCTGTTTGCGTTAAGTTTTTATAACTTATTTACAAAATTACTGTGATTATTCTTATATAAACCTAATTGTATATTAATTTAAATAACATTTTATAGCAAAATGCTAGGCATCACGACCGTCATAGCTTGAGTCACCGTACTGCATTGTCTGCATTCACAACGAGTATGACGATCTCTTCTCTTGGATTCTATTCATGTTTTCCATCAGGCAGAGTAGACACTTTGGTTAGGCCAGAATTAAAGAAAAACTGGTTGAAGTCAGTGCCACGTCAAAAATAACAGAAACTAGAGTCGTCGTCATCGAGATAAACTGTATGAATTAATACAGTTTATCCCAACGACAACGAAAATGAAAAATTACATTTGTATGAAGAATTTATTCAAAGTAATAATTCTTATATGTTTCAAATTGTAGTATTATATTCTTAGCAGTCAACACAATACTTAATTTAATACCAATCTTCTATATTATTGGTGTATTTAATTTTGTACTTTTGTGTATATAACGAAATCTCCGTTTACACTGTACACTTTTAGATTTACAACAACATTTGTTTATAAATCATTATAAATTGTTTATTTTGTAATTAAAATATACATCTACAAAAATCGTTAGCAAACAAGTATTCAACTTTTTTGGTTTCAATTACAAATAGTGTTTATTTAGGTTGTTTATAGAGGATCTGGAGCTTGATTATTGTAATTTTTGAACATAATTTTTTTTTAACTTTTTTAAGTTATAATGAAAAGTCTGTGCTGCAGGAACCAACCGATGAATAAATTACAAGGTCTTAAATTTTTTAGTGTAATTCCTAATCACGAGGTTAGAATGTAATAGATATACTTACTTGGTGGCAAACGAATATTTTTCCATTTTTTTTCTATAGTAAGAGCCAGCCAAAGTGACTCTACTCTGCCTGATGGAAAGCATGAATAGAATCCAAGAGTTGTGGTCACCATATTTATTGAAAATGCAGACAATGCAGTATGTGACTCACACTATGGTGGCCTTGTGAGATGCTTTTTCACACCCCGCTTGGGGACGTAAAAGGCATGAAAATCATCGTGACAGTGTAAGGCTAACACAGCTACCACGATAACTGTCACCCCTGCATCAATGGGCCTCCGGTCTCACACTCACCAATGAAACACAATAACACGAAAAGTAAAGTACGAAACTTAATAAATCACAAGGGTGCCCTTAGATAATTATAGATCACTAGCTGTGCCCCGCAGTTCCACTCACGTGTATGTCGGTTACAGCAGTAAATAGTAGCCTATGTATTACTCTGACGAATAAGCTATATGACTGTAAAATTTCGTCTAGACCTATACAGTAGTTTTTGCGTAAAAAGTAAAAAACGTTTTGTACATCCCTACAAACTTTTGTATTTATAATTTTAAAAATTGAAAAAGCATTCAAAAGTTTATTGGTAAAGAGTCAAGGTACCTTATTCAAGCATAGTGCTATCCATCAGAATCTGCAGGTATTTTTTAAAGTCTAATGACAAACACTTTGTACAATCAATACTATATAACTAATAGCGCAATTTGCAAAATTGAGAGTGATTCAAATACGCATCATAATTAACCTTCCCATGCAAAGAAGATGTTTAACCACGTTAAAATGTAGCCTCTCCGGCCTCCTAACTATTTTGAAATAAATAAATCGTGCTATAAAACTGCTCCGTTGCAACATGAAAGAAAGACAAACAAACAAACACGTTTTCGTATTTATAACATTAGTAAGAATTCACTGCAGACATTCAAAAAATTCCGTTCTAGGATACAATTTAGACTCAAGGAATATACGACAAATGATGAAATACTGTCATTTTCGTCCGTTTTTATGACTTGTTATTTTCTTTTAGACGTAATTTTTTTTAATATAGAAATTTGATGCCCGAAAGATACTATTTACGAAAGATTATTCAAATGAATGGCATATAAAAGAGTACAAACTAAATATTGATCTATACGAGTGGTCACATTTATCATACAACGTTTAAGAAGTTTCATGTCAGTCTGTTTTTCAATAACCACTATAAGTGTGAGCCATATACAAGTTGCGATTTATGTATGTGTTAATAGGACTGTTTTATGATCATTGAACGTGGAGTTAGGCCTTTTTAAAGGTTCTAATTTTCCCATGCCACTTCATCTATATCTCTGAAACAATATATGTTTTCTCTATTTTATAAATATTTTTATTGATTCTCAACTCGTATTGCTCGTAGCACAATATTTTTACCCTATAACCTTCCCTGATAAATTAATTGTGTAATAATAAAATTACTTGTCAATTAGAACTTTGTTTGCAAGATTAGTGCATTCAACCCAGAAAACGAACTACAGTTTTATAACGTTAGTATGAATATGAAATGACTTAAAGAGCTCCAAGTGCAGCAAACATGCTATGTCAATTCTACCGTGTTATTTTCAGCAACTACTTCAAATGAATATAAAACACTTCTAAGTAATAATTATTGCTATTCTCGGCTACGTCTACAAGATACGTGTTGCGCATAAATAAGTGTAATTCACTTCATTTATTGCCACAGAATTTAAACAAGTAATATCAAGTACTTGTTTATTTACTTGTGAATGGCGTGTTTATTTACTTGCAAATAATTTCGTTTATGACGTAGAACACCCACTTTTGCTCACAGCTTTACTCTCGTTACCATGGAGTTTGATAGTTAAGGTATCCTTAGCAGAAAGCCCTTCTGTTTTGGATTAAGAATGTTTTATGTACTTATGTTATGTGTATCAATGATAACATGCAATGTACTTAGAGTTATCTGATGACTTAGAAAATTATGTCGTCAACTACTAGACTACAAAAAGTAAGCAGGCTTTTCGGTGTCAAGGTATACGATTCTACAATAACGTACCAAGAAAATTTAAAGAATTAAATATCAATAATTTAAGTACTATATAAAATAAAAACTATATAAAAGAGCTTACTACACTGTTTTAGATAATTAATATAACAACAAATGACAATAATGAATGACTATTTGATTCTGCATTTAAGTTAGTGTGTTGGAAAGTGATGGACGAAGTTTCTTACGTGAACATTGACTTGAATAATAATTTTTGTGTGTTTTAAATGTGAGTATTGTCTAATTTTTTCATTTTACTTTATATTTAGAATCTTTCTGGTGCTTTTGAGTATTTCCACGGCCTTATAAAAATCCAGCTGGTTATAGTGGCGTGTCACGCTTTGGGTCGTTGATTTTGACACGCAGTTAGGTAACACGATGGCCGAGGGTAGTGTGCTATCTGTGTAGACAGACCAACTCAAAATCGTGATTATTTACTTTAGGTATCTTTTCTCAAGTCCATGAACCTAGTGTTAAGAAAAGATACCTCTGTGGTTTGTTTCAGAATTTCTTCCCAGAGGGAGTCTTAGAAAATGTCGATGCCTTCTAACTGTAAAGTCCGACGTGTATAAAATATTTGTAAGAGATTTTCTTACAAAAATAAATATCATTTATCATTTGACTTTATTTTCAAATCTTCTTTTTAGACAAGATATAAAATCAAATTAACAAGGATTATTTTTTCATACAAGGCATAAAAATGCATGTATAAATTTTGCAAATGCATATTTTTATCAACTTAGAAATTTAATGTTCCGTTTATATCTTTGTTCATAAAGTAATCCCCAAATCGACTAAATTTATTGATAGAGAGAGTATTTATAGAGTATTTTTAAAGCCATTGTTGGTACAAACCAGCTACAGCTATATAATCGAACTATTTTTCTACCAACGTTTAAACGTAAAATAAATGCAAATAATTTTAGTAGGATACATACAATGAAGACCATTATTCCAATTTTAGTACAAAACAGCTATATAACACTTTCAGTTTCATAACAATAGATGGTATTGGCATTGCCTCGGAAAGGTTCACGCGCAGGGTTTATTTAATAGGACTATGTTTGCATATTTATAGAACGACTACTTTGTTCACAAGTTGATTTAGCAGATAAGATCGAATCATTTCTGGCGGAATTTATGCTGAAATTTTAACAAGTTAACCGACAGCGACTTTTAGATGGAGATATTATATAATATTGTGCATCTGTCTACAGTTTTTAATCTTGAAAACAGAATTTTTGTATGTTTAAGTTGTAATTATATCGTTGTTTACGTTTCTGACTGACCAGTGTGGTATAGCAGGCCAAAACTACTTTGCTAAGGAAAGGGCTATGTCCAGCAGTTGACTGTTAAAGGTATTTGATGATATGTTTCTGCTTTAAAGAAAAACGAGCTATAATATAAAAGCACTTGAGCTTGAAGTTTAGAATTTCTTCAATTCTTGCTTTAAATTTTTTAGCTCTAAAATACAAACAAAGATTTTTTTAAACAGAGGTACTTTCATGAACCTAATTTGATCATAAACTATTCATTTACATAGAATTGTATACAAGCTTGATATTACTAATTCTAAAAAAAGTAAAAAGTACAGACGTCCAATTTATGGGGCCAAGTTCGCTCTGAAATTGGAAAAGAAAATTATCTTATACTACAAATAATAAAAATCACAGTAATATTACATGTATCATATCTGTACTGAACACAGTATTATATGTATCTGAACTTTGCTTGATGAAAATAGGTATCTGCTTATAAAATTGTTTGAATTTCCTTAAGTTCTATTAATGTCATAGTAATTTGCCCATATAAATTATTTTGAAAAATTTAAGACTTAGCTTTTCTTGCGTTGATCATGACACTTTCAGGCCAAAGTTTTCTTTTTAATCTGACTGAAGAAAAATTTGGCAAGTCTCGCACTTGCCAATTTTTTATAATAATTAATTAATTTTTGTGTGATACTTGTGAGTGCAGTGCAGCGCAGTGAGGATACTTTCACTTTACTCATCTCGGAACTCCGATACGATCTTCAAAATATTTTATCCGTTAGCTGAGTAAATGCAATATTGCAGTTTCAAAATACAGAACCGGACAAAATGTTTTACTACAAGATTTTTTTTCCATTCCAGAAATGGATGTGGCTAAAATAACAATTTCTCCAATTTATTACTTTATAAGTATAAATAAAAACGTATTATTCTACTGAGTCAATATTTTAATTAATTAATGTCGTGTGTCATTTACAAAAGTTAAAATGAAAACCATCGTCGCCTAAATTCAATTGATGTTGATTCCTAAGTCCTAAAAATATATACACACACTCACGACTTTTTTATTAGACAGTCACGTATTAAAAGCCTACGTTTTACCGACTGTAATACTCTAAATATTACAAACAAAATACACCTATCCGAATACACAAGAAATCAGATTTTGCAAATTCATATCAACACAAATACCGAGTTTAATTTACCATGTTTCGGTAATTTTGTACAGAAACTGAAAAGGAACATAACATTTCCAATACTGGATTTGCGTAGAGAATTTCTATTCCTAATTAAAGTTATTTGGGGCGTGACTAAAATGACATCTGTGAGTGCCAGTAATTATATGGTTGGTGCCAAATGGATACGGTTCGTCGGATAAGTCGTATCGTATAGGGAGAATGTCACGTTTTTGCGATATAGTTGGTGCCAAAGTCTACGTAACGTGTCCTGTGCTGGGTTATTGATTTTGTTCACTACCGAACGGTATACGAATTGTCTTTAACAAAACAGTAAATTTATCTTTACTGTATCTTAAAGCAGACTTGGATTAGAATTTACAATTCAAAATGATTTCCAAAATTTAATATTCAAGTATGTGATATTCGCTGAAAGGTTTAAGAAAGCAGCTGATAGTTTTATTAATAATGAGGTTTATAATTAAGTTGTTAAATAAAAACTTAGTTGTTTTAATGACCCTAAAGTTAGAGGATACTTTAAGGTTGATTGGTTTTTTATGTGCTAATAGTAATAAAAGTGATGACTAGCGTATGATGACTGGCAGGAGCTTGATGTAAAACTGAAGAACGAACCAAATGGCGTGCAATCGAAGAGGCTTATTTCTAACAATGGACTGTGATAAGTTATTATCGATAAATACACAACAACTGATTGTGATCATCGCATAATGGTTTTTCATAGGTGATTATCGAACCTGTAACCTACAGCTGATCAACTAGAGTTACTAACTACTACATCCGCAAGCTTACCCAATGTGTACCAAACAGAACAAATTAAGAACAATCTTCCATCTATAACATTTCATAGTTACATAGTTCGTTATCGTGAGAAGTCCCTCCCATCACTTACAAAGTTCAGAACCCTTTGGCTGCAACTAGACGGGTTAATTTCTATATAATTACAACTAAGCATGAATTAATATGAGGCATTTCTCATAAACTTGAACCCGCAAGTGACATTTAACGTTCAGTACTGAGCTTGAGATATGATCTTTGATACTGTTTAAGTACTAGTCACGATCTGGACAAGTTATTCAGATATTAGATAGACACCAATTATTTTTCTACAGCAAATTTAGGCAAGTCTATAATATTTTGAATCGTACGGACAAAATTTTATTCCAAGCAGATAATCTTTGAAGATAAAATAGTCTATAAGAATAGATAATTTATTATCTTTATTTTTATACTTCACTTAACAGTCAGATTTATCAAGAAAAGCATTCAACTTGTATATTACAAGAATAGAAGCGTTATCTTTAAATCAAAATTTATATAAATTACACAGAATTGAAATAATTTAGATAACTCAATTCGATACTCAGAAAAGCGATTCTTAACGATTTAACGAGAAGTCTTCGTCTAGTCTTATAGCGTATGACTGAGCATTTTACAATTACTGCCTGTTATTATTTGATTCCAAGTCTTATTCTGCCCTTTCATTAATTTTAACCGATTATAATGCAATATATATAACACTGCAATAGGTAATTTTTTTATTTAAAAAAAAAAAAATAGGTCATATGCCAACCTTCGTTGGAAAATCGATTGCACAGAGATGACCGTGGGAAGTAAATTAATCTAAAAACATCGATCTGGTGAGTAACAGGTCAGTATAAGAAAAGCTGGAATAACATACCCATCCTAGGATCACTAGAACATCATTATCATTGAAACAACATTTAAGACAGTTTTTAAATTCTTCATCCATCACCATCACCAACAGGCTTTAATATTCCACTGTTGGATAGAGATCTCTTCTTGGTAAGAAGGTTTTGATTTACTACACCACACTGGCCAAACGGATTCGTATAGGATTAGTTTCAAGTTTTCCTTCTCTTTGCGGTACTATTTTCCTACGCAGTTTGTTCCCCGAGTCGCGTCTTTTACATCCATTGGATGAATAGAGGTCATGATACTTCGTATTCTTAATCCGTCAGTACATGGAAAAAATTGTGACAACAACTGCACATCTTCACAAATTATCCATCATGTATTAATTTCCCCATAAAGGAATGATCATCCCAATAGGCGAACAGGCTAGACTCAACGTTGTGAAATTGTATAGACACAAATCTGAGAAAGAACTTCAATTGCGCGATGTGGAATTAGTAATTGCCCTGTTACTTAGTGTGTCTTCCGTAGATGATACTGAAGTTTGGAAGATATTATTGCTATGTATGTAAAAGTCATCATATTTATTTTGTCTGATGCGTAACCAATACCGGTAAGAGATACCAGAGATGTATGCAAATTTCATTTCATTTACGTTAATCAACTCAGTGTATGCTTAGTATTTAGATCACGCTCGAATAACAATCCCTAACGGAAAATGCTGCACTGTATTTATGACATTGACAAATTCAATTCATTTGTTGTCTAAATGAGA
Source organism: Hypercompe scribonia (assembly GCA_949316085.1). NCBI lineage: Eukaryota > Metazoa > Arthropoda > Insecta > Lepidoptera > Erebidae > Hypercompe > Hypercompe scribonia. The sequence continues at coordinate 3,520,622 of OX438981.1, forward strand.
TGATGGGGATAGCTGGTTTTTATTTTTTTTTTCGTTAATTAGACCACTATTTAGATTCAAACTATTTTTTTTTATCGTTGTGGTAGCTTCTACATTATAAACACAAAGTAAATGTACAACGGCGCCATCTAGCGAAGATACGTCGAACTACGAAGTATGAACGAAACGTATGAATGTAATGAACTACAATGCTACTACTAATCCTGCATCGCGATATAGAGATTCGCGTGGCAATTAGCATATGTACAACATCCCAACATCAACCGTTGGGCTGTGGCCCACCAGGCATGATCACCTCGCCTGGTCGGAGGATCCTCCCTTTGTGTCGGAGGGACACATGCCACACGTCCCTCCACAATCGTTAAAATTTACAACCGATTAAAATTGTGCTTGTTATGTCGCTTTTAACTTTTACAGTGATTTATCTATTAAATCCTCTTATTTTTGCATCTACTGCAAAATTTGTAAAAATAACATACCTTAAAGGTTATCGTACTTATTTTGTAACACTATGTACGAACACTATAAAAATCCCCCCAAAATGGTTTTTAACGTTGCACAAGACGCCAAACATAGTATATAGTAATAAGTGGTTTCAAGTAGCGCATCGTGTTCCAAAAACAATGTCAAACTCTTTTTGTTGTGAAGATAATTTTGATGTAAATATTTTACTAAAACATGGGAATTGATAATTACTTAAATAAAAGTATAAATTCATTTAACAATGTTGAGATTTTTTGTATTAATTACATTTAACGCATAGTAACCGTTATCGCAATGTACCAGTACTGTTCTACAGCTGTTATTTTAACATCACGATGACACAATCATGGTGACCAAATCATAGCGCGTTTCTAGTCACATATTTTTTTAAGCTATTGCTTAGCTTTTATCGCGGGCTTCGAGTGCAACGACCGAATCAAGAAATTTCGTAAAAAAATAAACCTAACTCCCCCCACTCCGACTGGCACAGTGGGTACGGCGTTGAAAGCCGTGCATCATCTAACGTCGTTTCAGTTCGGCAGATTTCGGCACGGTGTTTGTGTGCGTGCGACTAGACGTATGTATGTAGACTGTACGAAGCTCTGTGTGAGCTTGATCTGTGTGATCGAGACGAGCTGCTCCAAAATATTATAATTGCATAAGTTGATACAAAAATACTATGCAATAGCTTTACCGCAGCAGTCCCCGAGTACCACATGTATTTTTTTTATTATTTCATCAATTTAGAATTGTAATAACAAATGACAAAAATTACAGTTTTCTTGCATTAAGCATAAATTTAAATATATTTAAAATATCAATATCTTTTTTCTTCAAAATCCTAATCGATATGAAAGCACGGGCACTGATTACTAACACAGGTCAAAAATATTGAAACATTACTATAAAAAGTTTTAAAGAGTACACTTTATCCTTTAATTGCGCCCAGTGAATATTTATGAATGTTTTTTGATTAATTATGCTATCAATGTCTAATAAGATAGCACAGCTAGTAATGAACGCAACTAAGATTAAAACCTCGTGTAAAATCACGTTGGGCTTGATGATTTTAACTCAAATTTTATTAATGTTTACCCACTTGCAAAGTACACTTATAAGTCTTTTTGAATTAAAATTTCACCGTTGTAATTTAACGAACATATTAATTCAGATTCATTATACTTAATTTAGAAATTTGAATATGTTATTATAGCCCTGTAAGTAATACTGGTTGAGAATTTATCAAAAAAAATCAAGTTATTATTTAATAGCAGAGAAGGTAAACAAGCAAACGAATCGATAAACGAATAGCATAGCTCATGGAAACTTGCAACTCAGAAGGTAAATGCGTTATCACCCTTGAGTGCCACTCGGGATTTGAGGTAAGCTCACACACTTGCTGAAAAGTAATAAAATAACTACTTAGTATTTGTTTTCTATGAGACCGTTCTATCAGCTTCATTATCAACGGCCTTTTATATTCCCCTGCTGTATATAGATTTTTCTTTTGTAAGAGTATTTTGCCTTACTAAACTATAAACTAATATACCGCCGTTGACCTATGTATTTTGCTCCCTTAGTCGACAAGGTATTGTAACAATTATAATCGTTTTTTCGTATTTCACAGAAAATTGTGTTCTATACATTTCATTAACCACGAGGAGTTAAATTTACTATAATATTTTAAATATAATATCAAAACAACACCAAACTCTAGGATTTGAACGTACCGTAAAGAATTGTGACAATACATTTAGAATCCTTCTCAAGCCACGGGGCCACCATATCACACTGACACTCCATTGAAATTCTTCACCACTATCGACTCATTATTTCAGTAAGTCCCCTTTTGTTTGTCTGCGAGATAATGAAGTATCTTTCGCAGATCAGATAGCAGCGATGCCATTGTTTTAAACAATAGCCGAGTTGTATAAGAATTTCGAGCTAAATTTTCCTACTAAGTTTTTTGGTGATTAAGATAGTATGAAACAAAAGATTAAAGGTCAGACAGGATAAACGATTTCAAAGTAAAAGATTGTTTTATTTAAATTATTTATGTATTTATATTAGTAATATAAATGTATGTATAACAAATTTAATTTATATGCAACATTTGAGCGCAATTCTAAAATTTGTCAAATATTTATTAAATTACACAAATAGTCCATAACCTTCTTCGTTTCTTAGTTAAACGTATATAATATTTAAAATACGCACGCAATAAATTTTTGAATGAAGTTTTACAAAACCTTCAAATATAGTATATTATTAAGTAATCGACGTCATTCCGTGTCATAAGTTAATTAAACAAAAAGCTATACCGTATAATATGTCATATTATAAGTCCGTATTTACATATACCGCATTGCGGTGGATTGTCTCATAAATAAAATCTATTCTTTCATAAAGTTATGACCTATAAACATGTCAATTTTGTTGCTAGGCTTTTTACGGTCGCTCTTATTCAGATGCATCGTCGTATAATAGATACAAGTGGCTACCCTTGTGTCTGATATTTAACAGCATGTAAAGAAGTTAGTTCCGGTATTACAAGTACGGTGAACTATACATAATATACTTTATAAATAGATTTGGCCTTTTAATTTATGTTCTTTAAGTTAATTGAGTAACTCATTCGCTATCCAAAGAAATAGAAAAAATATAAGCAGCCTATGAGTTTTTATTTTAATAAATTTAACTCCTTTGGTAAAAATTAAATAAAAATTTTTAATTCCTATAATTATTTTCTAAAAAAATATCTTCCATTTTAAAAAAAGTCACCAGATTTTTTTTAATTTCTAAAGTTACCAAATACTTGTTTTTCTATTTTAACTTTCACGAGCTTCTCGTCATGAAGAACGGCGATATCGACAATCATTGGGCGGCGCTCTAATCGATCTATCCTTGCAGCTATATTTTTCTGTGTAGTGTGATCTCTTAGTTGACTCTTACGACGTCCATGGGTTGAATATGGGTGGTGACACTATATATTCTTAATAAACACATTGAAAACAACAACACACACAAACATAATTGATTCATAATTAAACATATTTATTAATTACTTCATGTCATTTGAATTTGTGTCTTCAGAAAAGTCTTGTGTGGTCTAATCTGTATATTCATGTGAATTGTTCATATTAAGGTAGCTTGTTTCAATAGTTTTATGTCCGATGATTGCACCACGGACCTTTTTTGTTTTTTTTTTGTGTCCTGACCTTTTATAGTATATATATTAATATTATAGTTATTAATACTTATGTAGTTATATATAGTACAGTTAATAATATTATGTTGTTCTAATTTATAATGTTATATTCAATGATGTGAGATTTATTAAAAAGTTGATTTAGTATGAGTATAAAAGATTAAAACGCCATAAAATTGTTTTTACCTGTTAGAACACTGAAAAGGCTATAACATTTCATTTTCTTCAAACCCACTCAAACAAACAATAAAAAACGACTATTTAAACCTCTTCGTTTCAGTACAGTACTTTTTCTACTATCATCGTTTAAATGAAATTGTTCAGTTGAAACGCTACAGCTCGTTTGAGCTTAGAAATAATATTACTGCTTGCAAAGTATATAAAAAAAAAACACTGTAAATGTGATGTAGAATTTATTTCCACCAAGCCTTGCGCATAGGGTTTCCACCAAGAAATTAGGTCCATTTTTTTTTAACGTTTGGAAACCCCCTCGGGTCGTCACCCCACCGGGGTTTACGGCAGGGTGGTGTGTCGGAATCGGACCGACTAAAACCACACGATGTGCCACTCTGCGCCTGACATAAGAGGGATCCGGGAACAGCTGCTATTACGACATCCAGTAGAACTTGGGGCCCCAAGCCAACCTCTAGTGGTGCACCTGGTGACCGACAGATGTGGCTCTGGCAAACAAAGCATCCCGATTAGCGGTAATAAGCTCACCGTCTATTACGTCGGACTAAAACGCTAGCGAAAAATAATATATCTCTGCCTACCCTTCCGGTGACACGGGCATGATTTTATGCATGTATGTATGTGATATTGAAAGTGGAAGTCTTAGAAAGTAACTGTTTACTTTGTTGTTTCTGTATCTTGACAAAGCATCTGGCTTTATTTCTTCATGCTTTTTTACAAAAAATACCTTTTTTTCTCGCTCGAGAGTTTCATTTATGTGACTGTAAAACACTATGTCAATGAGTAAATAAAATTGAATTGAGACCCAACTTTGTTGCAGTTTGTTTTTCTTTATACTTAGAACTAAATTCGTATTATTGAAAGGTCAAAACAAAACGACAATATATTGATATACGGAATGTCATATATAATGTTATTGAAAGGGTCAGTGAGAAGAAATCTACTTGTAAATATATCCTAATTCAGTAAAACTTGGCTGAATTCATTTACAAGTAAAATAAACACATGTTACGCTACTCATGTAACCCATGTAAGAGCAAACATGCATCAATATTTATTAAAGCATTAACATTTATATGGAGGCCCATTGACGCAGGAGTGACAGTTATCGTAGTAAGTGTATGTAATATAATGCTATGATGACTGTCATGCCTTTTACGTCCCCAGGTGGGGTGTAAAAAGCATTTTAGTAGGCTGCCATAGTGTGAGTCACCATACCGCATTGTCAACATTCGCAATAGTATGGTGACTACAACTTTTGGATTCTATTCATGTTTTCCATCAGGCAGAGTAGTCACTTTGGCATTCTCTTAAAATAAAAAGAAGAAATATTTATGATTAAATACAAAATATCTTTATTTATAAACTTATTTTATAACATTGTCTCTTACTGAACGACTCTTTAAATATGGGTGGACTATGTCCAAAACAGAAATCCTTCATTCTTGAATTGACTGCAAAATATTTTTAATATAAAGCTAACAGAATATAATATTTAGCTACTATTGTCTTTATCTTTGTCAATAATTATAAAAATAGTAATCAAATAAGATGTTAACTGTACGTTTATACTTACTAGACAGCCTTATTGGTCTAGCGGTTAGAGCTTGCGGATTCGATTCCCACTTTGGACAAGTAAAGTGTCATTTCTGAATATAAAAATGCTCAATAACAACCCAGAGTTTGGAACTTGGTGTCTTAACCTCTGTGCCTCTAAGAGCATTTAAGGCCTTAAGTCTTGCGCCTAATTTCTCCCCGGTAGTGTCGCATAGGCGTCCCATCAGACTGTCAGATTGAGAGAGATCAAAGAGTGCACCTTTTTCTTTTGTTTGTCTTTTTCTTTTGTGCGGTAATCCCTACGGACACCACCGAAAAGTGGTTACGCCGGACTCAAACCGACCAAAAACCGCACGCCGTCTCAGGTACCAGTAGCCAAGGAACCAGGTGCAAGAGTAAGGAAATCCCTGAAACCCCGACATACCCCGGCCACCTACGGTTTGTAGATGCCCAGTCAGAGAGTGCACCTATGTTTGCACACACACTTATGAACAATAATATCTCCTACGTAGTTGCCTGGCCGCCATTAAGACTGGCTACAGTGACCGAAATCGGCTAGGAGTACATCTCATTAAAAAAATTATGCTCACCCAGTCTAATTGTATTAGTGTTTATAATACTTTATAGAAATTGTTCAACTAAAACATTATTTATATTGAATATACCAACTCTAGGTGCATTATTATTAAATTATATCTACTTTGTGAAGATGCTTAGCAAATATTAAAAATACTAAAGTGGATTTGCTTCGCCGCAACTGCTTAAAGGATCATCATGAAATCTTTGCATAGCGTATATCTGCAGTGTTCATCTAAAAATAGTATGGTTCCCGAGCGGTACCTGAATTTATTGGCAAAACCGTAACTAAAAGCTAGTGTGACATAACAAAGGACTTTGAATAAATACACGTTTACTTTGAATAGTGAGAGCTCGATTGTAGTAGGATCAATGACTAGTACAGTTCCAGGGTATCTGAGATGTATTGAGCTATACTTTCAATCGACATCAGTAGTACAGTGTTTCTTCAATAAATTACTTAGTAAATTTAAGTGCGAAAAGGCGGCATAACATACATCAGGTCAATCAAAGCTGTGTACGTAATACTTATCGAATGTACGTATCGTATTACTTACCCATAAACGTAATTATAAGTAGGTATATTAATTGATATTTCAAGTCTCATCTATTAAAAAAATAAGTTGCCTTAAATATAGTGCATCATGTTATAAATACACATATTCATTTTAGAAAATTAATCATTAATCAACTGTATAGATGAAGGTTGCGAGAAATCCTTGGATACGAGTAGCACAGGATCGGTTGTTGCGGAAAGCCTTGGGGAAGGCTTATGTCCAGCGGTTGGTATCTTTTGGTTGAGATACCAATCACCAATATTGTATAAAATGATAATACCCCTGTAATAGTAACCTCTGAATTTTAAGGATCTACATAAATATCAAAATTTCATAAAAATCGGATCAGTGTTAAATGTGTATCGCTTAAACACATCAAACCCAAAAAATCAAAAAACTCACATTGACATTTACTTTAAATGATGTTTCAATAATTGATGAATTAATTTTATTGACTAATATGGGCAATTTTTAAAACTAGTATATTTATTAAAGAGTTCTATCGACATCCTTCTAAGTTTCCGTAATAAAATTCGCTTAACGTAACTTTCCTCGAAGTTAAAAGTAAGTAAAAATAATATAATCCCCTGGCAGCAGTTGGCCTGTTTTTTTCTAGCTCTTGAGGACACTAAAACTTCGACTTATTTCTACAACGGCACAAAAGAAATTCTTACTTCAATGAACAAGTACCTTGTCGTATACCGACTATTGGATTACCTCTAGATTTTAATGGCTGACTCGTACTTTGATTTTTTGTTCTCTTACTGTGAAGAAATATCGATTTTCTATAAATCGTAGCGTGACTGTTACAGAGTTTGAGAAAGCTGTAAGTATAGTACATACGAGAATTAAGCAAGTGTATTATTGTACCGGGAGAGGTTTATAACTCTCGCGTTCCGCCAGGCACTTGAATGGGCCTGATATCGCAGACAACTTGGATGTCGGAGATCGTAGAGCGATCTTCGTCCTCCATAAACACAAACCTGGGGGTGACAGGTGATCTCATGTGTCATCCTAGCAGAAGCAGGCTAGGGTAGTAGCGTGATGCGTTATGAAGCACACGCGCCTTTTTAGGGACAGAAAAGGAATCATCTGTAAGTCGTAAGTTGAAGTAGTCTGAGTTCCAGAAATTTCCTTTCTAGGATGTACTTGGTTCCCCAGCTACTGGTACCTAAGACGACGTGCGATTTTTAGTCGGTTCGAGTCCGACATAACGACTAATAAGTTGTACCTGGGGGGATTTTCGCATAGGAAAAAAAAGGGGCAGTATATTATTATATTATTTGTACTTTCTTTAGACGAGTCGTCGACTGCCCGTTAAGTGCGCTTGGGATTTTTGAATATACTTAGTCTGGCCATAAATACTGTTACACTTAATTATAAAAAAATATTACATTTGAATTTCGAATCTGTCATTTTTATACGATTGTTCATTGTGTTTTCTCATTTTGGCGCCAATACATTGTAAAATATTTTGCGATATTAAAATGGTGTGGGGTGATAAAGAGAACCGAATCGCTGTGATAGCATTACACAAAGTAGGTATGGAGCCAAATGCAATTTTTAAAACTCTCCATACACTTGGTATTAGTAAAATGTTTGTGTACCGGGCTATTAATAGGTACAATGAGACCTCCTCTGTTTGTGACAGAAAAAGATCTGGCCGTCCACGTAGTGTTCGTACGAAAAAGGTGGTCAAAGCAGTAAGGGAAAGAATTCGAAGAAATCCTGTCCGAAAGCAAAAGATTTTATCTCGGGAAATGAAGATAGCACCTAGAACCATGTCGCGTATTTTAAAAGATGACTTAGGACTTGCAGCCTATAAGAGACGCACTGGCCATTTCTTAACTGATAATTTAAAGAAGAATAGGGTGGTAAAATCGAAACAACTACTGAAGCGGTACGCAAAGGGAGGTCACAGAAAAATTTTGTTTACGGATGAGAAAATTTTTACAATTGAGCAACATTTTAACAAACAAAATGACCGTATTTATGCTCAAAGCTCTAAGGAAGCTTCCCAATTAGTCGACAGAGTGCAACGTGGACATTATCCGACTTCAGTGATGGTTTGGTGGGGTGTTAGCTATGAAGGAGTGACTGAGCCATATTTTTGTGAAAAAGGTATCAAAACATCGGCACAAGTGTATCAAGATACCATTCTTGAGAAGGTAGTTAAGCCCCTTAACATCACCATGTTCAATAACCAAGTATGGTCCTTCCAGCAAGACTCGGCGCCGGGTCATAAAGCTCGGTCCACGCAGTCTTGGTTGGAATCGAACGTTTCGGACTTCATCAGAGCTGAAGACTGGCCGTCGTCTAGTCCCGATCTTAATCCGCTGGATTATGATTTGTGGTCAGTTTTAGAGAGTACAGCTTGCTCTAAACGCCATGATAATTTGGAGTCCCTAAAACAATCTATACGATTGGCAGTGAAGAATTTTCCCATGGAAAGAGTGCGTGCTTCTATTGATAACTGGCCTCATCGTTTAAAGGACTGTATTGCAGCCAATGGAGACCACTTCGAATAAGCTTTTTATATTTTTAATTGTTTTATATTTATGTATTAAACTGACACACTGTAAAAGTAATAAATGTTATTTGCAGTTAACAATTTTCTTTTTTCTTTATTACAATATTTATGGCAAGACTAGGTACTGTAGGTTTTGTTCTGGATGAATTTTGGTTGAAAACCGAATAGAAACTAAAAACAACAAATGGTAATGAGTTACTTTAACAATTGAATCGATTGTTAATATTTGATACAATTTATATTTGATACAAAAATAAGCAGCAAATAATGCATAAACTTTAATGTCACGGAATTCATATGATAGTTTTTTGTCCTCCAAACCATAATATATGTAGAATATGGGATTATTAATAAAATATTTTGATATGACAGTAATATAATAACCATCAAAAAGTTTCAGTAATCTTAAAAAAGAATGTCGGAAAAAAGGTCTACTGTTATTTATTTTTCACATTTTCTACTGGGCGAATAAAATCGCAACGTTCAACCTAGTAAGAAATATTTGAGGATCAGTTCGAGCGTAATGAGTAAATAATCAAATAAAATTCAGACTAGGCCCCATTGATTTTTATTAGTTATTTTCTACTACACATAGCGCGGCTAAGAGGCTAGATTTATCCGATTTCATAATACAAGTCGTTTAACACAAATAGATATTGGCAAGCTCTCGGTTCAAGTAAAAGTCGGTTCACAATCGAAATATCGAATTCCTTTTCCCAATTCGTTTGTATTCAATTTCTCTATACGAGAACAATTGGTCTTGACTTTTCCGTTATATGATATAGATTGATACGATAAATTAAATTATACGTAACTACGGATAGATTTTCGTGTTTGTTTATGCGAAAAGCTGACATGGTTTTGATGATATAGCATTTGATTGTGATTCGATGAATATCATTCTTTAATGGATGAATGTAACCAGATAATTTTAATTCGTATTATGTCATTATTAAGATGATATATAAAATGTAAAAAAATCGTAATAACTAATAAAATTTATAAACAGGTATATCTTGCTTTTAAAAATTCGCCTTTAAGCTGAATGTTCAGTACGAGAAAGGGTTGACGCGGTAGTAAATACGGCTATTTAATATCCACCTATTTTAACATAATCTTTAGATGTTTTCAAAAGTATACTCAAAAAAATTACACAACTGTTTCTCGGCAGTTAACAACGATGTTGAGAAATTACCACATCTTTCTCAAAATATTATAATTTTAATCAACTTTTATTTAAACTGTTTTCTTAAAAATCAAGAATACGACTTTTTTTTTGACAAAAGACTATGTATGTGTCATTTTTCTATAACCAGCAACGTGCATATCAATTTAATGAAATTCAGATGTACTCATCTGAATTTCATTAAATTGATATGCAAAGTTTAATGCAAAATTTAATGCAAAAGTGTAAAAATAAATGCACAAACCAATATACATTCTCATTTATTATATTAGTTTGGGTTGTTTCATTCAATCCTTAATGTTGTTTCGTTAGGCCAATATGAACCCTAACTAAACAACATATTATACACTATCACAGAGTAAATTTAGAGGCTGTACGTGGGCCAAAGGTTTACTGAACTCATATCCGGTAGCACGCGCTTATTATACGAATATATCCCATAATGATGCTTACGTGTTGATGGGTACGAATTATATGGGGATGTGAAGTTATAACATTAAATGTGAGCTAGAGGGTTTGGAGTAGGGTTAAAATTAAGTACAAGTCACAAAGTGCTTTTGTTAAACGTACAGAATACAGTATCTTATAATCTTTGAGAAACTTTCTCTGTTGTGTGCTGTGTATTATCATAAAAATCAACTATGTACTAAATAATTTCTTTCTTCGAGCATTTTTTTTCAGTCTAGGTTGGGGTCGATTATACTCGTAAGTTTACGATTAAACATCAATTTTTAAATATAGCGACTGCCACTAGACAATATCAAAGCTTTGTACAAAGATTTGTATTTATTAGCTTTATTAGCTTGGGTTGTATCTATGTACATATGTACATATGTATGTAACGGAATCTTTGAGCTTAATTTTCACCGGTTTCTATTAGAACCCTAACTCGCCATGACGACTGTCAAAGATGTTCGTATGTCAACCAGTACCGACAGTTTAATGTGACATCCGAGGTATACTAAATAATTTGAACTATGAAATTGACAGAAAAATACAAATAATAGCCATTATCCATAATAATAATGGGCATTACATTAATAGACATTATTTCACACCATATTTTAGCATTCCCATAGACTGTGAAAAACCTAGACACTTGTAAGTTTCGGTGGCAGACAGAGATTTGAGTTTCGTTAAATTTCAAAGTTCCATTCCTTCAGATTCAACAATCACGCTCTTCTTTACATGACGGTACACTTGTCTACACTAATAGACATTAAAAAAATATATTCCTTGATAACTTATGAGGTATAACTTAGTATTTCATGTTAATCCAATAAATACACAAATTAACTTCTGGTTGTTTCTCAAAGACAGCTCACTAATAGGCATCATGTCTAATCCTCTCGCAAATCACTAAGGGAATAAATTAACATGTTAACCCTTCAACTTGTACTTTGAAAGTACATACTAAAGTTACATGTACTATAGCTTGAAACACGTTCATTAAAATCTGTGTTCGATGCTTTTCCGGGGTCATTTTGACAGTTTAACATAATACTGCTCTTAGCAACGTGTAAAATTATATTATGAACGGTTAGGTAGGTGAAATTTTGCGCCAATAAATTGTGAAAGTATATTTTCAATTTAATCTTACTACCTCGCCCTTATTTATTCCGTGGGTGTCGCAAAAGGTGATTAAGAGTAAACTCCACAAGACACTATCACTACAAAGAGAATAAAACTTAAAATAAACTCTAGAACAACTCGTATGAGAGGTCAAACTTCCTATCTTAGGAGAGAATAATATATCAGAGGACTATTAAAAACTGTTAATAATAATAAATAAGTTTCTCTACCATTTTTCTTTTTAAATTTGTTCTTAATTTGATAGAAGTGCCTACCAACAAACATTTCCAGGCACTCAGTAGGTATATCAAATTATTTTGGGACCTGAGCGGAACAACTTCAGCCTTTATAGGAAATCTGACCGATAGTTAGGTGGTTAAATGAAATGCAATTTAATTAACTTGTTTACTGAAGTTACGAAAATAAAGTGAGTGCTTTCAATAACTTTGTTGATGAAATTCATTTTACCCTGGACGGTCGCAGTTTGAAAATTGTAGAGTTTTCAATTAATCTTTACTCTGGTTTCTGAAAGCATAACCGTATTAATGTCTTTTACCGTATTAATTTTTTTAAGAGAATGTGGCATTTATTTACAAGTTTTTCTGTTTATTTTTTTTACAGTATTGCGGTGAAACGTAGTTTTTTTCAGATCGTATCTACTAATCCAATAAAAAAATAAAACAGCGATTAATTGTCATTATTCTCCGTGATACAGGGTTTTCCAACTACAGACACCACTCTCACACAAAGGAATGAGAGTAAGTTAACTTGTATTGTACCTATTCAATAAATTGTACTTACCTTTGGTTTAACCGGTTGTAAAAAATTCTATGTGAATTGTGAAAAGTATTTGAATAACTGTTTCAAATAGAATTTTTAAATAACGTTCAACAAAATATATTTTGTTTCAATCGTCATACATACAGTTATCAGTCAGTTTTCTATGCTCAGTTTATTAAATTACTTTGTATTATATAACCTTCATTATTGTGTGTCTTAAATATATTATGCTAAAAAGAACAGTTTTTTATTTTCAGTCTTGTACAGGTGACCAAATATCTTTAAAAATTCATTCGGGAATAGTGATCTTACATTTAGTACATTTATTTCATCCTCTGGAGCCATCTTCGTTCCCAAGTCCCAGTTTTATCTATATGTCAGATATAAAATGGCTACAATATTTTACCCACTATTCCACCAAAAGAACAAAATTGCTGAAAATAATGTACTCTAGTTCTACTCTTACGTACTAGTCTTGTATACCTTACAAGACCTTAATAGAACATTGAATATATTTCATAAAATTTAAACAATGCTTTTCTTGGCTGACTTTGGTCGCTTGTTTAACATAATATCTGGCATTAATTTAAGTCAGGCCGACCTCCAAAATATGTAAGAAACACTTATGAAATTGTAACAAAAGATACATTGTTATCGGGCTTCTTTACATGGGTTTATTTAACTAAATTTGGTTTTGGTCTTTGTTGATATTTTACCGACGTACGGTTTGTTACTTTTTATCAAAAGGTTTTGAGTACCAATTTGTGGTACGAATTTTTTTTTACCGAGTTCTATGAGAGTAAAAGGTGTGTATTAAGAAGAAAGATTTTTCTCAGTAAACTTTTTAAAGCTTTCAGGCTTTATAGGGGCAGTGTATTTATTAAATAGGTGGTAAGGTAACCTAATTCATTAAGTAGGAAGTATTATGCTTGTAAGATGGGAATAATCTAGTTTTAAGAACGTTTGTGTAATTGAAAATTGATTCTCTCTGTTAACAGAAAAATAAGGAGTCATGTCTCCACTTGAAAGTGTGATAACATAGCCTGACGGAAAACGATTTTTAAGTCATTCCGTTGCTTTTGTTCAAATGAATGAAGTTATGAAACTCCCGGTTTCTATGTTGCCTAATTCTGGGACACGAAAATAATGACTGTGTAGTTGTTTCTTGAATTGCATGTGACAATGGACGAAGGTACTCACGACTAATAGGTAGATAAGTAAGGATGAATTAAACACCCACAAATATAAATTAATCCCACTCGTGTGATATATATAAAGGTGGTAGAGGTATTTTCAACGATCAAGCATATCAAATGAGTTTGCAATTCAAAGTCAAGAAAAACACAGATGAAAGGACAATTTATAGTAATAAATTAAAACTTGTAAATAATGCTATAAGTATGTCAGAATCGCATAACTGTAACTTGAACTGACAACTGGAAGTTATGAATGTAAGTAAGTCATTTATCAAAAATTAATTTAATTTAGAAATTGAAATATTTATGTATCAACTGCAAAAGGTTCCCACCAAGAACTTAGTGCCCGAAGTCAATCTCACCAATGGTGCGCCTTCTGATCGACAGATGAAGCTTTGACAAATAAAATATCCTGACTAGCGGTAATAGGCTCGTCACGTATTACGTGAGATCAAAACACTGAAAAGTGAGCGTTTAAAATGTCTCTGTTTACCCTGTTGGGGAAACAGGTGTGATTTTATGTATATATGGACATATCAAACTTTTGAAATCTTATTATAATTCAAGTCCGTTTATTGACCACAAGAAACTTTGAAGTCAGTAGTTATATATATCCTATATCGACATCCCGAACAAGGAAATTTTATTAACATACAACTCGGAAGGGATATTTGAATTCTCACCAAACAAGTAAAACTTTTCTCATCGTAATATTCATATGATATAATATGAATATGTCTCATATAAATTCATTTTGTTTTGACTTTTGGTAAAAATTTACGTAAACCATTTTTGTTTTTATATTTGCAAGCAGGTATTTTATTATCAGATATTTTTACATATCTTATAATTGTAATGCAATCTTTTTCTAAAGTTATAGTACAATTTTTGATGGAAAAAGTCTCGCGTACTTGTTTACATACTGCGAGCTTTTAACTAAAAACATGCTCTATATTAAATAAGATTTAATACTTATGTAAATATGCTTTGAATTCAATATTTTGTTACTATGTAGCACTACCCCATTTTGTTATGTCGTACTCCATAATAAACTGTGTTGGACCAAAATACATTTTAAAGACTAACGGTGTATACAATATGTAAAACAAAGATTTTGTTCTACGTAACGTGCAAAGAGATTTGTTCTTAATAATATACAGGTGTAAACAAGATTTTATATAAAACATGAACTCAAAAAAAAGCTATTCTAGTTTAAAATTCATATTAAAACTCAGTTCCTAGGAGTGGACGGACCGACAATATATCATCGCTGTCGCTGCTGAGTAAAGTAAGATATCTCGTAAATTATAGGGAACAACAACGGCAGGTGTCTTCGCGTAAATTATACTTGAGTGGAGAAAAACTTTTAGGTTGGAGCTAGTGTTTTACTTGTATAAAGGAATGAATATATTTGGGAGTTTATTTTTTTTTATGTCTAAACAACGATTTTTAAAAATGAAATTATATTTGAGTGGTTGTCTGATATTTCATTTATTTGTGTCTACATTTTTTACTTATAACAATACGTAATCCAATTGAGTTCGGCAAATTTGTCGAATTAATCTGGTCCGCGTCCAGACCAGCCAGGTTTCGATAAATTATGATTTTATTGAATAGTGATGATTTTATTGATTACTGCGTCACTATTTTGTTAACAGGAATGAACGATATGTACAAGTTGTTTTAATTTGTGCAACGAGTGTTGGAACGAAATGCACCGTGGCTGGAATTATGATAAAAAACTATTATTATAAATTAATTTCAAACGAATGCTAGTACATTATAAGGATTTGTATTCCTATGTAGTTACAGTTCTTCCTTCTCTAACAAGCTTTAAGCTTAAAACAAGTACCTCAATAAATTGACACAAAGTATACTTTTAAGATTTCATTACATTATTAAATTAATTAAATAATTCTCTAATTAACGTAGGCGTCATATGTATAATGAAATGTTTCATAATTAATTTACAACCTCCTTTCAGAGTTAGATTAAAATGTTTATGGTTCTTTCTAGGAACAAAGTAATTAAAAATCTTGTTACATTTCTCAGGCAAAGTAATAAAGAAAATTCCCTTAATGTTATTTTTACCGGGAGGTTCTCTTTTACCAATATCCTCTGTGTTAATATTATATATAAATACACTTTAAATTAAATGAGGTATAAACATCATATTCTATTGCATAAATATTTAATAAAGGCTAAAGGCAGGAGATTATAAAAGGTGATTTCCTTAATATCGTTCACAGAAACTTCATTAACTGTAAATTTATTTGTATATATATTTTGTGTAAATAATAGTATGTATTTTGAAAGTAAGACACGATATGAACTTTTGTATTGTGAAATAATTGCTGCTAATTGTTTTATTTTAACCGTGACAAGTTAGTACCTTAGGTGAAAATGTGCTTAAAGCAATTGGTAGTTCACTAACAGTAGATCACAATCAATACACAAATATGTTTATGTGTAATAACAATAACAATTTTATAACAACTTGACTTGAAGTGTTATAGTAACGTGAAGTAAGAAAGGTTGGTTTTATAAGCGCCCATCTACAATTTTCGTAGCACGCTACGAATTTTAACAAAGCTCTACGTAGCGCTACGAAGTTACTGCTACGTGATTCTATTACATAGCTTTTTAATTCTCGATTTGTTACACGAACCTGTAGCGAGGAATCGATCAAGGGTTCTAAGAATATCTTACACTTAATTTATAATGAATAGTTTATCTAGGGTATTTTGAAAATTTAAAAATGTTTAATTGCTGAAATGGCTCATGAATTAGTCATACTTCATCGTCATCACCATCATCATCAACAACTTTTAATAACCCACTGCTGAATATAAGCTTCTCCTTCGAAAAGAGATTTTAGCCTACTATAACATGCTAACCAGACAAGTTGGAATAGAGTTTGTTCAAGTTTTCCTTATTGTTTTTGCAGTGGTGCTCTTGTGAAGTTTGTTCCTTTAGTTGTCTCTTACGACTGTGTGAATCATTTGGATCATTGAATCGTAAGAAACGTAATATCACTAGATAAATATTGGATAAATAAGGGGGCCTTGTCTTTATTTTTTAATCTTAAAACTAAGGTTAGCCTAATAAAAATTAAAAGTCATTTAAGTGTGTTTTAAACATATTTGTTTATCTCAAAACTGTCAGGCTCTTTGTCAATCATTCACAAAGACAAATTCAATAAAAATATAAAAAATGTAATCTAGTATAAAAGCTCAAAGCACTTAAAACTATTTTTTTTCCAAGTGGTTCGAAAATGGAAGAGAACTTAAGAATAAAAAAAGTAAATTAAATTTCTAATTCTATATTTGAACTTTATACAATATTATTTGTCAAATGAAAAATAAGAATAGTAAGAGAAAAAATAAATAAAGGTAACACTCAAAAGACTTTTAGTCCAATGTCCCATTAAAAGCATTGGAAAGATTTGGAAGGGTATTCTTGAAACACAAGATTTTTATTAATGTAGTCCCTTTGTTCTGCGCACAAATAGTTTTGCTTTTGTTCTCTCGCGGAGATAAGTTTGTATAAACAAAGATGAATGAATAGATGTTGTTTTCATCTAATCTAATACACTAAAACGTTATTTGTAAACTTCTTAGCTTGTGTAAAGACACGAGATCAACCAAATCACTTAGAACAATATACATTACGGAGAAACATTATGAATCGTGGAAGCGAAAAAAAGTCCGTCACGATTGTTTGTGGTGTGTTATAGATTATTTCGTTCATTTAAAAACTTTTATACACAGCCCCTAAACACACGTGAGTAAATTTATAAATATTTGTAATAACTAGCAGATATTATCTTCTTATATATAAAAATTATTTGCTCTTCGTAGGATTTGCATAACATTTAGAATAGTTGGATTGATTCAGCTAATTTTTATCTTGAAATATCTGTGGCAAATCCAGAAAAACTTTAAACGGTATAAAAATATAAAAAATCAACTTGCCAAATTCCTTGTGAAAAAAGTAGCGAGCTCAGTATTGTAAAATAATTTAACATATCTTTAATTTAATTTTAAATTAATATATCTTCATTTGTTGTTATTAATGGACATGCCTCTATTGAATACATAGCTACCTGTGGAATTCCACAAGGATCGCAACTGGGGCTAATTCTGTTCAATACTTTATAAAAAAAATATTGTATTTTGCTTCAAGCACTGAAGTTTACTTATTTATTGATGACCTAAAAATAATGAAACCTATTCAATGTAGTACAGTCTCTGATTTATAACAAGATGATATTAATAGACTTGCACGCTGGTGCAGATACCATAAAATATTTCTAAATATAAAAAAAATGTAGACACTTTCAGTTCACCCACAATGCAACTTCACCGCAATATAGATAAAACATTGCTAGTAACAAAGTGAGCAGAGTTGGTGTTGTGCGCAGTCTCGGTGTTCAAATTGATAGTGCGCTTAAATGTGATGTATATGTATCTAATACTGTCTAGGATTTTTAAAAAATCTTTCACAAAAATAAAATTGTTTAGCACATTGTCTCACCCTATTTTAGAATACAATTTGATCGTATGGAATCCGCACTACGAGGTGTATACGAAGCAATATGAAAAAATTCAAAGACAATTGTTTTAGTATTTATCATGTAGACTTTACGACTCTAGCTAATCATAGAAACACTCCATCTAACATACCTTTACAAACTAATTAATAGAGTCATAGATTGCAACAAACTTATGCATTCGTTGAGAATAAATATCCCCATTCTCACACATCACACTCTACCACTACTTTAGGTAATTTTGCTGCTAGACACAGACACTTTAGACGATATAATGCGTTGTCAAAAGCTCATGGAATAGATATCAACAAGCCATTTTTGAAATTAAAAAAAATCTTATACGTATTTTATTGTAGGGAATATTGTTAATATTCATCGCGTTTATATATAAATTATATTTTCACTTTTTTATGTTTGTTTTTCAGTCTATTTTTATTTCATTTTTACCTGTTTCGAGTGTCTATTGTATTTATTATTTACTGTGGCCTCTTGTAACTGAAGAAGTGTACGAGTGACTTTGAGTAAAAATTTTATTTATTAAAGTAGAATAACTTCGTCTATCTATCGTGTAATATAATTTTGTTGGAGATCTCCAGTTATAAATATGTAAATAATCTGTTTTGGTATTACTTATTTAAAGTGTTTAGTGTGACATAATTATAATGTGTTTTGTTATTAGTTTATTTTTAAATTTATTAGTAAACTTACCAAGTAACCTCGTTTCTGTTTTCAAGCTAATTGTCTCAACTTATAGTCAACATGAAGTAATAAAGCGCTTTAAAGCAAAAAATCTAATTCTAAAACCACGCAGCTGTTGTATTTCAAAACCAAACGTAATAAAAATTTACACTTCTCTAATGATCCCTAAATGGCAATTGCTTTAAATTATGACTGGGTCATAGATAAAACAGCGTGTTAATGTCTCGTAATAGCTGTCTCGCTTATCAGTGCTCGGGGATAGAGGGACCGAGCGCTGTGAATTTAACTTTACAAAATTTTGTACATTGATTTGTTTCTTTTAATTATCAGGATCATCGCCATAATTTCATTTCAAGCCCATTGATGCAGGGGTGACAGTTATCGTGGTAACTGGGTTAACCTTACACTGTCACGATGATTGTCATGCCTTTTATGTCCCCAAGCGGGGTGTAAAAAAGCATCTCACAAGGCCGTCATAGTGTGGATCACCATACTGCATTGTCTGCATTTGCAATGAGTATGGTGACCACAACTCATGGATTCTATTCATGTTTCCCATCAGGCAGAATAGAGTCACTTTGGCAGGCTCTTAATATAAAAAATAAAAATCATTATAACTATACGCTGTAGAGACACAGACTATTTTAAAATTGCAACATTTAATTGTATAAAATATAACAAATTAGTAGTCCTCATATACTATATACATATATACATATTGGACTACTGTTAGTAACTAATTATTTTTTGATGTCAAGTAAAAACATTTATCCAGCAGTCGACTAATGACAGTGATGATTTAAAAGAACTGTCACCAAGACTCATTTTGTTTTATTGAAACAAGTTTTCATATAAACTAGCTAATATCAATTTCAGTTTTGAGTTTTTAACGGCTCTAAGTAAATTTAGAATAAGTAGTTTTTTTTTAAAGAGTGATCTCATCTTCCCTAGGAATCGTGTGTCTTTTACATATGATATTTACCAGAATATAGTTTTCATTACCTCTCAATTTTGTATTGCGTTTACACATTTTAAATAAAGCAAATCTCACTAATAGAGAGTGTATTGCGTTAGCAGTTAACTGATTATGGTCTAAACCTGTTACCAGTTGATTGTTAAATCTATCACCACTGGCATCAAACAACCACTGTTTAGTTTTTGTGATAACATTTTACACCGTAATCAATATCGTGCTGGTACATTTTAAACTTTCTTTTACTACTGGCCTCATGGAGAAGCTTAAAGTCGCTCAACGAGCTATGGAAAGGGCTATGTTCGGCATTTCCTTGCGTGATAGGATTCAGAATGAGGATATCCGCAAGAAAACTAAGGTTACCGACATAGGTCTTCGAATAAGCAAGTTGAAGTGGCAATAGGCAGGCCACATCGCTCGTAGAACCGACAACCGTTGGGGAAGAAAGATTCTCGAGTGGTGACCACGTACCGAAAGACGAAGCGTAGGTAGATCCCCCACTAGATGGACCGACGACATAGTCCTAGTCGCGGGTAGCCGCTGGATGCAGTTGGCGTCCAATCATACGGCGTGGCGTTGTAGGGGGGAGGCCTATGTTCAGCAGTGGACGTCTGCCGGCTAATTATGATGATGATGGTGATGACATTTTAAACCTCATTTCATTTTAAAAGAAAATTTGTATTATAAATAAACAAATAAATATTTCAGACATTTGACACACAACCTCATCTAGTTTCAAACTAAGCAGAACTTGTGCTATTATAACTAGACTGGTTGATACTTATATATTTTTTTTGTATATATACATATTTTATGTACATATTTACACAGAAAACACTTCAACTCCGAAACAAATATTTACAGATCACATAAACATTTGGTGGTGGAATCGATCCCAAGACCACAAGCTCAGCAGTCACATTCACTACCACTGCGCCACCGAGGCAATACCAATTATCAATTTTATTATTGACCTGTGTTTAATTAATAATGGCTTTATATTTTTTTTTATTTTGTTAAAATATCATAAACTGGATTTTTTATGCCTCAGTCTTTCACTTTTACAAATAGAATATTTTCTTCAAAATTTAAAAGAAAATTTTTTGAATAGTTCCAATTAATTTACAAAAATATTGTAGTTAATACAAAAAATATCATTCGAAAACTCCTCATTCAGAAATCATCGTCATCATGAACTTTACGTAGGCCTCTACTAATGCACGTCACTCAGCTCGGTCATCAACTCTTCTCTTCAAATTTTCTCACTATATTACACAAATGGTAATGTCATTTTGCCCCAAAGTGTCCCTACACTTAGTTTTTTGTGGAGATGGTCCCTGTTTCACACCAGCTTACTTTACGCTCACTTTGACATATATTGCTTACCTTTCTAGTAGATCGATTCGGTCAATTGATTGTCACACTTTTGCTGTATGTTATAAATATGAACTACCATCAAAGTAAGCTATTCTCGTCTATGTCAAAATAAAAACGATTATTATTATATAAGCCACATTTCATTTCTTTTTATTAAAGTACTTCATTTATTTATTGAAACGGATTTCTTTTAATAATTTGGTTTAGGTTTAGATCGAGATGAAGGTGGCCTTTTAAAGCTAGCAAGAGTATTTAGTTAGCGTAGTGAAGTAATTTCAAGTAAAGTAAAATAAAATACCAATAAATATTTTGGACATTTGACACACAACGTCATCTAGTTTCCAACTAAGCAGAGCTTGTGCTATGATAACAAGACTGACTGATAGAATACTTATATTTATTTTTTTGTAAATATATACATATTATATATACCCAAACGCAACAAATATTTGCAGATCATACAAATATTTGGTCCGATACGGGAATCAAACCCGAGCCCGCAAGCACAGAAGTCGCATTCACTACCGTTGCACCACCAAGGTAGTTGACACATTATTCATCAAGCATCATCCTTTAACAGTTCACTGCTGGACATAGGCCTTCTTTCTTCTAGGATGTTTTAGCCTCCTATACCACGCTGGTCATACGGGTTGTTTCAAGATTTGCGTCTTTTTACAGTGGTGGTATCCTGCATAATTTACTCGTTTAATTCATAGTTAGATATTTATATACACAGACCACTCTGAGATGGTATAATATTGGTTCTCACGTTACGTACGTACACATATTCGTTATTTATAAATTAATAAGTGCAATCGTTTTTTGCTTGATAAATTAGGAAACACTTACACAAGACATTTTATTAAAGTTTAATTAATCTATTACCTGTTTAAATTGTTCTACTTTCTATGAGCATGTGGGAACATAGTTACTTAAGTACGAAGTATTGTTTATTAATATAAAATAAGAGAGTCGCATTATTCTTGGTTTTTATATCAAATATAAAAAAGGAAAGTAAAAAGTTCTTACCAAAATTATAGAAGGAGGATGTCAGTTTTAGATCTTAAATGAGTGTTTTTAACTACTTCAGAGTAATAAACTGCATTATGACTTTAAAAATCGCTGTTAACAAAGCCAATGCTAAATTTTTTTTTTGTATCCATTTTGCAGAAGTATTATTTTCAAAAAAGCTAAGTACAGAAGAAAATAAAATCCGACCGATTGTAAGTTTAAATACAAAATTTACAAATTAGTAAATTTAATTGTTGTATTTTTACATACTCAATGTCACTTTCATACTTAAGACAAATTTAACAACAACTTAAATGCTAAAATCTATCATGCTATTTAGGCGTAGAACGTGCTAAAGAAATACACACACACTCAAAAAAATAACTGATTCTGAACGCATGTGATAAAAAAAGTGTCATTCATATTATCATGGGTATTACAAATGAGATAACATAAAAACCAAACTGTACGATGCTTGCAGTGTATCTTACAAAATTAACTGCCTCGGTGGCGCAGCTGTAGCGAGTGTGTCTACTGTGCTTAAGGTCTCGGGTTCGACTCCCGGGTCAGACCAAATGTTTGCATTATTTACAAATATTTGTTTCGAAGTTTGAGTGTTTATATGTATAATAATATTAAATATATATAATACATACGAGTACATGTATTTACAAAACTAAATTATAAAAATTCTATCAGTCAGTGTAGTTATCATAGCACAAGCTCTGCTTAGTTTGAAACTAGATGACGTTGTGTCAAATGTCTGAAATATTTATTTATTTACTTATTTATAAAATTTTGAGTGACTTATGAAGCACTACTTACTTACTAACTTAAACAAATTTTGTTGCCTTTTAAAGGCAAATTTGTTTAATTTAATCCTTTTCGATAAAATAAAGTAGAGAAAATTCTAAAATAGGTAAAAATTATGTAGTCGACACGTGACATTGTACTATTCCTCCTCCTATTGACTTGTTTGCTAAATTAGTGTAATAAAAAGTCTACACCAATAAAACACAATGTCGTAAAACGTATAAAGAAGTCCCTAAGAATCATTCTCATTACTCTAGAATTTATTTAATTCTTGGGATGCTTTTATATGGCTACTCGTTGTTGTGTCCATCTATTTCTTGATCATTTGCATATTTTATAAATAGTAATATTTATAGGTTGATGTAGATAAAACTAATATAAAGAAGCGGCGTTCGCCTTGACCGGAACTCCCCCGTGGGATTTGGAGGCGGAAGTGCTCACCAGTTTATTGGCAGGCGGCTGAGTTCCGGGCGAGTAGTGTCATTCGGCCCCAGCACGAAAAGGTACGTGAGTGGCGTGAGACCGCTCATAGAGTTATGATGGCTCGAAGGAAGCAACGTCTATGTGTGTCGTAGATCGCCTAAGTAGAGAGTCAACCCGAAGATGATGCCTGGAAGAGTTTGAACAGCTGTTCTAAGATCCTTCTTATCTCAGACACAAAGTGGCATACTTTGTAGTTTTAGTTGGGCCGATTCCGACACACCATCCCACTGTAAACCCGGGTGGGTTCCGTGTTTGTTTCTTAGCGTTAAAAAAAATTCACTATGAATTATGTCACAAAAAGTTTCAAGTATTTAAATTTTAATAATTTAGCTTGAACATATCAAATTTTCAAATATGACTCTTAACTAGATAGTTCAAATTTCAATATTTAAATCTCTTATAAAGTCTATTACGTAAAATTACAAAGCAACATTGCAATAAACCGATCTAAAATAATTAATACTTTAATTCAGTCTAACAGTTAATTTTACCAAATTACACTTAATTTATACCAATTACGTACTACAGTGAAACCACAAATTAAATCTGTACCTCACATTTCACCCGAATCCCGGAACGATCGACAGGTAACCGAAACAGTCTTTTAACGCAGCGCGTTCGATAAATCTGTCAACATACACCATTTCATTGCCCATTCGTTCTATTGCCCATTCACAGAATCCTTTTGCAGATTTCAAAAGCTTTTAGGCGGGTAACATATGTTTGACGCAAAACCATACATAATTTGGCAGTGATTAAATTTGATGTTGTTTTGTCTTTATTTTGTTTGTACATACATACTATTGATATACTACTATCCATTTTTATCACGGCGGCCAATGTCAACAGAGACAGCCAATTACGCAGGAAGTATTGTAGTGCTCTAGTGTGTGCACAAATACAAGTGCACTCTCTGTTCCCTCACTCACACAATCCGATGCGATGATTGTCCAACTTAATAAAGAAGAGATGAGGCGTAGGACCAACGGCTTTACGTACTCTCCAAGGCACAGGCATTAGAGCCTCAACTTGCAAACTGCCGGCTGTTATTAAATATTGCCATAACCAGAAAAACACAACACTTTTTGACCCGACCCGAACATCGTAACTGAGACCTCTTGGTTAGCAGTGGCACACGCTAGTCGCTACACCAACGTATACATACTATTAATAACCAACTAAAAATCAATAATAATATGCTGTAATAACAATAATAATCCTATCGCCTTTCTAACTTGGAAAGGAGATAGGAGACAACAAATACGAGTACATATAGACAAATATGATACTGAAGTTGACCTTCTCGAGAGGTACAAATCTATATAAACAAGACACAGGAAATATTGTGTTTAACCCGAATAAAGTATCTTCATTGCCAAAGAAAATATTGAAAGAACTTTACTGTGGTAGTTCTAATTTGCAGTAAGTTAGTATTCCAGGATTCCAGAAGTTTCTGAACAATTTTACTTAGTCATGTTTACCGAAGACCTGGTGAAGGTCGCTGGAAGCAGCTAGATGCGGGCAGCACGGGACTGGCTATTGTGTGGAACCTTGTCCAGCAGTGGACGTATTTTGGCTGAGATGATGATGATGATGAAATTTACCCCACAAATTGTAATATTAACACTAAATTTCAATTTAGCAATTACTTTCATATTTTAAAATGCTTTGTCTCTTGATATCTTTATGTTTTGTCCAATATATATTTTAATGTGACAAATTAGTCCAACGATTGTCGAATTAGTCAAGTCAGTAGACAAGACTTCAATCAGTAAGTATATCATGTTTATTTGATTCGTAAATATTAGATGTGAGACCTCTTCTAACATACAGTACAATTGAATTACGAGTACACCAATGGATTCCATTCACAGGTGAAATCCGAATTACATCTAATAGATTAGCCCTACTATATATTTGTTTCAAAATTCTTGTTCCCTGAGCCCCTGAAAGGATTTTAATGGCCAGAAACAATAGAGAAACCTGCTCTAAATAGGGCCCTTTGGTTATCAATGCGTTTATTTCACGAGAGCAACCTTCATTTAAGCTGCTTGATTGGTTGAGAGCTCGGCCTATTTGGAAAATGCCTTTGGAGTTTTAATTTGTTTAATTATTTCAGGAGCGAAATTGAGAATATTATGCAAATTTATAAGTTAGTGACTTCATTGCTATTTCAGTAAGATTTCAGTGTTCGAAATAATGTTTTCGTTTTTGTAGTTCTATATTATTATAGAAGAGAGATGATTCTATATTACGTAAATTTGATATCCTTACTAATTAAAGACTTGTATTAAGTAATTCGAGAATCGTTGGACTAATATGTCGTATAAAGATACAGTTATTGAATAAAACATAAAGATATTCTTTATGTCTATATTCTTATCCTATGTATATCTATATTCTAAGTATTTATGTGTTGTTATAGAAAAAAGATGATGATGATCATATAGTTTTTCGTATAGAAATCAATTACTTATTAGTATATTCTTCAATATTTTGATTAAACTAAGTAAGTCTGAGACAGCTCGCAAACATAAAACAAAGCTTAGTTAAAATAAGTAGTATAAAATCATTATAGCCAGGATTATATGTCACATTACTCATATTGTAATAAAGGTAATGTGTCACAAACCTAACTCACTAGGTGATGCATCACCTTAGCCAAGCTATGCTGCCATACTGCCAAAACAATTTGCATACAATTAGTCGATATGAGTGTCCTATAATTCATAGAATGCAAATGCATTGCAAAATATGTTCGACTGTCTAAAACAAATTGAAATCACATACAAAGTGTATTGCTTTATGGCAATTGTTTATCTTGGTACATACCTATGTGTGTTTTTTAACATTACAATGTGTGTTGCCTCGATGTGTAATTTTAATTCACAGCCGGACAATCGTGCAAAAAAACTAAACATCCTTTTTCGATGTATATAAACACGTGAGTGTAGTATATTTACATGACACTGTTTTAACAGTTGTAATAACAAGGGATATTACGTTTTGCCGTTCTTTTGAACCCAATTTTATATGCGAATGAGTATAATACTTTAAAACTCTAATAAAATATCTCTTCAATGGATGACGCCTATGTCCAGCCGAGAATTGAGATAGGCTTATAATTAATTATTTTGTAACGCCCTTACACAACTTGGTATTTACAGGAAACACATCTTTTTATATGATCTTTATTCTTTTTTTATTTTTTTTGGATGTTATAAAACACTATATTACTTTAATTGAAATTCTTCGGATCCATTGCAAAGTACTTAGTACTTATCTAAAAATACATGCTTTTTAGAGCTTGTGCAAAAGAATCAAGCTATAGATCCTAATTACTTACAAAAAGTTGCAAAGCAAAACAACACCAGATAATATAATTTTGCAAGAACAAATGACAAAGACATATGAAAATGAGAAGTTTTTCTAAGGACCTTACATAAGTAAAATGTGGGATGTTTATCTTGTCCTCTAATTAGGGAAACAACTGAAAGAATTGGGTCGCAGTGCTCGTCAGAAAAGCTGGCTACACTTACACTCAAAACTCGACTCGGTATAATTGCTCTATGAAATGTGAGAACCTGAGCTGCTTCAACTTTATTTTTATTTTTTATGACGTCAATTTTAAGGTGAAATTTTCCTTGAAAGAAAATACCTGTAATCTCAGCTTTTGTTTTAGATATACATATATATATGTATGGTTAGATTTTGTTACAGTGAAAATTAAATTTGATCAAAGAATCACATACATACCAAATGCAGACAGCATTATCCTGCTTTCGTTTTCCACACAACAGAAAATATATTCGGGATTCTTTCAACAGGAATTTAAAAACAAGATCTTAATTGGCATCTTTAACACTATTTAGACAACACTAAATTATGGTTGCTTAAATAGTTGAGAAAGTATAGCTTAGTAAATAATGAAATAAGGTAAGTTTACATTCATATACGACTTTACAGTTTATGTTGACTGCCTCGATAGCGAAGCGGTAGAGAAAGCGACTGCTCTGCTTGAGGCCCCGGGTTCGATTTCTGGGTAAGATATAAGTAAATATAAGTATTTTATCAGTCAATCTAGTTATCATAATACAAGCTCTGCTTAGTTTGAAACTAGAATGCATTGTGCATGTCCGAAATATTTATTTATTTGAAATTAACATTAATTTACCTCTTCAGCTGGTTTGTCATTAAAACCGTTCAATATTATGCTTATCGTATGTTTTTTCTTACTACCTGCATACGTATTCAGTGTACATCGAGGCTTACAGTATATCGAGAGTAATCGTAAATCTAGCTTGTTCTGTATGCAGAGGGCATTGTGGTCTTGGTTTGATTTATAAATGGCCTATCTGAACACGTTCGGTTTACCTCACGTAGAAAGCAGGAGATGAGATACGATGATATTTTTTATTATATGTTTTAATATATTTTTTAAATAATAAATAATATATTCAAGTGATTGGATATTATGAAGATTTGAACGTTGAAACCTAATGTTAAAAAGTCGAGCTCTTGCGTTACGGTTAACGATGACGTAACCCTGAGCAGCGATTTAAAGTTTGATTCATACAATTAAATCTGTGTTAATTTGAGCACTTTTAGCATTTATTACAGCAGTTATTTTCTTTATATACTATACTAAGTAGTTTCCCGTTTAAAGAAAAGCGATTTTTGAAAATCAATGTCAAAAAAAGACAGCAGGGAAAAAATAAATAATATCACAGACAGCAAGACACAGAAAAATAATGTTAAGTAATGGAACGAATTGAATAAACTATATTTTAGAATATAAAAAACGTAAAAATCACAACACAAAGCTTTAGAAATCCTATTTACATATTTAGATATCCAATTCGCACAAAAGGTTTTTGTTTTCATAAGCTATCTTTGGTGTCAAAGAGTCTGGTATTTTTCATTTAAAGCTCCACCAAGCGTAACACGGCCGAAACATTAGTAAAGTTAGATGCGGGGCGATCGTTATGGAACCCTTGTGACCCGTTAAACGTTGTGCGGTCCCCCTTTTAGCATTCGAAGGGATTGTCCATTGAGCTTGACAGGAATGAATACTGGAAAAAAAAAGATATAAAGTCTATACATAAATGTTGAATGGGGTAAAGAGTTACAATGGAAGAATGAATGCCAATTGTTGTTGTACAAGGTAATGAAATATTATATTCGTTTTGCGCAGTCATGCCAAAAATATTAATGAAGCTTTTTCGGTCAATTACATTTATGGAAAAACATTAAAACGAAAGTAAAAGATGGAAAATGAATTGAATAATATCATTTGTTTTGAATTATCGCTTTATTTTAGTCCCATTAACAACTTTTTTTTTCAATAATTTATTTGTAATATTAACGTCCCAAAGTATAATCTTATATTAATTTTTAAGTATACATATGGTATATGCTCCCGAGCTAAACGGTTCGGTTCTTAACTCTTGTGTAAATCAGTTAAAGTCTGGAACTCATTACCAGCGCACGTGTTGCCCTCCTACTACGATTTCGGTCCTTTAAGCGGGGCGTAGAGAAGCATCTCACTAGGCCGCCATAGCGTGGGTCGCCATACTGCGTTGTCTTCATTCGTTGTGAGTATAGCGACCACCACTCTTGGATTCTATTCATGATTTGCATCAGGCAGAGTAGAGCCACTTTGGTAGGCTTCTATAAAAAATATATAAAAAAAGTAATAGAAAGTGAATCTCCATTTTTCAATAATGTAATGATGTATATACATTATGTATGTATGATGTAATGATGTGGTGATGTAAATGTATACATTATGCATGCATGTACTCATAGGGATCATTTGTATTATTAAATACTCACTTGAGTACATTGTGATGCTAATGTACCCCTAGCCGATTTCGGTCACAGCGACAAGTGTCAACGGAGATATTATTGTGCACAAGTATGTGCGCAAATACAGGTGCACTCTGTGTTCCTTCACACTCACGAGACAACCAAGTAGAGGGTATAACATATATTAGTATGAATAAAATGAAATATGTATGATCAATAAAAACATTCAAACAGTTACCTAAACACATTCCTGAAAATTAGTCTGAAAATAACTTTTAGTACATAGCACCGTAGCACAGTATAGCTTTGTGAAGGAACAGAAAGTGCACCTGACTGGCCGCCGTAGTCGATATTGGCTAAGAGAATATAATCATCGTACATTACTTTTTATAACTATCTCCATAGTTATACTAAATGAAAAGTTTTTTTTCAAACGTTTCGTGTAATCTAGGGTGGGCCACGAATTAGTTAGCATTTGAAAAATCGCATAAAAAAAATATTTGATATATTATAAAATGAGTTTATTTAAAAAAACAGCTAATTAGTTGGAATATTTTTTTCAAAAATTACACTATCTAAATAACCACCGTTTCAACGTTTGCACTTTTCTAAGCGAGCACCGGAATTTTCAAATACTCGTCGGCAAAGAAATCGCAGGATCACCGACATTTTTTTGCTGATTTTTCTTTTAGTTTACGTAGTGTACTAGGTTTATTGATATAGACACGATTCTTCAAATAACTCCATAAATAGAAGTCTGCTGGGGATAGACCTGAACATACAATACCGCCTCGTCTGAAAATCACCTTTTTGGAAACATGTCTTTGACCACCAGCAGGGACTTATTGGATGTGTGACAAGTGGCTCCATCTTATTGAAATCATGTGTTGCAATTGTAGCCAGCAAATTCCAGTAGCACTGGACCCAAGAACTCCCGTAACATGTTTACACGGGGTGTTAGATTAAAAAGTTAACGAATTCTTGGCTAACCCTATACTTCAACTAAACTCTGTTTTTGTTAATTACAAATCAGAGAAGTCAAAGAAATCACTTTTAAACAAAATTTATAATATTTATATGTCATTTAGATAGCTAACCCATTTGACACTTATCAGTGTCACCATCAAATAGCTGGCGAGGGAAATATTTCTAGTAATATTATGTACTTCAAATAAGGACAAAGTAAACAATATTATTTGCAATAACTGATATTACGTGTGTCTACGCAAGTAAATAACTTGTGTAGGGAGTAGGATGTTAGTTATATTAAAAATGTAACCAATACCTATCAATCTTCTTTACTGTCATTGATTGATACATACATCTTTCTGTTATATTATTGTCTATTTTTTATTTTGAACCTATGTTCATAAATGAAGATTAATCGACTGATTACATAATGTATTTAGTATTTAAGAAGTGAAGAGCGTATGCGAGCAATGTGCTTGATATCTCGGAATCGATGCCCGGATTAGACCAAATGTTTATGTGATCTGTAAGTATTTGTTCGTAACATAAGTATGTGTTTACAAAAAAAGGGTATATGTATTTATATCAATTGTCTAGCACTCATAGTATAAGCTCTATTTACTTTGGGACTAGATGACGTTGTGTGTCAAATTCAGATATCTGAAATTTTATTATTATACACAGAAAAGACCAAATCTGTTAATTTAGATGCATAAGAAGAATGGAGCATGTGTTAAATTTGTGCATAAAATGAAAACTTTATATCTAGGGTTTATTACGAGTAACTGGTTAGCTACATTTTTGACATAAATGAATTGAAGACATAAAAAAAAAATTTTGAGCTCTATGTGCGGGTGAAATCTTGTGAGTGCCACGTTCAATACTTTAGAAAATATTCTATGATAAAACAATAAAGTAAAATAAAATTTCATATGTGTCATTAAAAACACTTTCCCCAGCTATAGTTATAGGTAAAAAATGATTTATAACTAAATTTTCCTTTCAGTTCAACAAATGTTCTCAAATATCTTCGATAAATAAAATCTAAATAAACACAATAGTATTAAGCAGAATAACTCTATTTATATAACTATCCAACAAATCTAATATCAGTTACTACATGTACTAAATTATTATAATTCTTTGATATCGTTGACTTAAAATACGTTATAAATGACTTACCTAGTTGTAGCGATGTATATTTATGGTAAACAGACTTACTGTATATATTGATACACACTAGTTTCCAAGGTCGACATTAGTAACTCATAACGCATCGTGGGTTGCTTTTACAAAAAATTTAAAAGCTTTCAATGGTTTAAAAAAATATTTATGGTATGTATTGACAAAATTATCAGACAGTGACAAATATTTATCAAAATAATATCAAGACAAACAAGGTCCACCTATTTAGTAATTAAAAATAATGAAATAATTTTAGTTAAGGTCTATTTCTTTATGTTTTTCATTGTAACAGTATCCTTATTTTGTATAATCGAAAGTAAATCCGTGGTCGCAACTTTCTACAAAGACGTCATTTCGCAGAAGGAGGAGGCGAAGAAGGTCCGGGAGGACGATCTCCATTCGGACCCAATTCACCGATAGGCGCTAACAGAGGTCTGAATGTCATAATAACAGCTGTTCCCGTATCCCTCCTATCTCAAGCACAAAGTAGCACACCGTGTGGTTTCAGTCGATCCCATTACGACACACCACACCGCTTTAAAGCCCGATGGGGTAACAGCTCGAGGGGATTACCACTAAAAAAAGAGCTTGTAGATAAGCTCAAAAAGTGCGTCCTAGGTGCTGTGGAAAGTGATAGCTACTCGTTTCTCTAAGAGATCATATCAAAATTGAGATGATCCAGCAGAGAATCTGGGTTATTGATAAAACCCACCGGATTAGTAAGTTGAAGTGGCAGTCGGCTAGACGTATTAGCTGCAGAGCCTATAACCGTACACGAGTTCTTGAGTGGAGAACACGTCACGATAAAGTACTTTAGGACACCCACAGGTGAAGTGGAGTGTCTATTGGACGCAAGATTATCTCTAAAATTATCAGACTACTGCTGTACTATCTATCAAAGTGAGATACGTGTGGCTGCCAAAATCACAATCAATATGTGATTTATAAATAATCATTTTTGAAGTCACTGAATAAAAAAAAATACAACCAGTGATTGAATTTTTATTTTCAAGTGTGCTAGACGAAGGAATTAAAGTCGGTGAAAATATAATAAAATAACAAGAGATAACGAGTGCTTTCTGAGGCTCAGAAAGGTTTTAATATGTTAAGGATGGATCTTTAGACAGACCTGACTAGAATTGCTTCATATTGCAATGTGTTAACCTACTATGGTTACCACTTATCACTCATTGAGATAAATTAATCACACCTAAAGAACTTTTTGATCGGCTTATCAAATTTACAAATGACTAACTATATTGTTAACGAACTAACTGTACGAGCAGTTGACGGAAATAATGATAATGAAGGTGATAAAGAAATTTAATGAAAACTTATCAACTTTTATTTAAATTAATATGTTTTATAGTCAGTAAAAAATTATAGGTAAAACCACTTGACATTTTTGTTTATCAAAATAAACCGTAAGTTTTCTCGCTTAACACTTGCACCCGCAGCTACAAATTTATTAAAGCTACGTTATGATGAACATTAATAGTCATAATCATTAGTTTTCACTCATATTTTCACAAATGACTTGTGAAACCGGCCGTACATGTGGTATTACTTATAAATTTCCTTATTTCGCACACTTTTAAGTAATATACTTACTTAAACTAAAGGCCAGGAGGCCCATTATCGTGGTAACTGTGTAAGCCTTACACTGTCACGATGACTGTCATGCCTTTTACGTCCCCAAGCGGGGTGTGAAAAAGTATCTCACTAGGCCGCCATAGTGTGGGTCACGATACAGCATTGTCTCCATTTGCAATGAGTATGGTGACCACAACTCTTGGATTTTATTCATACTTTCCATCAGGCAGAGTAGAGTCACTTTGGCAGGCTATTAACATAAAAAAAATAAAATCAAAACCTTTAATGTATATTTTAACTTGTGGCTATTTAAGTCCAACGCACTAACCTAAATAACTTTTAACTAACTTGTCTGCACTTAGCTGGTTGAGACCGTAAACCCTCGGTATATACATCCAAAGTTTCATAGAAACAACGAACGTACTGTTTCTTCAACAAACAATACTTATTTTGCCAATGTAGAACTCGACAATTACACAATACTTGTGTCTTCATGCAGCTGATGTCGTATTCTTTAAGGATCTTCAGTAAAATAAAGTATGAGTTTGTTCAAATCATTCACTATGACTGATTTTCCTTAATTTCTAACACTATTATAATCAATAAAATTAGAGTGAGTAACAATATGAAACTTTGGAAATCTGTATCACCATGCAAATTTCGTACAAGTTGAGATTTTAAACCGCTGATGGATTTTAACACTGTTAATCTACGATAAACCTAAATGGTTTATAAATTATAATTTTAAATGAAACGTATAATCTTAAATTTCATCTTCTTACATGACGGTAATTTAATGGATTCGGTTAAGCCATAAAAGTAAGGCAAATCACAAATCTCACGATTCCATCCGTATTGACTTAAATCTAAATCATAATTTTGGAAATAATGCACAAGAACCGTCTCATTGTTCTAATAAAGACAAGAGCCGTAACTTCAACAATGGTGAACAAAGAAAGTCTTATGATAAGAAAATTAAGTTTATAAGCGTACCTAATATTAGTATAGAATATTTTACGTAAAATTCCTGAATGAGAACATTCAGTGTCCTGTGGTTTTGAAGTAGGAAGTGCTTTCATGTATACGAAACTGTCTGATTTCAAAAGGCAGCTTTAAATTGTAGGATTACGTTCTTGAAAAACTTTACAAAACTTTTAGCTCTTAGCTTTAAGATGGAAGCTAAAGAATTCTGTTAGTAACGTTTTTCATATAGTATTTGAGTTCTCTTAGGTTGTCGAATACTTTCATTGGTACAGTATGTTATATATTTCTAATTAAATAACCGAATAATCATTTTACCGATTTATCACGTTATTCACTTTGTATCACAAGAGCTCGTTGATAGTAATCGAGTACGTTAACACAACAAGGTTAGTCAATCCTAGGCAGGTCCGTATATGATGGATGACCATTGACAACAGTCCTCTTACAGATTTGTAATGTTAGGTCTGGAAGTTCTAATTCAAAGTTTAGTCGCATCACAGTAAACTTAAAGTTAATCATAACTTAATAAAAAAAAAAAGAAAATAAACTTCCCATCAGAATTATTCCATTTTTAAAAAATCAAACTATTTTTATGAAAATATAGTAAATATTACATAATAAATAGCAATAGCCTTTTTTATTTCTTGTTTTACTATAATTTGTCGTATTCGCCTGGAAATTTAGCAGTACGAGTATAGTGGCCATTATTGCAGTTAGCGCTCTTAGTATGTGACCTGTGTGAACATCCTCTTCATATAGAAAGTTTATTTACTGTGTTTGGATTAAGTAAATTATACCTTAAATCACATCAACGTCTAATAAAAGTATTTTTATTGCTAAGCACTATTGAAAACTTTATTCACTTTCACAACGTTCGGGTACCAAACTACCCGTGACGGAAAAATATCATCAACAAAGAGTAATATGGACTTCAATTAATTGTCAATGGTCGAAAGCTTTCATTGAGTCAAAACTATTTTTGTCATAGGTAACATTTTTAAACTTTCTTTATCAATTTTTATGTACAGTATGAATGCAAAATATGATTATATATCGATTAGAACATAAGGCAAAAAACCGTAATACCCACACTCACAATTGAGTATGGGTATTACCAATGAATCACACATCTTAAAAACTTGTAATAGTACAGTTTTTACTAAAACAAATAACTCCATCAAAGATACTCACGAGACGAAAATGAGATGTACATAAATATACCTTAATCGCATGAAACGTCCAATGCTTTGAGTCTCCAATTCTTCAAATAAATCGGGATTATTGATTTTCACCATTAAATCACCTCCAAATTAGCCACTTTGATGTTGTTAAATACTTAGAGACTACAGAAAGCGTAAAAAAATACAACAGTTTAAATGCATATACTATTAATCGTATAATATGTATTATTTGAGTTGTTATTCACAGATGTCATTTGACCTTTAAACAGTTTTAAAAAATAATTGTTTTGATATCATTATATGACCTTTTCTTTCATAAAGTAGACTTAGAAACGAGGCCTACAATTTTATTAAAAAATGAGACACCAGTATATCGAACTTTATTTATATAAATTTGCCGCAAATAATATAATAATGGTTTCTCAAACGCTGCTGCTAGTTCACGCATAGTATCAAATGGATCCGCTTCCTGCCCTCGCCTTCAGTTTGTAGTTATTAAATTTTCTGGCCACTTTAAGGTTCCATTACAAAATCAACGCTTTTCCGAATTAAAACGTTTGATATTAATAATAAAGGATTCATTTATTAGTTACGTTATGAATACTTCACTACTGAGAAGGTTTCAAGAAAAGGAACAACAGTACTATAAAAAAAGAATGGTGTCGTGGGACACCAGGTAGGAACGAAGTTCCTTCGGATAATGTGGAATCGACACAATTTGCAAAAAAAATCGTGCTCAATTTTATGTAGGTTTTCTTGATTGTTCTCTTAAATTTTGCTGATTAGTTTTTATTTAAGTACAAGAAAGTATTTAGGAAATTCAGTATTTTAGGAAATAAAATAATAAATTCCTTAAAATAATAAAATAGCGCACATGACGCGCTTTCGCGCCTGCGCACGTCTCATTTAACGGTTTTATTCCACGCACTTTTTTCCACAGATTTATTCCACGCACTTTTTCCACTTACGGTTTTACTATCACATTTTTTTCAGTTCGGTCCCGCAGCGAAATCCCTATCCCCTCCAAGCCTGCCGTAAGGAACTTCGTTCCAATAATTATTTAAATATAATCATTTTAAATCAATATTCCTAGTGATTAAAGTACACTAATCATAGTTGCTTCAATTTCATAGTGGCTAGTACCTAGCCATTTTCTAATGCGCTGAGTGTTGTGGGTACCATCCTCATGCGGAACAACGTTGTACGATTCACCAATAATTTTATTGAGTCTGGGGGTTCTGTACGTCCATTTCGTAAATGTTCGTACAACCCCTGTGACATAGAATATATTTTTAGTAAAGGGTTGTCCAAAAAAAAGAAAAAGTAGTGTAGAATGTATAAAATAAACAATATATATGATAGGATTTTTTCAGTAACACGAAAATAATATCATTTTGAGTTTAGTGAGATTCTCTAAGCAACTTACTTAAGGCAGTTACGGTTGTCGCCTTAAAGGATAAACTTGTCTTGAGCAGATGTTTGGATAAACATTTTGAGTGTAAACATAACATTATACTCTGAATTGATAGATTGATATAAGTTTATTTACCAAAAAGGTGGTTGTGTTAACATAGAAATCAATTTGTTGAAAGGGTAATAAACTCTCTCTAGAAAACAGTTACTAACAAACATAGCAAAAATACTTTGACAAAAAATACTTTAAAACATATTTGTATTTTGTGATGTGATTCGATTATTATAATACATGTGTAGGGATGGGTGTCATATCCCTCCAACACAAAAGGGAGGATCTTCGGACTACGCGAAGTGATTATGCCTGGCGGACCGCGGACCCGCGATTGATGTTGGCATTGTATATATATTCTAATCGGCGCGAGAATTTCTATGTTGCGATACAGGATTGGTAGTTACTCTGTAGTTCGTTGTGTTTTTGATAGATGACGCTTTATGTGGATGTCACCACAATACATATTTATAACGTATCTAATATGAAAAAAGGCAAAAAAAAACCTATTGATATGACTGATATGAGTTATTCTTAAGAATTTACTTTACGAAATATAAGATTAGTTAAATTTCAATATGCCGGTTAGAATTTTAACGGCATTTAAAATAATAAATTTGTATTGCAACTTATAATACGATTCTAAAAATGTAGACATATAAAACTATATTATTAATTACTTGCCCTGAATAACTGTTATATGATTTATTCATCATCGTAGAATTTAAATTGCTTGAGGCTACTTTATATATATACTAAGATATTTATGTATGTATATACTTAGAAACCCATAGAAATTAGTAATTTTAGTAGT
The DNA here is from genome assembly GCA_949316085.1 of Hypercompe scribonia. NCBI lineage: Eukaryota > Metazoa > Arthropoda > Insecta > Lepidoptera > Erebidae > Hypercompe > Hypercompe scribonia. The sequence continues at coordinate 3,558,366 of OX438981.1, forward strand.
GAACGAAGTCGCTAGTATTATCTAGTGGTTGTAAGTCTATCATTACTTTTATGCACACAAAGTAACGTTATGATGCACACTAATAATGTACAGTGTCTACTCTAATGCAACAATGATTTCTTGAAAAATATTTTTATGTGAGGCATTAATATCTTCACTTAATTAAAATCTATGAGAGTGATTTCGTAAAAAAAAGTACGAAAATGTGAAGCAAATAGTCTGAATTAGCGTAATAATAAACGTAGAGAAACAAATGAAAGCTATGGACATGCTGACTAAGATGTCGTTCTTCAAAAAAAATACAAATTCTTATGATGCAACTCTATTTACATAACTTCCTACAAGTAAAACTTTATATGCAAAAACTTCAAAGGACATTAGTTATTAAAACACTACAAAACGGCTGAACAGAGATATATTCTACGTAAAATAAATTTCATCCTTCAAAAATATATTACAAATTGAATATTATTTACAAAATTTACTCATTAAATTAAAAAAAATGAAATACTACATCAACTTACCAAAACGAATCGTATACATTGTCAAAGTAACTGCCACAAAATAAGCTTTCAATCTTATACACAGTTAAATGAAAAGCCAGGGCTTAATTACTTAGAGTAAATAAGGTAAATGAAACATCTATATATATTCACATAATGAAACCTGTATTTAAATAAGGATCCTAACAGCCGCTATATCATGCATTTGAAAGGTCGAGACCGTTTTCAATACAGATAAGTAGTACGTAACTCTTTTGACGTCATTACTAATATAATGGTATACTGGTTAGCGATCCTCACAGCTGAGCTACAGGTTATACTGGTTAGCGATTCTGCGAAGAGGTAATTTCGCAGAAGGAGGTGGCGGAGAAGGTCCGGGAGGATGATCTCCACTAGGACCCAATTCGCCGCCGGCGAACAAGGCGGCGGGGGCGGGGCGAAAAAAAAATGCGCTACTGGTTATGGTTTTGATTCCCACCCGGGCAACAGAAAAGTAAAAAAAAATTAAAGTATCCCTACTTCATTGTTATAAGCACGATTATGCGGAATAAATTTGTTTATGTGTGATTTATGTGTAATATATATGTATATATAAATATGTATACTAGGGTGTCCCTTATATGACAAAAAAAAATTTTTTTTCGAATTTCGAAATGCATACCCTCTATAATTTTTACTAATGCTATAAGATACTTAAATATAAAATTTTATCAATCTAGCATAATTGCAACCAGTGCCGACCGAGCTTCAAAGTTTAGTAAAAAACGTGTTTTGTCCTAAAATTTCAGTCTGCTATAATTTCACTATAAATGCAATGAATTAAGTGAATAAAATTAAATAATAAATTAGATGAACATTAATCTTTAATTAAAAACATAAAGAAATAAGAATCATTCAGGGTAACTTCTTTTTAGAGTAGTTTTTTTACAGTCTGGATACAATTTTAGATGTTCCTGGACACAGCGCAGCAAGAACTGTTTTTGTTCTTCTTCAGCCGTGATAAGGCCGTTAAAATCTTGCATTAATTTAACAGCCCTTTCAGCAGTATCATTTACAACTCTCAAATAACTTATTCTTCTTTTAGCCTCCAGAAAAGCAGCATTGTTATTCCAAGAAGATACATCTTCCTTTAGAAAACTGTCGTCGATCTGCAGTCGTGATAAAAATTGTTTGCTCTTTTCCGACACGAAATCATCCAGTGCTTTGTCTAAAAAAAAAGAAAAATAAGTTAAATAACAAATAAAAATCAACAACAATTTTGAAAATAAATAAATAAGTATTGGACATTGAAATTGAAATCCAACAAAAAGTCAATTTAACTTACCAAACAACTTTTGAGTCAGTTCTTCCTTCGACGGGTCATAGCGTTTGCTAAAATCCGAGATTTTGTCCCTGTTGAAGTTGGCAATCATCTTCTTCTTAGTTTGGTTGTCAACTTCATCATCAAATAGTGATAGAATGACTGTCTCTTCACATAAATACCACAAGTGATGGCTGAACTTGCTTATAGAAGCTTTAGAAATTGTTGCGTCAACTTTTTCATACTCTTTTAACATCTTCAAGAAGCGCAAATCTTGATTAGGTGCTTTGGTCGCCACTGTACATTCGAGCCAAGGTTTAACATACAATATTACGAGAAATAAGCAAACATCTTGTAGAGCCTTTTTGTCCTTCGCAGTTACTCTGCATTGTGACTGAAGTAAACATATTTTTAAAGAATAGATCGCTCTCGCCATCCAGCGTGCCTGATGTATAGCTCCGGGGGGCCTTAGTTTTAATTTTTCCTCTGTGTCTCCTCCTAAAAATATTACGCATAGTTCGACCAATTCGCGGTAATCATCTCTTACAAAACCTTTATCTAATTCTGCCTTATAAAATAGTAACAACGCTTGAATGTCTGTCTCGGCAACCCGTGCTTTTACGAAATTAAGAGATGGTTCAATTTTAGTACAATCAATGTTTTTCCAATTTTCTTGGAACTTCTTGAACATCAGAATATCTGGGCTACTAGTAATTTGCTTAATCTTGGTTTCAAAGACAGCTTTTAGGACCAATTCATAAACATGATTACGACAGGCGAAAAGCAACAATTCTCTTCCTAAAGTTTGCTCCAAAATAGCACAAGCTCCATTGAAACGGCCCATATTGGAAGCTGTTGTGTCGCAGCACATTATTTGCACTTTATCATAAAGGTTCCAGTCAAAGAGAGCTGCTGATACAGCCTTCGCTTGATGTTTTCCAGAAGAACTTTCTAGTTTCGGCACTGCAAGAAGCTGCTCTCTATCGTCAAATGAAGCTATAACTGGCAAGCGTTCTTCTTTTGAACTCCGTACATCCAACCCCGGTAATAGTTTTCCATCCCAATGGACTGTGACTATGTCGGGTACACTGTTTTGGAAGTTAGATTTTATTGCTTCTGCCCTTGATTTTCTAGTTTCAGTACGAATTCGCTGAATCGAGGATTTGTTAATACAGAAATCATCGCTGCTCAGACCAAGCGCTTCTACCACCGTATTAAGAATGTAAACGGTATCTCTAATCGGTCTATCTAATCTTTAGATCGATGCCAGTTAAGGCATCGATCTAAAGCTGCAACTAGTTTAGGTGTTATAAGATTCTTTCTACCTCTTTTTGAACTTTGTTCATGGCAGGGAACGTCCGGCAAGCTGAGTTCAGAATTCAAGATCTGTTCTTCATCTGAATCTTCTACACTGTCTAAGTTATTTGTGGTGGAAGTAGATGCAACAGCTAGTGATTCTCTTTGTCTTACAATCCTTTCCTCTTCTTCCAATCGTCGTTGTCTAGATCTTTGTTCTTTTTCCGCCAATTTTTTATCTACACCACCTAAGCATCCCGGTCGACCTGGCTCTCTCTGTTTCATTAAAAATAATTTATCTTCCTCTATTTTCATTCTCTCAAAAGCATCAGCATGTGCAATATCAAACAAATTATCAAGATTAATTATAAAATTGTTCTCACGACTCTTAAACGTAATCTGAGTTTTCTTACAATTTTTTTGCAACTCTCTCCAAACATGATATAAATCAATAAGTTTCTTCACGCAGTTAGGAAATGCCCTTGTTGGAATTCTTGCTTTTTCCCAATATATGATGCACTCCCTAATCACAAGATTTGCACTTTCACTAACAGTCAATTTAACCTCACGAATATTGTAAAATAGGACTGAGAGAACTTGTCGATTAGATGGTAATTTTGCACCATTTATTTGGTAGCTAGTTAATCCGATAAGAAAAATATTTTGTTTATCACTCCGTAATTCTACCGACATGTTTACGCACTAAACAATGAAGCACTAATAGTCTCAAAAATCACGTACGAAATGGCAAATAAAACATGTCGTAACAGGTCACTGGGCAGTACTTAAGCAACTTGTATCGACAAGTTTAAATAGCAAGTCGGCACGGGTTATCGTTTATATATCGAACTAATATTTTTTTCTAGACAATATAGGGTTATTACGAAACTTTTAAGAAGGTATGCGTAAAAAATATCGAACTTGAAATTTAAGGGACACCCTAATGTATACCTACTAAGAACTAAGAGAACCAAGGCAACCTCACCTTCCAGTGTTGCACCTATTGGTCTACGGCAAAATATTCTCTGGGAAATAAAGTATCTCGATTAGCGACAATAGACTCGCCACCTGTGAAGTGGGAGTAAAACAATACGAAAAATGGATGTCTAATATACCTCTACCAACTCCTCCGTGGAAATAGGCGTGATTTTATGTATATACCTACGTACATAAGTATATTTTCACACAATCACACAATTGTATGTGAGTGGTAAAGTTATGATTATTGGTACTGAAAAATAAAAAAAGAAAAATAATAAGTTGCTCCTGCCCACGTTAAGTATCAAAAATTACATTTGGTTATTAAAAATGGGAAAGATGTACCTCGTTTCGGTTGGTATAGCACGAGCAACTTGAATTCAGTGATGTAGAAAACCAGAGTTAAGGAATTGTTTCTTGCTCTTGACCGAGGGAGTGAAGTCACTGGAAGTGCGTTCATTATTTAATCGTAGGAAGCAAGACTAACAACAATACGTTAAATCATCTCACGTTCCATATATAACCCTTCAAAGAATAACAATATAACGTATTTACAAATATATAATGATTACTTTAAGTTCCAGAAATGTGGTCTATTTGTCAGACTTGTTTAAGCGATCACCTTGTCGCTCTCTACTGCGCTGTGTGTTATAGGTTCAAACACTTTGTGTGAACCACAAATTGGTGTTCTGAGTGTGGATGTTATTTATGTCTGTTTCTTGTAGGTTTGTAAAAACCCTGCCACACAAAATTTATTTCTAATGTAGACTTTATCTCTTTTTGACAAAAAAAAAATATGAATCTTCTTTTTAGAAGCGATTTACATAGTAAAACAATTGTTCACGATGTAATTTTAAATAGACGCTGTTTAACATTTGAGTGTGTTTTTTAATCTGGTGCAATACACTCTAGATTTAAACAAGAAATTTATAAAAAAGTAGACTTTGTTACGAACCTCGTACCAATTAGAATATATCTAAAGAGAAGGAACTGTAATGAAAAAACCCCATTTAATGTAACCAATTATGCCTGATAACCTTAGATGTTGCTGACTGCATGGATGTGGTAGTCATTAAAACAGTTGCCAAGCTATGTTACTTTCTACTGCGTTGAGTATCGTAGCTTCAAACCTCACGGTCGGAACATGCATAATGAAGTAGGAAAGAAGAGATCTGATTGGTAAACAACAAGAGCGTAACATTTTTCTGCTCTACTGACAATAAGGTATTGCATTAGCAAGAGCTTTAAAATTTATATATAGAAGTTGCTTACGATATACTCGTAGTTATATGATGTTTCATTATTTTTTGGAACGAAGTTCCTTACGGCAGGCTTGGAGGGGATAGGGATTTCGCTACGGGACCGAACTGAAAAAAATGTGATAGTAAAACCGTAAGTGGAAAAAGTGCGTGGAATAAATCTGTGGAATAAATCTGTGGAAAAAAGTGCGTGGAATAAAACCGTTAAATGAGACGTGCGCAGGCGCGAAAGCGCGTCATGTGTGCTATTTTATTATTTTAAGGAATTTATTATTTTATTTCCTAAAATACTGAATTTCCTAAATACTTTCTTGTACTTAAATAAAAACTAATCAGCAAAATTTAAGAGAAAAATCAAGAAAACCTACATAAAATTGAGCATGATTTTTTTTGCAAATTGTGTCGATTCCACATTATCCGAAGGAACTTCGTTCCTACCTGGTGTCCCACGACACCATTCATTTTTTTTGTAAAAAAAAATGATGTAAACAAATTTACTAAGGTACAACTCAGAATAAAATTTATTTTTACATTTATTTAGAACAGTAATTCAAATTATTTATTGCCAAAACTTCACAATCAAAAATATATTTTTAAAACTACAGCACATAAACTACATAAAGTAATTAAGGTAGATGTAGAAATTGTAGTTGACTAAAGAAAAATTGCTCCGAGGTAATCTTAAGTACATTTGAAAATGTTTCAAAAGCTAAGAAATATAAAATCGCTGACATTCACAAATGTGCAATAAAGTTATTTAAACCATCTTGTTGAATGTTGGGAAGAACATTCAGCAGGAAATTTAACTGAAAGAAATTCTATAAACTACGTAATCTACTTTAAAATGTAATACAAATTGAATATAAAATACAAGAAAACTGTTATTTTCGTTTTCCAGCAAAGTAGCAAGCGCTTCATGTTTATCGACAACATATACACATAAATAAGGTGACATTTTATTTAAAAGCCATGAACGAATACAAAAAACACAAAACTATTAACAAATTTCGACTGTCATATTATTTGCTACAAAATATCGCACGTGCCTTTAAATACAGACATAAATACATGAGTAAGTATATGAAATTGTATGCATATATTCACAAAACCTTTAAATAGCTCAACATGTTGATTGACCGTACAACGATCAAAAAGCAAAGGCAATTCAAGTCACATTTATGCTGAATTCCAAAACGCTTGACGAATTTTGCAATATTACTTCTGGTAATACTAAAAAAGGGGAAACACCGTCAATGTATGTTTATTTTTTCTGCTGTTTGTTAGAGCTCGATACGAGTTGAAAGCTCTCTTTTTCCACTCTGTTAAGTTCGGTTCGTGTCGTGAAAGGTCATTTATAATGGGTTAGTTGTTTGTAGGTGTTGTATGGTCTACAAATTGACCGGTATTAGGTGTTGATGATCGTATAAGCACCTCTATCTTTATGTAAACTTAATAAATGATGTTTGTTTGGGATAGGGTTTTTTTAGATAATTTTATTCAATATCACAGTATTTGTCAGTTTGAACAAATAGTTGATCAGGTCAGAGAGTATAACCAGATGGGTCTATCTAACTTTTATTGTATTAGTGGAGAGAAAATAAGGAGCAGATGTTTTTATTTTATTTATTTATTTATTATTTTTTGAAACTTAACACACCACACACACGTAGTCAAACTTAAGGTGATGTAGAAATATGATACAGTAGGTACGAAGATAAAATAAAGAAGTTGATACGAAATTTATAAATAGGATAGAAATTATCACGACATTATTTTTGTCTCTCGCAATTTTTTTTTTAAATTTATGTATCCTCGTGCTCAGAGTGGAATTAATATTATTTATTTTAGTTGTGTTACAGATCGGACCTCAAGTACATGCATAATGATCTGTACAGACTGTACTAATTCAGGTCAATCCTAGAGACTATATTTTTAGTAATTTGAAATGTGCTATAAACGATGTCAAGAAATTTTAATGAATTTTTTTCTTTCTAAAAAACTTAATAATTGTTAGCATTAGTTTTTGTCAAACATAAACATACATGTATATGTTTATATCAGGGTTTAGAAAAAAAATATAAAAGTGTTTTGAAACTGAACAACAATTAATAATAATAATATTATTATTCTCATGACGAGAATCTCGTGAAAGTTGAAAAAGAAAAACAATTGAAGTATTTGGATCTGTCTCACGAGATTGCCGACATGTGGCATGTGGATTCGGTGATTATTGTTCCGATAATCATATCTGCTCATGGATTGATAGCGAAGAGCCTCGACCAACACCTTAAGAGGCTCACGTTAGAAGGTTGGATCAAGGGTCTGATGCAGAAGGCAGTCCTCCTTGACACGGCCCGTATTGTGAGGAGGTTCCTGTCTTTGGAGCCCTAACCACCGGTGTCTTGGTCCCTGTACCCGATGTCGGTGGTCTACTACTATTTTTTATATTTTTAAATGTGTATTTGTTGTTTTTTATATATATTTAAAAATGTAACAAATATGTGTATATCACGAAATAAAGAGAATAATAATAATTTCTTTATTGAACCAAGGATGCATACAATTTAGGTTCAAGCCCCGATTCCCAAACTAGCGTGAACTGTATGTTGGGAATCAGTTCCTTCACAAAAAACAATGATACAATAATCCTTTACAGTTAGCAAATGTGTCATTCATACACAGAAGTGTTGAAACATATTTACATAATAAATTTTGTTAATTGTGTTTATGGGTGTGTGTATATGTGAGTGTGTGAGTGTGTGTGCGTGCGTGCATCCATGCGTGTGTGTATGTGTGTGTGTGTGTGAGTGTGTTTGTGTGTATAATTATGAGTATTCGTGTGTCCTTTGACCTATTCGTGTATCTAGTTATGAGTATTCATTCGTTTAAAACCTAAACTAAGCCGTTACCCACACCAAACCTTCAACATCATCGTAGTCGAAACTCTCAAGCCATGTTTTAGTTAAATTTTTAATTTGGTAGTTTGATAAATGTCTAGTCTTGTACTTTAAGTTAAGTTTATTATACAATCTAGGCGCAATGTTGCTATATCGCTGCTGTGCAAATTTGCTTTTTGCTCTTGGGATTGGACATTTAACTTTTCTTTTACCCGAGGGTTGGAGAAAGGGTACAGTAAGCCTGTGATATTTGCGAAAACATTGATAGACGAACATCTTTCGCACGCTTAAAACTTCCGCTTTTTCGTACACTAGATTAGTCGGGTGGTGGAATGGTAAGTAAAGGAGTACTTTAAGTACTGCCCGTTGAGCTCTTTCTACCTCAACCAAGTGTGTTTTTGCTGCTGAGCCCCATGAACAAATGCAGTAGGTGACTAAACATTCAGCTAAGGCTTTGTAGGTTTGTATTAAAAGTGTTGTGTCAGGTATTATTCGTAAATCCTTGAAAACATAAATAAGCTTCCTAAGTCGACCACTGATTGTATTTATGTGTTTTTTCCAATTTAATTTGTCATCAATAATTACTCCTAAATATTTTATTGCGGTTGTTCTCAATAGCTCTGGACAATTACAACGTGCAGACAGTTTGATAGCTGAACGGTTGCACGGATGACAATGTATGCGAAGATTGAGTGTTTTTGGATAAGACGCCACAGTTTTACCGAAACACATAAATTTTGTTTTCTCGACATTTAGTGATAAAAGACTATTTTCAAGCCAAGCTGTAATATGCGACATACCTTTTTCAGCTAACTGTCGTACGTCCTCCCACGTGTCACTATGAAACAATACCACAGTGTCATCGGCAAACATTTGTATGTCAGCACCCCGAATCTCAGATTTACATAGGTCATTAACATATGCAAGAAATAGCGTAGGACTTAGGCTACTACCTTGTGGAACTCCATATGACCCCACACAGGAGTTACTGGTATGGCTTTCAACTCTAACGTATTGGTATCTGTCTGTGAGATAGTCTCTAAACCACAAAAGTGCATTTCTCCTTATTCCTAGATTCTCAAGCCGAGACAATAGGATAGGAATAGAAACCGTATCGAACGCCTTCTGTAAGTCAAGGAATACGGCTAAGCACTTTTTACCCCTGTCAATGTTTGATACAATATTCATTGTAAGCTGTAATACAGCGTCATCAGTGGAATGATTGGCTCGAAAACCATATTGTTTCAATGCTAAAAGTTTGTTTTTCTCTAAGTAGCTTATCAAACGCTTATTCATGATTTTCTCAACTACTTTAGAGAGGGTACTCAACAATGAAATCGGTCTATAGTTGGTGGGTAGAGATTTGTTTCCTGATTTATAAATAGGACAGATAACCGCGTGTTTAAATATTTCAGGGAAAATGCCTTGTTCAAAACTTAAGTTGGTGAAGTAGGATATAGGTTTTTTAAGGTGGAAACAAAACATTTTTAAAATGTTAGCTGTTACCCTGTCCATACCTGGGGCACTATGTGTTTTAAGGCTAGTAATCACATCAATCACTTCTGCAGGATCCGTTAGGTGTAGTGCCATGGATAGCAGCGGTGTGTTCGTGGTTTTACCCTTTTGAGCGAGAGTTGTCTCATCTGTATTCAAACTTTGCAGGATTCTTTCAGCGAGGTTTGAACCGACAGATGTAAAAAACTTGTTAACATCATCTAGTGATCTAGTTACGTTCGTTAATATTTAGCAATTCTACAGGCGATGTCTTATTCTGTTTTATATTACATAATTCTTTGATAGTGTTCCAAGTCTCCCTTATATTGTGTTTGTTTTTGTTTAGTTTATCTGTGTAGTAATTTATTTTCAGCGTTTTAAATATCTTTTTTAATATATTTCTATAACTCAAATATTCACCTTTTTTTCCTAAGTTATTCAAATCCAATTTTACTCTCTTGTGCATTCTATCCCGTTTACGTATACATTTTATTACACCTATAGTTATCCAAGGTTTCAAAGGATTGTTACGATTTGAAATCTTCTTAATAGAAGTGTTGCTGCTTACAAAGCTTTCTAATTTCTGTGCTAATATTATAGCAGCTTGATTAACGTTTGATACCGAGTATAAATCATTCCATGATTCATTCTCCATGCATTTTTTTATACCGTCGAAGTCAATTTTAGTTTTACTAACATGTGTATTTTTTTTGGAAGCGGGTATATAATCAATATGTAATAGGATGGGTGAATGATCCGTTAATTCGTCAAAAACATATGTTCGAACTTTTGCAGTAGCTTTTACCATGAAATGGTCTAGGCACGTATTTTGTCTAGTAGGACAATTAATTCCCTGCTTTAGACCATGGCTGGCGATCAGATTTAGATACGTTGCCGAGATAGAATTAAGATTATCTGACATAATGTCCAAATTTAAATCACCAGTTAAAATAACTACTTTTTTCATGCTATATGTTTTTATAATCCTATCTAATGAATTTATGTAACTAAGAGGATTTCTAAAGCAGGGTGGGCGGTAGGTGCAAATAATACATATGTCATCTGCAATATTAATCACAATACAATTTCCTTCAGTACATAAACTACAACGCCATCGTTTTTGTTTAACGATACATTGGATCTAAACATTCTGTAGTTATTTATATTTGGCGGTAAGAAATGTTCATTCGTCCAACATTCTGTTAAAACAATTACATCTACAGGTTTAGTAAATTTTAAGAGAAACATTAGAAAAACATCAAAGTTAGCTTTAATACTTCGAATATTAACCGTTAAAACTAAAAGGGAGTCATTCTTGGAACACATTATTAGTTGTGAACAGTCAGAAGGATCACTCAATTTTCTGCACTCAATACCTTCTACATCGATGTCATCCGTTATTGTAGTATTTATCGAATTGAATTTTGTTTATTATAGAATAATGAGACATTATTGAAATTAATGTCGGGTAGTTTGCAACTCGTGTTTGCACTGTCGATATTGAAGCGATTTATAAAAGTAGGTAGTAGGGTACATCTTACGAGTAAACTGTTATGTATTGTTATCACAGGTCTTACATTTACTATGTTCAAGTTATTAATTGATTTGTTTAAGGAATACTTATTACTATAAAAGTATTTTGGCTCATATAGTTTTAGGCGGGTTGAATACGTTCCATAATATGATGATGTAACGGTAGAAGAGGTAATAATGTCGAATAGCGCAAAAAGTGCGACCGAAATAGCCCACACCAAGTAATAATAGTGTGTACGCAACCATGATACAATCATACAACAAGAGATAAAGAAACTCCCGCTATAACCAATTATATGACAATTGTCAGTAAATTTTCGTACAATTAAAAGTCGCTCGTTGCAATTCTTGTGACGATAATATATGTAGTTTATATAATAAATTTTCGTATACAGCTTATAATTATTTATATTTGAAAAGCAGTGGCGCACTAGTGTATAATAGTAAAGTGTAGAATTACGTGTGTTAAAGTGAGTGTGTAGTATAGTTTGTGTTGGGTATAAAAATATATTATAAAACAAATGAAAATGGTGCAATTTTGTAGTTAAGAGTCATTGTTTCGCATCAATATCACGCAGGCACTGCTCGGTCCTGATTAATAATTGTTTATCTCCTTCACTTTTTCGAAGGAACACGTTTCCGTTAGAGGTCCAACAGAATTTAAAACTGTGAAGTTTCACGTATTCTCTAGTTGCGTAAAAGAGCTTCCTCGAGCTGGCAGGTAAATATTCAGCTACATATATAGGGCAGTAATTACCACCCAATCCGATGTTCAGAGTGCTTAGTCAGTCGTCCTTCGAATGTTTCTTGTTGAAGTTTCTCGCTTGGGCTAGGAAGCGGAGTTTAGTTTGGACACTAGTGAACTCCGTGACTATCGGCCTGTTTATGCCTGATTTTCCTGGGAGCCGATATATGTCCCGTATATAAGATGGTGAAACAGGCATGTCAATTGCTGTTCCCACATTGACATTAATTAGGTTTTTTATATAATTCTAAATTTTCTACATAATACTTATTTGAAGCTAAATACAGTCGCATGTTACACCATACAAATTAATTTCTACTGTGGTCCTTTACCCTTTATGTCTAAAAACCCCATATGAAATAACTTCAGGAAATAATTAAAATTTTACTTTCCTGTCCTGAATACCTCGCATTATTACACCGAATATTTGTAAAGGTAACGGTGAGAACTGTGGCCACACTCATATAAACTTTTATTATTCATTATAAGTAGGTCGTATGTACATTACGTTAACTTTTTAATTACAATAGTTAATAATTCTCATATTATATGTTTAGAGAATTTATTTTGGGCGATAAATGTTTGTAATAAAACCATCATAAGATTTAATTACTTCTTTATAAAGAAGATAACAGATACACAGTCCTTCTAGTGTATAACAGGGACAGCACAAAATTATCATTCTCATCACTCGGTGAGAATTGAACACCATAGTTCTGGTCTTGTCTAACAATTCAGGTTCACTTACCGGGCCCATGCTAAATTACAAATATGCAAAAACAAATATATTCTCATAATTCTAATTTTAAACGATTTAAAAAAATAATATTTGCACCAGTATTGCTGTTAGTAAAAATTTGTACCCACTTTCGCGGCTTTTTCTTAAACCCCAGCGGTAACAGTCCCACTCAGCCTATCACGGAAGCCCAATAGTCGACCTTTTTCCTTCATTACCGAGTCTATGGTAATGCAGATTACTTTTACGGGTTATACTCCCGCAAAACTTGTGGTCAAATTGAAATAGATGTGGGGACTGTGTTTTCGTTATACAAAAGGAATATGCGCCTCATTTTCGGTATTCTTATGCAGGGGTTAAAATTAGAGGGCGTTTCGTAAGGCGGCGTTGAGTGGCAAAGGGGCTTGATAAAGTAGGCTTTATTTCACTATTATAAAATACAAACGAAAGAAAGTAGAAGCGAACAAGTTATCTTGAAATTAGAACAATCTATGTTTAATCTTTTTTTTAATATTTAAGGACCTTCAATCTCTAATCAGGTACATACTTTACAATTTAAAAAATAAAATTTCTGAACAATAATTAGAAAAAATAAAATTCAAGAAAAAGACACTAGAGAAACATTTTGGAAAGCATATTAGATTTACTCGTTTTAAATTACTCAACCATCATATATTAAATTGAGTTTTCAATCGTTCTAGACTAACAAAATATTATATATTGTTAACTTATTTACTTCAAATCAACCTATCGCCGTCCACTGCTGAACGAAGGTCTCCTCCAAGGAACGCCAACGATTCCGGTCCTGGGCAACTCGCATCCATCCATTCCTCCCATGGACCATTTATTTACTTTATATGTATTATTTTTTCTTAGCCAGGATACAGACTTTTTTTTAACAACAGAGTTTGCGGCGGGTTGGTGTGTTGGAATTGGATCAATTAAAACCACACGGTGTACTATTTTGCGTCTGAGATACATGGAACAGCTGTTACTACGTCATCCAAACCCCTCTTAGTGCCTGCCTGCTAATGTGGGCACCAGCTTTGGGTGAACTATTTAGGCGACGTACGACATGTGAACGTACGGATTCAGATCTTAACTGAACCACTTTGAAACTTTGCTATGTGAAGACTATATAGATACTTCGTCAAGATTGTATTGTACAAGGACAGACTTCAACTAACTAAGTAGAACCCTGTAACACTAAAGCAAGTCTCAGATTGCTGATTAATCCATATGGCAACTATAATTATATGAATATTTAAAAGCATTAAATGTTTCATCTTTACATCTAAATAGTCAATTTACTTGTATAATACTTATCTATAAGCTAAATATTTAAATTAACAAGAATAAGCCATTTGGTAGAGTAATGTCCTAATTTTCATCGCTATTTATTTACCGTTTAAATATTTATACAATATCCTTCACTTATTCAGTCAAAGACATCCCTTTGAATCCCCATTCCTTTGAAGTTCTTAGTGTTTATTATTTACAACTGTCACGAAGACTATAAAATGAATTATTCGTAAGTAGGGTAATGTACCCGTTAGGACAGGGACGAGGTTGAATATACCTTGTTAGGGTTAGGAGAAAATAGGTCGTTTTAACCCAAGTTATATATTGACTCATCACACATGTAAAATAAAAAATTGTTAAGAAGAGACTTATTTAGTAGAGTAACAGTTTCATATGCGAGTATATAATATATCGAAGCGTAAAATTTAAATTAAGGAAGTAGGTTCCTAAATAAAGATCTGTTTTCTTTTTTCGAATAACGTTCCAAAAAAAAAGGTTAGTCTTACAGTAATCGTACATGTAAACAAATAAATAACACTACACATCTCACATATGGCTGTCTGATCCCAAATTATGTGATGTGTATTTGATATCTCACGTACCGACTGATATCTAGCTTTAGAAACGTACGCTCATTGGTCGGCTTCTGTCTTTTTTCACGAAATCACTTACACAGATTACTATAATATGAGATGTTCTATTTCCAAAGGTTATAAATAGTTTTGCTTATTACTTTGGTGTAGTTTTGTGATGTCTAATACAAATAATTACGGTTAGCTTCTAGGCGAGTCACTAATAATTAAGTAGAATTTAAAAAGGACACATAATTCATTTAGTCATATTTTAGAGACTATATAGGCGTAAGTTGCGTTATTGGATAATATTTTATATTACAATGTCGATTAAAGCTATTCAATCAAAATCAAATCAATCAAACAAGATTATCAAAACGTATCCAAGACGGATACGTTTTGATAATCTTGTTGATTTAAATAAATTTTGGTTTTTTATAGTTGTGACTGGAGTGACTGGCATCGGTCCTTTGCAACCTTGAGAGTTAACTGAATTAGAAGGTAGAACGAGTTATCAGTATATTTGAGGGTACTAACTTAGTAATAACAATTTCCATATAAATTCATGACTACCGGAACCAACGGCTTAACGTGCCCTCCAAGGCACGTGTGTCAAACATTGCTAAAGTTACATGCTAGCTATCTAACAATTACATATTTATTTGTTTTTTGATTATTCTTTCTTTCGATACACACACAGTTGTAAAGTGGAGGGCGTAAGTTATTTAAATAATTATTCAAGTTTGCCTAACTAACGTATCTTAAACCTACTAAGATGTACTAAATTACTATGTATTTAAATAATATTAGATGTTTATGCAATTATTTTCTTTTAGTGTCCACAAAATAGGAGGAAGTATTAATCTTTTCGTGAATGTTACGCGAGTTGTGAACTAGATTTTTTATAACTAGTTTTCTTGAATTAGGTTACAATACATTTTGTAATTATTTGAAGAGACAACTTTCGAGGCTTCCACAGTAACATTCAATTAACAGTTACATCATAATGAATAAAATTATGACAGTCTATGCTTCATTACTTAATTTTACAATCTTTAAAGCATATTTTTTTCAACATTAAATGGGGCTAATTGCATGATTTAATTATTATTTATACAAATTAAGTAATTCGTAACGTTGAGGGTACTAACTTAGTAATAACAATTTCCATATAAATTCATGACTACCGAAACCAACGGCTTAACGTGCCCTCCAAGGCACGTGTGTCAAACATTGCTAAAGTTACATGCTCTTTGCTGTTATTAAGAATATCTTGTAATAAAAATCTTAAAAACACCTTTAACCCAATCCGGCAATCAAACCTTAGAACGATAGACTAGCCAATAAATCAACCGATTTCTTTTTTTAATGCCACACATTTTTTTAAGAACCTACCAAAGGTACTCTTCTCCGCCTGATGGAAAGCTATACTCATGGTGAACGCAGACTCAAACTATGCTGGCCTAGTGAGATGCTTTACACACCCCGCTTGGGGACGTAAAAATAAATAAATCCGACAGTATTACAAAATATAGTAATATATTAATATACCTCAACTCAACACAGTATAGTAGAGGTCGCATTTCTCTTCCTGATATATTTGTTTACTGTATGTTTTAAATAAATATTTATGGCTTCAATTTGTAAGTCGTCCTTTGATTTATGTCTCAGAGTGCAATAAAATAAGGCTTCGGATTGTGATTTATTTCTTCTGTTATCGTAATGGTGTTGTGACATCTCCAATTTGTTGTTCATTAATCATGAGCAACTGGCGCCATGTCGTGACTTATAACTGACGTACAGGCAATACCTGCCATGGTTTGAAAAAATATTTAGATCATCTAATGGAAAAGTGTTATAGACTTACTAGAAATAATGACGTTTTACTAGAATTAGGGGCAATTCGATCAGTTCCTGATAAAGTTTCAGATAGTCAAGTTCCATATGACACTATTTAACAGATGAAAGGTAAAATTAACTACAGTTTTTGGTAAAAACTGTAGTTATTTGACAAATAAATAGACAATAATCTACAAGGCACTTTATCAGCAAGTGGCGAAACTAGCCCTTAAAATTTTAATAATAATACTAAGGAAAGTAACAAGCAGATGCATCACTCGACGGTAAGTGACTACCATCGCTAGTGGACAAATGCAACTCCTGGGTTGACCGTGAGATTGTAACGTGTGAAAGGCAACTGTCGGCTTTTGAATGCCTCAAAAATGGGGAGAGGGGGTTGATTCTCCAATATTTGTAGGAATGAGGCTAATAAAATTGCGAGGAAAGCATTGCGTGACGTATTTTTCTACTTAAACTTTGAAAATTTATAAGTCCATAGATTTTAAGGTAAATCGAAACCGAACATAATATATTATCACAGACAGATCAATTTTGGTATATTTTCTGCGTAATGTTTTTTTTTAATAGTGGAACCAGAACACAAGTTTCTCGTTCAAAGTTGTATGTTTAATATATATCTTATAAAATTACTGTCTCATGCCTACAAGATAGTTTATTTTTCAAGAAAAGTATTCATTTCTAATCGTAAGCAAACACCCTGCCTGCTTTTAAAGCTCGTGAACGATTAGTATTTGTCATTGTATTCGTCATTAAACGCTTTTCATTTCAGTTTAAATAGTAAATATATACATATTTGTGTATGTGTATTTGTGTAAGTGTATATACATATGTGTATTGATATACGCGTAATATAAAAGGGTGTGTGATTGTGTATAAACTACCCTAAAATACTCAAACACCTGATGTCCGTGTTAAGGTTGTCTGGAAGAAATCGCCATGAGGGGCATCAATTGTTACATTTATATATTTTGTAATTCATTTCTTATTTTGTTTTGCTTAGGTAGTAGAGCCACGCTGATTCCAGCACGAACGGGCCGGCTCGACCGTGGCTGTACTACCCTCCCATGTAAGACCAACCTTAAGGGACAGCATCTGTGCTGTCGTGTTTCGTTGGTGAGTGTGGGACCGGACGCCAATTGATGCAGGGCTCACAGTTATCGTTTTAACTGTGTGAGCCTTACACTGCCACGATGACTGTCATGCCTTTTACTAGGCCGCCATAGTCTAGGTCATCATACGGCATTGTCTACATTTGCAATGGGTATGGTGACCTCAACCCTTAGATTCTATTCATGCTTTCCATGAGGCAGAGTAGAGTCACTTTGGTAGGCTCTTAATAAAGATAAAAAAAATATAGATTATATATACAATTAGGAGAAATAAATAAATAAGTAAAAATATACATGTTATATGCATGTAGATATGTGATACTACATATTTGTGTGCTGTAATGTCTTGTCCCTCATTAAATTTCATGACCCTAAGTCAATAGAATGTGTATTATACTTTATTTAATATATAAAAAAGGTTTAGTGACTTTTCTTTTTAGCTCTGCTTACGTTAACCTATTATTCATTTCTTTCAATAAACCTTACCTACAGTTGTAAAAATGATGCTCGTAAAATGGCAAGAAAAGAATTGCGTAACCTCCATTTTTAGTGAACCTGTGCCATCACTTCGCTTAAGATGACTCATATGTACAGAATTTGTTATATCTTAAAGGCACATTTTAGTCCAATATAAGAAATTCAGCTACCGACTGCAAATAATTCGTCAAATAAATCAATTCAAAATTTGACTGCACGATTGGCCTAGTGGTTTAAGCAGTCGTCACGCTGCTCTCCACTTCGTTGAGTGTTGTGGGTTTAAATCATACATGGGGCAACACTTTGTGTGATCCACAAGTTGTTGTTCTGAGTCTAGGTGTACTTTGTGTCCGTTTCTTGTATGTTTGTAAAGTCCCCGCGACACGGGCTTTATTCCTAATGCGGGTGTTGTCTTTACAAGAAAAAAAAATCAACCAAATGACGTTTAGCATCTCAACATTCAATTACAATTCAATGCGTACACATGACTATGTTATGAATTTTAAATACCTTCTAAATAAAGTGGCTTTAATGAAACTGATACAATAAATATGATATTCCAACTCGTTAAGACTGTTACGTAACTTCAATTTTATTTGTTTGTAATATTTTTATGAAAAGTGTAAAACCCGAAATTACTAAAACGAAGATAGAAAATAAATATCCTGTAAAATAAAGAAACAGATAGACAACGAAGAAATCCTATAAGCTATTCTTTTTTTAGGGTACATAACCCTAAAAACCAACTTTCATTTTTGTAGCCCTCTAAACTGTGAAATTGTAACTAGAAATTCGTGTTATAACGGTAATATTAGATTAAGCAAAAGAACAAAACGACTCATTTTATTTCAGAGGAAAATTGTTCAGTCGTTATTTGACTATCGTTTTCAAAATGGTCGACTGTAATTTTATTTCGGTGTAAACTCCCCAAAAACGATAACAATAGGCAATGTCGACCAGTTGTTGATTTGTTTTGTAAATAAACAATTTTGTTGAGTGTTGAGAGTTACATCAATAATGTAGTGCATGAAATGAAAGAGTGTTTCATAAAAAATGTAAAAAAAAATTGAAAACAAACGAAACATTACAATATATAATATATAATGTTCCTTCGTCCTCCTCAAATTCTATATGAGCAAAACCGTTTAAAACCTATTGAAAGCCGGTTAACCGTTTAAGACTTTTCCGACATGGATTGCAATGCTAATTTAACTCTAATTCCTTCGGCTCCAGAAACAGGACGATACGACTTATGGTGTTTAAATCTTAACTTTAGCTTTGAGCCAAGATAAACCCATAGATTTTGAGGTAAATCGGCATCTTTTCTCGCTTTGATTTTGTAGTATTCACTCATTAATATGATATATTATTCAGACAAATCAGTTTTCAGTATACCTCCTTTGTAATTCTTTTGGTTTTTAATAAGGCAATCAAAACACAAGTTTCTCTAGCAAAGTTATATGTTTATCATCAATGTGGTAAACGTCGCTGATGACATAATTGTATACAATTATAGGTAGTCGTTGTTCCAACGCTGAATTGTGTCGTTGTTTATATACCAAAAAAACAGCAGTCAAGAATCGAATTTCAAAGTTTGTTGTGTGTTTTGGAGACTAAAACAAACCTAGTTTTGGTCTTTCAAAATTAACACCTCACGAGAACAAGATAGTTTATTTTCCAAGCAAAGTATATACGAGTATGTATTGTGCATCTAGATATATAATATACAGACAATATTTCTATGTTTTGTAATGTATTGTCCCTCACTAAATTTCATAACATCGGTCAAAAGAAAGTGTGTAATATTTTTATTTACCTTTTAATATTTAAAAACAGGGCTTTAATAACCTACTTTTTGCATTCCCTTACGTTGACCTGTTCTTTGTTTATTTCAATAAACCGTAGTCGTGACAGAAAACATTTCCTATGAGGATTTCCTTTTCCTCTTAAAGAAAGGATTCACAACCAACATAAATGTGTTTTGATAAGGATAGTATAATCTTAGAATTTATATAAAATAACTGGTGCGAATAAATTATATCCAGACACAGTAGAAATACTCGGTCAAAATCGACTCCACGATTAATCACAGTAAGAGATTTTGCAGTCAGTCATCAACAGCCTTTACAGTCCACTGCGGGACATAGGCCTGTCCTTAGCAAGGAGGTTTTAGCCTACTATACCACGCTGGCCAGACGGGTTGCAATAGGGTTTGTTCCAAGTTTTCCTTCTCTTTGTAATGATGTTGTCTTGCATACTTTGTTCCCTTAGGTGCCTTTTACGACACCCACGGGATAAATACGGGTGGTAACACTATGTATTCTTAATCCATCACCACACGGACGATTGCAGTCAGTATTACTAACTATTTTCCCAACATATTTAGTTTAAATGACACATATCTATATGTTACTGACGATCCTTTTTATTTTGGGAACATAGAACCTTTTCCTTTATTGAAGTCGGTTGAAAAAAAAGCGAAATAAATACCTTACACGTTCTAACAAACCTGACGAAAAAAACAAATTCTAAATATTTTCAAACAAATTGTGACGATAATGTTGACGAATCTGCTTTCATAGTAATCACAGAAAATGCGTAAGCGTTATAAAAGGTTACTACCTGGAAACAGTTTAAGGAATTTTAATTATAAACCCACAGGAAACGTGTCTATTTTCATACGCATGTATTTTGTTTATCAAGTGGGGTGGGGTTTACGTTGCGAAACTTTTGACACAATTTAGAGGACACTTTCTGGGGATAACCCACTCTGTTAGCTTATTTATGTGAATATGTATGTTTTGAAACAACTGCCCCCATCTTCAGCCTATCTCTGCCCTATCTTCTTCTATTCATTTCTCAGAGGTGTGAATATCACACCTTTTTGTTATTGTTTACGTATAATGTTTACGGGATTGTTTAGGAACGAGGAAAACAAACACAAAAAGAAGTGGAGCCAGACGAAATTTGTGCGTTTATACAAAACGTTGTTCACTTTTACTTATTCTTGTTTATTCTTTATTTAAAAATTTTCTTTTGATTATTCTCGAAACGAAATTGAAAGAGATCTTATTTGTAATTGGAATAGTATTTCTTTTATTTTTGGATAAATGGTTTCAAAACTGTTTTCTTTTTTTTAATTTATTATCTATTACGTTTTTTATTGAAGTTATATTTACATTACTAAGTATTTTTAACGAATTAAATACAACAAAATATATTTAACCAAGTTATTGTTGTGTTTTAACTGGTATATTAAATATTAACACTACAAAAATAAGTGAGGTATGACGTCATAACCTGTGAGTTTCTACAAGTTTCGACAGAATATGACTTTTGACGTTTAATAAAGAGGAACTGAATTGACTGACAACTGACAACAAACAACTTTAATAAAACACATAATTTATTTCACCATATTTTAAATTAATGAAAAGTAAAAGCACGTCTCGAAAAAGTGATTTTTGAAGAAATAAAAATTAAACATCATCATTGAAATTAAAAGTTTTATAAAATTTATTCTTCTAATTTATTTGGAATGCCACTATTATCATAAAAATCATACTTTTATTTGATTATGTATGTAATTCATATTATTTACTCAATTCTGATTCGACTATGAACAAATGTATCTTCAAAAAAGTAAAAAATAGCTAATAATTGCATATGTTTGCATTTGACATTAATTCTTTATTACTTATTTCGTAACATATCACGACTATCTTACAACTTCAAAGGTTTTAAGGTATAATAAAACTTTTTCCTTATATCAAAAAAACAAAACCCGATCACACAAAAACAGATATCGTAAAAATTATTTCCCAAAAACGTGTTTCAAAAACGTTATCTTACCCACAACCATAACAGACACTAACTTAATTCAAACTACCAATAAATCAGAACTATCTTATCTCTCATAAAGTATGACTATGCACAAAAACGAAAGCGATTAATATCCAGTTATCGTTTCGATACGACCGGTCATCACTTTTTACTATTATTAGCGTGACAAACATTAGGAAAGGATTTCTACTCGAAGGGTATAAATGAATCAGTTTGGTGATCTCGTAAATCCTAACTACGTATTCGCTTGCTAATTTTGTGAGCACATTTTTGTAACGTTATGTTACGTATTACCTTTTTAATGGGTAACTTTCCATACGATTACAGTAAACAAGATAGACTTTATATAAGTTCTATTCTATTATTTTCTCATGAAAATAGAGTTATATAAATGTAGATGATTAAGTTATGTAGGTTATTTTTGTTATGTCTGTAAGAAACGATTTCGTTATTCTTTTTTTTTTTCAATATAATGAAATCTTTATACGGAGCAATATATTGCTTTCTCTTTTTCGTAAAATTAAGCGTGTCCTTAGAATTTAACAGCTTTATTAGTTGACACTTTCTGGTTTTTTTTGTATATAATTCAGAAATATTTGAGCGAATTCTATCATGTCATGTCTATCTAATCTGGCAACCTGCAATCTGTCACAAACTTCTATTGTTATACTGTGACGTCTTAACTACCATTTAACATTAACACTCTCTGTAACTTTGGTAGTTTTAACATCCTCAAAAATCCTATAGAAAGTGAAACAATATTTCTGAACAGGACTTAACTAAATTACTCGTACAGCCCTTTAATCTCCGAAACTAACCAAACACCCATTGTTTATGTGGAATTTCCGTCATTTTCACAAAATCTACGAATACAAGGTAGGCTTTTCGGCTAAAGTTGTACGTTAAATTTATTGTTGGAAGTCCTAATGTCTCCGAATGTGTCCGAATAATTAGACTTCATTTAATTTATTACAGACTCTGAAAGGTATGTGTTTAATTTAGTTTATTTTTGAATAACATATTACACATTTTACAACATGGCACTAAAGTTATGAGAAAATGACTTAAACTAAGCCTGTCTTGCTCTCTGATTTGAATGCATATAAGTTATTGTTAAACTCATGTTCATAAATATTATATAAAATTTTATGTATTTGTGAAAATACACTTACAATGTAAAATTTATTTTACATTAATACTTTTATAAATAAAACCAGATCTATAACATTATTCGGTTCGTAAATCCTTGGATTATCCATCCATAAACTAGTCACATATATCCTAGATCGTTCAGAGTTACTGAAATTAACTGTGGTTATCAATTTACAGTGTTGTGTAGGCACGCATACAGCATCCAATTATTACACATAGATCCTAGCCACTGTTTAATTAGCTTCTCTGACGATCAACTAAACTGCAATTATTGAAACCACAAACCTATTATTACTCATACGAGGTTTAATGGAGGACTGCTGTGTATTCTAGGTATAAATCTTTTTAATATAGACAATTATAATATAATATAATATAATAATATAGTTTATTTTCTCTTCACAAAATAGTTCTTAATAAAATAATACAGTTGAGTCAGGAATCACATTTTGTGAGAGACTGGTGCCTATGATATGTATAGAATACCTGTGTTACAGGTCACCAGGTCCCCACACCACTTAGTTTACAAGTAAGTTAACATTTTAGACAGCGATAAACAAGCTGGAGAAGGAGAAAATTTAAAATTAAGTATTAACTTGAACATTACAATCGTTAGTGTGTGTGTGTGTGTGTGTGTGCGTGTGTGTGCATGTGTAAGTAAGCGAGAGTGAAGGACTATATATCAACCACTTAATTATTATAATGTTATTACTCATTTATATTTATATTACTTCACTTTTATGTCAAGACGGTGAGTAAATTTTCAGTGCTATCGTAGTCAAGAGTTTTCAACCAATCACAAACCCTGTGTTTGCATTTTGATTTTGTGAGAGGATATATCGATAAGAAAGCATTCACTTTGTTATATAGATACCCGCCGAGAAAACAGAAAAATCGATGTGACAGACTAGTGCGGAAGGTGACATTATTACATACAGAGCCCTTCCGACGCTTGCCCTTTTTTAAATTTGGATCGTAAACTGTTTCAGTGTGCTTCTTCAAAATAACTGCCAATATAAAATTTTGTCTGACTGTCAGTACATCCCAAAATCCATAAAGCTCTCTTGTCGGGTAACGAAATGGTAGTCCAGCCCCAACCTTCAGTACAGCTCTCTGAGCTCTTTCTATTTCCAGAAACTGGACCTTACCCACTCCTCCCCACGAAAGAATGCAATAATTAATGATTGAATGGCATAGAGCATAGTATACCATTTTTATTGTTTTAACATCAGCTACCCGACTTAGTGTTTTAAAAATGTAAATTAGTTTGCGTATTCTAGAAACAAGAGTAACTATATGTGGCTTGAAGCACAGGGTTTGGTCTATCTGCACTCCGAGATATTTTATGGATTCCAACCTCTGAAGGGGGGAAAACGAGAGCAAAGTTCGCTATCCATTCGAGAGCATGTGTGGGCAGTAATGGAGAATGTATGAGGTGGTAGAAGATTCTTTCTATGGGCAAAAGCAATGTATTTAGTTTTGTCAACATTAAGAGATAAAATGTTAGTCTTTAGCCATTTGCAAACAATGTTCAAGCCAGACTGTGCACATGTAAATACGTCCTCCCAGGTATTTCCGCTGAAAAAAAGCGCTGTGTCATCAGCGTAAGACAATATTTTGCCACCATGAAGATCAAGCTGACAAAGGTCATTAATATATACAAGGAAGAGGCTCGGTCCCAAGATGCTACCTTGTGGCACACCATAGCACATAGTAAGCTCGTCGCTAACCCACGAATCAATCATTACTCGTTGACTCCTGTCACACAAGTAATCCCCAAATAATTCCAACGGGAGACCTCTGACACCAAGCCTATTCAGTTTCTGAATCAACAAGGGGGGAGAGATGGTGTCAAAAGCCCTGGCAAGATCAAGGAATACTGTGAGACACTTGCTTCCCCTGTCCAGACTGACAGCAATAGAGTTAGTAAGTTCGTGGACAGCTTGATCGGTCGATTTACCGCACCGAAAACCATATTGGAATGGTGAGAGGAGGAAATTATTTTCAAGGAATTTCACGAGACGAACATTCATAAGACGTTCCAAGATTTTAGACATTGTGGGAAGAATAGAAATAGGCCTGTAATTACAAATATTATCTTTTTCCCCACCTTTGTGAACCGGTTTGACAAGGGCAATCTTAAAGGGTTTAGGAAAATCACCTGTTGTAAAAGCAAGGTTGCAGATGTATGTCAGAAGGGGTACGAATATATTCCTGTATCGTTTTATAATTTTCGCTGAAATTTGATCAATTCCCACAGCAGCGTCATCTCTAAGTCCCAGAATTATTTGTTCAACTTCCGTATCGTCAGTAGGTACCAGAGCAAACGAGTTAACCGGCGAGCAGTCAGAAAACTCTGTACATACAGCTAATTGATTATCACTAATTATTTTCTCTGCCAAATTTCTGCCCATGTTTGTGAAAAAGTGGTTTATTCTATCAATATGGAGTTTAGGGTTATCATAGTTAATAAGTACACTAGAAGTACTATTTATTTTAGAAAAGTTGCATATGTTTTTGATTGTATGCCATAATTTTTTCTTGTTGCTTTTTGTCTTATTAATTTCCAGTTTATCATAATCTCTTTTTAATTTTCTTGTGAGATTATATAGCATTACAATAATTTCTGTAGCGCTTATATATTGTCTTAAGGAGTTCATCTTCGGGTCTTCTTTTTAATTTCTTGTGTAAATTGTCACGATTCCTCATGCAACGTAACAGAGCAATGGTAATCCAGGGTTTATTGATTCTCTTCCTGTTAGCTACCTTTACAATTATAGAATTATTCTCAATTGTTTTGGATATACTGGACATAAGAAGATTTGTAGCAATAGAAGCATTAGTGGAATCAAGGATATGATTAAAGTCAATATTTTTAATAGCTATATCTAAACTATCGTAGTTAATGCGTATTATAGACTTAGTACTTTGTTCAGGTTGTGTTTTTAGTGTCAGGATAACGCCTACACATTCGTGGTCGGTGATAGAAGAGTCCATTATAAAACAGGTACCAATTAATTTACTTTTCATCATAATATGATCCAGACACGTTTTTTTACGAGTAGGCTCATAGTGGGCCGAAAGCATACAATGGCTCGCGAGGATATTCAAATAGTCATACGAACGCCTATCCCTAGTATCCTGTGCAATATCAATGTTAATATCACCACAGAGGATAATGTTTTTGTAGTGGGACAATTGACTTAACAGAGAGTCAAGTGATGCATTAAAATTAGTAGTATTGTACTGGCTAGGAGGTCGATAAATACCGATAATACAAGTATCGATACTTAATTTTAAAATAAGACAGTTCATTAAACAGTTTTACAAAGACGTAGAATTGTTCTTACGTAAAAATTAAATTTCTATAATCAAACTGACTCGATGGCACAGTGGTAGCGTATGTGACTACTGTACTTGAAGTCTCAGGTTCGATTCCTGGGTCGAAATAAATGTTTACATGATCTGCACATATTTATTTCGGAGTTTGGGTATTTTCTACGTATAATATGTATGTATTTACAAAAAAAGCATACAGTGCAAGCTCTGCTTAGTTTGAGACTAGATAGCGTTGCATGTCAAATATTCGAAATATGTAAATATATTTTCCGGATAACTGCCCTATCTTTAGTGGGATCCACACAGTCAACAATAGACTTTAATAGTCCACTGCTGGACATAAGCCTCTTCTTAAAAAGGAGGTTTTGGTTTACTATACCATGCTGGTCAAAGAGATTGGTATAGAGTTTGTTTCAAGTTTTGCTTCTCTTAGAAGGGCTAGTATCATGCTTAGTTCGCTCTCTTAGTCGCCCCTTGCGACACCTATGAGATAGAAGTATGATGATGAAATAGTAATGGTGACACTCTATATTCTTAATCTATCACTACATATTATCGGGTGTAAAAATTATCACAACAATTAGTACAGTTGTTCCAGTGTAAGAACCTGAGAAAAATATGTATATGGCTTCCTATATTTTGTTGAACATCTTGATTGTAGATTTTGGTAATGAGTTATGAACCAAGTTATGAACTTTTCACCTTCTTAATAGTACTTAGACACAATCAGTCACCATGACCGACGTTAGGTGGATGTGTTATTAGAATACACGTTAGGTGGCTAAGGGTTAAATGGAGGTTCCCAGACCAAGATATCCATAATTAAGACTTTTTTCAAAGATAGTATTTATTTTTGTACATCATAAAATAGTCACTTTTTTATGTATTTTTATGATATCAGCAAAAACTTTAACAAAAAAGTGGTTACAAATTACTCACAAAATTAGTATTCAAGACATATTCAGTAAGCTAAAATTTAATTTAAAAAGAAATCAAACATCTATGAAATCGTAATATTACGCACGCCTTCGTCACACAACAACCTTTTTGAATTATTACTTTGCAATGAAGATTGCTATTTTAATATGATGTCATGTTATTAAGAATTACGTTTCCTGAGGGGAATCTGTTTGTGTTCATATGATACCCTGGGGAAGAGCTTACGTTTCATCCACATCGTCAACCATGGGCCATGATGAAGCCATGTACATATATTACTTGAGCAAACTTATTCATGACTAATTTTATTAAATTTCGTTATCATTTCATAACGATTAGAATCTACGAGTATTGTCTACTATAAGTACGACCTTGGTTAAGTTCATGCTAATGGATTAAATCTTCAACTTCTGTATTTGATGTGCTATAAATATTTGAATATGACGTAATTCTAAACATAAAGTAGTATATTGTGTTATAGCAGTTTGTATTCTGAGAAAAAAGGTTACAATGTGAGTAAACAAATTAAATGTAATGTAATAAAAAAGTAAACAAATTAAAAAGTATACCAGTCCAAGTAACTGATATATATGAAATGATGATGATAGTATAAACAGTATGTATCTTTATTTACTTTATACTTTATTAAACAAACAAAAATAACGATTATACAAGTATATGTTACAATGAATGCTATTTTTTAAGACATTTACTGTATCTTGGGTTAAGAACTGTACTCCTAGATAGGTAACTATGTTACCCGAGGTAAGGAGTGACAGTGCCGGACCCCTGCTGGTATGTCGGTTGCTTTTATTAGTATATGAGATACATATATGTGTGTGGGTGCATGCGTGCAAGCGTGTGTGCGTGTGTGTATGTGTTTATGTGTGCGTGTGTGTATGTGTTTGTGTGGGTATGTGTCTATGTGCTTGCTTTTATTTAATTGTTGTGTAAATGTATTTTTTTAACATAAGCTCAGTCTACTACTATATAATGTAAGAATAGTTTATGGTCAAGTCTTAAAAGGTTAATTTTAAAAATTTGGATCACAAGATTAAGGCCCTAATAGTGAGTAGGATTCTGTCTTTGTAGCCCTAGCTACCGGTTTAGTCCCTGTACACGAAGTCGGTGGTCTGCTATTTTTATATGTATGTAATATATTTAAAAAAATAATTTGTATGTATTTTAATGAAATAAAGACACATAGTTTATTTGACTAATATAAATGTTTCAGTATAGGTACATTGATTTTAAAGTAGATCTTAGACAACTGGTACGTTAATCCCTAAGTAACACTAACACTTTATATACTCCGAGATGTCAAAATGACTGTAAAATATTTGCTTGCAGAAATAAATATTATTTATCACGAAAGTATACAATCAAATTTAGTTCAAAAATTTTAATTACTGTCTGTCTGAACTGAGGAAAATGTGTATCTCTGGCGATCGCTTGGTTAAATTCCAAATAAATTTTACTAAGATGTTAATATTAAATTATAATAATAGATTAATAAAAACACCTGTACATGTGTACGACTAATCGAAAAACAGTAATTTTTAACAATTATTTCAGTTTTGTTTAATAATCTTTAACTAAATAATAATTGTTACGAATGTTGTCAATTACATTCGTGTCAATGAAACATTAGTAGTCGACACATATTGTCTAGATTCTTTAATTTGACAATTTGCATCTTTAACCACAGAAAAAAGTTAATTTTAAGGAGCTTGGATAAAGTAAAAAGGAATGTTGATTGTCACACACTCCCTTTAATAATGAAGTCACAATCAATAATCACAAACGAAACTGTTAAAAAAACAATATTAACTAAAACAACAACATTTGTAGACAAGTCCTTAACTGACTCGAACACTAATTCGTGTGGTGTAAATTTTGCTCTCGATTGTACTGAAGTGGGATATGGGAAGCACTAATACCCATGAAGTGAAGAAACGCATGAACTTTATTCCTGATTTTCACTGTTAATTTCCATTCTCAATTAAAAGGTTAATGTTTATGACTATTCTCGCCTGAACTTAAAGTTTGATGATGGAAACTCGAGACTAAGTTATTTTTATATGTAAAATGCGATCTGTAGGCGAATACACATAATCACCATTGTTTAAACACACATATTTTTTAACTTCCATCCATACTCTATCATTCACAAATACCAATTCTGTGTAAGAAATAAATAAATCAATATTTCGGACATTTAACACACGATGTCATCTAGTTTCAAAATAAGCAGAGCTTGCACAATGATAACTGGACTGACTGATAGAATACTTACACACTTCTTTTTGTATACATATTGTGCATATAAAACACCTAAACTCCGAAACAAATATTTGTAGATCATAGAAACATTTGATCTGACCCAGGAATCGGATCCGAGACCTCAAGCATAGCAGTCGCTTTCGCTACCGCTACGCCATCGAGACCGTCAATAGTAATATTTCGGTAGTTTTAACATTTCTATAATTCTTGAGTGATTAGTCCAATAATTTTAAAATATACTAACTACCAAAATATGATTACTAGATTTTTTTCTCTAATTGGTGTTTCTTAGCTCTAGTAACTACCGGTATAACATGTTCATTCATCTACCATAATTCTTCACAAGCTACTCCTGTGCGTGACACTGCGTTTGCAGCTACATCATCACGCTCTCACATACATATGTAAATCACTTTGTAATCGTATTCCTCTCATAACAAACAACATTTTCATAATCTACTGGAAGTTTCTGTCAAATCATACAAAAATAACAATGGCCTACGATCTGTTTCAAAAATAAATCGTCTTCCATACAGACGAAACCTAAAACAGTTTACAGACCGCTTGTTTGTCAATTATAGGATATCTACACTCAGCCTTGTTTAGACTACGGTTGGCGGCAGCAATTAGTCTACAATCAGAATAACACAAAACAAGGAGGCTTTACTAAGCAGTTTATTTGAAAAAGAACATGGCTTCTCGTAGTTTTCATCTCAAATATATTTTGATGACAAGTTGTTTAATGGTATGCAAATTTCGACTAAATTTGAATTAAATTTCCTACAATAATTAGAGAAAATACCACGGAAATTTCTAATTCGTTAGTGTTTTTAAAACTACATAGTTATTTCAAATTTGAATCTTTTCCAGATCAGACCTAATACCATCAGCTAATACAACGAGATCTAATAAAATCATACTTGCCTGGATTTAACTTCAAATTTGTTTGCCTTATTCTGGTCAAAATGTCTAACAAAATTTTTATAAGTATTCCTAAATTTCTTCCAAAGCAAACTAAATAATCTAAGTAAATAAAACACTAGTCTTAATGTAATCTTGACATAGTTACTATTATCACTTGTGATATATAACTAGGACTTAAACTACCTCGGTGGCGCAGTGGTAATGAATGTGACTGCTGTAGTTGAGGTCTCGGGTTCGATTCCCGGGTCCGACCAAATGTTTGTATGATCTGCAAATATTTGTTTCGAAGTTTGGGTGACTTTTATGTATAATATCTATGTATTTACAAAAAAAGTATATAAGTATTCTATCAGTCAGTCTAGTTATCATAGCACAAGCTCTGCTCAGTTTGGAACTAGATGACGTTGTGTGTTAAATGTCAGAAATATGCATTTATTTATTATTTATTTATTGTGGCGACTTCCACATTACAGCTCAAAGAAAAATATACAACAGTGCCATCTAGCGAAGATACATCGAAATACGAAGTATCAACGAAACCTGAACGTAATGAATGTAATGAACTACAGTGCAACTACTAATCCTGTATCGCGATATAGAGATTCGCGTGGCAATTAGCATACATACAACATCCCAGCATCAACCGTTGGGCCGTGGCCCGCCAGCTATGATCACCTCGCCTGGTCGGAGGATCCTCCCTTTGTGTCGGAGGGACATGACACTCGTTCCCTCCACAATAGTGACCCCGACGTCATACGAGTAATCTAATACTGACTAGAGTGTATTATGAGTTCTGTATACTTTCTACTATCTGAATTTAATTTAGCGTGGCAGCATACTTGTGTTAAATCTAACTGTGAAAATGCAATTGCACTAGAAAGTAAATCTAATATATTATCATACGTGGGATAGGAAATTCATAAACCATTATGTGGTCATTAAATTGCCAAAAATCAACAATTAAACACCATATTTTAGTGTTATTTAGTTTTTTAGGTACAAGTAGTACTGGACTAGACCATTCACTACTTAACATTAGAAAGCAATTTCCGAATCTGATTTTCCATTTCTTTCAGTTGTGAAAATGGTAATCGATATTGTTCAATGGAAACTGGATTCGAGTCGGGTTATAACTTATTTTTTTTAATTTGCAAAGATTACAAGCGCCTAATTTATCTCTCGATAAGTAGAATACGTCAGCAAATTTCGCACAATTATTTTGCAAACTAATGGATTCTTCTTTGTTCAAGTGTTGCAATTTTATTAGAGATAATAATATTTTCTTTCGCGGCCTAAATTTTACTTTTTAATGAACAGTTATTATGATTAAATAGGTAAACAATGTCAGGTTTAAAGACATTAAGTTGATCTTGTTTCGCGTGTATTTAAATTATTAAGACATTTTCCGCTCTGGGTTGTCAGATACTGCCAATAATAAGTATACCCTCGTACAACTTTCTCGGAAATACAAAACAACAAATCTGAACAAAAAATATAAACACCGTCTTGGTACTGTAGTAAAAACTTTTTACTAATTTTCCTAATTATTTACCGATTATAACTGAACTTGTCTTTATTAATAAATTGTCTTCTTTAGATATTTTTGACCAATCATATCATTTTATATATAAAGTAGATTATTAGAACTCAAAAGTTAGGCTTGAATTCATTCTCACATATAAAATAAAACCGAACTATCGATGGTCGATGAGCCATATCTTTTATTGTTATGCATTCTGGATTTATTGGAATGTTCCAGTTACTAATACGTCACACTCACATAACATTTCACTACTAACTAAGAGGCTCCCATATCAACTAGCAGTTGGTATTGAATATCATCAATGCTACGAAGTCATCGTAGTTACATGTTAAAGTTAGGATCGAAAAAACTCTTAATCTAAATTTTCATTATTTATTGGTGGGTCTTCAATATCATTTATCCGTTGATCTAATAAATAACGTGTGTGTATTATGGATGTTATTGCGAATATAGTTTCCCCAATTGGTTTCCAGGTCATGTACGTTACACGTTTTCGCGAATTATTAACCTCAACCTCGATAATCAGTCCTTAAAGAAACCTGATTCCTAGAAAGTGGCGATAGGCCTGAAATCACTATTTGTAACAAAAACACGACATTAGTTTTGTCCTGTATAAAATTGATTACGGTTACCTCGATGTTGAGTCGCATAGAGTGTTTCCGACGATATGCTGTAATCTTGATACGCCCCTTTTTCATTTTTAACCGCACGTATAACATGTAATCACTAAAATAGCACTCAATCTACCATTTCTCAAGCCTTTAGTAACCCGTAGAATAGTGAATTTACAGGTCTAAACATTTCATAAGCATCTTCCTTTCCATCAAATTGAAATATAGGAAATTAAACACATAAGACTTCAAATCAGACTACAGTCCTCAATGCTCTGTTATCTTTGTCTAGACTATAATAGCTCCAACTGGAGCACGATGACAGAGTGATTCTTCAGTATATTCTTTTTCATGTTCTTTATAAGATCTGTGGAACCATTACAGTTAGAAGACAAAGGTAATCTAGCATGTCAAGGTAGGTGCGTTTTTAGTACAAAAGAAATCAATAACTGTTCATGTTCATTTTTAATATTTAGACTATAAAATTCTATGCAATCTGTTAATTTTTGGTAATTTTTTCTTCCCTTGCCATGACAAGTCATGTTAGAGACAGTGGTGACTATATTTTTGGTATGTCTTTTAGTAATTTATCTTCTAACAAAGAAATAATATATGCTTTGTTTCCTCCTCTTTAATACATCTAATAATCTAATCTAATCTTTGGCGTCCAAATATTTTATACTAACACTATTTCGTCCACTTTGATGTATTTCATTTTACTAGATGTACTTTGCTATCTTTAATTCTTTCGAAATATCTAAAATAATTAACATAATAATATAGATACAATGTAATATATGTATTACGAAGAAAGCCTACATTTGTTAATACCACATTTATGAAATATTTTTTTTTAAAATACTAACATATAAACTGCTATCATTTCGTCGTCATTTAACCAAGTTA
This sequence comes from Hypercompe scribonia, assembly GCA_949316085.1. NCBI lineage: Eukaryota > Metazoa > Arthropoda > Insecta > Lepidoptera > Erebidae > Hypercompe > Hypercompe scribonia. The sequence continues at coordinate 3,591,967 of OX438981.1, forward strand.
AATGCTACACTCGAGGTTAAACGTTTTAGGTACTGGTCTCTTTGCTCCTTGATTCATGCCTTGGGCCAGAATACTCAGAAACGTTCTTGGCTATTGTCGCTCGCTTCCAATCTATGTGGCAGCGTCTACAGAACTCGTACAATATAATTCAAAGAGAACTTTACATATAAGAATGATCAACAATACCTCAAGGATTAAATTTATGTGGGAGTGATTCTCATGCAGCTGCTCCACATCAACTGTATTTATTACACGTTTTGCGCAATCACTATTTTGTCTTTACTTTGGGATCTTCTCAGTTTTAAAATAATGTACCAAACTTATTACTTTGTCTGAACAATAACACAATGTAATATTTAATGCATGCCATTATTTCATGAAGCGATCGACTGAGCCTGGAATTTGACCACAAGGCTGAAATTGCAAGGTCGCCATATAAGGATGAGGCTTTTCTGTAAATTGAAGAGCGATGTCGATTGTCATAAGTTCCGTTTGTTAATGCCTGATCAAAACAAAATTCTTATAAGTGAATACTTAATTATTAAGTCACAGTACAGTAAATCTTTTATTCCTATTGATATGTGACAACGAAGATAAATAAACCTTTAAAATATGTCAATCGTTATATAATTATCGTTATTGCCCTACTGGGCAAATTCTTCAAAGTACTAGTAAGAGATAATGTGGAATATACCTTTATATTACAAATAGATTTTCTCAAAAGCCGTCTCATAACGATTTCCAATCATTTCGGAATATAAATAGAAAATGTAATTTACCCTTGTCTTATATGGGGGCTTTATTTCACGTCAGTAGTAACAGTAGCTGCCTACGTGACATGTAGCTCAATAACAACTTTCAAGTCAAACTATTGAATTCTGTATCCACGTTATTTTTTTATATTATGTAAGTTTCTTTTAAAAGCCCTTTTTTAAAGTAACATCAGAACTCTTATATTTATAGCAATTTAAGTAGTGACTGTACAGATAGCATAGCGGTTTAAGAAGTCATTTCGACGCTTACTACAGCATTGAGTGTTGTAAGTTCGATCCACACATGGAAAAACACTTTTTTTTTAAAAAAAGACAACACCCGCATTAGGACTAAATCCTGTATCGCGGGGACTTTATAAACATACAAGAAACGGACACAAAGAACACCCAGACCCAGAACAACAATTTATAGATCACAGAAAGTGTTGTCCCGTGTAGGATTTGAACCCACAACACTCAGTGAAGTGGAGAGCAGCGTGGCGATCGCTTAAACTACTAGGCCAATCGTTCAGTCAGAATGATCCAATTTATTGTTCTGAGTCTGGATGTTATTTGTGTGAATTTGAATAATAATTATTATTATTTAATAATTAACGCCGTCGATGGCATAATCAATTTGAAATTAAACAGCACATTAAGGAAGCATATACACTCACACAAACAGACTAAACTTATTGAAATTTTTAGGTTGCAAGCATCATTCATCTAAACCTAGCACTCAAATACTCACTTACACACATACAAGACACGAACTCTTCTTATTATAAATATATCTACAACACAAACTATCCTAGAAAATACTATCCTAGGAAAAAATCAGGCATGAAAACTACTGTTGGAAACTATTATAAATATTGCAGTCCCTATTATCCTTAACATACACAAAACAATGACAAAAAAATAAGCAAGTATGTTGATCTGAAAGAAGAAGTGCAAAAAATATAGAAACAAAATAACATCTACGGAATCCTACACAATCGCGAGATACTTAAACAATCTCATACAATATGTTCTACATACTGATGTCAGAGTACATCGCAATGTAATTGTTGGATTGTTGTTGGACATTGGATTCGCTCCGATCGCTGGAGCTATAGAGAATTGTCGCTGACCTGTACATACTTAGTTTTTATATTCAGAAAATGAAATATGAAAGTGTAAAGAACTTCATGATCATTTATATCGTGTCCTGAACGTCTTGGCTTTGATATAGTAACCTCTTTGAAGAAACCGAAGGCTTTACTTAGCTGGTTGTAGACGAAATTATCATGACGAATAACTATCGAAAATATATTCTGAAAGATGGTGCGGTTGACTTCTATTAGGCACGCCACCTTTCTGGGGATTCTATAATATCTTATTTCTGATTGTCCTCGTTTTGCCAATGGTGAGTATTTTCACAGACACAACATAGTAGCCAAGATCATTCACCAACAACTTGCAATTAAATTTTGTGAGTTTAAAGATGTTACACTACACGTATGTAGCCGATTCAGTTCTCGAGAATGGACGCTACGTTGTAATGAGATCGCCTTGTTGCAGAACTACTGTTATCAATCAGCCTGGTATTGTGGTGATAGAAAGATTAGAGCACCGCACTAGGATTGTCGATTGCTGTTCCTCATCGCAAAAATTTAGTGAAAGTTGATAAAGAAAATTAAACAAAATATATCGATTTTTCTCACGATATGTGGAATATGGATTCGGTAATTATTGTTACGATAGGCGTTTGTACTCATGGATTAATAACCAAGAGCCTCGACCTATATTTTAGAGCTTCACGTTAGAAGGTTGAATCAAGGGTTTGATGCAGAAGGCCACCTTGACACGATCCGTATGTTGAGGAAGTACCTGTGCTTAAAGCCAAAACCACGGGTTTGCTGATCTCTGTGTCCGAAGTGATGGTTTTCTACTATTTTTTATATTTTCAAATATGTATTTTATTTTTCTTTCTATATATATAAATTTTAAGTTTCATCTTAAGTATAAAAGGTCCCGTTAGTCTTAATAAAGCTCGTGAATGGTGATACTCATCTAGCAAATTTTTATTTTGAAAATTTTGAGAATGTTTAAAATAGATAAAAATACAGAAAGGAAACGAAAAAAAAACAGTAAAAACAAAACAGAGACAAATAAATATCAATATTTTTGTTGGTTGTAAATATGTTCGGGTGCGTTCAGAAAAGTATTTTATTAAATTTAGAATCAGGTACGATACTAAATAAAAATATATAAGCAAAATTATAATACTTTAGTATAGCCCCACACACTATTTTTAAATCATTCCTTCAAATCCTAAATGATAAACAATTTAGTGCACGAAAGCATTCTTCACATTTATTTTGTGTCTTACTTACATTTTTATAATAATTTAGCTCCATTACTACTTTTTGTAATAAGAGACACTACTATTTAAAAAATATATTTCGCTGGGATATCTGGTAATAATATAAAGTGTAGGAAACGGCGCTCTTTTTCGCTATTGTTGGACACTATAACGTTGCAGTGACTGAGGAACAAAAGAGGTTGTTTCTTAATCACTACATAGAAACTAAAAACTATTGTTAAATTTTATATTTTTATTGTGACAATTCACTATAAAAGGTGAATTTGTAATGTTGGGGATGATATTTTACCTTTATCTTATGAAAAATATACTAATACAAAATTGTTAATGTTACATTTTTCTGTAGTTTTTAACTATAATAACCCTTGAACTTTGTTATATCTAGCTTGAGGCGGTGAACTTCACATCATCTTTGAAAACTGATTTTTTTTTTGGTGTCTTATACCTCTTTAAAGTTTCGCTACATAATAAATTTCTGACTGCAACTATTAATATTTGAAAACCAATAAATAGGTCAATTCTTTATCATAATGATATTATTTTTATTTTTAAAAAACATAATACTCTATGTCTGAGTATTGTGTACGAGTATTATCAATTGATATTTTTATTTTTATATGTGATTTTATTTAAAGCAATCCGAGTTTATCGTACCAACAAAGGGACAATAGGGAACATCTTGTATGGTGAAATAATTATTTTTTTCCTCGCATTTATTTTTATTTTTGTTCAACATTTAAGCTTTACCGAGACTTTACTAATAATATTTTAAAACCAAAATCAGACAAATCGATATGTACGTGCTTCAGTGACACTAGCGAACATCAATCCATTATAAAAATATCTAAAACAGAACATGACACACTTTTTTGATACCGTTATGATACCAAACGTGTGATAACGGGGTAAGGATACTTTTCCAAAAATAATCATAGCGTGACAAAACAAGAAAATTATCCAGCTTTGAGAGCCTGACGCCACACACTCGCAACTGCAGGTTACAATTTGCTCGTGAAACATTGCTATCTCTGTTTGATAAAAAAATTAAACAGAAGATGGACGCGGTGCTCAGCCATGTGTGTGAGTGGGTTATCATTCACTCGTAACAATTCGCAAGCATGTAAATTTTATTAGTAAAATTAAGTATACTCATTGTTTGCTTTATTTTTATAGACTATTTTGGGGAATTGTTAGTCAACGAATAGAAAAATTACGCATTTTTTTAGCAATTTCGTTACCGCGCCCATTTTGTGACATATGAGAATATCCCAAGACCTGGCCCTGTAGAGAAAACTTATTAAGTAACTTATTGTCTTGTCTTGGTATTCTTGGAGGTACATATATAGGCTTGATAGATGGCGTTGGGTAAATATAAGCAATTGGGATATTATAATATACTCGTAGGTGATTCCTTTAGAATCGTCTTAGCTTTCCTCAGTATTATTTAGGGATAGAAAGGGATCTGCCTTTTATCAACTAAACTTCAAATAATGTTTTTACTAAGTAATTAACATAAACAAAAATAATTATTAAAATGTTTATAAAGTATTAGTAGGTAGTAGACAACTATTCTATCATCATCATTATCAACAGCCTTTTACAGTCCACTGCTGGACATAGGCCTCTCCTTGACAAGGAGGGTTTGGCCTACTATACCACACTGGCCAGATGTATTGGAATTGGGTTTGTTTCAAGTTTTCTTTCTCTTTGTAATGATGTTGTCTTGCATACTTTGTTCCTTTAGTCACCCCACAGGATAAATAGGGGTGGTAACACTATGTATTCTTAATCCGTCACCACACAGACAATGTATATACATATAATGTCTGTAAATATAGTGCTCTGAGCTAAAAATAATAGAAATAAAAAACAAAGATTTTAAGCAAACATTTATTTGTTTAGTAGCTGAATACAAATTCATTTTATTTTACTCATATTTCTGAGTATTTACTCATGGTTTAAACTTTCACTGGACTTAAACAATATTTAAACATAAAAATTAGCTGAATCAGTCCAGTCATGCCCGAGTTTTCTTAAGACTTACTAACGATAATTTATTTTTCTATATAAAATATTCTTAATTCATAGATATCATAGATGTTATACACATATTTAAAAAATGTTAAAAACGGTTTTTATTATATTATCGCACGAACGAATTATAACGTATACAATTATGGTCATGAAAACGTAGATGAGTGATAGTGAGGGTGTTTCTAACTGTACTACTACTACTATATTACTTTGCCGTACGTACATGGAAAAACCATAAAAAAGTTGTTGCGGCAATCGTTTGCTAAGAACTAAGAGAAGCAAGAAAAAAGAAGAAAAATTCGGTATAATCTCAATAAAATGTAAATATTTCAAGATTGTGAAAGGCTATAGAAGGGGCCGTCAATTATAACACTAAATACAAAACAAATATGGTCATGGACTTAAAATTAACAGGATTTATTAAATAGCCCATGTCATTTATTTAGTGAACACAAAAATGTAAACCTTATTTTTACAAAGCAGTAAGTGGTAAAAATGAATTCCAATAATAAAATAAATATGGAATGTGGTAAGACATGTATTTTATTTTGAGCCTTATCGGTGTACAACAAATGTAGAAAGTTTTTTAATGACTCAAACAAAGGACAGCAGAGCAATTCAACTTGATCATCACAAATTTTATTGGCGGTAAACGGTCAAATTATTGTCTGACTGTAAATAAAAAATGCGCTGCTTTGCAGCAGCAGTAAAATAAACTATCGGTATTTCAGTTAAAGTTTTTGCAAAAAAAATCACAAATTAATAACAAAATGTTTAAAGTGCGTGGAACGAAAAATAAAATAAAGCAGACGCTAATACAAGCGCAAAATGAGAAAAAAAGAATTATTTCACCCGTAGACGAGTATTATTGGAATATGAATAAGGACGCTGACCTCGACAATAAAAACTCTAAAAAAAAACCTTCGTCAGAATTAATCCAAACTTAACCGTCAGATGTACAAAATTCAATGCAACATCATTATTTAAGAAGCCAAGAAAGTAAATAATAATATCACAATAAAACATTTTATAGCTTATTATCTTATTTTACTATCAAAAATGATCAAGGGTATAAAATACCTCGAGCTACATAAAAAGTGTGTCCTGACACAACAATACTAATACTTTACAAGTGTGTTGTTTCGTGAAGACACAACTATACACAGACACAGGTGCTCTCCTTATCACTCTTAAAGTCTGTCTGCATAAACAAACTTTAAAGCATTTCGCCTTATTTTAAAACCAGCAAGTGATTATAATACCATTATAATCACCATAATACCACCGTGATACCATTATAATCACAAAAACATTTTTTTTTATTTTTGTTGAATACGTTCAACGTTCTGAATTAAAATTCATAGAAATTATTTCAGTATACAGTATAAATAATTATATGATATTTTCACAGCGCTAATGCAATATTAATCGCCATATACAATCAGTTTTGATACCACTTTTTTTAAAGATCTGGAGATCCGATGGGTTTTTATTTATTTATTTAAACTTAAAGCATATTTTGTACAAGGGTGGACTTAATGGCATGGGGCTTTCTCTCCCAGTCAACTTTTAGGTGATATAGAAATATGATGCGATAGGTGCAAAGGTAAAATAAAGAAGCTGACATGGTACATAAAATAACAAATCTTTCACATATATGATGACATTAGATATTACTAATAAACTATTTTTTTTTTTACATACACAAGACATAAACATACATATATATAAAATTAATATAATATTCTAAATGAATACTCAGGTACTATCGTTGTGACGTTTCTACCAATTCATTTTGAAGTAGGTCAAGTACTTTCCTCTTAAATGTGTGGCGATTTGTGGACATCCTGATTTCGGCAGGTAGTGTATTACACACAGAAGAACTGACTGCACAAAGAAGGAGGAATTGATAAAGTTGGAGGTGTAAGTGACTTTGCTCACAGCAGAAGATTTTGTTCCTCGGGAACAGGAGTCAGAGGTATGTGGTGTGTCCACTAAAAACCACCTCGACGGCTGACCTCTACTCTGGAGGGACCCGGACCATATGATTTTAGGGTCTCTCCAAATCGACGAGATGCCTTGACAGGCTCTATCCTGGGGAAACAATGCTCTTCCCTCTCAGTTCTGGTGTGGGATCGTGGACCAAAAGTTGTTCCAGGCCGCAATTCTATCTCCTACCGCAGCAAATAATCCACCACCAGAGCTCCCCAACCTCTGGCGGTTCGTGGTCCCATCGGCAACGGCAAAGGATTGACCTTTTTTTTCCGATCCCGTCCAGCGGTCTCTTTCTGATCTGATAAGTCGGGGCCCACATGCTACTGGTGCTGGTTGATACCCAGTTTCGCTGCCTCGTCCAGCAAACATATCGATCGGAACGCCGAGGGAGAATCTGCAGCCCTGCCAGGTTTCTGGATGAGTACCAGCCTGGCCTCTTTCCAGCCGGAAGGAAATACGTTAATACTGAGGCAGTTGGTAGACAGCTACCTCAGCCTATCCCCTAGGATCACCAAGTTTTGATACCACTGATATCTGGTATTTCATACTTCTTCGGATAGTGACTTTGAAGGACGTTTATTTTGTTTATTGTTTAACACATATTTTCGCCTAGGAACTGATGGTCATAGCCGTTTTTTATTGATCTTAGTGAATTCGGAAATAATATTTACGTAAGTTATAATGAAGTCGACTTACCAGTTTGTCTAGACATGTTTGGTAATATTATCTTATTACCGCAGTGTAATTCTCTTGAAATAACCATCTCGCTCCCCACGTCACTTTAAAACTAAGCGTGTAAATTATTTGTAGGTAGCTAAGAAGGCAGGTAGGTTTCTTATGATGATAATTATGTTATTGAGTTTGACTCACTGTGAGATATATTCTAACGTTATGAGTTTATATCGGCTCGGTAAAGCAACCGACACCAACAAAGGTAGTAGTAATATACGTAGCTGGATACCAAATTAAAAGCCAAATTTAAATCCAAGTTCATATCACAAGTTAGTAGTACCTGAAATGTTACAATACAATTTAGCAAACCCTATTTTGCGCTAGTGGGAGTATCTATCTAAGCGATACCCAGCAGCTACCACAATATCGAGTAGTGCAATCACGTACACATTGACATCTACATACTTACCGCGATAGCACGAAATTGATTTTGTGTTAATATTTTATATATAACGGATAACTTGATTTAGTTGACTAGAGACTGCACGGTTAACCTAATGGTTTAAGTGGTCGCCACGCCCCACTTTACTTCGCTGAGTGTTCTTGGTTCAAATCCCACACGGAACAAAACTTCGTGAGATCCACAAATTGTTATTCTGAGTCTGGGTGTTCTTTGTGTCCGTTTCTTGTATGTTTGTAAAGTCCCCCGCGACACAGGGTTTATTCCTAGCGCGGGCGTTGTCATTTTACTTTATTTTTTTTTAAAAAAAGAGTCCTACTTTGTGGAAACAATATTATAAATATTGTTGTTTATAATACAGGAAAAACAAAACGAAAACATGTCATTTACACTATAAAAATGTCCGACATTCAATTGGTTTTTGTTTTAATCTAGGAAATTTTAAGATTTTACTTTAACATACAAATCTTGATAAATACTATTTAACTACAGAATATTAAACTACTAATATCAACATAATAAACTGCTACAACTAAACGAAACTACTACAGAATATCAATATAATATGGTGGAAATATACTCACACTGTAAACCATTTTGGTATTACATTTGTACGGACAATTCGTCTATCACTTGCACTCTTTAGTCTGCAAAAGATATTCCATAAATAAACTCAGATATAGTTGTCACTTACCCAACACAAGTTCATCTCAAATAGAAAACTTTATAGTAACAATTTTAAGGGAAATGACGTCAAGAAAATGCACAACTTTAACGTATGTATTGTATGTGTTCATGTATGTATACGCACTCATGTATTGTATATTTTAACTGTCAATATAACCTCTGTGTACCTCCCTTACAATATTGCTAAACCACCCTAAGGTTGACTGGAAGAGAATGCCTTGGGCATTAAGTCCGCCGATGTACAAAGTGCATAAAATATAAATAAATAAATAAATAAATAAACTTTTATATTTTAAACGTCAAAGCGAGCAAAATTTTGAATATGAAAGCGACGCAAGCTAAGCTAATATAATATTCCAGGCAAAGTAACTGAATATAATCATAACACCATTAAGTGAATTTCGTACACGTACATGTACAAAAATCGAATTAGGTCGTGTGACGTCACTGTTTGCATATGATTGATGTTTGTATAAGAATCGCTATGGAATAAGGCGAGGAAATATCAAAATTGATGTTTGGATTCACGTTTCTAACTGGAACTAGTTTCTAACAGTGGAAACTAAGTATTATCCTTTAACAGAACGTTATGCAAAATTAATTCATGCAATGATAAATGAAAGTTTGATTTTGTTGGCATATGCAATGAAAAATGAGTCGTATACTCTAAACAATAAAATATAATTTTAACTAAACATCTGAATTTGACAATAACACTATTGGTAGACTGCTTTGACTACTATCTGATTCTCAGATAATTCTAGATGTAGGTGTACCGGATATTATTCATATCTAGTAATTAATTGTTATTCGCAATAATATTATGTATGTAAATTACACAGCTGTACCTATTATCTATCGATATACATATATACTAACATTATACATAATAAATTAGTGAGTTAATTTGTTTCATGGAACTCGTTATTCTCAGAAACTACTGATCAGGTTCAAAAAATGTTTCAGTGTTAGATAGTCGATTTATTGAGAAAAGTAATATACTCTTACGATGCGATTAATAAGAGCGGAGTATCAATGAAAATGTTGCAAAAATAAGGAGAAAATATTACTTTTGAACTTACTTTTTACGTGCACTGCGTAAATAGTTAAATTCGCAAAAATCATGTCTGACAGAATTTTTCCACTTTAGAGATTGCAGAAAGAAATCCATAACACATTTGTCTGTCCATTTAGGTTGACAGAGATGGTGAACCGCAACGGGCTAGTGATGATGATGATGCTGATGATTCAAAAGTATTATTTAGATATTTAAATTAGTTTCAAGCGAAGTAAGAGAGATATTAGAATAAAACTAGTACGGTCGGGACCATTAATACTCTTACATTTATATATTATATATATTATACACTACTGGAAAAAATTAAGGGATCAAAAAAAAATTCCAAATTTTTGGGCAGTTTTCAACAGGTCGTAACTTCGAGAGAAATGGTTGTACAGGAAATCAAAAAAAAGGAAATTATAGCTCCAAGTGTCTAGTTTTTGGATTCAAACTTCAAAATTTTACAGTCTCCGTGGTTTTTGAGTAATCGTAGAAAAACCAGCAACAAAAAAATTTTCAAATTTTTTTTAGTTTTTTTTTTGGTCTACGGACGTGGAGAAAATTTTTTTAGCTTAACCACTATAAGGATCGGATGCCTTGTTTATTTAGCTTTAATTGGCTTTTCTATACACTATGATACGCCCGCTTTTCGCTGAGATATCGGTTTTCAAATGAAAAAGGATCCTTTTGTCTTTGATTATCGATATCTCAGCAACCAATGATTGCACAGAAATTTAAAGGTAGGTTTCAAGAACCTGAATAAATTTTCCTTAACGACTAGCTATTGTTTTTCCGAAAAATAAACTTTTATTTCTGTCACATGAATTTGAAAATGCAACAAAAAAAGGGTTTTTGGTGGTTTTTTGGAAAATCAAGCGCTGGATCGAAAATATTGAGGAAACCACTAATGTTAAGTGTGCCTTTTACAGTTCAATATATCTACAAAAATCCTAAGAAAAATCAAGTTAATGCAGCCAGCCGTTTTTTTGTTTCACTCGATCGAATTTTCAAAAAAATTAAAGGGTCACGTTTTTTGCTCTGAAATGCTCATAATTTTTAAAAATGAGAAAAAAAAAATTTCCGAGCATTCCCCACGTTTTTGTTCCAGAAAGTGATTAAATTCAAAAAAAAATTAAAAAAAGCGTATGAAAAAGATCGAAATTCGATTGGGGGTATTAAATTTTTTTTTTGAATTTAATTAAAGGAGATCAGAAGAATCAAGGAATGCAGCGGCGGAAGCGCGATAAAAATTATTAGGCGATGGTTTTTTGAATTTCCTCAACTTGTTGAGGAAAATTTTTTTTTTTTGAATTTAAGCACTTTCTGGAACAAAAATGTGAGAAAAGCTCGAAAAAACATTTTTTTTTCTTATTTTTAAAAATTATGAGCACATCAGAGCTAAAACGTAACCCTTTAATTTTTTTATAAATTCGATCGAGTGAAACAAAATAACGGCTGGCTGGATTAACTTGGTTTTTTGTAGGATTTTTGTCGACATATTAAACTGTAAAAAGCACACTTAACATTAGTGGTTTCTTCAATATTTTCGATCCAGCGCTTGATTTTCCGAAAAACCACCAAAAACCCTTTTTTTGTTGCATTTTCAAATTCATGTGACAGAAAGAAAAGTTTATTTTTCGGAAAAACAATAGCTGGTCGTTAAAGCAAATTTATTCAGGTTCTCGAAACCCACCTTCAAATTTCTGTGCGATCATTGCTTGCTGAGATATCGATAATCAAAGACAAAAGGATCCTTTTCCATTTGAAAACCGATCTCTCAGCGAGAAGTGGGCGTATCAGAGTGTATAGAAAAGCCAATTAAAGCTAAATAAACAAGGCATCCGATCCTTATAGTGGTTAAGCTAAAAAAATTTTCTCCACGTCCGTAGACCAAAAAACAAAACTACAAAAAAATTGAAAATTTTTTTGTTGCTGATTTTTCTACGATTACTCAAAAACCGCGGAGACTATAAAATTTTGAAGTTCGAATCCAAAAACTAGATACTTGGAGCTATAATTTACTTTTTTTTATTTCCTGTACGACCATTTCTCTCGAAGTTACGGCCTGTTGAAAACTGCCCAAAAATTTGGAATTTTTTTTTGATCCTTTAATTTTTTCCAGTAGTGTATTATATTTGTATATATATATTTGTTGAAACTAAGAACAAATATATCTAACATGAAATGTCAGTGGTACTCGTATATGTATACATGATACGTAAGCATTCTAATATCAAAAACATCTGACTATAATGTATATCAATAATTTGTATGCACCCCCAGGGCATAATGTATACATCGCTGCGGTATGTGACGAATGGAGACGAATATTTGACCAGCTGCACTGTAAATAAGTTTTTCTGCAGTCCATCAAGTTGTCTCCTTATAATTATTTCTTCTAAAAATTGTTACGGAATTAGATTTTATTTAGATAAGATGAGATTTGTAAGCATTTGGGACTGAATTTCAGCATTTTGTCTGACCATGACAATTACAACATGGTCATCAACCATCATTGGAACAAAGTACGGAAACATTTTAGACGGGATTATATTATTATTGAGGTCAGAAGCTACATTGTACAATTTAGCGTATCGAATTCGCTCAATGTGGTATACTAAATTATGATTCGCATTTAGCTCACAAACTGCTACCTTACTAAAAACATTTAACATTCAACTGATTCACGAAGAAATTAATGTCAGTAATTAGATATTTAATTCCTTTTTATGCAGTGTTTAGAATATTATAATTAACCACAGCATAACAATGAATAAAACAATAATGATGTAATGTTACAGCTTATTTATATGAGAAAAATAAGTACTTATTATATATTTTGAGTCTAATGATACAGAAATGTCTTCAATCTTGATTGTGCACAATCAGAGATTATAACGGTAAATTATAAAATCAGTGTGGTCGTAGAGGAAGGTGAGATAAAATTTAGGACTAATCCTTATTCATTATTTTGATTATTATTAAACATATTATTATTTAATTAATAAGGTTCTATTTTTTACTGCAATGTCTCAAATATATTAGTTAGAAGTCTATGAAATGTTAGACCTGTGACATATTGCCATGATTATACTCCTGACAGACGCTAAATCGCAATCAATGATTGTGCAATTTCTTTCTTTCACTAAATCGCCTGTCAGACACCAATACTTGTTTAATTTTGTCTATCATTAATTGACGTTTTGTTATTATTTATGATTGACTCATCAGGATCTGTGGTATGCCACGTCTGATGGTCGCCTCTGACACTATCTGACAAGCAACGTTTAAACTTTAAAAATGATTTATATATGTGTCCTCAGATACAAAACTTATTTATGTATAAATACACACATCCAAGTAATCTATGTGTATTTGCCTAAAGTATTTGGCTAATAACCTTAAGATATTATGGAAAACAGACACTTTTAAGAATGCTTTGAAATAATTAACTTCATTCTGGTCAAAATATCATCTTTAAATAAGATAGTTTACCACAATAATAAGCAAATACTTAAAATATTTATGCTATTTTTAACAAATTTTACATTGTATTTATAAAATATTAACTTCTCACATAATTTTTTTCTTCTATTACTTGTTTTTGGAATTATTTATTATTACATATATTTATTTAACTACCTAACAACATATTTTGAGTACTTACTTGTTACACATCTTGTAAACTATCGTTATCTTTTATATAAAATAATATGTTGATTAATGTGTGCTACCAAAGTCACTCAACTCTGCCTGATGGAAAGCATGAATAGAATCCAAGAGTTGTAGTCACCATACTTATTACAAAGGCAGACCATGTAGTGTGGTGACCCACACTATAACTGCATAGTGAGATACTGTTTCACGAGCCGCTTGGGGACGTAAATGTTTGATAGTCATCGTGACAGTGTAAGGTTGCTTACACTTACCACGATAATTGCCCCCCATGCATCAATAGGCACTTTTTCTATCAACTTTACCACAATATAACATAAAGCAGTGTGTCAGCGTAGGACTAAGATCAAATAAAGATCTCGTGTTTATTATGTTGTTAGTCATCAAAGTTCAGGTTATCGGTTAACCCTAGTAAACATCAAGTGATTATAGGGATATTAGGTTTGATCGTACCGCCACTCCATTTTCTCTAACGGTTCTATTACGCATCTGAGTCCGGTTGTTACGAACCTGAAATTACACATTAACTCAACACTTGATTGAACAGTCTTAAGTTATACAAGAAAATCAAAAGGTTACTGGCAGACTTCGCATATTACATAAGCTGAGATATTTTCCAGCTACAATAATAACTATAAATAATATAAACTCTTCTTATAATACCGCTCAAGTACATGAAATTTTTGTTACCTTTCTGATATTATTTGTTAGTATCTTTTATCAAATACCAAATGTATTATTTATAATAAAATTCTAAACAATCATATCTACATATATTTCTATTTCAAGTAAATGTAAATACGAGCAATACTGCCAGTGACTAAAGCGAATGTAATTTCTTTCTTTGTTGCAGTGCCTTTACTGTTCATAGGCAGGCAATTCTGATTGTACAGATTTTTTTCCCCGTTCATAGATTTTTAGAGTTCCAAAATAGAGTGCAGCGGACATTTAGCGATTGGTTTTTATTTAATAACTGGCTCAAAGAAGAAGGTCAACTCAACAGTTTTGTTAAAATTAATGTTACTATATTTAGTTCAGGGGTTTAACCTTAAAAACACGCTCTCGTGTTTATAACATTTGTAGATACTGTTGGTTTAAAATAAAACGTCCATTATACACTTGAAGTCACAATTAAAGCTAAATTCACTGTGACACTATATCGTCCTCATTAAACTTATCTTAACTAAGAGCATTTATAATTACACAACATTAATAGATCCCCGACGAACCTTATCTTAATTTCGGCTTAAATGAGGCATGGCCATAATAAAGGGAACACAAAGCTAATGCTTATAGCCTCTATTACTTCTCGGCTTCCGAATCCAAGACTCAAAGGCTTGAAACCGATTAATCAATCAAGGCTACAGGATTACAGGTGATAAATTCGACCGCTGTATCTGGTTATGATATAATGGACATAATGAGAATTAAGGATATGAGAGTTTTTATATTATTCTTAGAAGAAACAAGTGTAACTTATTAAAAATTAAAAAAAATCTATTTCCACTTTTACTCGTACGCATTTTGAGAGCACCCTATTAATTTAGGTTTGTTCAGTGTGAAACTCTAACACAACCACAAACAAATAGTTAAAACCTCCACCGTCAGCCTACCTCAGTCCACTGTTGGGCATAGACTTCTCCAATTGCACGCCACTTGATTTATCATTACCATCATCAACAGCCTTCAGTAGTCCACTGCTGGATATAGGTTTATTCGTAGAAAGAAGATTCTGGCCTACTGTACCACGTCGGCCAGACGGGTTGTCACAGGGTTTCTTTCAAATTTTCTTTCTTTTTGTAGTGCAGTCCACGTCCACATCCTCTGCGTGATTTGCTTCCTTAATCATCTCTTGTGACACCCGCGGGATAAATTTTGGTAGTGATACTTCGTAGTCACCACACTTTGTTTGATGATCACGATTTGCATGATGGTTAACAGGAACCGGATACGAGAAGCCAAGAATTGAATCAAGTTTAAAACTTACTAAAAATATTAGAGCGTTTAATTTTTTAGTTACTTGATAGCGTATTTAGTACTATCATTAATAATGGGTTTTATGAAAATTATTCACTAACTTTGGCAATAATTAGACTCATGATTTTCTAGCATCTTGATCATCATGTCATAAATTAAAATAATATGAAGTATTTATATACCAACGGAAGAATCCTTAAGAAGACAATAATTATCAGTTTTGTTGAAGTCGAGGATATACTTTGAAGACACTTTACAGCTATGAAACAAAGACAACAAACAGTAAATATTAAAATGTACCTCTGGTCGATCCTGTGCATTTTCTGCTTGTGTGACATTTAGTAATAGACTAATTCTATTACTGAACCACCAATTTCTCTTTTTCTGTAAATAGATTATAAACTTTCATGTTACAGATAAATCTTACAAAATTAAACTGAATTTGTAATTATAATACCTAAAATGGAAAGAATTATGGAAATAAACTGTGTACCTACATACAACAACCTGGATTTTTACGTCGTAAGTCTGTAACAATAGTACGGAACTTTTCATATGCAGGTCAAACTATTATTTACCGATTTAAGAAATCCGTAACCAATTACAAAAACGTTCATCTGTTCGCTCGCCTGTCCACACCATATGTCATAGACTATTAGTGCTAGAAACCTATTATTTCTAATCACGCTGACAAAGTGGTAAAACAAAATCTTTAAAATGGGAAATCACACAATGTCCTTGTCTTATTTATATTTTAGTAACATATTATTATTATTTTTCTTGTTTATTTTACGAACCTATCAAAGTGACTACTCTGCCTGATGGAAAACATGAATAGAATTCAAGAGTAGTGGTCACCATACTCATTGCACTACGTCACTGCCTCATTGGTCTAGCAGTTAGCTTATACGACTGCCGATTCAGAGGCTTCGGGTTATGTTTTCAGGTCGGGCAAGAAAAGTGTTATTGAGTTTCTCTGACTGTTGAAATGCTTAGTAGCAGCCCGAAGTTTGAAAATTGGGGTTATAACCCCCGTGCCTCGGAGAGCATGTAAAGCTCTTAGTCCTGCGCTTGATCTCTCCCCGGTTGTGTCGGACTGCCGGCCCATCGAAATTTAAGAGTGAGGGAACAGAGAGTGCATCTGTGTTTGTGCATACTCGTACACTTGAGCCCTGTAATATCTCCTGCGTAGTTGGTTTGCTGGTGTTCATTAAAACTGACCACCATGACCGAAATCGGTTAGGAGAATTTCAGTCACTGCGAATGCAGACAGTGCATATAGTGACCTACACTATGGTAGTGAGAAATTTTTTCACGCCTTACTTAGAGACATAATGGGAACGCATGACAATCGTCGTGGCAGTGTAAGGCTCACACATTACCACGATCATTGTCACCCTTGTATTAATGGGCCTCTGGCCTCATACTCGCTAACGAAACACGATAGCACGGATGCTGTCGCTTAAGTTGGCCTTCTGTGAGAGAAATATCCCCGGTCGAGCCAGCTCGTTCGTGCTGAAATCAGCGTGGCTCCACTACCTTTTATTCTCATTACTGTGATAGTTAACTACAAACTCTACAAGTTTGACCAGGTTATCCCAATCCTTTTACGAACACAAACTGAAAAACTTCAAAAACAAACACAATATAGACAGCTATTTATGTTGGCTCAACCGTAATATTCGCAAGTGCACTTTTTTGAATAAGTTATTATTTCAATTTGAAACGACAAATAGAGCAGTAGTGCAAGCGTGTAACGAAGTGATGGTCATATTTTATTTTTAGCTGAACAAATGGTATCAGTTGGTGTTTGTATGTTATTTTCTATAAATTTCAATAAAATTTTGACTGTGTAAAAATGCTTCGGTTTGCTATTTATTTAGGTATTGTTGTTATTGAACTATTTTTAGACGATATTGAAAGATCCTATTTTGCTTATTTAGCTTATTTATTTTGCTTATTTAACAAAAAATAATAATAATATTTTATTGTTAAATAGACATAATAGATTATTGTAGAAGATATCGTTTGAAAGTAGTTTATTCGCAGCAATAGGTGAGTAAATCGCAACACTAACCTACGTACGAAAAAAACGATTTGATTCAATGTTAACTGTGATTTGAACCCGTCGCTAATGGTAATGGCGATTCATGTAAATCCGTGATTTCACAGAGAATCATTGTTTAACAATTCAATCATTGTCTTACACCGAGTGAATGATGTTATTGGAGGCCAAATAAATCCTTACTCTGTTTTTCAGTGGAAGTATCACGGGACGGTAACTGACTTATGACATGTGTTACAGATATTATATTCATAGGCAGCAACGGTTACTTTTCATCAGATGCTTTGTCCCTTAATTTCTCACTTATATCATTGAATTATAATAATAAATCTTAACACGAAGCTATTGGTCTAGTGGTTCGTAATCTTGGCTTTTACACTTAAGATTATGGGTTCAATTTCAATAATTATTAAACGAATCAATCAAATCAACCTATCGCCGTCCACTGCTGAATGAAGGTCTTTTTTTTTTAACGTGTGGAAATCCCCTCGGGCTGTCAGCCCACCGGGGTATACGGCGGGGTGGTGTGTCGGAATCGGACCGACTAAAACCACCTAGGGTGTGCCACCCTGCGCCTGATATAGGAGGGATCCAGGAACAGCTGCTGTTACGACATCCAGATCCCTCCTAAGGCCTGCCCGCTACCGCGGCCACCATCTGCGAGTAAACTTTCTATTTTAGGCAACGTACGGCACACGCGGACGTCGCTTCCTCGCGGCTAGCTATTGGAGCCGATGCAAGGCAAAAACCTGTCCCGTCCATCCGTGGCCACACTCAGTGCGGTATGAGGCACTGATATGCGCGCCTCCACCGGTGGGAATTATGTCTGAGTGGAGATCGTCCTCCCGGGCCTTCTCCGCCACCTCCTTCTGCGAAATTACATCTTCGCAGAAGGTTGTGACCGTGGTAAAAACAACTGTCTCTACCGGCCATGGAGCGTTTGATGGCCGGTACCTAGATATCTCCTCCAATAACTGCAGTGGCTCTAACCGTCAATATCCTCCGAGGGCGTCAGAGGTAAGCCCTATTCTGGGTGGTCAAAGCCGCCGCCCAGACCGGTGCACCATACGAGTACAGTGCCATTGACCGGACAACCCTCGCGACGCAAGCTCAACTTAAATTAGGCAAGAGTCGCCCAAGGGCAGAAGCAGCGCTGACCAGCTTTGGAGTAAGCTGTCGGAAGTGCTCGTCGAAGAACCTGGACCTGAACCGGTACGAGGACCGAATTGACTACGATAGAGACGCCAGGGGGTAGATCACGACGGGGCCCATGGAACAAAAGGGTCTCCGTCTTATCTAGGACCTCCTGTAAACTCAGCGTCTCGATACGCTCGACCACTAAAGAGACTCCCGTGGTGGCCAAGTGCATCGCCTCTAAAAAGTTCGCTTCCCGGGTTGTGACCAGTGTGTCATCAGCGTAACAAATTAAACACAGCCCAGGGGTGAGACGACCTCGAAAGATCCAGTCATATATTCATGTCATATAGTCATGTTCCACAGAAGTGGTCTGAGGACAGACCCCTGTGGAACACCGCACGACAGAATGAAGGTATTCCCCAAGGAGCGCCAACCATCCCGGTCTAGGGCAATTCGCATCTATCCATCCGCTGCCAGCCACCTTCTTCAAATCGTCGATCCATCGCGCCGCAGGGTGCCCTACATTACGTTTGTTCAATCGTGGTCTCCACTCTAGCACACTTCGCCTCCAGCGACCATCGGTTCGTCTGAAGACATGGCCGGCCCGCTGTGCTGAGTCTCCGTACGATGTCAGCTACTCCCGTTCTCTGTTGAATAACCTCGTTTCAAATTTTATCAACTAGAGAAATGCTATGCGCTACTTTAAACTTGTGGACCAGTCAATGGTGAGTGTCCGTCTCAGCTCTGTATGTCATTACGGGTAGGATGCACTGGTCAAATACTTTGGTATTAAATGGGTGTGGAATCGGCGACTCGAAGATGTGATGCAGCTTCTCGTCGCCAGAGCCTCATCCGTTATTTAGCAGGGTGCATCACGTGCAGGTGACGTTAGCTTCACAGAGCCTGGGGTGGTAGGTTGCCCCACTTGCACCCTCAGTGAGTACAATGTTACTTGGTAATTAAACATACATTAAAATCAAGTAGAACGAAGCTGTTCTCAAAAACTTTCGACTACTTTAATTTAATTTTATTACATTAAACTCTTTAAATTTCAATCCCGTAATATATTAAAATGGTGGATGACGACTTTATCCAACTTTGATTAACTCCTAACTCCCTTAATACTCACATCACCTTACGACCTAATACTGAATTTAGTTCAGTCAAAAGCCATGAGACCACATCAAAAGAAGTAAATTAAACTCTATATCATATTAATATGATATCACGAACTATTTTCATTAATTTTCAGATTACGAAAGAAACCACATAATATAGTAATTACGGTAAAGGTTTTGTGTCATGTGTACCGTCTAAAAGAGACTTTGTTAATTAATGCGGTATCACAGAGTTAAATAGTTACGATATGTAAGCCAATTTTGTTTGAAAACTTTGCTTAAATGTTTACATATTGGATTTATTAACTAAAACCAACTTTATATTAACAGTATTCTCAATTTGATGGAGAGAAAGTAAATGATAGTTAGGATCAATTATGTAAGGACAGCGATAGATTCTCACATATTCAGCTGCCTCGGTGGCGCAGCGGTAGTGAATGCGACTACTGTGCTTGAGTCTCGACTACAATTCCCGGGTCGGATCAAATGTTTGTATGATCTGCAAATATTTGTTTCGAAGTTTGAGTGTTTTCTATGTATTATATAAATCCATTCACAAAAATAAGTATATAAATATTCTAACAGGCAGTCTAGTTATTATAACACAAATTCTGCTTAGTTTGAAACTAGCTGACGTTGTGTGTCAAATGGCTGAAATATTTATTTATTATTTATTTAGTAGCGTAAGAACTTATTCTGTATTACGTATTACGTGTTTTACTACAAAACAACAAAATATGTAATAAAACAGCTTATAACTATTTATAAATAAGATAAGATAAATTTAAAATGAATAAATGTAAATGAAAACAATATCTGAAAATATGTAACTTATATGTATATATATATATATATATATATGTGCCGAGGTGCAATGTTTTTTTCAAATAATAAAGGAAATGTACTAATTCAATTCAATGAAATGTATTCATTGTAATTACGTTTCAATAAACAACAATATTGAGTGTTAATTAATTATAAATGGACATTGTTAATAATTGTTACTGTTGAAATCATGGACGTAAAGTTAAATAGTGATTCTATATTAATATGCAAAGCTTGAAATGTTATTTTATGAACAAATTATTACTACTATTCTCTTTAGAAAAAAAATAGTAGACCACTGACTTCGGGTACTGGGACCAAGTAGCTTTATTCTTATTAAGACGACATTTAAAAGTTTGTTGTTAAATGTTTCACACGATTTTTTTTTGTTTGCAGGTAGGAGGTATGCGGGCTCAGAAGATACCCGCTACCTTGCTACTGTTGCTTTTTGCAATAGAAGCTTTGGATGCCAACAGAAGAAAACAGAAAGAAAAACTAATTCCAGCTACAATAAACATATGTGATATTAGTGACAGAGATTCCAAAGTTCACTGTTACTGTGAGTTCAGTCAAGAAGTCAACGAAGCAGTAAAAACAGAATGTTGGGTATTCAACGGAGGAATAGAAAAATCCGATCCTTTATGGACAAGTTTCACATCACAAACGAATATAGAAACGTTGGCCTTCAATGTACGAGCAGACGGTGGTCTAGACTTTGTACCGTCCAAAGTCTTCAGATATTTAAGAAAAATAAAACATTTCAGCATAAAATACAGCTCAATTCACAAGATAGAAAGTTACTCATTTGTTAACGTAACGTCAGTCCAAGAGATGACTCTGACAAAGAATCAGATATTCTATCTTGGTAAACATTCGTTTTATAACTTGCCAAATTTAACTTTACTTACTTTAGATGAAAACAAAATAATTGAACTAGAGACTGAGGTGTTTTACGAACTACCAGCACTTCAGAAATTGTATCTTACTAGTAATAATGTTAGCGTCATTCATGATGGCGCCTTTAAACATCTCGTCAATTTAATTGACTTAGAACTCGATAGAAATAATATAAGCGAACTCAAGAAGGAGTGTTTTTATGGACTTGCAAATTTGAAGCGATTAGATTTGAGAAGAAACAAATTATCAAAACTAAATTCATTTACTTTCACTGAGTTATGGAACCTTCAATCGTTGTTGTTAGATTATAATGAAATTTATGTTCTGGCCCAAAGGACATTTGATGGATTATCACAATTAAGGAAGTTAAGTTTAAGCCATAACAAACTTGTAACTTTGGCGAGCAGCCTTTTCGAAGGGGTCAGGGGTTTGTCTGCTTTAGACTTAAGGCATAATAAATTGAAAAGGTTTACGTTTGAAAACCTTCACCCGATTTATGATAACCTTAAAAATCAGAACAGCTACATCTATCTTGAAGGTATGGAAATTATTCTTAAAATGTCTTTCTGTTTTAAATTTTTCATGTCATTTAAATTTTTATGGCTTTTTGTGTTGACATTTCTTAGATTACAACATAGAATGAATAATGTGTCACACAAAAGATTTAATATTTTCGAAGTTTATTGCAAATATTGGAATTGTGCTCAGATGTTTTTTTTTATTTATTAACTGCCAAAGGACTCTACTCTGTCTGATGGAAAGCGTGAATAGAATCCAAGAGTATATAGTAGTTATTAGTGAAATAAAATTAATTATTTCAAACATAGAAAATTTGTTAATGTGATCACTATTCCAATCATAAAATTCATTAACACGTCAATTGTTACAGGGAATGAATTCCCGTGCGACTGTCATCTCGCATGGATGCATAAGCTTCGTCATGAGGCCAAAAGCGTCAAAGTGCGAACGTCTCTCGAAAATTTCATTTGCAAATTCAATGGAGAGCCTTCGTTAAATTCACACTTTACTTATTTTGAAAGGAGCGTTATCGGATCAAACAATTTGTACGATAACGATGACAAAAGTCAAATAAAAGATTATGTGGATAATCCAGATGATTTCTTTCAAGACGAAATAGAGGAAGCTTACGTTGATGAACCAAAGGCTGTTAAAGGCGAAAATGAAAGGACCCTACTTCAGATACCAGTAGAGACTCTGCCATGTCCCCAAGACGTCAAAAGTGTCACAGACAGGACTTACACGTACCCATCACAAAATGAAGCAAAAGATTACAGAAACTTAATCCAAACTTCAAAGACGACAATCATTGACTCGAACTTTAGTATTGCCCTGTTTGCCCTTATAATATTAATATGGACCACTCAATTTTAAACACTAACATAAATTAGAATGCCATACTTAGATTATTTTCTTGAAAAAACTATCATTGTTCGGTGATGCCACACAAAGTACGCTACCGAATGCTGAAGTCAACATATTTTTACTGGATAAATGTAAATATTTAAAAATAAATGCCGGTGTATATTATAATTATATAAAAGATTTCTAAGTATAATGTAATTTATTAAAATGTAAATACTAATATAAAGTATGTAAAAAATGTGATATAAAATATAAGTATGATAGACATTGTCTCGCAACATTTTATCATAGAATACTTTTCTAAAAGAACTTTGAATTTTTCTCATTGTGTATGTTTATTTATGTTATGAACCTATTAAGAAGTTTATGTAAATATTTCATGTTATAAAAAATATGTTGTATATATAAATAATTAAAAAATATAAATATTGAATAGTCAACAATAGTTATAAGAAATTTTGATTGTTAAATGTTTATTTCTGTGTCAGGATTGTTATACATAAGTGATTGTTGACAGTTGATGGGATAACTTATTTTTTTCAACTAGTTGCGTTACCTTTTTCTTTATAACTGAAATAACAATAAAGCCTGTAAATAATAGTCAACAGACACTTAATTATACTTTTTGAATACGTAATGAAAAAAAAAAAGATCATGAAAATTACCATTGGTTACGGTACATTCAGTAGATCAAAACTAGCTTGAAGATTATTATTAAGTTATATACTGAGTGGATGACGTAACATGAAACATTGAAAAGAATTTTGTCTAGACGACAGAAATATCTAACGATTAAAAAAGAAACGCTACAGATTCATTGTAAAACAAAAACAATGTTAATACGTCTTCAGGTTAGAATTAAACTAAAACTATCCCAAACGATACCATGAGGTATTTTTTGTTATTTCGTCCTGTTTTGTTTTGTTGTTCTGACGAAATACATTATGAAGTATTTTGTTGGGACAACTTTAAACATAAATTTTTAACTACAATAAGCTCATCATATGACCATTTTCATTTTCATCTATGCAGTTTTCAAATAACAATATTTTAATTAGAATATTATGAGGTATATTCATAGTAAGCGTGCTAATTCTACTATTGTTTATTTAAGGAGGACATATTAGATGTAGTTTGATGTAAAAACTTCTTAAACCAATACTAAACTGCATCGACAAAAGTTCAATAAATAAATTTGTTGATTATTTGTCATTCTAAATACATTGTTCAGAAGGTAACCATACAACCATAAATAATAGACATTTAAAATACTAGGTGTTGAAAATCCTGATAACCGATAACTTTGAATTTATGTGTTGATCCATTAGCATCAAGTCACAATTTCAGAAGTCAAAATTTATATCCATATCAATATTTAAAAAAAAAATTAAATTACTTTTATATTATTGAGAGTTTTAAGAAGTGCTCGTAATTTTCAAATCTTAGATATTGCTAAATAGCGTTTATTGTTATCGTCTTCTTGTAAGACTGACAAACGGATACAAAGAGTACTGAGTGAAAAATAACAACTTTCAAATTATTACTGAGATATTGTTGATAATATTATATCCTATTTAATTTGATTTTTCGAACAACAAATCAATATACTAAAAGTTTTGATAATTTTAAAATAGCGTGTGTTAGCTAAAACATCATTGTTTCAATTCCAACACTCAAAATTATGTTTTCTTAACTATGTTTTTGACAGTTTGAATTTATCTTGATACGTTTCAATTGATTTGTATAACAATTGTAGCATAGTAAAATTAGTACATTAACCGACATTTAATAAATGTAAAATTTCACAAATTGTAAAATATAAATATTTGATATTTACAAAATCACTTTACTTGCGTCGTATATTTTTCACTCGACTATATTGTAAGGCTAGATTTATTGAGTGTAAATAAATTCTTTGTAAAGTAATTTATAATTTCAAATAATTTCATTAAAGGTTGATGTTGAAAATTTGTTGTTTTGATTTTATTACAGATATTACAGGATTTATAGACTCCTTTTCATACGTTATAAAAGGAAAGGACATTATTAATTTGGTTCAAATATCTGTGATTGTTTTAATAACTTTATGACTTTGAAAAGGATTGACCGATTCAGTGACAGAAAGTCTACTGTTTTGCTTATTTTGTAGTTAAAAAAAACTACTTTTGACTCTTATATCAGTACGTACGAAGTTAAAACTAATACTGATACAGTAATTCATCTAATGTTAAAATCGTTGCATGAATACAACATTGAATACGTCTTGTTCGGACTGAGATGGAGAATTTAAGCTGTTTAAGTTATTACATGTTGTAGTTTCACCATCCCGTTCAATTAAGAGCATTACGTAACAGACACTCAAGTAAAAGCGGTATTATTTACTATATATATTATACAAAATAGTATTTTGAATGTGTAATACGATGTAGTCTTGTTACTGTGATGTTTTGTTGACGACAGTGTACAAGAAAACGTTTGAAAATTTTGTTTTCAGTTTGCTAGTAAATCTCATAATTATTAACTTACAGTCTATTTTAAATGTATATTTTGTTTTAACGGTTGCTTGGGGATGCAGGTCAAAAGAGTACGTGATGAAAGGGCAACAATGTACTCGTATATGTGACAAGTTTCAGGTGTCGTATTCGTGACGGGGGTCTACTCATTTGACTACGATACTAAAAATAAAACCATGTCTATTTACGAAAAAGCAATGGAGTAGAATAGTTGTAGAATTTGTATTATTTAAGATTCCTCATGATCATAATGAACTGAGGAAGTAAGGAACTCGTTAAGTACCATTGTTTGAATGCCTTTGTTCTCATTTGTTTTGTTACTTTGATAGCGAAGATGACTGGTCTATTTAGCCTTTGTAAATTAATGTTGTATATTTACACTGTGTTCATTGACTGTTAGTTTAAATTTAAATACAGAATAATTTAATTTTCAATTAATTTCATTAGAATTATTCGATAAAATAGAACATTTTGATTGAAAAGTTAATAACACTACTTATAAAATCTATAGAAAGCCAAAAAAGAAACAGGATTTTGATGTTACAACGTTATTGCAAGTGAAACTCAGTATTATAATGATCAATTTTTAATTTTCTAAAATACAGATATAAATATACAAATACATAATAAAAAATTCATATATTTATCGTGTAACGTTATTGAAGGCGAAACTCAGAATAATTATGACCTATTTTTTATTCTAAAACACAAACAGGAATTTATAAATACTTAATTTAGAATTTATTTATTTTTGCTTTTTATTGGATAGCATTACTTGTACAGATATTGTATGCATTTTTTCACATGCAATAGACGGTCTCATCCCTCACAACGCATTAGCTCCTCGGAAAAAGGACTCAGTAATGATTAAACACGAAGATTGAAATCAAGAAAAAATTGAGTGCCATGAATTCGTTGTTATGACAGAAAAAATTACCAACACAGAAACTAACAACGTTAATAATTATAATTAAAACGAAGTTTTAATGTTCCAATAAGAAAATTCAATTTGTCTTTAAAATATACTCAGTATAAAAGAAAAAAAAATGAAGAAAACAGTTTGGGGTTGGTTGAGTTATTTGCATATATGTAAATTGTTGAGTTGAACACGCAGTTTTCTACCCACAAAGTGTCAAATATCTACTGATACAATGAAATATTAATGGATATAGAGATATTATTATATTATTACAAAGTTTGAATTGTTAACCGCGAGCATGATAGTCCAACACATTCCACTGCGTAACATTTGTTGTAAGTATTTATTAGTATTTTCTCTTTTTTTCATAAACAGTCATTCTCTGCGTATATAAGACTACGAAGACTTTAAAAATAGCCGCTTACCTTTGCAACTCATTAATATTCCATATGTGATGATAATTTTAATAAAAAGTATACATAATATGAACAGTCGACAAGAAGCTCACCAACGACCTACTGAAGAAGAAGAACTCTATACAAGTATATAATATTGAATGATTAATGCTTAGTTATTCTCCTTTTAATTAAATGCTAATTCAAACATATGTATGTGTCTACATCGATTTACTATCAATAAATCTTTTAAAATGTGCTGATTTTCTCGTAATTTTAAAGAACTTTTTATTGAAATGCCTTCACATTCTTCAAATACATCACTGCGTATTTTTTTACTTATGAGAAAAATTAATTAAGCAGAAAATTCCTACTACATTTTTTCTCAACTCATCTTCGTTTAGCGGACGCTTCGGTGTGCATAAAATGTTGCATATTTCCACTAGTTGATTCCGAATGAAGTTTTTTTTTAAAGTCTACATAATCTGTACAGTGAATGATAAGAAGGGAAATTTTCAAAGATCTTAAAACAAAACTTCAAGTAAGAGAATTTATTTCGAATTGATTTTAATATATACGCTATAATAGTTCTACCACTAGAAATGGATCTTAATATGGATACTTCACAGCTATGTACAATTTTCCTTGCAATTTTTTGAAATTATAACAATTACAAATAAAAATTCAATCTCTGAAATAACAAGAGATTCAAGCCGATCCGTAGAAATTTATAAAATATGAGCATCAGGTGTTTTATTTTCAGTCAAACATTAAATGCTTTAATGTTATTTACGATCTTGAATTTTGTGTTCTCAATTTCCAACAGAAAAACCGTTAGACATTGGAAATAGTAAGTAGGTAGGATTTATCATCAGCTTTGTCTTAGTGACATTCATTGCAATCATTTTCAAAAGTGGTAATTTTAATTTTGCTAGTTCAAGGACTTTTTTCTTATCTGCTATGTTTTGCTCTAAGTTTATTTATACTGTATGGAATAAATAAGGTTAAGTAAGCACCAATAAAAAAAGGTATAGTAACTAATAAAAAAACAAGTAAAAAGTTGTACTTGCAAACCCCGTAGTCAAAATAAAAATTGAAACTCAGAAACGCTTCCAGGACTTACTTTCATTATTCTTTTTTGTTTAAATACAATCAAAGCATTACAATGAATCTAATACTTCGATAATACTAAAAGAATATTCGATAATACTTCCGACCGGAGGCCCATTGATGCAGGGGTGACAGTTGTCGTGGTAAGTGTATGCAATACAGTGCTACGATGACTGTCATGCCTTTTACGTTCTCAAGTTAAGTGTAAATAGCATCTTAATAGGCCGCCATAGTGTGGGTCACCATACTGCATTGTCAGCATTTGCAATGAGTGGTGACTACAACTTTTGGATTCTATTCATGCTTTCCATCAGGCAGAGTAGAGTTACTTTGGTAGGCTCTTGAAATGAAAAAAAAGCATGAAAAAACATTTTCGATCCAACAGAATCATAATAACGAGGTATAAAGCTACACCCAAGAGCCTAACAATTATTTCTGAACACTGATTATACTAGCTACTAGTAATGGCTTAGCAGACAGATAAATATATTTCTGAGTACTTCAGCAACTAAGGGACCAAACTGGGTATTAGTCAGCTGGGAGTTAAAAGTTGTGTCGTTTCGCTACGTCTACACAACCGCTAATGCACTTGAATAAAGTAACATATCAAAACGAGCAATAAAATTACTTATTAGGAAGCTGCAGGAATTTAATTTTTATAATTTAACTTATGTTTATTGTACGAATAACTTTATGTAAATAATTTTAACCATATCACTTCTACCCATTTTGAAAAATAGTAAATTGGTCACAGCGTTTGCACAAAGTAATTTTAATGTCATATAACTCTTGATTTGTGATCGTTTCAAGAAATACCGATGCGCGGCACTACCGCCACAGGAAACATTCAAAACCATCAGAGACACTAAATATGAACTAATATTACGAGCGTAGACCATACTTAATATACCTTAGCATACATGAAAAAACTCTATGACATCTCAACAATAAATTATATGTTGATCACTTGCAAACACAACAAACGTAAATGCGGGAGTGAGCAGCATCAATTCCAAGCAAACATATCGTATAAATAATTTAAAACTATATAATATACCTTTTTACATAATTTTTGCTTTATTAACGACTTAAATGATCAATATTTAATTCTTGAAATTTGCTGCAAATGTTGTAGAATCGCATACCTCAACAACGAAAAGCCTTGTTTGGTTTTAGTAATCTTTTTGTTGGTAACACGAATTTGTGTTGATTTCTAATGTTGATATCATGAATGTTACAATACCAGCTAATACTAATAAATTATGCGTGTTTATCAAGACCTTTTTAATATAAAATATTTTATAAATATCATCTATACAAACATAACTTCATCTGATAAATCATACTCACGAACTTTCTGTTCTTCTTCAGTGTTGTTAATGTTCAGTCTCTTTTAAAGTGGAGTGTCTAAAGCATTACGATATTTTCGTTTTGATTCCGATGTGATCACGCGCTTGTCAGAACTTAATTACAAGTGTTCATGTACGACAGTAGCTATAAGGTGACTCGTCTACTAATTTTCCTCCTGAATCATGAAAATAAACTAGAAGTGTAATTATTTGAAGAGAAAGAAAGAAAATAAATTGGATTAAGTGATATGATAAAGGATCAAGAAATCTTGATAATGAATCTATAAAATAAGACTGCAGAACTTTGAACAGATTGGGGTTCCGTAATTCTGAGTCGTTTATTCATCCTGTGAATGGAGGTTACTAAAATAAGAGCGACTATCAAATATAATTTTAAAAATACTTAATCATTTCTATGTGGCTTAAGAATTTCGGTAGTTTCGCAGAAAGTCTGCTATTAAACTTTAGTAATAATTATACGAACACATCGCATATGTAGGATTACACAGCGACACATAAATATGGATTACGGTACTAAAGTGCCATCTAAGGTTTTATGTCTTGACATTTGGAGGTAACGCATAAAAGGGTTCAAGGATGTCCAAGCCTTCGGTAGAAATGCTCTCAAAGCTCCACATTCCATATGAGAGCACGTCCAAAAGTTTTTACTGCCCCCAACGGACGAAACTTTAACACCGGTTTAATTAGTTGGAAGTCGTTACGACGTAACATGGAGGTGGCTCAGTCGTCACAACTGTCCCTGTAATTTATCTTTGGCTTATAGGTGCTAAATTTTTGTATTAGGTAATATAAAAAGTCCTAAAGAAGTGTCCCAATAGTTTTACTTAAGAGAGAGATCTACAATAGTAGGAATTTTATTACACTAGACTGCTTGCCTAGTTGCGTATTTTGGTCCAAAATTGATCACGCTAATACGTAATTTGCGTAATAGGTAAGGCGAATTAAAACTATAATTGAACCTAAAATAGAACAGAATCTCATTTTGTGAGTACTTCCACATACAGTGGAAATAAAGACGTACTACAGCGCTATCTACCGAAGATATACTGAACTACGGAGTAACTAATCCTATGCCAAAAGTTTTCCTGCCGATTAGTATTTATACAAATTCCCAACACCAGCTGCTGGGCTGTGGTTCGCCAGGCACGATCACATCACCTGGTCAGACGTTACTCTCTTTATTTAGGAGGGACTTGACCAGTTCCTCCTCAGTGGTAACCCCGACATGATTGGTCTTACTTTGATCGACTCTACAATTTTTGAACAGCATTTATCATCATCATCAGCATTAATCAAGGCTTGGGTACATTTGATAAAATTCATTTTAGGCAGTTTAGTTTGTCCAAAATGTGATATTATCTAATAATTATGAAAAGTGTTAATCCAAAGTGATATACGAGTATAAACAAAAATCTGTTGTAATTTAAACTAATTTTTTACTGTAATTAATACTTAACACTCTTTATATGTGAAGAAATTAAAGAATTATTGCCTGCATCCGTACACTTGTAGAGTTATAAAATACTTCGCAACAAATGAACCGGTTTCCGTTCCGTGAAATCATTGAGTATGTCCGATATTGTTTGCTTGCAATCAAAAAAAGTTCAAAAGTTGATTTAATTTTTTTGTCCTAGTATCTGTATATTGTTATACATTTTCCTTGAAAATTTTATTTTTTTTAAATTTCACATTTTCAATTCAAATAACTTTATCGTTTACCTTATTTTCGAGCGACAAAAGAAACTGATGCTTTTAATACAAAGGATTCTCACTACTACGAGTCATATTGTTTCAAACCTCCTGTCAGTTATACGGATTCTTCTTTACATTTCTCTCATCATCATAATCTCATCTCAACCAAAAAACGTCCACTATTGAACATAGGCCTCCCCCAAAGTTTTCTACAACAGCCGGTCCCGTACCACCCGCATCCAACAGCTTCTCGCGACCTTAACCAGGTCATCAAATTATCTTTTGGGGGACCTATCAACGCTACGTTCCCCAGAACTTTATGGCCCCATCGGCCATCGTTTCAGCGTGTAATGTACCTAGTCTACTGCCACTTAAATTTAGCAATTTTACTAGCAATATCGGTGATTTTGGTTAGTCTTCGGATCTCCTGATTCCTGATTCGATCACGCAAAGAAACTCTGAGCTTGCCCTCTCAATTGATCTTTGGGTGACTTTGAGCCTTTTTTTAAGGCCGATTACGAGCAAGAGCGACCAAGTCTCTGTGCTGTAAGTCATCACTGTCACAAATACTAGTCAAAGACTTTTGTCTTAAGACAATGCGGCGTTTGTGAAATTGAACATTAAAAACGAACATTTTTTTAATATAGATATATTACTTATTTTTTTAACCAAATAACAGTCTTTATTTTTAACTACAGTTCTATTAACTATGGTGATGAAAGTAAAAATTCAGCTATTTTCTAATTAATTGGTCAATACAATATTTTTGAATAGAAAGTATACTAGAATGCTACTAATGCTATACATAAGTTCAAAATCATGTCAAAAATAAAATAAAGAACAAGTAATTAAATTAGACACCAATCCACAATTCCTGTCCAATCATACATCTTTGCAAAAAGTAAAAAGAAAAATTTTCGTAGATACTGACGGATCAAACAAAAAAACGTATTTTAATTAAACTCCAGTGGAATTCAAACCACAAGTTCTGCATCATCTGCGCAGCTCACTTCAAATCCGCGATGAAACATGGGCAGATTGACATTTACATAATGTTCGTACATTATTTATGTAATGATATCCCTTCCGAGTACTCTCGACGGGAGTACTATGAAATTGCGCTACAAAATTGCTGAACAGTGATAAATAGGGTAGCAAGTGCTGGTCGTTATGTTGTTTGCGGTTGGAATTTTGTTTATAGATACATTAGATAAATACATTAAGAAGAAAGATAGCTTCAGAGCACCCGAATTCAGAAGTGGTAACATGTAATATTCACTGTTTGAATAGTACTTTCAGATTAAAATCAATTTAAATACTTGAATTAGTCTTGAATGTTTGTTTTTACGTTTTTAAACTTAAAGACGCCTTGGTGTCGCTGTGATAGTGAATGCGGCTGTTGTGCCTGAGGTGTCGGGTTCAATTCCCGGGTCAGACCAAATGTTTGTATGATCTGCAAATATTTATTTCGAAGTTTGGGAGTTTTCTATGGATAATATGTACGTATTAACAAAAAAAAAGTATTTAAGTATTATATCAGCCAGTCTAGTTTTTATAGCACAAGCTCTGCTTAGTTAGAAACTAGATGACGTTGTGTTTCAAATGTCCAAAATATTTATTTTTATATTTATTCAATAACTTGCAGAGTTACATATTTTGTAATCTGCTCGAATCATGTTTACAATGGTAAACTTGACTTGAATTCAGATTCAGCAAATATAAATAAAAATTATGTATTATAAGATGTATTAGTATATCGACATACCATGACTCGTTAGTTTACCACTCCGGTAAATAGATCATTCTGTTGTGTCTCGTGAGAGTCGTAAAATGGGACTAAGAGATTACATTTAGATTAGTTGAATGTACTGCAGTATTGATAATATTATGAAATGGCATAATACATGGGACCAAAACACTAGCGAAAAGCGGGCGTTTAATATGCCTCTGTCTTCCCTGTGGGGAAACAAACGTGATTTTATATGTTTTTGTGTACCGGAATAATTTTGACATCATTTTCAAAGGCACACTTCTTGGTAGACACATTAGTATCTATGTCAAGGCTTATGGAATATGTTTGAGAAAAATGTTTCTGATGTAAATATATAACCTGAAACTCGGATAAACCACGTTATCATATGTGGTTCACAAAACACAATAAATTCTGCCATGTCGCATCCATATCTGAAGAAATGATCCGTCAATACTGTTACGATATGTGATGTTATATTATTTATGTAAGCCGTGTGAGCTCTCTCTTCATAAAAGTATTTAACTAGACGAAACCCAAGTTCACACAATGGTGGAAGTTGGAAGTAAATACCGTTATTTTCACTTCTAGCCTTACAGAAGCAATGTCGTCAGATTTATGAAATACATAGTACATTGCGAAATTCTTTTATTTATTTTTTTTCAGAACAACACGGACTAGAAACAAAGTTCTATTATAAGTTTAAAGCACGTAAATAATTGATTTTATTTTCGTTGTCAGATTATTACTAATGTACTAATTTTAAACTTTTGTGTATTTATGGAAATTAATAAATGTCTAATAATATTAATATACAAGAGAGCAAGCGATAAATTTAAAATATAGTCGTTCTACATTTAAAAAAAAATATATGAAATAATTCTAGCATTACCAGACATTGCCAGAGAACGTTATCAAAATTATTTTCTCCCTCCTCTGAAAACACTAAAGGTATTCAATCTAGTTTATATGCACTAACTTCCTCTACAGATGGGCCATTGTATATATTAGAACTTGCAGGATACGCTTGAATCGCTAAACTAAACTTGAATTTATATGATATCATAATAAGATCTCGGAATTCTATCTCCAGAAAATATAAATTTTGTAGAAATAAATTATCTACAGTATTTGATCTTAAAACCACTTCTCTATGCTTAAACAGAACAATATTTTCTTTGTGAATTTTCTTAATTTAATTTGCTAATTCTGGAAAATTTTATTTCTTTTTAGTATTAAATAAGAATTTGTTGAGGGATAATATGCTATTTATACCATTACACTACAACTTTCAGCTAAAAAAATAAATATTCAAAATTATTACCGCGGGCTAGTAATATAAATAAATTGTCAAAGTCAGAAATAGGTTGTCATTTAGCCATGGGGTTATTTTTCGGTAGTATAATCAAAGTATTGATTAATATAGTTGCGTGACAACACAAGAAGGTGCCGGATTTGTCAAATATTTATTATGAAGTGTTTTTATTTGACTTCCATTTACTATTGTGACATTTGACTTTTTGGTAATCTTATTTATATCACATCGTATGAATGTCTTTGATATTATAAACATTGTATAGTTTACTCATTTTACGTTGTGGGCTATTGTTTGTTTTCTTTTGCTATATTTACTTAATTTAAATCCTAAACTTCTATAGTGCTGTCCTTCCAAATTATAAATACCTACTTTTCCATTGTTAGAGAAGTGCTCAGTATTATGTATATGTGCCCAGTGAGTCGGGATTACATGCAGTGCGCGGTGATGTGGTGAAGGCGTCAGTAAGTCTAGGTGATTTCTGCGTAGTGGTTGGCTGCTGCCTATAAGGGACAGAGATGCTCTTCTTACGTAGATTGGAGGTGCAGTGTGCTGTGCCGAGACGCTGATGATGCTGTAGGGTGACCAGACTGAGGTGGTCGCTACCTGCGTGTGGTATCCCTATTGAGGCCGAGATTGCTGGCTGACTGAGACTTGATTACCGCTCATTGATGTGGGAGTAACGCTGTTGCTGTTGACCTGCTTCTTTGAAGGCTACTTCCAATCACGTTGGGGTCATCACTATGGAGGGAACACACACATAGGGTGGATCCTACAACCAGGCAAGGTGATCATGCCTGTTGGGTTGCAACCTAACGGATAATGTTGGGATGTTGTGTCTATGCTAATTGCCGCGAGAATTTCTATATCGCTACTCAAGATTAGTAGTTGCTCTATATTTCTTACTTCGAAGTTCGATGTGTCTTCACTTAGCTTTTGTTTTTGCGTTGCATGTAGAAGTCGAAACGGACATAAGTTTTGCCTAGTCAATTTATTTATGAAACACCTCAATATGAGTGTAAAACCAATGATCAGAGAGTTTTTGTACATGTTATCTGTTGTACAAAAATATTATTTAAATGATAAATTAATTGTTTACAATTACAAAATATTACCATGAAACTAAAGCAGTGAACGTTACTCATAATCCATAGCAGTGATTAAATAGAGTACTCAGCGATTTAATAAATTTGTCTATAGAAGACTCCTGGATTTACAGGAACGGATTTAATATGTATGATGTATTGAATTTCATCCGTATTCACAAAATACGAGTAATGCTATTACGTTACATAAAAGTGTTTGGTAATAGTGTTTAAAGTTTTCAGGGTATTTTGAACCCTTCGAGTATAGTAGGTTTTTGTAACGAAAATTACTGTGGCTTCTCCTGTGTACGCTTGACAAAATCCAAAGCTTAGTAATGGTGGGTTGAATAAAGCGTTTTAGACCGATAGAAGCACTTTCACGTTTACTATATTAAATCAAATTTTCATTTACTGCTAACACATTATCTAACTGATAACAATACGAGTTAAATAGAATTCTACAAAATAATGTTATATATTTTTTGTATTTATTATTTTGTAATAATAAATACAAAAAATAATCCAGAACTAAAATATTTTAGACTATAGTAACATTTTATTTTTTATTTCAAATAGTTTTGTATTAAAATTGGTGTACTATAAAACGAATTAGACATATCATTTGTCGATAGTTCGTTTCTGTGTTTCTTGATTTTAGTTCACCTTCCGTGCTTATCGCTATCTATTATAAACCATTAACTATCTATAAACCAATGGTGCAAGATGGGTTTTAATTCCTTAACTAATAATTAACCACACAAAAATCGAAAGCTTAAATTGCTAATTCCTTACCCCCTGGATCACTTTACTCAGTTCATTAAGGAATATTTGACGGGTAATTAATATTTAAAATACGTTATTGATGTGCCAACAACCGATCGATATCAGATTAACCTTCGCTACGGATTAAGCATTGACACCAAAAGTAGATGACACAACCGTATTTCACGTACTCTTTGAGCCTCTGATGTCCCATATTTCTAAGCCTATCATTGAGGTCACATAATAATAATAATATTAAGGATAAGGTACCTCACAAAACCACTATTATGGTCCCACATACGACAGTACGGTACATGAAAGATTAGACACAAATACCTATTACTATCGTACGTGTCCAATCTAATCGATTAAATAACTATCTTTAACACGTTAATACAAAGTCCCAATTCCACTAAACACTATAAACCCAGACCCTTTTCATCCCACATTATATTCGGATATCCTAACAAATTCAGCAGCTTTGCATTTAGTACTAAAAACAGGGGCTAAATTGTATATAAACTTCACGCCTTGTCGCGATACATGTGAAGCAATATATTACTTGGGTATAACGACCTCTTACGTTTCACGAAATTGCTTCAGAGTGATGTCACATAATTTTATTAAACACAGGAATGCGTTTAATGTGTTCCGATTTAAATATTCTGTAGCGTGGTAACGATGAAATATTTTTTACTTTTACTGCCGTATCAAAACAGTTTTCAAATTTGACACAAATTAGCATGAAGTTAATGTAGCATATTAAACAAATTTACTATATTTTTTTTACGTATTGTGTGCCGATATTGTGTATGTGCGGTTTTTCAAATAATTCCTTAAAATACATTAAGAATGAATAATAATGACAATAACCGAAAGTTTAAAATTTTAATAGAAATATGACTATAATATTATTTATAGGGAAAAATAGATTAATTATTAACTATTCAGATATAGTAACCAAATAAAGTCGCTTACCATATTTTAATTTGGGATCCATTTTCATCCTAAAACCTTTCCTTGAATAAAATATTAATTGATTTGAGTGTAAACAAGGAAAGAGAAACGTTCGTTTTAAAACGGTGCCCTTTTCTAAATAATAATATAATTAAACGGGGCAACAACGATAACATAAATTAATTAACCAACTCTCAACAAAAAATCACATTTAACATTTTTTCATCATTTTGACAACGACCTTAGCAGATATAGATATAGTATACTGAATTATGGCAACCTTGCCTTAGAATTTATATATTTCGAATTTTGATGAAACTGTTACAGTCATGGATGTCCATGTTGCAATTCGGGAGAAGACGTATAACAATACAAATATCATCAAATTTGCTACTATACTTTCAAGACCATTATAGGTCAAGGAAAAGTCGAGGATCGAGGAGATGTCGAGGAAAGGACGCTTCACTGATCACCAGCGTATGATCCAAAAGTAGCC
This sequence comes from Hypercompe scribonia, assembly GCA_949316085.1. NCBI lineage: Eukaryota > Metazoa > Arthropoda > Insecta > Lepidoptera > Erebidae > Hypercompe > Hypercompe scribonia. The sequence goes on from OX438981.1 coordinate 3,629,436, forward strand.
AGCTCCTAAGTGTCATCACCTCAATGGCTGTATCAGAGGTAGTGAGCAGAGCAGAGGCGTGACCTTGTGGTGAATGCGGCCATGGTACAGAGTGAGAGCGCGTAGTAATCCACTGTTTCCTTCTACGAGCAGGTTATGCTAACAAAAGAGATAGCGAAGCCGCTCCGGGAGAGGTTTAGAACTCTCTAGGACCGCCAGGCCCGGGAACGGGCCAGGTACCATAGGTGACTCAAGCGCCGGAGGTCGCAGAACGCTCTCCACTCTTCGTTATGGCAAGCCTGAGGTGACGGGTGATGCCATCTATTACCCTAGCAAAAGCACGCCATGGTGGTAGTGCAACGCGCTACGGAACGCGCTCACCTATTTAGGGACAATAAGAGGGGGTCATCTCCCTAAGAAGCATAAGAAGCATTTAATTTTCAGCAGGTTAATGCTGGTGTACCCCAAGGTGCCGCCCTGTCACCCACACTGTTTCTTCTGCATATCAATGACATGTTAACCCTTGCGATATACATTGCTATGCAAACGACAGCACAGTTCATGGACGGTACTATGGTCACCCTACAGCCAAATTAGCGGACGTTGAGGAAAAGTGACAACAGCTTGTCACTGAGCTGGACCGGGTCCTAGGCCGTATTTCTCAATGGGGTCATGAGAATCTGGTCGAGTTCAACGCCAAGAAAACACGGGCGTGCGCGCTCTCTGCCAAAAAGTCTCCATTCCTTCCCCTCCCCACTTTTCAGAACACTCAACTGCTACTGCAGGACAATCTCAGTATCCTGGGTATGAATATTAGCCGGGACCTCAATCCGCGAGAATATATTGAAAGCGTTACTAAGGCGGCCTCACGGAAGCTGGGTATACTTAACAGAGTGAGAAGGTTCTTTGCGCCTGAGCATTTGTCTTCTTTATACCCAGGTATACTCCTGCGTGGAGTACTGTTCTCATCTTTACGATGGATCCGCGCAGTATTTGCTGGACGCTTTGGATCGGTTACAGCGGCGAGCAGTCCGGATTATCAATAACCCGAAAGTCAGTGAATCAATTGTTTCCATGAGTAACAAAATTGTTGTGACAAATTTTTATTTAAGACCAAATTCCAAACTTCAATAGCATTGTTGTACTTTTAAAAAGCTAATCAACTCAAAAATAAACTAATTTTCTAATATACAATATTGTTAATATTTTTTTCTAATTGAAAGCGGTTTTAAGAAACTCGAAGGAAATTGACATCATTATTAACTTGTTAGCTTTGATAGTTCAAAAATATTTTGATTAACCCTTTAGAAATTAGAGTAGGTAGTAGATATAGTTAGAAAAATGGATAAATATCTATAAAAATATTAAATTGTAATATCTCCAAATCCAACCTGCAATTACTTTTATTGTAAATGGCTTCCAAATAGTGCTATTTTCATTTTAGGTACGACACAGTCGACTGGTATTCGCCGCTCATATTTATATTAACCAATTTGTTACGGACCTTACTTACTTCGACTTGTGTTATTTAAAACTTAAGGTTTACAAGTAGTTAACATTTAAAATAAATATTTTGTACATTTAACACACAACGCCATCTAGCTTCAAACTAAGCAGAGCTTGTACTAAGATAACTAGACTGACTGATAGAATACTTAAATACTTTTTTTTTATAAATACATGCATATTATACATAGAAAACACCCAAACTCCGATATAAACATTTGCAGATCATACTAACATTTGATCTGACCCAAAAATCGAACCCGAGACCTCAAGCACAGCAGTCGCTTTCGCTACCGCTACGCCATCGAGGCAGTTATATTTGCATTGATCTTTTTAAGATTGCGAATACTTTCAGTAATTTTTCGTATATTTTTTTAATTTATTAAGAAAATATAACGCTATGAAAGATCAGGACAAGATAATATCAATTGATTTCTAGTAACTAATTCATATAGCGATCATCTACGCAACGACGCATCTACGGTTTCTCATTTCTACCTTTCATGTGATTTTCTATAATTTTCAACAGCCAATAGCTTAAGCTGAAGATTGTATTGAACGTGACGTTTCTAGATGTCTTTCAAGGAATGCTTTTCGTACCATGCCCTCCGTGGAAAGACAAAAAGCGTGTGTACGACTCCCGAAGAACCAGCCTACCCATTACATTTCACGGCGGCAAATCTTGGCAGTCGGGTGTAGCTCCAAAAATACATCGGCGGTTTCTGGAGTCCTCCTTACCTTACCACACGATTAAGATACATCCCGGGATGAGCAACGCTCTCGGGACAGGATACTATGGGAAAGCATCCTGTCCCGAGGACGTTGGTTATGTATGATATATTATCACTGTTCTACTCAAGAAGAGGTGGAATAGCACCCTATCTTAGACGATCCCGCTTATCACTCCTCAGCCACACCAGAGTGTCATCCGTTTCAGATCATCAGCAGTGGTCACATCGTCTCGAGATGTGTTCACAGCGACCCTTAGGGGGCGATTAGGGAACTAGAGGCCTCTATCGCGTACCATTTGAAATCTCTCCTTCCAGAACCCTCTCTTGATTCCACTCTGTGAATTCACGAGCGTAACTTGCTCACAGGAGGGACCGCAGTTTTCTATCCCTTACCACTTGCCAAAATAGCTGTAATCAATGCTAGTAATGACAGGTTTGGTCCAACTAGCCGACCAGCAATTGACTCTCTGACACTCACGCAAGGCAATCCTCCAGCAAGTACATGATGGAGTCCCGTTCGGACCCACAATACCACATTATGTCGAAACCTCCTGCCGTATTCGATTCAGATACTCACCGAAGCAACCGTATCAGATGAGTGTCTGCGTCAATCGATAGGTGACAGAGTTGTGTCAACTGATAGGTGACATTTTCGGTCTTCTCTACTCTCGCTTTGAAGTTTGACAAAATAGCCCCGACAGCACTTCGGCATAGCCTTGAATTTTGAATCAAGCTTGCCAAGTCCATGCTATGTCACAGCTTGCTTATACGCGTTTAACTGTAATATTTCGAGGTGACAATCTGGCGCGGCCTCCTCACCATTTGATAATGACCATGCTTGATGAGTATGATATTAAAAAATACTGACTATGAAAATCTACTTGTACAACAAAACTCAAAGCACTTGTTTGGATCAAGTAGCGCGAATCTGAATGCGAGTAATGATGGTCTGATATGATAGTTATAATTTTCTACTAAGTTTTACTTATTAAATAATAGTATACTTTTGTAATTTTGATTTATTTCATTAAAAAAAAATGATTATGAGTTCCACCAGAAACTTAGGCCCGCAAGTCAACCGCACATGCAAGAGGTGCACCTGGTGATCGACGGACGAGGCTCTAGCAAACAAAATATCCCGATTAACCACCATAGGCTTGACACCTATTGCATAAGGCTAAAATACTGGAGTAAAGTGGGGGTTTACGCCTCCGAGGAAACAAACGAGATTTTGTATATGTACGATTTAAAAAAAATTGAAATCATTTTTTACAAGTATTGTATTTTTTTAATTTTTACTTATTAAGCACTGAATCAATAGCTCGAATTAGCCATAGTTAATTACTAGGACATATGAAAGTTTGTCCAATGATTGTTGATACAGTTTTAGTACTTCAGATTTTTCATTAGTAAAATACACTCATTTTCTTTAAAGAAGTTCATTTAAGAACAACAAAGATATGATTAATATTAGCAAATTATTTCAAAAATCCTGACATCAATAAAAACAAGATGATTTAAGAAAACATGAGTTTTCTCACTAGTCTGTCAACTAATGGTATTTACCTTATGCGGAAATAAGTAGGAAAAAAAGAATAATCCATGTAACACCTCGCTTCGGGAAAATTTATATTGATAAAAAGCCTTTTCCAAGCAACGTTTGTCATCGGATTCCCTATCGAGAGCATATATCAGAAGTTATTACTCGATATTCATGACTGTCGAACGACCAATTTGACTCGGATGGGTGTGAAACTGTATTAAGCACTGGAGCGCCTTTATTATACTGTGTAGATATTTATAGAATCTGAATGACATTGTCAAAAAATAAGCAAAATATAAATATATGTACTCGTACCTGATGTGATACAATTTTTTATTTATTTATTTATTTATTTATATTTTATATCTTTATGCACAAATACATGCATCGGCGGACTTAATGCCTAAGGCATTTTCTGCCAGTCAACCGATTGGGTGATGATTTAAGACATACATTTTATAACATACATTTCATTAACACAGTGGTTATTCAACAAATTGTCAGAACATTGTCTCACAGAAAAATATTGGGTAAGTTAATTTAGCTATTTATTTAACCACGGGAGCAAAATAATTAAAAAATGAAGTGACTGAAAAGTCATACATTCAAAGCGTCACGTGTATTTTACATCATTATTAATAGCCATTAATGGTCCATTGTTGAATGTAACCTTCTCCGTAGAAAGGAGGTTTTGATATCATATGTGATGCTCCGAAAGTATGACTTTCTGGACATATAGATTAACAGTACACTTAGTTTTCTTAGACACGCACTCTTACAAAGAACACCCAGATTTAGAACAACAATTGTTGAATTGTACAAAGTGTGACAAACAAACCAACGGAAACCATATAGAATACATAATTCTAAAAAAAACACAAAATCTTTATTGCTAACTATTTTTCATTTCAACCTGCAAGTCTTTTCCAAGCTTTGATAAAATTATGAAAATTAAATTTTTATAAAAGATAAGAATTAATTGTTATAACTAAAAATTTTAGAATGAAGCAATTGAACAATTTTTGATATCGTGGAAAAATGAAAAATCATTAATGAATTTCCACATCCACATCGTTATTTTTTTTATGTAGCCATTGTTAAATGTATGTCTGTTTAGGTGTGGATCTCTTGATGTGGTTAAAATCATTGATTTGTGCTATATTAACCTTGTGTTTTTTTGTTAATATGCGTTAGGATTAGCTATTTTGTCCTATTTCGAATATATTAAAACCTGATTTCAACCTCGTACTTTTTAATTCTACGGAAATTCAAAACAACGTGACAACCCGGATCCAACAATTTTACAAATCGAAACTAGCAAATATAAAATCATATGAGCAACATCACAATATCCATATATCGTAAAGATGTGGGAACAGGTGTCCTTAACATAGACATATTATAACAACCAATTTTTAAGGACCTCCCCTGCAAAGCTTAGTAGGAACATAGCAAATGATAGCGGGGTATTATGGTGTAAAATAAGGGGTCATATTGTAATGGATAGTGTAAAATTTACTCTAAGGGACGGAAATTAAGGGCGTACCAAAGGTTGAAGTGTGGAATTAGCTGAACGTAGATTATTGGAATTGTTTGACTTTAAAGCCGAAACCCGAGCTCTTCAGTTGTTGTTAATTTAGATTTCTGCCTTTGTTTTACGTTCATTTAACGTTGATTTTGTATTGGAAAGCAGTGCAGGCTGTTGTTTGTATGATTGGATAAAGTTAGTAATCAACCGTTATAATTTGACTTTGTACATGAGACAAAGTTGAATAATAACCATTTAAGTTGATTTATCCGTAGGACAGAATCCGACGTGATCGTAGGTCAAAAATATGTTTAATGTCTAGACGAAATATGGAATTGACACTCTATAGACGTTCATTTTTAGAATTTTCATGACATTACTCCGCAAAAAAAAAGTAACGATGAGATTAATCGACGAGGCAGGCGCGGGCTTTCCATTTGTTCACCACATCGGTCAGTGTTCGTTGGACAGTAGGTATTTTTGTATCATTTAGGTAGCTTGTTCTGTATAGAAAATAAAAATACTTAAAGTTAACATGATCACGACACCTATACTTAAAAAAATACAAAAGAACTTGAGTGTAGTTCATCGTTTTCAAAAGTTATTTACTGATATACCACCCTCAAGATCTGAAATCAATATACGAGTACTTTATGTCTAAATCACTTTGTACCCCAATTGACCGTTACGAGCGTACCATCATATATATATATATATTTATTTTGTTATTGAAAACAATAAAAATGAAATTCTTATGCACCATTAGGACGTTGTTATTCAAATCTTATAACGTTTCTAATTGTCTTATGTACTTAAATATGGGACGTTTTTATACGAAATCTTGTTGATTCAATATTAAGATTACGTTATTTGTGGGATAGTGGAATCACTTAAGACGTTTTTTATTTATCAATATCGTTAAACTTTTTAATCTTTTTAATTTTGTTAGTGTATTTTTATGCAACATAAACCTTCTATATATGGACTATTTAAAATTTTATTAATACATTTTAAATTTATTTTTTTTTTGTTTTAGTAATGATAGTTTATGACTACAGCATCATTCAACAAACGTTATCTTTGCCGCCTGGTGCAAAGGTAATCATTTAGATTCAAGCAGATTTATGGGAAGAAGCACAAAAAGTTGGTGGTGAAAATTTATGGCAAAACGTCACAGTTACCTCTTATACTATATCCAGGACAATGTCAATAAGAAACTGAAGAGTTTGCTTTTGCTCAGATAATTATGCAATAAAAAAATTGTGCGTTATCTTTAAGCGAAAGAAGTTAAATATGAACATAACACGTCAGCTATTACTTGAAGGACATATTGAAAATGAACGAGACACTTCGACTCTGTCTTCCTGAATCAAAACTATCAAAACCCTCCATGACTGACATTTTATTAGCAAGATCTAAGAATAAAGGAGAATTTATTAACTTATGAACTTATAACTTATTAATCTAGTGTGTTTAAATGTCTTGTAATACATTTAAAGACCACATGGAATCATATGAAAAGGCGGTATCATGGGATTCCGTGAAGGAATGTACGATTTTCACTACGGACCACCGGTCTTCTGTCATACAATGTCTTATGTTGACATAGAACTCACTATATAGTGAAACAAAAAGATAAAAATAATACATTATAAAGCATTTGACTAGTCTGACTGTTGTAAGAATATATCAGAAAATCTAAATCTCTGGTCTCACCGAATAAAAATTATACTGAGTTAAACAAGTCAACATATTCTCGGATCTCTACTGAAAACCATCCTTACTACTGATCGGAGTTTCTTCTACGGATGAGTCGATTTATCATAAAATCTTGGTTCGACCTATATCTGACACTTGCTAGATTTTGAAGAGCCTTATAATTTAATAGAGTGCGTGAAGCGATGAAAATATAACTATGTCGAGTTAGAGTATAAACAAACACATTTTAAAACTCATGACGAAATGTATTTCCAAAAATGTATATTGACTAAAAAGGTTTACATGTTGAGTATGTGACTTTCTTTGTTTCTGGTGCCTTTTGGCTTATGTATTATAGAAAGCATATAATAAGCACAACAGAAAAAATCATTGCACTTATTTTTCTGCAGAACGTTTACACGACTTGCTAAATATAAATGGTTAATTTAAGGCAAAAAATAATAAAAAAAACCTTTTCTTTTGATAGTTAAACTAGTACTCAGAATGTTATCTTATGTAAGCAATTACTGGAGTTGTTACGCGCCCAATAATTCGAAAAAGTTTCTAATTTCAACTCTTATCGTTAAACTTAAGTATGCTTCAAGTTTATCTTGTTAATGTTCGTTTTTCTTACTAAAGTTCTGTTAAATTTTTGTCATGCTTGCTAGACCGTGAATAAATCCTATTAAAATTGTACTTCCTTATAACAAAAATATATTTAGTCCGTCAGTATTAACAGGGCATAGTAATACACGAACAGAGTTAAAGTTGATTTTTTTCTTGAAAAAGACTATGTCCGCACTAGGAATAAGTCCTGTGTCGCGAGGGACTATACAAACATACATGAAACGGATACAAAGAACATCCAGACTCAGAACAACAATTTGTGCATCACACAAACTGTTGTCTCACGTGGGGTTTGCACCTAAAACACTCAGCACAGTAGAGAGCGTTGTGACGACCGCCATTACGCCAACGGTACAGTCAATTTTTTTTTATTTTAATAAAAAGTAAAAAAAAACTATAAATTACTTTAGGCTAGCATTATTTTAATTTAGTACCTTGAATTCTGTATACTACAAAACAATTCCTACTCAATTAATTAAAATAGAGAGATTTTTCTAAATTCTAATTAAACTTACACCCTCTCATTACAACTTCTATGGACAGATGGTTATCCATAAAAGAATAAAACGTGTTAGGGCATAAAGAAACACTGTAGTTTCAATTACTGTTCATAACGTTTTAATGAAATAATTAGAACTCAACGTTTGACACGGCAAACGACTTTGGTGACAGACCCTTCGTACATCTCAACAAAACGGCACAAATATATTCGAATTCATTAGGCTTTTTTTAAACATTTTTATTTGAGACGTGTCTAAGTCAGGGAGTCCGAGTGCTCACTGTATTTTTGAAATACTAGTGAAGCGACTTACACACATTTTTCGTAACCAGAAGGCGGGTTTTTACCAACAAAAAGAACAGTAACTAACATCGACTCTGAGACTTTTTTTTGCTTCATTATAAAAGAGAGTATCTAACAAAGTTATTTGTTATTACTGTTATTAATATTCATATTGTATATATATTACTATTATTTGGAAAAGCGAACGGTATCTAACATAAATAACTAACAATATTCTATTATGAATAAGTCAGTTTGCGGTGTAAAAACTTTGTTTCCCTGTCTAGCTAGAGGCTAACAAATATTTAGTTCACGCTGGGTATTCTCAGAGTAAGAAACTTTGTGTTTCATTTTAGCAGCCATTATATAACGGCATGAAAGATTTCTTTGCTATTTTTATATGGTATAAGGGGCAAACGAGCATACAAGCTACCTGTAGCTAAATGTGTACCTCCACCCGTGAACATCTGGAACTCTAAAGTCACAAGTGAGATAACTTTTGCCTTTATGGAAACTCTCTTGGATAAATGATGACAAATATGACAACTTATACTGCCACGATGACTGTCATGCCTTTTACGTCCCCAAGCGTGGCGTGAAAAAGCATCTCACTAGGCCGCCATAGTGTGGGTCACAACACTGCATTGTCTGCATTTGCAATGAGTATGGTGACCACAACTGTTTGGATTTTATTCATGCTTTCAATCAGGCAGAGTAGAGTCACTTTGGCAGGCTCTTCATTTAGAAAAAAAACTTCCACACGTGCAGAGACTGGATGACAAGGCAAGACTGCAATCTTTGTAAAGTAGAAATCATATTCTTTTACTATCATTAAAATTTTAACATGTTTTAAATAATAACTGACTTTTAATAGTCATTAGAGAGACATATCTCAACATATAATACAGCATACAATTATATGAACTAATCAGCCCAGGTGATGACACGGCCTCTAAAAAAAAATGTTAAATATTTTTTTCTTTATTTCTCATCTCATTGAAGAGTAAAATATGATAAAAAATTGACAGAATTATAATGTCTACATGACAAAACTATAAAGGAGCAACTAAATCATCATCAATAGCTGCTAGTTTTTTGGCAGTACGCTGCTAGACATAGACCTCTCCTTAGCAGCGAGGTCATGGCCTATTATACCAACTGACCTCTTTGCAGTGATATTGTCCTGTGTAATTTGCTCCGTTAGTCGCCTCTTACGACGCCCATGGTATGAGTACACTTTGACAGTTTGTATTCTTAATCCGACAACACACAAGACGTGCAAGATGTTCAGATAAATTTAGGAGTTAGAGACTTAGAATTGCTAATCTATGCCTCTTTATACCTATGTTTGAACATATAAAGTGAACTAAAAACTTTTTATGAAACTATATATTGTGAAAATAAATCTAAAATAATTTACGAGCCTATTAATTTATTCTAATCTATTAACTTAAAAAGAAATTAATTCTCTTTATTTTTAGCACGTTTTTTGCTTGTTGATAAAACTTACCGACCGAATATAATATCAATAATAAAATTACATACGTAACAAAATACATATAGTAATTCAGCGACATGGAGCATGAATGCACATATGTACCAACACATTTCAAAACCAAATAACTCTATTCCCTAAGAGTCGATTGGTAAACGATTCCGTGTAATGTCAATAACTATTAATGGCGTTCAAACATAAAATAACAGTGTTTATTTTTACTGTATAACATTGTCTAGTTTGCTTGCTCTTTCAAAATAAACTTACAGTAAAACCTATCGCCATTAAATAAATATTTTGACAGCCACGGTCTTAACACGAACTAGGAATCTTCTTGGTGTTGGCTTGGCGTTTTAGTGCGTTTGGTGGTCGACTGAAGGATGAATTTAATAATAGTTCAGTATAATGTATGTAAGTATATATCATTTTAGTGTTTAAAACGTAATTAATAGTAGAAATATATAGCTTGATGTTGTTTTGGGTAATTTTGAAGTCTGTAAACCATATTTTATCTGTTATATTCCTTTGGAATGAAAATATAGATATTGTGTTTTTATATACGTACTTATTTATGTGTATTATGTTCAATATTTCTTTTGTTATTTATTTTTATCTGTATCATTAGATTTATTTTTTAATTGTATGGTAACACATACCGTTTGAAAATATATTCGAGTAAATGAATTACCAAAGCCTATAAAACAGTGTGCGTCAATTGTATGAAACGTAAATTGCTGCACTTCTCTGTGAAGGCGTACACTTGGACGGATTAATGCATGATTGCCTTCAATTTCAAACCATATGTCGTATGGTTTAAAATTGAGGGCATATTATATACGGTAGAATACAAGAAACTTCTCTGGTATTAGTAACTACTAGTTTCCTAAAGCACTTTGAATTTGCTTAAACAAATAGTTTAAAGTTATCGTAAATATTGCTACATTCTTACTTTTGTTTCTTTCTTAAGCACTGCATATTTCTAAATGCTAATTATACAACAGCCTACTAATAATTTAATACGACAACTTCTTTAGAATATTACCAAAGAAGAGACGAGATCGGTGTGGATTAGATTAACAGATACGACAAGTGAAGAAATAAACAAGAATCATGGCCTATCCAGACGTCAAATAGACAGCAGAAAAACAAAGTAGTGGCGATTGTTCCACCGACGAGGACTTGTCTCTCAAATTATGAGAGAAAGAGAAAGAGAGACTTTTACCTGCCACCTTTAAGCTAGACTTTTTCACTTAATTACGCATTATTTAGTTCTGAACCTCTTAAGTGTAATAGTACGGGCCTATTTTTAGATTAATAGACAACAAGAGATGTTTGGACAAATGCTACTGCTTAGAAAAGAGGTAATATATATTTATTTATTATGTATTAGTTTAAAGAGGTTGCAATTATTCTATGCGTAATGTGCCTAATGTACTAAAGTGAAAACTATATTTAAACTAGAAGATAAACAGATCTCTTTTATTTTGATGATCGTATTCTATGATGTTTTGATAGTTTCATTTCTGAAATAGACACCTAATGATCTTATAAAATTTTTATTGCTTTCCAGTAGTGACGCAAAACAATTTAAACAGTATCTTGCATTATATTTAGCACTCATTTTTGTATATTACGGTTAAATTTACCATTTTTAGAAGTGATGCTTAAGTTATACAAGAAAATATAAACACAAAATTAATAAACTTTGTATTACATTTGTAAAAAGTACAGCCAACACAACTATACGAAGTCCTAATAACCAACCAATTCATACATACCAACTCTATTTGTGGTTCGTGCAACGAGTTTTCTTCTCCTACTCTGCTCTGTCACTCGTCAGTTTACTGCGTACTCCCTTCTTAGACGTATCTTCTTCAAGGCATTCCTTTCATCTTTTCTTCCGTCGCGATGTCTTTTTCTTGTATTGGAATAATGTTGTCGATATTAATTATAAGATATTTAACTTAAAGTGTTTGTTGATGAGGCATACGCTGCCAAATGACGTTGCAATCTTTTCCAGAGTAGTGGATAGTTAGATGATTATAAACTTTAGCAAATAGTAAATTTTTTTTTTGATTGTAAAAAAAAATAAATGAAAAAAAAATATTTTACAGTGTATATTTAGAAAATTAATTAAATTAATTATTGTTAATTATTAAAATTATATTATATTTTAGCTCCTTGAGGAAGACCTTCGTGCACCAGTGGACGGCCACAGCTTGATTTGATTTGATTACTAAACTAATTTTTAATTTCTGATGAGAGACAAATAGAAATCATTTTCAATTTTGTAAATAAACTTCAAACTAAGGCTGATGATTAAAATGTTTTGTTGCTAGTAAATACCAGTTACTGATATTAATTGACAAATTATTTAATTAATTAACAGTATTGTGGTGACTTCCACATACAGCGCAGACAAATAGACATATTATAGCGCCATCTACCGAAGACACATCTAACTACGCAGTAATAAACTATAGAGTAACTACTAATCCTGCATCGTGATATAGAAACTCTCACGGCGGTTAGAATATACACAAATCCCAACATCAACCGTCGGACCGTAGCCCGCTATGTATGATCACCTCACCTGGTTGGAGGATCCTCTCTTTGTGTTGGTTGGATATGACACCTGTTCCCTCCACATTATAAATGTGTGCCTCAACTTCGAAATTTTTTTTCCAAATATTATTGCCCATTTGTTATCACGTAGAAAATCGGAACCAAGGGCCTCAACGAGGAATAGGATAGAGATAAGTACAACACTCATGTCATATATAACATGGCTGACGTAAGACAATGCCACGATAATGAAATTCAGAACAAACATTCATTTGAGTAATCAAATTACAACCATTATCATGAATCCACGCTTGAAAGGGTTTTCCCCTAAAGTCAAACATTGTTTATCTCGAAGCCTCGATAAGTTTATTTTCCGTAGATGTATAACATAGTTTGTAGCTACACGCAAATTTGTCATGTTTGTTCTTCCTTTGTTAAGGAACGTTTAGTGTTTGTACAAAACGCAAATGATTAAAATTTAACTCTACGACTGTGATCATAGTTCAGTATTCCAAACTACATTATACGGATAGATTAACTCATACTTGTATTTTCTCTTGAAGTATTCTTAGTGTTTATGTTGAAAGAAGTCCTATCACACGCAAGGAAAGACTTCTGAATAATCATGATATACGCAGTATCGTCAGGCAGCTTAGAAAATATGTGTAACAGAAGATACTCTTCTTTAAACATAGCCGGATTGAAGCACAGACATGTTTGTATCCATTCTCGTAAGAACAAAAACGTGAGCAAATACCGAACAAGCGACGTACTATACTGTACTAAGCTTTCGAGAATGTATTTTAGACTAGTAGATAAACCTCTTTTACTTTCGTGTTAAGGTTGAAAACTTTACTCCTTGCTAAAAAAAATACTTTGAATGCACGGTTGATCTAGTCGTTTAAGCGGTCGTCAGGCCCCTCTCTACTGCGCTGAGTGTTGAGGGTTCAAACCCCACATGGGACAACACTTTGTGTGATCCACAAATTATTGTTCTGAGTCTGGGTATTCTTTTTACTGTTTAGATACAGTTTTGTTAGTTACAGTAATGAATACGATAATTTGTTCTGTTTCTGGATATAATTAATCTTTAAAATGTATACATTTAGAAATACATAAGTTGTATGTTGATAAGCAGTCTAGATATCATAATGCAGGCTTTGCCAAGTTTAGAAACAGTCGGCCGTGTGTAAGATGTGTGAAGATATTATTGTTATTTTTGTTAAACATTATTATCTATTTAATCGTTTTATTCTTTTAAATAGCTTATAGCCTGCGTCGAGGGGGGACTTTATAAACATACACAACATACAACAAATTATAAAACGAAGAAAAGGACAAACAGAAACAAAGCATAATAATTTGTTGATTCCACAAAGTGTTTTTCCGTGTAATGGAACAAACCTTCAATGCTTTCCGCAGTATTCTCACTAAGCTCCCACGCCATCCGTGCAGCCTATTTGTCTAAACTAAATTGCCTATTTAATATAAAACAAAATAAGGTAAAGTGCCCTATTATGGAAGTAACAATTTTTGATCCCTCCGTGATAGGCTCGATGACCTTCTATTGCGGTGTTATTACCTCTGTAAAGGGAACTTCGTAGAGCCTATTTCGGAGTTATAAAACTTTTAAAACTCATAAATATTTTATGGTTCCGTAAACACACCGCAAAAAAGTTGAAAGGTTCTCTCTTAATCAAATCTATTTACTATAAAAATCATGGAACGCCTTGGAGTACGTAACTTGAAGAACTTAGTATTAATTAGGGTTATTGTTTTGTTCTGTGGATCAATTTTATTTGCTTAATTTGATAAATGATAAATAAGAATGTATAATAGTAAAATAGCGATGCTTACATTTATTTATTTATTTATTTATTTATTTATTTACACTTTATGCACTTTGTACAGCGGCGGACTTAATGCCCAAGGCATTCTCTTCCAGTCAACCTTAAGGTGGTATAGAAATATTGTAAGGGAGGTGCACAGCGGTTATATTGACAATTAAGATATATAATACATGAGTTGACATACATACATGAACACATACAATACATACGTTATAATTACACATATAAATATACACATATGTACATAAATATACACATACACACATTTAGATTATATTCGTACACTATGACAACTTGACTGTAAGCTGAGCCAACTATCGATAAGACGATTCTTCAATCTCGTTAAGAAGGAGATTATGTACATTCTTTTTGAATGTAAAACGGTTTGTGGACATCCTGACTTCGAGCGGGAGCGCATTCCAGAGTAGTACTGCCTGAACAAAGAACGAAGAGTTCACGAAATCAGAGTTGTGAGAGGGACATAAGAGAAGCAGATTATTTTCTGAGCGAAGGTTTCTGTCGTGATTAGAGGATAGATAACGGAGGTACGGAGTCAAATATGTAGGTGAAAACGGTGAGTTGAGAAATGAGAATAGGGCAGTTAGTGCTCGCAGATTGCGGCGCTGGCGAATAGGTAACCATTTTAATTGGGAACGTAAAGCAGACACATGATCATACTTTCGAAGATTAAAAATGTATCGAATGCAGCTATTGAGAAGTCGGTCTAGTTTGTTAAGAAGGTCTGCATTCAGGTCGTAATAACACACATCACCATAGTCGATTATTGGGATTATTAAGGACTGCATGAGAGTAATTTTGGTATTAGAAGGCAGAAAGTTCTTCAGACGATATAATGTTCGCAGATTTTTCGTTACTTTCTGGCTGACATGAGTAACTTGAGCTCGCCAATCAAGGGTAGAGTCGATGAGTAAGCCCAGATCTTTGACCACGGGGCTGAACGGTACGACTGATCCGTTAAAGATGATTGGTGAGATTGAGGCAGTATCGAGTCTGCTCATAATGCGTTTGCTGCCCACTATGATCGCCTGACACTTGGTTGGATTAACCGTCAATCCGAAATTCGTCGACCACGAGTTTATGATCTCCAAGTCTCTGTTGACCATGTTAACAGCTTGTGTTATATCTTTCACCCTTGACTGTGTATACATTGTTAAGAGTATTACAGAGCGAGAGAGAGGGTAGTTAGTACTTGACCATTTGGTTGTCCATTATAATATTTTCTGTGTGAAATTTCATTAAAATCAGTCCATTACTTAAACTTGAAAGTAAAACAAATAACAGTATCATATTCATTTTTATTTTTATATAACGAATAGAGTTCAGTGTAGAAAACCAAATTAATTTCCATTTCTCAGTCGCTGTATTACTAACCGCCTGCCATAGTAATAAGTTTGCACTTGAATCTTACCTACGTATTAGCTAAATTCGAAACGATTATTAAAAATACAGTCCACGGTGCAATTAAAAATTTAAATCCCAAATTTATTAAAACAATAGTAAACACTCGTCAAGACACGAATGCCTATTTTTCTTAGGCACTTTCAATGGTTGCCAAAAGCCTCCATAATAGCCTTTATTTTATATAGACTTACTTCACTCGCTCATCAGTATATTGTTTACAGTTGCAAAAATAAAACCATAACTGTACTGTGAGCTCAAGTGTAGGTACTTCAGGCACGCCTGGAGATAGCTCGAGTGCTTTGCAAACAAAACGTCGCACTTAAACAATTTGCAGCTTGCCGTTAGTAGTATACTGAGACTACTTCAGAAGTGGTGTAAGGTAAGTCTAGAAATTTCACTTTAGCTTTTTAAGAGGTTATAAACATTTTAAGGATACAAATTTAACAAATCCTCAAGACTTTAACCCTCTCTGACTGTAGTTACAAACAATTTGTATATTTTAAGCGTGGTTTTAATTTAGTAGGAGATTAGAAAAGACGGAAGACTAGACAGAGTACAGCACATTGCAGTTTATTTTTTTTCTAGAAGGTCGCAGTTAAATAAATTTATGGTGAAGTTATAACAGCTGTAGTAACTATTTAATGAGTGAGGGTTAGAATGCTTATAATAAGACATATGTGGCATTGATCCAAAGCATTCAATCGAAGATAATTTTTACAATTTCAAGTGAAAATAATATAGTTAGAAATATTTAAAAACATGCTCACAAATATCAGTTAAAAAAAAGCATACGATTGAAGCTAATAAAAACGTGTGCGTGCGTGAACGTTTCTAAATAAATTGTGTGTGATTTAACACTAATTACATCATATCAATCAAATTTAGTCACTTATATTAGGTATCAAACCCATCACTTTTAATTAAAAGAGGAAGTTTTTACTTCAATTAAGTAATAATATTATAAAGCTTAAAAGTGTGTTTCGTTGAATTTGCTACTATCGAGAACGATTAATGATGATCACTTTACTTATCAGAAGCCTGACCTATAAGACAAAACGCTTATTCTCTTTTGCTAGGGATTTTCTGAAAACCAAAATTATAACTTTTGCGTAACTTTTTCCAGTGATCACCTCGAGATCGTGAGGTACCCCCTTATGATCCTGATGATCAGCATTCACTGTGGTCGTCGCTGTAACACTATATTGCTGGCCTTCAGGACCTCTGCCCATACTGGGGACCCATAAAGGGCCACGGACCGCACAGTTCCAGCGTAGAGTCTCGAGTTCGACTCGGGTAGACAACGGCTCTCTCCGACAAATACGCCCCGGCAACGCGATGAAGATAGAGAGGCACTCTGTCGCCACATGCGATGGAAACAGGGAACCGACGACCCTCTTTAGCAGTTGTGGCTGGAGAAATCGGGTCAACGGCGGAACCCATGGGTGCATTTTGCCCTTAACCATGCGGTAAGGGTGTCCTCGTGGATCCCGTTCCACTGTCTCCAGCAACTCACGGCGGGCCTCGCTCTTAGCCCGCTTTGTCGTAGCCTGAAGGGTACTCTTGGCAACCTTGTATTCTACCAACACCTCCGCCTCTCGAGCAGCCGCATCTTCGGGCGGCGGCGCCTTCTGCAGTACCTAGACCACTGACGGTGCGTTGTCACGCAGGCTTATCTCAGTCTTGTGATCACCGGCAACCAGCATTAGACCCGGCGACTCACAGTGTTAGGCTAAACCTTAGGCATATAACCCTATATCTTGTTGCAACATCTAATTTCATTTGTTAACATCCTAGTATAATCTGAGTGTTGAATTTACTCCTAAATTTAAGTTAACATTATGTTTATAACATTTTTATTATATATATCAATAAATTATTATTGTTCACTTTATTTCTCTTATATATACATATTAATTAAATATTTAAAAATACAAAAAATAGTAGACCACCGACATCGGATACAGGGACCAAGACACCGGTGGTTAGGGCTCTAAAGACAGGAACATTCTCACTATACGCGCCGTGTTAAGGAGGACTGCCTTTGATTCAACTTTCTAACGTGAGCCTCGTACGGTGTTGGTCGAGGCTCTTGGCTATCAATCCGTGAACAGATATGATTATCGGAACAATGATCACCGAATCCACATTCCACATATCGACAGTCTCGTGAGATAGATCCAAATATATCAATCATTTGTCTTTTTTAACTTTCACAAAATTCTCGTCATGAGGAACGGCGATATCGACAATCTTTGCGCTCTAATCGATCTATCACCACAATATCAGGCTTATTAGCAACAATAGTCCTATCTGTGATAATAGATCGATCCCAATATAACGTAGCACGACCTTTCTCGAGAACTGGGTCGGGCACATACCTGTAGTAAGGCACTTCGAAATTGGCAAGTTGGAATTTAAGTGCAAGTTGTTGGTGTACGATCCTAGCTACTTGATTGTGCCTGTGCAAATACTCACCGTTAGCAAGACGAGAACAACCAGAAATAATATGGCACGGTGGCACGCCCAACAGATGTCAACCGTACTATCTTTCAGGATATATTTACGATAGTTATTCATCATGATAATTTCGTCCATAATCGCACAAACAAAACCTTCGGTTTCGCCGAAGAGATCACCATACCGTAGCTGAGGTGTCAACGCTTTAAAGTCAATATCAGACCCGTGTAGGGCCCGATAAAATCGACCATGAAGTTTTTTACCCTTCCATATTTCCCTGCGATCAGTAGTACTAAGTACTACAGGTTTGCGCTAATTCTCTTTAGCCGGAGCGAGCGGGTTAAAACCAGTTTCCACTGCAACTACATTGCGATGCAGTCCCACATTAGTCTGTAGAAAATATTCTCTGAAATTGTATATCTCGCGATTGTGTAAAGTCTCGATATTTAATTATTATTGTTATTATTAAAATTATAACAGAAATAGGAAAAAAATATTTTGTCCTTTTAAGAGACACAGATAAAGTTGCGCAGGTCAGCTAGTCTAGAATAAATTATCACAATTCACACAATCCTACTACATCACAAAACTACTTATAAAAATATAGTATATTTCTGCCCACTCTGATTCACTATCCCCATTTTATTCAAGCAAGAATATACTATAAAATGTTACCTACAAAAACTTTCTACATTTTAAAGAAAAAGGCAATTCTTGCAAAACTTTTGATTTATAATCAAAGCTTATATTCACGCGTATCAGTTCACAAGCTCTATACTGTACAAAAACAAGTAAATCTCCTCATAAATAATTATTCAACAAAGCAAATATTTGTACGATAAATAATTTAAAAATAGCTGCACTAAACATTACCCGCCCGGTTTTTCGCGCTGATGACAGATAGTGATGTAGTGTTTTTCGATATTTTGGACAATACCATTTAGTGCACCAGACTAAAATAATTAAATATGTTTTTAATAGAGTATTTTGCAGTTTGTTCATTTCGTATATGAAAATTTTTGCGAAGTTGTGGAATATCATTTTGATCACAAATCCTCGCACTGCCTCTGCTTAGAAAGATAAATCTATGGGTTAGTTTAAGATTCGCTTTGTCCAGTTAATGTTACGGTGCACCGGTGGAGACGGTGGCTCTGACTGGCCACGATAAGGTTAGGCTTTGGCACCCTTAGAGGATATTGGTGATTAGAGCCATACGTGGTTACAGTACAGTGTCGACGGAAGCGGCGTGTGCCTTTGCTGGAACTTCCCCTTGGGATTCAGAGGTGGAAGTGCTCGACTTAATTTATCGGCGGACAGTTGACTTTCGGGCGGATAACGGCATACGACCCCTGCCCGCAGAACTGTGCGAGTGGCTTGGGGCTGCTGGTTGGGCCACGATAGCTCGTTAGTCGTCCCGCCTGGAGGCTTCACATGCTGGCTTTGCCATCGTGGCGGCTCTCCAATCGGTCATCGTCGAGTGGGTAGGGTAGTAGCACGGAACCTTTTCCTTCTGATTAGCGGTCTGTTCCACTTGGGCGGCACAGCTTAGGGACCTCACTGCAGTTAGTGGAAGAAATCTCTCGCTACCGGCCCTCGTACGCTCCATGGCCTGTAGCAGTAGCTGTTTTACCACGGTCACAGCTTTCTACGAAAACGTCAATTCGCAGAAGGAGGTGGCGTAGAAGCCCCGGAAGGACGATCTTCACTCGGACACAATTCACCAGCAGGCGCGTCCGAATGTCGTCATAACAGCTGTTCCCGGATCCCTTCTATTGCAGGCACGGTGTGGCACACCATGTGGTTTTAGTCGGTCTTATTCGACACACTACCCTGCCGCAAACCCCGGTGGGATGACGGCCCGAGGGGCTTACCACACGTTATAAAAAAAGGATTCGGTTCAAGTTTTCCTTTTCCTTACAGCGCAACTATTCTTTGTAGTTAGCTCTCTTAGTCGGCTTCTACGACACTCGTGGGATTAAGAGATGCCATAAACTTGCATAGTATACTTCTTCTGTATTATTTACAAATTGAAATTTATTACCTACTTTTCAATATTAATTGTGGCCCCAACGATCCAAGTACTCCGTATTCTTAATTCGTACAATTTATATCGTATCTCACTCAAGTCAGTCAAGTTTCTTAGCAACGCAAACGGACCAATCACAAATCTCTTTTCGATGCGGTGCGTTCACATAACAATAGATAGCTTGTAATGTTTGTGAATAAAAATTGCTCACCGCTACAAACTCTATACGAAATATTTTGCGTGTGCGTAGTATTTCATTGATACACATCGAAGACTTGTGTATTACAAGAAATCGAATTGGAAAGAAAAGATCATTTTTAAATTTTACGTAAATATTATACGATTAAGAAAGAAAAGCGTACACAAGAAAGGACATTGATATCTTTCGTGCATAGGAAATTTCTGAGACAAATAAAAGAAAAAGATAAATTTTATAATGACAAATGTGACTTTTTGAGTATAGACAATTCTTCCTCCTTTTCTGCTGAAGTTATCTGCAGTAGCAACTCAGGGGTCACAAACACATTGCTGACCCTTGTCATAATCATCTTAGTACATTATTAGTATGTAATTTGATTTTATATATAAGCATTGACTTGTTGGTCTAGCGGTTAGTATATGCTACTGACAATTGAGGTCTCGGCCTCGATTAACGGGTTAGGCCAAAAGTGTTTTTTTTTCTAACTTAAGAGCCTGCCAAACTGAGTACTGGTTGGAAAATATGAATAGAATCGAAAAGTTTTGGTCACCATACTCATTGCAAATGCTGACAACGTAGTATGGTGACCCACGCTATGGCAGCCTTGTGAGATGCTTTTTACATGCCGCTTGGGGACGTAAAAGGCATGACAGTCATTGTGACAGAGTAAGGTTTACACAGTTACCACGATAACTGTTACTCCTGTATCAATGGGCATCTGGTCTCACACTCACCAACGAAACACAACAACACGGATGCTGGCGCTTTTGGTTGGTCTTCTGTAGAAGGGTAGTACTACCCCGGTCGAGCCGGCCACTCGGGCTGAAATCAGTGTGGCTCTACTACCTAGAAAATTGGATTTTCAAAAAAATTGATACCGGTTATCATAAACATCCATCATCAATCGTGATTATTAAGTTAGTGCCCTCAAATATACTGAAAACTAGTTCAACCTTCGGATTTGATTCACCCTCAAAGTTATGGAGGTCTGATGCCAGTCGCTCCTTGGAAAAACTGAAGCTAAAATTAATTCGATTGAACTACTAGCTGACTTCAAATAATCTAAAGAATAATAAGTGCGAACAAGATGACATTAGCATTATCTTCTTTTCTTATAAATAGCATGTAGACAATAATATCATATGAAAATTTTTAGCCAGAAGATCTCCGAATAAAGTAAAATGAAATAAAAATAATATTAATATATGTATACTTTTTCGTTTAAGTTGTTGTCTCAAAATTCTAGTATAATAATTAAAATATACAAAAAAAAACAAAATTTCATTTAAGAATAACACTCAACTCTGCCATTTTCCCTTTTTATCAAAAGCAATCTAGATACTTAGCACAAGCAATAAATATAAAATTGAATAGAAAACCAATTTCCTCTCTGAACAATTTATTAGTTTAAACATCAATAGCATGTTGTAACATTTTAATTAAAATCAGTTTTGTTTCTCGTTGACTTAGAAAATTAATCTAAGATAATATGCTTAAAGGTCAAATATTTACCTATATAAATGTGTGGTGTACAAAATGACCATTCGAGTAGCAAACATGGGTATCACCACAGCAATAACTTTGACAAGGAAGATAAAATACTACTTCATCCAAATCAGTACCACAATTGGTTTAAAACAACAAAATCACCTCAAAATCTAAAGTTTTAAGCGAAACCTAATGAAAGCAAATTGAAGAAAATAACTCGTTTAATTAGTATGTAGCGACTTCCACATACAGCGTAACCAAAAAAAATAAACTACAGCACCATCTACCGAAGACACATCGAACTACGCAGTAACTACTAATTCTGAATCACGATATAGATATTCTCGTGGTGATTAGTATATTTACAACGTTCCAACAGCAACCGTTGGATCGTGGCCCACCAAGCATGATCACTTGGCCTGGTCCGAGGATCCTTCCTATGTGTTGGAGGGACATGACACCCGCCGACATACTTGTAGTCCTTTTAATATTTTTATGCATTAGTTTAAACGATAATCTTCTTTCTAGTCTACTGTTATGACAAACTTTCGTTTGGCGACGGATTAAAAATAAGGAGGGTCATCACATCTATTCATACCATAGTGAAAACAGTGCAGGACTTGCCTTGTAAATATTTACAGTATCACAATAAAAAAAGACAAATACTTGACACTAAGTTTAGACCATCCGCTTTGGAAAGCATGACATAAAAGGCTACTGCTGGACATAGGATCTAACAATTACCAGCAGTAGATGATAAAAGGTTGTTTATGAAGATGACAAGGTGAAATCCCGATATCTTCACTTTCAGTAGAGGTTTGATAAATTATCTTGAGTGGACGTCGAGTGTAATAAGATATAAATGTATATAAACATAAATGTCTTCCGTTTGTCAAAGTTTAAACTGCAAACAATTGAGACTAATATGTTATAAGGTAAATATGATTATAGTGATCATTTAAGGAAAGGCTATCCTTTTTACTTCCTTTTTTTCTATATTTTTTTTCTATATGAAGAGCCTGCCAAAGTGACTCTCCTCTGCCTGATGGAAAGCATGAATAGAATCCAAACAGATGAGGTCACCCCACTCATTGCAAATGCAGACAATGCAGTGTGGTGACCCACACTATGACAGCCTAATGAGATGCTTTTTCACACCGTGCTTGGGAACGTAAAAGGCATGACAGTCATCGTGGCGGTGTAAGGCTCACACAGTTACCACGATAACTGTCACCCCTGCATCAATGGGCCTCCGGTCTCGCACTCACCAATGAAATACGACAGCACAGATGCTAGCGCTTTAAGTTGGTCTTCTGTGGGAGGGTAGCACTGCCCCGGTCGAGCCGGTAGTACTGCCCTTAACCTACCTCAGAACTTCTAATTCAAAAGACCAAAGATATTTAATATTTTTATCTTCTTTTTTTCGCCTATAGTTTTAAAGTTAATTTTTCTCAAAACTTTTAGATGACTGACACTACATATACTCGTAGCTTATATTCTCAACGACTGTTCATTTTTAGAGATTCAATGGTAGAAACTTTTTTTTCAGTTTCCTCACTAAAGACGAAAGAGGATTTTGAGATTGTTTTTCCTACTTATCCAATTTACTTTTGATTGCTTTCTTGGAGTTTGTTAAGAATTTATATTTTTTTTGAAGTCATCGTGTTACTTTAGGTCGACAGTAACACAGCATTAATATAATTAGATATTTTAATATTTACCACTTTATTGACTGAAACAACCTAAACTGAGTATTTGACGGTTATTGTATTTATAAATCCAAAGTCAGGTATGTTTCAATTTATAAATGCAAGAAACGCTTGAAATCTTTGAGATAACTTATTTTTCTTGTAAAAAAAATATAAAGTATAAATTACAAAAACCTTAACACACTTCATACTTCACCAACTACTAAGACTTAGTAGTCTACTAAGCCTCACCTTAGAAAAAAAGTTTTGACCTACAGATGGCTTGAATTAAGGTGATGAATATTCCATATTCTTTATCATATCATATCAATACAGACAGTCACATGCCCTTTGATGCAGGGGTGACAGTTATCATGGTAACTGTGTGAGCCTTACACTGCCACGATGACTGTCATGCCTTTTACGCCCCCAAGCAGGGTGTGAAAAAGCATCTCACTAGACCGCCATAGTATGGGTCACCGTACTGTATTGTCTACATTTGCAATGAGTATGGTGATCACAACTCTCGGATTCTATTTATGCTTTCCATCAGCCAGAGTAGAGTCACTTTGGCAGGCTCTTAATATAGAAAAAAAAAACATATTATTCTAGGATTGCTATTCAGATAATCACAATTTTTAAATCTAACAATGAAAATATAACTTCTATTGGAAAACTGATATCTGAATCCATTTTTGAATAAAATACTGCATTTCACTACCACTCATTCATCCCTACCTCAAAAGCCAGCCCACAGATCGTCAATCATTCCAGTCAGAAACAATTGAGGCTAATTTCCTTAAGGAAGTAATTACCGTCTCCTTCCATGGATGTCAAACTTTTATTGTACCTCAGAAAGGACAACAGTTTCAACAAATTAAATAATGTTGTCAAGCTAAGGAATCGGTGGTTTTATATTTTTAGTAAATAACATGATTAATAAAAACAAGCTAAGAGAATTATTAACAGGCACAAATCATATAAATATTGACTGCACGGATGGAGTGGTGGTTTAAGGAGTCACCACACCGCTCTCTACTGCGCCGAGTGTTGTGGGTTCAAACCCCACACGGGACAACGTGTGTCCAGAGTCTGGGTGTTCTTTGTGCCCACCTTCATATATGTTAGTAAAGTCCCCCGCGACACAGGATTTATTCCTAATGCGGGAGTTGTCTTTTTATAGGAAAAAAAAAATACTAATCGTAAGACGTGTTTCATTTTTCGGAATTTAAATGGTGGATAAATTACGTTCACAGGCAGTAGTTATATATTTCATTACCCTCGGCTGATACTTCTAAGTACATCACTATGTTAAATACATTTATTCAACATTTAAAGTTAAAAAAAATGTTGTATAAAGCGACTTCTCGTCCCGTCAATACATCGTCTGACATAAAGTAGTCAGGCAGTCATCTGGAGAGGGAGGACGTCGTGCGCAACAATACACCATACAGACCCTTCAAACACATTTTGTGTACCACTTTCTGCCTTTTAGTTCTCATTTTGATGTTCTCCTGTTGTTGCGATCGCGTTATTGTTGCTTATCTGTCCCACCAGAACATGTTTTTCCTAATTAAATGTCTAGAAAAATCTGTTAGTCTTAATTTTTACACCTTCAATAATGTGTATGTGAACTTTTACAATGGCTAACTGAGTAATTTAGACGTGAAAAAATTACACACACAAAAATCAACTTTGGCTTATACAATATTAAGTCCAGACTATGTTATAACTTGCCGAAAATCGTTGCAAAAGTTGCAGGCCTACGTAATCTATGAAACTTTAAATTAAGCCAGGATCACGGGTCGCCCGCGGTCGTAGTGGTGATTGTCGCCGGGACGAACTGATTGCCTTCCTTTGAAATAGACACGAACGGGTTATAGGGACATCACCTCCGCTTGGAAGCGAGTTTATTGAAACTCTCTCAGAATATAGCATATATTTTTGAATTACAATTTTACAATATCGTTCGATTTTATTTCAGCATCTTAATTTTCTATCCTTTAATATAGGAATAGGAACTCCTATGAAGATATTTTAGTGTACAGTTATGATCAGGTGCTACCGTGCAGCATAGATTTTGAATGTTTCAAATAGTTTTTTTTTCAATTTTTTCGCCAATTTAAAGGTTACTTCGTTGGTATCGTACTCATCTGTCACAGAGATCCAGTTATATTAAAAGACTGGAGTGCGAAGCCACCGCGGGTGGTTAGCTTATTTTAAGGTACAAGAGGGCAGATAAGTCACCCGATAGTACATAACTACCGACTTCCATAGACAACCACAACTCTAGAGTGACAAGTGAGTTGCTGTCGTTTAAGTTCTTCGTCCATAATTCAGAGGAGAACGACTTGGTCTCCAGGAAGCTCACTCACTGATGAAAGCAACTTTGTGAGGTCGTGGTGACACTCGCGTCGAGCTGGGTCATTTGTGAAACATAACTGTCCTAAGTATATAATTATTTATTTAAAGAGTTTGAGTTTTTCGTATTACGGTATATAAAAGAAAAACCTACATTAAATATAACGAATATACATAATTTTATTCCTACATAAATGAATGATTATAGTATATATACATACATTAAATTTATTAGGATTGTTACTCCAACTTATTCCACAGAAGTTCACGTACTTTCAACTTGAATATAAGGTGGTTTGTGGACATTATGAATTTGGATACACACACATCAAGAAAGAGTTGATAAAGTTCGAGAGGGCATAGAAAAAGCAAATTATTTTTAACCGAAAATTTCAGTCATGATTAGAGGATAAGAGACGGAAATGTGGTATGAAGTATTTTGGTAACGACGAGAAGTAGAGGAAAGAAAAAAAAGTAGTAAGAGCTAATAAACAAGCCTTGATGACGAAGTCATTGCAACTGAAAACGTAAAAAATTTTAAATACATTAGTTTTGAATCCCCAATGGCTGCCATACCCAACGCTCTACTAAAATACAAATGTAAAAGCTATAAAATACTAAAATTTATTTTCGCAATTTCGAAGTACGAAATATGAAATAGAACAATACCAAAACGACTTTAATATCGGCGCAGAAATGCCACCCTCGAAGATTTAATTATCAAACCATTGTCATCAAACAGCCTGCTTGTAAGCAATTTTCATATTCAAAATATAATATTTCCTCAATCATGAATTAAATATCTACGAAGAGTATAACAGCCAATCTCGTAGAAGATTTTTTATGAAGTTAATGGAAAACGAAGCTCTTGTTGAACGAACTAATCTGGGGCAAAAGTGGGGTGGTTATTAAAAAAATCTCGTCTGGCATAACCTACATTGATATGATAAGGAAATTGTTCTTTCAAAACGTTGTTCTTGTCTAGGAAAATTGTCTTTTAGTAGTCTGCGTTCAATTTGTTGAAAGTTTAACGTAGCATTGGAGGAAAAAACTTTATTGTATGCGTTTTATTGATTAAAATAAAAAGGTGCTCCAGTTTTTTAATAGTTTAGTTAAAGCCTTGTAAGTTATGATGATTTACTATTGAAAATAAACTCAATTGGCTTAATATTTCTTTTTAACTTTTTGATTTCAATGATTAAAGAGACCCGATTTTCACTATAAAATCCAAAATAACTTTAAGGTTAACAGCTTTAAGAAGAAAGCTATTTTACAACAGAAACTACATCGATAAGGTATTCTCCTACAGTTGATGGTAATCAGAATAGATGGTAGTGAAAACGTCACATATTCATCGTTCTTAAGGACCCGGAGTAAAGAAGGGATTTCACAAAACGTCATTGAAAAAAAAAGAGCTGAGCAACAAATTTTTAAAAATAATTTTTCTCATCCATCTTTTATATGTAGTCTTAAATTGTAACAACTTTTTTATGTTACTCTACATTTAACTAATCCAATTAATTATTTAAAGTAAATATGTTTTGTCCGCTATATTTATTGTTAACATTTAACTCAAAGTGATGATAGTCGCATATTAAGATCACTGTAACTTCTTCAAATAAAATTATAGTTTTATATTTATTGAATTTTTTAAGACGCCATAACAATCTACGACAAAATTATTAATAACTGGCCGTTGTAGCAGATGAAAAAAAATACGTAGCGTATCAAACACAGCCGACGAGCAACATTAATATCAGAGCAACCGTAGATTACACCGTCAAACTTTGCTGGGGTTAAGAGTCGATAGAAGTGGCATTCGCATTTATTTAGGATTGAAATAAGATATAATATTGAGGTTTGTGGTAACCGAGTTGATTAAAATATTGTGAATTTAAGCAATCCTAGCTAGCTGAATTTATAACAACTGTCGAAAATGTTTACTGAAAGATGATACGGTTGACATCTGTCAAGCACGTCACCGTCCTGGGGAATCTATCACTCATATAATATTAAATAACATGACAGTATTATTAGAATTCACATTTATTGAAAAAGTTATGATGAGTTTTGCTCAAATTAAGCCTTTTTTGTTGTAAACAAATACCTAAGTTGTCTACTAAATAAATGAGAAAGTATAACCCAATTTTCGTAATTAGTACTCTGAAACGAGCTTTCTACTCGTATTTGAAAGAGATATTACGAAAATCTTTTACATCTTAACAAGAATATTTTTATTACTTTTTATTTAAAAACATGATTCAAAATAGATGAGAACTGTAATTTTAAACATTTTTAAATTTTATTTATTTCAATGTCAAATTTATATGAAATCCTTTTAAATGCTTCTTAGATTTTATTACAAAAAACAACGTTCGGACTTTTTGGTAGGGGACTTTAAGGTATGTGTTTCTGAACTTGAAGAGTTTAACTCTACAAAGCATAATTCTTTTCGTGATTTATTCTTATCTTTACGTCTTAGCATACTTAAAATTTTCCCATCAACAAGATGCTGTACGCTGCACGAGTGATATCGATTTATATTTCTATTTTTTTTTTATAGGGATGAAACACGTAGTCGGGTCATCGTCACGAATAAGAACAATGCCATAGACTTGAGATGGATGTAGTGTCTTCTTTTAAGTCCTGTAATAAGAATTAGGATGAATTTTAGTTCATTTATAGATGTTTCATACGCTTCTACCCTTCAGATGTACAGGTAATTTAATGTTTTTAAATGAAAATTTTGCCAACTCAGTTCTTGTACATTTTAATGCTAAAATATTTAACCCAATTAAGCGGTACCCAACCCGCAATGCACTCAACGGTCACCAACTTTTGGATGATAGCCAAAGTATTAGGTCGTAGTAACTTTAAAGTATCAATAAATATTAAACATACTCGTATGTGTAGAAATTACCTTTCCTGTTTTCCTTAGCTTAGTAGTTTAAAATGAAATATATATTTCTGTTAGAGTAAAGTTTACCTCGAACTAGAAGAATACCTTCTGTCTCTGTGTGTCTGTAGCAATGTATGTGCAAATTCCATTTATTTATTTATATTTATTTCAAAATGTACGTATCAAGAACAAGTAGTAAGTACGTTAATTTTATATGACGATCCCATTACAACAGCACATAACTTAAAACATCTTCAGGTTACCGTGACGAAAGTAGATTTTATAATAAAATGTAAGTACAAATTACGTTGGTATGTATTGTTTGGGCCATGAATTCGTTAACATTTTAATTTAATATCTCATGCAAACATGTTACCCGAGTTCTTGGGATCGATGCTACTGGAACTTTCTTGATGCAATTGTAACGCATTGTTTCAGTAGAATGGAGCAACTTATCACACATCCCATAAGTCCCTACGGGTAGTCAAAGATATGTTTCCGGAAAAACTGATTCCCAGACGAAGTGATCCAGGGCCACCCAAAGGTCCAGATCTGTCACCAACAGACTTCTTTTTATAGGATTATTTGAAGAATCGTATCTACATCAATAAACCAAATACACTACGTCAACTAAAAGAAAAATCAGCGAAGAGATGTCGACGATCTCGTGGTCTATTTGGCGACGGGTATTCGAAAATTCCGTTGCTCGCTGAGAAGAATGTAAACATGGAAACGGTAGTCATTCAGACGATTTAGTTTTTAAAAAGTAAATTTCTACTAATTAGCGGTATGAGATGGTTTTTTCATACATTTTTTTCAAATGTTAACTAATTCCTGGCCTACCCTATAGTACATGAAGTCATGAATTCTTATTAACATTAGTTCTTATCACTCTTTTTAAAGTCTTTTATTAATTTTGTAAATAATTTTGACAAAAAGTAACATATCAACAAAGTACTCAAATATCGCTGTTGTACAATATGTAAAGCAACGTACATATAACGATGGATACCAGCATAGACATTAACATCTATAGTGGAAAATATGGTTTTAAAATAAGAAATATGTATTGACTGAACTCTTTTTAGTTTTACATGTCTGGCCACAAAAGTGACCAATGAACTTTTTTCACACTGTATTTCTCGGCGTACAGCCAAGTGGGTGTTTGATTTTGACAGTGATAAATGTATTTTTCATGATAAAAATATTTCATTTCGAATGTCGTAAAAACATTGCGTACGTTTTAACATTGTTTTGTTTCCGCTGGATACTAGCATTTATTTAACCATTTACAGGATTTGCTACTGGCATATCGTAAAGGATGAACTCGTTTTTTTATTGGAAGTATGAGTATCAATCAAAATAAATCGGTACTTGAGTTAGGAAGTACTTACTACGAACGTACTACGTACGCCGAAAAAAAATTGACAAAGAATTTTATAATAACTGGAACATAAGTCAGCCACGTCAACAACAACAACTTCATGTCAGCATGGTCAACAACAATGAAATGGACGAGCGAGACGAACTAGAAAGTATTTAGAATGAAATATACTTGAATGAAGCGACAAAATTAGGTTTTGAATATTCCTTCGCTGTATTCTGGAGCAGGATGGAAACGCACTTGAGCTCTTAACTTATATAATACATTTAATAATAAATCTCTTTATTGTACACCAGGCTAATTACAAAGTTAACTTAATACTAAGGAAGTATGAGTGGCGGCCTTATCGCTCAGCGGCAATCTCTCGCAACCCTTGCATGGAAAGAAAAGTATGACTTAGAACGTTTAGGGTAGTGTCTGGTGTATCAGAAGGTGGACTGGCAATAGAATTAAAGTGTAGATAGATGTACACAAATAAATAGGTTATAATTTATAGATTTACTCGTACAATATAGTATAAATAGAATATAACAGTAATAGTAAGGCGTGTCACACCCGGACTGCTTCGACAGAGAAGGAATGGTGGCATTTTTAATTTTCATATATAGGTACATGGCACGCAGTAGCTCTTTGGCGTAAACGACCCGTCTGCCTATTTACCCCATATCCCATAAAAAATACTTCATCTGTATTTGTGTAATACAATTCGTTTTAAAATATTTCAACATTTTTCATATAAATTTATTCATTCAACTTCAAGTTGAAATAAAACAGAATTCTCATTTTAATTTGTTTCGCCAGAATTTAAAATATTTTCGACCACTCCTGTACAGTTATATAACAAAATAACGCATCAAATGGAAACATTTATACCTCAGTCGTGCACAGTAAAGCATGAAATACACTTACGTGAAACACAACACAAAACTGAACCTTATAAGCATTGAAGATTATTCGATGTGACATTTTCACCAGCATAGAAAAACTGAATTTGATACTATCAATATCCATCATGTGGGTATTAAATTAAATTACTGTAACGTCCAATCTAAAATCCCTGGAGGCCACCTCTGTCATCCCTCTGTCTCTACAGCGGCACATTTTATTAAAACTGCAAAAACGGACAGTCTCAAACAAGGGTTAAGTACAAAATGATGACTTTATGCCCGTTGGTCGCAGTACTGTTACACCGGATTACGGCCCTCAGCGTCAAATATTGACTTTTACCTTCAAAACAGTTATTGGAGAACCCTGAATGGGAAATAAGGTCGTGACCGGTCGCAGTTTATTTTTTTACGAGGCGTTTAAAGATTGGGACAGATGTGAAATACTTTTATACATATTTATAAGTATTAGTACTTTATAATTTTCCGCTGAACCTGACTTTAGACAACTAATTTGGAAGGTTGAGTATGCTTAATAATAACATGCCTGACAGGTAATCAACATTTTTATTTACGTATGCGTTCTAAATAGTGTAATTCAAAGTTAGATTAGGCTACTAAAAACTGAATTGGCGTAAAGTTAAGCAAATCAAAAAGACCTATTGACTTGTTTTTCCCACTTATTATGTAAGTATATATTGCTTGCTTCGGTGGTGCAGTGGTACCGTATGCGACTGCTGAACTTGACGTCTCGGGTTTGATTCCCGGGTCGGTGTAAATGTTTGCTTTAAAATTTATGTGCTTTCTACGTATAATACGTGTGTTTTACAAAAACAGAAGTATTTATGTATTTGTATCAACTATCACAGTACAAGCTCTGCTTAGTTTGGGACTAGATGGCGTTGTGTCGAATGTCCGAAATATTTTTTATTCTTTTTTATTTATTTTAGAACTTAATACTGAACTTAACACAACTGTCATAGGGTCACAGCTGGAGCACTTGCGACTGCCACGCCAGAGATCTCTCGTTCGATCCCAGGTGAAATCAAATGTATTTATAATCTGCAAATATTTGTTTCACAGTTTGAGTATTTTCTATGTATAATATATATGATAAAAAGGTTAAGTATTTTATTAGTCAAATGTAGCTTTCATAGTGCAAGCTCTGCTTAGTTTGAAACTAGATGGTGTTGTGTGTCAGAAATACGATTTATGTGTATTACTACATTATTATTTAACTTCCATTTAAAAAACTTTTCTTTTTCCTTCCTGTTCAAATTAGTTTGAAACTGGCACTTACTGCCAGCACACGTATTTCTGGATAGATTCTATTCATGCTTTTCATCAGGCTGAGTTATAATACCTTTAGCAGACTTTCAATAAAAAATAAAAACTCATATGTTCCTAATTTAGATTCCTTAGTACAAAGTAACAAATTACAAATCATAATAAATGGACCTTTCATAAATTACAATACATTATTAATAGAATTATTTTATTAATATTTTATGATAATTAATTTATATTGAAATTTTACTTACGTTAATGTGACCAACATCTTCGCGGGCGGAGTATCGCCACCTTCTCCTTCTGACCGTGTCCAACAGAGACCGAATCGATTCGTCGTTTGCTGATATTTTTAATCGGCTTGATCTATCTAATATTTTATCATTCAGAGTGCTGGAGAACGCCGGCTGCAGTTTATCGATATCATCCCGAGCGACAAAACTTTCATCAAACATTATTTGAGTAATATTACCACGTCTTCATTGTACGCTTTCAATAAGCTTTTTGCCTCATCTTGTATTTCTGAACAGATACAACCTTCAAGAAAAGGATTGCCACCTCATATGACACATCATATGAGGTGCGTCACAACGCACTTGTGATTCCTAAGATGAAGACTTCGTGGGCGATTGACTACGGTTTAACCTAAATCATAAAAGATCACTAAACTTATTTCGAATTTAATTGAAGTGGGTACAAGATCAGATGAATGACTTTGTTCTAATGAGCAAATTAAGACCCAAACAAACTTCAGTTAGGATGGGAGATATAAAAAGAAAAAGACCATGAAACTATAAGAAATGTAACGAAAAATCACGTTGGGAACATATATTCCAAATCAACGTACAAAAATATTCAAAACATGTTTTATATTTTTCATTGAACCCCGAAATATTCGAGAGCGTATCATGTAACGCACCCTAAAACGAAAACGATGATCTACCATTTTTACCACTCTAGTTTAGAAGATTCAATATCTTTTTTGTTTTAGAGTTTGTAGTAAAAAATGTGTGAGTGGAAATGTTAGAGCGTTCTAATTTTTGTAGTCAGATTTAAAAGTAGATATAACCTATTGTTCTTTTATAAGTTAGGTATTTTTTTATTTAAAAAAAAACCGTATTTGAAGATAGAAATTATTATGAAAATTTTTTATTCATGACAAGACTGTCAAATCGAACTAACCGTAAATATTTTCATCAATAAAAAATGGATTTTATACTCTTAATTCAAATGAGTTAAGGCGACAACCAGTAAATAAAAGCATAAAAAGTATATATTAATTGCATTCTGACTTTTGATGGGAAACGCAGCTGATGTAATTTTATTTTTCTTTTTTATGTTTGTATTATGAGCCAAACAACTGGTTTTTTATTTAGTGTTAAGACTAAACTCCATT
Source organism: Hypercompe scribonia (assembly GCA_949316085.1). NCBI lineage: Eukaryota > Metazoa > Arthropoda > Insecta > Lepidoptera > Erebidae > Hypercompe > Hypercompe scribonia. Next base: position 3,663,230 of record OX438981.1, read on the forward strand.
TTCCTTTAATAAAAAACTGCTGCATTGATTTAACTATTAGAGTTTATCAAGAGGTTCGATGCCCGGGTCTGCTCAAAAAATACTATTGAGTTTCTCTGATTATTGTAACGTTTCATAACAGAACAGTTTGGAAGTTTGGGTCTTAATCCCCATGCCTCGAAGTGCTCTTAATGTAAAACCGTCGTTTCTGGGCCTGATCTCTTTGCAGTCGCGTCGGAAAACTGTGCCACTGGCATGGGAACAGAGAGAGCACCTTTATTTGCCTCAATGGCGCAGTGGTAACGAAAACAGCTGCTGTGCTTGAGGTCTCGGGTTCGATTTTCGGATCGGACCAAGTGTTTGTATGATCTGCAAATATTTGTTTCAGAGTTTGGGTGTTTTCTATGTATAATATGTATGTATTTACAAAAAACAAGTATATAAATATTCTATCAGTCAGTCTAGTTATCGTAGTACAAGCTGCGATTAGTTTGAAACTAGATGACGTTGTATGTTAAACGTCTGAAATATTTTTGAAGTGAAACTTCTTCAGAATCGCTGTGATTTCAAACCGCATGCAACGGGAAAACGACAGGTAAGAGACACAAATACAAAAATGACCGGTAAAGAATGAGACAGAAATATTAGTGAGCCAGAGCGAGAGAGTAAATGTCGGTGTGTTGCTCATTCTTTGGTCGATTTACTGAAGTTTCACTTCTATCGTGTATGAATTCATACACATCTTTTTTTATTATTTATTATTTGCGTACATACTTGTGCACGATAATATTTCATTCATAATTGGCTGGTTTCCATTAAGACAGGTCGCCGTGGTTGAAATCGGCCAGGAGTACATCACTGTAATCACGTTTTACTACCTTCAAAATAACTTAGATGACTAATTATTCAAATGGAATTAAAAATATTAACGTTCAGGTTTTTCTGGAAACATTATTGATAGTAGTTTTAAGAAAAGAAATCAAGTAGGTAATCATCCGTAATAAAAGTCACGGGTTAATTTACACCGGTACATAAATAAAAACACCTGTAAAGAAACAATATTCAAGAAAATCACAGAACGAAAACTAGTTTTATTTATAACAAAACTAAAATATAATTTGATGGTTGATTTTAACTTTATCAATTTAGATCAAAAGTTTTTCTTCTTGTCCATCAGAATCTATCACTTTCAATTCGTAAAAAAAACTCGATAACATAAAAATCGCTTTAGAAGGTTTGAATGTTTAGAAATGCTACGAAAACAGATATGTACTATAGGTGAAACGGTCAACTTCCGACCGATGTTACGGATGTGGTGTGCACCGTGCACATAAAGCTTTGGTATTGTTTCCGGCTTTGTATTCTGTTTGTGAAACCTATACTTTGTTATCGTAAGTTTTGGCTACTTAGATCGTAATATATATCTATATGTGCGACAATTCAATCTACGTAGTAGTTCAGTAGGTAGTAGAGACACGCTGATTTCAGCACGAGCGGGCCGTTTCGACCGCGGCAGCACTACCCTCCCACAGAAGACCAACCTAAAGCGCCAGCATCCGTGTTATTGTGTTTTATTGGTGAGTGTAAGACCACAGGTCCATTGATGCAGGGGTTACAGTTATTGTGGTAACTGTGCAAGCCTTACACTGTCACAATGACTGTAATGCCTTTTACGTCCCCAAGGAGGGTGTGAAAAAGTATCTCACAAGGCCACCATAGCGTGGATCACCATACTGCATTGTGTGCATTTGAAATGAGTATGGTGACCACAACTCTTTGATTCTATTCATGCTTTCCATCAGGCACAGTAGAGTTACTTTGGCAGGCTCTTAATATAGAAAAAAAAATGTCATCCTCACAATGACTTCACGAATATTTCTTTGTTCACACTTACCACAGTTACTGTCACCCCTGTATCATAGGACCTCTGGTCTCACACTCACCAACGAAAGACAACACGAATGCTGTCACTACAGGTTGATCTTCTGTGAGAGGTTAGTACCCAGTGGAACTCGTCTATTCGTGCTAAAATTAGCGTGAATAATAATTCAATCCATCAATCAACATATATAAGTTTACGTTCGTTTTTATCTCTTTCGTATAAAAAATATACAAGAAAATATGAAAAATCACAAATTGAGAGAGGAATCAGTTAAGCCCAATAAAAAACTGGTAACTCGAGGGTTTCGTGTTTACGAACGGACGTAATAAAGGTTATTACAAAATTTCAATTAGAAATCGACAATCTGTTTGTGTTTCACTTGCGAATCGAAATGAAAATTGAATAAAAATACTTCGGCTTGTAATAACAGAATACAATTGACTCTTAAACCATTTCGAATAGACGAAGAACTTTTAATAAATGGATTAAAAGTGAGAATTGTAAGATTTGAGTGATCTCAATTTCTCTTGTCAGTGATAGGCAGATACAGTTATTGGTGTTTGTGTTACAAAACGACTTTAGAAATTTCAGGTGGGCGCTTGTTTTTTATTGATTAAGTAGCTTTGACGTCGCCTGTCTCTATATAATGATAAAAAGGTTTTCTTGGTTAGTAAAATTAGTGTCTATTGAGTCGTTTCGGTTGCCTGAAGACCGAAGGAAATAAGGGTGTTCTTCTCGTTTAAAATGTGGTTAACGAGAGCAATTAATACTTCGGCAATCAATTTAGTTATTTTCTTTGAATACTATTTTCAAACTACTTTCCAAATAAGATCTGTGGTTATATATGTGAGCTAGTTATAATTACGATATAATTTCAATTTTAAAAAAATGAAAATATGACCCGTTTCACCTATGTATGAAAATATTACTTTTAGTTACTGAGCTACGGCGAATTTTGAATACTCGATTTATAAGTCCATAGCAGTGAATGCTGAGGGTCGACCTATATTTATACACAACATAAAATCCTCATAAAGATTATGAAAAAATTAACTCCACACAATTCACACACAGCAATTTGATTCCAAATTTTTGCACAGCTATGGTAACCAGACTGTTAATAAATTTACTTATACATTTCTAATACATAAATGTATTTTATAGATAAATTGCACACAGAACTGAACAAATCATCGTGAGATACAAGTTTTTGCCTGGGGTGGGATTCAAACCCATGACCTCCAGTTTAGCAGTTAGGGTTACTGACTTCTAAGCCAACAGGCCCGTCAAACATATATATACACATATTTATATTATGTTAATGTAATCACTATCTTATATAAAATCATAAAAGTACTCCATTGCCACTAAATTGTGACTACAGTTTTTATTTTTAACTAAATGTCTATTATCCACAATATTCATGTATTTAAAAATATAAATGAAAGTATATTAGTAGTCAGATTACCACAGGACACCCTTCTGCTTGGCTTTGCCTAATTTGGAATCCGACGGCCTTGTGTTGTACGAGTTATTACATATTACATATTCATTACATATTCATTACATATTCATTACATTTTTAAATATATAAAAAATAATAAAATACATGTTTAAAAATATAAAATTTCTAAGTACATTTCATTAAATTTAATTTCTAAGCTACAAGCAAGTCTTATTATTATTTTGTTATCTATTTTCTCAAATCAGTTCAAAAAAAGCATATTTTTTACCTTTGACGTTCAAATCACTCTTCAATGTCTTTACAAAAATTCTTACAAATTTTCTAATATATTATTAAAAAGTTATAGAATATTAAGGTTAGAGTGAGATTAGTTAACATTGAATAAGTTGATTAAAGTGGAATTATTTCACCGTAGTTAGAGTTTAGAAGGCATAAATAAGTTAATTAATTCAAGTTTCACCCTCATCTCTATAGCTATTCAATTATAAGGCTGTGTCGATGTTGAGTCACGAAAACAAACTTTATATTTGTTTACGTTTACTGAAAAGACACAAAATTTACAGTTTATTACTACGTTGCCTGTCTCTGACAACGGTCAAATGCGTAGGCAAATGGGCAAGCTCCACTGAACTAATAGTACCTTTACACTTTATGAATCTTAGTGAAGTTTAAACCACCTTTGTGTCGTAGGAGCTCGCTCACGTAGGAAGATCAAAAAGCGGCAAAGGATGTGAAAATAAAAATGTAATGAAAAATTAACATAAAGAACATGTATGCACTCTTAGAAATTAATCTGTAAATATTTCAGTGATTCTCAATTTATGCTCTAATACAAGTTTTTAACTGTAAGGTGATTCCTAAATAGATACAGAAGACCTCACGTTCAACCAAACTTGGTGCTACGAGAAGTGTAACTGTAAATAATATCATCAACGTCTCAGCCGGAAGACGTCCACTGCTGGACGTAACAAGTTTATAACAAACGATCCTGTTCAAATCAAATCAAGCTATCACCGTCTACTGCTGAACGAAGGTTCTGCCCCAAGGAGCGCCAACCATCGGTCTTGGTCCATATCAATCTGCTGCTAGCCAGCTTCTGTATGGTCGGATCCTATGCAATGGTAATAATTAATTATGTGATGACAATTAGAATATAATTACACTATAGAAAAAAAAATACTTCATGATTAAAAACAAAAAGAAACAGATTTCATACTTGCTCTTCAAATTTTACCGTGATAATAAAATGGGCAGCTTCAACCGAACTCACCATTTATCATTCCTAATATTCCGGTTCAGCAACATTTCTAACGATCAGTTGCACTCTACATAATATCCCATCCATCCTAAAATCAGCGTCTTCCGCACAAATACGTTCCGCGTTTTATACGGTAATGTAATTCCATATTTCGTCCGTGACCTTGGAATCCATTTTACGACCGGTTCCGTACATGCCTACGTAATATCTACACTATGTATGGCTGTGAACTATGAACTTTTATATTACCATGGGTACTTCGAGTTAAGTTAACGTGACAACTTGTAGTTTAAAAATTTTAATTAATGAAATGTACTTAGATATTTTATTTTTATGAAGCAAGCTGTTCTTGTTTTATAAATATGTATACATTTAACATCATCATCTCAGTCGAAAAATGTATATTTTAGAAAGAAGATATACCCATACACCTTCAATCATGGGATGGCAGTAAAGATTTCGATATCTACCTCTTCTGTCTCAGTCCTGTGCTCAATTCTGAACCGTGCAGATTTCTTTAACCTCACGTAGGATCTATTGGCTCCTTCGTATTTAAGTTCCTTACATTGATTTAACTTCTCCGTTATCCCATCTAACAATTCTAAAGTAATTTGGTGTTATTCAGGGGTTGTTATCCAAAAAAATCTTGATAATGTTGCACATTGCATTAAATCAACTAAGTTTGGCAACGTTAAAAAAAACGACAATGATAATATTACACCGACTGGTTTTTCTCAATTTCAACCAAACAAAACTGGTTAAAACTAAGACTGATTTAAATAATCTACGTGAAAGATGATGTTTTGCTTGACTGCTATAAAATAATTTCGGACTCGTAGTCCAGCTTATACTGGAATAGTAGTTCTATAAATCTCTGTAGCTAAAACAACGTTACACACACGTTATACATAGAATTACAACATCAATAGTGTCATTCGGTTTATTATCAACCGGATTTTGTATCTTAAAAACTGGTAACGTTAATTGTACCGCAGAAAATCGAAAACAACTGACTGGTGGCAAATTAGCTACAACATCCTGCAACCAAATAAAATAAAGTTAAAAGCAAAAGGAACAAGTCATTTCGTAATAATTATAATTGCGTATAGTTCAAACAAATGGTAGGTTCTAATACCTCAGGTATTTTATGGGTGATCCAGTTCATACCTTCACATTTTATACGGTATCGCAGTCTGGCTAAAATATTATTTATTATTGGATTATTTTTATGGTTTTGTTCGTCGGAGACAAAGTACTATTAGCAACATTTTTATAGCGACAGCTCATAAATAGACAATGAACTTGAACGTCCTTTGTAATTTATATCAGACGATGACAGATTTAGCATTGAAATATAACAGACATATTCATTGAAAAAGAAAAACGAAGCCTTTATTATTTCATCTGAAATTAATATTTACGGTCTGTGAGTTAGAAACTGTAGCAGCACTAAAGAGAAATTGTTATATAATTACATTCAAAACATGAAATAAGCCTTATTACGTAATCATTCCTGATGAGTGGGATTAATAAATGTTACGTATTATATTTGAATTGTCTAACGTTTCGACTTCTTTCAGGCGTAGCAAATAAATTTTGAAATAGGAACATGGTAATTGTAAATTCGGCCGATAATGAAGCAAATCAAAGGAGACTTGTCAACTATACAAGAGATAATATATTATACAAGTGTGTGCGTTAATACAGGTACACTCTCTGTTCCTTCACTCTCATAATTCGATGGGATGGTTATCGAACATGACCAGGGAGAGATCAGATGCAGGACTGACCGCTTCAAGGGCTCTTTGAGGCACGAGTGCTGAAAGTAGAACTTCCAAACTCCGGTCTATTATTAAGCATATGAATATCAAAAAGCTCAATAAAACTTTTTGCCCCGACTCGATAATCGAACCTGAGATCAGTTGACGAGCAGTGATTTACTCTGACCGCTAGAAACGAGGCGGTAATAGCTTGCATTGGTTTGCTAACGCTAGGCAATTCAAAGGTATGTTTTAGCGCCAATTCTCGTTCAGTCATAATTACACATTATGAAACATGAAAGTAATTTTTTTTATGAAAGTGTTAGTATTAGTATTCATTACATTTTACATTACATTACATTTTGTTTGTAGCGTGCCATTATACCACCAATTAAGACGTTAATGCCATACCATAAATTTATTTCAAAATATATAACTATAAATTTGCTTTACCATAGTGTATAGTTTATATTTTATTGTTGTGATAAGCACATTTATAAATACTTTCATCCAAACTAAATATAGCCCGCCTAAAATCAGTTTATTTGGTTTAGTTTTTACGACAATATTCCCGCCCCCTATTACGCAAATGAAAACTGAATGAATTGAAATTATATTATGAAATTTTCTGTTCTGTCTGTTCCATTGGTGAGTGCGAGACCAGAGGCCTATTGAAGCAAGGGTGACAGTTATCGTGATAAATGTGTAAACCTTACACTGTCACGATGACTGTCATGCCTTTTACGTCCCCAAGCGGGGTGTGAAAAAGTATCTCAATAAGCCGCCATAGTGTTCGTCACCATACTGCATTGTCTCCGTGTGCATAAGTATGGTGATCACAACTGTTGGATTCTATTCATATTTTCCTTCAATCAGAGTAGAATCAGTTTGAATACAAAAAAAAGAGTGGTAGCGAAATGTCTATTTAAGTATTAATGTTAGATATACTCTCAATTAGAGTACTTTAGGTATTATGGTAATTAAAACTGTCAAACAAAAGTTATTATTAATAAGAACTTCTATAGAGTCATAAAAATTCAATTGCTTTGTCCTTTACTTATTTGCATCAAGTCATACATTAAATTGAACCAAAACTTCAAAAGAATAAAGAGGTATTCGGTTGTATGTCTTTTCGTCGTCTCAGAACTCCTAACTTTCATATGGACCCACTTTGGTAAATGTATTTTTATTTGAAAGGCACACCTATCATATGATCTCGTATGAATTTGAAAAAAGAAATCGACATACAGACATTATTTTAAATACATACAAAAGGAATACAAAAATATATATTCAAAAATATAAAAAATAGTAGACCACCGACATCGGGTACAGGGACCACGACACCGGTGGAGCGCTCCAAAGATAGGAACCTCCTCACCATACGGGCCGCGTCAAGGACAGCCTTCTGCATCAAACCCTCGATCTAACTTTCGCACGTGAGCCTCTTAACGTATTATTATTATTCTCTTTATTACATATAAATACACATATTGATTACATTTTTAAATATATAAAAAATAAAAAATACATATTTCAAAATATAAAAAATAGTAGACCACCGACATCGGGTACAGGGACCAAGATACCGGTGGTTAGGGCTCCAGAGACAGGAACCTCCTCACAATACGGGCCGTGTCAAGGAGGACTGCCTTCTGCATCAGGCCCTTGATCCAACCTTCTAACGTGAGCCTCTTAAGGTGTTGGTCGAGGCTCTTCGCTATCAATCCATGAACAGATATGATTATCGGAACAATAATTCATATATATCAAAATAATCTGATAACAGCGAATCCAGGGCACTCACAAGCGCTAAATTACGTTTATGAATGGGCAAACGGCATAATCGTGGTCTAATATTATCATTTACAAATCGGTATTTTAGAATCGCATCCTCCAAAGCACTCCTTATCTTATCGTTACATTGGGTACTTACGGATATAACTTCACTCTCCACTAGTTCATCAACATCTTTAATACCTAATGGCAACTGAGGTGTGCTATTGGTCACCGCAGTGTGTGATGAAGAGGGGATAGTAAAGTTTTTCCTTATGTCAGAGCGTATCCTCTCAAGTACTGTATCATCCAGCAGGTGACAGCGCTGTATAGCTCGTACTTGATCCGACAACCGTTGTGCTGAAACGTTGAAGGCTGGTTCAAGTTCCTGAAACAGAGAGACTAGTTTAACACGGTACGCAGTAAGGTTTGTTCCCAACTCTGTAGCCCGAAAATATGCCCGCATGACATTCTCATTTATGGATTTTGTCCACTTCATGCGGCGCACATCACCACCGGTAGCGGGGACCCTGTTTGAGGTCAGTGGTCCTCGTGATCCCAAGCTGGTCGGCGACCGGGTACTCTCCTGCCGGCGTACAGGTCTTGGCGACGTCGGCGGAGAGAAAAACTCGTCGCTGGAGCTAGAGCTCGACGCCTCTGCAACGGCCGGAACATTCATTGTTGCTTCCGGAGACGGCAAGGCGGAGCGGAGCGACGAGTCCAGGGATGTTGTTTGTGCTTTTAATCTAGCTCTCGTTAACATTTTGGAATTTCTTTCATGAAATTTTTTGTATTGACGTGACGTTTAAACGTCATGTCTTCGGTAACAGATATTTTTATGTAAAAATCATTTTAGTTGTATTTTAATTCAATTTTTATATTGTACACAGGTTCATTTTCTTTCTGGTTTGTAAATTAAATAGTATAGCAATTGTAAATTTGTAGCTATAAATATTGTATTTTAAATATATGTAAGAGAAATGCCAACTGTTTCTAGTGTTGCTAGTTTAGTATTATTATTCTTCTCTTTATTACGTATAAATACACATATTGATTACATTTTTAAATATATAAAAAATAAAAAATACATATTTAAAAATATAAAAATAGTAGACCACCGACATCGGGTACAGGGACCAAGATACCGGTGGTTAGGGCTCCAGAGACAGGAACCTCCTCACAATACGGGCCGTGTCAAGGAGGACTGCCTTCTGCATCAGACCCTTGATCCAACCTTCTAACGTGAGCCTCTTAAGGTGTTGGTCGAGGCTCTTAGCTATCAATCCGTGAACAGATATGATTATCGGAACAATGATCACCGAATCCACATTCCACATGTCGGCAATCTCGTGAGACAGATCCAAATACTTTAATTGTTTTTCTTTTTCAACTTTCACGAGATTCTCGTCTTGAGGAACGGCGATATCGACAATCATTGCGCGGCGCTCTAATCGATCTATCACCACAATATCAGGCTTATTGGCAACAATAGTCCTATCTGTGATAATAGATCGATCCCAATATAACGTAGCACGACCGTTCTCGAGAACTGGGTCGGGCACATACCTGTAGTAAGGCACTTCAAAATTGACAAGTTGGTATTTAAGGGCAAGTTGTTGGTGTACAATCCTGGCTACTTGATTGTGCCTGTGCAAATACTCACCATTAGCAAGACGAGAACAACCAGAAATAATATGCCTAATAGATTCTCCAGGACGGTGGCACGCCCGACAAATGTCAACCGTACTATCTTTCAGGATATATTTCTGGTAGTTATTCGTCATGATAACTTCGTCCATAATTGCACAAACAAAACCTTCGGTTTCTCCGAAGAGATCACCATACCGTAGCCAAGACGTCGACGCTTTAAAGTCTATATCAGACCCGTGTAGGGCCCGATAAAATCGACCATGAAGTTCTTTACCCTTCCATACTTCCTTGCGATCAGTAGTACTAAGTACTACAGGTTTGCGCCAATTCTCTTTAGCCAGAGCGAGCGGGGTGAAACCAGTATCCACTGCAACTACATTACGATGTACTCCCACATTCGTCTGTAGAAAATATTCTCTGAGATTGTATATCTCGCGATTGTGTAGAGTCTTGATATTTAATAGACCACGACCTCCAAACTTTCGCGGAATATACAATCTCATAACCGATGAACGTGGGTGGTGCATACAGAATGCAGTCAGCAATGTACGGACTCTCCTGTCAAGGGCATCTAATTCGGTCTGAGTCCATCTAAGTACACCAAAGGAATACATCAGAACCGGCATGACCCAACTGTTATAGGCTCGCACCTTGTTACCGCCTGATAAAAGACTTTTAAGTACTTTTTTTAGGCGGCCAAAGAAACGTTCCCGTAACATTTGTTTCACGCCAGATTCTGATATTCCCAAGGACTGTGAAAAACCTAGATACTTGTAAGTTTCGGTGGCAGACAGAGATCTGAGTTTTGTTGAATCTGTAAGTTCTATGCCTTCAGATTCTACAATCACGCCCTTCTTTACATACATGACTGCACACTTGTCTACACCAAATTCCATTTTGATAGAATTACTAAAGTTTTCAGTGACCCTTAATAACGCCATCAATTGTAATTTTGTGGAGGCCAGTAATTTCAAATCATCCATATAAAGAAGGTGAGATATAACTTGATCATCTTTCTGCAACCGATAGCCTAATCCTGAACTCTCTTACAGAGTGCTGAGTGGGTTCAAAGCTAGACAAAACCACAAGGGACTCAGACTGTCATCTTGAAATATACCTCGGTCTATCTTTATAAGTATGTCATTTATCGCAGTCTGCCGATATCCTGGATAGCGAAGTGTTGTGCTCCATTGACTCATACACGGCTTTAAGAAAGTGCACAGAGTTGCATCAATTTTATACAACTCTAGCACTTTCAAAAGCCAGGTATGTGGAACTGAATCGTAAGCCTTCTTATAATCTATCCAACATGTCGCCAGACTTTTACGACTACGACGTACCTGTTGGCTAATGGTCCTGTCTATGATAAGGAGCTCTTTAGTGCCACGGGCCCCACTTCTACATCCATTTTGAGAAATAGAGAGTACCGAATTATTAATTATATGTGTAGTAATTTTGAGTCTCAAAATAGATGTTAGAAGTTTATATGTAGTTGGTAAACAAGTAATGGGTCTAAAATTTTTGGGATCCATGGCACTACCAGATTTATAGAGTAAATGGGTTACACCAGTGGTTAAAAATTGTGGTAATGAACCAGAATCCAAAGCTGCTTGGAATTGTGATGCCAAACACGCATGTGAGCTTCGGAACCACTTAAGCCAAAAGTTGTATAGTCCGTCTGGACCAGGTGATTTCCAATTCGGTAATGAACGGACTGCACAACTTACATCATCTTTATTAATAACAATGGGTTCCATAGCTGTTATAGACTCACACGAGTGTTTGACATCCTCCAACCAATCACCCTCTGTATGAGTGACAGGCACTGACCAGATGTTACGCCAAAATGAATTAGTGGTATTTTCATCTGGAAAATGCCCGTCACTCACACATGGATTCGGTTCCTCCCATTTCCGGGAAACCCATTTCTCATTCCTTTGGAACATTCGATTCTGATTATACCGATCAACTCGTTTTCTATAACGTCTTATCCTATTTGCCCATGCATAAACTTTCTGCTTTAGAAAGTCTATGCGCTCTGTGACACAGGACATGTACTGTTGAGGACTAATGGAAGTTCCCAAGAATGCCTGTTTCACAAAGCGCATGACTCTCGGCCGTGTATTACCACTTTTAAAACTAATTAATTTACCGATGAGTGTCCTAGTCTCAGCAATACGACGTTCAATTCTATACTGCCAAGCTGGTACAGCATTTTTGGGTCGAGTAGCACTTACACGTTCAATAAATTTAACACCAGCTACTCGACAAACTGCAATAGCCGCACAGTATAGAATAGAATGTGTATCACTAAGATCTTCGCTGTTATCAAAATAGTCTGATAACAGCGAATCCAGGGCACTCACAAGCGCTAAATTACGTTTATGAATGGGTAAACGGCATAACCGTGGTCTAATATTATCATTTACAAATCGGTATTTTTGAATCGCATCCTCCAAAGCACTCCTTATCTTATCGTTACATTGGGTACTTACGGATATAACTTCACTCTCCACTAGTTCATCAACATCTTTAATACCTAATGGCAACTGAGGTATGCTATTGGTCACCGCAGTGTGTGATGAAGAGGGGATAGTAAAGTTTTTCCTTATGTCAGAGCGTAGCCTCTCAAGTACTGTATCATCCAGCAGGTGACAGCGCTGTATAGATCGTACTTGATCCGATAACCGTTGTGCTGAAACGTTGATGGCTGGTTCAAGTTCCTGAAACAGAGAGACTAGTCTAACACGGTACGCAGTAAGGTTTGTTCCCAACTCTGTAGCCCGAAAATATGCCCGCATGACATTCTCATTTATAGATTTTGTCCACTTCATGCGGCGCACATCACCACCGGTAGCGGGGACCCGGTTTGAGGTCAGTGGTCCTCGTGATCCCAAGCTGGTCGGCGGCCGGGTACTCTCCTGCCGGCGTACAGGTCTTGGCGACGTCGGCGGAGAGAAAAACTCGTCGCTGGAGCTAGAGCTCGACGCCTCTGCAACGGCCGGAACATTCATTGTTGCTTCCGGGGACGGCAAGGCGGAGCGGAGCGACGAGTCCAGGGATGTTGTTTGTGCTTTTAATCTAGCTCTCGTTAACATTTTGGAATTTCTTTCATAAAAATTTTTGTATTGACGTGACGTTTAAACGTCACGTCTTCGGTAACAGATATTTTAATGTAAAAATCATTTTAGTTGTATTTTGATTCAATTTTTACATTGTACACAGGTTCATTTTCTTTCTGGTTTGTAAATTAAATAGTATAGCAATTGTAAATTTGTAGCAATAAATATTGTATTTTAAATATATGTAAGAGAAATGCCAACTGTTTCTAGTGTTGCTAGCTATTATTAATAATAATAATAGTATTATTATTATTATTATTAGTAGTGTACACATTTACCAATCCCTACTCCGCTGGAGAAAGTATACTTCGAATCACGCGTGGTAGGGATAAGAAAAAGATGGCGCGTAACGGAAAAATGTGACGCGTAACGAAAAAATGTGACGCGTAACGAAAAAATGTTACACTAAATTTTTTTCCAACCCCGATAAAGAAGTTTCACGTTAGTATTATTATTATTATTAGTTATTTAAAACAGCAGAAGTATCTGTATGTAAGTAACCATGTCACTCAATTCTCTAGCGATCTGATTACTTCTTACTTTTCTTGTGGTTGTCTGCTTGACGCTGGCAGAAGTAGTCTCTGTATCTCCCTCACTCCTTATGAAGCTCTGATAGCGAGACATAGATGCTCGACTACACTTGTCTTCCGTTGAATTTATGAGCTTGTGCAGTTCTTTCTATGTAAAACAATAATAATTAAATATTTTAGACAATTGAGAAACAACGTCCACTAGTTTCAAACTAAGCAGGATTTGTATTAAAAAAAATGTGTGCGTGTACTAGCGTACACTCGTAAGAAGTGAAACTTCTTTATATCGTTATTTTTCAAAAAAATAGTTTAAACCCGCCCGAAGTCGATGCAATCGCCACCTGGATTTCAAAAATGTAACTACTCAAAACGGGCCGCAAAATACATTGGACACATTTACCAATCCCTACTCCGCTGGAGAAAGTATACTTCGAATCACGCGTGGTAGGGATAAGAAAAAGATGGCGCGTAACGGAAAAATGTGACGCGTAACGAAAAAATGTGACGCGTAACGAAAAAATGTTACACTAAATTTTTTTCCAACCCCGATAAAGAAGTTTCACTTCAAAAAGCTAGATTGACTGACTAGTAGTAGTAGTCGTAGAGTAGTAGTGACTCATGTTTATCATACACTTCTTTGTTCTGGATGGGAATCGAAACCATCCAACCAACCAAGCCTGAGATAGGCTTCTTAATAATCAGCTGGATGTCGTAATAGCAGCGGTTCCTGGATCCCTCCTATCTCAGGCGCAGAGTGGCACACCGTGTGGTTTTAGTCGGTCCGATTCCGACACACCACCCCGCCGTAAACCCCGGTGGGGTGACGGCCCGAGGGGGTTTCCACACGTTAAAAAAAAAAAAAAAAAAAAAGGCTTCTTAATCAGAGACAATAACCCATAGATCAACAAGCTAGTTGTAGTATAGTTAGATATACTGCATAAATATTATATACATAAAAAAAAAACTGTTTATTTTTTATATTTATTTACCTATATTAAATGTTTAAGTAAATAACTTATTGAAGCATAATTTAAAGTGTAATTTGAAACTGGTTAACTAATAAATCTATGCGCTATTGTAACTTAGGAGATTGACTAACTTACCGTGGTTTGTCTAAAGTCTGTTCAAGTTTATTAAATAAGAATTATATTTCTCTATCACCAGACAGAGGTTTTATCACATCTATCACTGTCAACTTATCTAACAATAAATTCTTACGAAATATAAAATGATTTTTCTTATAATCTTTAAAAAAATATATGTCTTTTGAGGTTTTGAACGTCCATGACATTTTACTCGCTTTGTTACGAATCAAATATAATACTATGATACTTTGAAAACTTCGAAAATCTTTTCACAACCCTATTTATTTTTGTTTGTGCAGAAAAAAAAATTACAATTTGACAGTGTTATTCAAAACAAACGGATGAGCGGGCGAAAGAAAATTTTTTGGTAGAATATTCATTTGACACAAACATCCTAAGGTTGTTAATGAAATATCTTTCAAACTCACGTAATGTATATAACCTCATTTAATTTGTTTTCACCAGGACTTGCTTTCAATTAGCCAACGTCTACGAGCACAAGGATTCCTCTAATTGATGTTACAGTAGAGGTATTAAGGAGTGAAACATTCACAAATTGATATTAATAACTATTAAACGTACTGTAGTCATAACAACTCGGGTATTTAATTTCAACTTGCTAATTTATTCTCGTGATCTCGAACACTCAAAATTAATCATTGTAATTCTGCTTTAGTTAATGCTAAATAAATGAAGTGTTAACCTTTAAAGTCGATAATTTGTCAGTTAATAGGTACTTTTCTGTATTTTCTAATATCTAAATGTGACGTTACAAGAACAAAAGTGGACGTCAATGAAATAAAATACATAAATAAGCAATCCTAAATATGGTAACAGAAAATAGAGTACTACTACAAACTAAAAGGCCAGATTCCAGACAAAATTTAACATTGACCTTACCGATTTGCCCTGTGGCATTATCAAAAATTAAACCACTATTTACTGTCTCAGTAAAATGTGATCTGTTAGCACTAATAATATGTATGACAGACTACGCATGATTATTTTCATTGTAATTGTTAACCTTAGAGAGTTGGATCCTTACTAAAATCATATAGACCATGTGTACAAGATAATAGAGCTGTGACGACTTTCACATATGGCGGCAACAACAACATACTACAGCGCCAATTACTGAAAATACCTGATTTCGGAGTAAATAAACAGTTATCAGGCTAATTAGCCTATACATAACATCCCAACATCAACCATTGGACCGTGGACCACCAAACCTGATGACTTCACCTGACTGGAGGATTCTCAATTTGTGTTAGCAAGACCATAACACACGAGCCTCAGTTTAGCTCGAACCGGTTGTCCTGACCGGGGCAGTACTATACAAGGTCAAACAAAAGCACCAACATGCTGACATCTTTAGTTGGTGAGTATGAAACGGATTACATTCCCAAGCTGGGTGTGAAAGCCCTCATAGTATTGATAACCATACATCGTTGTTTGCATTCGCAATGAGTATGATGATCACATATTTTCGATTGTATTCATGTTTGCATCAGGTAAATTAGAGTCACTTTGGTAGGTTTCTAAAAAAATATGTATTTTAAGCGACTTTTTTTGTAGGCAGAGCTTTAGTACCGTGATAGCTAGACTGTTGATAAATGTAATTATACATTTCTAAATGCACAAATTTGATACACATAGATACCTTTAACTTTCCTAGAGGCAGTCAGAACCACTAACCACTAGATTAACATACTAAACATTTATATCATAATTTAAAGCCTGGCATACCATTATTTCACTTTGCAATATACTAAATTAATATTAAACATTGTAACTCTTTGATTAAAGTTAGGCGGCTCATTAGTCACGGTCTACAAATTAATGTAATTGAAATTGAATCACTATTAAATTCTATATGAACAACGGATGCATTCGCAAATAAAAGTTTGTACTCGGTTTGGATAGGGTATTGAAATAAGAAACGGTTTCAAATTCAGGATTTAATCGAAAATGAAATTAATAATCTTTTTTTTTAAGTTTGTTAATGATAAAAAATAAACATTCTCTATATTGTTTTATCGATAAGTTACCAAATAGTTAGCTTATTTGAAAATTCGTCAATAAAATTCTCTTCTTCCTAAGAAATTTACAATGCAACTAATAATTCGAAATTTAGTGTAGCTTGAACGAAAACACATAAATAAAAATATATCCGTATATTACGTACGTAAGACTTGTAACTTTACATTGTATTGTATAACGTATGTGTATAGCTATTGATCATTTAATTTACCAGGTACTAGAGCCACGCTGATTCCAGCATTAACGAGCCGGCTCGTCCGGAGCAGTACTACGCTCCCATAGAAGACCAACCTAAAGCGACAGCATCCATGCTGTCGTGTTTCGTTGGTGAGTGCGAGACCGAAGGCCCATTAATGCAAGGGTGACAGTTGTCGTGGTTTGTGCAATACAATGCTACGATGACTGTCATGTCCGTTACGTCCCCAAGTGAGGCGAAAAAATTCGTAATAGGCCGCCATAATGTGGGTCACCATATTGCATTGCTAGCATTCGCAATGAGTATGGTGACTATAACTTTTGAATTCTATTCATGCTTGCTATTCATGCTAACATGCAGAGTAGAGTCACTTTGGCAGGCTATTAAAAAACCTTCTCCCCAGGTGAGGCGAAAAAAACGTAATAGGCCGCCATAATGTGGGTCACCATATTGCATTGTTAGCATTCCCAATGAGTATGGTGACTACAACTTTTGGATTCTATTCATGCTTTCCATCAAGCAGAGTAGAGTCACTTTGGCAGGCTATTAAAATAATAAAATACATAATGTAATTTATGTTACACGTTGTTAGTTTAGCTAATAGTGTATATAATAGTAATAAAGAACATTCAGCACCAATATTTAAAATTCACACCTCTTATGAACATAGCAACAATTTACTATCTTAGCATACAATACCTGATAACTAGAAAATTCTTTTTATACTTTTTATACATACTTAACAAATTCTTACTCATTTCGTCCGTGCGGTGACGGATTAACAATACATAGTGTTACCACCCCTATTCATCCAGTGGATGTCGTTACAGACAACAAACTATTTAGGAAAATATTATTAAAAAAAGAAGGAAAACTTGAAACAAATCGTATTCCAGCTCGTGTGGCCAACGTGGTTTAGTAGGCCAAAACTTCCTTGCTAAGGAGAGGCCTATGTCTAGCAGTGGCCTGTAAAAGGTTGTTCATAACTCATTTTGTAATAATGAGAATCATAGATACTTGGTAATACATGCAGTATCTTTAGCTTCGACGACACTGCATTATATGATTAATACAACAAGGTTGAGAAAGTTCATCTTACAGTTGGAAGTCTGAAACTATATATCTTTGTCTAGTCATCCAATTCCTGCAACCACTTAAGCATGGCCTCTCTGTTCAGAATTAGCATTGCAAGAGAGTTAGCCAATAAGTGTCCTGGCTACATGCCATGTTTAAGTTTTTCCCTATTAAATTAGATGTGCGGTTGTTTTTGTGCTAAAAACAATATTATTTTACTACGTGTCTTGGCACTAGAGCCAAATCAGTGTAAAGCTTAACGTTGTGCTAGTTTTTAATGTACATACCTAAATTTCGAAACAGGTGAGAGACGTTGTTGTACTGAAAAAAGAATACTGTAAGTTCTGCGCGATATCATCATAAAAACGAGATCGAAAGATTTCTACAATTCGCTAGCAGACATATATACATAAAATCACGCTTGTTTCTTCGGTGTACCTGCTGATCAACGTGGTTCATGAGGCTCGAGGTCGAGGCTCTGGTGTTAGATCAAACAGAAGTTGCTAGCTTAAACCTCAAAATGTTACCAAATAAAAATTATAAAAAAGAAAAATATTAGTGCCTCGGATAGGAAGTTGTCTCAAAATGGCGCGGAAGAGTTTTCTCCGGCTCCTGTAGCAAGTTGGTTTGCTTGCCAACTTATTAGCCGGATTGGGTATAGAGTATCCCTATACCTAATCCGAGGCAGACACGGTTAAAAAATTTACTTTCAACGTTTACACTTTATTTAGCCTTGCCTCACCTCAGCTTAACAATCAAGTGCCGCTTGGCACATGACATTCGGACCCGTACCGACCGTGAGAGGGAGTTAGCTGATGTACTCTCCAGGCGGTGGGTGGCCATGGCGTTCCTACAGGAAACTCGATGAAGGACAATAGATCTAGTTTTATTGGGAATGGCTACATGTTAAAATTATAATGGAATTTATGTTCAGTTCGTAGTAGTGACATCTAGTTATATAGATATCAACTTTATTACAATCTGTCAATCTTTGTGTGCTATTAATTGTTTAATCTGTGCCAAGTCAACGAACGTTTTTCAAGTAATTTCACCATCATCATTATCATCAACCGGACGACGTCCACTGCTGAACATAGGCCTCCCCCCTAGTACGGTTGGACGCCAACTGCATTCATATATTTACTCAAGTAATTTACTGTAACTTTATCACATCCAATTTTGAAGAGTAAGAGTAATCCAATTTTGAAGAGTAAGAGTTGTAAGAGTAATCGTATTATTTTATAATCATATTGTGAGTCTCACACGTTTAAACTGAGATCTATATTAAAACATACGTTTTACTTTCTCGCTTTGACACTAAAGATACTCAAATGAATAGTATAAATTATCAGCTACTGCGAGTGATTTCTCTCTCGTTATTCTGTCTTACTTCGTTTTTACATTTGAAAATGATGAACTTCTATACACCTGTTGATACCTTGATTCGACGTCCTCGACTGCACAGTGGTAGCATATGCGACTGCTGTGATTCAGGCCTCGAGTTCGATTGTCAGATTGGGTCAAATGTTTGTGTGATCTATAAATTTATATTGAGATGTGTGGAGTTTAGGTGTTTCCTATGTATTATAGGTGTGTATTTACAAAACAAATTAGCATGTCCATTGTCTAGTACCTATAGTACGAGTTCTGCTTAATTTGAGAATAAGTGGTGTGCTGTGTCAGATGGCTGAAACATTACATCCGAAACAATATATTTATTTTTCCTTTTAGCAATAAAATTTGTAGTCCTGGTGGTTTAGGCTCTCCGTCAATAAGTCAATCAGTAACTCAAAGATTCTGTATATAAAGATTAAGTACAATACAGTACAGAATTATTTTAGAAAACTGTGGGCACTTGCATCGATGAATTGAACAATGTCGTCGAACAATGAAAATTTAAACACATTTAAAAGATACTCACATATGTGACAAAGACTTTTGGATTGCAAATATTTGGATATCACTACTCTTATATACTGCTCATGCTTTCCATCAGATGGAGTAAAGCTATTCTGGTAACTAGTCATATCAAAAAAAACAAAACTTGCCGGAACCGAACTGCCCAAAGCATTTTAACAGTTTATTGAACTTTGACCCTACTTCTGTACAAAAAGAATGGCCTCCTAGAATATTTTTTATGATTAAAATAATGTAGGAATTAGCATTGAGTATAGTTCTGCTATTTTGATGCTGCTGTTAACAACGCTCGTTAATTTGAAGCTCATAAAATAAAATTAAGTCGAGAATTAATAGTATCACTGTACGGATTTCGTAGCGGACATTTCGCTGCTTTTTACTGCATCGACATCCCGACATGTGTTTTTGTGTGATCCACAAAATGTTTTTCTAAGTATGGGTGTTCTTCATGCTTGTTTTAAGTATATTTGCTAAGTCCCTAAACAAAATATTCATTTGTAGTAGCAGCATATATATCTACTTTTAATAACTTGAACCATCATCATCTCAGCCAAAATACTTCCACTGATAGACATAGGCCTCCCCCGAGAGGCCGGTCCCGTGCCGCTGGCATCCAGCAGCTTCCCGCGATCTTCACCAGGTCGTCGGACCACCTTGTGGGGGGGCCTAACAACGCTGCGTTGCCCAGACTTTTAAATCAGATAGGCACTATGCGATTTTATGTAACAAACTTAATAGAATTATTTCTGAATAATTATTGTTATTACGTACTAAAATAATCAAGGAAAAGAAAAGTAACTATCATGTAAGTTCTGATCAACATGACTTAATGAACCTCTGTAATTTATACTACGGTTTAATTAACCCTCCAAAACCTATCTCACAAAACTAACGAAGCAACTAAATGCAAATACGGAGTACAAAAACAGATACGGAACCAATTAGCTCTTACGACAAACATATTGGATCCCTCGGGTGGAGGAAACTAAGTGTACAAGATTCGTCTAAATCAGATTCAGCCCACAATTTGAATTTACTTTAAGCAAGTGATGGTGTACGCATGCGTATATGTAAATGAGAGGCCTTGTTAGTTCGTAGTCATATTATGAAACCAGTATAATTAACAAAACATATAGGTAATGTTAGTTTTAAAAATAATAAACTCACGTATTTCAT
Organism: Hypercompe scribonia; assembly: GCA_949316085.1. Lineage (NCBI taxonomy): Eukaryota > Metazoa > Arthropoda > Insecta > Lepidoptera > Erebidae > Hypercompe > Hypercompe scribonia. The sequence goes on from OX438981.1 coordinate 3,684,143, forward strand.
TTGCAGATTTCTTATATATATCGATATGTTATAGATATTTTACACTGTGTCACAAAAATGAAAGATCACTTAATAGTAAAGAGCAAATAGGGTCTTAACCTACAACCTGTGATTCGGCAGTCAAGAGTCAAGACCGATAGCTGTTAAACTCTGCGTCAGTTATAGTCACGTTTGTTTTTTGCAGAATTTGATCAACAAACCAGCAACCTGAATACGTGGTTTGTTTCTCATGCGTATGATGCTTTTCATTCGGCATTATTTCAAGGGAAGAAAAATGGGTATGAAAAAATATAAACACATCATCTGAAGGAAGCAGACACTACAGTATGTTGGCGTTTAGAACTCACAGGCACGCACAGTTGGAAATTGTGAAGATTAACAGTTTCGCTGGCGAGGTGGGTAGCAATATATACACATCTTTAGAAACAATGTTATCTCAATATAGACTATGGGTATGCGTATTCTATACCGAATTTGCTGCATTTGTAAGTTAAAATTCAGAAACATAATATGATTTTACTGCATACCTACATTTATAAATTTAGTGCCTATTTTGTGGTTCAACGAAATCAAGTACAAATATAAAATTATAACATACAAAAATACACAAGATTTATTTTTTTGTTTTGGACCTACCAAAGTGACCCTATTCTGCCTGATGGAAAGCATGAATAGAATCCAAGAGCGGTGCTCGCCATACTCACCGCGAATGACGACAGTGTAATATGGCGACCCACGCTATGGCGGCCTAATGAGATGCTTTTTCACGCCCCGCTTAAAGGACCCGGGCTCGTAGTGGGAGGGAAAGACCCGGTAATGAATTCCAGACTTTAACCGATCTGCACAAGAAGGAAGAACCGATCTGTTTAATTCGGAAGCCTATGTCTCCCATTCTGAAACGTTGACTTCCAAGGCCAGCACGAATTTAAATAATATCAACAATTAGTACAACATAAATTTAAAAAAATATAGAAGTTGAGCACATTTGACATTGGCATGGCCTTTTATTTTTCATTTCTGTTATCTTTTTACAGAGACTAAAAACTAATTAGTTTAAGAAAGGATGTAGCGTCTAGTATTCATTATTATTTATTTTACAAAGTGATTTGTTTTATTATTACTGAAAAATAGTATGGCTACTATGTCCCTCGATTAATGTGCATTAGAACTGACTTTCTTATATTGTCATTCCTCATATTGTCGGAGAAATAATTAATCTCGTTATTATTTCCTTTTTAATGTTACTAATGAAACAATAACTAATTTTCATGCAACTATCAATTATGTCATGTATTTTAGCGGTGCAATTCCCAACAATTCGTTTCATAATATTTTCGGACATTTGACACAATGTCATCTAGTTTCAAACTAAGCAGAGCTTGTGCTATGATAATTAGACTGACTGATAGAATAGAATACTTATATACTTTTTTTTTGTAAATACATTCATATTGTATATAGAAAATACCCAAACTCCAAAAATTTGGTCCGATCCGGGAATCGAACCCGAGACCTCAAGCACAGCAGTCATATTCACTACCGCTGCGCCACCGAGGCAATTTACAGGCAATGGATGCTTGTAACATAAAAAACATCAAACGTGAAAATTTCATGTTTCTTACCCGAACTTTGTCTCTAGCTAATGAATCAATCTGGTAATCAGGTCAAGTCATTTTATGTGTTTAGAGTAAAGAAAATGGATAATATGATTTAGAGTAGAACATTTAAGTACTGATTTTTTTTATGACATGACTTTGAAAATAGTATCACTTACTTTCTTACCATATGTATGTGATATATGTTTATGTATTTATGTAAGTATGTTTGTCTATTTATGGTCAAACTAGTCTATATATACTAAATCCTCTGTCAATTACTTCTTTTCCTTAAGTGCACTCACGGACACGCACTCATATTTTCTTTGCATTGCTCAATCGGTTGACTGGCAGAAAATGCTTTAGGCACTAAGTCCGCCGATGCATGTATTTATGCATAAAGTTTTAAATAAATAAATAAATAATATAATAGTAACTTTTAGACTAATTTCTTTTTTTTATTTTCAAATTATTTTCTTAAACGCAACTCAAGTTTATATCTACCATATCAACTCGTATCTAACATTAGATAGCTGTGATAAGTTTATAATTAATTATACGTTTTATAAACTTGCTCAACCTCTTTGAATACTGAGAGAACTTTTGTAAATATTTTAAGGTCTTCCCTAAGTTGTGTATAATAGTGTAACAGAACACTCTAAACTTTCGACTACAGAATATCTAGTATCAGTTTCAACTGCGCTGCATTACTTTGGGAAACCTTGCACGAGGCTGCGAAGTAAATAAGGCATACTAAAACAAGTATTAATTTTAATTGTAATGTATGCATTACAATTACAAATAAGTATGCTTATTTCTGCGTGATTAAGACAAGTTCTTCAACATTTTTTGAGAATTTTCTGCTTGAAATACATATCAAACAAAAAATACATAAAAAAATTAGGTACAGATCATACCGCTATATTTGTATATGTGTGCAACTCTCAACCAGGTTGTATATGCTGAATAATTTGAGCAAAATTATACATTCGTGTGAATAGTTGAATTAGTCATCCATACAAATATAATCTACCACATTTTTACCTTCAATTTTTAAACTCCAAAACAAAGCGCTGATGGATTAAGGATACAGCATGTCACTACCCCTATTCATCCCGTGGTCGTCATAAGAAGAGTTAATTATGCACGACAATATCACCGAAAGGAGAAGGTAAAATTAATGTAAACGATATACCAATCTGTCTAGCCAACGTGGAATAGTAGGCCAAAACCTCCTTTCTAAGGTGAGGCCTATGTCCAGCAGTGGACTATTAAAGGCTGTTGATGAAAGTAGTAATAACCACAGTTGTTACTCGATAATGCATCTTTTAATTGCAAATGGTAACAAATTTTTAACAATATTATAACTGTATAGTAACTTTGTTTATTACGCTTTTGTATATTTATACATATACCGTGTCGTGATACCTATCATATGCAAAAAAGCAAATTCTATAATTCTTCATCGGAATTTTTAAACATGACTAAAAAATAAACCAATAAAAATAAATGTGTTAAAACTGCTGAAAATAAAATTGACAATACTGACCCATAGTTACAGAGTATTTCGACTCGTAAACGTATCGGCATCGTGGGCCAAGGGGTTATCAAAGCAGTTTTGTATCGTAAGCTTTGGAATTGTGTATATAATCAAGGGACATTTTTGGGTTTATCGTATCTGGATTTAGACATTAAAACTATTACTCATATACGTATAAATTACAATATATCACTTATTAAAACTTGATTACATTAGTAATATAGTCTACATATACATACATATATACTAATAACTGACTTTACTTTAACAAAAGTTTTAGAATTTAGATCAGGGTTACATAAAAAAAATAATAATATTAAAACACTCATTTTTTTTCTTTTTAAAAAGAATGAGTAAAGCAGAAAGAAAATAGTGTTATGCTGACAGAAGAACACTATTGAAAATAAGTCAGAAAAGAAAGAAAATGATAGAAGAGTTAGAGGAAGCCGACTCATACAAGTTAAAACAAGACATCATATCGAAAATACTGACAATATTTCTTAACACATCTATATCACATAAAGTTTCATTAAAAAACCGCTGGTACTCCTAGAAGGTATCGAGTTGTGAATAATAAAATCCCCGAGAATCGGCTCTCGGTAAATCCCCATTCAATTCAGGAATTATTTGTAATAGAAATTTGAATTGAAGCATTCAGTACACTTGGAAGTCGTAATCACATCTGCCTAAGATTCGATTTACCCAATTCTATATTGGATACAATTGATAAGTTTCATATTATTTAGGTTATTTTGTAAAAGAACGATGTGATTTCTTCAAATAATTAGATTTGAAACCATTTTTTTTATTGTTTATACTGCTTTTCAGTCCGGCCTCTTTATATTTTGATAAAATCATTACGAAATTCACCAAAAAAATTGTTTTCAGTGTGAGTTGTTTCCAATGAAAAATATGTCTAGGTAATAGCAAACTTTTATGTGATCCGCTAATCTGCCTCTTCTGGGTCATCCGCCCAGTCTTGAGAGGTCGACTTCTGCCACGAGCCCTACGACGGCTTAGACCTTTTGGGCTGTTGCGATAGTGTCTGTACATAGTCTTTACATAGTGTTGCGATAGTTTCCTCACTGCGAGCTTGAGCTCGTCCACCGTGACGGAGTCGGCCAGGCCTGTAATGTATACTTCAGCGCACTTTAAGAGCCTGGACACACGGACGTCAGCTGCGTCCAGTGATTCCCTTAGTTTAGCCGCTAGGGTGTCGCCTTTGGGCCCACTAGTGGTACTGGGGATCTCGGGGAGCCAGGCTCCCGTCCATGTGTTTATACACCGAACGCCTGGTGTCTCGAGAGCTTTGAGGTTGACCTTGGCCTTTATTTTCGCCAAGATCTCGGCGTACCCCAAGCCCCTCCCTGCTGCCTTCTACGTCAGAGTGACGACGACGGCCGCAAAACGAAGGTGCGGAGTCTCCTCGGCGTTCGCATCGCGGCGGCGGTGACTTTTCTAGCTTATTGTGGCTGTTTTTTTGACGGCCTTCGCTAGCGTACGAGTGCCAAAAGGTGTTCAAATTCAGGGCTCTTTGATTCTTGGGATGTCTGAAATAAGCAATCGGCTAAGCCAATTGCCTCCTCGATCCGCTCCACGGGGTCGCCGACCCTGCGGCGTAGCTCCTCAAAACTTACGACACTCGTTCTAGTAATCGTTTTCCTGTCTGATGCGACCTTTTCAAGTAGGGCCTTGAGCAAGAGCTCGCCCTCAGCCCTCTCTCATTCCGCAGATCCGCCAATCTGCCTCTCCTGGGCCATCCGCCCAGTCTTGAGAGGTCGACCTCTGCCATGAGTCCCACGACGGCTTGTACCTACTTTGATTAACGTGGCCTCGTCACTAGAGGCCGACAGCGGGCCTTCTCCTCTTGTGTGGGCCTTACGCCTTTTCTTGTTTTGAGCAGCCCGTTGGTACCGCTCTACAGCTGACTGCAACGGGGAGCTCGCACCACTCCTTTTTGAGGCAGTGTCAGAATTTAACACTGCCCCTATTTTATATGACTGATTAAGTTTAAGTAAGTTATTACAAATTTTATATATATAATTATAATTATTTATAAAGGTTACAATACTTTCTATTACCCGACAATTCAAATGGGACGTACCGCTCGTGGTAATTTATTTAGCTTGCCTAAAAGTAATTTTTCATTTATTTTTTATATTATTATTAATTATTATTTACAAATGTTTTGATGTCACAACTGTTAGTTACTTAATTGTTAGTAACTACCTGTAAATGATTACCAACTATGTGCAAGTAATAATCGTAACTTGGTCGTAAATTCCTAGTTACGAAAATTAATTAACAGCTTAAAAACCAATACTATGGTTGCCCTAATACTAAACAATTAACACATAATAAAACCATGAATCATACTGAGAATATTATGTTGCATAAAAAATTGAAACAAATTACAAAAATAAAAACGATTTCAGCCAAACAATGAAATAATTAAGACAACAAGCATAGAAATATTGTGATAATTTAAATATCAAAAAGAACAATATAGAACAACAAAATTTAGAGCTCACTACCAGCGCACATGTTTCCCTCTGTGACAACTTCCACCTTAAGCACAAATAGAAAAACATACTACAGCACCATCTAGCAAAGACACATCGAACTGCGGAGTGTAATGGACTATGGAGCAACTATTAATCCTGTATCGCGAAATAAAAATTCTCGCGGTGATTAGCACATATACTCGTACAACATCCCAACCTCGAGTAATGTAGTCGTGGCCCGCCAGGTATAATCACCTCGCCTGACCGGAAAATCTTCTCTTTGTGTCGGAGGGATATGACACCCACTTTTTCACAGTGGTGACCTCGACTTGATTGAAAGCAGCATTTTATTAAGCAGATCAGCAGCGTCACTCCCACAACGATGAACAGTAATCAAGTCTCAGCCAGCGAGCAACCTCGGCCTCAACGGGATACCACACGCAAGAAGCACCCGCTTCAACCTGATTACCCTACTGCCTCATAAGCGTTTAAGCACAGCACACTGCACCTACAGTCCACGAAAGCAGAGCATCTCTCTCCCGTCTACGCAGCAGCCAGCCACTACGCAGCAATAGCCTCAACTTCAGCCCCGACTCACAGGAACTTGTGGCACTCAGTTTCGACTTACTGGAACTACTCACTCCTGGCACTGGTACACTCCACAACAGAGCTTAGACAACTGACTCAGCAGTATATCTACCTCCAGTCTTGCAGGGCAGTGATGTGGCGACTTCTATATAAAGCGCAAATAGAAAAACATACTATAGCGCCATCTAGCGAAGACACATCGAATTACAGAGTATAATGAACTACGGAGGAACTAGTAAACCTATATCGTGAAATAAAGATTCTCGAGGCGATTAAAATATATACAACATCCCAACATCAACCTTTGGGTCGTGGCCCGCCAGGCATGATCACCTCGCCCGGTCGGAGGATCCCCCCTTTGTGTTGGAGGGACAAGTCACCTCGTGCCTCCACAAACTCACACCACGATCCCAGGTCCTTTAAGGTGGTGGTTAATTAAAACCACACGGTGTGCCACTGTGCGCCTGACATAGGAGGGATCCGGGAACCGCTGCTATTACGACATCCAAATCCCTCCTAGCGCCTGCCCGCTGCTGCGGGCACCATCTATGGGTAAACTCTCTATTTTAGGCGACGTACGGCACACGCGGACGTCGCCTCCTCGCACGGATGGAGGGGAAAACCTGTCCCGTCCAGCCGCGGCCACACTCAAGGCGGCATAAGGCGCTGGTACGCGCGTCTCCGCCGCTCGGCTCGCTGGCGACGAATTGGGTCCGAGTGGAGGTTGTCCTCCTGGGCCTTCTCCGCCACCTAGTAAAATCGACCCTGCACAACCCTCTTCTATGTTTAAACTAAATACACACATGTAGTTATATTCCCAACTAGACCAATAACCGACAGTGTCTATGACTAAGTATTTGGTTGTTATCATTGACCAGAATCTCTCGTGGCATGCCCACCTCGAAAATGACACTAACAGAATACATAAATCCTAACATATTCTCAAAATATTCCAAAGAGAAGAAGACAAAATGTAGTTAAAATCTCTGACAAAATAAAAATTTACTACCATTCAATTTCAAAGATGTTCGGCACTTTTATACAATAAACGTATAAGGAACTTAATATTAACATTAAATACTACAACAACAAATTGCCTCGGTGGCGCAGCGGTAGTGAATGCGATTGCTGTGCTTGAAGTCTCGGGTTCGATTCCCGAGTGTATCGAAGTTTGCGTATTTTCTATCTATAATATGTATGTATTTACAAAAAAAAGTAATATATCAGACAGTCTAGTTATCATAACACAAGCTCTGCTTAGTTTGAAACTAGATGACGTTGTGTGTCAAATGTTCGAAATATTTTTTTACTTATACTACCGTAAATGTAAAAGACCTTTAGCTAAATGGTTAACGACATTGAGTTACGAAGAAACAGAGTCACCACTATAAAATGAAACACAATAATGAATTTTAGACCTTTCTCACACGTGGTTTTCCGGTCCCAAGTTGAGCATTAACTATGCTATGGATACAAGAAAACGGAACACGGCATGCACAGAACATATATACCTGTCTTATATACGTGAATGTTTTTTCTGGATGGCAATCGAACCTATTGAATCAATAAGTCAGTCACACATCGACAATAGGTCGATTATTTATCTAAAAACACCGTTAAACATTAATTACACGGAATACCCATAACACACACATTTTATACCTTCCATAACATAATAATTAAATAAATTATAATAATTATATGTAAATAAAGTTTATAAAAATATATTTATATAACGTATATATGTATATATATATTTATACGTGTGTGTATGTATGAACAGTGTGAGTATCTTATAAATAGCTTAATGATCTTACTTTAGTTAATTTTGACACCATTCATTTGTGTAACAATATTAGAAAGACTTGAGTCTCCTAATACAGGCTTCGCATTGCTTAACAGGTGACCCCAACCACTAAATTGTAAACTGTTTAAAAAGTGAATAAAGATATTGGAACGAAGTTCCTTATCGCAAGTTACGAAGGAGGGTAGATGGAAAAAATTCAGACGAAAAGTTGTCACGATACTTTTTGCTATAGTGTAGTATAATTATAAGCCGTGTGTCGTGCGCATGTTTCTCTGTCTGGCTCTCTCTCTCTCTCTCTCTCTCTCTCATAGAAAGCATGCCAATTATTTTCGTTTCGTCAAAGAGAATAAAAAAAATATTATTTTATAAGTTAAAAGAAATTAAAAAAAAATATTACAATGCATTCACTAATTAACTGAAAGGAACTTCGTTCCATCCGGGTGTCCCTTGACACCTCTCAATTTGTTTTATATTATTTTTGTTAAAATCTACTATCAAACTACATAGGTACCAAATAATCTCAAAACAAATACATCAAACTCTGTGACCTAAAACAAAGACACATCTCTACAAAATAAAAATGTTACCTTAATATCAAAAAGTCTTATATTTTCTTATATTCACGTGAACCTTTTAATGGAACCCGGACCAGTTCGTAAGTGTATTCGTGATTGATGAGTTGACACTTCCATCAACACTTTCAGTTAAACCGACGGTAAAAATATACCATATTGAATAATTTACGTAATATTTGTAAAATATAATCATGAAGCAATAAAAATTTAGAACTACCACCAGACTTTTAAAATATTTTAAATTGTGAATATCCAAGACTCTTTGGAATGTCATTTTAGCTTAAATTGTTCAATACCCGTTAGGACGCTATATTACTCGTATATTTCTCGCGAGGTGATAAACAGTTTGTCGTTATATTAAATCTAAATGTAAAATATATGAAGTTGACTCACGTTTTTGATAAAAGTTTTAAGTGTGAACGATAAGGATTAAAATTGAATACAAGAAATATGTCAACTTATCTAGTGCAAACAAGTCGACGACCTATTATAACGCTTGACCCTTTAATGTTTCAAGTCATTTGTTTTTATTGTTCATACATTTATGATCTACATTATTATGGCATAGGAAATATATTGAAAAAATACATTACTACAAGCACAAAATAGCATTCGCTCTTATAGTATTAATATCGATTGACAATGAGGAACATGCTTTGAAAGTAAGTCACTGGTTTCATAATATAACTAGTTATTATAATGATAAATTGTATTTATTACTGCAAGTAAATCTTTTATACATGTTTTTACACGTCGGACTTTATAGCTATAAGGCACCCGTCGAAGGACATTTCTTAGACTCACTCTGGCAAGGTATGCTGCAAAAAACCATAGAGTTGTCATTTTCCTAAGGTCGTACATGTAAATTAAATAATAACTAAGCGACCACAGTATAAGGTTTGAGTTGATCTTTTGAAGAAAGAACTATAGCTTTGAGTCGGCCTCACTAAACAGACGGTATACGAGCCCCAGCCATAGTGGCACCTAACCGACCCAAAGGCGACACTACAACCAGGAGGCAATTACAACCACCAGAAAGATAGTATAAACTGATTGACTGATTACAAGTTTAGTCTAAAACTATATTTACATAAATAAAGAAATAATTATACATCTCGATTTTCAATTGAAATAAATAAATAATTATGTTAAAAAAAGAGAGGATTGTCGATACGAAATACAACAAATAAATTAAATGTCCATCACTTTCAAACACAACAAACGTAAATGCGGGAGCGACCAGCATCAATCTCAAGCAAACTTGTCATTTAGAGAATCTAAAACTGTGTAGTAGACTTATTCACATAGTTTTTGTTTCATCAAGGATTTAAATTTGATAATACTCAGTTTTTGAAATTTTATTGTAGAATTGCACATCCTGATATCGAAAAACCTTGCTTATTTTACATAATATAGTCATATCATGAACATCGTTATACTTTGTAAATAAATAAATATTTTTTACATTACGCTAAATTTTCATAGACATATCGAGGTGTGACTAATAATATATCTAAGTAAATTAATATGTTGTATTCCGTGTACTCTTTTAAGTTCTTGATTAAATGTGCTATAGAAATTTGAAAAGAAAATAAAATAAAGTTATAGAAATCCAAGTGAGAGAGCCACACTTCGGCAAATTTGGGCCGGTTCTTCAGATTAAAAAAACTTCATTAAATAATAAATTGTTATCATATTACAAATAATTAATCACCAACAGCCTTCAGTAGTCGACCGTTGGTCATAGGTTTCTCCTTAGAAATGAGATTTTGGGCCACTACAGCACGCTGGCCGGACCGGATGGTACAGGTTTGTGTTGAATTTTATTTTTTCTTTTTACTCAAATCTACAGTATTCTTAGATTCATTTAAATTAATTTAAAACAAAGAAAACTCTATTAAAATCAGATAAAACACCATAGATATTAATGATTTGTCACCTGTATTTCTTCCTCAAATTAACCGACACCAAAACCACTTCTAACTTCATTAATATAGACACAATTTGGAAGAACGGAGACAACTTCAATAGCTCTATTGCCGCCATTCGTGGCACCGAGAAAATTAATGTGCACCTTGATGTACGTGTTTCATTCCTAATATTTAATCTTATAATTAAATCCGTCGTGGTTTTCCAGTACCAAGTTAGACATTACATTGAGTAATTACCCTCCTGTGATATTTCAAGCAACCAAGCTGTGCGGCTTCAATTTTGAAGTTATCCGGCAATCCGATTTCTGTATCTGAGTTGGTAGAGTTCTAGTGTTTGTTTTCGTAGCTTTGATTAGTAAAATTATAACAAATTGTGCCACAAGTAAGACTTATTAGGCATAAATAAGGTTAATTTTATAATATTTTTTTAAACAGTGCATTAATTTTAACAGATTTTTGAACAATAATATGATTTTATGTGAAATTCTTTTTTCTTTTAGTTGTTACAATGATATTTGACAGTGAATAAGATTAGATCATACAATTTATTATATTTTTTAGTATGATTAAAAGTGTAACGTCACGAGAGTCACTTCAACAATGAAGTACTCCTCAAAATTTTCAAGAAAAATTACGCCAAAATTTGCCCTAAAAAGGTACGAAGCTCTTGGTTTAGAAATAGGAAGACCCCATTTCAGGTGCAGTAAAGAACAGCCTGTGGTGTTACTCATTTGGATTTTAACACAAATAAAAAGTAAATGTTTGTGTAGTACTGTATCTTTCTTTTCTCTTATATCTACATAGTTAAACAAAAACTTTTACGTGTTGTTAAATTTTATCCACTGATCATAAATTTTAATATAAAATAATATAGAAAATTTTTTTTAAAAAATATTGTATATACTACTTAAAAGTCAACAGCCACTAAACTTGATTTTGATCATGAATTTAATTAAATTATACAGGGAATGTACATTTACATCCATGATATTTATTTCCTCTATACATCTATATCGCGAAAAGTTAACACGATAATAGAAATAGAACATCCCGTGACTACATACTCGGAATGGTAGCAATCTAAGGAATACGCTCTCGTATCCAGAGTCGAAGAAAGCAGAAATATTGTTCTGTATATTAACAGTGAAAAAACGTGGTATCTATATGTAAGAAACATATTACTTGGACAGATTTAATACAAACAGTTTTGGACTTCCTACTGTACAATGGAGGAGAAAGGCAGTCTTACAGCTATGATTTGGAGACGATATTCAAGATTATATTTAAAAACAATATTTGTTTACAGCACAAAACGTGACGTTGTAGTAAAATATTTTAGTCGAATACGCATTTTTGAGTTTAAAAATTAATATTTTACATTATTTTATCACTTTTAAGCAGTTGTAAGCTTGATCTACTCAGCTATGTGATACTAAAGTTATACTTAAGCTGTCCGAATTCCAAGAGATTCACTGGAACAGATCAACCTTTAACATCAATGTTCAGCTCATATAATGATCGGGATGGAGTTTATAGCGTCTATCTATCACTACCAACCAATCGGTACAAAGATAACCATTGGAAATAGACCTTCGTTTTTGTAAGCATCTGACTAGCCTTTTCTAATTCTTTTTCAGGTTGCCTTAATGCTGCTTTTATGGATTTTATTTCTAACGCTGGACCTCGTTGGGAATGTAATCGTTATCAGGTAATACAAGGAAAATAGGGTTATTAAGAGATAAGATAAAGAGAGCACAAAGGTAAAGATCACGATAAGTTTTAGTTGGGAAAAGAAACTATGTCTCCTGTGACTCACAAAGTAGAAAACAAACTTAAACAAAATGTACTAAAGAATTCTACGATAAGGACATCGACTGACCTAACTAGGTAGTTTCAATATTGAACAGGCTTTATGCATTGACAAGCTGTAAATAATATTTTCTGACTGGTTAAATATTTTTATTGTTACCTAAAACGTAAAACTTTCTAATCGTTTTTCAATTATACTTAATTTTGACACAACTGAATGTCAAATGTTAAACTTGAATTATAATCAGTATATGAACAAACAAAAACCAATTATAAAAATGTTCTTTAGTCTATAGCAATATCCTTGTAAAGAAAAAACGACTACTTAGCTTATTCCTAAAATCTATTCTGCTTAAAATTGTAAACAATAAGTTCACTAAAACTTGATATAAATTACTTATAAGCCTAAGAGATAATTTTATTTAAATAAGTACCTAACTAAACAACCGAATCTACCTTAATTCTCTTCTAAGTAAGCCTATCCTTTGTTAGTAAAAAAAAAGAAATTTAACAATTTTCCTTTTATCAGTGAAGCGATACCGGCAGAATTAACGCCAGTTACGTGACTTGGGATACAATGGCAGAATTATACATATTTTTACCCGTCAAGCTTTCTGACTTATATTTGCGGAGCAAACTGATTGCCCATATCTGATTGGATAGGCTTTTTGATGATACGAGCAAACAACGTAAGTTGGTAGTGATTTGTGGAAGTTAGAATCAAGTATATATTCTATAATATTATTTCTAATGACAAGGTTCCATGTATACGAGTATATTTAACCAATATTGCTTGTTTCCCGTATAATAATAAAATCAAGGTCAACAATGAGAAAAGAAATAAAAAAGCAGGTTGAGGAGAAATGATTATATTTATATGGTAGTATGGTAATTCTACTTATATAGAGTAATAATTTTGTAACCCCATATGTACATAAATATTTTATAATTTTATTGAAATAACTTTTTTGGATATTATATTTTAGTGATTAAATAGTTCATTGAATAGACATCTTATGCCCTGTTAAATTCCTACTCTGTAAGTTTGTTTGTTACGGTTTCACGTCAAAACTACTCAACCGATCATTATGAAGTATTGTACATATGTTCTTGAAGGTATAAAAAGTAACATATGATATTTTTTATTAAACAAATAATATTTATTTAAAATGATCTGTTACGAAATTTAGTGTGGGAGACCGAATTCTACGCAAGTGAAGCAACAATAAACTGCATTCTGCACTTCATGCACTAGTGTACATCGGCGGAATTAATGCCCTGGGCATTATCTATCAGGCTACCCTTGGGGGTGTATAGATCTAGTGAGGTAGGTGCATAGAGGTTATCATTGTCTAAAAATAGATACATTTGCCATAAACTAACAAATATACATATAAATATATAAAACACATAAATACATATACCTTGTAATCTATAGTCGTACGCTGTAGATAATAGATTATAAACTAAGCCAAAAGCCTAACTCGGGAGTCAGGGACTTCACATATTGATGTACTTTATGAGTGTATATACTAAATAAATAAATAAGGACACATACTATTGATTAGGTAACTCCACCATCATAAGAAAGTAATTATGCACGTATATTTTTAAATGCGTAACGGTTAGTTGACATCAAAATTTTATGTGGAAGCATATTTCAGAGCAGCACTACTTTCACAAAGAACGAAGCTTCCACGAATTCGGAATTGTGGGAAGGATACATGAGCAGATTATAGAAACGCAAATCATAATCTAGATAAGTGGAGGAGAGTGGGCAGTTGAGAAATTTAATTGGGAAAGTGAAGTAGGATAGTGGGCATACTTTGTTGTTACGTTAAGTTGATTGTCAATTCAAATCTCATCGATCACCATTTTATGCAATGTTACATCATTTTATGCAATTTTATGCAAATCCTTGTCGATGTTGTTGTTGACTCGTGTTATATCCTCTACCTTTTCCTGTGAATAAAACTGAAGATCATCGATATATAGGTGATACGGACACTGAAAATGTTGAAATATGAGACTAATAAATAAAAAGAATTAAAGCAGAGATAAAATTCTGGCTTGCGGGACGCAAATATGGAGATGACACCAACTCAAAGTCGAGTGTTAAACACGAATATATTGCTGGTTCAAGGTCACCAGCCACACATAGGATGAGAACAATTCCAGTGCAACTGAGGTAATCTTAAGATATGTAAGAAATGATAGTAAAATTTCGTGACTAACTGAATTGAAAGTTTTACATAAATCAACATAGACTAATACTGTGTTTGTACTTTGATACATAGACTAATACTGTAGTTGTAACTATGGTATTCTCTATACCCTTTCTAATATCAAAAGTCAACACAAGGTAACATTTTTTTTACGTACAATACACGCATTGACAATATGTCGGGAGGGACTTTATATGTACATTAGGGTGTCCCTTATATGACAAAGAAAAATTTTTTTTCGAATTTCGAAATGCATACCCTCTATAATTTTTACTAATGCTATAAGATACTTAAATATAAAATTTTATCAATCTAGCATAATTGCAACCAGTGCCGACCGAGCTTCAAAGTTTAGTAAAAAACGTGTTTTGTCCTAAAATTTCAGTCTGCTATAATTTCACTATAAATGCAATGAATTAAGTGAATAAAACTAAATAATAAATTAGATGAACATTAATCTTTAATTAAAAACACAAAGAAATAAGAATCATTCAGGGTAACTTCTTTTTAGAGTAGTTTTTTTACAGTCTGGATACAATTTTAGATGTTCCTGGACACAGCGCAGCAAGAACTGTTTTTGTTCTTCTTCAGCCGTGATAAGTCCGTTAAAATCTTGCATTAATTTAACAGCCCTTTCAGCAGTATCATTTACAACTCTCAAATAACTTATTCTTCTTTTAGCCTCCAGAAAAGCAGCATTGTTATTCCAAGAAGATACATCTTCCTTTAGAAAACTGTCGTCGATCTGCAGTCGTGATAAAAATTGTTTGCTCTTTTCCGATACGAAATCATCCAGTGCTTTGTCTAAAAAAAAAAAAATAAGTTAAATAACAAATAAAAATCAACAACAATTTTGAAAATAAATAAATAAGTATTGGACATTGAAATTGAAATCCAACAAAAAGTCAATTTAACTTACCAAACAACTTTTGAGTCAGTTCTTCCTTCGACGGGTCATAGCGTTTGCTAAAATCCGAGATTTTGTCCCTGTTGAAGTTGGCAATCATCTTCTTCTTAGTTTGGTTGTCAACTTCATCATCAAATAGTGATAGAATGACTGCCTCTTCACATAAATACCACAAGTGATGGCTGAACTTGCTTATAGAAGCTTTAGAAATTGTTGCGTCAACTTTTTAATACTCTTTTAACATCTTCAAGAAGCGCAAATCTTGATTAGGTGCTTTGGTCGCCACTGTACATTCGAGCCAAGGTTTAACATACAATATTACGAGAAATAAGCAAACATCTTGTAGAGCCTTTTTGTCCTTCGCAGTTACTCTGCATTGTGACTGAAGTAAACATATTTTTAAAGAATAGATCGCTCTCGCCATCCAGCGTGCCTGATGTATAGCTCCGGGGGGCCTTAGTTTTAATTTTTCCTCTGTGTCTACTCCTAAAAATATTACGCACAGTTCGACCAATTCGCGGTAATCATCGCTTACAAAACCTTTATCTAATTCTGCCTTATAAAATAGTAACAACGCTTGAATGTCTGTCTCGGCAACTCGTGCTTTTACGAAATTAAGAGATGGTTCAATTTTAGTACAATCAATGTTTTTCCGATTTTCTTAGAACTTTTTGAACATCGAAATATCTGGGCTACTAGTAATTTACTTAATCTTGGATTCAAAGACAGCTTTTAAGACCAATTCATAAACATGATGACGACAGGCGAAAAGCAACAATTCTCTTCCTAAAGTTTGCTCCAAAATAGCACAAGCTCCATTGAAACGGCCCATATTGGAAGCTGTTGTGTCGCAGCACATTATTTGCACTTTATCATAAAGGTTCCAGTCAAAGAGAGCTGCTGATACAGCCTTCGCTTGATGTTTTCCAGAAGAACTTTCTAGTTTCGGCACTGCAAGAAGCTGCTCTTTATCGTCAAATGAAGCTATAACTGGCAAGCGTTCTTCTTTTGAACTCCGTACATCCAACCCCGGTAATAGTTTTCCATCCCAATGGACTGTGACTATGTCGGGTACATTGTTTTGGAAGTTAGATTTTATTGCTTCTGCCCTTGATTTTCTAGTTTCAGTACAAATTTGCTGAATCGAGGATTTGTTAATACAGAAATCATCGCTACTCAGACCAAGCGCTTCTACCACCGCATTAAGAATGTAAACGGTATCTCTAATGCTTAACTGGCATCGATCTAAAGCTGCAATTAGTTTAGGTGTTATAAGATTCTTTCTACCTCTTTTTGAACTTTGTTCATGGCAGGGAACGTCCGGCAAGCTGAGTTCAGAATTCAAGATCTGTTCTTCGTCTGAATCTTCTACAATGTCTAAGTTATTTGTGGTGGAAGTAGATGCAACAGCTAGTGATTCTCTTTGTCTTACAATCCTTTCCTCTTCTTCCATTCGTCGTTGTCTAGATCTTTGTTCTTTTTCCGCCAATTTTTTATCTACACCACCTAAGCATCCCGGTCGACCTGGCTCTCTCTGTTTTATTAAAAATAATTTATCTTCCTCTATTTTCATTCTCTCAAAAGCATCAGCATGTGCAAAATCAAACAAATTATCAAGATTAATTATAAAATTGTTCTCACGACTCTTAAACGTAATCTGAGTTTTCTTACAATTTTTTTGCAACTCTCTCCAAACATGATATAAATCAATAAGTTTCTTCACGCAGTTAGGAAATACCCTTGTTGGAATTCTTGCTTTTTTCCCAATATATGATGCACTCCCTAATCACAAGATTTGTACTTTCACTAACAGTCAATTTAACCTCACGAATATTGTAAAATAGGACTGAGAGAACTTGTCGATTAGATGGTAATTTTGCACCATTTATTTGGTAGCTAGTCAATCCGATAAGAAAAATATTTTGTTTATCACTCCGTAATTCCACCGACATGTTTACGCACTAAACAGTGAAGCACTAATAGCCTCAAAAATCAAGTACGAAATGGCAAATAATACATGTCGTAACAGGTCACTGGGCAGTACTTAAGCAACTTGTATCGACAAGTTTAAATAGCAAGTCGGCACGGGTTATCGTTTATATATCGAACTAATATTTTTTTCTAGACAATATAGGGTTATTACGAAACTTTTAAGAAGGTATGCGTAAAAAAATATCGAACTTGAAATTTAAGGGACACCCTAATGTACATATACAAAAAACGAATTAAAAGAACACACAGATTCAGAACAACAATTCGTAGATCACACAAAGTGTTGTCCCGCATGTGGTTTAAACCCAGAACGCTGAGCGTAGTAGAAAGAGGCTTGAAGAAAGCTTAAACCACTACATCATTTATCTAGTTCAACAGCCTGAAGCCTGACTCTAGACGACTTAGAAGTTTATGTCTGTATACAAATTTTCAAATTTGCTAATATACACAAACCTGAGCACTTTCGGCAGAAAGGGAAAAATGAAAATATATCAAAAGTGTTCAGGTACTGAAGGATTATTTTTCTATAGAAGATGGATGATGTTAGCCTTGCGCCTTATAAGATAGAAGGGAAGAATCGGATAAGAAGTCATGTAATTACACATCGGATAATACCATCATCAATCATTAAAAGCACATTTAAAACTATACATTACACTGAATACCGGCACCAATACAATAAATTGGTGATCGGAAATGAGACTAGCTCTATCATCTGACTTCTTAAATTATTTTTTTCACAATCCTGTCTGTAATTAAATGAAAAATATTTCCAATCACAATTAAACAATAATTTCAATTATAAATATTTTTTATTGACTGTAGAGTACAGGTTACTTTTGATTTAAGAACAACTCTAATGTGTGAAAAAAATAAAAAAAAGATAACATGTGTTTGTAAGAATACAGATTATAAGAAAATATACACACTACTAAACAAAACGATGTAAACCAATAAACGAAAAACAGTTATGTAGCAAACTAACAAAGTGTATTAATTGTTACTCGTTCTTAAAATGAATTTATTATGAAAGCAGTATTTATTTTACAAAATAATTTCCAAATACATTTTAACACGAAATTGTTCAAATTAAGAACAGCGTACGCTTACGCCACATATTGGTGCGGCCTATGTACATCGACCTCTTACTAATGATGAAAGGTTCTGTAGCCGTTGTTTCACGGTGGTCGAACATGAACCCTCGGATCGTGTCAGCTGCAAACTTCTCTCTTGGTTGGAAGTATACCTACACTTAATTTAAGGGTCTTCCGCCGAATTCCTACGGTGGAATGGTCGTTACTTAGTTATATTACTATTTAGTAGTGTACATTATGTGTTATAGTTGAAATACAATAGTCTATGAGAGTTTGTTTTCAAAATTAGTGTTTACATTTCTTTACAAATATTTATTTTGCAACCAGTACGATTAAGAAGAAATACTTAATCTATTAATATGTGATATATTAGTAACTCAGGTTGTAATATGGATTTGAATTCATATCTTATAATATACCAAATTGGATGTTCATTTTAAACGGGTTTAGATTAGTTCTTATGTTTTAGTGACAATATAAAAATTTACTCCAGTCAACCATATGTACATACTTTTGTGGAGGGAACGGGTCTCAGGTACCTCCGACACAAAGGGAGGATCCTCCGACCAGGCGAGGTGATCATGCCTGGGGGGTCACAGTCCAAAGTTTAATTTTGGGATGTTGTATATATGCTAATTGCCACGTGAATTTCTATTTCGCGATACTGGATTAGTAGTTGCTTCCTAGTTAATGAACTGAATGTAATGACATTCATACGTTTCGTTCATACTTCATATTGCGCTGTTGCGCTGTTGTATATTTCTTGTTTGTGCTGTAATATGGAAGTCGCCACACTTTTTATAACACTTTATGCTAGCTTACGAATAGGCGAATAATCTGATGGCATTTAAGTACCTACCGTTGCTCATAGATGCTTGTAACTCAAGTACGTTGCGGACTTTTGACATGAGAGTACTTACGCACTTTGTTCGAAGCTTGAAATACGTATCAGTTCGTATATTGAAGGTATGTAAGTGTATTATGTATATGAATATGTAATAATAATAATAGTAATCATATTTTATGAAAACACCCCGATGTTTAAGCGTGTGCAGCAATGTCTCAAAATTTATTTCTTCCATTGTTTTTCGTTAATTGATTAATATTCGTTTACCAAAAAATAACTTGATACTCAGGAAAAAGTATTGGTGAATGTATACCATTGTATGTATTGTATTGATATATTTATATTTTTCATGTCGAATTTTAAATACTGTAAATTTAAACACTGATAAAAATGATCACGTTTCTCGCTCTCGTCATAACCTCAAGTTGCTTCCAATCCGATTTCGCTGGAATACTCATATCCTTAGCCTTCTGTATAATATTTTATTCAATTCATCCACTCCTCTTTACTTAAAAAACGCTTTAAGTTTCACATTTAAAATGCCTGCGGTCTTCTGAAAATCTGAGATTGGAAATATCAAAAAATTCTACAAATTTTTACACAAACTCACTTTCTATAGAAGCTATACGTTTATGGGATGTCTTACCGATTTCTATAAAACGCGCCTTGTTAGTGTCGCGCCACATTATCTGTCTCGAAAAATTCTTGGAAGTGGAAAATTAACGTATGTATGTAAGTACTTTGTTATTACTGTATGTATTTATGATATTTTATTTATTTTCTTTCAATGAATATTTTGTATATTTATTTATCAGATTAGTACAATTTATGTATGATAAATATAAATATTCCATAGCTACCTTATTTGTTACTCGAAATTTTACTCCTATATACCTAGCATCAGCTTCAAATACATTAGTCCATCCAAAGGTTGCCTGAAAGAAATTGCTGTAAGAAATAAGGCCGCCCTTTGTACATCATAATTGTTGTTAGTTTTATTGCTGTATAATGTTTGTAAACCCTGCCGTGCAAATAAAGTAATATATATCTATCTATCAAGCTTTAGTAGCTCATTCAGCTCATAGCTTACGTAACTTACGTAACAACTTGAACGTGCGATGCGCTGCCGATAGTGTTGATTTTAGTGATTTTGACACAAATATTGCAACTTAAGTTTCTGTTTTCCTGATGCCACAATTTGTAAAATTGTTAATCATAAGTAGTATTGATACTAGGCACCGTTATTCCAGAAATGTTTAACTCTTTAGAAAATGATAAATTTAAAAAATCGGTAATATTCAACATAGTTTTTACTTATTCAAGACCAGGTATTCTGTCTAGCTATTATTTGTCAAAGATAGCACATTTCTATGTAATTTCTTCATTCTGTACAGGAAATAAAATTTCAAAACATTCTTTCTAAATCCGAGCACAAAGTAAGAACTCCACGTTCGTTTCCCTAAATATTTAAACAAATAAACGCCTAAAAATTTTAATTTTAAAAAACTTAATACGAATATATTTGCAGCCAAAAAACGTAATAAGCAAAGTGATACTGGTTGTATTCCCCTAAATAGGCGGTAACATCTGCGCGCACTCCCTCAATTATTCAAAGAATCTCTCTCTTACATTTTGGAAAATGAAATTTTAATCATTTCTGTCTCTTAAGCCAGCCTTATAAAGCTTCGTGGATGTTTAATTTTTAACGTAGTTCGCATTTTACCTACCGTATCACGTATCGTAAGTAAACATTTTTAAGTGAAAGTAAACAAAAACATGACGTGTCCTAAGCGAAAACGAAGCAAATTTATAATCAAATACCAAATGGTCTTTGAATTTATTTTGGGTTTTTGTGTTAATCAAACCTTCACATATGCTAATGGAAACTACGCTAAAGTATAGGTAACTATCCGCTGCCAGCCTCATTCTTCCATCCATCCGTCAGTCCATCGCGCCGCAGGGCGCCCTACACTACGTTTGTCCAAACGTGGTGTCCACTCTAGTACACTTCAGCTCCAGCGACCATCGGTTCATCTGGACATATGGCCGGCCCACTTCCACTTCAGCATATTGATTCTCCGTGCGATGTCAGTTACTCTAGATCTCTGTTGAATAACCTCGTTACGAATTTTATCAGCCAGAGAAACACCCAGAATCGCACACTCCATCGCATGCTGAACTACATTAAACTAAAGCTATTACAGAGATTAAAATAGAAGACTGTTAATTTGTACACGTGTTAAACGTTCATCTCTACAATCAAGAGACTCATTCGAGAAAAAAAATGCCCATTAAAACAACACAGTTACCATACCAAACCAGCAAGATATATAGTACAAGAAAATTTGGTCATATATCACATCACGACAATAACCTATAACAGTTCACTGCTGGACGTAGGCTTTTCCTTAGAAAGGAGATTTTGGGTTACTAAATCACGCTAGCCAGATAGATTAGTCTAAAGATTTAGGTGTTTTTGCAGTAATCTTATCTTGTGCAGTTTGCTCTCCTTAGTCGCTTCTTACGACAGTCATGGGATGAATATGGGTAATGAATTCGGTCAAATATGGAATTGACTTTGACTTGAGGTCGACTACCAGTTTAACCAGTTTTATGAGAGTATCAGTTCCACGAAGCGAAATAATATAAAAAACTGAAACTTTAAGTAGTGCTAGTAAGTAATGTCAAAGTTTATAATATTCAAAACCCACTATATTAAAAGCACATTCTTAACTCTTTTGCGTTAAGAATGTGCTTTTAATATAGTGGTTGGTGGATATAGTTTAATATAATGATAATAAAAGAAAAATCAACATCGAAATCATCGAATCAAAGATCTATAGTATTTTATAATACATCGCACATTTAGTTTTTTCTTTTTGCCACGAGATTCAAGCAAACGTACCTTTTATACCTACAAACTTGGAACGGAATGGTAACTAATTTAAAACGCCAATTCATGATGTCTTCACTGAAGAAACAACTCAAACAAGTCTTCTTGGGCGGAAAGTTTTACTCTCTCCAATTCCAAGATTAATCCCTCGAGATTCAACCTATTTTAACTGATAAAGAATAAGGTTACGCAAAGATCTCGATTGAATGATATCTGAATACTTATTTTGATAACAGGTTTTATTCAAATCTAAAGTAGTTACAAAAGATCTTTTTATCTATTCTCTATAAATAGACATTTAAAAACGTTTGAGAAGGTATTCTTGAGTCAGGCTATCAGGCCACTCAATCTGATTTACTTAATACCATCTTGTCAAAAATTACTTGTAAGTTAATTGTTACTGTAAAAAAGAATAGTGTTTAATTTTTCTATTATTCATTATTAAATTAACAGTAAAAAGAAATGAAAAGATAGAGTCATAAAAAAATACTTAACTACGCACTTAAAAATGAGACAGCGAAGATTTATTTCAACATTTATTATACTTTAACTTGGTTACTTTGCTCTGTAATAAACTAGATAATTAATTATTTAAAATACACCTCACTAAAAAGTTTCTGTTAACGAGCTTGGAGGTTGTATTGTTGGGGTGGTAACTAGTCGAGATTTGAAATACATTATACGTATGTTTCAATAAGTTCTCTATTAAATCACTTTTCTAATTAAGTTACGGAACACACAAAAAGCACAGAATCAGCTTATCTGTTTAGTAGCAACTATAACACAAATTGGCATACAGATACGTAAAACATTGTGAAATTCATGTAGGGGAAAAAATGTTTATAGACTAATACGTTGTCAAATTCAAGTTTTAATAAGACAGATGACGTCAGCTTTAAAAGAACTTGTTGCGTCAAGTCTCTCTGCACATCAGGTCTATTATAAGCACTTTATAAACTATCAGAGTACTTGTTATTCAAATTGTAGCCGAAAGCCCTTAAATATAACCTCGATATGTCCAAGACCATATTCATTACAAGTTACACAGTCCCCGAGCGGCCTGTCATACCTAAATCAGAATTTACTACTACAACAAAGAAACTTTTGTGTAAATTTAATACGAGCCAAACTAATATTTTAATTGTGTAGGTGAGCCTGTTTGTTTGTCTATTGTGTTTTAAATTATTCAATTGATCATCATGAAATAGGTAGATATTATTAGTGAACATAGATTGAAATCTCATTATCATCATTTTTTTTCTATATTAAGAGCCTGCCAAAGTGACTCTACTCTGCCTGATTGAAAACATGAATAGAATCCAAGAGTTGTGGTCACCATACTCATTACAATTGCAAACACAGTGTAGTGACACTATGGTGGCCTAGTGAGCTTTTTCACGCCCCGCTTGGGAACGTAAAAAGCACGGCAGTCATCGTGGCAGTGTAAGGTTCACACAGTTATCACGATAACTGTCACCCCTGCATCAATGGGCCTCCGGTCTCACACTCGCTAACTAAAGACGACAGCACGGATGCTAGTGCCGGTTGAGCCGGCCCGTTCGTGCTGAAATCAGCGTGGCTCTACTATCTAATCACCAACAAACCTCTCCTTAGAAAGGTTTTGGCATAGTATATCACGTTGGCCATACGGTTCGTTTTCCTTCTCTTTGCAGCAAAGTCGTCCTGTGTAGTGTCCTCCCTTTATTGCCTCTTACGTCACCCACGGGACGAACAGGGATAGTGATGCTTTGTGTTCTTAATTCGTCACCACATGAAAAGATTGGAGACTGGGCAGATTAAAAAGAAAATTCATTTATTCTGGCACTTACAGGACAATACATGGTATTCCACTCAATAAGCTTGGATTTTTAATAGTAAAATTTAATTCACTGAGCTTTGGGTTTTTTAGAGAATTTATAACTCTTATTAAACTCGATTTGGGTATGAGAATATTTTTGAATATATCTCATATTAATAAACATGACATCGAAATCTTAGCTTTCTTTGATATTTACAAGTTTGTGCACAACTACATATGTGCAGTTGTAGAAAAAAATCTAATTATCAAATAGAAAAACATACGTTTTTACCCAGTGAATAACGTAAACTTTGAAATTATTGAAACCGCAGAAAAATTAAGCAGCTTATTACGTCACTAGTATTTCACCTACTTATTCAATGATTTAGACCAGAAAGTCATTACACACTCAAACAGATAGAGCTAGGAACATATATTACATACATAAGTCTCAAACACAAATTACTAAATCCTATTATCGTGTAAGTAATAACCGTATAACAAGATGGTTGCGATTTTAACAGGCACAAACTTGTCTCAGATATTAATATTAATTACAGACATGAAAGGGGTTCGACAAAATACTTAAGTAGAATGTTGTTCAAAGATCACAATATATTAATTTCATAACCTTTGTTTAAAGTTTTAAAAAACGCAACCCTAAATTAAATTTATTTTCAATCAACGTGCCTGCTATTGTTTTTTTGCGAGAGATGTTATGTAATTTATTTAGCAGTAAAAATATTTTGAGTTTTTTATTTTTTGTTTACTAGTAATACTACAAAAATATTATGTTTAGGAAGTAAAATAAAAAAAAGAAATAAAAATAGAAATGAAATATTGTAATTCGTCGAAGACAGAAATTAACTTGTACAATTTGTAAAAGGAAAAACAATATTTTGCGCCTTTCTCACAATGAAAAGCAATAAATTATATGAAATAAGAGCCAACAAGATTACTATAGAATTAATTGAATCTATCAAAATTATTGCATGCCAATGTGTACAGCAACTACACTGGCTGAGCTACATCAACATCAATTATTACTGAAAGAAAACATTTTATACACATGGCCTCGAGGTTGTAGATATCGAAAAATAACATTCAATATATCCAGCGCGGAGGAAAAGATAACATCATATAATATAAAATTAATAAAAATATAAAATCTCAAATGAAGATCATATGTAAACAAGTGGAAATTAGTGAATATTTTATACACTTTTTACAAATCTGCAAATATACTCGTATTTGTGAATCATAACAGTTAAGGAATTTTACTCATGTGTCTTATTCTGGGGTACCCTTTCAAGAGCTCACGCTACCTTCTTCATTAGTAATGATCATTATAAAATATGTTAAAATTTTGAAAAAGAATACACTCCAATAGTATATTGTATTCTTGTGACAGCCTAGAGTGGTCAAAATTGGAAAACTTGTTACGTATTTGCAGTGAATACAATCTATAAACTTCGATGGAGATGAAGTAGTTGACTAATATATAGCATATATATATTTATTAAGATTTTAAAAACCAAAACCTCATTTCTAAGGAGGTCTATGCCCAGCAGTGGACTATTAAAGGCCGATGATGATGATGATGATGAAAATTTTATTCGTTAAAAATGTTTTTTGATTGCAATTATTTGATATTTGGCTGTACGGTTGACCAGGTGGTTTAAGCGGTCGCCACGCCACTCTCTACTGCGCTGAGTGTTATGGGTTCAAACATCATAGAGGACAACCATTTTGTTGTTGTTCTGAGTCTGGGTGTTCTTTGTATCCGTTTCTTGTATGTTTGTGAAGTCCTCCGCGATACAGGATTTGTTCCTAATGCGGGCGTTGTCTTTTAAAAAAGAAAGAAAAAAAATAGATTGACGAAGCGCGAAGAGTTTATTTTAAATGTACAATCTGTTATTGTGTCTCTGAACAGAATCACACTCACACAACATAAATTAATATTTTATCACAATGGAGGTCTATGTTGACTATAACTAAACCAATAAAACGGATATAGTATCTTTAAACAATAACCATCTTGTTTTTATAGTTGGCTATAAAATAGTGATGGATCAGCCTGTTATTTTATTGTTCCGTCATAATTCTTGGATAATATTTGGCGAAATAAAGATCAAAATACGACATTTCATAAGAATACACACTCGATGGTAAGCGATTACCGGCGCCCATAACTCTTCAGAGTCTCAAGTATGTTGCAAGACTTTAAGCGCCACCCTAGAAATATGGAAAGTGAAGATTTGATCTACGATTTCTTAACTCGGTGAAATGACGGTTGTCTCATAGACATGGTTCTTTCAAGGCAACATGTTTTAAAATAACATGTATCATATTTCTTCATAATTACATTACAATGACTTTTGAATACCAAGGCATTTATTTTTTGTATAACAAAATTAATTCCTGATTTTTATTAGATATTTAATTATATATTTTTTCGTACAGTCGGATTTTAAATCAAGACGATCAAAAGAGTCAACTACTGGGAGGCTATACACAGATTTGAAATGTATCTTTATCAACAACCTTTTACAGTCCACTACTGGTCATAGGCCTCTCCCTAGTAAGGAGGTTTTGGCCTACTATACCACGCTGGCCAGACGGGTAAGAATAGGGTTTGTTCAAGTTTTCCTTCTCTTTGTAATGATGTTGTCTAGCATACTTTGTTCCCTTAGTCACCTTTTACGACACCTACGGGATGAATAGGGGTGGTAACACTATGTATTCTTAATCCGTGACCACACGGACAGGATCTTTATAGTTATAACATAACATCTTGGAATTTTTTAACTTTACTAATTCAAAAATGGTTTTAGGGTTAGTACTTTTGATACTATTACATATATAACACATTCAGCACTCGATATTGCTCGTTTAATAAGCATATTTTAAAATTGTCTGACATTTAATTATCTGTCTTTTATTTATTATGTGTTATATTTTAAATTTGCATGTTTAATTTTATTTAAATATTTTAATATTTTTCATATTATTATTTGTTTATTCTTCTTTCATGAAAGTTGAACTGTAATAGTAAATTTTTATTCATATAAGAGTACGTGTAAGTAGTGTCTTTCTGGTGGTCTAAAGTATTTTTACAGCCTACCCAAATGTCCTGCTGGCGGTAGTGTCGTGCTTCCGGTCATTAATCTTGGGTAATACTGGTTCAGTGATCTGGTGGTTCGGTACGGTGGCTGGGATTCGTATGCTATCTATATGAATGCCCTAAAACAGTGATTCTTTCTTCAAAAGGCCAACCCAGATCCTAGGCTGTACTCGCTTAGTGTTTATTTAATCAATATTCGTAGACTAAAAAAAATGACACTTCTATTTGTTTCGGGCTTTCTACCCAGAGTGAGTCTTAAGAAATGCCAGCATTTTGTAGCTGTAAAATTCGACGTATAAAAATATCTATAAAAGGTTTACTTGCAAAAATAAATATTATTAATCGTTTCTTTCTAAGTATCGCATAAATAAAACTACGTGTACTTTATAAACTTGTCAAATAAAATTGTTAGTTAACCCTTAGATACACATATTTTTATTTTATTTTATTGGAGCGGCTTTTCATTTAGTGCTTGTCTAAAGGTATTCTCAGTAGTAAACCCGAGTCTAGAAAAAAATAAAAATTCACATCTAACTTCTCACAAAGACTGAGGAATCAGGTGGCTCTCTTATAGACTGTAAGCAGATTATTAACAACTTAGCATATCACTGGAACTGCTGACGGTAATCACTGTAAAATTAAATTAGTGAATAGATAGTGATAGAGTACATAACAAGAACAGCTGGAACCATAAGGAGAATTTAGTTTATAATGCGAGTGTAATAAAGTGTGCCACATTCAGCTAAATGTAATTGTTTTCTAAATAGTTACATGTTTCGGTGAAGCTGTGTGTAGTAGTGTGTTACGACGTATAAACTAGAACTAAGTGCAAGGCTAAGGCTATAAATTACCAAATTAATGTCGCTGGTGTGTTGCCATCCTTTAAATATCAAAAAAATATTTAGTATAGCGTCAACCTCTGTCTCCGGTTTACTGTCAGAGATTGGTTTACCATACTAACAAAATTTGGTTGCCGACCTGGAATCGTCAATTTTGGCCTATAGAATGTTACTTCAATGTCTACTAAAAAGGGTTTTAAGTGCCGACTTAGTAAGAGATCCAAATATATATATATTCAGTTCTGATTGATTTCTTCTAAAAACAATCTAATAATATAAACAGTATCAATCAGAATGTTAAAATTCTTTTTAAAAATTCGAATATTGGCAAAGGAAACAAAAACTAATTTTGATTTAAAAAAGGTTATTCACTCTCTAAATTTCTTTGTTAGTCCCTAAAATATAGTAAGTTTCTAAAATGAAAGTAAAATAAAATTATCGCTTCTTTTAAAAACAGACACGCTATTAAAGTAAGAAGGATCAATTACGATTACAACGCAATTTATTTAAGAAGTCTTAGACTCCAAACCACTTTTGTCGTGATATACTGTTTTATTTTTTTACAGCTTAATATTTTGTGAAACAAATATAAATTTGGATTGTGGTTGGTATTTTGTCAGTAATTTAAAGTGATTTTTTGACAAGATAATCGACTAAGTTGGTGGTTAAGCAAACTCTTTGTTTCAATTAAGTTATTAAGGTAATTGTGTTTTACTAGTTTTTTAAATGAAAACTCAAAAAGTATGAATTTATTGAGGTTTATTAGTTGCTACCTCAGTTAAGTATTAAAAATGTATATTTAGGTATATATATATGTTATCTTTTTCTGAATGTATTTTATATCAGTTTACTGGAACAACGGTTTATGTATTAGGTATATTCTAAGACTAGTATGTCTGTCAAAAACCTACTAATAAAGTTTCAAAAAATGTAATTGTATCAAAATAAATGATCTAATTATTTAATCAAATTTAACAAAAACGTTTTTTTCTTTTTTTTATATATAAAGACCCTGCCAAAGTGACTCTACTCTGCCTGATTGAAAGCATGAATAGAATCTAAAGAGTTGTGATCACCACACTCATTTCAAACGCAGACAATGTAGTGTGGTGACCCATACTATGGCGGCCTAGTGAGATGCTTTTGCACACCACGCTTTGGAACGTAAAAGGCATGACAGTCATCGTGACAGTGTAAGGCTCACACAGTTACCACGATAACTGTCACCCCTGCATCAATGGACCTCCGGTCTCACACTCACCAACGAAATACGACAGCACGAATGCTGGCGCTTTAGGTTGGCAGCTTTACCTAAAACTTTGTACAAACTGTCAGTCACTACTACAACTTGTAAAAAACATATCATTTTGAAGTCGCCAGAATCTTTTAAGTTTATTATTTGTAAATAACCAACCTCATTTGGCCATTCTTATTTTATTAAGATGTGAATGGCCAGAAAGTCATTAGGTAAAAATTTGATATTGCGAACCTGTCCAAATAGAATCAAATCTTTAACCATTAAGCATACACATCCAAAGTATGTTAATATGTAGTAACTAGTGCATTTCATAAAGTACAACTTGCTTAAGTAAAAGAACAATTTCACTTAACCGATTGTCATTTTTTGAACGTTACCACTTCGCATGAGTGGAGATTTAGGCGCTCAACTGCATGCTGCGCCAACGTGTAGTTTAAAGGAGTTGAGTGTTCTGCAACATGAATAGTTTTAGTGTTGCTTTGTACGTCTGACTCTGCTTCGAATGTTAGTCAAAGGAACATTATTGTATAGTTAATATGAACTGTTTTATTTGCCAAACTGTTTAAAATTAAAAGTGTTAAATTTGGAAATTCTGAGTGTCATACAGCAGTAGGGCTTCTTGCATCAAAAATTTATGTATCGTAATAATGTGAAAGTAAGTAGGCTTATATTTTTTTTTATACTTCTGACATCTCACACACAACGCCATCTACTAGTAGTCCCAAACTAAGCAGAACTTGTACTATGGATACTAAACAACTTAAATACATATATTATACTTTTGTTTTGTAAATACAAACATATTATACAAAGAAAACACCCAAACGCCAAAACCAATATTTGCAGATCATACAAACATTTGATCCGGTTTGATGCGACCCGGAAATCGAACCCGAGACCTCAGGCATAGTAGCCGCTATACGCTGCTAGTGCACCACCAAGGCAGTCAATATTTACATATATCATAATAAATATGGTTTTGAATTCTTTAAAATAATTTTAATTATATTTTCTGCGGGATTTCAAGTCACAAAAACTGAAAAAGTAAACATTTAATTGAATTATAAGAACAGTTCAATTTTATATCTCATTACGCATTTATAGGTCAGTATTAGCAAGTCCTAACAACATATTGTTACCGAAGTTACTCCTAATAACTATTCTAAAACTGGTGATTCAATGCCGTTAAAGCTGTAAGCATCTCTGTCACAATATTTCTGGTAACATTTGATATTCCTGTACCAAGAAAACTAATGCTTGAAAAAGTTACGTAAAATCCACATTGTATGGTATAGACACTAAACATACAGTAGTGTCACCTGACGATAAATGATCACCTCCACCCAAGAGCATTTACAATTCAAGAGCCAATCGGTGTTAAGTACGTCACCAACCTACAAGTGATTCCTTCAGGCACTAAAAAACACAAAAGGTAGTAAATATAACAAAATATTTATTTAACGTCAATTTTCAATGTCCTGATTTTGCCCTAGTTAAGCTAATTCACATGCACCGAATCAGTCATCATCAAAATACAATACCTTACATAAATTACGATGATACTTTTATCATCTACAAACGCATGTCTTCCAGAAATGTTCTTATTTGTACTACCGATATACGTTATATGCAATATTTTTCATGATCAATTCAATAGTTAAAGCGTGCAGTGTTAAAGAAACCTGCACTGGACCTGGACTGCACGATTGGCCTAGTGGTTTAAGCGGTCGCCACGCCGCTCTCCGCTTCGCTGTGTTGTGGGTTCAAATCCTACATGGGACAACACTTTGTGTGATCCACAAATTGTTGTTCTGAGTCTGAGTGTTCTTTGTGTCCGTTTCTTGTATGTTTGTAAAGTCCCCCGCGACACAGGATTTATTCCTAATGCGGGCGTTCTCTTTTTAAAAAAAAAAAAAAAAAAAAAAACCCTTTTCACTTAGAGTATTACTTGAGATTTCAAGGCAGTAGATGTACTTTAAATCTTGAGTTAAATAGAAAGGAAAATATGAGGACACAGCTTTTCAAATACCTTAACATCACTTACTTCAGCAAATCTCTATGGATAGAAATAAATCTGTTAAGTCAGCAGCATAAAAGTTTTATGCTAGATTTATAGCTATCTATAAGATTTGTTTACTAACGAGTCATGTCTGCCATGTTTATCATTGTCTGCCATCTTGTTTCTATTTGCCTGCTTTGGTGGTGTCGGGACAGCGTATAGGACATCTGTGACTGAGATCTCGGGATAGATAAAAATTTTGTATGATCTGAAATAAATTTTTGTTTCAGAATTTGATATGTTATTAAAAAAGTATTTAAATATTCAGTCAGCCTAGCTTTCACAGTTCCAGCTCTGCTTTGTTTAAATTTAGATGACTTTGTATTTTAGATATTCGAAAATGTTGCAATTAAAAAATAGATTAAAATCACTTTCTAGCTTATCACATGATTTATTTATCTCTTCTGCACAAATTAAGATTCAGGACACACCTTGTATAGAGTCCTCTATGAATAGATAACGATTTTTATCGCAACAAAAGCCTTTTTCTCCGTCTTGAAATATGGCGGGTCGAATTATCTTTGTAATCAGTCACATATATATACTTTTACATACGTAAGCCTCTCTGATTACCACATGCGTCCAATTTTACTATGGATTAAACTAACATAATTAGAGACCCTGAGTCCCAAATTTAGTTAATTCGGCCCAGAGATAAAATTTCAAATTGCGAACTTTAAACAGTATGGTTACGTTGCTAAAAGCGTGTTCTACGTTCTAGACCTCAAGGGATTGTGTTTCTAAAGTTAAATTTAGTAGAGTTTTATATTTTTGGGTATCTAGGGCCAAGTCAAGTTTTATTTATTCATACGATGCATTAATATTTGTAGCAATTTACATTTATGAACGACCATTGTGGATCTTCTTTGCATATAATATGAGTAAATAAAATTACTTGTATATCTGAAATACTGATTCTTATGTCCTAAAACAGCGTAGAAAACTTACTCTTTTAAAAAGTATTTGCTAAAAAAATAAAAAATATGTGTCATGCTCTGCCACGGAACTAGCAAATTTTTTTTTCAATATTAGAAAAGAGCCTAGAGCCTGCCAAAGCGACTCTATTTTGCCTGATGGAAAGCATGAATAGAATCCAAGATTCGTGGTCACCACACTCATTGCAAATGCAGACAATACAGTATGGTGACCAACACCATGGCAGGCTAGTGGGATGCTTTTTCACACCCCGCTTGGGGACGCAAAAGGCATGACAGTCATCGTGACATTGTAAGGCTAACACAGTTACCACGATAACTGTCACTCCTGCATTAATAATATTTTAAAATAATATACGCCGAATGTACATTATGTATTTATTATAGCTATTATCGCTGTACATATATTTGGTAATGAAATAACGAGTATCAATTGTGGTTCAGCTACGGAGCACACTCCATAACAGAGCCACCTTAAACACGTACTCAGGACAGATAAAAGCTACTGTTGTTTTGAAAACTGATGTACGCATATTCTTTACGTGTTGTAAAATATCATTATTTAGATGTAGTTTTGATTAATTTCAATAAATTGTAGTATTATAAAAAAAACGCCATGATATTTTGTTTGACGAATTTTCTCAAATTATTTTTAGTCAATAGAACGCTTTAGTAATTGTATTCCGAAATGAACCATGATAAAATGTTATTGCTAAGAACATATTTACTAGTTCCTATCCAACTTTGAAAAAAAAAATCCAGTTACCATTTTTTAAAATACTGTCGATCAAAGAGTCAATTTTACTAAAAGCTAGGAACAAAACCAACAAATTATTTTAAGAACAAAAATTATTGTCATCCGTTAATATTTGAAACATGTGATACACGGGAAAGTGTGTGATCAATACTGGAGAGCGTGCACCTCTTCACCGATTATAGATAACTTACAACTCACATTTTCGCTCTTCAAATCAACCTATCGCCGTCCACTGCTGTACGAAGGTCTCCCCCAATGAGCGCCAACCATCCTGGTCTTGGGTAGTTCGCATCCATCCACTGCCAGCTACCTTCTTCATTTACGCTCTTACTTGTCCTAAACTAAAATCAAAAATGTTACTCTTATTGATTAATGCCGACAATCTTAAAATATATAATCCTATTTTTATACACACATGTCCCTTACATTATCTACGCCAGCTGTTACTTTGTGGACAAGTGTGGGTTATACGTTTTAGATATGTAAATTCTTAGTTTTTTGTAGAAATTGTAATAAACAAATAAATAAAATAAAAATATTTTATAACAGTGCCTGTGGGAGAAGCACTCAAAATAAGAGCACAATTTAAAACTGAGTTTAAGAGTAGATACAAATAAATTAAGTATTCAATTCAATTCAGGACAATAAACGATTGACCCTTTTTGGCCGACATTATTTATGAACAGGTATTAAACGAGATTACTGAAATGTGTGAATCACATTACTATGGTCGCAAGCTCTCGACTCGTTAATTTTTAATTACGAGTATACGTGTACATGACTGTGTACTGGAATTCATTTAATTACCCTTTAATTATTATACAAAATTCTTGTTTTAAATGAACGAGTTTATAGCAAACTTAGAGAATTTTGTATACACGCCGTAACTTCCGCTAAGTATTATGAGATCGATCCACATTTGGGACAACACCATAAGTTATTCTGGCTCTGTCACACAGGGTCATATCTTAATCTAGAAATTGTAACACTGCTTTACTATTAATCGTATTACTATAATTAAGTGTACTCGCATAAGTAAAAGCATCATGTGAAAGGTCCTTCTCGATCCATGGCCCGTATAGTGGGATGTTTTCTCTCTTGTTTTTTTATTTCGTATTTACATAACAGGCCTCTTTGCGTTTAAAACTGTGCTATTGTCAAAGATTTGATGGTTACTTATCTTCGCTCATTAAATTCTCAAATACTCACTCAACACTTTATTTATTAAACAGTCAACGTAACAATTTCCTAAATATAAATATTAATAAAAAAAAAATCTTTGGATACTTCCATAGATATTGTAGAACAATAATAAAGTCGTGAAATGAGCATAAATATAACGGAAATATCTTCAGGAAAATCAAACAAAATAAAGATTTAACTAATGTTTGAAAAGCACAACTGAAAAAGTACTTTCATCATACATGATATTAAAGATAACACATTTTCCTGTATTTCGTATCGTTATTACAGCTACGCAACTCATATTTCAATAAATAACTTCTCCAATTTCGATAACTACGTCAACCAGTGATTAAAAGTGCTTTCCTAAAAGAAACAGTACAAACACACATTATATCATTTTTATACTTAACTTATAATAATAATAATAATATTTCGGACATCTAACAAACAACGTCATCTAGTCCCAAACTAAGCAGAGCTTGTACTGTGGGTACTAAGCAACTAATGAAAAGACTGAAATTTTGTAACAAATATTTGCGAATCATACAGATATTTGGTCCGACCCGGGAATTGAACCCGAGACCTCAAGAACAGCAGTAACATATGGTACCAGTGGGCCACCGACAGTGTTAAATTTGATATATTTAATCCACTTTATTAATTTAAGCGATCGCCACGGCGCTCTCAACTACGCTGAGCGTTGTGGGTTCAAACTTCACATAGGGCAACACTTTGTGTGATCCACAAATTATTGTTTGGAGTCTGGGTGTTCTGTCTCCCGCGACACAGGATTTATTCCTACTACGGGTGATTCCTTTAAAAAAAAACTTTTTAAATACCTGTCCGGAAATACACTGACCATCGTTTCTACACTGTTTTACAATGTTACTGTTAAAGGGTTTTTTTCAAGTCAACTCCCACATTAGAAATTAATCATGTGTCGCGTCACGGGAAACTTTAAAAACATACAAGCAACGGACACAAAGAACACCCAGACTAAGAACAATAACGTGTGGATCACGCAAAGTGTTGTACCATGTAAGGTTTGAATTCACAAGTAGAAAGCGACGTGGTGACTGGCATCGGTTATTACAGGGTATGTTACTCATAAATAGGCTTACCATACGTCCCGGTTAGACCGGAATAGTCCCGGTTTGAGATCCCAGTCCCGGCGTCCCGGTCAAACTTGAACAGCACCAACACCCCAACCAATCGTTCCCCCGCGCCCCGCCGCGTTTTGTTTATTATTATATATATATATTAATATGTTTTCAATTCATAATAATTTTGATTGCATTTCAAATATGAAAAACACAAATTAAGCAAAAAGCAAAATAAAAATGAGCCTCTTTCTCTTCTGCGTCCCGGTTTGGCTCTTCATAATT
This sequence comes from Hypercompe scribonia, assembly GCA_949316085.1. Taxonomy (NCBI): domain Eukaryota; kingdom Metazoa; phylum Arthropoda; class Insecta; order Lepidoptera; family Erebidae; genus Hypercompe; species Hypercompe scribonia. The sequence continues at coordinate 3,719,790 of OX438981.1, forward strand.
ATTGTAAGCCTACTCATATAAGGGGGTTTGTTCTGCATATTGAATCCCTGTCTCTGAAATTAGTTTGGGCTTTTGTAAACTCACTCTCTCGGTGAAAAGTAATGAAGAATTACTTAACAGTAGTCTCCTGAAAGGTCATATTGTCCCTCTTGTTAATTTTTTAGCTATTTTAATGGTCTGCCAAAGGTCACTTTGGAACTCTACTCTGTTTGATGGAAAGCATGAATAGAATCCAAAAGTTGTATTCACCATACTCATTGCGAATGCTGGCAATGCAGTATAGTGACCTACACCTATGGCGGCCTATTACGATTTTTTACGCCTCACTTGGGGACGTAAACACGTAACAGACATGACAGTCATCGTAGCATTGTATTGCACACATTTACCACGACAACTGTCACCCCTGCATCAATAGGCCTGCGGTCTCGCGCTCACCAACGAAACACGACAGTACGAATGCTGTCGCTTTAGGTGAGTCTTCTGTGGGAGGGTAGTAGAGCCCCAGACGAGCCGGCCCGTTCATGCTGAAATCAGCGTGGCTTTACTGCTTGGTAAATTCTGAATAATTCTAACTTATAAGTAAGCACGATTCTTCCACTATTATCTATCCATGCCATAATTATTAGTGTTCTTGTGTTTCTTATGTCAAGTATGTTTGTTTAATAAAGTTGGGATTGTAAATTAAAGGTTAATAAAAATTGCAATCATAAAAAAAGAATCAATTAGAGACCTTTTGCTGTAGCAGATAAGATACAATTTCTAAAATAAAAACAATAAAACAAAAAGGAATTTAATATCTCATCCCAGTACGCCAAGCAAATAAATAATACTTCAGAACTACGAACCAAAACGTTACCCAAAGGAAGAGGCTTATTTAAGTACTCCAAACAAAAATATTACAGCGTCAGTTTAATGTAAAAGAAAATTGTGAAAGGTAACATTCTCCTCACAAAGTTGTGAGGGTTCCTTCAAAAGTCAATTTACAGCCACTCAATAATGATTACAAAAGAGCACCTAAAACTTAAGTGTTGTGTGATTATCATTCTATCTCTTTCTAACTTAAGAATCGTCAGTCGTGCACTAAGAGGTGTTGAGAGAGAAGGTATGGAAGTGACATGAGCGTACACAGGCCAAAACATAAATTATACTCATAATACTTCAAAATTATACGTAACCTTCTGGAATGTGAAATTTCTCCAGACTATGACAGATGTTTTTAAGTAATATTTACGATTATTGCGGTTCCCACAAAACTATGTGTGTAAATACGCCGTACATGATTTTTTTCTCGGTTCCACTTAAATTTAAAATTGCATAATCGAAATTTCAACACAGCCCGCAAATTTGACATCAGAAGGTTCCATACGAATTTAAAGACAATTGTGAAAAGTTTTCATGTGGTGACGGACTATTCGCCCCGTAGGTGTCGTAAGAGCCGACTAAAGGAGCAAATTATGCAGACATTAGCCGTGTAAAGAGAAGGTAAATTTGATAGGAACCCTATTCGAACCCGTCTAGCCAGCGTGGTATAGTAGACCTAAGTCTCGTTTCTAAGGAGAAACCTGTGTTCAGCAGTGATATATGAAAGTATGTTGATAATTGATGACGATGTTAAAATTATAAATTTGAGCGATCGCCACGGCGCTTTCTACTGCGCTGACAGTAGTATTTAGCTGTATACGACCGAAGTTAAGCGCTTTCACGCCTTCGCTTCAACGTGGGATTCCAACCCATTCATTTCCTGTGTACTTAACCCGCTATAAGCGTTAACTTCTAGACTCCTAGTACTGAAGCACACGGCACACACCCATACACGCTTTAACTACAATATAAATACACTATAGTGACAGATCAGCAAGATTATCATTTTTATTAATGTATGATGATATTGGAGTTTTTTTTTTTTAATTGTAAATCTCTTACTATAAACATGTCACTTTTCTTGTATAATATTTGAGATTTTTTTTATAACACCCCGAGCTGTGTTTTATTCTTTTTAAAATGTGACGTATCTATGTAAGTACATGCTATCTGTGTAAACCAGCAAGTAATCGACATTCTGTGTTCTTCACGCATAAATATTGTATGAGCCTCAAGCAGATAAGATGTGGCCAGCGAATATTCTATTTTAAGAGAAAGCCTCAATGGACCTGGAATAACGACGGCGCTGGGATAAATGGAGTGGCTACTATGTTAATTTGAAAGTTAGAGTAGCGATTCTGTAAATTTAGGAATGTTCTAAGATTCGACCGATATTAAGGCTCCAATAGTTCTTGTACATTTATCTTTTGTTTTTATTTGGATCACACGTTTCCCAGTAGGATGTAATTTCTATAGTAACCTTGATTTTAACCACCTACAGAAAAAATTCAATCGACTCAACAGTTTTCTTATGTTTTTATTTATTTATTTATTTATTTACTAAGGTTCACCAACAACTGTTTACATCAATTCCTTAAATCTAAACATGTTCATATCATAAAGAAAAAAACAATGCAACAGCTACTTATAGGTAAACACCGCTTATGTAATAAAAAAGGGTTAAATTAAAAAAAAATTAAAGTAACAAAATTCACATATTTCACACAAACACACACAAACGCTCACATAGGTAGGGTTTTAATACATTTTATATAATTATGTACAATTATTACGTCTTACTCATAGCAAACCACCAAGCACGAGCTGTATCCTCCGGATGGTATCAAAATGCAAATCTATAAGATCGCTGTGGCGATTTACCATTTTACACATTCTTGCATAGGGAGAATTGGCACCAAGAACTGTTCTTCTTAACGGGGGACAAAGTGGCGTAACTGGACTACGCGGAAGTCTGGAAGGAACGCGGAACTGAAAAAGAGCTACCAACTGAGGACAATCAATTTTTCGGTTGAGAATTTTGTACGCGAACATTACGTCGTTAAGGCCCATACGACCTGAAAGAGACTTCATTCTAAAGTATTTCATTTTGCCCTCATAGGAATGTACTTTCTTTACGATACCATTGGAGAATGCAAGGTGCCAGAGAAATCGCTTTTGTATACATTCAATGCGTAACGTATGTACAGCATAATGTGGCCTCCAGACTACGCTACCGTATCCCAAGATGCTCCTAACCAAACTGTTGTAAATAAGAATTTTTGTTTTGCTATTGCGAAAAGCTCTACAGTTTCTCAAAACAAAACCTAACATTTTAGATGCCCTTTTAATGATATTATCCAAGTGTGGTTCGAAAGTCAATTTTTTATCGAAAAGAATTCCTAAGTCCCTGATAGTTTCAACTTCATTTATTCTGTCATTGTCTATATAGTATTTAGAGGTTATCTTGTTCAGTTTTCGCGTAAATTTTACATGATAACATTTTTTACAGTTTAAATACATGTTGTTGTTTTTGCACCAATATACAAGTCTATTGAGATCATTCTGTAAATTTAGTACATCATCATTTGATTTCACCTCTCTAACGAACTTTAGATCATCTGCATACATAAAAACTTCTGAGAATAGGAAACAATTCGTGATGTCATTGATAAAAAAATTAAATAAAGTTGGACCCAAATGTGAGCCCTGAGGTCCAAAAGAGGGACTCCAGAAGAAATGTGATGTAGAGTTGAACGATACCCATTCACTACCACAAAAAATGCCTGCCCTTCAAATACGATTTCAACCACTGGAGTAGTGACCGATTGATGCCATAAGCTTGCAATTTGGCGATTAAAATGTTATGAGCTACTTTGTCGAAGGCTTTGCTGAAATCCGTATATATTACATCAGCTTGATGACCTGAGTCTACAGTTTTTATTAAAAACTCAGTAAAAGGGACTAAATTTGTATCAACCGATCTAAGGGCAACAAATCCATGCTGACGGTCACTGAGATATAGCTTAAGATGATTTTTTAATAATGGACAAACTAAGGCCTCAAAAATGCCAACAAATGATGATAAGAGAGAAATCGGTCTGTAATTAGAGATATGTTCTGCATTATCCGATTTAAAAATTGGGACCACTTTTGCCACCTTCCATAATGTGGGAAACACTCCTGTAGATAATGATTTATTATAAATAAGCATTAGTGGACTAACTAACTGAGACGCACAAGATGAAATAAACATTGGTGGAATTCCGTCAGGTCCAGCTCCTTTCTTATTATCTAAACTTTTTAATTTCTTAAGTAGCATTTCGTGGCTTATAAAAGGGCTATTTATACATAAGCTGATTTTTTCCAAAATTTGTAAGAATTCTGAATTAAAATCATTACCGAAGTCCCGATCTGAACTATAGACAGATGCAAAGTGATTGGCGAACAACTGACATATTTCTGTACCATCAGAAGAGGTAATTGAACCATCTGTCATAGACATTGGATATGTACTAGACCCGCCTCTCTTGGCTTTTAAATACGCCCAAAATAATTTAGGATTATTTCCAAGTTCATCTTCTAGAAATTTCATATAACTACTGTAACACTCAGTAGCTAAGCGGTCACAATTTTTGGCAATAAATTTTAATTCTATTGCATCTAATGGGTTGTTATATTTTTTATATCGCTTCCGGAGCTTGTTTTTTTCGTTCAACATTTTAATTAGTTTATGGTTAAGCCACGTAGGATATTTATTAGTTCTAGGCGTACTAAATGGTATAAATTTCTTTATAGCGGCGTAAATTACTTCGTAAAATATTTCAAGCATTTCATCAACACTATTGAGCCCCCCAAATAATTGTTCCCAGTCTTGTTCCTGAAAGAATTTACAAATTGATGCAAAGTCCCCCTTATAAAATTTGGGTCTCATACCCGTAATGTCGTACCGAAGCTTGGCTTCCCTAGGCAAAGCAACAGTAATGTCTAAAGGTAGATGCTGTCGATCCACCCTACTAACAGGACTTAAAGACTCCACTACACTACAACACGCTAAAGTAGACAAAACAAGATCTAATATACGTCCGCCAGAATTCGGCACAAAATTGAATTGATTGAGTCTACTTACAAATGTAAAATCTATCAGAGTTTCATTTAGACTAGATGTTCTTTTATTATGATTATTTGTATTGTCAACCGATTCCCAGCTGATAGTGCCCAGATTAAAGTCGCCCACAATACAGACCTCAGCATCCATCATTTTTTCAAAGGCTGAACTACAACTATTAATAAATAGTTCCAAAGAGAGACGGTGTACAGGTGGTGGTAGGTACACAGCGCAAAAAGCCAATTGATGCACTGTATGCGCTCCATGTATATCTAATAGCACCCATAGGTCCTCACAACTACTTTCCCAATCTTCCATGCGTTTAGATTTTATCTTATTCTGTACTGCAATTAGCACCCCACCTCCGTCCTTACTGCACTGTAAAATAGAAGTACTCCGGTCCCTCTTGTAGACCACGTATCGGTCATCAAACAGTTTACCGCTCAATACTGAATCATTAAGCCAGGTTTCGGTTAGAATTACAATATCATAATTACTACAAGAAATATTACGAAAGAAGGTATGTGTTTTTGTTCTTAAGCCTCGACTGTTTTGGTAATATATTTGCAAACTCTTGAATTTTAACAAAAAAAAAAGAAACAGGAAATCATGCCCAAATTATACACCCATCTTTAATCTACATAAACCAAGGATTAAATTACAAAATCTTATTTAAAGTGTCGAAGCTTTTTATAAGTAAATAATTTGTGTCGTCGTTTTTTTTAACAAATATCCTACCGCCTCGCACCCACACATATTTGTAGCCCTTCTCCCTCACCCTGAGTCTGGTAGCAACATGAAGTGCTTTATTCCACGGTGATAAGTGCTCAACAATGTAAACCGGGGCACCCTTGCCAGCAATATCAAAGTCAGCACTATTAAGCTTATTCTCCCTATGCTTCTTATTGTACTCAGAAACAGCAGCTAGCAGCCGGCCACGAGTCCTTGGGGACGATAGCTGGACAACAATAGATCGAGGCCGAGCATTGCTGGTGTTGAGTTTCGCTATACGAGTCGCATGTAGAATATCGCTATCCCCAATTTCACACCCGACAACTGAACCCAGTTTTTTAACAATGGTGTATAAATTTTCTCTAGTGTTTTCAGGTAAACACTGAATCTCCACATTGTTGGAACGTGAATGTTGTTCTAAATAATTTAATCTGTGTGTCAGGTCCAAAACTGTGGTTTTTAACTGGTAATTCTCTTCTGTTATATTTTTCATGCTACTTTTGGTTCTAACATGTTCAGATCGAAGAACATCGAAATCTTTCGTGTGATACGACAGCGATTCTTTTAGATCTTCCACCTCCCTTCTTATTGGCTCCAGCTCCTTATTGATTGTGTTTACTATCGTGTTATTTATCTGATGAAGTAACGTAGCGAGCTCCGCCTTAACGACGTCTTGAACGATAGAACGCACATCGTCAGCGGTAACGGTAGAAGTACTGGGAGGTGAGTTCAACGCCGGCCTCTTGCCCCCCCGCCTCGTGGATACTGTGCGTAGCGGGGTGCGGTCATCCCTCGAAGTCTTAGAAGTTAGTATCATACATCCCGGGCACTTCCATTGTCGGTAAGCCTTTGAGTCATTAGGAATATCCGGTATTGATAAACACAAGAAATGATACGACTTATTGCACAAAATACAACTTATAAACTTCTCATATTCATCTGTATCCTCATTTGTACAGCACCCCCAAGATAGCGTAGACAAAGACATAATTTGTTATTATTTTATACCTCCAAGTATCAGAACAACAAAACGTCCAGTTGTTCAATCCGTATCAGTGAACGTTTGAGCTCGCGGCCAGAAAGTCATAAGCGCCGTGTAGAACACGTCGCTTACGCGTTGTCACAAGTTGTGTAAGATAATCACTTAATGACGGTGTGAAGATTTCAATCCAAAGCTTTTTTAGTTCAATATTTATTGTTTTACACTATGTATCAGCTCACTCACTGCCGAGATCGATGGTAGACATTCCCAGCGCTGCCTACAACACAAACTTCACCACAAACACCAATCTTTGACTCAATCAATACAAAAGTTAAGACGAGTAAATAAGTACGTGTGCGTATATTTGAATGTTTCAAACGAATTATGATAGAAATAATATATTAAGATTTGTGGCCACCATGCTCATTGCAAATGCAGAAAGTATGGTGACCCACAGTATGACGGCCTCGTGGGATTTTTGTCCCGCTTGAGGACGTAAAAGGCATGACAGACATCGTGGCAGTGTAACACTTTCACACTTACCACGATAATTGTCACCCCTGCATCAATGGACCTCCAGTCTTGCACTCATCAATGAAACAAGACAGTATGTATGCTGTCGTTTTAGGTTGATTTCCTGTGAAAGAATAGTACTGCCGCGGTCGAGTCATAATAAGCCCAAATTAAGATCAAAGTAGTTGAAACAACTCAAATGTTTAGGTGGATAAATTTGATATTGTGTGGATCCCAGTATTCATTCAGATTCAATTCATTATACAGTAATCATTAACTGTATGCAGAATGAAAGTTATCAATTACGTATATATTTCGAACTTAAATATTCAAATAATATGAACTATATGTGATCAGAACTGTTTTCTTTAGTTTTAAATTTAATATAATATTTTATAATGTTTTCTTTAATTAGGGTATGTTTAAAAGCTGTTTCTATAACGAACTTAGCTCTAACCAAGTAGCTATGAGATTTGTTTCTTTACAAAGTACCAGATAGTATGTTTTCTTTTATAATTATAATAAATTAACAAAAAGACGAAAGGAAACTATAAAAAAAACAGTCTTAAATTTTTATGTTGTGAAACTTATAGAAAGTGCGTGTTTATAAATGGGTCTATGTTTTAGTGTCTATGTTCAAATCATATTACGATTTCCTACTATTATCATCATATCAACGCTAAAAACAAGCACTTTCTGCCATTCCTCATTCGTAAATCTATCTGTCTTCTGTCTGTTTCCTACCTGTCTTCTTCTGGAATACTTTCCTTGTGAAATTTTATTTTATCAGTTCAAGACAAGAAAAAAATTCCTATATCCATTTCCTTTTTATTTTTTTACCTCGAAATTTCATTATTTATAAATCTTTACTTTTATTTAATTTAATTAATTAGTAAATCTTTAATTTCAATTTGAAAATAATACCACCTAGAGATAAAAAAATTTAAAAATGAAGATTATAGTATAATTATCACAAATCATCATGAAGTATTAAAAAAACATACTATAGTCAAATGTTACAAACATAAACACCAGTTACAAACCTAATTTCATTTCCGTCATGCACTGTTAAATAATGACAACGCTCAAAGCATACTCACAGTAAACTATTAAACACTTTAAGTTGTACACAGAGCAATAACAATGTTGCTTTTAAGTTAGCAGTTTAACGAACACGTTGTGTTATGAATAGGCAACATACGCATGTTAGCTTTCAATAACTAAAACTTACCACATTTCTATACTTATCACAAAGGGAACTATATCCATATATATAAAACACACTTATCTTATTGAAAAAACCAATGAAATATTAGTAACTGAAATACGAGTACCGTGATCAGCTCTCATTGTCACTAAATTTGTTTAAACTATTCTAATGTCCAAACATAAAATCTCATGTAATATTCCATTTGTTACGTAGATATTTACAAAATTCTGTAAAATCAAATTATTGAATATCTTCCAGATATTAACACCTACATAATATCAATTTTCGCCGAGTAACTAACAAAATCGCTAATTGTTCATGACTCACGAACAGTTGACAAACATGTTCCACAAACATAGTTATGTTACATAAATACTTTTGTTTACATTACAATAAACCTACGTTTCGTATTTATACTATGAAAAATTCTTACCATGTGTTTACGAAACGTTTCCAACAGATATAATGATTAAAATTATGTGCGCAAATGTGCAAAAATACTATCAACTCAAATTGATCGTCTCTGTGACCGCGTTCGGCGCGGTGTTGAGATTGGCCTGCACTTGAACTCTTCTCTAATACCACCTGAACGAGCGTGATAACGTGAAATAAATACTATGGAAAAATTTGGACAACTTGTTACTACTAGCTCTAAGTTTATATCGAGAGCTAAAGTTAAAATTCAAGTAGAGCACGGTCACGTGTCTTTGAATAGGACTTGTACAATTCAAGCACTTCAAAGGTGTGTAAATAGTATTACGTGAACTCATCCTAGGAATAATAATAATAAATAATACCGTTGTTATAATATATTTCCATCCGTGTGGTAACGGATTAAGAATACATAGAGTTACCACCCCTATTTATCCCGTGGGTGTCGTAAAAGGCAACTAAGGAAACAAAGTATGCAAAACAACATCATTACAAAGAGAAGAAAAACTTGAAATATACCCTATTCCAACCCGTCTGACCAGCGTGGTATAATAGGCCAAAACTTCCTTGGTAAGGAGAGACCGATGTCCAGTGGTGGACTGTAAAAGGCTGTTGATGATGATAATGAATAATATCTTGATATATAACTTCAACAGTGTATTGATTCAAAATGAGGCAATAATGAGCAAAGTTGCTGAAATGTATCTTTTACCTATCAACCAGACTACTGTTTTACTTACAAGTTTCTAAAAACGTATAGTTTTGACAATTAACATCGAAGAAAATGATGGTGACCTTTACATAAATATTTATCTTGCATGCGTTTCAACTGAACGATGAATTTTACGACTCTATCTACCACTAGAAAATTGGAGTGGTAAATTATTGTAATTTTCCTCCAAAAGGTAATATATACGTACGTTACATTACACATATTATGTATTCATTTAAAATTAGAAGTAGTGAAACAATCAATACTGGTTTATCAAACGTTCAAATTACACGATACGTTTATTAAGCCTCTAAAGAACTCTACTCAATTTTATCTATTTAAATACTTGCCAGATTTCCAATTTAGTTTCGATCGGTACTAAATTATGTGCCAGACTGTGAACATGAGCAACTTTACAATTGAAATAGTTAATCCGTTTATTATATTTTGTTGATGCAGAAAATTATTTCAGTCTTTATTAAAACATAGCTCCTGCATTAGGAATAAACGCTGTGTTACGGTGCCTTTAGTAACATTTATGAAATGGACGCAGAGAAAACCACGACTAGTACATCAACATCTTCAGGTTATGATGCCAACGGAGGTGCACTAGGGACTACCACTGAACGTGACAAAGAAGGAACATTAAGTTTTTCCGTATGTCAGTGCATATCCTCTCGAGTACTGCATCATGCAGCAAGCAACAGCGCTGCATCACTCGTATTTAATCTAACAATCGTGGCGATACATTGATACGTGTTTTTTTTTCTTATAACAGGAATGCTTTACGCACCATACCCTCCGTAGAAGAGATGAAGGATATGCGTTGGATTCCTACAGAGCCGGCCTGCCCACTGAACCCCACGGAAATCTACCATGGCAGTTGAGTGGAACTTCAAGAACACATCAACAGCTTTTGGAGCCCTCCCTGCCATACCCCTCAACTGGAGGAAATTCCGGGATGGATTAAGTTTCTGAAACAGAGAGACCAAACGAACACGGTACACGATAAGGTTTGTTACCAACTCTGTAGCCCGCATATATCCTCAAATGGCATTTCGATTTATAGAATTTAACTACCTCATGCGTCACTGGTAGTGGGAAATCTGTTCAAGGTAAGTTCTCTTCGGGACCAAGCTTGCTGGTAGCCGGTTTCTTTCCTGCCGAGGTATAGATGTCGGCAACGCTGGTGGAGAGAAGAACTTGTCACTTCATGTAGACCTCGACACCACCACTCGATGGATTAAGTTTCTGAAACAGAGAGACCAAACGAACACGGTACACGATAAGGTTTGTTACCAACTCTGTAGCCCGCATATATCCTCAAATGACATTTCGATTTATAGAATTTAACTACCTCATGCGTCACTGGTAGTGAGAAATCTGTTCAAGGCAAGTTCTCTTCGGGACCAAGCTTGCTGGTAGCCGGTTTCTTTCCTGCCGAGGTATAGATGTCGGCAACGCTGGTGGAGAGAAGAACTTGTCACTTCATGTAGACCTCGACACCTTTTCAACAGCAAGAACGTACTCGTATTAGTTGCATCCGGGGACGGTAAGGCGTAGCGGAGTGACGACTCAGAGAATATTAAATGTGCTCTCGGTCAAGTTCTTGTTATCACTTATGGAATTTCTCAAGAACAACCATTATTTTGATATGACATTTAAACGTCATGGGTTGTAGCAGACATTCTCTTATAAAAATCATTTTAGATGTGTTTTTAGCTGAGTTTTATAGCAGTAATCCATTTTAAGTGTGTTTTATTTGTTGTTGTTTACCATGTTTAGAACAACCCAAAATAATGTATTGCTTTTATCATATTAAAAGTTCTACAACTATACTATGTGTAGAATTGTCAACGTATGGTACCAAACAATGAAATAAACAACAATTGCGCCGATAATATTTGCTATTAAAACTGAACTATAGTACTGTACTATGTATATAGTTCTTAATTTAGATTACGATAATTCCCCGATGAACTTGATATCCAGTGAACTGGATAAAACAAATATACACTATCCTATCTATCACAATTTTAATACAATGATAGTATATGGTATTGAAGGTATTGTAACTTAATTGTTAAAAATTTATCAATACAAACAACGTATGTAAATAAGTAGATAAATATTCTGTACATCTAACACTATCACAACGCCATCTAGATTTAAACTAAACAGAGCTTATGCCATGAAAGCTAGATTGACTGATGTAACACTTACATGCTTTTTCCCCTGTCAAAAAAATGTTACTGAGTATTCTGGTTATAGAAATTCTTAAAAGAGTTATAAACCTGGGGTCTTAACCTCCGTACCTTAGAGAGCATGTAAAGCCCGTACCTGTCCTTTGCCCTTGGTCGTGTCGGTGACAATATAATCGGATTGGAAGAGTGAGGGAACAGAAAATGCACTTGGGTTTGCGCACACTTATGCACCATAATATCTCCTCCGTCACCGTTAAAACAAGCCGTCGTTACCACATATTACATCATACTTTTTTCAGTAAACATACAGATATATAGGAAATATTCAAAGTCCAAAAGAAGTATTTGCAGGTCATACAAACATTTGGTCCGACCGAGAATCGAATCCAAGTTCTTTTAATCAGCGGCTGCATACACTAACCGCTAGACTAATGAGTCAAAAATTAGAATATTTAAACGGGCAGAGACAAAATAGAATTTACAAATTTCCCAACAGCTATTTTGTGCATGACTTTATATCAATTTACATTTATTCAAATTTACATTAGAATTTATAATGGGAATTGACTGTAAAATTTGGAGTACGGCTGATACTTTTTGTAACACAAACAAAATTTGTATCGTGTATCGTATCTGAAACATAGAGATATACGAATATATATACGTGACTATTAAATAAAAATTAACAGATTACCCAATCAATTAGACATGAATTTATTCATGATTCAAATTGAAGAAATTGAAGAAAAGTCAAATAACTAATTGTGAAGAATTTTTATAATAATCGTCGTCACCTTATCAAAAACTTTAATAGTTTGCTGGCCATAGGATCTCTCTTTAGAAAAGAGGTTTTGGCCAACTATGTCATGCTGGCTAAATCTGTTGGCATAAGGTTTGTTTGGTTGTTGTTGTTGTTGTTTGTTTTGTTCAAGTTTTCCTTCTCTTTACAGTGATGTTGTCTTATGTAGTTGATGAATAGAGTTGATGACACTTCATATTCTTAATTTATCACTACACGGATATTTCTGATAATAAAACTCAGCTACTCAGGCGTCTATGAGCTGTTTCTACAAGCTTTAATTTATATCCACCATCGAGCAAACAGGTTAATTGATAGCAAGTGGCTACCAAATACCTTCCAGTGCTCCAAAAACAAGAAAGGCATTGGGTCTGCTTTTTAAACTGTAGTAATCCCCTCGGATTTGCAACGGGGTGGTATGTCCGAAACGGACTGATTATAACCACACGGTGTGCCACTTTGCACCTGAAATAGGAGGAATCCGGGAACAGCTGTTATTACATCAGATCCCCCTTGCGCCTGTCCGCTGGCGCGGGTACCATCCTTGGGTGAACTCTCCATTAAGCGACGATAAGCGCGCTTCTACCGCCCGGTTCACCAGAGGCAAATGGGGTCCAAGTAGAGGTCGTCTTCTCCACCGCCTACTTCTGTGAAATGAGTCTTCGCAGAAGATTACAACCGCAATAATATAGCTGTCGCTACCAGCCATCGAGCTTATGAAGGTTGATAGCGAGAGATCTCCTCCAATAACTGCAGTAAGGGCCATGCGCTACGCCACCTAGATGAAATAAACTGCTAGCTAGCTGAGCCGAGTTCTCATTGCAGTCGCAGTAGTGACAGGCGGGACTCAATTTCCTCCTAGCGACTGAGTGCAAATACTTCGAAATTCCACTGGAAGTTCCGTCCAAAGCGCACGCTGCCTTCATCAACACGGTACGGTAACCGCTAGAAAGTTGGGCCTCTATTAACCTTATATGCCATACAGCCAACTAATTACCGTAGATCATCTTTTTTACCAACAGCTCTTTTAAAAAATTCTTTTGTAAATCTAGATATTATACATAATATTAAAAAGCTGAAGCGTTTCTTCGTTTGCACGTGTCAATCTCAGAAATTACTGGTCCGATTTAGAAAAATACTTTACTTTTCGATAGCTCATTTACCAAAAAAAGCTGCAACCAATTGCAATGGAGTATCAATGAAAAATGTTTCAAAACTAGGGAAAAATTATTCTTTCTGAGATATTTCATTTTGCGCTGCGTAAACGGTTAGTTTCATAAAAATAGGGTTTTAATTATGTTAGAATTATTACTTTTATATAGGTTTTAAGATTTGCTCCCTGTAATTACGGTACTTTTTTACTGTAAATAAATTTATTCAGGTTGCACAACGTACATCACAGGCAAACGGAGACTCAGACTCGCGGTTGTGTGGATCAGCTAGCGCTTTTATTAGTACAGCTTATAACTTACTTTTGTTTTAGATCTGTTTAAGTGATAAAGGTATTTTGTATACATACAAATAATGTTAAATATGGCAATTCTATAAATTGTTCATAATATGACTGGCTATATAGAAAACCATACACATGACATTGTGTTATTTCTTACAAATATATGCACAGAAAAGATACGAATGTTCATTTGACTCAAGTACTTTTCTCATAGATTACAGTTGATATAAGCTCATTACAAACTTTTGCACTACTTTCTGAAGTTGTCGGAATACATCAAATAATTCATTCTCTCCAAGTTTGTTTTCTAGGTCATGAAATAGAGAATCAGATATTTCTTGACATATTTCTTTAACACGAATTTATAAGTATAATTCATAAAACAAATTTCATTTTTAATCTATTTTAAAAACTAAGAATTATTCAATTTGGTTATTTTTTTTACATTTACTTCCGAACTCCGAATTCATGAACCAACTTTGAATATTTTTTCAGTGAGGGTAGTTAGTTAGTACTTAGTTTTGGTTGATTACTCAAACGCCTTTAACACCATCAGTCACGATATTCTCTTATCCATCCTCTCCTATCTAGCGATCTCGCCCGAAGCACTGGAATGGTTCTCATCTTATCTTCAGGGACGCCAGCAGTCCGTTCATGTGGATGATCTCTCCTCTGATTGGTGCGATGTCGACTCTGGTGTCCCTCAAGGCGGCATACTCTCTCCTCTGCTTTTCTTTTTGTTTATTAACCTCTTAACTCTTGAACTTCGTAGTGCGTATCATCTGTATGCTGACGACTTGCAACTGTACGCTCAAGCCAGCGTTGGAGACATAGCAACAGCAATCGATGTCATTAACACAGATCTTAAAGCTATGCAAAACTGGTCGGAGAGGTTTGGGTTATCTCTGAACCCGACAAAGTGTCAGGCAATAATTATCGGCAGCAGCCGTTTGATGACCCGAGTCAACCTTGAGGTGCTGCCTAAAATTACTTTAAATGGTGCCACTATACCCATTTGTGCAACAGTGAAAGACTTAGGCTTACAACTTGATTGTACACTGAACTGGCGTGATCAAGTTACATACGTGTGCCAGAGGGTTACTGGAATCCTGAGAACACTATACCGCCTGAAAAACTTCCTTCCCGTGAAAACTAAGGCAACGCTCGTGCAATCTCTAATCTTCCCTCTGATCGACTATGGTGACGTGTGCTGTTACGACCTGAATGCAGATCTCCTCAACAAGCTAGAACGTCTTCTCAATAACTGCATTCGATTCACCTTTAACCTTCGTAAGTACGATCATATCTCCAGTTTCCGGACCCAGCTCACATGGCTACCTATTCGTCAACGCAGAAAATTGCGTGCACTCTCATTACTATATTCTTTTCTCAATTCCCCATCCCCTCCCACTTATTTAACGTCACAAATTCAATTATTGAGCAACAACCATAATAGAAATCTACGTTCGGCTAATAATCTCCTTCTACTCTGTCCTTCTCACTCCACTGAGTTTGTCGGTTCTTCGTTCTTCGTGCAGGCTATCCTTTCTTGGAACGCGCTTCCCCTCGAAGTCAGGATGGCTAAAAGTCGCGACTCGTTTAGGGTTCGGGTGAAGAAGCTTTTGCTGGCTGAAATGGCGAAGTCTTAGTTCACCACCTGGTATTAGTATATCTTATAGTGGTAATATGTATGCACGTAGGTATATGAGTTGTGTGTATGTGTATGATGTATGTATGTATGTATGTGTTATATATTTATGTGTTTATGTAAGTATATTTACTTATTTATGGTCTATCTGGTCTATATATACTTCTCTGGCAAGTGCACCTATCTCATATCTTCTCTGCATCACCCAATCGGTTGACTGGCAGAAAATGCCTTAGGCATTAAGTCCGCCGATGCATGTATTTGTGCATAAAGTTATAAATAAATAAATAAATAAATATGATTATCCTGACCGTGTGTTGACGAATTAAGAATACATAGTGTTACCACCCCTATTCATCCTGTGGGTGTCGTAACAGGCGACTAAGGGAACAAAGTATACAATTCCAACCCGTCTGGCCAGCATGGTATAGTAGGCCAAATAGGCCAAAACCTCCTTGCTAAGGAGAGGCCTATGTTGAGGAGTGTATTGTAAAAGGCTGTTGATGTATGATTATCATTTAATTAATTTATTAGTATTTATTGTAATAATAAATTAAGAGGTAACAATTAAGAATAAAAGACAAATGAAGAATATAATTTATTATTAAATGTACATTACAATACAGTTTAAGTGGCAAATATTCAAACTTCACTCTTTTCTTCAAATATTGTGACGAATCACAACTGTTGATGAAAATTGTAACTCCACACTTCCACAAGCTGAGAAAATGAGCATTCTCATAACCTCATATAACATTATGTCTCTGCTATGATTGTCAAGTTGCCGTTATATATTGTACAGCTAGCAGAGTACGTAGAACGCATTACGGAAATATTACTAGTACAGGGTAATTTTTTCTGCTAATGCGTACAGATCCCTAAATTTCCTCTTATGAAGGAATACATCGACCTCAATTTTGATTAAGAGATTAATATTATTTTTGAGAAAATCTGTTTTATGAATTTGATAAATTAAATTTTAGGCAAAAACCGTAATGGAGCTTAGCCCGCTTTATTTTAGCTATTCTGTTAGAACTAATTGAAACAAAGTTTCTTAATATACATAATTTTAGTTCTAACTTTTATACACATTAATGTGAGTGATGTGCCTAAACGAGGTAAAACAAAGTCCATTTTCTGGAAATCACGTCGGCTTTTAACCGGTAACGAGCGGAACAAACCGGATTGTACCGGTTGTGTTGTTAAGAAGGTAGCATAAAGTATAATCTAGAACGGATTTAGTTAATGATCTATGTCAAATATTTGAAAACGATAAAATATATTTTTATTTTGACATTGTGTGCTACTATTTATGGAGACAAGGCCGAATTAAGTAAATTTACTTCACCAGGCTACGTAGTATAGTCGGTCAAACCTCCTTTCTAAGAAAATATGTCCAGTAGTGGACTTTGAAAGGCTCTTGATAATGACTGATGACTACGTTGTATGTACAATGTAATGTGTATTATGTGTGGCTGCAAGAGTAGATACAAGATGTAAATCATGTACAAGTAAGAAGAACAACGTAAGTCAAGACTCCGTGTTAAAGCAGAATATCAATTTTATTTGTTTTTACTGATGTTACGTTTGAGGTCACTTAGCTCTAATCCAATTAGAATTAATAAATAATAAGGACATTACAAATTAATAAATATCATTGAGTTGTCATTGGATTATATGTACACATGTTTCTTATTTTTTTTCTTATTTCAGAAACAAGCATGATGTACTAACCATTTTCGATCACGGTGGCCAGCCTCAACGGAACCAGCTATGCAGGAGGCATTACAACACATAAGTGTGTGTGTAAACACAGGTGCACTCTTTGTTCCCTCAATCTCACATTTCAATGAGATAGTTATCCGACCCAACTGCGGACTGACAGCTGTGGCCGAAATAACTCGGAGTACATCAAACATATACATATTACGGAACTCAAATCGTGATTATGTATAAAATACTATCACATATAGAATAAATTGCTTATCACAAACATTTTATCTAAATCGAATCCCGTGACATTAATCAGTATAAATAATTACTAAAGCAACTGGCCCGACAAAGATGACGAATAGATTTTGATATTAATATTACCATCTAAAACCGGACCCAGTGTCCGGTCCGGATGTAAATATCTATAGAAACTTTATTTGAGATCTACTACACCGGATGATACTGATATTAGCTGAGCTATACTGGTTTTCAGTTTGCGCTTTAGAGACTTCCATTAACAAATTAATTGTTTCGTATTTTCAGCTATTTTCTCTGTTATATAACCGTGTTATATAGCCGTTTTGTTAAAAGGAAAGTCTGTATTCAAACTTTTAGTTGGAATTAAACCTATGTTTGTAGTATTGGTGTAATTTTTATTAGGTCTTGTTCGGAATAAATTTAAGTCACTATTTTGGAAGGATTTTTCGAGATTTGTGACAGTAAATAATTACAATCACAGATATGAGACCCTGAATCACTCAATATGTTGCTTGCATAATTCATTTGAGTGACCCTAAATAATTCATTTGAGTGACTTCCTATTTCTACCTTACTTCCTTATTTTTCTTCATTGTCAAGGTATTTTAAATTTTCCATCACTATATATTAATTCAAGTCACACTAATATAGTACCTCTATTATATATGACTTAAATGAGGTCTCGGGTTCGAATCTCGGGTCGGACCAAACATTTGTATCAAATCAAATGTACCTATCGCCGTTCACTGCTGAACGAAGGTCTCCCCCAAGGAGAGACAATCATTACGGTCCTGGGCAATTCACATCCATCCGCTGCCAACCACCTATTTCAAGTCAACATTTGTATGTTCTTAAAATATTTGTTCTGGAAACTGGGCGTTTTCGATGTATAATATACATATATATAGTAATTATAAAGAAAAAGTATATAAGTATTTTGTCAGTCAGTCTAGCTGCCATAGTACAAGCTTTGTTCAGTTTGAAGCGAAATGGGGCTGTGTAAGATATTCAATTTATTATATATATACTTTTATATTTCATTGTTAGAACAGGAGTTTATATTAAACAGTCCTCAACTTCTCATGCATGCATACTAACTATCGTATGTACCGATCTGTTTATGTGCCATACATATTTTTGTTTAAATTGAATATTTTACAATATTTTGATGTGTTAATAGTTAATATAACTTAATATATATTTATATGCGTACAAATTTTAAAAGAGTAGTGTGTTCTGTGTTTAGAGGTTATATAAAATGTAATACAAAAAAGATGCCTCATTATTAAAACTTAACATTCTAGTTTGTGGCATACACCAATTTTTGCAAAATAAAAATATTACGATTGTTACTTTAATATACTTTGATGTAAAACAAATATAGTTAATATTCATACGCATAAAGTAACTAGTAAAAATATTATAATGAATATAAATTTTAGAAGTTTTAAATGTGTGTAATTAGTAGATTGTAGAGCCACGCTGACTTCGACACGAACGGACCACCTCGACCAGGGCAGTACTATCCTCCCATAGAATATCAATCTAAAGCGACAGCATACGTGCTATCATATTTCGTTTATGAGTGCGAGACCGGAGGCCCATTGATGCAGGAGTGACAGTTGTCGTGGTAACTGTGCGCAATATAAACAAATATAATGCCACGATGACAGTCATGCCTTTTACCTCTCGAAGCGAGGCATGAAAAAGCATCTTACTAGGCCGCCATAGTATGGGTCACCATACTGCATTGTCTGCCTTTGCAATGAGTATAGTGACCACAACTTTTGGATTGTATTCATGCTTTCTATCACATAAAGTTGACTTTGGTAGGCTCTTAAAGTAAAAAAACAAAATGAATAAAATTATTAATTAAGTGAAAATGAAAAGAATCGTAATTTTGTTAAACGGATGATGTTCATCTGAAATTAAATAAATGAAATCGTGGTATGAACTAGAAATATAGTTTGATTGATTATTTTTAGAACGCATTACTATTTTTGAACATATTTTTCGATTACTCCATTTCTCGTACATCTTTGAATTTCACAAAAGCGTAACTTTGGATGAACGTTTGTTGCCCTTTCATGTGAAAATAGCATAACGAATATGGATAAAACTTGGTTTTGAGTTAGATTATAGTCTAAAATAGCACATAGGGTACTTTTTGTTCCAAAATTTTAAACGTTTCTGTAGGATGAGCCAGGTACATTAACAACCGCAGGTAACATTGTTTGGCGCAGATAGTCCTTAAAATTGTTAAATTAAAATACTAATTGACAACATTTACAGTGTAATTAGTGACCATTTTACACTACTTAGTGTTTATATTCTGTTCATGTAAAACAGAGGTCAATATCTATTGGTTATAAGTTTCAAATCTCTACTCATTATAGCAGCATTTAGGCAAAGCATAGATTTTGTAAAGTACAAGTAAAGTTAAAGTAAACACATTTGGCCAGCGTGGTATAGTAGGCCAAAACCTCCTTGTGAGAGAACTGTATCCAGCAGTGGCTGGTACAGGTTGTTGATAGTGATGAAAGGATCAAAAAAGCAGAGTTTTGTTTCTTCGTTTCTGAAAGAATCTTTCTCATTCAGGTTTGCCCGATATATTGCATCCTCTATATTAACACAAACCTCGCAGTATTTTTCAATCAGAAGAGTCGATTCGCTAAAGAGAAAGACAGATATCCATTGCCGAAGATATTCACTTTTCACCAGGTGAGGTATCTGCTCGTTTGTCCTTATTCCACAAAAAAAAACTAGTGCATAAAAATAAGAGCAAATTCCCAAAGTCTTTTTTTTAAGTCTGTCAAAGTTACTCTACTCTGCCTGATGAAAACAAGAACTCACTGTGAATGTAAACAGTGCGATATTGTGACCCACACTATGACGGCCAAGTGAGATACTTTATCACATCTCACTTAAAGGACCCAGCACTGCTGGTTCTCTCTTATAGTCCTACGAACTCTACTCTTGTAGGCTCTTACGACACCTGCGGGAGTAAAAAAGGTTGTTGTGATGATTCTCTATTTTCTTAATCCACCACCACATGGATAGTGTAGGAGTAACATTATATAACGTTTTATTTAATGTAAATTTCTGTTTATAGTTACATATGCCGTTGCAATATTTTCGAAAAGTGACGTTTGAACCAGTATTACTTCGAATAATGTTATTGTCCATATTGAAACGTTTACTAATGACTCAGGATGTGTACTTAAGGAGTATGCAATTGTCATCGTAATTCTTTGTATCTACCAAAATTTTACTAGTAATTGTAGCTATTTATTTAAATATTACGTATTTAGTGAATACGTCTTAATTTAGTCATTATATCTTAAGATATAGCTATGTCTAAGGCAAGGGTGAGAGAAACTACTTTTCTATGGATGTGCCCAAACAAGTGTTTTTTCTTGATGGCTGATCCTATAAGAGGTACAACTAGAATGTCTCCTTTAGACCACCTTCTTGCTCTCAGAATTAGAGGGGAAGCGTAGGGCCTTTGTGTGATCGAATTGACTCAGACATGACCCTATCACCGACAACGTTACTATCCCATAATCTAGTGTATGCCATGATTGTTGTAAAAAGTGACTAAGGGAACAAACTACTCAGGTCAACAGAACCGCAAGCGAAGAAAAGCTTAAAACAAGAACACAAGAAGAAGAAGAAGAGAAAAGAACTAGAGTAACTGACGTCGCACAGAGAATCATTATCAGCATAGAGAATCGTGTACTCCACTCTAGCACATTTGTGCTAGAGTAGAGAGCGCGATTAAGCAAACGAGGTGTAGGGCGCCCCGTGGTAGGATGCAATATAAGTGCAAAATACATGACGCCAACTACGAGGTCACATGTGCGAGACAACACTAATACACGAAAGAGGAAAATTACAGTTGTTGCTTTTCTAGTGAAAATAATGCAATCAAATGTAAATTTCTCTCAACAACTAAATAAATTATAGTTAAGAGTTCCCACTAGATTCGTCAGAACTCCCTATCTATTACATGTAGCCCAAAGTACCCTCAACTATAGAAATGGGTCATTTTGCATAAAGTCTGCTAACTGTGTTGACAAGTTTTGAGCTTTACCTGAATTAGGCTTATTTACTGTCTTTAAGCGAGTGTGTTCTAGCCAGTGGTTTGGATCGGTTCCCTGACTGACTTCTAACTATTTTGTCACAACAATTGATGATTTGTTTCTCTTTTTTTGCGGTTTAATTCTTTATTTTCTCTAAAATCAAGCACTAAATACTTAGTTGTAAAAATATGTAAATGATTTATAACAATTTAATTAGTAGCTTATTGTAAGTAAGATACTGTTTATTTTGCGCATTAAATAAAAATAAAATAGAATAGATATTATTGTCATTTGAAAGTCCATTGTAAACAAGGACTGAATAAAAAATATATGAGTCTAAGTTTGAGTTTCAGAGTCATTGGTACTTTGATGTACAAACTTTTTCTAATAAAAACGATAATATTGTTGGATCAACGGTACTATTTACAGTCCATTAAAGTACAATCGCAGGGTTTATTTATTTTATTTGTACATTTATATCCCATATTTATGTTATTTTATGTAATGGATTTTTATTTTATTTTCTTGTATAAAGTGAAAAAATTAACATTTAATAAACATTTTACCATTTTGGTATAGCAAGTGACATTTAAAACTTTGATGTAAAAAAGTATTCAGAAAATTTTAATACACAAATATTAGTTACGATTAAATAAACATTGATACAAATATTAAACAGTTAGGTTTAGGAAACACGAACAAAACATATATATGTATATTTAAACTTATATGTAAATATACATATATGTATATATATGTATATTTACACATAAGGGTCGAGTTTCGATAGTTTGAAATGTTTGGTTTTATTTTTTTGACGATTATAACTTTAACTGATATGATATCACGGCAAAATATATGTTCGACTTCCTTAGTTTTATGTTGCGGATAGCCATAGGTACTAATGTGCTTCGGTGAAGTTAATGCCATGGACATTTACAAAGGTTACTGTTATTTACAATGGTAATTAAGTTTGTGTTTCAATAGTAAGTATAAAAACTAACCTAAATTCAACAATACAAGTTTACACGTAAAATCATACATATTTAAAATATTAGTTGAAATATACTTGTTTATAATATAAGATTCATTTTTCCAAGAAAAATTTTTTAGCTACTGATATTGGAAAAAAGTTTTCGTTTACGGCTAGTTTATTGAAAGTGAAAATAAAAAGTGGGTAGTGAAATAAAACTGACGTCAAAAGATATTCTGATACGAAAAATGCAATTCGCAATAACAATTTTGTTGTTTATGTCAGAATGTTTAAATTGAGAACTAAATTAATGTCTAAAAGACTAATATTTTTACTGAGATTTATTTACATTGGTTCCCAGTTTTCGATTCCAGTTTAATATTTTTTATTGTTGAAGCTCACAAAATATTATTACATATTTTTGGTGGATACCAAATTAAAATAAAAAATACAAGAGAATTACGCTTCACTGTTCTTGAGTATTAAAAATCTGACCTGAATGCACCTTTAGCAAAAAAATTGTTTGATATTTATATTTGAGTAGTTTAGGATCAAAGGTGGTAATTTTACATTTAATCGATTTGTAATGATATAAAATCATAAAAAAGGAATGACATTTCATTCATTATTTTAGTGTAAATAAAATTAACAACAAAAAAAGATTTTCGGATTACAGGAAAAAGTCTACTGTTGCCGTTGTCGAAAAAAAACCCTTTACAAAAAACAGACTTTAAAATCTAAAAAAAATATTTTCACTAACTAAATTTAATTGTACTCAGTATCAGATTTTTTCTGAAAAGTACATACACAGTTGCGACAGTTTATTAAATGAAAATAGCAAATGGAATCTATCGGAAAGTAGCAAATAGTTCCGAAATTGAAGCAGAAACTGAGATTCAACGAAAATAAATCTTTACACCATAAAAAGAATAGAATAGTTGTGATAGAAATGAACGCTTCAATCGACATTATTATTTAAAAACTTTGGATTGAGAGTTTCTCACTTACTGACTTTTGTCCAAGTGTAGAGATTACAAAGTTATTTATTAAGAATATAATTCTTTTAATATGTCTCAAATCCCACAAATTGGGTAAATATGGGCTAAAATTATTTGTAATAAAGCACAACTCCAACTGTAAAGTACCAAAAAAAACAAAAAATTATGCAGGCACTCTGTAACTGTATCTCAATTCTTTCACAGATCAGATCAAAAGATGGCTGTTTAGTCTTTAAATTATCATCGTACTAAAAGAAAAGCACTAAAAACCGACACGTATTTCTTCATTTCTTTTAAAAAACAGGAAGAAATACAACTTGTTTTGAATAGTTTCTCCTTTATTGATATCGGTAAAAAAGCCGTCACTAAAAATCAATCGTGAGCTTTCATTTTTCACAAACAAGCCCCTTCCTAGTAGAATAAATATTTCAAGTGCAAGGGCATTTTATTCTCTAATAGATGATAAGTAGCTTGTGGCGATCGCTTCACGATCATTTATTGATGCTATCTCTGTCTGTAATAGTTAGGTAGGGGAAACAGGTGACCGTGTAAGCGAGCGAAGGTTAAGACATTTTATGAAATGTCTGGACCGCGTTTTTACTTTTTTTATTTTAAATAAAGAATACAATATAAAATAAAAAAAGAAAACATATTTTTATTTATTTTAACAATATTATTTCAAAACTTTTATTTATGTAGTTTAAATATGGAGAATATATATTATATTTGTGTGTGTTGAAACTACGTGGTCTTAATGTGTATTATTTTGGGCATGTACTCAAAAAATAACAAACTCCTAATATAGGAAATATTTAGTTTAATTGGATTTTTTTCCTGAAACTGTGGAAGCCATGCTTTTAAGTCTTTTAAAATATATTTCCAAAATACCACTTGCTCAATACCCTTTCAATACTCGTGTAGTTACAATAAAAGAGTAATTTTAGTCTCTTTCAGGAGATATATAATAAAATGACATCGTTTTTTTTCATGTGAAAAAAAAAATCAGTTAACAAGTTACACTACATGTAAATGTATATCAACTGCTATGATAATAACAGTTTAGAATACATCTTCTACGTTGTATTTAACAATTCTAACAATATATCACAGCATGCTCCAACTATTACTAATAGATATCCAAAGTATCAGTCGCAATTTATATAGGTCAATAGACCAAGCCTCGACAAAACACAACTAGGAACTGGTACGAGTATTATTGCAATAGTTAGTAATATTTTTTTTAATTAATTCTCATATCAAATTCAGAAATGTAAAAGCCTAATAAAATTAAGAGGAAATGAAATATTATATTTCTGAACTATTTAAACTAAAAAAATTTAGACCGTGATGATTGGCGCTCCTTGGGGAGAAGTTCGTTCAGCAGTGGACAGCGATACCAGCGAAGTTCATCGAACTTCTTGTTTGTAGTTTATGTGTATATTTAAAAATTAAAAATATGCGTCAATATTTTTTTTTGTGTAGAATTATGTATACAATTATTCACTCGAGTTTGCATAAAACCATAATCCTTTGTATATTTTTTGGTTTAGTTTTTTGTTTCAGGTACAAGAGATAACCTTACAAATATTTGAAAATCTACACAACATCTTTACAAAGTGTGAAACAATGTAACGATTTTAAGAAAATAGATAATATTAGCATTGCTCGCGTGGAATTTGGTCTGCCATATTAAGTTTCGTAACAGATCATTTCAAATAGTTTTTTTTAAGAAAAAGTGTTACTTTCATATCACTGCTAATACCTCCAAGAACATGTGTACAAAATATCATGACGATCGGTTGAGTAATTTTCGCGTAAAACCGTAACAAACAAGCTTACATTCACAGCGATAATTTAAAAGATTTTAATGCATCCATGTCATATTATGAAACACAATAAAATATTGATATTGATAAATATTACATTATTCATTTTAATAAATGTATTTAACTACGTCATGCAATATAATATGATTAATCTCATATTATTATTAATATTTTTTCTTACACTGTCATACATTATTATTATTAAATACTTTAACTAATTTAATGTCAAAACATTAAGTAAATTACATGTTATTTTATTTGCCAGAATTGTTAGACAAATTTTTAAAAATAAGAATAATCACATTAAATTGATCAAACGTTTGTTAAAAAGTACAAACATTTGTATATTACATTTTTTATATTACATTATTATGTTACGGTAAAATGTAAGTAATCACAATATTAGAATCGCCAATCTTACTTTGAATATTCATATTTTTCTCTTACGATCCCGAGTCCTTTAAGCGGGGCGTGAAAAAGCATCTCACTAGGCCGCCATAGCGTGAGTCACCATACTGCACTGTCTTCATTCGCAGTGAATACGGTGACCACCGCTCTTGCATTTTATTCATGCTTTCCATCAGGCAGAATAGAGTCACTTTGGTAAGATGCTATAAAAAAAAAGTCATCTGATCCCAAATTAATCAGGACCTGTACTATAATAGTCGGACTGTTGATAAACATACTTATATATTTCTAAATATATATTTGTCATAGAAAAATTGCATACAGTCAGTCGAAAATCTTTGACAGTCCACTGCTGGACATAGCCCTCTTCGTAGAATTATAAACAGTTATAGAACTAATGATGATGCTGAACTCATAATTATTTTATGTCCTAGGTGAAAGCCCATTAATAAAACGTAACAGTTACTGTCAGTTGACTGACGTTTATTTTTCTTAGCATGACATATCCAAAGATAAAGATCATATCTAAGACACATATCCATAGATACTATTTTGAAACATACTCGACACCCATAACGTCGGGTCCAGCAGTAAAAATCACTAACGACTATGCCATGGAGTTTGAAAAATTACATTACCATCTAATTGTGAACCAACAGAATTTTAAACATGAAATCGCGTCAAATGCGCCTATTTCTTATATTATTGAAATAAAAACTGAATTTCAACATAATTCAGAAATCGTAATTACTTCTTGTCTCTGTTTGATAGATAATGTGCTTTAATTTTGCTGAGATACGAAGTGGACTTACGACACCTTCAATATGATACATATTTAAAGTCTGCTACTCAACGACTCATTGTGAATTACAACAGTGGAAATATGAATGAGATTAGCCTCAAATTAATTTACTAGTAATTTATTAATTTATTCGTAAACTAATACATACTTAGCTTAGTTTTAATTTAAATGTTTTTGGCTACGTAACTCTAAGTAACGTAGACCTGTTTCGCAATAGGTTCGATATTAAATCGTTGTGATTACCTACCTGACCACTTCGATCATTACGCCATCTATGCAAAGTGAGTAACTAGAATAGATATTTTTCATTTGTCTGTTTGCTTACAGTCACTGTAGCATAACAGTAGCATACGTAATAGTGAATGATGTTTGTCAAGCGGGGGCTTGTCAATCGTGGGTGTGTGTTTCGAGCAGTGGGGGACATCGCACGCGAAATAGGTACGTGACTGTATTATTATACTTTAATGAGACGTGAATTTTAATAAAAATTTTTACAATAGTCGAACTATCAAAGAGTTTTCATGTTGATATATTTGTAAATATAAATGATTTTTAAGTATTGCATTCAATATATTATTGGCACTACGTGAAAGCATATTATTGTTCAACACAAAAATGTTTGATACATTGCCAAGTAATTTATTTCTGGTATTCTTCGTACTTTTTTCGTGTAGACTATTTTTATTTAACAGAAGTAGGAAGTACACTGTGGGGAAGTTGAACAAAAATTTCACTTATTTATTTTTAAATTTATTGTGAAGTATGGACGCAAACCGGTTTCTCATCTTTATTCAGTTTCATAGATTTGTTCCGATCAACATTCATAATGTTAATTCAAAATTAAAGTTAAACAAAACTCGGCATCACCATCAGAAAGTAAAACAAAACTTCTATTGAAAATACTTATCGTTTCAATAAAATTGAATCGGTAAGAACTTTATAAATCGAACGGCTTTAGAAGCAATCGCCGCTAGTCCTTTTCAAATATTTAACAGGTTGAATAAAAAGAGACGGTGCATTAATGCCGATAATTTTCTTCGAATTATCCTAGATACACACTACAGTAAAGTACACACATTGTACAGCATTAATATTTTGAGAGCACATTAAAAACGTCATCAGTTTGTCAAACAGGTTTAAGATAATAATACAATGTTACAAAATAATTGTTATGTGCAATTCATTCTAGTTTATTTTATCTTCATTTGTGTTTTATAATCAAACGTTTGTTTTAATAAATTACTCTTTTAAGTTACTTAGGATGAATTGTGATTAACGATTTTTATTAAATTATTTTAGTATGTTGTGTTTTTATAAAAAAATAGATTTAAAGATATGAAAGTATAGACCATCCCTTACTTTACACTCAATTGCATGGTAATAGTTGGACCGAAGAGACCCGTTCAAATGCAAATCGTATTACCACTCTTCAATTAGTGTTGGCAGTTGAAAGATTTACTTATTCATGTAATTTTCTTAACCGTCCCTATTAATACAAGTTAATTCTTTTGTTTGTTTGTTATTTAAAACAGTACCAGGAAAGACCGTAATCTACTAGGTCTCTTAGGAAGTTTCCACTTAAGTTATATCCGTTTTTATTCCGTCATAAGTGGCTCTTATACTCCAAACGCACTAGGATACTATTTCTACGTTAGCCTCGAAGATAAATAACTTCTGAGAATATCCAAACAAAAAAATTGAATATAACAAATGAAATTTACTATTTCTATTGGTTTCTAACCCTCCATTGATTTGTACTCAAATAGACAGTGGCTTAGCCAGGCTGAAGAAGTAGTCTAATTTATAGACTGTCATTATCATAAGATACTTTAGACTACCAGTAACGTAGGTCAGAGATTTGAGCTGGTATTAGGCACAGGCTAGTATTAGACTTGGGTTTTTTGTGTTCGCTCTTGTATTAGAAGTCTGACGTCTTAAACAATTTGTTACCACTGCTTTGAATAATAACCAAATTTGAATCTCAAACAATTTGAATAATAAGCATAGGCACTTAGGAGTAAATCAATGACTCTATTTGTTTTAAATTAGTATGTGTATCTGTCTTGTTAAAGAAAAGTGAAAGAAACAAATTATATATACATAAAATTTATACTTTTAAGCAAGGATTAACCAAAAAATGTTCAACAATGGCAGCCACATACAGTAATTCGGGAATAGACACGTTTATAGAGCATGCTCTGTAGCTACACCAATTAATACATATCAGTGTAATAATTAACAGAGTACGTACTATTACAACACAAGTAATGAAAATGTTTTTAAACATCATATTGTTGTTTAAAAACATTTATATCAAACATCTTTCTAACCGGTCCGATTCAATTGTTTCATATTTCCATATATTTAACAACAGTAAGGCCAAATAAATATTGATTTATTATCGACGTTTCTCTTTTGTATTACGTGTTATGATACACGTGTAGGCAGAAAATACTTCAACTATTCATTCTAATCTTAGTGTGAATGAGAGGTTGTTTGTTTGCACACAAGCGATCATCACGATAGAATTTGCATGTAGGTCGTTAGTAGTATTAGGTATTGAATAAACCTGAATATACCAGATTCCTGATTGATTTAAAAACATTTACATTTTTGTGAAGAAAAATAAAAAATAGTATTTACTAAAGAGGTTAATATATTTTTAAATAAAGAACACTCATGTTGTTCTTTTAGAAGTAAAAAACTTGATAACAAATTGTGTATCATCATGGATATTATTTTTTTTGCACCTGTATGTTTTTGATCTGTCGGTTCCCCAATTTTGTACTACCGTAGTTTGAATAAATGAATCGCTTCCCCCTTCAGGCTGGAAATAGTCTCTCCCTCCTATTACCATTAATTTGTCTTTGTCATTGATGTGTAGTTATTTTAGAGGTGTCATAATTTTAAATGCTGTTATATTAAAATGTAACATTATGACCGGCTAATTAACATGTTTGTCTTAGTAGGTAGTTACACTGATTAAGAGTCAACGCCTGAGTTCCACCACGGAACCACGTGCGATGGCCGAACCGTAGACACGGCGCTCCACACGCTACTAGCATTTTTAGTGTGGGTAGAGCTGTGGAGTGACCTCATGGTGGTTATCGGATTGGGAATTTTATCGCTCGGTACATGTTTGCAACCATGATATGGATCAAGAACGTGTGGAACTTCGACATCTCTTTCTTTGAGCAAGTTACTTGTATAGGTAATGGCATAACGGGGCCGGCAGGGGTCTAGAACTTGCCCGCTCCGCCAGGCCCGAGAACGGGCCGTGTATCGCAGGCGACTCAGGTACCGGAGACCACAAAATAAGCTCAGAACGCCATAAGCGCAAGCCTGAGGGTGACAGGTCTCACATATCAATGGTCATGGTCTTAGGTGAGACCTGTCACCTTAGCAGACCCAGGTGGCGGCGCGTGCGCTATGGGGTAACAAATTCCAAATCCCAAATTAAGTTAAAAAATACAAGAAGATTATACTACTTGTTCAAATATATATCAAAATATGATTTTAAGGTTCGTTTGTAACTAAAAACTAAAGACAGGTGACCAAATTTATTCAAATATCTGAGTTTAAACAAGTCTAGATACGACTTCTACGTAAATTAATATCTCATAAACACATTTTATGATTGCTTTCATATATGTTTAACTGTAAAACTTCAGCTTTAGATATTACAAAGAATGTGTATTCTGCTGTGATTCTATTTTTATCATTAAATAAAATTGTTTTATACAATGTTTGTTGAACGTGTTATGATTAAAACAAATCTTTATGCTCAAAGTTATGACATCTATAAAATGATATTATATAATCTTTTGTAATCATAAAAAAGTACTCATTTGTTATCAAAATGTTATGGCAAAATAAACAAAGCCATGATAAAGTCTTCTTGCGTAATATTCTCATTACGAGTTCTTGTAATATTTCTGGTGTTACCAGATTTATTTTCTATATACTTTTAACTGTATGGCTTAAATATAAAACCAAATAAAATTCCTCATTTGTTTAATATAATAATATGTTTTGAAAAAATAACTACCTGATTCATATTTCTGATTAATATGTTCCATTTGTGTCAATATTAAGATTCAGCAATCTAATTTCAGTATATTCTTTAATAAGTAATCAAGAGCTCTAAGAATATTTTCCATGTCGCTGGATTTTTGCAAACAGACTCAAAGATCGAGACAAAGTACCCACAAAGTGATGTCTCATGTGGAGATCGAACCCACAACCGGCAGCGCAGCAGAGTGAAGATTAAGTCACTTCGCCAAGCGTGCAGTTATGCATGCATGAATTATAAATGATATCTATCTAAGCCCAGTTTTAAATAGATTTTCTAAAAATTTGTCTGATTTCATTCACTGGTAAATCCTAAAAGGATAACTCTATTATCACGATTTGCATTTAGCTAAGGTGTTAATCTGTGAGGAAATAAGATGATTTTACTAATTCCCCTAATAGATTAGCAAATTATGTTAACAAGATGCCAAAGTTGTGAGTCTTTCCAATTTCCAACAACCGACCTTCAAAAAAGAGGAACGTCTCTACTTCATTCCTACCCAATAGCTAATCGACATAAGGAGGTAGAAATAAGTGGAAGTAGAGACATACAGAGATCAAGGAAGAGAGACTTGACTAGATGTTTAGACACCACATAGTTGATCATATTTATAGACTTCAAGCTTAAATTTAATTCTGGAAACTGATAGGAAAGTACTGCCAATCAAACGAGTTCAGAATATCACGAAATATGAAATTTAAATGATCCATAGTAATTTTATTTCTAAAAACACTGACAGAGGACAATATTAACAGATGAATAAATACCCTTTTTTTGTATTTGTACCCAAACTTATATCTTAATAGAAAATTGTAATTCAGTAACTAATATTTATCTAGTTTAAAACATAACTATTTACTAAATATAAATTGTAAATTAATAATTTAGGTAAACAGATGAAAAATGTACATATTTTTGCATAAATATGAGTTATAATAAACTTATAACAGAAATAAACATAAACTTTTTATGTTGAATGTAATTAATATTTACAAAGTTACAAAATTATCAAAGGAATCTTAATTTATTTCAACTTTAAAGTCGGTAAACATTTTTTAATTTACTTTTAACTTTGTGTCTATTTGATATAATATTGTTTATACAGTTATTTGTATATCCTTGATTCTAATGGACATTACTGGCGTGTTATAAAATCATTTTCATATAATTTATTAGAAAATGTCACCTTAGAAGTGCTTTCAGCTAGTATTGTTACTCCAAATTTTAATGTTTACGAACTACAGACTGACTGACTGACTGACTGACTGACTGACTGACTGACTACTAAATACATAAGGTGTAAAGCTTTGTAATAGTGAGCTCGGGACACCCTTCAGAAGTTGAGTCATAGGAGGGCTTAAAATGGATGACCTTTAAACCCACTGTCAGTTGCCTCTAGACTAATGACAAGTAGATTTATGCTCCTCTCTATATTGATCATAATATGACAATAACTCACAATAGTTTGACAGGAGACTGCGTTAATAAATAAATAAATATGTCGTACATCTGACACACAACGTCGTCTACCCTTAAAACAGAGCTTGTAGTATGAAAATGAGATTGACGGATAGAATATTGATGTACCATTTTTATAAGCAGATACTTATTTTACAAATAAAACATTCAAACTCCGAAACAATTATTTGCAAATCAATACATTAATACATTAGTACAATGACTAAAAAAACTATGTTTTCTCAAGTGTTAATAGCTGTTCATACGATACTAAAAACATAAACGATCTTTTTTAAATTTTTATCTGTCTGTTTGTTTGTACGAGCTTATCTCTGAAACCGCTCAACCAGTTTTATGTGACTTTCACTTTGAGATGGAGGAGGTTACTGGGCAACATATAGGCTACTTTTTACACTGAATTCCCCACGGGATCGGGATTTACACAGCAAAAATCAACGGCTCTAAGGTAAAAATACCAAATTCATATCCTAAACGAACATAGTCGCGGTTACAGCTAGTCATACATAAAATAATAAAGAGATATTATCATTTAAGCTGTTTTTTGTGGTAATTCATTTTGTATTCAAAAACTTATAGTACTCAGCGCAATCGTTACTTTTATTGAATAAAGTAAAAATAAGGAAAAAGAAAAAGTGGTACTTATATGTGTATTGCATATACGTCCAATAATAGCATCGAACGAAGTGTAATTAACCAAAACAGGCAAATAGTTTTTGAAAATAGTGTTTTTAAATAAATTAAAAAAAAATGTGTAATAGTTTAAATACTAAGCAGGTGGAGAGGTTATAGAGGATGCCTTGTCACTGAACTGGTATATATACATATGAATTAATTTGGTCCAGAAATATATGTATCACGACACAGAAAATTCTTTGTACATGTATGTACCTATAATTGAAAATTGAAGTAATAACTATGCTCGCGCCACCGGAATCACTTATAATGCCAGTTGTTCTTTTTAAAATAAAAACAAAATAAGACATAAATTGATCAACACCAATGATGAAACAAAAAATACGAATTTATTCATTCTTCATTGATGCTGTAGGTAATAGAGCTACGCTGATTTCAGCGCGAACGGGTCGGCTCGACCAGAGCAGTATTACCCTCTCCCAGGAGACCAATCTAATGTGACAGCATCTGTACTGTCGTGTTTCGTTGCTGAGAGTGAAACCGCAGGCCCATCGATGCAAGGGTGACAGTTATTGTTGAACATGTATGAGCCATACACTGCTACGATGAGTTTCATGCCTTTAACATCCACAAGCGGGGCGTGAAAAAGTATCTCACTAGGCTCCGATAGTGTGGGTCACCATACTGCATTTGCAATGAGTATGGATAACTCTTGAATTCTGTTGATGCTTTCAATCAGGCAGAGTAGAATCATTTTGGTAAATTCATAAAATGTAAAAAAATAAAACAGAAACTCTATTTAATATTTTAATAACAATAAACATTACAGCCACAGCACATTAGTTTTAATAATATAATAATTAAACGTACACTTTAATGTACATTCATAATGTATCACGTTATAACATTGCCAAAGGCTTATTGGCTGAATATAATATGTATTATATTAATATCTAAAGCTTGTTTCAAAAATTATTTCATTTGTTTCAGATACATCTCATTTTCAAAATGGAAAAGATGACGAGGTACAAGTATACACCATTGATGGTGTTCCAACTCATTCTCATGGTGTTATTCCTCGTCTTTGTACAGTATGGTGGTGAAAAAGATGCTGATATCAAAGGTAAGAATTACTTTTTCACAGGCTTAAAGTTATATTCTTGGAATAGTGCTCGAATAACTAGTGCTATACCGACGCGTGCGCAGAGCAGACCCTACACTGGTGGCACATGAATTATTTTTTTATGTTAGATTTGTTTATTTATTTATATTTATATAGGCCTTTAAGTAACGTTACATTTTTGAATACCTATATCTGTATTTTACTAGCACTAGGTTAAGTTTTTACTAAAAATATGGATAACGTAAAACAATTAATATTATTATTATTTTCTTTATTCATTTAATATGTTATATATATTAATTTTTCATATATTAATTACATTTATTAAATATAATTTTAGGAAATAAACATATTTATATATACCAAGAGACTTGTGGTTAGGGCTCCAAAGATAGAAACCTCCTCATTATATTGTCAGCCTCAAGGAGAACTACCTTCTACGTCAGCCCCTTCATCAACAGCCTTTACAGTTAACGGCTGGACATAGGGCTCTCCTTGGAAAGGAGGTTTTGGCCTTAAATACCACACTGGCCAGACGGGTCGGTTTACGGTTTGTTTAAAGTTTCCGCCTCTTTGGAGTGATGTTTTTGCGAAGTTTGCTCTCTTAATCGCTTCTTACGACACCTAGGAGATGGAAAGGGATGCTGACATTCTGTATCGCTAACCCATCACCACACGGATAGGAGACTTTACTTCATTAAAAACATATATAAACTACATTTTTAAATACATTTAATTACAAACATGAAAAAATATTCTGAGGGCCAGTTTTACCAGCTCCTGATAAAGTTTCGCATAGTTATTTGCCATATAACACTATGTAACAGATAAAAGTGGTTGATATATGTTTGTATATCGGACATATATGTCCATATCCAAAACTTATGAAAGCGAAATCTGTCCCTCTGATAAGTTTACCTAAGTCTATCAGGTACTTTATTAGCTAGTGGAGAATCTGGCCCTTAATATATTTGTATTATATTATTAATCACATGATATAGCAGAGCAAATGGCCGCTTATAGAGACTTGCAGCTAAAAACTCAGAAACACGCTGCCCTATGTCTATTGTTTTACTTTTTATTTAGAGCCTGTCAAAGTGACTCTATTCTGCCTGATGGAAAATTAGAATAAAATCCAAGAGTGGTGGTCACAATACTCAGTGCGAATACAGCAATTGCAGTACGGTGACCCACGTCATGCAAACTAGTTCGATGTTTTTTTACAGCCCTCTTAAAGGACTTCTCCTTCCGCCTATGATCCCCGGAATCATCACGATCGTTGGTAGTAAGTTCAATGTTTTGATTGGTCGTCATTGAAAATCAACGAAAAACACCATGTCACCGGTTTTCTGTAAGATCGTGTTCTGATCACTCTGGTCGAGACTACTTACAATTTTGTACCGCAACATGGTTGATGAAATTCATTTCATAAGAACTTACAATATCTTACTCGTGACAGTCTGAGCCTGTATTATGGTAACCAGCCCTCCCTCGCCAAGTTGACATTATGCAAACGTAAATATTATTAGAAAACTAACAAATGTTAACGATTGTAGAAAGAGAATCGATGCAAAACACTTGCAACAACAAAGGAGACGGATCACTAATAAACATTTCTGCTTATATATTTCTAAATATGTCTAAATTAAATATAAATAACACTCAGGCACAAGAGACATCATAAGCTGATCAATCGATCAGTTCCTGGTGGGTTACGAACGTACCTATTGTTTGTTACTAGACGCCGGTAAACACCTAACATTAGTTATATTAACGAAAAAATATTTAAAAATAGAATTATCTTTACTAAAAAAAATCTTATTAGTAATTTCATTTCGTTGTGTTGTGCACGGCAGTTTAATTGAGCAAACAATTCGCTCTTTGTAATAACTACACCGTATTTAGTGAATTAGAAGCACGAAAACAAATGGAAAAGGTCTATTTCATTGAAGTCAATGAAACAGTTCACTGAAATTGTGATTAACGTTCTTAATTCACATTCAAATATGATATTCGATATACATGTACAATTGTAAATAAATTCGCTTCAGTACAATTAAAAAGGAGTTCGAATAGTTGATGTATTACATATTTATCTTAATAATAACGCCCGCTGATAGTAATTAATTCACAGCCGGTTTGTAGAAATCCATATGAGCCGTAACTGTAACACAAGGACACTCTGTTTTAACGAAGTGGACTGGAAATTAATTTGTACGAGTACGTACAACATCGTTTCATATAAATTTTGGTTTGTTTTTTCTGTTCGAGCTTACATCTTTTGTACTGAAGTAAGTAATCAGTATTTTTTTTTTAAACTTATTGCACTTACTATACAAAGGCGGATTTAATGCCATTTTCTCACAGTCGACCTTCAGGTGATGTAGATGTAAGATGTGGTAGGTGGAAACTTATTTAGCTTATAAATATACTTTAAATACAACTAATATTTATACGTTAGAGGTTACTACTATATAAATATACATGTTTATATTTACAAGTTTAGTAGTTCTCGGGTGAATTAACCAACAGTGTATTCTAGCCTGGTCATCCATAAGAGATGGCAAACTTCAATAAAATAAGGGTGCACTATTTATGAAATTATTTCATTATATATAACTTAGTATTGTAAAATAAGAAGTACCTATTTATTAGAATAATAATGCCTAGCCTATTAGTAGCCTACTAGTTGTCTCGGTTTGCAGTATTTAGTGGGTAAAAGGTGCGCTTTATAAGTTTATATGTGTGATTTTCCTCATTTTTATTACAAAGAAAGAATTAATATTCGATCCTACCAATCAGGTTAGGTGATGTTGTGTGGTTTTCAATATATCAAGAAATTTTAATTGCGCGATACAGGATTAGTAAATATTATCTTGTAGTTCGGCGTATATTCGCAAGATGGCGTGAAAACATGTTTTATACTGAATGTGGGCTTTGATACCATTTAAGAATTATGTTTCAGTAATAACCTTGACGAGTCGAGACAATTAAAGTAAAACTAAATTGCACATTAAAATAAGCTAGAATTTGTCACAGATTAATAACAGCCATGAACAAATTAATCACTTCGTTAGTGGACACAAAAACTTCAGTGACATTGTTACTTCAATTGTCATTCTAAATAACAGGCCATGTTAGGTGAATCGAAGTAATGTTCGTGCGACTTAGTTATCACTGACTCTACATTACTACAAACAAAAAACCAAGTCACATTGCTATTTTTATAAATTGTAGGGCTACAAAAGATGTCAGATCTTGTAAGGAGTACCAAAAATAGTTACATAATAAACTTTAGGAAGATACACAAGTCAAAAAAAATGTAGGTATTTTATTTTCAAGACTATCTAAGACATACAATAAAATGTAAATTTTGAACTAATTTTACATTTAAAAATACACTTCAAGAAACTATAATGTAACCTGCTAACAAGTTTTTATTTGTCTCTCAAATGGATGGTAAGGAGTAATGGACCTGTTTTGGTATAAACGACTTTGTTCATGAGAGAACAATACTTATCACAAATACATATGTAAAGTACACAAACTAACAAGATACTTTCATCGAGTGAATGAGGTCGACCGAAGCCTCCTGCTCAAACTGGGGAGGGAATTAAAGATGGCAGAATCAGATGACTGAAAAGGAAGAGACAATGTTTCCATCTACACTTTACGTTTTAATTTCAAACATATAGTTAGCTAAAAATGTAACTATAAGAAACCAAAATGGAAAAGTATTCTATTAAAATGCAAGCGTTTAAACCAATATGAAAGCACAATATTACACATTTAATAAAAATATTGAAAACGACATCTCAATCTCAGAATCTGTAAATTCCTTTTTAGGTAAGTAATATTCATATTGTTCTTTTAGAAATCACTTTCTTTCTTGTGTACATAGACAAAAGCCATATATTGTCAAAGTAATAAATATTATAAAGGAAGTTTATGAAATAATTCGGCAGGCGCTGAAATCCTAGATTTCTTTTGTAACCTTATAATATTTACTTTAAGCAGAATACCACTCAACTTTGTTTACCTCTAAAGCTTAACGTAGCTTAAGAAATTTGATATGCATGAATATAAAGTGGAATTTTGATCTTTAGCGCGGTGAAATTACAAAATACTTCAACAAAAACACTTGCTCAAATGTTGTATCACCAAAAGTATAGGATGAGAATATCGGAAAATCCTGTTTCGTCATAATATTCCTGAGATCTTAAGATTTTCTTTATATCTTCCACTTTAGTGAACATTTCATTCTTTATGCGATGGCCTTTATAGGCCAAACGCAAGTACTGAAAACATGTAATAGCTTGTCTTACGGTTATATAACACTGTTAAGAGGACTGAATATGATGCTACGCAGCCAGCAGTCGATAATATGATAGAGACACAGTATACTGCAGGCTTTTCCCCACACCGTAGAAACTTTATTTCATAAAAAAACCTAATAAGTTACAAATAACATCTTTACGTAAGAATTTTTCTTTTTCTCTTTTTTATTTAATTGTGCTTTTAGCTGTAATTATTATTTACTTAGGTCCTAGTAAGGTCAGAAACACACAAGGCTTATAAAAAATTGTTGAGTTTGGGTGAACTCTCAGACTCTACTACAGAACAATTAGTGTTCTCTTTAAAATCTAGCCTTCTTTACATAATTATAAACAGAGGTACATAAAGAAATCCACATATTAGATGAGTATTCTTAGGGATTCATAACATATGAACAAGGAATGTGGGAAAAGAGGTATGTCAGGATAGTAATAAGTGCAGATCAAGTGTCTCTGCTTACCCGTCTAGAAAGTAGGCGTCATATTATTTTATGACTTAACAAAGATACGTTCGTGAATTTAATTATACTATTGATATCATAAATAACTTCATTTTATTCTTGGCTTACTAACAATTATAGTAGACGATTGCTGCACTAATCTGTCTCTGATACTCAATTTTAAACTATTAAAAGTAATAAAAAACTATGATACGCCCGAATAAACTATAAAAGGCAAAGCGTGGGTTAAACTCACGCAAAGAAGGTTCTGCACAAAACGATTTTGTTTCTTGAGTTCTTGTTTTGTCGTTTTTTCTAACTGTCAAACTTAATTTCGCCATTTTAAACGACTCTACCATACAATATCATTTTATAATCATCAAATAACAACTTACCGTTTCTTATATTCTCATATTGTTAAAGATGTAAGACCTCGATTCTACATGAATGGTAAATATTTGTTATTTTTATTCACCTAGAGAAAAATGTTAATGATAAAAGTATTACCACTTTATACGTTCCTGAAAAAACACTACACACGCACAGACAGATGAAGGTATAACAAAGTGATTAAATAAAAAAATCTTCTTTCGTTTTCAGTAACGGAACCCTAAAACTAAATCATCATTCAAACAAATTATTATTTATTATTTATCGATGAGTGAATGTTATTGACTACGAGTAACATGAATGTATCAGTTAATGGGTTACGACCAAGGGCAGCGTCGGAGCTGCTACTGAATTATTTACATCAATTTATAGACATAACACAAACCGGTAAAAATAATTTATTTGCTCTATGTGTTATATTTCACTTTATTCTAAATTTTATTGTTTCCTAGTAGACTCAAGAAGTTGTAGTGTAAAATAAATATAATATTCTTAGTCGTTTAATTGCAAAATTAGTATTTTTTATCGATATAACTTCTTGTGTATTTAAGTACGCGACTGAGATTTTCTTATACTGGATGGATGGATGGATGGATGGATGGATGGATGGATGAATGGATGGATGGATGGATGGATGAATGAATGGATGAATGGATGGATGGATGGATGGATGGATGGATGGATGGATGGATGGATGAATGGATGGATGGATGGATGGATGGATGGATGGATGGAGGGATGGATGGATGGATGGACGGATGGATGGATGGATGGACTAGTGTAAGAAAATTTGTCTCTTCCCTACCGTTGCTATCCGTTCTTATCTACCTTTTCTGTCAAAATTGTCCCATTTTTTCCTTTCATCTCTAGTGCCCAATGATAGGCAATAGGCAAAATGCAGGTGCATAGCATGCATATAGTTAACCGTAGATAATGTATGCATTTTTAATAGAATAACTAAAGTGTGTTTAGCACTGTTCTTAAATCTGTCATCCAAACTTTCTCCAACTAGACTTGATGATCTGATTAAATTATGTCAAAAATGTCACGCGTTCTCGACATTGTCAACTCTTGCAAAGTTTGTACATTAATTGCGTTAAAAACAGTTTGAAAAGTATGTGTTATTAACTTCATTCACAAAAAGGAAGTTTATTTTATTAATTTTGTTCCACGAACAACATGCTCTTGTAACACTAACCGCTTTTAATTAAATTTCGCAAAACATAAATAACAATTTAGTATTACCAATCTAATTGTGTCAGTGAAAGTTTGTTGAAAACTCATAGTTTGTGGAATCAATTAATATTTAAAACTTCATAGAATATGTTTATTTTGTAGAAAATCAATGAGGAAAGGGTTCTATTAAAAGAGAAAAGGTAAATTAACCTAATAAAAAAATATTAGAGTCGATTAGGATTTTTTTTGTAATAGTATATGAAATTATTGGAAAATATTCCATAGGTATTTTTACTCGGTATAAATCTCGACGAATTTAGGTTCTCAAAATTGTTCAATATTTCTTCGTAAAAATAATGGAAGGTATAGAAACAATGTATTATGGTCTGGCTCGGAAAGAGTAATGTTATTTAGCATAAATCTCAATAAATTTAATTTCTCAAAATTATTCAATACTTCCTCGTAAAAATAATGGAAAGTATAGAAGCTATGTGTTATGGTCTGGCCTGACAAGAGTGATATTATATATATCATATATATTTCTTTGATTTTTGACTACGTTTTCATCCACAACACAGGATCAAAAAAAAATCTTTTAATT
This sequence comes from Hypercompe scribonia, assembly GCA_949316085.1. Taxonomy (NCBI): domain Eukaryota; kingdom Metazoa; phylum Arthropoda; class Insecta; order Lepidoptera; family Erebidae; genus Hypercompe; species Hypercompe scribonia. The sequence continues at coordinate 3,760,752 of OX438981.1, forward strand.
TTAGATATTGCTTTGCTTTTCGGAGTAAAGATAAATTAATGAAAACTAGTATTTGTTCATTACTAAGGTGAGATAAAATCAGAAATAGGGAACATAACCATGACTTGAGTGTTTATTTGACAGAAGAAAAAAAGACAAATGAAAAATGATATGTATGTGTTGACAAATCAAAAATATACTAATCCTTTCAACTGACCCTTAGCTACGAACCCTCAGTAGAAAATGTAACCAATTACAAAAAAGATAATTTCGCAGAAAAATAACACTTAAAAACTCATATCTTTAAACATATCCAGAATACTGCAACCTGTAACCGTTTTCAAATGTCTTATTACGGTTAGAATGGCTGACACAATATTTCTATTGATACGATATAATACCTCACTCCGTATTATCCTTTAACAAGAGAAGTTATTTTGTAAAAGCAGCTGATTACATAAGCAAAATTTACACAATACAAAATAGGGCTCCGCTTTTTTGTTGGCATCTTAAGTCCAAAGCAATTATCCCTTGCTACGAGTATATCTATATAACAGTTATAGTTGAAATAATTCTATCCCTGTAGATGTTATTAGGAGAATAAAGTAATAAAGGAAACTATGGAGTAAACATTAATATCTTATGGTTTAGCGTGTTCACTCTAATGGAGGATAGTATTTTCTTTTTGCTGAGTAAGATGAAATAAGGAACTTCCTCAACATCTGAACGAACATTGGAACAACAATCTGTTATATACGTATACAAAATTAAAACATGTATATTAAGTGTATATATATTTGCCCACTCACACAACAATCTACTTGAAAACTAAACCATTGACTTTAAAATAGGTTGAGATCAAAATTATAAAATCAAATTTTCTCCTGTGTCTGCAAATAGGCAGATCATCAACAGCCTTTAACGGTCAACTGTTGGACATAGGCCTCTCCTTAGCAAACAGAATTTAACCTACTATACGACACTGACCAGACGAGTAGGTAGATAGATGTTTTTATTTAATTAATGTTTTATTGTGATTTATTCGCTTACACGAATTAACACACATCATAATTGCAACAATATGGAATATATTTCATATTGTGAGGGACTTAAATGTAATTAACACAAAGAACACCCAAGTTCAGAGCAACAATTTGTGGATCACACAAAGCGCTGTCCTTCTGTGACTCGAACCCACTCAACATAATAGAAAACGAGGTGATCGCTTGGAATACTACGCCATTCGTGCAGTTGTAGGCTACCGGTAACGTCTTAAGCTATATTGAATTGATAAAAACGACACATAATTAAAGTAGTGATTCTCACACGTCAATAGTCCAAATACATTCTTTGTAAAAATGAAAAATTTCTCTCCATCTTAAATACTGTTATTAAAGACCATAGATTACATTGGAAAACGAATATCCCTTATAATAATTAATAAACTTTTATTGAGGACGCCATATTTTCTTATTTATACACAGGTGTGTGCCCATAGACAATAAAAATATAGGGACGGGAGCACACGTTCTAGTGAGGTGGCGCTACGATGGATTATGATTATAACTTTAGCCATATATTGCAACGAATACAAGCCGTAACAAGTAATAACACAGCACAAATTTTATCGTAAAACCTATTTGTAAAATTACACTTTGCCTGTGGTATTGCCGAACTGATACGACCTTCGATCATTCAAGGAAAGGACGTCCTTCCACTTATAAGGTCGGCAACGCTATTACGAGTTGATATTATTTTGAACTGTAAGTGTTTATTATGTAAAACCACCAACTACGAAATGAAAGATTAAACATTCAAGTCATACAGTAAATAAACTAATTCCAAAAAGAATGTTTTCAGCAAAGAAAAGATATACAAGTGCTATTTAGTTCATGCTTAACAGAGATTGTTACTGTTAGTAAGAAACTGTTCGTTCCTATTATTTTCTTACTTCATAACAGAGAGTAAATATGTTCAGCGCCACTCAAGAAAGGGATGCTCAATTATTTTACAAGTTTAAATTATAAGTCTTAATCTTCATAATTAAATTTATTAAGTTGCCTAATGATTAATCAAAATTTTGGGATAAAATTCTAAGACAAAAGTTTTTAGACAAAGGCTTTTATCAGTGAAGTACATTAGCTGGCCTTCTTGAAGAGAAATTAGATTTATGGAAGAAGGTTCTGCCCCATAGGAATGCTAAACATATTTTAGCAATAGCAGTGAGTATTTTACAGAATTTAACTTTATAATTCATATTTTTTTAAAACAAAATACATCAAGAAATTTTACATCAAAGGGACGGTTTTAAACACACCCCTTCGAATAAAATTCACAGACGTTTAACATAGATATTTCAACAGAACAGAAAAAAAAGGATTTTGCGGTAAAAGAAAAACATACAAATGGTATATGCTTACCATTCTATATGTATCCATTTTAAGTCCTATTATCCTCCCGGGCGCCATTTTATGCCAGAAAAACAATGAATTGTGTAATTTCATTTGCAATTTTTCATTTGACATTCTAACAATTACAGTGAGGGAAAAAATAAAAATATAAAAGAAAGATAAAAAGGGATATGTATTGTTCTGTTTATGTGTGATGAAATAGGCGATGGGTGTATTTGCCGCGCTTAAAATTATTTACCGCAGAAAAAATCAATGTAGAACTGTGGGTTGTTTTTTTGGAGTTCTGTACGAATGGAATTCTGTTGCTATATACTGTATTGAGAAAAACAAATCATTATTTGAAGGTGACTTTCTTATGTTTAAGATGTTTAGAAAACAATATCGTATGTATTTTCAATAGAAACATTGTTTAACCTTCACAATATTTCAAATAGATCGATATTCATATTGCGTTAATAGCTGTTGTTTTTAAAATATAATAGAAAAATATAAGATCGTTTTAGAATGACTCATAGAAGTCACATACTCAATATACAAACGACTCATTTGGTTTGGCTTACTCCGTCAATTAAGTTACATTCTGCATTTCATCATAAAGAACGCGACTGCTGTGCTTGAGGTCTTGGGTTCGATGCCTGAGTCGGACCAAATGTTTGTATGATCTACAAATATTTGTTTCGAAGTTTGGGTGTTTTCTATGTATAATATGCATGTATTTACAAGAGAAAAGCATATAAGTATTCTATCAGTCAGTGTAGTTATCATAGCACAAGCTCTACTTAGTTTGAAACAAGATGACGTTGTGTCAAATGTCCGAAATTTTTATTATTTATTATTATTATTCTTTGAATGATAATGTTAGTCATAAGATATTTGATTGAAACATACTGTTGCAATAAACGTATCACCACCTTCATTAATACCGTAGGTCTTGTAAGATACCACTAAGGGAGCAAATTGTGCAGGACAACAGCATTGTGAAGAGAGAAAACTTGTCACAAACGCTATATCAACGCATCTGGCCAGCGTCAAAATCACCTTTCTAAGGAGAGGCCTATATGTCCAGCAGCGGACTTTGAAAGACTGTTGATTTGATGATGCTACTATAACTAAATAAATACACAAACACACCTCTGAGTACTGAAAAACGAAAAGTCATATTAAATGCATTGTTGTCAAAAAATAAAATAAAATTATGTAACAAGTTAGAACCTAGTTTAAGTGACAGGTGACAAACCTGAACTGACCTTACCTGCTAAAGTTGAAAACTAGACTCTATTACGAGAGTGGAATCAAATTTAAATTGGAATAGGTGTAAAATTTGGAAAAGTTTGAACTCTACAAATATTAGAAAAGATATTTAAATAATTGAACGGAATTTTTGAGTAGTAGTTCACACTCTTAATTAAATCACCATTTAAAGGAAAAACTGAAATCAAAAAACCTACCCAATTTGAGGCGCAATGTCGTAAGCAACGCAGAGATGAAATATCCCTTTATGTGTAAAAAATTTAAAATGGTATGAAAAAGTAAATGGCCTGAATATACTTAGTTGTGTATTTGTACATATTTAAATATATTTTTTGTGATAGTAACATTAATTTTATTTGTTTCAGGCTATGAAGACACACATGTAATGATATTCATCGGTTTCGGGTTCCTGATGACCTTTTTGAAGAAATATTGTTACAGTGCGCTAGGTTTTAATTGGTTCTTAGCCGCATTGGCTATACAATGGGCCTTGCTGTGCCAATCTTTCTATCATATGAAGGATAACACAATACTCCTTACCAAGAAATCTTTGTTCGGTAAGTATCGTGTGATGTTAATATATATTTGTAAGTTGAGTCTAATTGCAATGTTAAAGTTCTTAATGCTACTTAATGAATTTTTCATATTCATAACGATTTTTACAAGAACTGACGCCCTCAAAACTGTCGTTTGTTATCAAAGAGACCTCCAAAATCTACGTCAAAACCATTATGTAAATCATTTTGTACTGAAACTTTAAATGTGAACTACTAAATGCTGACATTACAAATAAATGGTTGTTTAAACAAAGTTTAAGACAACCACTCGAAAAAGTTTTCGTACAAAACAATGAACCTTTCAATTATTTACTGGGACTTCCTATTTTATTCAATTTCTGAAGTTAATTTGTGAGAAACAAATAAGCATTGTATCTTATAATAACAGAGGGACCTTACCTTAAATTTAAATGAAAGCAGTATTTTAAATACCCAATTTCCTTTCAATACTGTGACTCAAAAGAAAGGTTTTAATATCAAAAATGTTTAGATATTGTTCTAAATTGTGTTACAATTTCGCGTAACAGTCTCTTTTCGAAAAATCAATTTAGTTAAATGGCCGCTTTCGATTTGATTTTCAGTCACTGTTCTTTTATTTATATTTTCTTTTAAAAACAAATAATATTAGGGGCACTTCAAATTTTTGTCAGTCACCTGATGATGGGAGAAAGGTTCGTTCTACCAATAAACTTAGTGATTCGGTGAAAAGCACTGAAAGAATTATTTAACATCAGTTTTTTGTGAAGTTCGTGCCGGTGCCATGTCTCGTAGTATTTCTATCTTACGTTACTTGATATATATGTAGTAGGTCACTTAGACTTACTTAATTTTCTTTGCCCCGAGCCTTTTACCAAAATTAGGTTGGATCCGTTTTAGGTCTACTACGAGACGACTGAACTTGATTTTTTTAAGTAAAGCGACTGCCTTCAGACCCACACACTATTAGGCAATGTCGAAGTTATATAGCGATAGGTTTTATAGAAAGATTGTCGAACTTTTTAAGTCTGCAACTACCCGTAAACATTGCCAAAGATGTTCGTATAACAACCAAGACCGTTGGCTTAACGTAATCTCCGAGGCACAGAGGACCTCAATATCTTTTCTTTTTTTTCTTTTTTAAAAAAGACAATGCCCGCACTAGTAAGAAATTCTGTGTCACGGGGACTTTAAAAACATACAAGAAACGAACACAAAGAACATTCAAACTCAGAACAACAACTTGTGAATCACACAAAATGTTGTCCCATGTGGTGTTTGAATCCGCAACACTCAGTAAACTATGACTCAGTCATGATGATGTGATATACTCGTATATGACAAGAAAATTTAGCTATCATAGTCTGACCTGACTAGAATTTCTCGACTTTGCAATATGTTAACTTATGTGGACAGCACTGAACCACAAGCCCCTCTGATTTGCTTGATTATTAAACTTAATGTAAATAAAATTCATTCATAGCGTAATTTACATATTGTATTAACCACTTTCATGCAGTTCGGTTATTATGTATATCTAATGAGAATTGCTTTAAGTCAATTAATTATTAGCTATGAACTGAAGACAGACTGTTACATATTTTATTAGTACGCTATTGTTTGTGCTATCAAAGGATGTAGGTTCAAATAGGTCTGAAGTGAAGTGGAATGTTATTGCTATATAATAATAAAGGAGTACATAATTTACTTGTACTTGCAATGTTCAAAAGCTTACAAAACATAAAAAATCACAGTGATTTTTTAGAGATAAGAAATGTCTTGTATCGTGAGTGACTTTGGCCCAGTGTTTTAAGCGGTAACCACGCCGTTCACTACTGCGCTGAGTGTTGTGGGTTCAAATCCCACATGGGTCAACACTTTGTGTGATCTGAGTCTGGGTGTTCTTTGTGTCCGTTTCTTGTATGTTTGTAAAGTCCCCGCGACACAGGATTCATTTCTAGTAGTTTAAAAAAATAAATAAATAAATAAAACGCTAATTAATTGAGATAAGTTAGACCTAGGCTCAATACAGCAATTTGTGAATGATACAAAGTGTTGTCCTATGTGGAGATCGAACCCATCACACTCAGTGTAATACTAAGTTTCGAAACGACCGCTTAAACTACTACGCCATACGTGCGTGCAATCATTATTTTATCTTTTTTTTTTTTATAGAGGCAGATGTGATGTCAGCCACTGTTTTAATCACCTTCGGTGCGGTATTGGGTATCGCTAGTGGAGCACAGCTGCTGTTCATAGCCCTTGTGGAGATTGCCGTCGGATGCCTAAATCTGTATATAATTGGAGATATCTTTAAGGTTCTGAATACTTAATTATTTATGACTCTATACTACTAATTTATGAAGAATTTTCATTTGTATTCGTATCACTATAAAAAAAAATACTTGTCAAAAACGGACATTGTATCCGCTGCATACCTTTTACTCTCGTGTTTCGTTGTGTGAGTGCGAGACCAGAGGCCCATTGATGAAGGAATGACAGTTATCGTGGTTTGTGCAATACAATACCACGATGATTGTCATGCCTCTTACGTCTCCAAGCGAGGTGTGAAAAAGCCGTGCATCTTACGAGGCCCCCGTAGTATGGGTCACCATGCTCCACTATCTGCATTCGCAATAAGTATGGTGACCACAACTCTTGGATTCTATGTGTGCTTTCTATCAGGCAGAGTAGAGTCATTTTGGCAAGCTCTTGAAAAAAAATAATAAAATGGTTGCACTATATGCTAAGATCACTAAAGCAAAACTAATCAACCACAAAGTTGTCTTGAAAGCTATTACTTATTAAACAATATAACACAATATTGAAATCACGACTTTGCTTTGTGATTAGAAACGATGCATTAGACATACTCGTAATGTGGTACTTGATAATAACACTTTGTACATATTAGACTAGTAATCATTGTATTTACTGTCAACGACAGTCAGATGAGAAGACGAATGAATATATAATTGTATTTGACCCATTTCGTAGCGAAAAGGTACTACGAATTGGTCATACCTAATTAATGAACATGTGCCCGAAGGATAATTTGTTTAACAGTTTCTTTTTTATGTTTAATTTTCGAATTATTTATTTCATTTCAATATAAAGTAATTCTATCTGCCTGTAACACTTTCATGACTGAACTATTTGTAGTACATATATCTTTAAACAAGTTAAGTACATCGGGATGTATATAGTACGTACAATAACGCAAACCATGTAATTTAAATATCAAATTATAACCATTTATTTTATTGTAAAAAACACAACAACGTGAGAAAATTTTTCATAATCATTTTCTGTAGTGTCAAATAATAAAAACTTTTCCACTAAAAAGAACGGGCTATGAATCAAACAGCAACGTAATTTACTCGTACTATTACCACTTTATACAATGTAGTGAACATAAACCGAATTGTTTAGCTTATTCCATCCGCGGTCGCGAATGTAAACAACTGAATTTGAACCACATCAAATCACATCAAATAATGTGTGGTGCGTGAAAAGTACCCACAGCTCGTTTTTAAGTGTTCTTTCAAAATAGTTCAACTTTAATTGGAAATAAAAGTTACTGTTTGGAATGACAAGGTAATGAAATTAGATTTGAGTTTGATGTGATTACAGCTATTTCTATACAAATGAGGTCTTTAAATTATGTAGATTATTGATTCGTCTCGGTTCGAATATATTAAAATTACCTTTAAAACGGCCTATTTTCTAAATTGCTCGTAAAGTGTTCAACACAGTCATTTTGTATTTGTGTAACGCAACAATATGAATTGTATTGTTATAAGTGACAACAAAAAAGGAATTGGCCCAACTTCCTTTACAACAAACATTTAATTTTTTACAGATTTTACAATCGTTATTATAATTGCGATATATTAGCGAAAAATTCAATTTTTTTTCAGGCGTCTGATGTCGGAGGGTCTATAGGTATTCATACATTTGGTGCATATTTTGGTCTTGGAGTTAGTACCGCCTTGAGGATAAAGAAAAGTGAACTGCCAGAGGCATCTAGACTGGATGGCCCGAGTTACAACTCTGATGTAACTGCTATGATTGGTAAGTTTCTTCTTTCATTTTGACAACTATAGTAGATTCGATTCCATAGTTTACTGTGTCACATGAATATAAAACATGTGGCTTATTTGACTGAAGACTGACATATTTTTTTAAATTAAATATTATACCTTAAATATAGCTTGACAATTTGCTTTGATAATATTTAGAAATGTATTTATATGACGCCCAGTCAGAGTGTGATGTCTAACTATTACATAATTTATTTAACTAGCAATAACAGTTTCGTTCTGGACAATACTATTTAAATTTAGAGCATCTAAATCTACATATTTGTTTATAAGTGATTCAATCAAATCTCAAATATTAATTTAACACATTCTTGCCAATCTAAAAATAATTAAACTCCCTTCACTATACGAGTACTACTATATTTTCCTCTTGTGTGGCAATAGCAGTAAGTACTTAATAGCGTTATGTAGTATTATTAAAAAATTTAGCTCACTCACCGTTCGTTCTATTACCCAGCTGCCGGGGTGACCTAGATTTATCTAGATTATTTCTGTCTCTTGTATTCATGAACCTCTATAAAACCACCTTATTAAAAATGGAATAAAAGACCTACAATAACGTAAAGTTACTAAAGTTGTAAGAAATCAATGAACGCTTTGTGAACAAGGAATAGAGCTAATGATCAAAATATGCTAATGGAAGCATAAAAGTTCGGAATTTGAAAGTAAAACGAAGAAAGGACAATATTTGGATGTTCCTTTAAAGGGAAATGAAATCTCTCGGGTTGTGTTCTATTGTGTGCACAGATCTTAAAATTCTTTTGTGTGTATTCTGTATTTGAGTATTTTCTGTAACACACATCTCACGGTGACATGGGGCTTTTACAGGTTCGATATTTTTGTGGATCTATTGGCCGTCATTCAACTCAGCCTTGACGGTCTCGCCGGCTGAATATCAAAGAGCTATCATCAATACTTATCTTTCTCTCGCTGCTGCTACGGTAAGTAAAAGCTATGGTGGTAAAACTGAATTATTTAATTTGTTTTTATCTATGTACCTCTCGTAACTTTTCTCGAAAATAATTTCTGTCAAGTTTATCACACAATGGCGGATTAAGAATACGGATTGTCACTACTCGCTTCACATCACACAGGTGCCTTACAACTATAGTATGGAAATTCCGTCAGACCATCATCGGCCGTCATGTATAGAAATTGGACCGACTAAACCACTCATTGTGCCACCCTGGCCTGAGATAGTGGCGATATAGTAACAGCCGTTTATACGACACAGTGTATGAAACCATACAGTCAGTCAGGTCAAAACCTCTTTGGTTAACAGAAAACTATTTTTTTTGAGTTAAAAGACAACTTCCACACTAAGAATAAATGTTGTGTCGCGGGGGATTTTACAAACATACTTGAAACGAAAACAGAGAACACCCAGACTCAGAACAACAATTTACGGACCATATTAAGAATTGTCCCGTGTGGGGTTTGAACCCCTTACACTCAGGGCAGTAGGAAGCGGCGAGGTGATCGCTTAAACCAGTATACTATCTGTGCGGTCATCTAAGTCCAGCAGTGGATTATTAATATTAAAAACTGGTGATGATTATCATAAGTCTCGACAAATCTGATATAATAAAAAAAAAATTACGTTAATTCCAACTCGAAATATGTACATAAATTGTTAAAGACGTAGGCTACGACGTCGTATTAAATTAAGACGGTTAAATTCAGTACGTTGAGTTCATTGAGACACTGAGAATTATACTCAAATCAATGAGCAAAATTAAAACAACATCGCGGCTGAAATGTGTAGAAAGAATCTGCTGCGAATACAAATAGAATTAGCTTACCAAAATATCGAAAAATCAAATTCATATTGAACTTAGCTGTTTTAATTGCATTACCTTAAGTAAAAATATTGAGTTTTTTTTATTTAATTATACCGTGGTGAGTTCTTGATTGCTTTCGCTGGGTTTCACCTCTTCGTGTTTCAAGAATCTTGTAAAGTTAGAAAAAGTGAAATGAAGCAATGGAAACAATGTAAATAAATAACATTTAAAACCTTTGCAATATACTTCAATTGAAGTGATATACTTTAAAATAATAATACACTTGATAATATTACTTTACACAGCTTATACACGGCCGTGTGATCACAAAATTGTAAGAACTTGTACTATATGATGATGCTGCCCGGATGTCGTTTAAGCGGTCACCATGCCTCTCTCTACTGCGCTGAGTGTTGGTCACGAGACAGCACTTTGTTTATTGTGTGTGGCACAAATTGTTGTTCTGAGTCTGAGTGTTTTTTGGGTCCGTTTCTTATATACATGTTTAAAAAGCCCTCGTGACACAGGATATGTTGCTAAAGCGGGCGTTGTCTCCTTTTTTTAAAAAAAGAAAGAATAAATAATGGCTATACTGTACCAATACCAGACTATTATTGAACATACTTTTATATTTCTAAATACTTATATATTATGAATAAATTACATTCAGATACATATGAAATGATCGTGTTAATCACACAATAATTTGTGCTAGGTGGGAATAGAACCCACGACCTCCGACTAAGCTGCCACGATTAACAAGAACTAGACCAAAAGGTTGTTTCAGACTAATTTTGATAGTAAAAACTTAACTGTGAACTTATAAACTGTAGCAACTTAAGCTATACTTGTATTCTTCTAGGTAACTGCATTTGTGGTCTCCTCTATGGTGAACCACCAAAGAGGCAAGTTTGATATGGTGCATATTCAGAACTCAACATTAGCTGGTGGTGTGGCTATAGGGGCTGTTTGCAACATGTTCATCACGCCGGGTATTGCCATCGCTATTGGAATCGGTGCTGGAATCCTCAGTGTTTGCGGTTATCGGTTTTTGACGGTAAGGTACAGCTTTATATTTTTCTTATGACAATAACTTTAACAAAGTTTCACCGACTTCAACGCACTTACACAATAATGTAGGTGCATTGAAGTTGGTGCATAGATAATAAACTACATTCATAAATCTTTCATTTTTCAAACTTAGAGGTGATCTTTTTTCGAAAAGTTGGATGAAACCATTTATTTTTTTGACAGAAGTTTTTTCAAAGAGTTTTGTTTAAAGAATTGACAAAGTTCTGAAGTAACAAAAAAATTTGCATGTTTAAAAAATACGAATTTTTTTTTTCTTTCTTTTTGAATTTGTTCCAAAATGGTATTTGAGTGTTTATATTGTGATGGTTGCGAAGACTACAGTTATTTTACACATGTTTTTCTTAAACAGAAATCCAACGGTAAAAAGTTTTATATAAAAGAATTTAGGTACATATAAATAGAAGTAAGTCTAGGTGTTTGATAAAATAATTTGAACATAGGTACAGGTTTTCTTATCCGTCATGAAATTAATTAAAATAATTTAATTTCGTGATACTGCTAAATAACACGAGTATTATAGAGAACTAAATGATTAACTGCTAAGTTGGAAATCAATCAAAAACAATAATTAAATATCTAATTAAAAAGTCGTAATTATTAAATATTATCGTTTATATTAATAAAGAAGGGAAAAGTTATTGAATATATAAAATATATAATTATATAAAACCTTTCAATTAGACACGTTAGGCACGTTTCGGAAGAGATTCCTCTTTGCTCCGCGCCTTTTTTAAGATATAACGACCACGCAATAAGTAACTTTACCAGGTAGTAGAGCCACGCTGATTTCAGCATGAACGAGCCGGCTCGTCTGGAGCAGTACTACCCTCCCGCAAAAGACCAACCTAAAGCGACAGTATCCGTGCTGTCGTGTTTTGTTGGTGCGTACGAGACCAGAAGCCCACTGATACAGGGGTGACAGTTGTCGTAGAATGTATGTGCAATACAATACTACGATGATTCTCATGCCTTTTACGTTCCCAAGTGAGGCGTAAAAAATCGTAATAGGCCACCATAGTGTAGGTCACAATACTACAACTTTTGGATTCCATTCATGCTTTCCATCAAGCAGAGTAGAGTCACTTTGGAAGGCTATTAAAATAAAAGAAAAACACTACCGATGACCATGGACATTTTGCAACTAAGAGCCACAAGTGCCTTGTCATCCTTTACCCAACTATCCCTCCCTCCACCTAAAGTTAGAAGTAAACAGGATTTAGAAAGCAACGAAGGAATTCCTTAACATTGCTACGTACAGAGGTCACAGAGATATCTATTTATTTATTTATTTATTTACACTTTATGCACTTTGTACAGCGGCGGACTTAATGCCCAAGGCATTCTCTTCCATATATCATATATCAATTAAGTTAAGCTGACCCAATAATACCGAAACATGAATTTCCATAAGTTTATTGTCGTTATTTTTTTTAATATTCATTACTGAAAACAACCAAAAACTATATTCTATAATAATAAATAAATATTTCGGACATTTGACACACAACGTCATCTAGTTTCCAACTAAGCAGACCTTGTGCTAATAACTAGACTGACCTATAGAATACTTATGTACTTTTTTGTAAATATATACATATTATTTATATAAACATCCAAACTTCGAAACAAATATTTGTAGATTATACAAACATTTGGTCCGACCCGGGTATCGAACCCGAAACTTCAAAGACAGCAGTCGCACTCACTACTGCGCCATCGAGGCAGACAAGCAATATTATATTTAAATGGAATAACGTCCAGGAATTACTACCACAATGATAAGCTAATTTTAGAAAGTTACCATCGTCGAAATGGAAATAAATTGTGTAATTTCTCCAATATATTGGAGTCTACACGCCTACACTTTAACTAAATGACGTTAAAGCTATGAAAGTGGAAAGTTTGTCCGTCTAGAGACGAAATTGGAGAAAACTTTGTCCAAAACGTCCAAGTGAAAACTAGATAATATTTTTTGAAAAGTTTTTGCGTGATCTTAACGCCCCTGGAGAAGGCCGATATCCAGAGTGGACGAAGTAACAATTTTACAGATTATTTGAAGTTGTATTGAGAGTAAGTACATGTTATTTGCGTTTTTTTTTGCAAGAAAACATTGTAATCCTACATGTGACTTAATAATATGAAATTGGTGCCGAGGTATGGCTGTTCTACTTATCTAATATTGGCATGTCCAATACTTTAAATAATTTTAATAAAGTTACATCGATTTTTTTAGATTATACTCGTATTCGGAACTTAGACTCGTGTTAATAATACATAGATTGCGTTAGAAAACATTTATCGCCTAGTCTATTATCTTGTCTCCCATATTTGATAAGATCAAATAATATCGTTATTTAAGCAATCAATATTTAATCCCACAGCCAGCGTTAGAGAAAATCGGCGTCCAAGATACCTGCGGAGTCAACAACCTTCACGGCATGCCAGGCATATATTCTGGTATTTTATCCATTTTGTTTGCCGCATTAGCCACTTCTGAGAGATATGGACCCGAATTATCTGGTATTTTCGCAGCTATGGAGGCAAGTGATATCATTGTATTTAATATTACTAAATTAATATATATATATTAATTTCAATATTTCTTTTTGCAAACACATTTCAAATATAATTTAGAAAGTAGAAGTAGGTGATAAGAAATAAATCATTTTTCACTTCTATTAAAATTATATAATAATATTTTTTTCTAATGTTTCGGACATTTGACACACAACGCCATCTAGTCTCAAACTAAGTAGAGCTTGTACTATGGGTACTAAACAACTGATATAAATACAGATACTTTGTTTTTGCAAATACATTTATATTACACATAAAAACACCCAATCCGAAATAAATATTTGCAGGTTATACAAACATTTGGTCTGACCCGGGAATAAAACCCAAGACCCACAGCAGTTGCGTACACTACCACTGCGGCACCGAGGCAGTTAAATGTTACCTTAACAATTTATATATCACATTTTATAAAAAAGTTTTTTCAGCAGTTTGTAACAAATGTGTTCGTTTTCTATTATTCATGAAGCATTCAGTTATAACAATGTTTTGAAATCTGTGTTACCTTCTCAAGTTTATTGTAACTCTTCGATTTATTTTATTTCATATGAACGAAAACCTAACTCTATGTGGTGACAGATTAGGAATACAGTGTCACCACCCGGAATCACCCCATGGGTGTCATAAGAGGCGAGTAAGGGAGCAAACTGCCCAGGATAACATCACTGTCATTAGTGGTAAACTGGTAACAAATTTTATACAAACCCATCTGGTCAGCGTGGTGTAAAAGGTCAAAATCTCTTTTTAAAAGAGAGCTCTATGTACAGCATTGGACTGTTAAAGGTTTTTGATGTGAACGAAAACAAAAACACGACAATTTAATATTATGACTTAAAATTAATATTACTCTTTTCTGACAATTAAGTTATAGCTCTGATTTTTTTTAAAGTTTTTTTTCAGTATGATTCAGTATTACAATTTGGATTTTTAATACTATTACTTTTTTTATATCATATAGAGCGGCAGAACCGCCGGCAGCCAGGCTTTGTACCAGTTAGCAGCTTTGGGTGTGACGTTGTTGTTATCATTTGGCACAGGAGTGATTACAGGTATATTATACTTTATAATTTATTAATTAATTCAAAGTGATATATTTAAAAGCAGGGCATGTATATAGTACAAAGGGTAATTTAACTTTGTGTTTCTGACAGAAAGAAATCAGAAAAAACTATTGACATTACAAAGGTGAAGAGTTTTATTTACAGTTATTATACTGCTCTACTTTATTACCTTGTACTTAATTTAAAAAATTAGGTAATTAAAGTATAATTTTACAAAAAATAAGGTTTGCAAATAAAAAATGACTTTCCAAATACGTCTTTACATTTCAAAAGTGAGAGCGTTCACTTTTTTGGAGCTGGATTTGAAAAAATATACTTAAATCTCCACGAGAATCGAGACTTAAGTGTAATTAAGAAAATATTTTACCAATTCAAATTGAATAACACAAAATATTTACCATCAATATCACAAAAACAAAATACGAACGTGTAAAAGCCTACAATACTCAAATGAATTAATTTTTCGACTCACTTTTTTTTTTTTTTTTAACGTGTGGAAACCCCCTCGAGCCGTCACCCCACCGGGGTTTACGGCGGGGTGGTGTGTCGGAATCGGACCGACTAAAACCACACGGTGTGCCACTCTGCGCCTGACATAGGAGGGACCGGGAACAGCTGTTATTACGACATCCAGATCCCTCCTAGCGCCTGCCCGCTACCTCGGGCACCATCTGCGGATAAACTCTCTATTTTAGGCGACGTACGGCACACGCGGACGTCGCCTCCTCGCGGCTGGCCATTGTAGCGGATGGAGGGGAAAACCCATCCCGTCCACCCGCGGCCACACTCAAGGCGGCATGAGGCGCTGGTATGCGCGCCTCCGCCGCCCGGCTCGCCGGCGGCGAATTGGGTCCGAGTGGATATCGTCCTCCCGGGCCTTCTCCGCCGCCTCCTTCCGCGAAATTACGTCTTCGCAGAAGGTTGCGACCGCGGTAAAACAACTGTCGCTACCGGCCATGGAGCGTATGACGGCCGGTAGCGAGAGGTCTTCTCCAATAACTGCAGTGAGGACCCCACGCTGCGCCGCCCAGGCGGAACAAACCGCCAGCGTGTGCTGAGCCGAGTCCTCACTGCAGTCGCAGTGGTGACAGGCGGGACTCAATTCCCTCCTGGCGACCGAGTGCAGATACTTCCCGAAGCAACCGTGCCCGGAAAGGACCTGCGTCAGTCGGAAGGAAAGGGTCCCGTGCTGCCGCCCTGCCCACTCGGCGATGACCGGCTGGAGAGCTTCCACGGCGGCAAAGCCAGCACGTGGAGCCTCCAGCCGGGACGACCAACGAGCCATCGTGGCTCGACGAGCGGCCTCTCGCCACTCGCGAATCTCTTCAGGCGGGGGCCGTATGCCGCTGCCCGCCCGGAAGTCAGCCGTCCGCCGATAAACTTCGGCGAGCACTTCCGCCTCCAAATCCCACGGGGGAGTTCCGGCCAAGGCGCACGCCGCCTCGGTCGATACGGTGCGGTAACCGCGTATGGCTCTAACCGCCAATATCCTCTGAGGGCGCCAGAGGCGAGCCCTATTCTGGGCGGTCAGAGCCGCCGCCCACACCGGTGCACCATACAGCGCCATTGACCGAACAACCCCCGTGTATAACCGTCTCGTCGCGACGCTGGCTCCACCCAAATTGGGCAAAAGTCGCCCAAGAACAGAAGCAGCGCCGACCAGCTTTGGAGTAAGCTGTCGGAAGTGCTCGTCGAAGAGCCACCTGCCGTCGAGGATCAGGCCCAGATACTTCATCTGGGCCTTAATCGGTACGAGGACCGAATTGACAACGATAGAGGCACCGGGGGGTGGACTACGACGGGGCCCATGAAACAAAAGGGCTTCCGTCTTATCTAGGGCCACCCGTAAACCCAGCGCCTCAATGCGCCCGACCACCAAAGAGACTCCCACAGTGGCCAGGCGCGCTGCCTCTTGAAAGTTCGCCCCCCGGGCCGTGACCAATGTGTCATCGGCGTAACAAATTACGCCCAGCCCGGGGGGAAGACGACCTCGAAGGGCCCAGTCGTATCCCATATTCCACAGGAGTGGTCCGAGGACGGACCCCTGTGGAACACCGCACGACATGGGCCGCCGCCTCAGAATACCATCTCGGTCCTCGTACACGACGGTACGCTCCTCAAGATAGTCTGCCACAAGCCGCCTCAGGTACTCGGGCACCCCGTGGTAGTGGAGTGATTCCCTGATGCAGCTAAATGGCAGACTATTAAATGCGTTGGCGATGTCCAACGACACCGCCAACAGCACGCCGCCACAGCTCACCGCCTCTTCGGTAACGGCCCTCAGGCGCAGCACAGCATCGACCGTCGAACGCCCCGTCCGAAAACCAAATTGGGCGTCCGACAGATCGGGGCCCACCTCGCAGAGGTGCCGGACGATGCGGGCAGAGAGTATCCTCTCAAACAGTTTACCCGCCTCGTCCAGCAACACAATGGGCCTATAGGCCGCCACCGAATCGGTAGGCCGTCCCGGCTTCCTTAATAGGACCAGCTTCCCACTTTTCCAGCACTCAGGGAAGCGTCCGGACGACAAACTAGCGTCCAAGACCTCCCTGAGGCGGTCCGACATGTGATCGAGGGTTCGTGCCAATACTCGGGCAGGTATCCCATCCGGCCCAGGGACGGTGTTCTTAGAGCGAATCCGTAGAACAACCGCCTCCACCTCCGATTCCCTGACGGGCGGAACATTGTCCTCGTTCCCCCCGTCGTTTCTGGCCATGAATACCATCGACGGGGGTGTGTGATCCACCCGCCGCGGGAAAAGGCCCTCGACCACATCCCGCAGGAAGCTGGGCTGGAGTGTCTCTGTAAGGGGGGGGCCCGACGTGCGGAGCTTTTGTCGCGCCGCTCGATAAGGGCGACCCCAGGGGTCACGATCGAGACCCTCCAGCATCTCCTTACGCTTAATTTCCTTGGCGCGGCTGATAGCCAGCTTCAGAGTTTTCCGCGCCTCTCGGTACTCCTCATGAAGCTGGTCTTCTCCGCCTTCTTCGCGGTGTCGTCGCCGACCACGGGTGTAGGACCTCCGGGCACGAGTACAGGCCGCGCGGAGGTCCGCCAACTCCTGGGACCACCAGTAAACTTCCTTCCGTGGAGGCCGACAACCTCGGATGCGGGGCATGGCCGCATCGCAAATCTGCGTAATCGCATCGCGGAAACGACCAGCCCCCATGTCGACCTCCTCGGTCGGAGCCTGTGGAGACAGCCAAGAGTGAATAATGGCTGCCTCCTCTAGTAGGTCCCTATTCAGTTTGGCTATAGCCCACCGTGGAAAGCGAGAAGAACGCCGCGCCACGTGACCCCTTCTGGGTTCCTGGGAGCGGGAGAGCTCAAATCGGATATAGAGATGATCCGAGAGCGTCTCAACCTCTTCCAGGACACGCCAGTACCTTACTCGTGCGGCGAGGGCAGGGGTAGCGAACGAAAGGTCCACTATCGACCCTCCCTGCTGTCGCACGCACGTGTTGGTGGAGCCCCTGTTTAGCAAACAGAGGCCCACCGAGGCCGCCCACTCCTCTACGGCCTCGCCCCTAGCGTCCGTCCTGGGGGAACCCCACGCAACGGACTTTGCGTTGAAGTCCCCCAGCACAAGGACGTGCCCAGACATTAGTCGCCGCATCGAGATCTCCAGGCTGTTGAGGAAGACCTCGAAGTCGCTCAAACTCCGGTTGGGGGAGAAATACACACCGTATACGGTGATCTCCCCCCACTCAGCAGCAACATATCCAGTGCCCTTGTCTCTTAGCGACAAGGGCGGGGAATGAGCCGCTGTGGAGCCGACGACTGCCACGGAACCGTCCCGGTCACCCAACCAGTTTGGACGGGGAGGAACGTAGTAGGGTTCCGCGGCTACGGCAACACCGATCGACCACTGCGCCATGGTTTGCAGGAAAAGGTCCTGCGCCGCGGCACAGTGGTTCAGGTTAGTCTGGACAAGGAGGTTGGAGACTTGGGCCATTACTCGACCGTCTCTACAGCCTCCTCCATGGGCGACGGTATAGACGCACGAACGACGTCAGAAGCAGCCTGGGCCGACTGGCTAGCCCCTGACGCCTGCCGAGAACTGCGGGGAGGTTTGCAACCCCCCTGCCCAATCTGGTGATTGGCGGGTTTGTTACCCGCCGCACACGCGGGGCAGTGAGGGGCAGCAGAACAATCTGCCGCCTTGTGCCCCGGTCGACCGCAGCGGAAACAAAGTCCGCTGCAGTCAAAACAGCTGTCGCATTTGATGCGGGTGTGTCCCACGCCCAGGCATTTGAAACACTTCATCGGTCTCGCCGCCAGAACTGTGACTTTGGCGTTTACGAAACCGATGAGGATCTTGCCAATTTCGCCCAGACTTTTGGCTGACGCTACAGGACAGCTAACCCATACCGCACCAAGGCCTCCCAGACCGGGGCGAATGGTGCCGATCTTGATGTTGTCTGCGTTGCATCCGGTCTTCTCCCGAATCGCTTCGCGGACGTCCTCGGCCGTCACCGAATCGTCCAGGCCTGAAATGCGCAGCTCCGCGCTTTTAGTAGGCCTGGCGATCTTGACACCATCCGTGGTTGCCAATATGCCCCGCAACTTCTCGGCAAATTTGTCTGCCGTCTCTGCTCCTTCAGCTCCAGGGAACTCAAGAATTCGAGCTCCCGTCTGGGCAAGACGCAATTTAACGCCTACCGTCCCGAAATCTTTTGACAGACTGTCCCGTGCCTTCTTAAAGACGGCTGCATAGGACAGTCCACCGTTAACCGCTTCCGGTGACAGAGTTACAACTACAGCCGCTGTCTTAGGGGTCCGCAGTTTCCCCGACTTTTTCTTGGTAGACTCTGCCACCGAGGGCTGAAGTGTAGGTCTTGCTTTCCTCGCAGCTTTTTTAGCCCGCTTTCGGGACTTCTTATTTCCCCCCACAACTTGCCACCCGTCGTTCGCGGTAGCTGAAGGAAAGGAAGGGACACTAGGCGATGGAGTGGGGAGCGGAGGAAATTCCGCCCCTGTTGTTGCCAAGGTCTTAGGTGTAGGTCTAGCCTTCTTTCCAACTGCCTTGGCCGTACGTGTCGCCTTCGGTGCAGCCGCTGACTGGGACGTCACCGTGGCATACGTCACGCGGCCACCCGCAGCTGGAAGTGGAGTCGGCTCCGCAGCTCTCTTCGGTTTATCTGCTGCGAGTGCTGGCCGAACTATAGGGGCTGGAGGTAGCCTCGCCTCCAGGCCAGCGAGACGCCCGTCCATCATACGCCAAACTGCGTCAGTAATTTGGCGCAGTTGGGCATCTGGGACACCACCGAGCGATGAAGTGGGGGCGGGTTGCCGTGGAGCCGGATTTTGTCGCTCAGGACAGTCCGCCTGCACCTGAAATTGAGCGAACTGAGCACTAAGCTCTGCAACCTGCCCCGTCAATCGGTCGTTAGCTGCCTGGAGGCGAGCCACGTCCCCAGTGATGGTCTCAACGACCCCAGCGATAGCCAGTGAAGAGTCCTTCAGAGCTCTTACAAAAGTGCTCTTCAGGTTCCTAGATTTGGTGGCCACTTTCTCAATTATGGCCACCGCTAACTTTGCTCTCTCATGCAAAGACGCCGGTGTTTGGAGAGCCGAGACTTTATCCACCGGCTCCCGGATCCTCTGCAGGAGATCCGCAATCTCTTCTTCTGCTGCGCTTTCGCCCTCCGCCCTGACCCGCCTATAGGCTTCTGACTTCGAGAAGACAGAAACTGAGGGGTTGGAAATGGCCGTACGTGACCTGCCTCTGCGGCTGGTCCCCACTTTAGGAGGTAACATTTCCAGGGACGTGTCACTCTCCTCGTCCCGGGAGCGTCCGCGTTTTCTGCTGTCGCAGATCTCCACGTTTGTGGACTCCAGCACGTCCATAGTCCTGCTTGAGCTACCACCGTCCGACGGATGGGCGGACTTGGAACGCAATCGTTCCGATGTTCTTCTTTGGTTCCCAGCAGCCAAATTGACTTCTGGGATCCCCACTGAAATAGGAGTCCCAAGTACTGCTTCCCCCTCGTTAGACGAGAAGTCACTTGTAGTACCAAGCTTCCCTTTCCTACTCCTCTCCTTCTGTAAATCTTTTTTGGTTTCAGTTATTAGTGTTTCCATATTTAAACCCACGAGATGGGGAGAACAAAGGTCGACCCGGGCAGAGATCCCCAATACCCGGGCAAGCGTAAATTTATTCCCAACCGAGGGGTCCGCAGGTACCCCGGCTGGGAGTGCGCTTACGACTGAACTACCCATCAGCCATGCATCCCCTGGTCACGCACCAGAACACGGGATTCGGGGTGATTATTTTATAGAGGTTTCCTTCCTCGCAGTCCGGGCGGCTAAGCCAAGACCCTCGCCCCCAAGTAGTGTCGCGAGACATAACCACGACACCTCTCGAGATTACGATATGTCGACGGTGGCAGGAAGATTAAATCTCCCAATGCCTACTCGACGGCAGTGTGAGTACACGCCGAGCCCGTTCTCCTTTCTCCACCACTGAGAGTGGAGAAACTGCAACCCGTGAAAAGGGTCCCACCTCTGTGATTTTTTAACGAGGTTTTCCTCCTCATTGCTCCGAAGAGCGAAGAGCCAACAGAGGAATCGATAACCGAATTGCTCTGTTGGACCAAACCTCAACCGAATGGCCGAAAAGATTGGCCTCCTCTTCGTGCTAGAAAATTAGCCGTCGGCGGTGATGAACAGCGCCATCGCCGACGTTACCAGGGTGCACCACGTGGAGGTTTTCTAGCCCAGCACCCCTATTTTTCGACTCACTATAACAAACTAACAAGTTCTAAGCAGGTGCTAAACTTTTATCAATTTTCTTGTGCCACTATATTATTTTGTCAATCTTAATTTTAACATTGATCATATGGATATGGAATAAAAAAAAAATTTGTAAAAGAAAAAGGTTTTTCTCGAATGTACCTTTACCACCGCACAATCAGAATATAGACAATATTTTTAGTCACTTGAATCATTTCATGCACGATTGGCCTAGTGGTTTAAGCGGTCGCCAAACCCCCTTTACTGCGCTCAGTATTATGGGTTCAAACCCTACATGGGATAACACTTTGTCTGATCCATGAATTGTTGTTCTTTGTGTTCGTTTCGTGAATGTTTGTGAAGACCCCCGCGACACAGGATTTATTCTTAATATGGGTGTTGTCTCTAATATTAAAATACCAAAATCATTGCTATTCGATGCACACAGACTGAAAAAAACTTTTCAAAACATTTTATAATAATAGAGACAGCCAATTGCAACTAATTTCAATGGATCGAGCAGCAGGTTCACCGCAATTGCTAAATTTGAATGCAATACTGAACGTTTCACTTAACGAACTTAATTACTACGTGATTATAAAAGCTTTAATAGACTTTTAACTAATTCAGTGAACTAAGTTAATGGCTTTAACCAGTTGAGGCACAGTTGAAAAACTGCGTCAATTATGAATCTGTAATCCAATAAATTAATGTCTGACTCGTGCTTATTTTTTCATAAAAGATTCAAGAATAATAAGTCTGTGATATAAAAGAAAGAGTTATCTGTTTTTTAATTATCTTACTAGCGTTTTTCTTCTATCGTTCGGGGTTGGCGCATTCTGTTATAGCATGAAAAGTTTTGACTGGTTTTTAAAGCTCACCTATTTAAAGCGCGCTTTGAATATGTTATTAATTTCAGACAGGATAAAGAAAGTCGATACTTTAGATTAGATATTGTTTATCTCAGATAGAAAAATATGATTGTTTATTGTATGAATATAATATTTAAAGTTTTTTAACATATACGTACAAGTAACAAATTGTACTCTTGTTGAAATGCGGCTGCTCAAAAATAAATATTTGTTTAAAATGGTACACACTCGGTAAATAAAAATAATTACATTTACTATATTAAAATTATTTGCTCAGTTACTTTGTTAGGTTATAAATTATATTGAAATCTAATTTTTTTTATATTCATAAAAGGAATGTAATTCACTTATCTGTTCCTGGAGAGTTTTTATTGTTGATAAGCTATTGCAGTACCGAAAGTTCAATTAATTTGCATTGCAAAGGCTTATAATGTTATTATATAATACTACCTGTGCACTGCGCTGTTACCTACAGAAACACTACTTTTTATTTCGGAATTAAAACCTATCTACCAGTCTAGACTATATGCCATCTCTGTCCTAAATTTTATCGATCCTTTCTGCCGTTTTTGCCAAAACGAGTAACAGAAATCTAGATATCTATTCAAATTTTAGCCTTATAGTGTAAGTATATATAAGTTAGAAAAGTAACATATGATTTTTGTCCGTTCAATTTAACATAGTATATTTTTTATATATTTATATAACATTTATAAAATATAAATTCTCTACTCGGCCAAATAGGAACAACACATTAACTTGTCGTTTGTCGTTAAAATGTTATCACTTGCATTTACTATGACTGTTTATGTAACACTTCATTAAGTAGTGTGTAATAAACATAACAGAGTGGATAGAATTTTCATTTCTGCACTTCCTCTTAGGGATAAAAAATGGTTGCAGGTAAAGGCATAGCTTTTGAGTCGTAATGACAATAATGGAGATGTCCTGGGATTTCATATCCACTTTCTTCGATATTTTTGAATGAACGAAAAGATAAATGTTTATTTACAGAATTGTATGTTACATTAATATAAGTTTCAAACTTCTTTCAAACTGTATAACAGTTTACTGGCAGATGCAGGTTCCTTTGCACATCACCTTGTTAATTAATTGATATATATATTTTATATTTTGAATTGTCTTGTTATAAACACATTAAATATGCTAAAAGATTAACTACTGAAGCACAATCAAAGAGAAAATATATCAATCAAGCACCAATATTTTCTAAAAATAAACACAACCAAAAGTATATTGTACCAAAATAAGAGTAAAATATTTTTATGTCAATATCAGTCGCCCAAAAAAAAATACAAAAGACATTAGCTCAACAAGTTTAATATTTTCACAGGTTTACTCGCAAAACTGCCTCTGTTTGAGCCCCTGAAGGAGTCGGACAGATACAACGACGAAATCAACTGGGAACTGCCCTAACTTTACATAACAATGAAACCTTTCTTCTGCAAAGCTCATTGTAAGCCTAGTGATATTTAAGTACCGATATATAATATTGCTAGAGATAGCGAAAAAGGTCTAATACACATCGAAAGTATCATTAGGATAAATTTCGTGTTTGTCGACACCGGAATTGGATAAATAAAATTAAAGGTCCGGTATCGTCAAATCAAATTAGATGGTGACGGCGCGGAAAAGCCTACAAGATTAATCATTTTAAAGGAGCTTCTCACTAAAGCAAACCATGGATAAGCTTAATCTGCAGTTGTACGAAAGGGTGTCCTAATTGATTCTTAACATAAAATATGATACCGATATAAGAAACTACAGCATTGGGTTCTTCAAGAAGGGGGTAAATAGGTTTTTGAAGGGTCGGCAACGCGCACGTGATGCCCCTGGTGTCGCAGGCGTCTATAGGCTGCGGTAGCCGCTTACCATCAGGCGGGCCGTATGCTTGTTTGCCACCGTTGTGGTATAAAAAAAAAATAAAAAAAAATATTTATGAATTCTGCCACCGTTTGTACGTAATTGTAATTCTAATTTTGTTATATTATGTTCATTGAAATTACCTTCGAAGGAAATATGTTTGACTACCACAGTACTTAGTGTAAAGCAGTTTACACCAAAAAAGAGAATCTTCGAATTGAGTCGTCAGGTAACGATTAGAGATAGTTTTAAATTATGTTTATAAGCTACACAAATGTTATTTACATTTCAATAAACTATTGAATTTAAAAGTATAATGATAATATGGAAGCTACTATCTCAAAACGATTGCCCGCTTTGAGAAGGCGTTTTATTTAAAATGAGTTATAAGAAAAGTACATTTAGTGTTATTTCTAAATGTATTTTGTAGCCATGGAAAAATGTTTAAGTCATATAATTGTAGTAGCATAGAAACAATTTGCTTACCGCTCATTACACAGTTCGTTACACTCATTTTTGTATACTTTTACAGTAATTATAAAAAATACCTACTAATTATGTTTTGCTTTTTGTGTTATTCATAATGAAAATAATAATTACATCAATAGATTAGTTTACGTTTTTAACTGTTATAATTTATTTAATTTTTTATCATGTTAAATAACAAATGTTATCAAAATGTGACTTGTTTTACCAAAAAGGTCAATTTGTAGTCAAAATTGGGCACTCTTTTGGTAAATAAATATATTAGGAAATAAATAATAAAAGCTGTTATTCAAAAAGGGTTGTACGCTATCTGCAAATATCTTTATGTGTGGTTTGTATTTTAAATGAGTAATTGTATTACAGTCATCTATCGTGAAATATCAAACTGGGTTGAGATAAAAATACTGTGACTCTGAGCACTTCGATATCGATATATTTTTTCCTATGTACGGTGGAATATAAATTACAACAACGACTTTATTTAATTTATATAGATTAGATATAACAATACCACGTTAGGTTGAAAATTCATGCATTCTAGAGATCTGATCACCGATACATCACATCAACAGTCATTAACCATTCACTGCTGGACATAGCCCTCTCCTTAGAAAGGAGACTGGCCTGTTGTACCACGCTTACCAGATTGGTTTGTATAGGATTTGTTTTAAGTTTTCCTTTGGAGTGATGTGTGTGTAGTTTTAGATAATATTGAAGAACAATGTTAAAAATCACTTAATGTATCTTGATATCGATATTGAAATACAATCCTTTAACCCTTCATACAATTTCAGGATTAAAATAACAGTTACTAAATTACTCGAATAAAAAAGTATTACGAAAAATCGCCAACAATATGATAATATCGCTGTGTTACATAATATTTACCAAAAATGTAAGCTACAACGAATTGTTATTTGTATAATTATTTCATAAAGTTATTATAAATGCCTGTAAATGACATCTATGAAAATAATATAATATTGTTATTAATGTTGTAAATAAAGATTTTTTTATTTAAATGGTACATTTTGTTTAACCCATTAAATATAATGTAAGAGTTTTTTTATATCCGACTGACAACGTTATCTAGTTTCAAACTAAGTAGAGCTTGTACTATGAAAGTTAGATCGATTGATAGAATACTAGTATACATTTTTTTGAATGGTAAGTACACACATATTTTATGTATAGAAACCATCCAAACTCCGAAACTGACCACGTAGTTGTTTTTTCTAATATATTTTCCATTTTTTTTTTATTATATTAATATGTATCTTAACCTAACACATTTCACACATTACACATACACTTTACACACACGGTTGCCCAAAACCAAGCTAGGCAGAGCTTATGTCACGGCAACCAGTCTGCCAATAATCATCCTTAAAGCACGCACCACAGACAATCCACAACCAGTCATAGTACAAACAATCGTGCTTATCACACAATAATTTTCCCCGAGTGGGAATTAAACCCATGATCTCTGGTCGATAATTTCCCATAGGCGATGGATAGAAAAAACGTAATAATTATAGTGAAAAATGACTATAATTATTGTATTTTCTCAAATATAAAATATTTAGACACAGATTTTTTTTATTTCGGTTTTTCGCTGTGCGTAAGGAAAATAAAGTATTGTCTCAAGGTTACTTTGAGTGGCACACCGTATGGTGTTAGTCGGTGTGAATCCACCACACCACCCTTTTTTTTTCTTTTTTTTTTTTTTTTTAACCTGTAGAAACCCCCTCGGGCCGTCACCCCACCGGGGTTTACGGCGGGGTGGTGTGTCGGAATCGGACCGACTAAAACCACACGGTGTGCCACTCTGCGCCTGAGATAGGAGGCATCCGGGAACCGCTGCTGTTACGACATCCAGATCCCTCCCAGCGCCTGTCCGCTAAAGCGGGCACCATCTGCGAATAAACTCTCTATTTAGGCGACGTACGGCACACGTGCACATCACCTCCTCGCGGCTGGCCACTATAGCGGATGGAGGGGAAAACCCGTCCCGTCCACCCGCGGCCACACTCAAGGCGGCATGAGGCGCTGCCGCCACACCACCCTGCCGCAAACTCCAGTAAGGTGACGGCCTGTGGGGATTGCCATACGTTATAAAAAAAAGAGTCTACAAATAAATGCGTTAAATTACAATTACCAAAGATATGTTACCGTTTTTACTTCTCTAAATTTAGTCATGTGTAAAATGTGTTATTATTGTTTTTATTTTATTTTTATACCACGACGGTGGCAAACAAGCATACGGCCCGCCTGATGGTAAGTGGCTACCGCAGCCTATGGACGCCTGCGACACCAGGGGCATCACGTGCGCGTTGCCGACCCTTCAAAAACCTATTTACCCCCTTCTTGAAGAACCCAATGCTGTAGTTCCCAGGGAAACCTCGGCAGGGAGCTCATTCCATAACGGGATTGTTCGTGGGAGAATATTTCTCTGAAACCGCACTGTGCGCGACCATTTAGGTTCCAATGTATGTGGATGAGCTCCCTGACGATGGCGAGCGGTGCGATGGTAGAATGTGGCTGTGGGCATCACACAGGGCAGAACACAACCCATTATAGAGACGGTAGAGCACACACAGGGAGGCAAAGTCTCTCCTAAGACTTAGTGGCTCGATACCGTCTGTGAGATCAGGATCGTCGACTATTCTCACAGCACGTCTCTGAACTGAATCGAAAGGCTCAAGCTGGTACTTCGGTGCTCCCGCCCAGAGATGACAGCAATACTCCATGTGAGGCCGAACTTGTGCTTTGTACAGTAGTAGCCTTTGTGCCGGTGTGAAATATCGCTTCGCTCTATTCAGAACACCAAGCTTTTTTGATGCCAGCCTGACCCTTCCCTCCAAATGAGTCCGAAATTGGACGTCACTGAAGATATCGACACCGAGGATCCCAATACTCTGAGATGGTAAGGGGTGTATTCTGAAATTGTGGAACTACAGTGAACGGGGTTTTTTTAGCAGTAAACGCACAAAATTGTGTCTTAGAGGGGTTAAATTGGACCTGGTTATCCCGACCCCAATCGGAGACTCTGTGTAAAGTGCTCTCGATTTGAGACACAAGTTTTTCGCGACTTTCTACTACAGCGGTACGAGGGATGTTAGCCCGGCCCCTATAATACGCATCTCCAGTACTGTCATCCGCATAACAATGAATGCTATCTATGGTCAACATATCATTGATATACAGCAAGAATAGTGTTGGAGATAGCACGGAGCCTTGCGGGACACCAGCGTTTATGTCCATGCTTTCGGAGCAGCTACCGTCGACGACGGCTTTTATGCGTCTGCCGGACAAAAAGCTAGCCACCCACTTGCGCAAACCCTCGGGCAGGCCGTAGGACGGTAACTTCGATAGAAGGCCCCTGTGCCAGACCTGATCGAACGCCTTTGCTATATCCAGGCCAACTGCCAAAGCCTCACCTTGACTCTCAATGGCTGAAGCCCACCGGTGAGTGAGATACACTAGAAGATCACCAGTCGAGCGACCGCGGCGGAAACTGTACTGGCGGTCGCTGATTAAATCGTGCTCTTCCAGGTAACTGAGGAGCCGTGTGTTGATTACACGCTCCATCACCTTAGAGAGAAGGGAGGTTATAGCTATAGGCCTGTAATTCGATGGGTCCGATCTATCACCCTTTCTTGGCACTGTATGCACATGGGCAGTCTTCCACGAAGACGGCACTTGCCTTTTGCGGTAGGAAATCGCGAAAAGTCGCGTTAGTACAGGGCACAACTCAGGGGCACACTGTTTGAGCACCACTGCAGGTATGCCGTCTGGCCCACTCGACTTATGAACATCTAGACAGTTTAGTTCCCGCCGTACTTCTCTTTGCGAAATGTGTATTTCCGACAAAGAGTGTTGGCACGGCGGGTTAATAGGCGGTACCGCACTTCCATCCTCGTTCATGGTCGAGTTCGCGGCAAAGAGTTGCCCAAGTAGGTCGGCTTTCTCTTTAGCACTATGGGCCAAGTTACCATCGGCATTTCGCAATGGTGGTAAAGACGACTGGCAAAAATTTCCTTCGGCAGCCTTAGCAAGAGACCAAAACGCACGACTCCCAGAGGGATAGCTCGTAAGTCGCTCACCAATCCTGCCGATGAAATCGAATTTGGCCCTGGCAATTGTCTTTTTGCTGGACCTCGAGGCAGCATTTAGTTTGCGTCTCACATCAGAGATGTTCGGATCCTTATTGGTGCGGGCCGTGGTCCAAGCCCTATAGGCGGCCTGCTTGACTAGCCTGGCTTCCTTGCAAAGCCGGTTAAACCACGGTCGCTTTTTTTTTATTATTATTCAATAGACAGACATTATCAATACCGATTGTTGATTGTATGCGATCTGTCTACTGAAAAGTAATATGGTAAGTAAATCGCGAGGAATGTACCGTGGCGAAGAAATCTCACATCTTTGAAATAATGAAACATCATATTCCACTCATCATGTTGATGATATACTCCTAGTCGATTTCAGTCACGGTAACCAGTCTGAATTCCGTTTCTGGTGGCTAATCAGTCAACACGTACGTCAAAGAGCTCCATGCGAAAAAATTCATAAACAGTGCAAAACAGTGAAAACTACCTTGTGCAAGTGACATTATAATAGAACTGTGTTTAGAAGGCGTTTTGGTATAATAATCACAGCACGGAAGTTATTAATTTCGAAAATAAACCAAATACAATCATCGCCATTATAACCTAAAAGTGGGTACCTAACAAATAGTCTTGCTCGTCATTGTAGTGCCAACCTCACGACCTTTGCTTTGAGTTTGACTGACAAGTGACAGATAACACAGTGACACTGACAGTGACAGTGACGGTGTTGCCAGTCCAAAATAATAAAAGTACCTACAAATCAGGGCTGCCACAACAAAAAGTGAAAATATCCAGAACAGTTAAATATGGATAAAAACATGGAACTACTTTTACTAAAACTTGATGAAAAATTGGATAAACAAGCCGATCAGATAACACTGGCTGTAACCAAGAACGTCGCGGAAGCAATAAACGAGAAATTAAATGGAATAATGGAAGAAAACAAATTCCTCAAAAATAGAGTGCAAGAACTGGAATTGAAACTTCAATCGTTGGAAAGAGAGAAACGAAAAAACAACCTCGGCTTTTTTAGAGTAGAGGAAATAGGAAAATCAGAGCGAGAATTAGTGGACAACATAAAAGATACCATAGAAAAGTCAGGAGTACAAATAAATAGTCAAGAGATTAGTAACGTTTATAGAATTGGAAGAAAAATGGAAAACAAAAATCGACCAGTCGTAGTTTCTCTCACAACCCAATGGAAGAAACACTTCGTACTCAAGAACAAGTCGAATCTCCCACCAAATATAAGTGTTAAAGAGGATTTCCCCAAGGAAATTTTGGAAAAGAGGAAACAGCTCCAATCACAAGTGGAAGAAGAAAAAAACAAGGGCAACATAGCATTCATAAAATATGATAAACTCGTAGTGAAAAAACCAAAGGACAAAAATAGAGAAAAAAGAAGAAGAGAACCATCAGACTCTCCCAACCAAGAAACACAGAAAAAAAGCTAGTTTAAGCAAAAAACCACAACCTCTCACTACGGCCCAGAAAAAGAAACTATACGACCAAACATACTAAATTACGTTGAAAAAACAAGCTCTGACACCTACACTAATACCCCAAAAAACTATTTAAAAACCTCAGAAACTGGAAACAAACAGAAAAAGCTACAACAAATACACTAAACCGTAAACAACAAATAATATGTCTCCCACAACGGCTGGTCCCCGCGGGAGCACTAGACCAAAACCTTCCAGAAAAAAGAAACAAAACATTTAACATCGCAGCACTTAACACAAGAACTCTTAGAACACAAGAAAGCTTGCTCGAATTGTACAAGGCGCTGGAAAGTGTAAAATATGATATCCTGGGCATTAGTGAAATGAGAAGATTAGGAGAGAAAATAACAGAACTAAATGAGTACATACTTTATCATAAAGGCGAAACACAGGGCCAAAGAGGAGTAGGATTTATAATTAAAAAAGCAATGAAAACACATATACAAGAACTGATAGGAATCTCAGACAGAATAGCAATACTAAATATTAATTTACCAACATATCAAAAACCATGGACACTTATACAAGTATATGCACCTACAGAACTAGCACCAGAAAGCGAAAGCGATGCTTTTTACTGCACCCTGTCAGATGTTGTAAAAAAATACCATAATAACTTCATCATGGTTATGGGTGACTTTAATGCACAAGTAGGCTGCAGAGAACCTGGCGAAGAACTGATATTGGGCAAATATGGTTATGGAAAGAGGAGTGCCAACGCCAACGAGACAAGTGCCAATCTACTACAAAACAACTTAACGCTACTAAACTCAGTCTTCAAAAAGGACCCTAAAACCAAGTGGACCTGGCTATCACCTGATGGCAAATATAAAAAATTTAAAATGGAGTTGGACCGGGCATATGCTACGTTGCAAATTGTTCAAATGGAGCAAGCAAGTAACCTTATGGTATCCAAGAGGGGACAACAGAAGACAGGGGCGTCCCAAGACAAGAGGAGTGACGATATCCGCTTAACCCTAGGACCATACTGGACTAGAGCTGCAGAAAACCGAGGTTATTGGGAGAGAGCTGGAGGAGGCCTATGCCAAGAGGCACACCGAAGAGCGAGATATAATTTAATGCATTCAATCTAAATGTAAAACACGTAATTCGGAATAAAAGGGCTTTATTATTATTATTTTCTTTATTTCATTATATACACTCATTTATTACATTTTTAAATATATAAAAGTAGAAAATACACATTTAAAAATATAAAAAATAGTAGTAGACAACCGACATCGGGTACAGGGACCAAAACACCGGTGGTTAGGGCTCCAAAGACAGGAACCTCCTCACAATACGGGCCGTGTCAAGGAGGACTGCCTTCTGCATCAGACCCTTGATCCAACCTTCTAACGCGAGCCTCTTTAGGTGTTGGTCGAGGCTCTTCGCTATCAATCCATGAACAGATATGATTATCGGAACAATAATCACCGAATCCACATTCCACATGTCGGCAATCTCGTGAGACAGATCCAAATACTTCAATTGTTTTTCTTTTTCAACTTTCACGAGATTCTCGTCATGAGGAACGGCGATATCGACAATCATTGCGCGGCGCTCTAATCGATCTATCATCACAATATCAGCCTTATTGGCAACAAAAGTCCTATCTGTGATAATAGATCGATCCCAATATAACGTAGCACGACCGTTTTCGAGAACTGGGTCGGGCACATACCTGTAGTAAGGTACTTCGAAATTGACAAGTTGGTATTTAAGGGCAAGTTGTTGGTGTACGATCCTGGCTACTTGATTGTGCCTGTGCAAATATTCACCGTTAGCAAGACGAGAACAACCAGAAATAATATGCCTAATAGATTCTCCAGGACAGTGGCAAGCCCGACAGATGTCAACCGTACTATCTTTCAGGATATATTATTATTATTATTTTCTTTATTTCATTATATACACTTATTTATTACATTTTTAAATATATAAAAAGTAGAAAATACACATTTAAAAATATAAAAAATAGTAGTAGACCACCGACATCGGGTACAGGGACCAAGACACCGGTGGTTAGGGCTCCAAAGACAGGAACCTCCTCACAATACGGGCCGTGTCAAGGAGGACTGCCTTCTGCATCAGACCCTTGATCCAACCTTCTAACGCGAGCCTCTTAAGGTGTTGGTCGAGGCTCTTCGCTATCAATCCATGAACAGATATGATTATCGGAACAATAATCACCGAATCCACATTCCACATGTCGGCAATCTCGTGAGACAGATCCAAATACTTTAATTATTTTTCTTTTTCAACTTTCACGAGATTCTCGTCATGAGGAACGGCAATATCGACAATCATTGCGCGGCGCTCTAATCGATCTATCACCACAATATCAGGCTTATTGGCAACAATAGTCCTATCTGTGATAATAGATCGATCCCAATATAACGTAGCACGACCGTTCTCGAGAACTGGGTCGGGCACATACCTGTAGTAAGGTACTTCGAAATTGACAAGTTGGTATTTAAGGTCAAGTTGTTGGTGTACGATCCTGGCTACTTGGTTGTGCCTGTGCAAATACTCACCGTTAGCAAGACGAGAACAACCGGAAATAATATGCCTAATAGATTCTCCAGGACGGTGGCAAGCCCGACAGATGTCAACCGTACTATCTTTCAGGATATATTTCCGGTAGTTATTCGTCATGATAACTTCGTCCATAATTGCACAAACAAAACCTTCGGTTTCTCCGAAGAGATCACCATACCGTAGCCAAGACGTCGACGCTTTAAAGTCTATATCAGACCCGTGTAGGGCCCGATAAAATCGACCATGCAGTTCTTTACCCTTCCATACTTCCTTGCGATCAGTAGTACTAAGTACTACAGGTTTGCGTCAATTCTCTTTGGCCAGAGCGAGCGGGGTAAAACCAGTATCCACTGCAACTACATAACGATGCACTCCCACATTAGTCTGTAGAAAATATTCTCTGAGATTGTATATCTCGCGATTGTGTAGAGTCTTGATATTTAATAGACCACGACCTCCAAACTTTCGCGGAATATACAATCTCATAACCGATGAACGTGGGTGGTGCATACGGAATGCAGTCAGCAATGTACGGACTCTCCTGTCAAGGGCATCTAATTCGGTCTGAGTCCATCTAAGTACACCAAAGGAATACATCAGAACCGGCATGACCCAACTGTTATAGGCTCGCACCTTGTTACCGCCCGATAAAAGACTTTTAAGTACTTTTTTTAGGCGGCCAAAGAAACGTTCCCGTAACATTTGTTTCACGCCAGATTCTGATATTCCCAAGGACTGTGAAAAACCTAGATACTTGTAAGTTTCGGTGGCAGACAGAGATCTGAGTTTTGTTGAATCTGAAAGTTCTATTCCTTCAAATTCTACAATCACGCCTTTCTTTACATACATGACTGCACACTTGTCTACACCAAATTCCATTTTGATAGAATTACTAAAGTTTTCAGTGACCCTTAATAACGCCATCAATTGTAATTTTATGGAGGCCAGTAATTTCAAATCATCCATATAAAGAAGGTGAGATATAACTTGATCATCTTTCTGCAACCGATAGCCTAATCCTGAACCCTCTAACAGAGTGCTGAGAGGGTTCAAAGTTAGACAAAACCACAAGGGACTCAGACTGGCACCTTGAAATATACCTCGCTCGATCTTTATAAGTAAGTCATTTATCGCAGTCTGCCGACATCCTGGATAGCGAAGTGTTGTTTTCCATTAACTCATACATGACCTTAAGAAAGTGCACAGAGTTGCATCAATTTTATACAACTCTAGCACTTTCAAAAGCCAGGTATGTGGAACTGAATCGTAAGCCTTCTTATAATCTATCCAACATGTCGCCAGACTCTTACGACTACGACGTACCTGTTGGCTAATGGTCCTGTCTATGATAAGGAGCTCTTTAGTGCCACGGGCCCCACTTCTACATCCATTTTGAGAAATAGAGAGTACCTAATTATTATTTATGTGTGTAGTAATTTTAAGTCTCAAAATAGATGTTAGAAGTTTATATGTAGTTGGTAAACAAGTAATAGGTCTAAAATTTTTGGGATCCATGGCACTACCAGATTTATAGAGTAAATGGGTTACACCAGTGGTTAAAAATTGTGGTAATGAACCAGAATCCAAAGCTGCTTGGAATTGCGATGCCAAACACGCAAGTGAGCTTCAGAACCACTTAAGCCAAAAGTTGTGCAGTCCGTCTGGACCAGGTGATTTCCAATTCGGTAATGAACGAACTGCACAACTTACATCATCTTTATTAATAACAATGGGTTTCATAGCTGTTATAGACTCACGCGAACGTTTGACATCCTCCAACCAATCACCCTCTGTATGAGTGACAGGCACTGACCAGATTTTACGCCAAAATGAATAAGTGGTATTTTCATCTGGAAAATGCCCATCACTCACACATGAATTCGGTTCCTCCCATTTCCGGTAAACCCATTTCTCATTCCTTTGAAACATTCGATTCTGATTATACCGATCAACTCGTTTTCTATAACGTCTTATTCTATTTGCCCATGCATAAACTTTCTGCTTCAGAAAGTCTATGCGCTCTGTGACACAGGACATGTACTGTTGAGGACTAATGGTAGTCCCCAAGAATGCCTGTTTCACAAAGCGCATGACTCTTGACCGTGTATTACCACTTTTAAAACTAATTAATTTACCGATGAGTGTCCTAGTCTCAGCAATACGACGTTCAATTCTATACTGCCAAGCTGGTACGCCATTTTCGGGTCGAGTAGCACTTACACGTTCAATACATTTAACACCAGCTACTCGACAAACTGCAATGGCCGCACAGTATAGAATTGAATGTGTATCACTAAGATCTTCGCTATTATCAAAATAGTCTGATAATAGCGAATCCAGGGCACTCACAAGCGCTAAATTACGTTTATGAATGGGCAAACGGCATAACCGTGGTCTAATATTATCATTTATAAATCGGTACTTTTGAATCGCATCCTCCAAAGCACTTCTTATCTTATCGTTACATTGGGTACTTACGGATATAACTTCACTCTCCACTAGTTCATCAACATCTTTAATACCTAATGGCAACTGAGGTGTGCTATTAGCCACCGCAGCGTGTGATGAAGAGGGGATAGTAAAGTTTTTCCTTATGTCAGAGCGTATCCTCTCAAGTACTGTATCATCCAGCAGGTGACAGCGCTGTATAGCTCGTACTTGATCCGATAATCGTTGTGCTGAAACGTTGATGGCTGGTTCAAGCTCCTGAAACAGAGAGACTAACCTAACACGGTACGCAGTAAGGTTCGTTCCCAACTCTGTAGCCCAAAAATATGCCCGCATGACACTCTCATTTATTGATTTTGTCCACTACATGCGGCGCACATCACCACCGGTAGCGGGGACCCTGTTTGAGGTCAGTGGTCCTCGTGATCCCAAGCTGGTCGGTGGCCAGGTACTCTCCTGCCGACGTACAGGTCTTGGCGACGTGGGTGGAGAGAAAAACTCGTCGCTGGAGCTAGAGCTCGACACCTCTGCAACGGCTGGAACATCCAATGTTGCTTCCGGGGACGGCAAGGCGGAGCGGAGCGACGAGTCCAGGGATGTTGTTTGTGCTTTTAGTGTTCTAGATTTGGCTCTCGTCAGCATTTTGCTAGAATTCCTCGGTTAAATATTTCGACATGACATTTAAATGTCATGTCTCACACAGATATTGCTTTTATGTAATTATATGGTTTTTCTATTTGTTATTAACCAGTCTGAACAGAGATTAGCTAACTATGCAGAAGATATTATATATAGTGCACAGGTGTTTGAACAAACTCAGGTGCACTCTCAGTTCCCTCACTCTCACAATCCGATTGGACAGCTATCCGGGACGGGGAGAGATCAGATACAGGACTTACAGTTTTTACATGCACCTGTTATCTCAGGCACGAGGGTTAAGACCAACTCAACGCTTTTATTAAGCATTTTTATAATTTTTCTTTTTTTATATATTAAGAGCCTGCCAAAGTGACTCTACTTTGCCTGATGGAAAGCATGAATAGAATCCAAGAGTTGTAGTCACCATACTCATTGCAAATGTAGACAATGCAGTATAGTGACCCACACTATGGTGGCCTTGTGAGATGCTTTTTTACACCCTGCTTGGGGACGTAAAAGGCATGACAGTCATCGTGACAGTGTAAGGCTTACACATTTACCATGATAACTGTCACCCCTGCATCAATGGGCCTCCGGTCTCACACTCACCAAAGAAACACGACAACACAGATGCTGGCGCTTTAGGTTGGTTTTCTGTGGGAGGGTAGTACTGCCCCAGTCGAGCCGGCCCGCTCGTGCTGAAATCAGCGTGGCTCTACTACTTCGTGGTCGGCTGGACTATTGAACTTACATTTGAATTGTAATATATACGAGTAAATCTACCTTTTTTATTTAAAACATCACTGGATTCGTTAAACCAAGCAGCTTGTATTCTATCCAAGAATGTTTTAACATTCTTAAATGTATTCTTTCTTCAATTCCCACTATAGGGTAACACCTGATCTTTTATAAGGCGATATTATATAGCATTTGTTTTAATGGAATACGGTTCAATTTTCTGTGGCATAAATATGAAGGTATTTTACTCGCCGTCATGAGAAGATAAAAATATAACTCGAGAGGGAGTTGTTCTTTGGAAAGTTTCTTGCATTTCAAAAATTAATTTTGTATTATTACATATTTTTCCTTTTTTTTGGTTCGAATTTCTCTGCAATTAAAATAAAAATTCATGCTAACTTTATATTCAGAAAAACTGAATAAATATAACAAACAAAAAATAAGAAATCTATCCTCTCTAGTCTCATGAAAAACATTGAACATTTAAAAAGCATATGCCTTGTTTTATTTTAATAGCCTGCTAAAGTAACTTTACTCTGGCTGATGGAAAGCATGAATAGAATCCAAGAATTATGGTCACCATACTAATTGTGAATGTAGACAATACAGTATAGCGACTCACACTACGGCGGCCTAGGGAAATACTGTTCCACGCTCGGGGATGTAAAAGGCATTACAGCTATTATGGTAGTGTAAGGTTCCCCACATTTAGGACGATAACTGTCACCTCTGCATCAATAGGTGTCCGGTCTCACCTTCACTTTCCTGTTACTGGATCCTGTTACTTTAGGTTAGTCTTCTGTGATCGCAAATTGCCTTACTGTTATAATTTTTTTATAACACACAAAACTAGAAGATACAACCTTTGTATTAAAACTTTTTAAACAAAAAAAAAGAATATTTCAACGAATTTTATTATATAAAATACATTGAGTATCGTTAAATATATAGAATCACCCTGAATGTTTATATAATCTTACAGCAGATCTTGTGTAGCGGGATATCCGTTTGAAAGCATGTTTACCATCAAAGCCATTTGATATTCTATTTAGGGCGCCAGCCGCCTCAGAATAAGCTTCACTAATAAATAATACCTTATAATGATGGTAGAGGAACGGCATATCAATAGGATTTTGTTGGTGATTTATTAAACAGATACTCCGAAAATATCATGAGACATGTTTTTTGTTTAGGAAATGAAAAGAAATTGAAAGATTTTTAACAGGAACATGTGATTCCCGTAAATGTTTTTAGAGGAAGAAAATACGTATTTATTTGTATCAATGTCTTTTTTCTTCCAAGAAACATAAATAAAAACTAGTCGATTTTCTTACGCAATAATTCTCAACTATTTAATAATTATCGCGCTGAAGTTTTCTTAATATTTTTATGAAGGTTTTAGTTTGCCTATTGCTCTATTGATGAGCAGTCACACTTGCTACATAGGTCAAAGATCTTGGGTTAAATTTCCACCCAGAAGAAATAATGAGTTGATCATATGTTCTGTGTGTAATCTGTCTGTATTATGCAAGTATTTAGAAATAAATAAATAAGTGTATCAGCATCTCTGATTACCATAATAAAGGGACTGCCTTAGTGAGAATCAAGCCGCCGTATGTGAGATGTCTCGTGTTATTATTATTAGTCTACAGGTGTGATATAAAGGTGAAATCGTGTTGAAGATCACCTTGACCTTTGTCAGATCACCTCAAGAATAGGTTGAGAAAATGGAGGCAAAAGTAAATAAAGTTGAACTGTTCTAAGTAATCGATAAACATAACATCGAATATATTAAAAAAAATTACCTTTTAGTTGGCTTTTACAGCATAGTATGTGAACCAATGAGTCCATGAGGTGACGAATTAGAAAATCGACCAATCTTTAATAGATTTAAGAAAGGATATTAAAATTATTTTATTGATTTATTTTAAAAACACTTTATTTTTATGCAATAAAGGTGTAAATGACGCATTTAAAACATAGAGTATCACTATTTCTATTCATTCCGTATGCGTCATAAGAGCTAACTAAGAAAACAACTACGCAAGATGACAGCACCGCAAAAAGAACAAAAAATTGACAGAAAATTAATACAAATCCATTTGACCAAGTTATCTTCTTCTCCCTTTCTTCTTCTCAGCTGAAAGACCTCCACTGCTGAACATAGCTGGCAGCCGGTCTCATGCCGCCCGCATTCAGCAACTACCCGCGACCTTCACCAGGTCGTCGGTCCACCTTGCAGGGGGCCTACCAACGCTACGTTTCCCAGTACGCGGTCGCCACTCTAGAACTTTAAGGCCAAGGTATATTAAACTGAAACCTCCTTTCTGAGGAGACCTATGTTCAACAGTGGGTTATTAAAGACTTAGTGATGTGAACCAAATAAAAATCCATTTTAATAGAGAGCCTATCCAAAGACAATCATCCTATAGAAGCAAGTACCTCATACCTCATTTAGTACACGCCCGGCCCAGAAAACGAACTAGCTAATAAATAATGTCTGACAGTGGCAACCGGGATTTGAGGATCAATAAATACTGATCTCAGATCTAAAAATAGATAAACGTGTTAAGTAAGTTCCATGAAGCTGTTAGATGAATGTAACAAGATTTATTCATTGTCAAAAAATTGTTTAAATTATCATCGTCATCATCCACAGCCTTTTACAGTCCACTGTTGGACATAGACCTCTGATTAGCAAGGAGGTTTTGGCCTACTATAAAACGCTAGCTAGATTGCCATATAATTTGTTTCAAGCTTTCCTTTTCTATGAATAAATATTTAAATATTTCTTTATAAGTACAACAGGTTAATCTATATAATACTATAAGAATGAATTAATATTCTTTAGTCTCACTAAAACTCGAGAAGCGCTTGACAAATTTGGCTCATTTTAGTCTTAAAATATTTTTCAGGCTCCGAGGAAAGTATAAAAATGTAAAAAAAGATAACCTATCATGAATACAATTAGTCCTTCATAATGCCAAAAGACAAAGTACAAAGCAGCGGGTACAGCTCCTTATTTATATACCGAGGGAGTGTGTGGGCGGCATCGTTTCCCAACTCTTCATTAATCGTTGATGTAGGACAATTAGAAGATTCGTTATGCGCACTCTCCGACATACATAATCATTATTGGCTATCCTATAAAGAATATTTATAATTTCGTCAAAATATTTGTTTAAAAGTTTGCAAGTAGATTGACTGTATGAACGTCCAGTGTATATACTTTGTACTGTGTGGATTACGTGTATTTTATTGTATAGAACGATTCAACACTGCACTAGCGCTGGAAACGGAACAGAGCACTATTGTAACATGCTGTACAGTGTTATTAAACGATACTATCTCAAACTAATTAGTATATAATACAAGGTGGGCCAAAAATATATCGCGAACTCTTATAGAGATTCGCGTGGCAATTAGCATATATACAACATCCCAACATCAATCGTTGGGCTGCGGCCCGCCGGGCATGATCACCTCGCCTGGTTGGAGGATCCTCCGTTTGTGTCGGAGGGGCATGACACCCATTCTCTCCACACCTGCATAAACACGCTTAAAATATTCGTTCCTATGAGGTTAGTGGTGTGAGTGCATTTAAGTTTGGAATCGATTAAACTTGATTGGCTTATTACCAATACAGAACTGCTTTTCTTTGTTAATGCATTGAAGACTCTGTGCGAATTTATATCACGTAACAGTAGTTTTCACACAATCAATTCAATTAGTAAATAATACTGCTTTCTCGTTGTCGTAAACTTTTTAAATAATGTGTATCCATTGGAATCCAGCTCCGTCAAAAGAGGATAATCTATTAAAATAGACAAGTTACGAATACTCCCGCACTATCACACAAATCGTTGTCTCATCTGAGGTTTGAACTAATAACACTCAGTGCAATAAAAAACGGCGAGGTGACCGCTTAAAACACTAAACTATCAGTGCAGCTTATAGTTATATTACATATATAGGTTGGGCC
The DNA here is from genome assembly GCA_949316085.1 of Hypercompe scribonia. NCBI lineage: Eukaryota > Metazoa > Arthropoda > Insecta > Lepidoptera > Erebidae > Hypercompe > Hypercompe scribonia. Next base: position 3,801,473 of record OX438981.1, read on the forward strand.
AAGAATTCGTTACCATTTGAATCTAACATCCCATGCAAACGTTTTACGGGTGTTCTTGGGACCGATGCTACTCGAATTTGCTGGCTACTATCGTAACACGTGGTTACAACACAATGGAGCCACTTGTCACACATCCAATAAGTACCTGCCAGTAGTTGAAGATATGTTTCCGGAAAAGGTGATTTCCAGACGAGGCGACATTCCATGGACATCCAAAAACTAGATTTATCCTCAGCAGACTTCTTTTTATGGGGTTATTTGAAGAATCGTGTTTATATCGATAAACTAAATCACAAAAGACTACGTCAACTTCAAGAAAAATTAGCAAAAAGATGTTAGCGATCTCGCGGTCTCTTTGCCGACGAGTATTTGAGAATTTCGGTACTCGCTTAAAAGAATGCAAACGTCGAAACGATAATCATTTAGACGATGTAATTTTTAAAAAATAAATACCAACTAATTAGCTTAACTAATTCGTGGTCCACTCTATACATAAGTTAGTAAGATAAGTCATCATCTTATTGTATGAGAACATATTATAAGGAACGGGATAGGATATACACTCTCTCGTTCTACAGAAGAGAGAACCACCACGCTATCCACTTACCACTAGGAACTCCGTTCTCGTAAAAAATCGATATAATAATTTTTCTGCCACATAAAATCTGGACACTTGACAGATGGCAAAGCACTTTAATTCTTGAGTTGCTTACTTCTGCAAGCAGCGGTAGCATAGCACACATAGCACCACAAAATAGCAGATTAAAAGTTACTATAGAACATAAATACTTTTTGTTATTCTTGCAAAGATAATGCAAACACTGATATACTTACAGTCTGAACCGAGAACAATAGAGAGTCACATAGAACAATATCTGAACATATATATATGTAAACACAAATAATGCCAATACGGGGACTGATTAATTACTGTGAAACACTTAATTAGTGCGATAGTTATGTTTGCTATTAAATAACATCTAATTTGATAGGCCATATCTACTGATTATGGCAATCGGATACGGGCCCTACATTGTCTCTGTATTAATTAAATACTAGCTCTTATGGTGTTTTGAATGTAGAACCTATATGTTGTGTGTGTGTGTATGTGTTTAAGATTGAATAAAATGATTTGTGTTCGTTTAAAACGATTAATAAAATTTATAAATGTAATAATATCTTCACAATACATATATTACACCGAGACACAGAAAAAATGATCGTGTTCATCGCACAAAAATTTGTCCTGGATAGGCATTGAATCCCTGACCTCTCATTTAGCAGTTAGGATCGCTAATCACTAGTTCAATACGTCCGTCAAAACCTATTTTCTTCTTATATTAACTTCAGCTACGTTGCAAGCAATCGTAAATCTTTGATTTTGTATATATTATATTTAAAAAAATATAATTATTACGTATTTATATTAAAATTATTAACTTCTATTGACATTGTTTAATGTTTTGTTTAATTTTTTAAACGCCTCGAAAAATAAGGAGAAAAGTTCGTATTACGTCGAAATCTTTTCTTGTTTTATGTACGTCCAGTGAAATTCTCGAAAATCTGTTTTGACTTCGAACATACACTACAACTATAAACCTGGCTTGCTATTGTGGAGGGAACGAGTGTCATGTCCCTCCGACACAAAGGGAGGATCCTCCGACCAGGCGAGGTGATCATACCTGGCGGGCCACGGCCCAACGGTTGATGTTGGGATGTTGTATATATGTTAATTGCTACACGAATGTCTTAGTAGAGTTGCTTAGTAGTTCATCATACTACGTAGTTCAATGTATCTTCGCTAGATGGCGCTGATATATATTTTTGTTTGGGTTGTAATGTGGAAGTCGCTACACTATAGTGTTCTAATTTAAATATTAACAATTAGTCTTAACTGCTGTACTTTGCGTAACGCTTTCTCATCACGTGCTTTCTTAAGCAATTTGTTGGGCTCTGAATCACGAGTCAGCCTAGCGTTGTCCCTTTGTAATTTTTTGTACATGAATTGATTACTCTGGCTCTTGTTTGGGTAGTGCATTGAGCATCTAGTGTGCGTTTGTTTCACATTAAGCTAATCGTCACGGCAATTATGTTATTGTTGCGCTTGATAAAGATTTCAGTGTGGATCAATCGATACGCTGAACGCGGTCACCATTGATTAGACGTGAAATAAAGTCACTTTAGACCCGCAGCAGTTTACGCACGGTAACCACTCAATTGTTGAGTAGCAGTAGCACTCTCCATTCGTATCCCCGTACTCCTCTGTCTTCAGACAACTAACCCGTCAATGTCTTTTGTTTTTTTCACCAAATTATTAACTGAAATAGATTACTCGTTCGGTTCTATTTGACCATGTACACAATCCTTATTGCCCTGACTACCAGGGCCTCTTTAATAGAAATATTGTGTCAACATAATTATGGTGCCTATACCCAGTTTCAACTCGAGTTTCAAATTACCACAGTTATTCAAATCAACAGGAATAACATTTGAGGGAGGTTGTTTTCCGTAGGTTACCGCATCTCACGACTTATATGAAATAGTTCAAATTAAAAAATACTTACGATTTGACTGCCTTGGTGGCGTAGAGGTAGCATATGCGACTGCTGTGCTTGAGGTCTCGGGTTCGATGCCCGGGTCGGGCAAAATATTTGCATGATCTGCAAAAATGTATTTCGAAATTTGGGTGTTCTCTATGTATAATATCCCGAGTCAAAAAGTAAATTCATATTTTACCCTCAAAATCTTCAATGAGGTTTTCGAGGGTCAGCTTGATTTTTTTTAGATTGGATTTAACATAGAAAGTAGTCTCAGTTTTTACCTCAAAATCCTACTTACATACGGTTTTACAACTTTGAGGGTAAAATCAGAACTATAGAATCAACATTTGACCCTCAAAAATTATCCTATACGGCTTTGAACCTCAAACACCTCACATAATGTAACCTCCCATTAAATTTACCCCCACTCCTTTTATGTAGAGGAGTATTCCATACCAAATCGGATAGTTTAAAAAATTTTTATTTTTTGTTTTTTCTCTTTTGACATTTTTTAGTACTCAAAAACAGCATTTTGGTAAATTTTGAAGTTTTTTCAATTAGTTCAAAAAATTTCATATTATTAGAAAAAACATTATTTTTAATTTAGTTTGCCGAATTATTGTTATAAAAATCTCATAATAAATCAGTAAAAGTACTACAAAATGTCGCAGCAGAAACAGTCTTAAATAAATTTTCTAAGTCCCAACTACAACTTTCCGATGTATGAGTGTTTTGAGGGTAAAGTTAAGATTTTAAATCTATGGGTAATCCATATTTAAACCTCATAGCCTTCAATGAGGGTTTTGAGTGTTAAAATAGACTTACCTTTTGTGCGGCAAATAAAAGATCAAAGGAATTGAAGATTTTGAGGTCAAAAACGGAACTTGTTTTTTTACTCGGGATGTATGTATGTGTTCACAAAAAAAAACTAAGTATATAATTATATAAGTTGCCTAGTACCCATAGTACAAGCTCTGCTTAGTTTGGGACTAGATAGCGTTGTGTGTCTAATGTCCAAAATATTTGTACATTTATTTTTATCATATTAATCTAAAAATGGAAAATATTTTAATTATAAAAGAAACTAAACTCAAACTAAAATTAAACTGAGGAGACGGCAATCTGAAGGGATTGTCCACACCGTCAACAAAAAAAAAAGTTACCTAGCACATATTATACTAAGATTTTATTAATATAAAATTAGTAGGTAATTAGGTTTAGACAAGAATTGTTATGTAGTAATTTTGTAAATTTGCAACTTGCCATTTTGTGAATTTAAACATTTAGTTTTGTGGTAAAGTGGGACTTATTCGTGATCTAATTATTTAAAAAGGTTACGATACCTTTTATTTTCCGACGTTTCGAATGGGTTACACCACTCGTGTTAACGGTTAGCCTAATGTGTGCTTAGCGACACCATCGTAATACGCAAAGTGTAACTACCCTCATTTACAATGTCTGCACACTTTGTTTCGTCCCCACTATGATGTTTACAGCCGATTTGCGTATTCTCGCTTAAAATTTTATGAATGTGTAAGTGTAAATATTGCAAAAGTCTAAAAACAGTAAATTGGTACATTTTTAACAAACAATTCCATTTTTATTAATGTTTCTAGGTTGGCAGTTTCCCTTTGATTTTTTATTTTTAAGCCGGTTTATTCATTTTTGCCGGTTATCAAGTGAAATTTTTGAAATTAATAATAATAATAATAATTCTTTATTTGGAAATGATAATAAAATTACAATTTTTTATAGCGCAGTCACTAACGCCCACCCTTGAATGAGGTACGCACGTTCTTTATTATAATTAAATTCTAAATATCTAAATCTGTGCAGTATATAGCTGTGTGTGTATGTGTTTGCATGCATACGTAAGTGTAAATGAGTGTGTGTGTGTGTGTGTGTGTGTGTGTGTGTTTATGTGTGTGTGTGTGTGTGTGTGTGTGTGTGCGCGTGTGTGTGTATGTGTGTGAGTGTGTGTGTGTGTGTGTGTGTGTGTGTGTGTGTGTGTGTCAGTGTGTGTGTGTGTGTGTGTGTGTGTATATGTGTGGATGTAATTGTGAGTGTTGTATTATATAACCGATGCGCACTAGATGCACTCTAACATAGTAGTGGAATATATGTTCAATATTTTGTTAATTTTGTTGTATAAACAGGGGGCAAAAAAGTTAAAGTGTCGTTTGACCAGTTGTATTTTACACAATTGTATTTGGCAAACTTTTCTATTCTACGTTTCTTTGGAGGAGGAATAAAGGGGAGATCTGCGTGCTTTCGAAGTACAACTGTTAAAAGGAACAGTTTTCTAACAGTTAAAATCTCAAGTTCATTGTATAACTGAGTTGTAGCGAACCATATAGGCTTAAAGGACATGATTTTTAATACACCTCTATGTGCTCTTTCGAGAGTAAGGAGTTTGACTTTGCCCGCACAGCCACAGGCCCCAATACAATATCCTGCCACTGACTGCACTAATGCCAATAATATAATTTTTAATGTCGGGAAGTCGAGAACTGAACGCAGCGTCCTGAACAGATACATGAGTTTCCTAATTCTACCGGTAGTTATTTTGATATATTCTCTCCAAGAAAGGTTCACAATCGATTTGCAAACAGTTACAGACAGGTTTTCTTTCACAAACAGGTACATGAGCTACTAGGATAAAAGAGGGAGGAGGAAGTGAGGCCGAGCTTGGTGAGAAGGTGAGGCACTTAGTTTTATCTGCGCTTAGTGTTAGTAAGTGCCGCGAAAGCCAGTGGGTTACTGTAGCCAAAGCTGCTTCAGCATGAATGTGAATATCCGTCCAATTCACCCCACCCACAAGCAGAACAGTGTCGTCAGCGTACACAATTATTTTACAATTTTTTATAGTTAATTTGCAATGATCGTAAATGTAAATTAAAAACAGGGTAGGTCCTATGACACTACCCTGGGGGACCCCAAAAAGCAAAGGCTCACGCTCGCTAATGACACCACCTACCCTAACACACTGAAAACGATTCTCAAAATATTTTTTTAAAAGATTGTGGACAACGCCTCTTACACCAATACACGCCAGCCTCTTGAGTAGGGTGGAAATAGGAACAGTATCGAAGGCTTTTTAAAGGTCTAGAAATAAAGCAACAGACTTAAGGTTATTATTAAGATTTATGGTAATAGAATCTGTCAAAGTTAATACTGCATGTTCAGTCGATTTACCTGCCCTGAAACCAAATTGATTGTTTTGCAAGAATATTAATGCTGTTTAAGTACTTTATTAGTCTATCATTGATTATTTTCTCCAATATTTTAGAGAACGTTGTTAAAATTGAAATAGGTCTATAATTCTCGACACTGTCCCTATCACCAGCCTTGTGTATCGGCAAAACAAGACCAATTTTAAATACATCAGGGAAAACACCCTCCAGAAGACATAAGTTAAAAACACGTTCCAGTACAGGTGTTATAATAGGCCCAGCCTGTTTAACGATAGAAACTGGTATGTTATCCCACCCAGTAGCCGATGTATTTTTGAGACCAACAATAATATTGTTAATCTCAGTACAGTCAGTAGCAAGGACAGCCATCGAAGTTAAGGGAGGAACCATAACATCAAATTCTGGGTAAACAGTGCCTAAATTCGAGGTTAATTTTGAGGAAAATTTTTTTCCTACGTTAGCAAAATACTTGTTGATTGTTGAGTCATTCGCAAAAACGATCGGGTCTGTATCAGAACTAAACAGATCATCACCAGTAATTCGCTCTCTATTCATGTTCCCATATTTCTTAACGAGTTGCCACGTTGCCTTTCAATTATTATTAATAACACGTTGAAATTCACCACGTTCATAATCTTTTTAACCTTTTTTAATAAATTATTACAGAAGTTTTTATAGCGATTGTAAGTTACAAACGCAATGGTATTTTTTGGGTGTTTTTCGTAATTTGAGGTAGAGTTTATCACGATTTTTTTTGCGTTATTTATTGCGTTAAATATTGATCAAAGATACAGGATTCATCACGTCTTCTACATGTAGAAATTAGAGACAACTCACATAAAGGGGCATATAGAAATCTCTTCAAGTACAATGCTTAGTCCTTCAAAACTCGTACGTAGGCATTTATTTAAATACTTAACGCAAGATTTAAACCAGTTTAAACTAATGTATGTTTCGACTAATAAGCGAACTCGTGAATGCTTTTAGGATTTACGTTAATGATTTCTAGTGTTTAGGCTCAGTAACTCGTTTCAGATTAATTTACGCCTAGATAGCTTTAGAAAACATATAATAATAGATATGTTTGGCTTTTGATACACATCTCACACACGGCAGTCTGATTCTAAGTTATGCTGTGCCTCTACTACGGTAACCAGAGTGCTGATAAACATACTATACATTTTCGAAACATACTTATAATAGATAAATTACACACAGACACACAACAAACAACTTTTTATCACAGAATTACTTGTCCCGTGTGAGAATTGAACCAACGACCTCTGGTTTTGCAATCTGAGTCACTAACCACTAGACATATATGTTTTAAAATAGAATTCTTTTAATATAATTATCAACAGAGTGGTCTTTTCCGTTTCATTAAATAGCTTCATGTGACTTTCAAGAATATATTGAGACAAAGTGCAATTAATGTCAAGACCACAAAAATAATGTTTTTCTGCAACACAAACTAAACTAACGTGCTTAGAATAATTTAAGTTCTATTGTAACTAACAAACACTACAAATTATACAATGCAATCTTAAAAGAAAAATTATCTGATAGCACATTTTTATCTCTAATTTAATGTTTTTGTGAGTAATTAGGGTAGTGGGGCATTGTATTTACTTAACTCACATACAAATGTATAATTCAGCCTGTCTTTTATTTTCTACTAAAAATTTCTAAATTAAAAACAGTTTGTCAATTTAATTAACCTTTAAAAGTTAAGATAAATAATAACGTATTTTAAAGTTTAATTTTTTCCACAAATATATTTTCCAATATTATAACTGACATAATTTTAAACACATTTGAAACCTACTTGGTATCAAACGGTGTCAGAGTACTCTGTCTTTTTATATTTAAGTGTACAATTAATTTTATTTGTGTCTAATCAAGTCACTGTTACACAAAGAAATAAACCTTACAAAGTTGATATATTTAAATATATTCGGTAAAATTGTTATTGGATGTCGACATCCTTTTAAAAAAGCTTTACAGAAATTCCATTTTTAGGGACAAAAGCCTTACCATTGAGTACTGAATAAATTGTAATTTTAACATGTATTAGCCCTCAAGCAAACGTGGGATCTAACGCAAAAGAAAAACCTTCAAAGGCTCAAAGTATTTCAGAAAATGTTTGACAAATTTTGGATTACCTTGAACTGTTCGTACAAATATCAGATATAAAGAAATCTCCTGAAGTTACATAAAGTGTACAGTCAAAGGCATATGTTAATATTCTTTTCATTGAATTTAATGTTTTAAGATATGATGTACTTTTTGATATCGCATAAAATAATTAAATCATATCTATTGCTCTAAAAATATATAAATTAAAATTTGTATTGAATGCCAAATCGGTTCCTTTTCTGTCTTATTGCTGATGCTGAGAATAAAATAGCCGTACCCTTTTTTTAATTCTGTCCACGGAACTCTATAAAATAAGAATCCACAATATCGTTTTAATACACTACACTAGCCAAATTCAAAATAGCGACTCTTATAGCTTTTTATTTCTTAAAGAAAAACGCGTGAGCGACAATAATACAATCGCAGTGGAATCTACAATACAATCTATTGAACACCCAAACTCTCTATTGGGTGACTGAAGTGGATATTAGAAAGGTATTAAGATAATACCTATTGTGCACTGTTTAATCTAGAAACGCCAGGTTTCTTTGAATTTGTTCTCAATAGTGAATGAGTGAATTTGAACGCAAAAAATTGTCTAATGACATTTTTGGCCACTAAGGAGAAGCCGCTGTACTAATACAGATCGATTAACACAGATAGCATAGCAGACATGCTATAAGTTTGTTCCCCTTGTCTATCTGTGTTTATCCGTGGCATTATTGCTCCTAAATGGATGGACCGATTTGGATGCGGTTTTCTTATTGTTGTATATGATTGAGTAAGTGAGAGAAGGAGAAGAATCATTCTAATGTTTATGGGGGAAGTCACAAGTCTACTTAGGGCTCGTATTTAGAAGTAACGGGAGTTAGCAGCCAGAAACTGGTGAACTCTCTGATCATTTTAATTTATCCAAATAAATAAAATAGAAGGGTCTTAATGGTATTTCAAATTAGAAGCTTTTTATTAAATACATATGAATTTATATGTGGTACTTAAATCATAAATCAAGTTTTAATTTTTTATCTATGTATGTCAATCTTTGTAACAGCTGGACCTATTTTGACGTGACTTTCACTGGCAGATACCTGATATTATCCGGAGTGTTTTAAGATTGTTTAATTTTAGAAAAAATATCGTTATGCGAAAACAAATTTAAAACAATTTCAAAATAAATTCATAGGCAACAAAAACCGTGCATAATACCGAGAGGTGCAGTTTTGTATTTAATCAAATATGATATATAGATAATGATAAACTATTTTAGCATATGAATTAAACTGTTTACAATTTATATGAAAAGAATATTAAATGTAAAACAGCAGTATAGAATTTCCAAACTAAATTTTCCATTACATCTTGATTTAAGATTCTGCCAAGAATATAGAGTGCCTTTAATCAAAATGAATTATGTATTTCGTATTATATTAAAATAAAACATCTGTAAGTCCAGGTCGTCGACGTGAGTAGCTCTTGTCTATGTATTAGGTCACAGTGCACATTTAGCTAACTTATTTATTTTTGTTTGCACTTTTATTTTGCTAAACTTGAGTAGCAGTGGGTGGGGCACATTACAGGCAGAAACGATGGCCGATGGTGTCATAAAATTTTGAAGTGGCGAACGCGTACTGGGAAACACAGCATTGGTAGACACCCCACAAAGTAGTCCGATGATCTGGTGACTGTCGCAGGAAGCCGCTGAATGCACGGCACGGGAGCGGCTGTTGTGGAGAATTTTGTGGAGGCCTATTCCCAGTAGTGAACGTCTTTCGGCTGAGATGATGATGATTAATTTTAACATACATCATGCGTATTTGGTGTCTTGGCGGATTTAAGATCTAAGACTTGTACCCGTCCACTATTGAGTGTTTATTATTTTTCATCAATTTACTTAAAGGTTTACTTACATAGACATTTATAATATACACATAATACAAAAAAAAATCTAAAGGTGAATACCACTTTCGCTTCAAATATAAATTATACAGACATAAAAAATCATGTACTTTCATATAATTTTAATCTAGTTTTATTGTTACGAAAAAATTTGCATTGTCTCAAAACTAAATCCTGTAACACAGCAGCAAATGTCAGGCCTGTCGATCTAGTGGTTAGAGATCCTGACTTCTAAGCCAGAGGGTTCAATTCACACCCATGGCAAATCTACGCGCGTTGTGTATTGTGAGGATATTTTCATTATTATATTTATAGATTTTATAAATCACTTTAAAAACACACAAATTATTTTATTCAATCAATAAACACATTATTAATAAAATATAAATGAAATAGTTTAAAAAACATAATAGCGCTCTTCTTTTCAGTTAGAAAAATTTTCAGTAAATTATTAAATCGTCAACAAACGGTTTAGTTGACTGAGGGCATGAATATTTTATTCTCAACATCAGCAATAAGACAGAAAAGGTACTGATTTGTCTTTAATAGAAATTTTAGTTTGTACATTTTTAGAGTCGAGTAGTAGATATGATGTAATGATTACATGCGACATAAAAAATACACTACATCTTAAAACAGTAAATTTAAGGCAAACAATATTCATAAACGCCTTTGACTGTACGTTTTCTGTAACTTCAGGAGATTTCTTTATATCTCATATTTGTACGAACAGTTCAAGGTAATCCAAAATTTGTCAAACATTTTCTGAAATACTTTGAGCCTTTGAAGGTTTTTCTTTTGCGTTAGATCCCACGTTTGCTTGAGGGCTAATACATGTTAAAATTACAATTTATTCAGTACTCAATGGTAAGGCTTTTGTCCCTAAAAATGGAATTTCTGTATAACTTTTATAAAAGGATGTCGACATCCAATAACAATTTTACCGAATATATTTAAATATATCAACTTTGTAAGGTTTATTTCTTTGTATAACAGTGACTTGATTAGACACAAATAAAATTAATTGTACGCTCAAGCATAAAAAGACAGAGTATTCTGACACCATTTGATACCAAGTAGGTTTCAAACGTGTTTAAAATTATGTCAGTTATAATATTAGAAAATATTTTTGTGAATGTTTGTGTTATCTTAACTTTTAAAGGTTAATTAAATTGACAAACTGCTTTTAATTTAGAAATTTTTAATAGAAAATAAAGGATAGGCTGAGTTATACATTTGTATGTGTGTTTAGTAAATACAATGCCCCACTACCCTGATTACTCCCAAATACGTTATATTAGAGATAAAAATGTGCTATCAGAAAGTTTTTTCTTTTAAGATTGCGTTGGATAAATTATAGTATTTTTGTTAGTTACAATAGAACTTAAATTATTCTAAGCACGTTAGTGTAAATTGTGTTGCAGAAAAATATTATTCTTGTGGTCTTGACATGAATTGCATTTTGTCTCAATATATTCGTGAACGTCACATGAAGCTATTTAATGAAACGGAAAAGTCCACTCTGTTGATAATCATATTAAACGAATTTTGTTTTAGAACATAAATGTCTAGTGGTTAGTGACTCTGATTGCTAAACGTGAGGTCGTTGGTTCAATTCTCACAGGGGACAAATAATTATGTGATAAACAGTTGTTTGTTGTGTGTCTTGGTATAATTTATCTATTATAAGTATGTTTTGAAAATGTATAAGTATGTTTATCAGCAGTACCGTACCGGTTACCGTAGTAGAGGCACAGCATAGCCTGGAATCAGACTGCCGTGTGTGAGATCTGTACCAAAAGGCAAACATATCTATTAATATACATTTTTCTAAATCTACCTTTTATAGATTGGGATCAATTATTCTACAGACTGAACGATGCGAATAAGCTGCTCGAGTTCTTCTCTGACATGATAAACACCGCTATAAAAAGGTACGTATCATCCCACGTCACAAAATATAGTAATTATCCTCTCTGATTCAGTAGCAGATTAATTAAAATGTTGAACAAAAAATAAAATCACGTAGTGATATAAAAAAATATAAAAATCTACTAAATTCAATAGAACTCAAATCTCAAATAAACATTGTAATCAGCTAGCCACAAATTTTTAAAATAACTACGTGAAATTGCTTCAAATAGCACTTAGAGAAAACTCAAAACTATTCTGGACAGATTTGAAAGCTAAAAGAGGAGGCTCAAGCACGTTTCCTAGGTCCATGACAGATGGATTAAATATATCAGCAAATGGTACTCACATATGACAGCTGTTTGCAGCTGAGTTCGTCTTCATCTATCTTCATCCAGAAAAGAAATTCAGCAACGATCACTCAGAATATATACAATTTTTGAAAAAATATAAAATGGAATACCATTTACCTTTATTTCACTTTTTTCTACTTAGTTAGTACGACCACTTCTACTTATTTATAATTAATCTAGCTATCTATCTAATTATCTACCGGCGAAGTTCCTTGGAAATGAAAAATAGCAAGAGAAGTACCCATAAAGATATCAGATAATATATCTTTAAGGCCCATGTTGTCATGTGTTGATATTCAAAACAACTTGAGGCTGCATTTGAGTGGCCAACAGTACGAATTAACCTTTCTTACTTGAATCTGTAAACATGACTTTCACTTTTTATGTGATTGTAAATGGTTATCAATCTTATCTAAAATGCATTTGAGTTTAATTGCATTCAATTTCATCATTAACGACGTTCCATATTATTTCCAACACTCTGAAGTTTTCATGTATGCGGATGATCAGAAGTTCATGAAAACAATTAAACCAAATGGGAATACTGAACGTCTACAGAGAGATCTACTAAAATATATTTGAATGTTAATAAATGTTATGATGTTAAGTTAACGCGTAAGCAAAGGTCCACATCGAAATAACAGAAAACTTTTTGGTATCGTGATAACCACTATATATGTATATAGTCAAAACCGAAACATATGGTAGTGCCAACTAATCTATGTACTTATGTGTGTTAGTAAATACACATACAAAGTTTTTACACATACATTAGTTAGCGTACACATACATTTTTGGCCGCACACTTTACTTACACATCTTTCATACATTTTTTCTATTTGCGGGCCTATTAGTCCAGTAGTTAACTATTCCAACTGCGAAGTCAGGATCGTGAGTTTGATTCTTACACAATAACAAAGACTGCTGGATGAGCAAAGTCATTTGTTATGTCTATTGGTGTATTTACAAATGTATAAAAATAGTTTTATTGTCACGTTGTTATCCTTATGTAAACCGTGATAGAAACTTAGACTCCTGAATCGTTGTTAGAATTTTCGTTTACCAAAGCATTTAATGATTTATTTTAGTAGACTATAAGGAGAAATAGATTACAGAATAATACCAGACGCCGAATTCTGTTTTCCTTCGCCAAATTACCATCAGAAACTATAGTTTGAATTTAGACTATCGACTAAGTTGTTTGTAAAACAGTAATTCATTTGCATAGTAAAGCCAAGCTGTATATATTTATTGTATGTTAATTATACAAAACTGAAGTGATCTAAGTTTCACTTTAGGCACTGTTCAACTGTACGAGAATTAATTTGTAATTTTACTTTAGTTTTGGCAAATTTACTTTCTATTTTTAAATATTGTCAAGGGTTATTTGTCTTCCTATATAATTATCAATCGATTTCCAAAATATATTATGTTAATTGATAATCGACAATATTGATTTCACAGATATGATTATATTCTTTGACAACATGACAAAGAGAAGGAAAACTTGACAAAGACGCAATACACACCCATTAGCCAGCATGGTAAGTCAAACCCTCTCTTATGTAAAGGCCTATATCTAGTAGTAGATTATTAAAGACTGTATAATGATGATGACGTACACCTTTGGTTTCAATCTTGGCGAAAGCACACCTTTGTAAATTGGATGACAAAAAACTACTTCGTTTTTTTTTTAAAAGCCTGCCAAAGTGACTCTACTCTGCTTGATGGAAAGCATGAATAGAATTCAAAAGTGGTAGTCACCATACTCATTGCGAATGCTGACAATGCAATATGGTGACTCACATTATGGCTGTCTATTACGAGGCTTTTATACGCCTAACTTGGGGACGAAAAAGACATGATAGTCATCGTAGCATTGTATTGCACACACTTACCACGACAACTGTCACCCTTGCATCAATGGGCCTCCGGTATCACACTCACCAACGAAACACGACAGCACGGGTGCTGTCGGTTTTGGGTTGGTCTTCTGTGGGAGGATAGTACTGCCCCGGACGAGCCGGCCAGTTCATGCTGAAATCAGCGTGGTTCTACTACCTCTGTCCCGTACTTCTCATATAGAATCCTGATTAAAATTCTAATCCTTGCTCCTATGCCTTGCTCGTCATTATTAATTTCTTTTTGCTCTTTTACTAGTTTTATTTGGGGTCAGCGGAACGATATTTAACATATTCTTCTTTCTTTCTCTCTCCCATTTGCGTCGTTAATCTAAATTTTCTTTTGTCATAATCTATTATTAAGTCCGTCAACTTCCAAGAGTAAGACTATCTTTCTCATATCTCCGCCTTTAACATCCATCCTTGCTTAAGTGTTGCCATTTCTTATTGTAAATTATATCACATCATACAGCTTTTAACACTCCACGTCTGAATTCATATGCTTCACTTTAGAAAGGGGGTTAAGTTAAACATGTAAATTAAAATTTCTTTAAAATAACTGAACGTAAAACGAAGTTTCCAAGATGTCATCTCAGTAACTATTTATTGTTGTTACATTGGCAAATTTGCATTCCTAATTTCCATTTGATTCGATACTGAAACACGCCTTTAGTATAACATGAATTTATAACAAGAACAGACTGCTACATTCACTATGTAATTTTGAATTTACTTAAATATTGTTTAAGTGATCACAGTGGAAACTACATATGATTAAAAATGGTATCTAACTATTATTATTGCTATCTTATCAGTTTTACTATATTTTCCTATTTGTTTTTAAATCTGTTTAAAGATCTCTATAATATGTTTAAAATATTCATTTACAACGTCAAGAATTGCTAGTTATGAATTGTAAGCCATGTAAAAATATATAGTTTTTAAAACATAGTACAAGATAATTGTGTTGTTATATTTACCACTGTCATTGAATATTTATAATTATATAAATAATTTATTTTATTAAAAGCAGGTATACTTAATTTTCTTTTTATTTTTTACTGAAGAAATATTTAAAAGACGTTAATTTTGACTAACCCTGGTTCGGTGATACGATGGTTGGGACCCATATGCCGTCTACATGAACAGGTCTACTCAAAACTATTGTCTTTTTTTAAAGGGACTACTCGCTTAATGTTTATTTAATAATTGTACACGGACTTAACCGCTCGCTTGCCCCGCTCGAAAACGCGCACCCCGTCAAATGCCCGGGCTCCCCGCGCAATGACAGCTCCAAATGTCCGTCAATACTTAACACCCATGAAGTGCCCCACTGTCGTTTACGTTATCGGCGCGCGGGTCGTATTACACATAATCTGTTCTTGTGACTCTTTTTTTTTTTAAAGGTTGTCAAGTATTGTATTTTTTTAGTTTACTATGAAACTAGCTATACAATGTTATCTTTAAGTTATCAGATTATTTCTCTGGTGTCGAGTTATATTGTGTTGAAATTGAGATAACGGCTTTTTAAGCTCGTGTTGCACTTAAAAGCTCATACCTGAAAAATGAAAGCGATGACCTATAGTTTTTAATGTTTAATTATGTTATTTAGATAGTAGATAATATGATAAGAAATAAAAACATACGTACACTCGTCTATATATATTTATTATTTTACAGGCCTTTGAATCCATACCATTATCTGCCGCCGCGCGGCGTAATTTATGTCAAACTTAACATGGCATATCGTACACAAACTGGGACGAACTCGACTGGGATTAATACGATAGACAATATATCATAGAATCGAAAAAATAATACAAACTAAGCTCTATTTCAATAAATATAGGGTATATTTACATTTTTCTGTGGCAGGGGACATGTGGACTCCTAGTCACCACGGGCAATGTATGCTTTTTTTTTTCTTGACTACTAGTCTACACGGGCATTTTAGAGTGAAATTCGATGTGGACTCCTAGTCACCACGGACAATGTATGCTTTTTTTTGTGGACTACTAGTCCACACGGGCAAGCGAGCGGTTAAAAAAGGATACTTCTGTGGTTTGCTTCGGTATTTCTTCCCAGAGTAAGTCTTAGGAAATGCCGGCGCCTTCTAGCTGTAAAATCTGACATGTAAGAATATACGTAAAAGATTTACTTGCATAAATAAATATCATTTATCATTTTCATTTCTAAATATTCAAATCAAACTGTTCATGTTATTACAGATTGAGGTTTTTTAAACATGATTCCGAACACAATGGTATTGTCCAAATGTAGAAATACCCGAGACCGGAAAGGCCTTAATGTAAATTAAAGAAAAAAGATCTCAATGTGCTGTCAAACTGTAGTTACCACAAACGAAACCGAACACGGAGATGAAAAATTAATGAGAAAATAAACGCACAACATCTGCGTCACTGCTTTTGCATCACGACCAATTTCACTTGAACCGTCGAAGTATTCCAAGCTGCGGCTGTTTGTTGAATGTTTGTTAGACGATGGAGTACAAGATAGATCTTTACACTGGTCGTGAATAGACCCATCATGAAATATTCATTGTAGAATGTTCTCCAGAGCGGGCCACGATCTCTTTTATTAGCATTTAAGACAAGTTTTGTAATGTAAGTCGGGGTTTCTTTCGTGTCTATGTTTGGTCGGTTGGTTTTTGAATATTGATGGTGATAATTTGAGTTTGTTTCGGAGACAGTCTTAAGGGTATTGTAAATCAAGTAGGTGAAAAGGTTAACAATGGCTGTAGTTATAGCCGTAAATTATATGAAGTGGTCCTTTTTGAATACGTAATACTTTTGTTCCGAAATACATTATTTTGCATGCCTTTTATTTTTACGAGTTTTGTGCTCGTGACGACGTTTTTTCTAAATGTTACAAGGATCTCTTTTATCAAAGAAAAATGTTTGAAAATGGATAAACATCAATAATTATGTCATGTATAACCCAAAAACAAACAAAGGTGTAGATTTATTGCCTCGGTGACGCAGCTTTAGCGTCTGCGATTGCTGAGCTTAAGGTCTCGGGTTCGATTCCCTGGTCGGAGTTAATGCTTGTAGGACCTGCAAATATTCGTTTTAGGGTTGATATGTATAATATGTACGTATTTATCAGAAAAAAAATTTATATATTTATAGCAATTGTCTAGTACCCACAGAACAAGTTCTGCTTAGTTTGGGTCTAAACGATGTTGTATGTCAGACCTTTGAAATATTTAAGAAAAAAAAGATAATATTAACATTACATCTTCCTGAAGTTTAAATGTATGTTTATTCTTTAATTACATTAGAACGACTGAACGGGTTTAGATAAAATTTTACACAAACATAGATTGTAATCTGAAGCAACACGTACCCTTGTACATATTACTCTGTCGGCCAGTTTGGACAAAAAAGCTGACAGACTAAACTACTGTTTATATCCTTGCCTCACTGACCTCGACGCTTTAAAAAACAATTTATGAAAAACAATACTTTTATAGGATATTTTCTCACTTTCATCAATACAATTATAAAAATCCTTTTAAAAACCAAATCCTTGAGTAATATTACAACACAAAAGTTAATTTGTAAGTGAAATTAATAATAAATCTTAAATCTGCTGCCAGTCATTATGGCTCTTAAATCAAGTTTACCCTGTACAAGAGAACGGGAAGAAACAAACTTGTGTTTCAATCGGTACTGATGTCGGTTCGTTAAATCCCTTTCTTTGAAACATTTGTAATGGTGTATCCCTCTTCGCGCCAATTGATTTTAACTTTTTAGACATTTTTGCAGGATATTTTATTTTTACAAAATGGACATATGATACTTTCTTGTTTTTTTGCATCCCATTACTTATATTAATAATCTAGTATGTTTATCACACTGCTGATAAGCATAACATATTTAAATATTTCTAAAGACACATATACTATAGATATATTAAATAAATAAATAAATATTTCGGACATTTGACACACAACGTCATCTAGCTTTAAAATAAGCAGAGCTTGTGCCATGATAATTAAAATGACTGATAGAACACATACATATTATACATAGAAAATACCCAAACTTCGAAATAAGTATTTGCAGGTCCTACAAACAGTAGTCCGACCCGGGTATCGAACCCGAGACCTCAAGTACAGCAGTCGCATTCACTGTCGCTGCGCCATCGAGGCATCCAGATACAGAATAAATCACTCACAAACGGAGCTAACTACACTGAGTACCTAACTCACGACACGCGGCTCATCTTGCAGTGACTCAGCGTGCTAAGCCGCATGCCAACAATTTTGTGGCAATGTTTTCTTTTCTCTGGTGATAAATAATATTTCTGACGCTGTAACCGCTATATCATCAAGTTTGGTAACTTGCAGGTCATATCACAACATCAATATTACCTCTTTCGATGTACGCAGGATATGTTTATCATCTGAATTATACAAAACGTGAATTTTGAAGTTTATTCAAATTTTTATGATTTAATTTAAAAAATATTATTGATAAGTCAATAAATGTCATTTTACACCTGTACATTTCATAAAGTTAATTTAATTACACACGCAGTCCAACTTGAATTCAGCCTCAAATGATTTATGCAAATTATGACAGGAATTTCCAAGTATAATCGCGACATATCTGTGAGTTATTTTACCAATTATTGTAATACATAGTGTAATATTAACAGATACAATAGGACATGATAAAAAATAGAAAAAGGAAAAAGGACTGTCTCTTTAACACACTGATATGTTAATTTTAGCCTCAACACCTGATCTGTAGACTGAATAAATATTAGATAATAAATAAAACAAAAAAAAAATATAGTATATAAAAAAAATAATGTGAAAAAATAGTAGAAAAATACTCACGAAATTACAACGGCAGTCACCTTCTCTTGGGTGGGCCAAGAAGTCGTTAACATTTGCATTTAACACGCCGCACAAACATGTTACGGGCGTTTTTGGGTCCGATGCTACTGGAATTTGCTGGCTACAATCGTAACACATGGTTTCAATAAGTTGGAACCACTTGTCACACATCCAATGAGTCCCTACCGGTGATCAAAGATTTGTTTCTGGCAAAGCTGATTTCCAGACAAGGCGATATTCCATGGCCATCCAGAAGTCCAGATCTATCCCCAGCAAATTTCGTTTTATGGGATTATTTGAAGAATCATGTATACATCGATAAACCAAATACACTACGTCAACTAAAAGAAAAAATTAACGAAGAGATGTCGGCGATATCACGGTCTCTTTGCCGACGAGTATACGAAAATTTCGGTGCTCGTTTAGAAAAATGCAAACGTCGAAACAGTGGTCATTTAGACCATATAATTCATAAAAAATAAATCCCAACTAACAAGCTTTCTTACAAATATACAATTTTTCGAATTTTTCAAATAGTTTTTTTATACAATCTTGTCAATTGATAACTAATTCGTGGTCCAGCCTATATACGGTGTCCGCTCTGTCATACAAAAAAACTGACTTCAGTCAAAATTTGGACCCAGTAACTGTTGTTTAACCCTAACAAAAATAATAGCTACATCGGTCATGTGAATTTGAAGAACTTAAATATAATTTAAAAAGCCAAACACAGACTTATAAATTCGATTACGAACACACAGGTGAAACCAATAAAATCGTTGAGTAAGAATGTTTGAAGTAGGATACAAAAAAAAGATTTGTGTAACAATTTTTTTATATTTTTTGTATATTCCTTTGCATTTATTTTTAAAGTGTTGCCTAGTGAAAGCTTTTGTAGTGAACGCTTCACTAAGTTACACTTTTAAAAGGATTTTAACGTTAAAATGGTTACTGTTAAAGACGTTTTGGGGTCATGGTACAACTTTAATGTCCACCTAGTTGGACTGCATATCTTTGGTAGAGGCAATTGTCTAATCAAAATTTTTAATTGGACAATGGACTGAGTCCTATCTCCTTGATATTATCATTATTTCAAAAGAACACTGACCAATCTTAGCCTGAACGTGGATAATCGATTCGTTAATAATATAAATTAAAAACAGCCGTTTTGAAATATTAAATAAATCATAATTACAATCCAATACTATCAAAACAATATGTATATTTAAAAAAATGATTTTCATAAGATCTGTACTTGATTTTGCGGTAGTACAAATCATTCGTGTTGTCGCGTAAATTAATAATCGAGTGGAGTAAGTAAAACTATTCAAGCGCAAATAACAATACAATTTATGAAAACGTTTTCAAAATCTTCAAAATTATCTTAACATACTTTCTTTTACAATCCTTAATTTTTTTACTTGAAAAACATAATTTATTGTACTGATTGTAAAATAAAATAACTTGACGTGTAAGATTTTTTTTTCTGTTCTAGCAACACTTTGCTAATGTCAGCGCATGTTTCCCGCACGCGTCACCTATCATTTACTTTGCACCCTTGCTCCTACTGTGGATCGGACGTGCGTTTGCTTTTCTGTTTGGACATATTTTATTTCAGAACTGATTCAAAGCTAAACTTTATAAAAATCTATACTCTATTGGGTGTAGGCTACTGAAAAATAATTATTATTTCAATGACAAATTACGAAAGACTTCATGTCACGTGCAAATAAGTTTGCAGCATTTTGCGAAATATACAAATTGAAATATAATAATAACATAAATGTTAAATTTAATAATAATCCTTTTTTCGGTGAAGTACATATTTGAAATTTGACAGATTTATGATTTGGCAGATTTCCAACTTAACTCTAGTGAAATATATTAATTCCTACAAAAAATCAAAAATATC
Organism: Hypercompe scribonia; assembly: GCA_949316085.1. NCBI lineage: Eukaryota > Metazoa > Arthropoda > Insecta > Lepidoptera > Erebidae > Hypercompe > Hypercompe scribonia. Next base: position 3,822,183 of record OX438981.1, read on the forward strand.
TTACTATGGTATTGATTACAAAATTGGTATTTTATACAAATTGATATCAGACAAAATCGCCAATACAATCTTTTTCTAAGATTCATCTTAGTTTAAATTTGAACAAAGTAAATCAGTTGGTCCACTGAATTAGTAATGGGTCCGTCGACCAACTAAAATACTAATTGGACAACTGCCACTACTAGAGACCTGTAGTAAAATTGGTTGGACATGAAAGTTGGACCAAAACTCTGAAATTGTTAAAACAATAGACAGTGGACTGCTCTTACGTCATAATATACTTGTCACATTCATAAATCATATTAAAATAGACCTTGATAATATTACTAGATTACTACAACAGTTTTTGGCTAAGTATGGTATCAAAAATTCCAGTGATACTCATGGTTTTGGAAATTCAAAGCTTAAAATATGACCTAAACTGGAAAAAAATCTACGTTCTCTGTAAAGCCAAATGCTAAACAGTAGTCCTTAAAAAGTCATTTTGTCCTAAAACAAGCAAACCTGTATTAGCCAATTACAAATTAATTGTTTCAGGTGAAAACGTTTTACGAGCCCGTAAAGACATTAAAAATATTTTAACATTTTTAACTGAACTGAACATAAAAATAATATTAACACCAGCTTATACTACCACTGTATTTAATGTCCTTCGTTAAAGAGGTTATTAGCCATGTGGTGTCTGTATCCGTGTGGTGAAAGAATACGAATGAAGAGCGTCACCACTCCTATTCATCCCGTGGGTACCGTAAGAGGCAATTAATAAAACAGACTACGCATAAAAATAACTCTACAAAGAGAAAGAAAACTTGAAAGAAGCCCTATATCAGCCCGTATGGTCAGTTTCTAAAGGACAGGGCCCACATCTATCTGTATCCTGGTAAAGGCTTTTGATGATTACGAATAAAGAAGTAGTTTAAGTTCATTGTATATTAGTATGTTCAAGAGAGGTTATAGATGTCTTGTATAGGTATATTTTTTATTGTACAGGAGGAAATACAAGCAAACAACTCACTTGATAGAACATGATTACGACTACACATAATCAAGTGCCATTATTATTCAAAAATCAATCAGTCAGTACTAGGGGAAAGTGTTAGACCTCCGGTTAACTAATTGATTCAGAGAAAAGTAACGAAGGATTGGCTTAGTACCGAATATATGTGAGGACGTGGATAGTCACGGTCAAGCCGCCGTAATAGTGCCAAAGCATGGTTTTCACTCGGTTAAAAATCTGAATTAACTTTTATTTATTGTTTGTATACAAAGAATAGTATCGGTTGCTCATTTTTTATTTCACGTTTCCAATTAAGTTGTGTACCTGTAACCGAAATTATCTTGCAAACCTTCATCATGTTGTCTTTATCGCTTATTATTAACGTTGCTTTTAAAAATGAATTAACCCAAGTACTTCAAGTACAAAAATCTGAAAATACTCAGAATCACAAAGGCGTAAGCTTTAAAAGGACCAACACAAAACATCTTAATTTGTTCGTTTAACTTTCCTTTATTAAGCCTATAAATGTTTTATTAGTGTTTAAAAGAAACGCGAAGCTGTGAGTGAAAAATTTGACTTGTTTTAAACTCGGATAAGGTTTATTTCAAGTTTGTTGTTGAGACATGCTACGGATTGTTGATAAGTAACGAATGTGATTACTTGTGTGCGTTTGAGATCAATGTGAATTTGTTCAAGTAAATTTCAGACTTATGTGTTTTCTTTGTTACTGATTGTGTTATAAGTTTAGGAAGTAAGATAATATAAAAGTTTGACAGATAGTGATGGTTCAATTTTAGCATTTAGACGGAACTACGTGTATTATATACGAGTATTTGCTATTTTATAGTTTAAAATTTTCTATATAGCTATAATTATTATTATCCTGTTAAACTACTTTAAAAACTCTTTGATAAAATGCTACTTCCTTAACCAAAATGTAACATTTATTTTTTGTTGAAATTATTTGAGTTCTTTTCCGCAATTTCAGAGCTTTCGTTTCAAGGTTACACCTCAGGCCCAGTAATGAGACTCTGTGACGAAAAATCTTGCGAAAAGAAAAACAGCTTAAGATCAAATTTTCAAGTTTTAACTTCATGTGCCTATCTTAAAGTTTATATAGTGTGTAGATTCGGAACTACTTGTCATCATTCAGAAAATTTGAAATCTTAAACAATATCACCATTACGAATCTTTACTCAAGTACACTGTATCTTAGCTTTAGCAGCTATAAAGCAGTTATCATTAATACATTTTAAATTCAGTTTTTCTTTTCAAATATATCTGATTATTTTGGTTTACAATAGTTTTGTTTTTACTTTGTTTAGTGTTCAATAAAATAAAAGTATTTCTACGTGTGATTTTATATTCTAAGAACCTGCCACAGTGATTCTACTCTGCCTGATGGAAAGCATGAATAGAATCCAAGAGTTATGGTCACTATACTCACTACGAATGCAGACAATGCAGTGTGGTAACCTACACTATTGGCGTTTTCGGGACGTAAAAGGCATGACAGTCATCGTGGCATTATGTTGCATACACTTACCATGACAACTGTTATCTCTGCATCAATGATCCTTGGGTCTCATACTCACCAACAAAACACGAAAGCACGTATGCTGTCGCATTAGGTTGATTTTCTGTAGAAGAGTAGTACTCCCCGGTTGAGCTGGTCTCTTCGTGCTGTAAACAGCGTGCCCCTACTACCTAATAAAGTAGTAAACTAATGTAGGTTAACTCTACTTTTCTTGTACTTGTTTCTTCTTCTACATTCATAAAATCACGCCTATTATCGCGGAAGGGTAGACAGATGCACATTAATCGCACACTTTTCGCTGGTGTGTTAGTGAGTCTTAATTTTAAATCATGATAAATGGTACTTTGTGTGATTGAAAAAAGCACAAACTTTGCATATTTTATTATCTTCAAAATTTAAATATAAATACTCAAATTTAAATACCCAATATAAAACGAGAATGTATCTCGTTAATAGTTACTCCATATGAAGAAATATTCATTGTTTATATTCTTTCTAAAATCTTTCATTTCGACTGTCTTGGTAGCGCAGTATTAACCTATTACTACTGCTGTGCTCGTGAGCTCGGGTTCGATTTTTGGGTCGAACCAAATCATTGTATTGTCTTCAAATATTTGTTTTAGAGTTTGAGTATTTTCTATGTATAATATGTATGTATTTATAATAAAAAAGTCTTTTATATCAGTTCTTTCATTACAAGGTCTATTTACTTTTAGACTAGATGGCCTTGTGCGTCAGAAGGTCGAATTATTATTTCTTATAAGTTCATTTCTTAAAGGGGCAGCTTAAGTCTTAACAGAAAAAAACCTCGGCATCACAAAAATTCATTAACCAAGTTTACACCAGAGATTTTCGGGTGTAATAATTTTACATCTATTTGCTCTGGGTGCAAAAATTTTGCTTTCAAAAATATTACCCTTGAAATGAAGTCAAGTAATGAAATTAAATTTGGTGGTATAATATTTTTTATACCAAATGACAGGTGAAGAGTAAGATTGCCACGTAGTCCTAGTAGAAGTACAAAATAATCGAATACATGACACTTTATACAGTGTCAAAATTATATAAGTTTGATAAACCAAAAATGCGATACAAATGTTGACTGCACGGCCTAGTGGTTTAAGCAGTCGCCACGCCGCTCGCTACTACGCTGAGTGTTGTGTGTGTGAAACACTTTGTGTGACCCACATATTATGTTTATGAGTTTGCATGTTCTTTGTTTCCATTTTTTGTATGTCTATAAAATCCATCGCAACACAGGATTTATTCCTAATGCGGGCGTTGATTTGTAAAGATTTTTTTAAATAAGTTATGCTACTGATTTAGTGGTTTAAATTATTTAACTACTAATTAATTTTATTATTACAGCTATGACAGAGGCAAATGTATTTTTAATTGTGTAATATAATTAATAAAATCAATTTTTTAAATATTTAAAAATTAAACTAGCAACTTTGCCGTCGCTGCCGAGCCCTAACTACGTCTTTCAGCTATTAATTAAACGAATGAGGTTAATTTCAGGTTACGGTTTCATGCTAATTGAAATAAATACAACTTTTTAATTAACGAATGGCACTGAGCTGCTAAGAGCTTCTTGACTGGTGTTCAAAAAGAGTTCAATGAAAAACATTACACTCTTTATTTGTCTAGTTAGCTAAATGTACTTTTACTACAGATATTGTGTTGTTACAGATGAATTCTTAATGATTTTTCTAAAATATTCTAAAAAGTAATCATAAATAACTGTTTATAATTGACAGGTTTAGTTTTTTAAATAAATATAGATACTTTGATTAAATACTATCGGTAAAAATAGTACATTTGTAGTAGTAATTTTTCACCACAAAGTTTAAAGCATAAATAAAGTGTTTGTATGGCAAGAGGAATTGCAGATTGTAATTAATCCAAAATGTACTGAGTATTTGTGTTTAAACCCCACACGGAACAACGCTTTGTGTGATACGCAAATTGGTGTTCTTTGTATCTGTGTTATGTATGTTTGTAAAGTCACACATGACACAAAAATATACCTAGAATTAACTTTTCAAAAACACTTTACTATCCTATCATTATCTAAGAATTTTGTTTTGCCACTTTGCTCCTAAGATAGGAGGGATCCGGGAACAGCTGCTATGACGACATCTGGATCTCAAAACTTACCATGCTATATGTTACATATAAAGAGTAGATCCTACGACACAGGGAATCCTATACATTCTTGAGATAATACATAAAATTAATATTATTATATAATAATATAATACCCCGAAAGCCGTTATAAACACACAAGAAGTTAAAAGCAGAAAAAGTAGTACCTACACTGCGTCAGTGACAAAATTTTCATTAAATAAAACCATATTACAATTCTATATATTTCAGCATTCTTTTAAGTGAATAAATGTTACCTTTTATCAATATTAGTTTTCAGAGTGGCTCTACGAACGACGCCGCGACGGTCTGATTCTTTCAAGGCTTGTTACAATGCAGCAAACGAAGCTTATTGAAATGGTTCCATACATTGCAATGTAGCATATATATTACATAGTTGAATTGCACCTGAGTCGACCGAACCCTGAAGCAGAAATTTACTTTGATATGTACGGAATAAAACGTTTAAGTAAATAAAATAATTGCCTGTTATAAATATACACTAATGGAAAAAATTAAGGGATCAAAAAAAAATTCCAAATTTTTGGGCAGTTTTCAACAGGCCGTAACTTCGAGAGAAATGGTCGTACAGGAAATCAAAAAAAAAGAAAATTATAGTTCCAAGTATCTAGTTTTTGGATTCGAGCTTGAAAATTTTATAGCCTCCCCTGTTTTTGAGTAATCGTAGAAAAACCAGCAACAAAAGAATTTTTAAAATTTTTTTAGCTTTTTTTTTTGGTCTACGGACGTGGAAAAAATTGTTTTAGCTTAACCACTATAAGGATCGGATACTTTGTTTACTTAGCTTTAATTTGCTTTTTTATACACCCTGATTTGCCCACTTCTCGCCGAGATATCGGTTTTCAAATGGAAAAGGATCCTTTTGTCTTTGATTATCGATATTTCAGCAACCAATAATTCCACAGAAATTTAAAGGTGGGTATCGAGAATTTGAATAAATTTTCCTTAACGACTGGCTATAGTTTTTCCGAAAAAAAAAATTTTCTTTCTGTCACATGAATTTGAAAATGCAACAGAAAAGGGCTTTTGCTAGTTTTTTGGAAAATCAAGCACTGGATCGAAAATATTGAGGAAACCACTAATGTTAAGTGTGCATTTTACAGTTCAATATGTCCACAAAAACCCTACAAATAACCAAATTTATCCAACCAGTCGTTTTTTTGTTTCACTCAATTGAATTTTTGAAAAATTAAAGGATCACGTTATTTGCTCTGAAAAGCTCATAATTTTTAAAAAAGAGAAAAAAAATGTTTCTTCCGAGCTTTCCCACAATTTTGTTCCAGAAAGTGCTTAAATTAAAAAAAAGAAGGATTCAAAAAAAATAAAAAATTCTTTTAATTAAATTAAAAAAAAAGTTAATACTCCCAATCGAATTTCAATCTTTTTCATACGCTTTTCGGTGATTGTTTTTTTTTTCTTTTCGTGAATCCTTATCTTTTAACTCAACAGTTTTTTTTTTTTGAATTTTTTTTTTTGAAATTTAGCACTTTCTGGAACAAAAATGTGGGAAAAGCTAGGAATTTTTTATTTTTCCGTTTTAAAAATTATGTGCTTTTCAGAGCAAAAAACGTGATCCTTTAATTTTTTCAAAAATTCGATGGAGTGAAACAAAAAAACGGCTGGCTGGGTTAATTTGGTTTTTTGTAGGATTTTTGTGGATTTATTGAACTGTAAAAGGCACACTTAACATTAGTGGTTTCCTTAATATTTTCGATCCAGTGCTTGATTTTCCAAAAAACCACCAAAAGCCCTTTTTTTGTTGCATTTTCAAATTCATGTGACAGAAAGAAAAATTTTTTTTTCGGAAAAACTATAGCCAGTCGTTAAGGAAAATTTATTCAAATACTCGATACCCACCTTTAAATTTCTGTGGAATCATTGGTTGCTGAAATATCGATAATCAAAGACAAAAGGATCCTTTTCCATTTGAAAACCGATATCTCGGCGAGAAGTGGGCAAATCAGGGTGTATAAAAAAGCAAATTAAAGCTAAGTAAACAAAGTATCCGATCCTTATAGTGGTTAAGCTAAAACAATTTTTCCACGTCCGTAGACCAAAAAAAAAAACTAAAATAATTTTAAAAATTTTTTTGTTGCTGGTTTTTCTATGATTACTCAAAAACCGCGGAGGCTATAAAGTTTTTAAGTTCGAATCCAAAAACTAGACACTTAGAGCTATAATTTTCTTTTTTTTGATTTCCTGTACGACCATTTCTCTCGAAGTTACGGCCTGTTGAAAACTGCCCAAAAATTTGGAATTTTTTTTTGATCCCTTAATTTTTTCCATTAGTGTATATACATATTTATATATACATATATAAATATATATACATATTTTTTTATAAAGACAACACCCGTATTAGAAGTAAATCCTATGTCGCGGGGGACTTTACAAACATACAAGAAACGGGCCCAAAGAATACCCAGATTCAGAACAATAATTTGTTGGTCACACTAAGTGTTGTCCCATGTGGGGTTTGAAGTCAACACTCAGCGAAGCAGTGAGCTGTGTGGCGACCGCTTAAACCACTAGGCCAAGTGCAGTCTTGTATCTCATATATCTCGTTCTAGTAGCTACAATTGACATCAGAATCTTGTATTTATTTTAAGAACTTCTGTTGTGTTTATATAGTTAAATTCAAATCAAACCATTTGTACGTATACATTATAATCAATCTCCTACAAAACGTTAACTAAATAAGGTTACACCGTAATATCAGCGGCAAATCAACAAGCCAGTTTAGTTTACTAGTTCAAGCCTTGCGCAAACGTACTGGACCTGATTTGAAGTGACAATATCCCGAAGCTGTATCGTCAACTGGTAACTACTTGAGTCCGTAACCTAAGTAGTTGGATAAATACATCTTCATTGAGTTGTGGTTGACTTAAGTCGTTGAATTAATACAAATTAATTATAGCACCATTAATTAATTTAAGTACTAAATTAAAATTTGGAAGATCACTGAAGTGGCTCAGTACCATGGAAACCCCCGCTGAAGTATTCGCAGTAGTTTAGTAGGTAATAAGAAAATTTCAAAGTTTTTCTTCAATTGACGAAAAGCATGATATCTCAAGATCTTTTAAACAAGTAACATTAAATACAAACGTTCCACTTAGAGCTGTCAGACTATAAACCACGTATGGCCTGCTAGTATACATACTTCATCATCGTCATCTCAGCCAAAAGACGTCCACAGCTGGACAAAGGCCACCCCCAAGGTTCTCCACAACAGCCGTTCCCGTGCCGCCCGCATCCAGCAACTTTCCACGATCTATACCAAGTCATCGGATCATCTTGTGGGGGGCCTACCAACGCTACGTTTCACAGTACGTTGTCGCCACTCCAGGACTTTATGACCCCAACAACCATCGTTTCTGCGTGTAATGTGCCCCGCCCACTTCCACTTAAGTTTAGCAATTTTATTAGCAATATCATACTTAAATAATTCTAAATAGATACAAATCACATCTAGACAGAGGATAAAATAATGATCATACTCATCATAAATATTTGTCTAGGATGGTAATCGGATCCACTACCACTGGCTTAGCAGGTAGGATTACTAACCAGATCAACATTTTCGTGAATCCATTTGCCTCTTAATTTGTTTTTCATCTAAATTCAACCCTCAAGCGGTGATATATTATCTGTAAGAAAGCGTGGTTCTAACAGTGTAATCACTTTCGCTCACTATTGATTTTTACACGTGTCTCTGTCACCTCTTTATACGTGTCTTATCGTTCGTTTCTCCCGCGATGACAGCGTCGGATATATCCGAAAATTCCGCCGCTAGCGCCTGACAAATTTTTTGACGTGGTAAGTATAATTTTTGTTTTTAATTATATACAATGCAGACAAATCATAAGTGTGTTTATGTATATTAGAGTATAAATAGACTTTAAAAAATATAAATAAATAAATCTATGAATTTGTTATGGGTTATTTTTTTTTAAATTTATTTTAAGAGCCTGTCAAAGTGGCTCTACTCTGCTTGATATGTGGTCGCCATACTCATTGTGAATGCAGACAATGCAGTATGATAACCCAAACTATGGCGGCCTGGTAAGATGCATTTTCACACCCCGTTTGGGGACGTAAAAGGCGTGACAGCTATCTTGGTAGTGTTACACACACTTGCCACGACAACTACATCAATGGGCCACCGGTTTCACATTTACGAACGCAACATAACAGCACGGATGCCTTCGCTTTAGGTTGGTCTTATGTGAGGAGTAGTACTTTCCCGGTCGAGCCGGTCCGTTCGTGTTGAAGTCAGCGTGACTCCACCTACTTAAACTTCTTAAATCTATGTTTTCAATTTATTTTTTGTTTATTTAATCTAAATATGTATCAATATCTTGGCTATTTATATGTGTGTATGTAACTAGCTACTGTTTTTATTATAGTTCGAAGTGATAAAATCTAAAAAAGAGAAAAAAACCTAAAAAAAATATTTATAACTATAAACTCTATATATGAACGTTTTGGATATATTTATTTAACTTATCTTAAAAAACATATAGTTTCTTAAAAATTTGATGATAAATAAGAAAATTTCTTAAAACAAAGATATTTTATCAACATTTAAATTCATAATTTACTCAATGTTAAGTTCTATTCTTGACGATGTAGAGCATGAATGGGTCGATACATCATCATCATCAACCTGTAATAGTCAACTGCTGGACATAGACCTGTCCTTAAAACTGAGGCTTTGGCCTACTATACAGACGAGTCGATATAGAGCTTGTATCAAGTTATCCTTCTTTTTGCAGTGATGTTCCCTTAGTCACCTCTTAAGACACGCAACCCGTCAGCACACTGCCGATACAACCAAAGTAATACGACCTCTTCATAGAATACCAATTCTTTCATTGCTTTTGTAGAGTGAGTAAGTTTACCGGCGCCTAAACCTCCCCTCCACTGGAACCTGAAGGAGACTCAAAAGACGGTTACAGAATATTTGACTCTTAAGGTAGATGTGTTGATAAATGCGCGCTAGGCTATAAAAACAGGTATAGCAAGATTTACTAAAAAATATCTACACATTTGAAAGTTCACGTCATAGAAAACTACTAAAGCCCCCTAATAAACTCAGTTTGGGTTCCCAATCTGTGAAGTGCGAGGGCCGTATAAATAAACAGTCGCATAAAACGTGTATTAGAGCTTTTTGTACAATTGAATAAACATGACTGCATAACTCAGTAGGTGGGCCTTAATGGTATTCAATTGTACACACCATGACATCAGAAATAAAAATGTGTTAAAACGAAAGTTACAAGTCAAGAAACCTAAATTGTTATGCTGTGTTAATCGAAAAAAAGGATAAAAATTTTAAAGTGGTTATATTTTTTTTAAACTTGTTACATTTAAAAACATTTCCGCCTGATTTCACTCTAGCCATTTCTTTTAGGTGGGAATCGTACCTGTAATACCTGGGTCAACGGTCAGAACCATATTTTATACAAAAAAGCACAACAATTGATAAAAAACCAAAAGAAATGTAATAAAAAGACCAAAACCAAGACGATATATATGTATGTGCATTCTAACTCGAACGTTTAGAAAATATATGAAGCCGTGATTTACTTTAAAAATTGAGTGTATCTGTCATTTAATCAGAACTTAACGATAACAACATGTAACCAGCAATAAAACCATGACCCATGACATTTTATACCGAAATGGAGGTAATTTTCTGCTTCATATCCTGTATGTAGGGGCCATTTAGTCGAGTGGTTTATATAAAAATACTCTTTTAAATGTTAATTGGCATCAGCAATATTGTTACTTTGTTGATATTTCTAAAATCATAAAAACACTTAAAATTAAGAGGCTATTTTGTCCTAACAAAAACTTAAGCCTACGTAACTAGACCTAAGTTACTAGGCCTAAGCTGAACCTGAGAGTGACACCTCAGAAAACGCAAGTGTACATAGGCACCAGAAACCACCCAGTTCATGCCTTCGGGTTGGTGACGTTGAAATCCAGGTGGGCCAGTACTTGAAGTACCTAGACCTCGTCTTGGAGAGTCAATGGAGCTTCGAAAAGCACTTCGTGCGATTAGTACCCGAGTGTGAGGAGTAGGTGCGGTGCATCGTCTGCTGCCTAATCTCAGGGGATTACGGGAAGAAGTTCACCACCTCTACATGAGAATTTTAGATCTATGGTCTTCTATGGGGCGTCTGTCTGGTTTCATGATATAGTGAGTGCCCGGAATGTACCTCAATTCTGGGGTACGGCTAGGAGCATGCCAGAAGCCACCGATGCACTCATGGAGCACCTTTCGACTGCCAAGATGGGTCGTCACGGGGTTTAGTGAATAGACTAGCTCTTTGGAAGTCCTACACACGCCCTTCATCATTCTGCAGAGAGTATGGTTACGAAAAATATTTCATGTGTTAAAAAAAAAGAAAAGGTAACTAGGTCTATGATGCCTAGGCCTAGGTAACTAAGTTTTGGGTATAAGCCTTCCAAAGACTAAACCACGGCATCCAATAAAACAACCAGCAATTGCACGTGGAAGATGGTACACGCGACCTCATGTATTTAGTACGGTTAATGTAACTCTTGGTACGAGGAATGTAGCGACTGATGGCGATTAATGCTAAACGTCAGGTACCGGATGGATATTTCAGTAGCGGGGGCCTTTAACCAACGTACGAAACTGACCAAGATGAGAAGAATCTTTACAAAACTCCAAGTGTCATCTATTGTGCAGAGGGCACGTATGGGGGCTACATTAGAGGACGACGTTTCGCAGAGGCGATGAGATTGCCGTCAGTTAGGTCGTTAGAGGTTGAGGAGGTATTGCAGTCGCTAGTGCTATAGAAGGTGATGCTACTATAAAGAGCAAACTTTACAATTAACGCTATCTACAAAAATTAAGTACCCAAGAGAGTACCAAGCGCGAGGTGGTCGGAGAATCCCTCAGCACTCTGCGTGATATCGGAGTGTCCAGTCCATCGTATTCTGAGAAGGCATAGTTGCGTGGGAAACAATATCCGAGCCCGGACTCAACATTTGGGGCCCACACACCCAGTTCTGTGCATCTCAGAAAGTCAAGTTCAGTGTCTTCTCGCACCCAATTAGGCGAACAAGGAAGAGGAATTAGGTAGGTGCTAACGATTCGAGCACTCAACTATACAGTCTGTAGAAGGCCCATGGTTGGAATGGTATAGCGAGATGAGATTTTCCACCCCGTCATTAAAGAAAAAAAGGAACTAGGAAATACCTGGAATACTACCTGGAAACGCCATCGGTTTTCTTAAGTTTTTTGTTGCCGATAAATAGGAACAATAATGTGGTGTCATTATATGAAACTCCAAACGCATTACGTGCAATAACATTAAAATTAAATGAATTATTACTAAACTAAAAAGAAACTGTGGAGTCTTCTAAAATAGATAAATATTGGACTAATGTGACCATCGCTATAACTGACCAGATAAATGTGCGTTGATTTAGCGAAAATCCTAATTAGATTCGATAATTAAGTAAAGCCAATTGATCAAAGCTAATTATCGGATCTAATTGCGATATCATCTTATATTTCTGTATAATTTTACATTAAAGTAAATTTAACATACATAATATATGGTAATTACCGTTATATTAAAAGAAGGAAAGTTGCAATATAAATACTTTTTCACATTTAAAAATGGAAACACACTAAAATTTTAAAATAACCAAATTGTGGTACGTTTATTAATTAGCTTTAAAACGCATAATACAGCGAAAAACTTGTGAACGCCGTGATAAGTTAAACAGGATTATTTTAATATAGCGTTGCTAAATTAACGAACTCTGATTTGCAAAGTTGGTTCACTTTTCGCCAAGTTTTAATTAATATTTTAGTTAATATTAATATAAAATGTATATGTGAAATGAATAAAAACCTTGACATTTAGTTACTTCAGCAGAGTTTCTTGGATTTATTTCATTTGAGATTCGTTGGTTATTGGGTTAAGTCGACCTACTGTATTTTTCTCAAGATGGTACGTACAATAATTAAGTATGATGGATTCTTCTTTGTAATATTATTATAATTGTAATAATGTATACCGGTATTATGGAATGAATGTTAAAAAAAATGAATATAATATTAAATAATTATTATTTACATACGTTAATATTTTAGTTGAGAGAACATGAGATGACGTGAAATTGTGCATTTATATACATCTAGAAAAAGTGTCCATTGAAATCTTTAAAAGTAAAAATTCTAAATTTGAAATGATCAAAAAAAATTAACAAGGCCCTTGCACAATAATGATATGCAACGTAGGAAAGTGTTCAAGGCTATTTTACTAGCTTTGGAAACTCAGTTCGTGGGTTACAAGTATCAGTGGCTGGCGGTGGTCACCTTCCAGCAGGTGACCAGTCAATTGCCCTCTGTAACATAAAAAATAGGGTGTCAAACACAACCTAAAAGCTTGCTACAACTCAAAAGATGATAAATATATAAATATACTCCGGTTCGGTTTTTGTTTCATCTCTTCCTAACTCGACATACTCAACTCCCTACAACCCTTAAACCCCTTATAACCTTGAAAAATCAGTAGATTCCAAAATAACACACAAGTTATACTTCTTAGTTTTCATCAGTACTAGTTTGGCTAAACGCTGCTTTCGTACCCACACACGCACACACGCACGCACGCACGCTCGCACGCACGCACACATGCATGCACGCACGCATGTACGCACACACGCACGCACGGACGCACGCACGCACGCACACACGCACACATACACACACACATTACACACTGTTTATGCACTGTCGGAAGGTAAGAGTTTGGAGATCCGTCTCCAAATCTAGTATTATACTATTATTGCAGTAAGCTTGTGTACTTTTTTGGGACAAATAATAAGATTTCACCATTTATTTGATATGATCGCCTTGTCACTATTTAAGGAAGAATTTTTATTTATTCATTAAAGCATATCTTTAAAAGATATTCAATTGTACTTTGTTTTGACTGCCAGTTTAACTAAAAATTTACCTTTCAAAAAAATATCTGCATTCTCCTATTGATATACAATTTATATACCATCACGTCAGATATGTTAATAATTTACATAAAATGAATGAATGATAATTATAATAAATAATTGATTGCGATCACGCGCGGCATTCTTAGTAGAAACTGACGTGACTTTAATAAAGTAATTAGACTGAGCGTGTCTTATAAAATGTTTAGTCGGGACTGTTTATGGTATAATTTTACAAAAGTGACATTCGAAGAACTGAGAAAATAGAAGATTGTCGAAATTCTGAAGTATTCTCTTAAGTTATTAACACTCTTTAAAGTTAATCCTTTATTTCAAGACGCTTGTGCTACATGATGAGAAAAGTTTATATTGTTTAAATAATTTACATCTTTCTCTGAATCTCTATTATTATTTTTTAAATTTGTTTTTCCTTGAAATAATGTCCTAACCTCGACCTCCTAGGACCTCCTACCAGAATTTCAAACGTAATTATGAAAACACTGTTATCTACTCACCTTCTGAAAATATTTTGTAATTGTTTTTTTGGGTATTGAAATAAACAGTATTGTTATCTAGTTATATGGGTAATTACTTCTTATCCAGAATAAAATACCATTCGTGATCACGTTGATAAATTTTTACAAAAAAAAACAATAGAGGAAATATTTATTGAGAACGTACTTATGTCCTTAATAGTTTATAAGTAAATAAATCAAATTACTACTCAACGGAACATTGAAGTAAACTACCCATTTGTCCTCCTAAACCCGATTGACCGTCAAAAACGTTTGCCGTGAGGACAGCGCTCCTTTTATGGCACATTAGCGACAAAGAAGGACTATTACGATGGCTGGATCCACGTAACGACTCTCATAGTTCACGCTCAATCGTTGGATTAAGCCGCAATTTGTATCAGTCAGGAACTGTCGCGTTTACCCTATTTAGTAGAGGAGAAACGAGATGAAAAATTCCATTGTTAACATAACATTCAATCTCCGACAATTTCGGAGCTATCCTTTCTTAAGCCAAATAGTTTGTTCTATATCTGGCAGTATCTTATAGTTGTACTATCTTTTTCGTCTTATAAGATAGAAATAGAACATAAATTCAGTTTACGAAAGTGGATAACAATTCGCTAAGTTCTTCTCAACCGAAATAAATGTACAATGTCCTGGTTAATTTTGTGGTTAACGTATGCAACTCGATCAAGAGGTCTTGGGAGGTGTTATTGAGTTTTTCTGATTATAGAAATGATTAATAAAAACCTGGAGTTTGGAAGTTGGAATCTTAATTCCTGTGTCTAGCAGAGCATGTACAGCAATCGGTCCCGCGTCTGATCTCTTCCGTCCGTGTCGAGTAGACGCTCCATCGGGTTGTGAGAGTGAGGAAACAGAGCGAGCATCTGAGTTTCCGCATACACTTGTGTACTATAGTAAACAAAAATAAATTCTACTTTAAAAATACTATCAAGAAGTTTCGATTAACATCTCTAATACTTGATACTACGTGTAAGATCTTTTACAGTAAAATTGAAAAAAATATCATCATCATCTGAGCCAAAAATTGGACATAAACCTTCCCCAATAAGGTTTTGTGCTATCCACATCCAACAGCTTGAAAAGTTAGTTCTGGGAAACTCATATATGACATATATGTACCATGATACATGATAACATGATATATTGGTAAGACATGTATGTATATTATTACAGTACGGTATTTTAGATATTGTTAATAGTGTGGTCCCATTTAAGGAAACAAGAACTCTGGCATTGTTGACCATGTATAAACTGTCACTTTTAATTAACTATTGGATATCGTTATTGACGTATCCAATGTAATATAATATTCACAGGAGTTCGAACAATCTTTTTGGCTATTGTAACTAAGGTTTATTAAGGTTAATTATTTATGTTGATATCACAAACAACTTTACAACAACATATATGCTTTAGCGACAAATTACAACACCATCCTCTCACACAAGATATTCAATACTTTGTACTATCCATTACCAATTAGACCTAGAAATTAATACAGTGTCTGTATATTCAAATCAGTATAAATACATATACATACATTAAATTGGGCAGATTACATCGCTCGTAGAACCGACAACCGTTGGGGAAAGAAAGTTCCTTGAGTGGTGACCGCGTACCGGAAGACGAAGCATGGGTAGGCAGCCCTCTAGATGGACCGACGACATAGTCCGAGTCGCGGGGAACCGACGGATGCAGTTGGTGTCCAGTCGTACGGCGTGGCGTTCTAGAGGGAAGGCCTATGTTCAGCAGTGGACGTCTTCCGGCTGACATGACATTAAATTATGCCTGTTTCCCAGGAGGGATAGGCAGAGGTATATTTTCGGAAGTGTTTTGGTCCCACGTCGTTATAGGTGGCGAACTTATTGCTATTACTCGGCATTATTTTATTTGTTAGAAACTCGTTCGTCGATCGGTAGGTGTACTACTTACAGGTGAAGTTGACTTGGTCACCTAAGCTCTTGGTGGAAATCCTACGCACCAGTATAAATATATAGTAAAAATGTTTGCATTAAAAAAAAACATGTGTGCACTTCACCTCGACCGTAACAAATAAATAGATAGACCGTTTCTCATAAACTATAAACATTCAATTATTGTGTACTCTTTATCATAAAATAATATCTACCATTTTTATGATCCCTCATATACAGGGCTGACATATTTGACCCGGATCGACCAATCGATTGGACCGCAATGGACGTTCAAATTTCACGACCCATGTCACGTACAGTGGACAGAATAAGTGCGCGCCGTGATTTTCATTATCCCCTTATACTTCGTTGTTGATTTTTTTTGCTTTGTGTACTTGACTTTTTTAGTGTTGTTAAATATTATACTTGACGCGTGAGGTGGTTATAATATTTTATTAGAAAACTTTTTCTTTTTACGATTGCTTATATATCACAGTGGTGACACGATGGTGTGAATATTCTATTGTGTGATTTCATATTTTTTAAAAACGCTTGACAACATCTTATTGTAAGAGAGTTATTATTTTCTATTTATAAAATTTTATTTTATTGTGGCTTCTGTTCTTACAAGTTCCGAAGACAAAATATGAGAAATATATTACAATAAATATGATGTTTATTGGTATTCCTAGTAGTTTTCTAAAAGATTAAAGGCATATTTGTTTCAATTTTTAGGAAGAACTCGAAAAAAAATATGGAAACAAACACTGAGATCTCTAAATAATCTCCGTCCTCCGCAAGCGAAAGCGCAACTCTGCTTCTGTTAGGTTGACAAATGATCTCACCTGACACCATAATAGAAGTATGCCGGAATAGTGCTGCGAGTGCTATGGAACACTCGCGCCCTTTTGGGGGCAGAGAAGGTAATAGCGGGGTTCCTGCACAGTAGCACTGTAGATAACCCGAGGTACGTCGAAGTTTCAGGGATTACCTTGCTGTGGCGTACCAAGTTCTCCGGTCACTATTATAATACCCGAGATAACGTGCGATTTTTAGTCAGTACGAGTACGATATATCACCAGTCAGTGGTATCCGGGGGATTGCCACATGGGACAAAAAAAAAACTAAAAGGGAACATACATTAAAGAAGTTTTGAGAAATCTCTTTGCTAAAGTTGCAACACTGCGTCAATTTTAAATATATATGAAAAAGTCAAGGAAACTGTAATTGCACCGCCTAAATTTTTGTCTAAAGAAGGTAGTCAAAAGTAATTCCAAACGTAGGAGTGACGTTGAAGTCATTGAGGAGGGTCCGATAGAAATAACTCCACTGATCTATAATAAGACTTTGATTATTAGATTATATTGAAGGGACAAATTTCTGAAGCATAGTCACGACAGCAGTTGTCATAAATTCAACGAGTGTATTTATGTCCATTTTA
The DNA here is from genome assembly GCA_949316085.1 of Hypercompe scribonia. Classification (NCBI taxonomy): domain Eukaryota; kingdom Metazoa; phylum Arthropoda; class Insecta; order Lepidoptera; family Erebidae; genus Hypercompe; species Hypercompe scribonia. The sequence continues at coordinate 3,839,776 of OX438981.1, forward strand.
AGCAATAATCAATAATAAGCATTTTTATAACAAATAGTCAAATGCGGTATTACTATACCAATAGGACAACAGTTACTTAAAATACTTTTCTTTTTTAGAGAATTGATAAATTAAAAAATGCTAGCTATCATCAACGTAGTAGAGTCATGCCAATTTCAGCACGAACGGGCAGGCTCGACCGAGACAGTACTACCCTCCAGCAGAAGACCAACCTACAGCGACAGTATCCGTCCTGTCGTGTTTCGTTGGTGAGTACGAGAGAGAAGATCTATTGATATAGGGTTGACAGTTATCGTGTAAAATGTTAAGCCTTACACTGTCACGATAACGGTCCTTTTACACCCTCAAGTAAGGCGTGAAAAAGTATTTCACCGGGCCGCCATAGTGTGGGCATTATATTGTCTGCATTTGTAATAAGTATGGTGGCCATAACTCTTGGGCTCTATTCAAGTTTTTATACTTCCCATTAGGCATCAGACTAAAGGCACTTTGGCAGGCACTTAAAATAAAAAAATATACATAAAAACGCAGCGAATGAGCAATCTAAGCGAAGCGATCTACTTTTTTGTGGTATTGATAATTTATTTCCTTACTTGAGTATTATCAAATTCGAAGAAATGATTAAAGTAAGGTTCTACTTTGTTTACCAAAACAGCATTTAGTCTTTAAACGTACAAAAAGAAGTCGTGAATCTTTTTCTTTTCGTAGAACTTTTGTTATATTAAATGTGACATAAATGACGGCACTTTATGGTAGGTATAGTATAATTCGTTATACAGACACGTGTAGACAGATTACTCAAGAAGTCTCAAACTTATTCGATTCAAGGAAATTCATAAGTGCTTCTAATCAAATCTTAAAGCTTTGTATAACGTGTTCAGATAGGAGCACTCCTAGTCTTCTTTTGAAATAAAAAATAAATTTCTTCAGGTTACCACACTTTTCTGCAAATATCGCCGTGTTCTCAAGACTTTATGTGTATCTAAAATATTATTTACGATATACCCTTTAATCTGATATTAGAAACAATTTTAAACCTGCAAACAATAACATAACTCGTAAAATATTCAATTACTACAAAAAATATATTACACCGCAAACAATTCCATTACATCACACCCGTGGTGCACATTTTATGTATTAAAATGAGCATCTATGTACAGGTCTAGTGACGAACAACTGTCTTAACATTATTATCGATTCTCAGTTAAGAAAATTATTGACAGAGAATCGATAATAAAAATTTCTTAAAAATGCTGTTGCTGCCATTGTTATTAATGTAATTGTGAGTCTGTTCGTTGATTATTTGTGATTTTTCACCTTCCATATACTATCGGATATCATATAATTACGCGTTCACATTCATACGTAGCGTGAACTGAAGAACAATTTTTACCCAGGAAAAAAAAATTTCGTTGTCTAAAAAATTATGCGCATGAATTCAGTGAATATTCTTGTATTAAAAGACTACTATCGGATAAAATTTTATTGTTTTCGTAATATTTAATGTTCTATTCTTCCTTTACTAAAGTAAACAGTCTGCTTATCTCCTTGACACAGTAATTTAAAAGTAAACAAGTAATGTACCCTTAACTTGCCGACAACTTCTGCAGACAAACTGTTTTATAGTTTGGCATACTTACAGTACTTATTTATTTATTTATTTTATACTTAAAAAAAATTGTAAGATTTAATTTAACGATGGTTGCCACACTAAGCTCGTGGTTTGTGTCGCAGCAACCAATATGAGATTTGCCAATATTTAAATATTTTATAAAGTTTAGTTGAAACGGAATATATGTTAAATAAAATTAAAACAAGGTTCAAAACAAACAAAAACAAAACAGAAAAAAAATAGTATAAAAGTTAGTCTGTGGCTGAGAGTGTATCTTTGTGTGTGTATGTATATGTATGTGTGTGTACGTGTGTGTATGTGTGTATTATCCTTTGCTACTATTATCCATGGTATGAAAGAATCAATTCAGTTTCATCATATAATAGATTTTAAAAATTTAAAATTCATATTAATATAAAATAAAGTCGTTTGGATATATTTTAAATACGAACTGCGGTAAGTAACTCAACAAAAAAAGGTTTGCGCTTTCAAAACACACACATACCTAATGGAAGTATATGGTTTATTATCTAAGTCTAATTCATTTAATAGACTATCGACCAGAATATTGCACTTATAAAAATATTATTTAGATATCAAGTTACACAGTCCTTCATCTCACACTCAGCAATAATATTTTATCGATATTGGGAGCCCGTCTCTACGATCGAAGTTTAGTCGTGCATCAAATTGAATATATTCATAAAAAGTCGGCTGCTTTTATAGTCGGAGTTGGTTCACTGTTGAAGTTACTGATAGCAGCTGAACTTACACATTTCAATGTTCACTCACTAGGTATTATCATAAAACATTTATCAGTATAAAATATTCCATCAACATTTAGTTCCTCGTAAATATTCCAAAGAAATGAAGCCGAAAGAAGTTTTTGTTCTCATAATGTTATATGTTGTATATCAGGATAATATACTTCAATGTATATCAAACACGGTGTGACTATATGTATACTGTTTCATTGTTTTCTTTTACTTGCCTTATAAGACAACTTTCGCACTAGGAATACATTCTATGTTACGGAAAACTCTACACACGTTCAAAAAACAAACACAAAAGACGTTTTTTCACGATTTCAATTAGCAACGGGCTTTCATATTTCACTGAGCTATTGTGAAATTATACACAAACTTATTGTAATTGTTATATAAGGAACACAAGGTCACACACAAACAAATGTTTACTGTATGTAATGTATCACCACGTTCTCACCTATTTTAAATATATTTAGGATGGGTAAGTTACCAGCTATTACTTTTATTGTGGGTCTCTGTATTCTTATGGACTAGGAATATAAAGTATCACCCTTGTTCAAATCATGGGTAGTAAGAGTTGGCTGAAGGTGCAAACTATGCAGTACTACAGTATTGAAAACAGAAGCAAAATTTGAAACAAACCCTATACCAACCCGTCTGGCCAGCAAGGCCTAGCAGGCCGCAATCTTTTTTTTAAGAAGATTTCCATTTCCAGCAGTGGACTGTTGTAGACTGTTGATGATAAAGATGTGGAGTTGCAACCCCACGCATTTTAGATAAGTTTAGAAGAGCTATGAAATATACTTTAGCACGAAATAAAATGAAACACAAAGAACTCTAATATCTACTTCCAGGATTAATCCTTACTGGCGTAATTTAATCATTGCGATCGTAATAACTAAGTTTTTTTAAATTTTAGTAAAAAAAGAAATTAGAGGTTGATGAGACGATGGTAGAATGAAAATGATGATGTTGAATCTGGTGATATAAAAAGATTAGAAGAAGAATGAATGAATGTGTGATGTTTACCGCGGGTAACGGACAGACGGTCAGTCCTCTTTTTTTAACCAGCGCTACAAAAAATTAAATAAAAAAAATTAATAAAACCCACAAAATTCATTAAATAACCTTAAATTAAATTTCAGAGATACAATATAAGAATATACAAAACCCGTTCAAGTCCCTGTACATGGATACACATCTGTTATATTTCACGATATTTGTGGATATGGATAATGTACAAAATTAAAATTACTTAACTACTTAACTTAACTTAGTAACTAACTGATTAATTTATCACGAACTGAATGACTAATCGTCACAAAGTTGAAAGTTGTGCAGCATTTTATGTTACCCAGTACCCACTAAGGAGATAAAATTAATTGTATACAATCTTATTATTTACAATGTTAAAAACACAAAATAACATATAATCGAACGAGCGAAACCAAAATGTTTTCAATACGTCCAGACGCGGACTTGTGATTAAATCTTTGATTAACGATAAATATTTGATCGTAATTACTTAGCATAAATAAATGCCGTATAAATACGACTAAAATAGCTGAAATATCGATAAATTTGATCTGGTATATTCATTTTCAATGAAGTCGGCAGTCTTGTATTTAATTGAATTTACTTTATTTGTAAGCTATGATATGTGTCGTGTAAGTAATTATTCATGTATTACTAAAATTTCTTTATTTGACAAGTCTGTACTCTAATTTGAGACAGTTTCATTGGATTGGTTTTACACATTTATTCATATTCCCGGGTTTTTTTTCTTAAAATTAGTTTCTTAAGGTACCTTAAGGACCGTGTGAGATTTTGTATCGGCTTTATCATAAACTGAACTGATCCCCTCTTTTGTAATCTAATGATAGTTTGATGACTACACTGAGCATCCCTTGCAGCATGAAAGAAATAACCAAAATAGTGTTATATTATTCTGTGAAGCTTGAGGTATCACCATACTAATTCGGCGAATGCCAATTTTAATACATCGCAAACAAAAAATGAGATAAGATATTACAGAGTTTCAGGTTACAAATAACACCAGGCATACCTACAGTGGGTAACTATGACTCCAATTATATCGACGACGTTATACTGAAAACGAGACGAAATGGAAGAAACAGTGATTACGTACTCAGCGTAGAATTTACGTCTAAATATGGAATGGCAAATAATAACGTATCGGTAAGACAAGGACTTTACAACACGAATCTTTATATTATATTATACAATTCAATTTCACCGTAAAGGTAAGTTACCTTTAACCGAGTGAAATTGAATTATACGGTATGAACATTTAAATACTTAAAAAATCACCACTATCGTCATTACCTTAGCCAAAGAATGTCCGCTGCTAGGAGTGAGGAAGAAAAATATGGAATCGAGTACCACGTTTACATATGTTTACTAATACGAAACACAAAACAAAGGCATGCTGCCGTGAAATGCGTAACACCATGGCACCGTAACCATGTTATTTCGAATTAACGAATTTCTAACAAGTTTTTTTTTAAGAATCTTTCAAAGTGACTTGACTCTACCTGATAAAAAGCATGAATAGAATCCAACAGTTGTGGTCATCATACTCATCGCGAATGCAGACAATGCAGTATGGTGACCCATGCTATGATGACACAGTAAGATGTTTTATCATGGTTTGCTTGGGGACGTAAAAGGCATGACAGTCATCGTGGCATGTACGTGGCGTATATTGCACACACTCACCACTCCTGCATCAATGGGGCTCTGGTCTGACACTCACCAACAAAACCCGACAGCACGGATGCTGTTACTTTAGATTGATCTTTTGTGGGAGGGTAGTAGTGCCCCGATCGAGCCAGCTCGTTCGAACTGAAATCAGCGTGGCTTTACAACCTATTGAATTTTCATTCACGGAAAAAAAGATTTAAAAATTTGTTTATATTTTTTTTTTAATTGTCATTTCTATTTATAGCTACACTTGATCTTTTATGAGTTCCTGGCTAATGAGTACAGACCATCATTTGTTGAGATACACTACAAATTCTGCGACTTCGTGCAGAATGACATCATTTTTGGAGCACTGGTTAGAAAAAGTGGACTAAGCGTCTGTCCGTTACCTGCGGTAAATATCACACATTCATTCACACTTTTTCTCTTCACTTTATATCACCAGATTCATCATCATCATCTTCATCCTATCATCGTCTCATCGACCTAAGCAAATATCAACACAACGTTAACTATCCCGGTCTGAGTAGCCCATCCATCTACTACCAGCTACTTTCTTCAAATTACAACCAGTCAATTTCCAGTTTTAGCCACTAGAAGAACCACCATTTTTTATGGAACCATGTAAGGTCAAAGAAAATATGACAACCATCATCATTATTATTATGTTAATTTACTAAACTGTTTGATTTTTAGGGAAAGTACCATTTGAAGAATTTGACATTCAACGAAGAATTCCCCTCTGTTTGGCCTTTTGAAAAAGGAAAGCTTGAGTTTATTGTAAAAAATGAACCCAGTGCCAGAGAATTCTTAAGAGCCAACATCGTACTGTCATTCAAAATGATTAAATAATAAATTGTTTTATTTATCTAAATATATTTAACCAGCAAATTAATTATCTGGATCTTGAAAACTATATGGGTGTGTAATCTATTTAGATCAATGTCTAGAACGACAGGAAATAAGTAATGTATGTACATTAAAAATAAATTGGAAATAAAAATAATCGTGATTAAATATCCGTTGTGATCGTGAAAGAATGAAATAGTACTTCTAGCTGCTACAAGCAGAGGTACCCGAGATGAACCTTTGCTTTTAGCTGCTGCAAGCACGTGTACCACGAGGTGAACCTTTGGTTCTAGCTGCTACAAGCAGAGGTACCCCGAGGTGGACATTATTCAGTAAGAGTTTAATAAACACTTTTGCACAGTGTGTTGGACATCTATGAAAATAAAAGATGTAAAGTCACTACAAATAATATAATACTCAATTAATATCACAGAATATTTTCCTTCAATTTAATTAAGAGTCACAGTAAATTTTAAAATGTAAATAATAATAATAATAAAACTAGCAACACCAGAAGCAGTTGGCATTTTTCATACGCATTTTAAAAATACATAATATATTACTACAAACTTATCAAATTCATCATCAAAAAGTATAAAGTATCAAGCAAAACAAAAATGAACATATATACAAGAAATTATCGGAATAAAACTACAATCAAAATGCATTTTCAATAAAAATATCTGTTACCGAAGACATGACGTTTAAACGTCATGTCAATACAATTATTTTCAAGAAATTGCCAATATGCTTACAAGAGCTAGAAAAAAAGCACAATTAACATCTTCGGACTCGTCGCTCCGCTCCGCCTTGCCGTCCCCGGAAGCAACATTGGATGTTCCAGCCGTTGCAGAGGTGTCGAGCTCTAGCTCCAGCGACGAGTTTTTCTCTCCACCCACGTCGCCAAGACCTGTACGTCGGCAGGAGAGTACCCGGCCACCGACCAGCTTGGGATCACGAGGACCACTGACCTCAAATAGGGTCCCCGCTACCGGTGGTGATGTGCGCCGCATGAAGTGGACAACTTTCATGAACGAGAATGTCATGCGGGCATATTTTCGGGCTACAGAGTTGGGTACGAACCTTACTGCGTACCGTGCTAAACTAGTCTCTTTGTTTCAGGAACTTGAACCAGCCGTTAACGTATCAGCACAAAGATTGTCGGATCAAGTACGAGCTATACAGCGCTGTCACCTGCTGGATGATGCAGTACTTGAGAGGATACGCTCTGACATACGGAGAAACCTTACTATCCCTTCTTCGTCACGCACTATAGTAGCCAACAGCACACCTCTGTTGGCATTATCAAGTGAAGATGTTGATGAACTAGTGGAGAGTGAAGTTCTTTCCGTGAGTACCCAATATAACGATAAGATAAGGAGCGCTTTGGAGGATGCGATTCAAGAATACCGATTCGTAAATGATAATAGTAGACCACGGTTATGCCGTTTGCCCATTCATAAACGTAATTTAGCGCTTGTGGGTGCCCTGGATTCGTTACTATCAGACTACTTTGATAATAGCGAAGATCTTGGTGATACACATTCCATTCTGTACTGTGCAGCTATTGCAGTTTGTCGAGTAGCTGGTGTTAAATGTATTGAACGTGTAAGTGCTACTCGACCCGAAAATGGTGTACCAGCTTGGCAGTGTAGAATCGAACGTCGTATTGCTGAGACTAGGACACTCATCGCTAAATTAACTTGTTTCCAAAGTGGTAATACACGGCCGAGAGTCATGCGCTTTGTGAAACAGGCATTCTTGGGAACTACCATTAGTCCTCAACAATACATGTCCTGTGTCACAGAGCGCATAGACTTTCTAAAGCAGAAAGTTTATGCATGGGCAAATAGGATAAGACGTTATAGAAAACGAGTCGATCGGTATAATCAGAATCGAATGTTCCAAAGGAATGAGAAATGGGTTTACCGGAAATGGGAGGAACCGAATTCATGTGTGAGTGATGGGCATTTTCCAGATGAAAATACCACAAATTCATTTTGGCGTAACATCTGGTCAGTGCCTGTCACTCATACAGAGGGTGATTGGTTGGAGGATGTCAAACGTTCGTGTGAGTCTATAATAGCTATGGAACCCATTGTTATTAATAAAGATGATGTAAGTTGTGCAGTCCGTTCATTACCGAATTGGAAATCACCTGGTCCAGACGGACTGCACAACTTTTGGCTTAAGTGGTTTCGAAGCTCACATGCGTGTTTGGCATCACAATTCCAAGCAGCTTTGGATTCTGGTTCATTACCACAATTTTTAACCACCGGTGTAACCCATTTACTCTATAAATCTGGTGGTGCCATGGATCCCAAAAATTTTAGACCTATAACATGTTTACCAACTACATATAAACTTCTAACATCTATTTTGAGACTCAAAATTACTACACACATAAATAATAATTCGATACTCTCTATTTCTCAAAATGGATGTAGAAGTGGGGCCCGTGGCACTAAAGAGCTCCTTATTATAGACAGGACCATTAGCCAACAGGTACGTCGTAGTCGTAAGAGTCTGGCAACATGTTGGATAGATTATAAGAAGGCTTATGACTCAGTTCCACATACATGGCTTTTGAAAGTGCTAGAGTTGTACAAAATTGATGCAACTCTGTGCACTTTCTTAAAGTCGTGTATGAGTCAATGGAGAACAACACTTCGCTATCCAGGATGTCGGCAGACTGCGATAAACGACATACTTATAAAGATCGAGCGAGGTATACTTCAAGGTGACAGTCTGAGTCCCTTGTGGTTTTGTCTAGCTTTGAACCCTCTCAGCACTCTGTTAGAGGGTTCAGGGTTAGGCTATCGGTTGCAGAAAGATGATCAAGTTATATCTCACCTTCTTTATATGGATGATTTGAAATTACTGGCCTCCACAAAATTACAATTGACGGCGTTATTAAGGGTCACTGAAAACTTTAGTAATTCTATCAAAATGGAATTTGGTGTAGACAAGTGTGCAGTCATGTATGTAAAGAAGGGCGTGATTGTGGAATCTGAAGGAATGGAACTTTCAGATTCAACAAAACTCAGATCTCTATCTGCCACCGAAACCTACAAGTATCTAGGTTTTTCACAGTCCTTGGGAATACCAGAATCTGGCGTGAAACAAATGTTGCAGGAACGCTTCTTTGGCCGCCTAAAAAAAGTACTTAAAAGTCTTTTATCAGGCGGTAACAAGGTGCGAGCCTGTAACAGTTGGGTCATGCCGGTTCTGATGTATTCCTTTGGTGTACTTAAATGGACTCAGACCGAATTGGATGCCCTTGACAGGAGAGTCCGTACATTGCTGACTGCATTCCGCATGCACCACCCACGTTCATCGGTTATGAGATTGTATATTCCGCGAAAGTTTGGAGGTCGTGGTCTATTAAATATCAAGACTCTACACAATCGCGAGATATACAATCTCAGAGAATATTTTCTACAGACGAATGTGGGAGTGCATCGTAATGTAGTTGCAGTGGATACTGGTTTCACCCCGCTCGCTCTGGCTAAAGAGAATTGGCGCAAACCTGTAGTACTTAGTACTACTGATCGCAAGGAAGTATGGAAGGGTAAAGAACTTCATGGTCGATTTTATCGGGCCCTACACGGGTCTGATATAGACTTTAAAGCGTCTACATCTTGGCTACGGTATGGTGATCTCTTCGGAGAAACCGAAGGTTTTGTTTGTGCAATTATGGACGAAGTTATCATGACGAATAACTACCGGAAATATATCCTGAAAGATAGTACGGCTGACATCTGTCGGGCGTGCCACCGTCCTGGAGAATCTATTAGGCATATTATTTCCGGTTGTTCTCGTCTTGCTAACGGTGAGTATTTGCACAGGCACAACCAAGTAGCCAGGATCGTACACCAACAACTTGCCCTTAAATACCAACTTGTCAATTTCGAAGTACCTTACTACAGGTATGTGCCCGACCCAGTTCTCGAGAACGGTCGTGCTACGTTATATTGGGATCGATCTATTATCACAGATAGGACTATTGTTGCCAATAAGCCTGATATTGTGGTGATAGATCGATTAGAGCGCCGCGCAATGATTGTCGATATCGCCGTTCCTCATGACGAGAATCTCGTGAAAGTTGAAAAAGAAAAACAATTGAAGTATTTGGATCTGTCTCACGAGATTGCCGATATGTGGAATGTAGATTCGGTGATCATTGTTCCGATAATCATATCTGTTCACGGATTGATAGCCAAGAGCCTCGACCAACACCTTAAGAGGCTCACGTTAGAAGGTTGGATCAAGGGTCTGATGCAGAAGGCAGTCCTCCTTGACACGGCCCGTATTGTGAGGAGGTTCCTGTCTCTGGAGCCCTAACCACCGGTATCTTGGTCCCTGTACCCGATGTCGGTGGTCTACTATTTTTTATATTTTTAAATATGTATTTTTATTTTTTATATATTTAAAAATGTATTGAATATGTGTTTAAATGAAATAAAGAGAATAATAATAATAATAATATTGTATTTATTTCTCTCATCACAAAGGTAGTTACAATTTGTGGAGTACATACAGTTTAGTCAAATTACATCATTCCTTTGTGAGAGACTGGTGTCTATGGTAGGAAATCCTGTGTTACAGATCACCAGGCTCACACCTCCCGGACAAAACAAAGTAACAACAGTTGTAGCATAAACCAGTTTCCAATTAATAATATAGGTAGACAAGAGAAAATAAATAGAAAATAACAGTAATAACAATAATAAAAAATAAAAATAATAGAATGTAAGTATTAACATTTACGTGTAGGTACGTGAGTGAGTGTAAGTATGTATGTATTTATGTGTGCGTATGCCTGTGTCTGTGTGTATGTGTGTGCGCGCGGTGCTTAATAATACAGATCAAACAAAATGCTTTGTACATGGATTATATTAACTTTGAGGCACAAGTAGACTTTCTGTGTCATCATAGCTTAGGTTTCGTAGCCATAACATTAATACCGTCTTCAATTTAAATTTGTTAAAGCAGTATATGCAAAGGATAGCATTAATTTTATTATACAAGTATGGCCCCAAAAAACAAAAGAACCTACGAGATAAAGTCGTTTTATAAATTATATTATCCTGAAAGACCCTATGTTTACGCCGTTTCGTAGCATTAATTAGAGGATCATAGTTGGTAAGTGAAGTAAAGACTAGGATTTTAGCGTGCAAGTAGTAGTAGTTATACAATAGGCAGTAAGCCCCTTTTTTTTAGAAATAATCATGCTTTTATATTTTCATATGCACTATCCAAAGTGAGTAGGGCACCACCTCAACATCATCACCACCAACAACCTTTAACAGTCTACTGCTGGACGTAGGCCTCTCCTTAGCAAGGAGATTTGGCGGTCTATACCACGCTGGCCAGACGGGTTGGTATACGATATGTTTCAAGTTTTGCGTTCTTGTTGAAGTAATGTTACAGTCCGTTTGTCAAGGATCTGGGCCTATGAATTGATTCCAACCTCATCTGGAAACCACAGATTGAGAATGTGGTCGGGGGATCACTGGAACCTTGTGATCGCTGTATCGACTTAAGAACTTTCTACCACCAAGTTAATACTAGTACAGGCTCTGATCTTACCAATCATCGCTTATTGTGATGCATGCTACCTCGACCTGAATGCAGATCTACTCAATAAACTTGACCGACTCCTGAACAACTGCATTCGGTTCATCTTCAACCTCCGCAAGTACGACCACATCTCTACCTATCGTACTCAGCTGTCATGGTTACCTACCCGTTAGTGTCGTAGCTTACGGGCCCTGACTACCCTTCACTCTCTACTTAATAATACTACAGCACTCACTTTTCTTACTTCACAACTTAAATTACTATGTTCGAACCATGACAGAGATTTTCACTCCACTAATACTCGTAATCTTATGCCCAACACACACTTCATTTTTCCTTTAATGTCCAAACGATTCGATTATTGGAATGCGCTCCCACTCGAAATCAGGTAAACAACTAATCGTGATACTTTTAAAACCAAAGTCAGAGAATCAAACAAGAGACAGCTAGCAGATAATTCCCTATAGTCTAATCATTTTACATACGATATTTTGTACCGTATGTTTATTGCTCAAATATTTATTTGTATTTTCATCTACGTATATATCTTTTTTTTCTATATAATTCATTGTAATTTATATGTAATTATTCGTTGCTTCTCTTAAAGACACACTTCCACCTGCCATGTCAGTTACTAAACCATCTAAAAGTTGTAGTAGGTTGTAGTGTGGTAGTAGAGAATGCCATATGGCATTAAGTCCGCCTCATCCAAATGTAATGCAGGAAGTATTAAAAATAAAATAAATAAATAACGTTGTCCCTCATAATCGGCTCCCTTGGCCGTCTCTTACGATACCATCGGGATGAACAGGGGTGATTGCATCTGTCACCACGCACATATATTTAAAGCTATAGTGTACCTATATACAACAAATAATCGTGTTCATCACACAACATTACTTCTAGATGGAAACTTACTGTCTCTGATTTACCAGTCAAAAATACTAGTCATTAGACCAATGGATTCGTTGTTGTCGTTTCAAGTAAAGAGAAAAACTCTTCACTAAAGGAGAATCACTGTTTATTTTGTTGTTTTTAACAGATTAGAAGCCAGAAGTACAGATGGTATAGATATCCAATACGTTCGTTGCCTCATTCTTATCAATCCTCTCGATTCTTGTTCTATATTTCTGCTTTCACGATTGTATGAAATGAAATATGTGGATATATTTTCAAAATCTCTACTACTGTCGCTTCGTTTTATGTTTAATCTGCCGAAAGTATTATTTTAGTGTGCGTCGTTAGTGTTAATATTAAATAAGTTAAAGAACATGAAGTAAATACAAATCTTAGCAGATGATTAGAGTCCAATTAAGATTATGCCGATTGGATAAATGATATTTATAGGTAGTAGAGACATGCTAATTTCAGTACGAGCGGGCCGGCTCGACCGGGGCAGTATTACCCTCCCACAGAAGACCAACCTAAGGCGCCAGCATCCATGTTGTCGTGTTTCGTTGGTAAGTGTGAGACCGAAGGCCCATTGATGCAGGGGTGACAGTTATCGTAGTAACTGTGTTACTAGGCCGCCATAGCGTGGGTCGCCATACTGCACTGTCTTCATTCGCAGTGAGTACGGCAACCACCGCTCTTGGATTCTATTCATGCTTTCCATCTGGTAGAATAGAGTCACTTTGGTAGGTTTACATAAAAAAAAGAAAGGGGAAAAAGGAACCTTTCTTAAACGATATGGACTCTAAAGTTCATTAATATGCTTGAGAGTCTCTAAGTTTTTGTTAGATTTTTTTGTATGTTATTAGCTTGGTTGCGGCTAATGTGAACTTCAAATCTCTCGATCTCGGCAGATATATATTATGTACTATTATAAAAAAATAATTTACGTATATACATTGAAATATTAATATACATAAATATTAATATATACAAATCCAAATAATGGGTTCGTTATTACACAGTGACTAGATACGGAGGAAATTATACGTTGTTATAGATAAATATATATCCTGTCATTTATTCTACATTTATTGTATTTTATTATTTAAACATAGCACATTACATAAAATTAGTAGAAGGATTTTTTACTGATACTTTATCGTGATATTAAAACGAGCAGAGACGAAATAAAACACATGGTATTTTAATAAATTAGGTAAATTAACAGTAACACACAACTGTGACTGTAACTACAGTTTAAAGGATAATTCGGTGGAAATGCCACCTTTTCATAAACAGAAGTTTTGGTAGATATTCATAAATACGACTGGTTAGTTTAATTTAATGGCTGAGATCTCAACTTACGGGAGCACATTAAGAGCATACTCGCGAAATCTAGGTGTACTGAATAAGATCCGGATGTCGTAATAATAGCTGTTCCTGGATCTCTCCTGTCTCAGACGTAGAGGGGCACATCGTGTGGTTTTAGTCGGTCCGATTCCGACACACCACCCCGCCGTAAATCCCGGAGGTGTGACGGCCTGAGGGGGTTTCCACACGTTAAAAAAAAAGGTGTACTAAATAAAGTAAGGCCGTTCATCTCAGTTAAGTACTGTTCTCATCTTTGGGATGGAACCGCGTAAGTATTTGCTGGACATTCTGGATCGGTTGCAACGGCGAATAGTCCAATGTGGACTATTCAACATCTACATCAATGGTCCCGATGTCAACTGATCTCTTCAGCTTCTTCAGTAGCGATAAGATAAAAAAATAGTTAGACACGGTTCTATATACATAGTTTTTGAAGGTGCTAGAACTGTATAAAACTGATACAAATCAAACAAAGCTTCGATATCCAGAATGTAGGCAAACTGTGATAAACGATGTACTAATAAAGATCGAGCAAAGTATATGTCAAGGTGACAATCTGAGTCCCTTGTGATTTTGTCGGGTTTTCGATTCTCTCAACACTCTATTATAGGGTTCAGGGTTAGGCTATATATTGCAGAAAGATGATCAAGCTATATCTCATCTTCTATGAACGATTTGAAACTACTAGCCGCCACTAAATTACAATTGACAACGTAACTAAACGTCATGGAAAACTTTGATAATTCAATCAAGATGGAATTTGGTGTAGATAAGTGTGCAGTCATGTATATAAAAAAGGCTTGATTGTAAAACTTGAGGGAATAGAGCTTTCAAATTTAACAAAACTCAGATCTCTGTATGTCTTTTCACCGTCCTTGGAAATACCAGAATCTGGTGTGAAAACAAAGTTACAGGAACGCTTATTTGACCGCCTGAAGAAAGTACTTAAAAGTCTTTTATCAAGGTGTAATATATATTCAAGGCGTTACATATCTACAATAACAAGCGACCCAATTCAAATTATCGAATATTATTGAATTGATAAAAAGGAGTTACTCATTCGCTAGCACATTCACAATAGTGTATTTGTATAATATTCAGCACGTGTAACTGTGCGTATATGTGTGTGTGTGTAAGTGCGTATATACGTTAATACACCTGCAAGTATAGTTTATATACATACATAAATATTACTAATTATGATATTGACATACAAAGAAATTTTTCTGTCTTCGTGTAGTTCTTGATTTAACAATTATTTTTAAGTTATATTTTCTGAGTGGATAAATATTGCAACATCTGTTAAGCAGCTTATAGAACCGATAACTAATGACTTAAAAATATCTACTCGCTAAAGTAGTTCGAAAGGTCTGCACTGGACACACATGATAGGCTCGACGTCTCACCAACTTAGTGCAGCGTCATGTACCTAGTCAGGACTGTTTGGAGTACTGAAAGCTGTCTTGAAGTTAGCACCTGATATTTCTCCTAAAACATGAAAGTTGGATATCTTAAAGGTTTAAATATTATTATCTGTGGAACATTTCTTTGTGTTATTTCCAGTTCCAAGAAGTAAGAATACGCTGTTCCTCTCCGCACTAGAATATACATGCTACTATATAATAGACTGATATAGTACGTAGTACACGTTTTTGAGTATACCAAGGTTGGCCGAAAATCTTAACCTTATAAACACATAGATTAGTTTGTGGACGAGTGCAACTAGCTGGGAAAATATAGTTGTCAGTTAACATATTGGCCAATAATAATATTCAGGAATTTTGCATTATTCGATCTAGTCATTTTAAGACTTGCAGTTGCATTGAGCATTAGAAGAGCTTCTTATACAAAAATGGGCTTTAAGGTGGTAAATATCCGACGACGGTAGTTCGCACCAATTTATTGAAAAAGCAACGTACACCGTTTTATTTAAGATCAAAGTTAATAAATCAGAACGTAGTCAGCCCATAATGGTGCCAAATGCCTGGTTAGCAGATGCCTAAGTACCTGACTAGTCCCTATATAACCAAAGCTGTATATAAATGTATTATAAGATTAAGTTTAGAGAGTTAATGTAAAATTTAGAATTATGGACAATCCGTATTAAAAATGAATAAAATTAAAGCAGCTCATTGTCATTTAAAATAGAAGCGTGGGAGAGCCATGCTTCATCACGTATGGCCTAGATGGACCGTAGTGATACCACGACTTTACAGAGAACCACCGGTGTCTGAGCTGTTTTACATTTACGAAGGCGTACCGTTTTTATGTGGCCAGGCCCTAACACCTTTCACTCAGTTAAAGGATTAAGCCATCAAATCACTTCTTAATTTAAAGCGTACAAAATCCTGTGCCTCTTGAATTGCATGCGTCCAATAGTAATTTCCCATCAATTGATCTGTCCACCTGTTTGCTTCGTATGTACTCGTATATACATAGGTGGGTCATGAATTAGTTACCATTTAAAAAAAATCATATGAAAAGACCATTTCATATGTCGTAAGAATTATTTATGTACAAGAAAGCTAATTAGATGAAATTTATTTTTAAAAATTACATCATCAAAACGAGCACCGTTTCGACGTTTTAACTCTTCTAAGCGAGCACCGAAATTTTTGAATACTCGGCAAAGAGACCGCGAGAACGCCGTTATCTCTGCTGATTTTTTATTTTTGTTGGCGTAGTGTATTTGGTTTACTGATGTAGACACGATTATTTAAATAACCCCATAATAAGAAGTCTGCTGGGGATAGATCTGGATTTCTGGGCGCCCATGGAATGTCACCTCGTCTGGAAATTAGCATTTCCGGAAACATGTCTTTGACCACCGGCAGGGACTCATCGAGGCGCTGAGTGGCATCTGGATGTCGTAATAACAGCTGTTCCCGGATCTCTCCTATCTCAGGTGCAGAGTGGTACACCGAGTGGTTTTAGTCGGCCCGATTCCGACACTCCGCCTCGCCGTAAACCCCCATGGGGTTTCCACATGTTAAAAATAAAAAAAGGGACACATCGGATGTGTGACAAGTGGCTCCATTTCGTTGAAACCATGTGTTACAATTGAAGCCAGCAAATTCCAGTAGTATCGATCCCAAGTACTCCCGTAACATGTTTACGCGGGATTTTAACGAATCTTTGGAGGACCCTTTACCATAAAAACTCAATAAAAATATGAATGCAGCTAGATATGTTAGTTTTTGTAAGCTGATAAAGAACTTCGGTTTACGAGTCAATTTGTAGCCATAAATTAGAATACCGTAAAGCACCAGTGGTTATGAATCAGGTTATTCCAACTGATTGATACTAATTAAACCACATTTTGGCACTGGACGTAAATCGTTCGAGGATTCACTGATCGTTGCAGTTTCAAATTTAGCGGAACTATTGTGAAACTGTACCTAAACTGATAGTAACATTAATTTTAAATTGTTCTCTATATCAACTTAGGTGTTACAACTTCTCTCGTGTTTTGAATTGTCGTAAACATTGTTACATAAATATTGTATATTTTGAGCATGTAAATAATATGTGTATATGTAACTTAGCTTACACCTAATAAAACTCTGGAGGAGTTTAATTCTGTACATTGAATAAAAAAGTAAAAAAATACCCTTATGAATCACATAATAAAACACAAGTAACATACCAAAAAAAATATTTTGAAATTTTTGTTGTCTGTTGTTCGGTTTTCACGCAAAAACTACTGGACAAATTTTGTTGAAACTTTTTTGTTACCTATTAGTCCTCGGTAACACATAGGCACACATCTATTTTGTAGATCGAAAAATTAGTTTGGAATTTTTATCTGTCTGTCTCTTGTCGTGTTTTCTCACAAAAACACTGGACAGGTGTAATCGTTGTATTTATCAATATCTGCTTGCCATAGAATAGCTTGAATATCGGGCATAGAGCTTAAAACCAGCGCGATCTATTGACTACTTGTCAAAGTATAATATAATATATCTATTAAACACTGGAGAATGTACAAATTAGTAGGAGAATGTACATTTTTTTTCATCAAAAAAAAATTTATGTCAATATTTCAAAATATAAAATGTAAATTTTAAAGTTTTTTGTGAATCTGCTGTTTTAGTGTTCTAAGATAAAAACAACGAAATTTTTATCAATTTAATTATTTATTTTTCTTCTTTTACAAAAATAATACAAAAATGATTTCTTCAACAAACAAAAATAAATAACATCATGCCAAAACAAAGGGATTTATCGTAAACGTAAAAACAAACCAAATTTTCTTTTAAAATCGAGAAAAACCGGGAAAAAACTCCATAGTACTTTTGTGTTTGACTATTTGTTTGCTGTTTGTCATCCTGAATATGTTTCTTTCTAACTTTAGATCTAATATAGTGAAAACCAAATTTATCTTCAAAAATACTTTTGTATTTACAAATTCTTTCTTAATTTTTCATTAAAATTAAATTTATAACGTTTTAAAAAATAACAAGCGAAAGAGATAGAAATAAGGAAAAATTGCGTGATATTAATGGTTTCCAATGATTTAGTTTCCTTTCTCAGAAATGCAATGACATTCGTGTTTTCATTATTTAAAGTTCCATCTATCGAGGAAATGTCAAATAACAACTAATGTCATATCCTCTCACCGCCCACCCACAACTCGATTGAAGTTCAAAGTGAAAATCCCTTGCTTCTTACTTTATTATAATGCTGATTGATTGAAAAGAAAATTTATTTACCTATGTACCATCAATTTTCCATTATAAGTCATAAAAGTTTGTGTTTGTGGCCATATGCATAATACTTAAGCATAAGAAAAAGCAAGTCTTTCTCAGTTTTCGAGAGAGTCAAACGAAAGAGACAAATTAGGTCTCAAAAAACTCAGGCAAAACATGATTTACGATTAGCTACAAGGCGAGAGCATTATACCGAATATTTGATTTTAGAAACAGCCACGCAATGATATGAAAAATTAGGTGGTAGTGGCAACTAAATCTCTGTTTCTCGCACCTCAGAGATAGTAAACCAGTGCGAAGCACGTCTTACTATCGACCATGAGCGTCATGTTTTGTCGTCAACCGAGACATTTACACGGCGCGAAGAAAGATAACCATAAGACCGAAACCGATATGCTAGAAAAAGGGCACTGAAACTGAAGAAGAATAACTAAGACGCTTAGAATTTGCAAGAGATCACTGTCAACAGATAATTCAAGATCGTGACATCTTTTTATCTACAGAAAGAGAAAGTCAATCAGAGATGGAAACTCATCGTGAAACTCGCTTATTCCATGACAGAATCCATCATTCACTGAATAGGACACGATTTCCTCTGAAGAAGACGACATTGAATCAAGTTGTATCTAATGAATGACTACTCCATGCGAATAAATTAAGGCAGCTGAAGGTCACACACTTGATCTTCGAGTACATATCATCACATTCAAAATCGGAGTACCTATAATTTTACTGATAAACTTGAGGGTACCAAAATTGTGTAACGGCATAGGTTTAAAAGTTATACGCTCCAACGAAACGTGATAGAGGAAAGGATAAAAATAAAAAGGAATAAACGAATAAACGTTGACTGGATTTGGAGCAGGAGCGCGTGTTTTTATTCCACGAACACTGCTCATCCCAAATACTTTAATATTATATTTAGGTATAAAATTTGATTTGAATTTAATTTAAATTTGAATCTACGCACGCGTGAGCAAAAAAATCACGGCCACATCTATTACTTCATATGTACTTATTTGTTTAATAATCCACCCTATGTCTGACTATTGTTTTATATAGAGTACATTATATTACTTTAATTTCACCTTCTTATCTATTTTTTAATACACCAGCGCTACTCTATTCTTTTTCACAATCGTGTTTTCTCTCCATCCCATTGCCTTGGTTGCCTATAAGTCTGTAAGGGATTACCTCGACAGGGCCACCGCTTCTGTCTACACACTTAGTTTTAAGTCCTTTTTTGATTATCTGGTGCACAATAAACCTATTATTATTATTATACGCTTCTATTTTAACTTTGAAGCTAGTCAAAACCAACCTTTTTTTTACGTGTGGAAAACCCCATAGGCCGTCACACCACCGGGACTTGTGACGGGGTAGTGTGTCGGCATTCCATCGAATAAAGCCACACAGTGTGCCACTATATGCCTAGACTAGAAGGGATCCGGGCACTACAGTTATTAAACCATCCAGAACCCTTCCAGCGCCTGCGCACTGATGCTGGCATCACTTTCAGGTATTCAAGACGAACATGAGCTTACGCCAAGCGGATTGATTTGTAGCAACTACTGTTTGTATTTGTGTAGGGCACATGAGGAATCATCGAACTATGGAACATGCGTCAATTATAACAGATCTTTGCAATGATATATATCATTTTTGTGTATTCCTATTTATTGAAGTAAAGTCTGCAGTGATCTGGGTATGAGGCCTGTTGATGAAATGATGATTACTATGATCTTTACTGTGAGACATCGTCTACTACATCAGTCGAATTTCATCTGCAAGGAGTATGAACTTTGTTTTTGTGTATTTCTTCTTTAAATTCTCTGTATTTAGTATGTTGTTATTATTATTGCCATATAGAAAATCTTTGAACTTTATTGCATCAATCATTTTTGCAATTATAAAATGCGTTAGTATGTGCATTCATATAATAACATTAAAATATAAGGAGCTCTCAAAATGATCTTAACTGCAATTGTTAAAATTTAACTGTTAAATTTAGTTTTAATTTTAATAGTATTTACGCAGACCAGACTAATAAAATAACATATAAATTAACAACCTTTAACCGTTGTCCATGTGGTGACGGACTAAGAATACATAGTGTTACCACCCCTGTTCATCCCGTAGGTGTCATAAATGGCGACTAAGGAACCAAGTATACAAGACAACATCATTACAAAGTGAAGGAAAACTTGAAACAAACCCTATTTCAACCCGTCTGGCCATCGAGGAATAGTAGGGCAAAACTTCCTTGCTAAGGAGAGGCTTATGTCCAGCAGTGGACTGTAAAAGGCTGTTGGTGAACCTGTTGCTCTCTTAAGTAACTCAAAAAGTTGAAAAGACATATCTAAACCGTAAACAAATTTGCAAAATAATGGAGTTATATTACCAACTGCCAGTAGCGAGCGTTACTAACCGAATTCGATTAACACGATAATTATCACTAAATTATTTAACTAAAGTAATATGGAAACTACATCAGACACTCGCTAATTCATAATGTACTGACGTTTTTTGTATGTTGTGAACATTCACTAAGACAGATGATTTGCAAATTTTATCCCTAGGAGAGCTTATTCACGAATGAATGGTTGTTTGGGAATATGTCATTTTCAAAGTCAAAAACACCTAATAGCATATAATCACTCGAGTACTCGAGTAAAGCCATAGCTGTTAAGTAGTACTACATATAACAGTAACCATAAATGCCTTTTTTAGTAGAATAAAAGTTTTTTTTATAATTTTAGTCATTATCAATCCACTCATACGCGGATCTGCGATTAAATCGATTCACGATAAACTGTTAGATCATAATCACCTAGCTTTATTAAATGCTTTATAAATACGACTAAAATAGATAAAACATGGTTAAATTTGATTTTGTATTGTATTCATTTCCAATGAAGTTGCCAGTCTTGTATTTCATCGCATTCGTCTCTGTTTTAAGTTGCGATTTGTGTCGTGTAAGTAGTTATTCTTGTATTATTAAAATATAGTATTTTGGTCTACTATACGGGGAGTGCGTGTGGTGATGGATTAAGAATACATAGTGTTACCGCCCCTATTCATCCCATCGGTGTCTTAAAAGGCGACTAAAGGAACCAAATATGCAAGACAACATCATTGCAAAGAGAAGGAAAACTTGAAACAAGCCCTATTCCAACCCGTCTGGCCAGCGTGGTATAGTAGGCCAAACCTCCTTGCTAAGAAGAGGCCTATGTCCAGCAGGGGACTGTAAAAGGCTGTTGATGATGATGATGATTGATGATACCACGCTGGCCAGACGGGTTAATAAAGACTTTGTGTCAATTTTCCTTCTATTTGCAGTTTTTTTTGACTTGCGTAGTTCGCTACAGCTCTTACGACGTCCAGCGTATGATAGACGTAACAACATTAAGCGTCTTTTTTTAAACTGAATCCTATCCTATGATCATGACAATTGTCTCATAACTATCCTGACAGTGTAAGATCCACTTACATGCATTTTTTATGCACTATAGATAAAACAAAATGGGATAAAATATCTTAGTGTTTCAGACTGCAAGTGATACCAGGAGTCCCTACGTTGGAAAAATATGACTCGATTTATGTCGATGATATCGTACTAAAAACGAGACGAAATGGAAGAAATACTGATTATGTGCTCCATATCGAGTTTACGGCTAAACATGGGATGGGAAGTAATAATGTATCGGTAAGATTTTATTTAAAAAATTTTTTTTTAAAGTAACTTTTAAATTCATGTTTCATGTTTCGAATAATTCTCCAATACTTTTTAATTTGTAGATACACATGATATTCTATGAATACCTCCATAATGAGTACAAGCCATCATTTATCGAAATTCGCATTAAACTCTGCGACCTCATCCTCAAAGACATGATTATGGGATCAATGATTAGAAGAAGTGGAATGACCGTCTGTCCGTTTTCTGCGGTATTTATGACATTTTTTTTCTTATAATTTTAATTTTTTTAGTTCATCATCTACTAATTTTGTTTAACTTAAGTCAAAAGCCATTTAATGTTTTTTATATTTAGCTTTTGCCAGATATGTTTAAATAATTTCAAAACATTTATGATCACCAACATCATTACTATCTTTGCTGTTAAAAAGTTGAAGAGTTTGTTTCTTTGCTTAAACGTGGTAATCTCAGCAAGTGCTGGTTTACATTGAAAAATCTTGTAGTGTTGGATAGCCCATTACACACTACAAACAATAGGAGCCATACAATAATAAAAAAGTACTTATTAAAAAAATATTCCTTTTAAGAAATGCAGATAAAATGACGTAGGTACTCTAGTTATGTATACTACTGTTACTAAACTATTCAATTTTTAGGGAAGATACCATTTGATGAATTTGACATTCAATGAAGAATTCCCCTCAATTTGGCCATTTGAAAAAGGAAAACTCGAATTTATTGCAAAAAATGAACCCAGCGGACAAGAATTCGTTAGAGCCAATATCCTACTATCATTCAAAATGATTAAATAACTTTTTTGTTTATCTAAATGTCTTAAATGAAACCTGAAACTTAGAAATAACGAAAGTATCTACATTTTCTAAAGCAATATTTAGAACGATAGGTAATAAATAATGTGAATAAACTGTACTAAACAATACCTTAACATTTACTGTTTTATTATCACACTCAAAGTACATTCTGAGACTCATGATATCATAGTCATACACAGAAAATGAGAAAGAGAGTATGGTTATTATTTCTTGATTTCTTTTTATGTAGCCGTAATGTTCCAAAAAAAGACTCCCAATGTGATTAAGAGAGGGTTATTTAATGGTATTCTGTATATATGTGGTGTATTTATAGTGTCCACGTTGGAATCCATACCTAAGATTTTCTTCGCGTGCGGTAGCTAATTTTTTTCTTCTCGCGTCGTTCCTGGCCGGGATAACTAAATTCTTCATATGTCGTGATAGTCACTACGTCGGAATTAGTGACTACAAAAGATGTGGTTACAGAAGGTTAGGACTGCTGGAGTGAGGTCGGGTGCCGGAAGTTCATCCCAGTTCAATCGTCGTGTACTACCTACCACATACCTACCACATACCATACTTACATATATCCAAATAGCACCAACACTTTACAACCGTCAGTCTACGATAAGGATGATCATGTAAGTACAAGTAAGTACTCTATATTTTTACACTTGGATGAAACTGAAAAGAAAACGAAAGTTTAGATTAAGTCAATTACTTTTGTTTAAGGAAAAACTTTTTAGCGGTGGATTATATTGTACATTGTAGTGTATACTAATACAATGACACTACAAACTGATGGACAAATTGTCAAAACAAAATGAAAATACTAACGTGATTTATATCCTAGCGTTTCAAATTACAAGTAACTCTAGCATTCCCAACGATCAAGAACTATGACATTAATTATACAGAATATGTTATGTTACAATAAAAAAGAAAATAAAAACCCGATGGCCCGTTGATCGTGAGGACTCACCTCAATCCACGCTGGCGATTTGCCGGCTGGAGTTATTTGAAGAGATCTCTCACTATCGACCGTCATACGCTCCATGGCCGGCGGCGACAGCTATTTTACTGTGGTCGCAACCTTTTACGAAAACATCCTTCCGCAGAAGAAGGCGGCGGAGAAGGCCCGGGAGGATGATTTTCACTTGGATCCGCTGACGCTTCTCCTCTTGTCAGCTACGAGGTGGCGACGTTCGAGCGTGCCGTGCGTCACCTAAATAGAGGGTTAACGCGAAGGTGGTGCTGCGCTAGCGAGTAATCGCTAAAAAGATCTGGGTGCCTTAACAACAGTTATACCCAAATGCCTCCTATCTTAGGCACAGAGTGACACAGGCGCAGTGTTTCAATCGGTCCGATTCTGACGTATCACTCCGCTTCAAGTACCAGTATTTCCACGGATAAAGGGTTTGTTTCAAATTTTCATTCTCTTTGCTCTCTTAGTCGCCTCTTACGACACCTCATCTTCTTTGTCCGTCACCATACGGTAAGAAACATAGAAGCTGTTAATTATAGGTATTATTTCACTCATTGTTGTATCAACTTAAAGTCTGCTAAAACATTCTCTTCTGGACTATTTAAAGTCAGTATTAAGTTCGCATCTGTACATATTGTGAATAAAACAATAAGTGTAGTAAATAAAAAAATAATCATTATTTTAAACACAATCATAAGAAAAGATAAATATGAATAGATCCCTGATATATGT
The DNA here is from genome assembly GCA_949316085.1 of Hypercompe scribonia. Classification (NCBI taxonomy): domain Eukaryota; kingdom Metazoa; phylum Arthropoda; class Insecta; order Lepidoptera; family Erebidae; genus Hypercompe; species Hypercompe scribonia. The sequence goes on from OX438981.1 coordinate 3,864,514, forward strand.
ACCCGTTACGTCATAGTGAAAAGACACGGATCTTAGCACATTACTTGATAGTATATTTCGTTTCATTTTGGTTTATGGATTTGTCTTTGATTGACATCTGACGGTTTCACAACCGAGAATAATATTGAAAATATATTTGGTACGAGACACATGCTCGTATGGCGATTATGGTCAGATAATTAGTGAATATATATGAATTATTACGTAAGTATAATGTAAAAAAGTTTCTACTGTGCTTACTTTTTGATGCTGAATCTGTGATACTCTGGAATAACCTATAAATTCATGGGATTATATTTTTCCTTTGTAATATATGCACATTACAGTGGTTGGAAGGCTGTACATATAAAAAATTAGACTTGCTTCTATATCTGTTTACATACCTCACGTCTTCAATTATAGTTTTTCTTTCAAGTATAATGTTGTTTATTGGAACTTTCGTACAAAGGAGAAATTTCCTGTTGATGTATATTAGTGGCATATTGGCTTATTTTGTAATCATTAGGATAATGACAGTTCGAAAGCGCTGGCGCAGTTCCAGTAGCGCTCTTTTCACAACAATCAACATTTTCTGTAGCATAGTTTGGTTTTATTTATTTATATGTGTGAATTATCACCATGATAAATAAAATGAAAAATTCCTCTTGTATTTGTTACGTAAAATTGAAAACTCAGATCTTTGATTACATTCGTTTTTTTTCAAAATTTTTCATGCCTTAACTTATCATGTCTATGTTGTCTGGTTTGTGATCTTCATCGTCAACAGCTTTTGCTAGTTTACTACTGTACATAGGCCTCGCTTTAGAAGGGATATTTTGGCTATAAAAACAGTTGGACGCTCTGTTTCCTCAATCTCACAATCTGACGGGATAGTTATCCTACACCACCGAGGAGAGTTTTGGCGCAGGTCAGACGAATTTATGTATTCTCCAGGCTGTTATTATGCATTCGTAATAAGTAAAACTCAATAACACTTTTCGGTCTGACCCAGAAATCGAGCCCAAGAAACTGTGCTTGGTAATTGCATATCCTAAACACTAGACAAATAGACAAATGAGACTTTCCCTTTTTGTTTAACGTGTGGAAACCCCCTCGGTCCGTCACGCCTCCGGGGTTAACAGCGGGGTGGCATGCCACTCTGTGCCTGAGATAGAAGGGATGGAGAAACAGAGGCTATTCCGACATCCAGATCCCTCCTGATGTCTGCGGGTAAACTCTCTATTTAGGCGACGTACGGTACACGCAGACTTCACCTCCTCGCGGCTGGCCACTGTAGCAGATGGAGGGGAAAACCCGTACCGTCCACCCGTGGCCATATTCAAGGCGGCATGAGGCGCTGGTATGCGCGCTTCCGCTTGGGTACGAGTGGAAATGTCCTCCCGGGCCTTCTGCGCCGCCTCCTTACCCGAAATTACGTCTTCGCAGAAGGTTGCAACCACGGTAAAACAACTGTCGCTACCGACCATGGAGCGTATGACGGCCGGTAGCGACGGATGTCCTCCAATAACTGCAACGAAGACCCCATGTTGCGCTGCCCAGGCGAAACAAACCGCTAGCGTGTGGTGAGCCGAGTCCTCACTGCAGTCGCAGTGGTGACAGGCGGGACTCAATTCCCTCCTGGTGACCGAGTACAAATACTTCCCAAAGCAACCACGCCCGGAAAAGACCTGCGTCAGTCGGAAGGAAGGGGCCCGTGCTGTTGTTCTTAGAGCGGATCCGTAGAACAACCGTCCCCACCCCCAATTCATTGACGGGTGGAACATTGCTCACATTTACCCCGTCGTCTCCGACCAAGAAGGACATCGACGGAGTATGTGTTCCGCCCACTGCGGTAAAAAGCCCTCGATCACTTCCTGTAGGAAGCTGGTCTGGAGGGTCTTTGTAAGGTGGGAGCCCGACATGCGGAGCTTCTGTCGGGCTGTACGATAAGTGCGACCCCAGGGATCACGATCAAGACCGACCAGCATCTCCTTTCTCTTAACTTCTTTGGCGCGGCTGATAGCCAGCTCCAGAGTTTTTCACGCCTCTCGGTACTCCTCATGAAGCTGGACCTCCTCGCGGTCTTCGCGGTGACGCTGCCGACTGCGGATGTAGGACCTCCGGGCACGAGTACATGTCATGCGGAGACCCGCCAACTCCTGGTACCACCAGTAATATATATATAAATAATAAAATTACAAGTAAAATGATTGTTTGTAATTTCAAATGAACAATTTTTCAGTAGACGCATGTGAAAGGAAATAGAGTTCTTACAATAAAAAAATGGATCATCAGTTTAAAATTTTTGTCTGTCTATTCGTTAAAGCTAACCTCTGAAACGGCTAGATTTTCACTGACTGATAATTCATGTTATAACGAGTAACTTAGGCTACTTTTATTTAAAAAAAATAACATAGTTACGCGAAAACAAACTGAACACTAAAGAAATAGTTAACAATATCCGATTCTAATAGTGAAGTATGTATATAAATTCCATAAGGACAGAGTCGCAGGTAACAGCTAGTCTGTATCTATAAATCCTGGTTTGGCTGAATGTCCAATCCTCGCCATATACGAGTATGTATATGGAGTCTACAATTCCATTTGTTCAAACATTCCACGTATTCTAGACTTAAAATTTTTCTGAAATTTGACTAAAGATAATATAATAGTTAAATTAACCAATATCTATTAAATGTTCTATTTATTTTAATTTAACCGTGTGGTGATGGATTAAGAATACATTGTGTTACCACCCCTATTCATCCCGTGGGTGTCGTAAAAAGCGACTAAGGGAACAAAGTATACAAGACAACATCATTACAAAGAGAAGGAAAACTTGAAACAAACCCTATTCCAACCCGTCTGGCCAGCGTGGAATAGTAGGCCAAAACCTCCTTGCTAAGGAGAGGCGTATGTCCAGGAGTGGACTGTAAAAGGCTGTTGATGATGTTCTATTTATACAGCTATATAAGTACACCCAAAAAGTCGCTAATAATACTGGGAATCGTGTGGTTTTATTTTACGTTTATGGCTAAAGAAATAATAGTCACCTATATACTATATACTAAAAAGTCTTTTATACTAAATAGAATAAAAAAAAATTGTTGGAATATTACAGTATTGCTCCCATTATTGCCAATGATTTCTAGGTAGTAGTAGATTATCTGGTTTCTTATCTTCATCATCAACATCCTTTGATAGTTTACTGCTGTACATAGGTCTCGCTTTAGAAGAGATGTTTTGGTTATAAAAACAGTTGGACGCTCTGTTCCCTCAATCTCACAATCCGACGGGATGGTTGCTAGGTAGTAGAGCCACACTGATTTCAGTACTAGCGGGCCGGCTCGACCGGGGCAGTACTAGCCTCCCATAGAAAATCAACCTAAAGCGCCAACATCCGTGTTGTCGTGTTTCGTTGGTGAGTGTGAGACCGGGGGCCCATTGATGCAGGGGTGACAGTTGTCGTGGTAACTGTGTAAGACTTACACTGTCACGATGACTGTCGTGCCTTTTACGTCCCCAAGCGGGGTGTGAAAAAAGCATCTCACAAGGCCGCCATGGAGTGGGTTATTATACTGCGTTGTTTACATTTGCAATGAGTATGGTGACCACAACTCTTGGATTCTATTCATGCTTTCCATCAGGCCGAGTAGAGTCACTTTGGTAGGCTCTTAATAGAAAAAAAAAATGAAATAATGAACCTAGAATAAATTAAACAACAATAAATATTGTCGTAAATCCAAAACTCAACACAACAACTGGTCCTGTGCTGTTAGTATCCAACAATTTCTCCGACTTTAAACAGGTCGTCTGACTACAATGAGGGAAACCTATCTACACTACGTATTAATTATATTTATTTATTTACGTAGTCATGATTATGTGTTTTAACGATTTCTTGCTTCTTTCTTAAGGTTCGCTGAATAAGAACATAGTTTTATTTTTTTTCTATTTATAAACAGTGTTATTTATTACAATCATCAATCGTCAACAGCCTTTAACAGTCCACTGCTGAACATAAGCCTCTTCTTCGAAAGAAGGTTTTTGCCTACTGTATCACATTGACCAGATGGAGTGGCACAGGGTTTGTTTCAAATTTTCATTCTTTTTGCGGTGATGTCCTGCGTAGATTGCTCCCTTAGTCGCCTCACCCGATAAGTAGGGGTGATGAGTGGTTGATAAAACTCTGTATCCTTAATCCATTATTATACAGAGAATATTTATGTGCAACAATAAATGCAAAGTAAGTATATTTTATAAAATAGACGTAAGGAATAAATTAAACGATAAAGATATAGCATTTCTCTTGAACTGCCTAAATTAGAATATATAAGTTAAAAGTTAGGCAGATTAAATTAAATTAAAATAGGCAGAAATGGTGGCCGATGGGGTTACAAAGTTCTAGAGTTGCGACCGCATAATCGGAAACGCAGCGATGGTAGGCCCCCCACAAGGTCCGACGATCTGGTGAAGGTCGCGGGAAGCTGCAGGATGCGGCGGCACAGGAGCGGCTGTTGTGGAGAACCTTGGGGGAGGCCTATGTCCAGAAGTGGACGGTTTTTGGCTGAGATGAGATGATGATAAGGTTAAAAATTAAGTACAACAACATCTACTTTTCAATTTTACTTTTCAAAGTATACATTTAATAGTGGAAGAAAAAGCAATAAGATAGGTAAGTTATAGCAAGACTATAAATCGCAAGACGCAAAAAGGTACCACGAGTGTACTAAAGCAAATAAAACTTAAATCTAAAATACTTTTACAAACGCTTTCATTGTACAAAGGGATTATTCGAGCGCACAACAAAGCCCAGATGGCCCGTTAAACACCCATCAAGCAAAGCTCCCGTTTTAAAATATCTATTGCTGCAAGCCCAAAATCCGTTGCCTACAATAATCTTAATAAATTACAGCTCGTTTTTGTTAAGACCAAAGATCTTTAGTTCAATCGTTTGTTAAAGCCATGCACGTTAGTGGAAGAATAGAATCAGTGTACTTGGTTTTATTTGAGGTTATTTCTTAGTGCCAAGTAAAATAGCTAAGTAGATAAACATATATTAGGCTTTATATTATGTAGATCGCATAACGTGTAAAGCTTCATATATTTATAACTTCTCATTAAAGCTAGACACACTCATTATTTCTAATAATATTTTTACCAAATAATATTATAACTACATAACAACAGCCTTATTATGGAGTACAAAGCATACTACTTATTAAAATACGATTTTGTATTGTAATATTGTTTTATACACCAATTAAAAGTTAATTTATCAGACTAACAATTTAGATAAGACGTAGAACTCTATTTTTATATAACAATACAAAATAAAATATTAAAATAATTGGTAAAATTTGTTCTTTTTTCACAATTTTAACAAAATGTGAATAAATAATTCGACAAATAATTATAAAAGATATAAATACTGAGTGTTATGGATTCAAGCCTCATGTGCGACAACATTTTGTGTGATCCACAAATTCTAATTCTGGGTGTTCTGTGTCCATACCACAAATATTTGTAAAAGGTTTTAAAAAAAGTCTGAAAAAGATATTTATACTGAAAAAAATTAATTTCTTTAAACCATAATAAAATAAAGTGCAACATTTTACTTAAAATTTACTTGATAGCTTATCATTCCATTACGGTGTACGATATTAAATTTATTTAAATGAAATCTGCCGTCGCCAAGGTGCATCGGTGGTTAAATTTAATAAAATTCATATCCATTCAATAATTTTAAAGCCCTAACGCCGATGCGTCTGATAAAATTTTTACTTTGACTCCTAAGGTTCATAATTTCAGATTATTTTATATTAAATCTTATCTACATGATTTGACAACTTATCTACATTTATAAGAATATTTTTATTATTAGCCTAATTTTACTAGAAATTTCCATTAAAAGATAAAAGAATATGATAAAAGAAACACTCAGGACTCCTAAGTACGCTGCTACCTTTTGAAGAACCATGAAAGAAGCGGTTTGTGAAGAAAGGGTTCGATACTCGGTAACCGCACTCAGTCATTGGTAAGTAACGAAAGAATTCTTTACATAAGTTTTATGAGAAGTTCTGGTATCATTTCGCTCGAGCCATTCGGACTCTTTCTCGGGGCAGTTTTCACCGGTGTTGAGCAATGGTATCATTGTTTTTCACTGTGCGACTGAGATAAATAAGACTTTGTCCAGAAAGCGCATAACACATGCGTACGTTGGATCCAGTAGGAGTGTATTTACGTTTGACGAATTTAGGCAGTAGAAAATATGGAGATGAAGGAGGCAGTCGCATAGTGGTTGACTTATCGTCGCTAAAAAAACGGAAAGGAATTAAAAGTAGAAGATATTTAGTACATCCTGTTTCCCTCCCACTATGATCCCGGATCCGTTAAGCGGGGCGTGAAAAAGCATCTCACTAGGCTGCCATAGCATGTTTCGCCTTACTGCACTGTCTTCATTCGCAGTGAATACGGCGACCACCGCTCTTGGATTCTATTCATGCTTTCCATCAATCAGAATAGACTCACTTTGGTACGTTACATAAAAAAAAACACCCAATTCTGCGTGATAGAATGACGTCTAGTATGTTTATAACTTTATATCTGAAATAAAAACGACTTGAAAACAGATTTCTTAACAACTTCCAAATGTCTATAAAATCAATTAATAATTTACTTTTATTGAATGACATAATATTTATTTTTGTAAGTAAGTCTTTACAGACATTTTTACAAGTCAGACTTTTGCAACTAGAAGGCGCCGGTGAAGTGTTATTGCTAATGATTTGTCGCCATGTGAAGATTATATAATCACCTGTTTCTATATCGCTGGTCTTTGTTCTACTTTGCCAATAAATAATTCTAAATTGAAATTTTGACGCTCCGTCTTCCTTATGGTGGTTTAATTTCCGTGGGGTAAGGGATTAAGAATACAGTGTCACGATCCATACTCTTCCCATAGGTGTTGTAAGAGGCGACTAAGGGGACCAAACATGCAAGACACAATCACTACAAATAGCAGGCAAAATTTGAAACAGACCCTATATGAACCAGTCTGCCAGCGTGGTATAGTAGGCTAAAACCTCCTTGCAAGAAGAGGCCTATGCCCAATAACAGACTATTGAAGTATGTTAATGATTGATAATGATTACTGATAAACGTGCACTTGTAAACGTACGCATAAACTCAAACTTGTGTCGAAAGTCAAGCAAACTGCAATTGATTTATACGTATACTTTAAATGTACGCAATGTTTGTGGACGCGATGTATTCTCTTAATCTCTCCCTCTCTCTTCAAATTCGGAGATCACACTCAAAGAGCGGCGATGCAATTGCAATTTTTTAGTTGCAGGTGTCTGCAGTCTTAGGAAGTCACATACCAACAAGATCGTCTGCTCGTTGTCCCTAACAAAATTGTTGATACTATTTAATAAAAACAAACCACAATACTTTCATGAGCAATCACTATCTCTATTAAATTTGCTCATCTTACGAGTACACGTAATTGGAAGTGACTGTTGCTCTCGACTCGTCGTAAGGCATCAAATAAGTCCGATCGACTTAATGCCATTATGAGTTGTTTTATTGATTATAACAAACGTTCTCTCAACAACTACGTAGCGAGCATTCGTGGCAACACTTAGTTGAGTCTTAACTATCGAAAACAAGTGAAAAATTTCATCGGTATCTTTGTAAAATCGAAACAAACTCCACTTCTCATCGTTAAATATGTCTTTACACGCGGTATACAAAAGTAGGTGAATTTCAAAGAATCTAAAATGTTTTTGCCATGTAAATTATCTTTTTTCAAATTAGGTAAATAAATTAATGAGATTAATTCTTGAATCAATAGCTTGATTAGCAATACGAACTTCATTCTTGGATATTCCTCACGACACTACTCGTAATGAAATTTAGTAGTGTGATTGAACAGAAGGATTTCTGTCCCTTCTAGCTTAGTCCACACAGTGTTTAATCTCCACTAAACTATATAAGTCTGCAAAGTTTTTAATCAATCAAGATATTCATAATGTGTTTTTGTTTTAATTTATTTTGCCTTAAAATATGGAATTATTAAAATAGAATTACTCGAACAAATTAAATTAGAAACTGCCCAGTAGTCTTTAAGCAATGACGACGTTGTATATAAAATAATATATATTTCAATTTTAAATGTGAATAACCAGAACCCCCAAGACACCCGCTACTGAATATCAAAGAATACTGAAAGTCATGCGTGTGACATTTTATTGTGCATTGTCGGCGTTTGATGTAAGATTTGCGCTTCTATAGGAAGGTTAAAAAAGAAAAATACGATTCACTTAAGCTTATAGTTTATTTTAGTATAGAATATAAACTATCTTTTGCCATCACATTTGATATTTGCTACATCTGAAACACAGGCGAATTCCGATGGTTGTGGTTCTAGCATTATTTTCAACGCATAGATTACTGTTACATCGTGGCACAATACAGCTGGAAATGAATACGAATCTCTTATAACAAAATTATATATACTCCATAGAGCATAGGGCTACTTGTCGCTCAGCTTGAGCGTAAAAAATCCCTAGCTTTTAAACTATAGCTTACAATATGACCAAGTGTAAGAGAGGGTCTGTCGGATCGGTGTTTTATATTTCTTCAAGTATCGGGTCAAGATTACAGCTACCATATGGGACTTGAAAAAGTATCTCATTAAGCATCCATAGTGTGGATCACCATACTGCATTGTCTGCATTCGCAATGAGTATGGTGACCACCACTATTGGGTTCTTTCTTCCTATCAGGCAGAGTAGAGTACTTTAGCCGACTCCGAATCAGCCATAGCGAGTGACAGCTGGCGGATATGAGCATGTGGCGCGTTTCTATTTAATGTATGCAAAAATATGTGAACTGTATGTCGCTGGCCACCGGCGGCCATAATCCGTGTGTACTGAGTGTTTAGATATTTCAACTTATCCTTTACTACCCACAGGAGTGTGTAGATCTACATTAGACTTAAATGGTAGTTACTTGCATCACATATAACTAGTATTCTCAATAGTCTAACTGTTTATATTGATAAGTTCAGTTTAAGCCGGTAAATCTACACGATACGATCCAAATTATTTGATTGTAAATTCGATATCTTATTCTACTAGTACATTTGTTAAAGAGAAAAAGAATCCAATTGCTAGCTAAATAAAACGACTACGCTAACAGCCATTTCTCATCCACAGGTCTTTTTGTTTACTCGTAAATGATTTATATGAATTCAGACTAAATTTTGTTATTTTTATTATTATTTTTTTTATACTACGAAAAGTAAAAAAAATACATTCAGCAAGTATGTTTAACAAATTTATGTTAGTTTACATATTTGTGAATAGGCACACAATAATACGAACTGAACATTATGTTGTATAAATAATAAATAAATAAATATTCCGGACATCGGATATCGGACACTAGGTAGTAGAGCCACGCTGTTTTCAGCACGAGCGAGCCGGCTCGACCGTTGCAGTACTACCCTCCCACAGAAGATCAACCTAAAGCGCCAGTATCTGTGTTGTCGTGTTTCGGTGGTGAGTGTGAGTCCGGAGGTCCATTAATGCAGGGGTGACAGTTATCGTGGTAACTGTGTAAGCCTTACACTGTCACGATGACTGTCACGCCTTTTACGTCCCCAAGCGGGGTGGGAAAAGCATCTAACAAGGCCGCCATAGTATGGGTCACCATACTGCATTGTCTGCATTTGTAATGAGTATGGTGACCAGAACTCTTGCATTCTTTTCATGCTTTCCATCAGGCAGAGTAGAGTCACTTTGGCAGGCACTTAACATTAAAACAAAAAAAATAAAAACCTTTGACACACAACGTCGTCTATTTTCAAACTAAGCAGAGCTTGTGCTATGATAACTAGACTGACTGAAAGAATACTTCTACACGTTTTTTTTCTAAATACGTCCATCTTACACATAGAAAACCCTCAAACTTCAAAACAAATATTTGCAGATCCTACAAACATTTGATCCGACCCCGGAATCGAAACTGACGCCTCAAGCACAGCAGTCGCATTCACTACTGCTACGCCACAGCGCTATACCTCTTTATTACATAGTATATAGACGTGCCTCGATAAAACTAGCTCTATTTTAGTTAGTACTTTATGTTATTTTCTTAAATTATATCGTTGGTGACGATGTAACCGACAAAATAGTTAAAACTAAACTCTTTTTAAATTTTTCGTTTACAATAAATACATCGTAAAATGATAGTGAAAATTAAAGAAAAAACTTACTGAATATAGAAAAGGCCAGCAAAGCATAAATCAGTGATAAAAAAAAATGTATAGCCAAAAATCCCATGCGGATGAAATATATAGCACCAATCAATCCAAGTATAGTATTGAGTGCAGCCAAAAAGAGGATCAACCATAACGCTAATTGTAATGCCTGAGGCTTTCTCTGAAAAAAGAATGAAAAAGTTAAATAATAAATTCATTGGTATTATGAAGGGACGGGTATCATGTCCCTCCAACACAAAGGGATGATCCTCTGACCAGACGAGGTGATCATGCCTAGCGGGCCGCGACCCAACGGTTTATGTTGGGATGTTGTGTATATGCTAATCACCGCGAGAATTTCTATATCGCGATTCAGGATTAGTAGTTACTCCGTAGTTCGATGTGTCTTCGCTAGATGGTGCTGTAGTATGTAGTTTTGTTTACGTCATATGTGTAAGTGCCCACATTATCAAGAAAGGAGTCAGAGATAAAAGATAAAAAATTATGATAGTGAACCCTGTGGTTGGAATAATTTTAAAACATGAGATAAAATTTGATAGAACCAATCCGATTAGTGTAAAATTGATAGTGGCTATAACTGATAGCTTAAGACGTATTTTAAAACCGGTAATTATATTATACTCCTAATTTAATCGTAATGTAGACATTCATCAGCTTATTTTTGATCATTTTATTTTTATACTAGCTTTTGCCCGCGACTTCGCTCGCATGGAATTTCATCTGCCACATTAAGTTTCGTGACAGATTATTTTAAATAAATACATGTTTTTTAAAATACAAACAATCCTACGGTACATCATCTTTGTGTAACTTCAATGGCTTAGGCAGCGTACGCCAAGGTAAGTCTCAGAGGTTAATTTTTTTTGGATTTAATTGGTATATATCGCTATATTACGACCAAAATTACACAAAATCATTACAAATTGTAGCCTATATGTTATTTCGATGTATAACCTATATTACTGTAAAGTTTCATCCAAATCCCTCCAGTAATTTTTTCCTGAAAGAGTAACAAACATCCATACTCACAAATTTTCTTATTTATAATATTAGTAGGATTTTACTTGTTTGACTTGACAGTGTTCATAGTATACACTGCCGTCAAAGTACACCAATATCACATTAAGCCACTATAGTGCAGATCGCCATACTGAATTGTCTGCATTCAAAATGAGTATGGCAACCACCACTCTTGTATTCTATTCATGCTTTCCATCAGGCAGAGTGTAATCACTTTGGTAGATCCAGAATAAAAAATAAAAAAAAGGTCCCAAATTTCTATGATTTTTAAATATTTCTATTTTTGCTAGAAAAATTACCAGAAATACTAAGTTAGATAGATTTAAACAATCGCTGGAATATTTTAATTGTATATAAATGTTTGTTAACGAGAATAAATACAAAAAAGAAACTCTTAAAAATAAAAAAATAAAAAATTCTTTCTCATAAACCGTTAATACTAGAACTTATCAGATCACCTCACATCTCATTAACAGCCTTAAATAGTCCACAGCTGGACATAGAGGAGAAGTTTTAGCCCAATAAACCAATCTGACAACCCGTCTCGGGTTGGTATAGAATTCTTGACAACCTTTCCTTCTCTTTGTAGTCTCTTGCACTACATAATTTACTCAATGAGCATGTTGTAGCAACACCCACAGGATGAATTGGGGCCGGGACCACGCAAACATATTTGCATATACCATACAAAGAAACAATATGGTCTCTCCAGTCGTGTTAACTGTATTTGTCCACACGTATAACACAATTGGGATTTAGAAAATAAAAAATGTATTGATTTTTTTTATGTATTTCAAAACTTCGTTATTAATTATATTGATGTTTCATGCGAAAAACTGCAAAAAAACTCTTTTTTCAATTAATTATAAGCAATTAAAAGTTGATAAAACTGAAATAAAAACCACGTGACTATGAACGCACCATGATTGGTCCTAATTGTGACGTCATAATGTTATAGCTGTTCAAGAATATTACAGCGTTTACGGCAATTACATGTGACTTGAAAATAATATCGAAAATTTATTGCTAAAAAAATTGTTAGTTGATTCCGTCTAGCTATGTGTGACAAAGGATTTATAAAGGCAAAGTCTAATAATATTTCTGACTTGGATATATTTATGATAACCAATTTTTTGACAAATGATGTTGGGTTCAATTCTGCTTAAGTTCGAGGTGCCAAAGCATCAAGGTAAGTCTGTTGAAAAATAATAATATAAAAGAAATATTTAAATATTTATTTGTCATTATGTTAAATACAAATATTTATTTCATAAATTGTAGAGCATCGCGTGAGAGTTACGGTGACAAAGCTATAGGTTATGTTCAAATTTGTTCAACTTTCATCTTCACAACAGAAAAAAATCGATTTTGTTTTTGAATTATCACGGTGTACTGCTTGAAATCATTTATTTCGATGTTTTTCATCTTGGGGAACATTTAAAAACATCTTACCAGGAGTTGTTTTTGTAGTATTCGTACATACTGATACAAAACAAGAACGATAACTTTTAAGATTCGACATTTTGAATATAATTTTATGTTTTTATAACAATATCAACAGAATGAAATAGAGCAAAACACTGTACGCATTGTCTCTATGTCAACTGCTATGAGTGAAAACTAACATTATGACGTCACATGTACTCGGGTTTGTGCAGGACCTGTCGGCGTGTCTGCAGTACTGGATTCAAAAACTTATTTTTATTTTGATATAACTTTTGAATAACTGTAAAAAAAAATAATTTAGAAACAGTTTTGTTATAATAACTTATATATGATCTTTCTATTTATCGCAAAAAAAAAATTTCAAGAACCCATTTATCAGCGAAGACGATATGGTTAACTTATAATTTATTAGGTAGTAGAGCCACACTGATTTCAGCACGAACAGACCGGTTCGGCCAAGGCAGTACTACCCTCCCACAGAAGATCAACCAAAGGCGACAGCATCCGTGTTATTTGTTTCGTTGGTTAGTGCGAGACCAGAAGCCCATTGACACAGGGGTGACAGTTATCGTGGTAACTGTGTGAGCTTTACAGTGCCACGATGACTGTCATGCCTTTTACGTCCCCAAGCAGGGCATAAAAGGATCTCACTAGGCCGAAATAGTGTGAGTCAAGATACTGCATTGTCTGTAACATATTTGTAGTGAGTTTGGTAACCATAACTCTTGGATTCAATTCATACTTTACATCAAGCAGAGTAGAGTCACTTTGACAGGTTTTTAATACAAAAAAAAATTATAATGTGCTAGTGATTTCAATAAGTCATTCTCGTAAAACTTATTTCGTTTATTGTTAACATATGAGAAAACTTAAATCGTTGATATTGTATTGTTAACGATTCCATAGCTGAAGGCAATTGTAACGGTTCAAAGAAAACTTACACCTTTGCGTGGTTAAGAGCCGCGGGCGAGATCTAAAGGTGGGTTTATGATAAAATCGAAATCCTTTAAATGTCTTTTCTTTATCTTGAATTCGATGACGGCATCGTTTGGTTTTACTGTCAAAGCTTCAATATAGATTCTTCAGGAAATAAAATATGGAAGTGAATATGACTTGGATTTTGAGACGTGCATATTTAAAATGAATTGTTATGGGTGTGTTAGTTTATTGTAGATGGTAGTTTATATATATATATAACTCTAAATAGTGTTTTAAAAATCAAATGGATGAATGTTTATTTTTTATTTATTTTTTAAAAAGACGATACCCGCACTTGGCATAAATCCTATATCGCGGGGTACTTTACAAACATACGAAACGGACACAAAGAACACTCAGACTCAAAACAACAGTTTGTGGGTCACACAAAGTGTTGTCCCATGTGAGCTTCGAACCTCAACACTCAGCACAGTAGGGAGCGGCGTGGCGACCGTTTAAAACACTAGGCCAACCGTGCAGTCGTATTAAAATCTGAATAAAATTATCTATTTAAGATTTATTTTGTAAAGGTCACGGGAAGCCGTAGGATGCCATCAGCACAGAGCCGGATATTGTGGCGGGCATTGCAGACGGTCTATGTCCAGCAGTGGACGTCTTTCTACTTAAATGATGATGATGATTACGATGATTCATTAGCTATTGAAACCCATATAAAATAATCCATTTAGTATATTTTAGAGTTTATAGCGTTCAAACAGCAAACCTAGAAGAGAGGGACATGGGGAGGGGACAGGACATTATTTTATAATGTGTGATGATATTAATAACTTTAAATGTTAATGCACGGATGACAGTATGGTTCGGCCGCTTCCTACCGTGCCGAAGTGTTGTGGGTTCGATCTCCACGTGGAACCATACTTTGTGCGATCCACAAGTTATTGTTCTGAGTCTAGATGTTCTTGTGACCATTTGATGTATATTTGTAAAGTCCCGCGACGTAGGATTTATTTATAACGCAGCAGTTATATTAAAAAAAAAAACTAACCTCAAGAGCTCCAAAAAATAATATTACTCCATTGATAATTTGTAGTGGTATAATACTTAAGATCATTACTTTCAACGCCATAGATACGGGACCACTGCTATAAGAACATGTCAAAAATAATAGGAATGCGTAGCCGAAAGTTGAAAGCTGTAAAAAAAAATTATGTCCTAGTGTCACATCACAAACACACATCATAAAAAAAAGAAAAAGAAAATATCACATAGATAAAAAATACTTCCGTTTTTTCCGTTCAGGATACTCTTCAAAAACTTATCGAAATATTATACTAATATTACTAATATACTATTGGTATAGATTGTCTTTGATAACATGCAACAAATTCTCAATAATCTGATAATAGTTTTGAATAAAATTATCACAAACATCTACTATTTACTTATATGACTTTAATATTTGGTTGAATTTTACAAAAATAAATTTTTATCACACTACAATATTCGTTGATCCAAAAAAAACTGATAAAATACTTACAAATTTTAACCATCCAACACATATTGCAGCGTCTCGTAATGCTCTTTTCCTGAGACAAACCTCGGCTGGTTCCAAAGGTCTCAATTCGGCACATACATACATAGTATGAGCAAAGTCTAGTGTGAATTTTTTTATTTTTGCTTTATGATACTTGTATCACTTATCATTCATTAATAATTTTGATTTTGCATTTTTAAGATTATTTTGACGTAGCGTGTGACTTTTATGACATTGATTAATAATAGAGCCTTAAAAAAATAACTTCTTTATGGGCATGTCGCTCTATAGTTTAGCTTACGTTTGAAGTACCGTAGTTCTCTACTGATAGAATTAGGTATGTTTGTTTTGACAAAAACAATTTAAAAAATCATATCATAATGAAAATTACATTTTTATACTAAATATTAGTATAATAATCATATTATAGATATACGATTATGTAACGTTTGTATATGAAGCCTGTTACTGTATTGGTTACGGTAATTTTTAATAAACACGTATAATTTATATTTTACTAACTTACCCCACGAACTCTGTTCCGCCTTATAAGCAACAAATAAGCAGGTTTTTGATTTTGAACTGAAACACTGTGGAACGTGATAAAAAGTATTCTATGTCCATCTCCTGGTTCTAAGCTACCTCCCCACCAATTTTCAGCTAAATCCGTTCTTCTGTTCTTGAGTTATAAGTGGTGTAACTAACACCACTTTCATTTATATATATATAGATTATCTACATTTAGTTTTTAATAAACACGTATAATTTATATTTTACTAACTTACCCCGCGAACTCTGTTCCGCCTTATAGGCAACAAATAAGCAGGTTTTTGATTTTGAACTGAAACACTGTGGAACGTGATAAAAAGTATTCTATGTCCATCTCCTGGTTCTAAGCTACCTCCCCACCAATTTTCAGCTAAATCCGTTCTTCTGTTCTTGAGTTATAAGTGGTGTAACTAACACCACTTTCATTTATATATATATAGATTATCTACATTTAGTAATACACCATTTAGGTACTATTTGTCTGTTAAGCAGTAACTAAATGGTATTTTGTTAGCATGGGTAACAAACGAGCTATATATCTAGTAGTCTATCTAGGTGTCGACATCTATCCATAGAAACCCATAACTTAAGACATTACCGCCCTTTTAACACGTCTCTCCTGCCAGATTGAGCGATAAATGCTCGAGTGACGTTACTAAATCGATGAAAAGCAACTGAAAAATTACTGCACCAGCTACCGAGGGCCATGCATGCAACGATTAATGAATGTGTATAAAAAAATGAACGTGTCGCAGGACACGTGTTTTGAACGAAATTCCTTTCATATATTCATTTAGGACACCCATAAAAATTGTTATTTTTGTCATCGCTTCGCTTCGCTTTTTTGTCATGTTATTATTGATATCGCGTCTATAATTTTTTTTTTGATGTTATGTAGTCGTAAAATAATTAGGGAATATATTCTAAGCAATTTTTTTACAAGATATTTGCTTTTCTCCAAAGGTTTAACAAACATATATGTACAAATACTATTAACAACATATATGTATAAAATTATGTTAAAGTTATGGTGTCGCGTACAGATCATGTAGGGATAAATAAATACACACACACACACACACGCACGCGCTCATGCACGCACGCACTAACACACCTACGCACTCACGCATGCACACACACACACACACACACATACACACACAATTTATAGTAACGTGTTTTCGTAACATAATATTTTTTCTCGGTTAGGTCCTCTTGCTAAACCATTATAAAGATCTTCATGACAAAAGAAATGTGTCAGGACTTTGTGAAGATCAATTGTCTCTACCTACTCCTATGGGAAATAGGAGTACGCAGAAACTAGTAGGAGAGAGAATGTAGGTATGCTTAGCACCAAATTTGTGTAAGGCTGTGGTGGTAATATGGTGGTCACTCCAGCCTAACTGACTTATATAAAGACTAAAGCATAGGTAAAAGCGTTAGACACATAAATAAAGCAATATGTAGATACTTCAATCTAAAGATTAAAATTATTCAAACATAAACAAAATGAGTAAAAGACTTAACTGACATATAAATAACTCGTTCATTAGAGGCATTTAACTAACTTATTATTTGTCAGGTTAGGTTATACCTATCCATGTGGTAACGGATTAAGAATGTGAACACGCCAGGAGAATGCCATAGGGTCGCCGTCGGCGGATACGTCGAGGAGGACATTATCATTGGTAACGGATTATGAATGTGAAGTGATATCAGCCCTGTTCATTTTGTGAGTAGTGTAAGAGCCGATCATGGGAGCAATCTGCGCTTTCCTTTCTAACAAAAGGCTATATCCAGCAGTGAACTAAAAGCTGTTGATAATGAAGAAATAAATCTACTCGTACGTATAATTATTTATAAAATTAATTTTTAAATAGTCGATTAAATCCTGATCTCTTTTTAAGCCTTTCAAGTGATAACATCACTAGAAACATAACCTTACCTCATCCTAACTTAACTCAGTATTTTTGTTCTAAATTCCAACGAAAATGTAAAAAGGAAAACTTTAAGAGCAAAGAATCCTACTAATAAGGCTTTTTAAAAGTATTTTTAACAAAGGTGTGGCCATGGTTTTCGTATTTAATTATGTTACCTTCAAAAAACTGTGCTGGCAACACAAAACTTTAACAAAGTAGAGAGCTCAAAAGTTATAGTTTCGTTTAACTTTAATTAGTTCGCAAGTGTAGGTGGCAAGTTTTTAAGCGATGCAAATTACTGATTTAATTAAGAGTTTTATTTTTATTCGTTTTACTGAATAATCGTTTTTAAATAATTTATGAAGCTTTACTTTTTTCGTTCTTTGTTTTTTCCGTGTACAAGAAACCGATCAACCAGGTTATGTGAGGTATTGTAAACTTCATATGTCTGAAGATGATGATGATGTCTGAATTTCACTCTACTATATCAAAATATTCAAGAAATGTCTAGTAAGCGTCTAGAAATGTTATTTTTCGTGAGCTGTAATAAAATTGATATTTTTATACTGCAAAGCATTGGCATTCATTAGTTCATGTTCGACTCCAGCAATCATATCTTAGGTAGTTCGTACACTTGGGAGCGTACTTTACATAGTGGATCATTGACTTTGATTATAACGGATAATATTTTTAAGAACCGTACATATATCGCAAGTTTCCCTGTTGAACGGATAACAGAAATAGTGGAGTTAGAGCAACTTATTGTACTGGGTGTATACAGGCCACTATCGTCATTACGTATCAGTTTAAAAAGAAATGAATTAATTTTTACAGTATGTATATAAAATAAAAGTAATTGTGTGGTGATTTGTTTATACATATCAGAGAGTCAGAAAAGGGGCGGTGTCATAGCGGTCTTGGTTGTAGCTATCCGTCGTGGGCGGTGTAACAGAAACTTTCAAAATAAAGGTACACTTGTATTGTTGAACGTCTCATTATTTATTCGTTATACAATTTTATACAAAATCTCATAGATCAACAAACCTTAAATAAAATGGCATATTTAAGAGCCAATAGGTTAGCATGTGCGCACCGCGTGACAGCTGTCCGTACGATCCTTTTTCAAGAACCAACTGACAGCCGCCATTACTCGTGGTGACACCTACTACTCCATTCGGGGCAATCGCTCTTATTTCAATAACATTATCTTAATATTATCGTTTACAGAATCAATTTACTAGAATCCAACAAATAAATCAAGTGATTATTGAAATAATTCGTAATTTAGAAATAAATTAGTTTATAATAAAAGCTAGTCCGTAATCAAATCAAATCAAAGCTAGTCAATAAATCTTTGAATTTAAGATTTAAAATCCTATTTAGGTAATATAATCTTGATAATATCTTTTTGGAGTCTATTAGGATCACTGTAACCACTGCCAGATGTTTGGATAATATATGTATTTGCTGACATAATGCCACTTACCAAAGAAATAATAAACAAAACACATTCTGATCATTGCGGACAGATATGTGTTTTTAGTATGAAAAACAAGATGGTGTTAACATGAGATATTACGTAAAGATATTAAAAATAAACTGCTTTGTAAACTACTCCACTTATGATGCTTTTTTAAGCTTCGGAATTTCAGTCAACTTTTACACATGAAAAGTTGTCAGATTTGACTGCACGAAACAACGACAAAAGAAAGAAGATAAAAGTACCACATTTTTAAGAGAAAGTACCTCGATAGATATTCATAAAAGTAAAACGAGGCTTTATGAACTTTATGAAGAAAGAAATTATAACACTAGTTCGGTATTTCGAGAATAAATAATAAATAAATAAATATTATTAATTCTATTAATTATTGACATTAGTATCTTAAAAAGATTATACACTGAGGCTTATAATAGAGTAATAATTTTGCTGGTTTCCAAACTAACGATTTTTGACAATTGATGATTGTTCCCTAGGTAATAGAGCCACGCTGATTTTAGCACGAGTGGGCCGGCTCGACCGGGATAGTACTACCCTCCCACAGAAAACCAACCTAAAGCGCCGGCAACCGTGTTGTCGTCTCTCTTTGGTAACTGTGAGACCGAAGGCCCGTTGATGGAGGGGTGACAGTTATCGTGGTAACTGTGTAAGTCTTACACTGTCACGATGACTGTCATGCCTTTTACATCCCCAAATGGGGTGTGAAAAAGCATTTCACAAGGCTACCATAATGTGGGTCACTATACTGCATTGTCAGCATTTGCAATGAGTATGGTGACCACAACTCTTGGATTATATTCATGCTTTCCATCAGGCAGAGTAAAGTTACTTTGGCAGGCTCTTAAAAAAAATACTTTACCTTTTTCCTTTAAATTATAATATTAATTAAACTAAAAAAAATAAATGAAATTGAATTAAATTGCAGAAGAAAATTTAACTAATATGTTTTTACTTCCACCAGCGCCAGGTTTACTGTAGTGACTGCAGTACAAACAATGGACAAGAAAGATAAGGGCAATAAAAACCATTTTAAATTTTTCTTGGGTGGTCGTTTCTCGTAACGTTTTGAAGAGGTTAATTAATTTTTTGATTTCCCTTTTTAAGACTTGGACATGCCACCTAAGTCTGCTATCTATATGAATGCCAAGATTGTTGTATTTGTAGCTTGAGTTTGTTCTTTACATGTGCAGTGATTTGCAGCATGTGAATTGATGCTGGACATTGAGAATTCTCGTCTGGCTAGCGTGGTGTATATAGTAGGTCAAAACTTCCATGCTAGGGAGAGACTTATGTCCAGCAGTGGACTGTTACAGGTTGTTGACATATTGAGAAAATGATATAGTGTTTTATCCAGGATTATAATGATAAACCTACCTAACCAGTAGATTGTTAGATAGCCCACTCATTATTTGTTTTAGGAGAGCTCTGCTTACTCGCTTACTTTCGGCTAATTAGGACCCTCTACAACAATCACAGTGTAATCAATATTGGAGGTAAATTGCACGTATTCTTAGACATCGTCTCCATGAACTGTTTCGCCTGACTTGTCGTAGTTCCTATAGATCTTTACTACGAATATTTTAAGATGACCTCAACTAGGTCAATAACCAAACTGTTGATAAATTTATCTAAATATTTCACTCATACATTCATCAACAGCTTTTAGTAGTTCACTGCTGGATACTGGCATCTCCTTAAAAAGTAGGTTAAAAAATAAATAAATTACACTTAAAACTAGTTGTTAGTTTCATTTTCACGCCATACTGCCATAAAAGCGATCAGCTTCACTAAATAAGTCCAATGATATAGGTAGTAAAACTATGCTGATTTCAGCACGAACGTTCCGGCTTGACTGGAGCAGTACTACCCTCGTACAAAATATCAACCTAAATCAACAGCATATGTGACCGGAGGCCCATTGATGCAGGGGTGACAATTGTCGTGGTAAATGTGTGCAATAAATTGCCACGGTAACTGTCATGCCTTTTATACCCCAAATGAGGCGTGAAAAAGCATTTAACTAGACCACCATAGTGTGGGTCACCATACTGCAATGTCTACATTCACAATGAGTATGGTGATCATAAGTCTTAGAGTCTACTCCAGCTTTCCATCAGGCAGAGTAGTCACTTTGGCAACCTCTTAAAATAAAAAAAAGCCCGTCAAATTTGTTATTTCAAAAACAAAACAATAATTATAGCATAATTTGAATTTGGTTAAAACTTGTTTGTGTAAGTGTTAAACTGTTCCACACATTTTAGTAAGGATGATATTCCTGCGACGCTCAACTCTGCTTCTCACCTACTATTCTTTCACGAAGTGAAAATACAATTCTTTTAAGAGGCTCATTAGTTTTATTTCACAAAGAGTATTTATGATTAAGTTAAACAAGTAGAGAAGTAAAACCTCATCAGCGCATGTATAGCTTAAAAAGCATTCGATATTTGAACGTAAACATATATATTATACGGCTCAGTTACACGCGTTGCAAGGTCAATACCGTTGTTAGGGTAAGACAAAGATAAACACATAAACATACAATAGCGGGCCAGTGTTGACAACTATTTGTAATTTTACCCATGTCAATCGGGAAAAAGTTTTTAAAATAATTTTGCTGTAAATGAATTATTTAAAACTAGAGATGCGCTCAAACCTCGTACGGGTAAGGGTGCAACCGGCGAAGATGGTCTTCGGACATATTCATTTTAATGATATATTAGTACACTGTATAATACAATTTTAGTCTATATTACGGACACAAAATAACTAACGACTACGATCCCAGGTCCTATAAGCGGGGCGAGAAAAAGAATCTCACTAGGTCGCCATAGCGTGGGTCGCCATACTGCACTGTCTTCGTTCGCAGTGAGTACGGCGACCACCTCTCTTGGATTTTATTCAAGCTTTCCATCAGGCAGAATAGAGTCACTTTGGTAGGTTTCTCATTAAAAAAAATAAAATAAAAAAAATTATGTGTTTAATTCGATAAAGATTAATATTATATTGGTCAAAATTACTTTCAAATTATAACACACAAATGAATTGTAGTGGTTACTGAGAGTAATCCGTAGAAAATAGACAAACATCATCGTGGACGTTACGTAGATATTTTTGATACACTTCAAACAGATCTTAGGCACATATTATAATCATATTTTAATTAAATTAGTAGGTATTTTAGTAGGTTTAAATAAGAATTGCCACTTTTGGCAACTTTTAAAATAAGTCTTTACAATTTATAAACGCAAGTAGCTTGATTGCTAAGTAAAATAATTTTAAATTCACGTTCATTTGGAACTTTATTGCAAATAGTTGAATTAAAGTTATTCAGCAAAATTTTGATTTAAGTATTGTTCAGTTTATTTTTTATTTTTTAATGCTCCTAAAAATAGGGAGACGTCTGTGTGGTGACGGATTAAGAATACATAGTGTTGCCACTCGTATTCATCCCGTGGGTGTCGTAAGAGGCGACTAAGGGAACAAACTATTCAGGGAAATATCGCAACAAAGAGAAGGAAAGCTTAAAACTAATCCTATTTCCACCCATCCGGCAAGCGTGGCACGAGTATAGTAGGCCAAAACCTTCGTGCTAAAGAGAGGTTTATGTCCAGCAGTTACTGGGTTGTTGAAAAGAAAAAAAAGAAAGAAAAATAGGGAGATGCAGTCTCATTTTTTATAATACTGCCTGTTAGCTGTGCATTGTTCGATGGGTTGAGTTGATTAGTACGTTAGTTTCTTCTAATTACAATATTGGTTACAGGTTGACTATTATATTTTTTTCTCTGCGGTATCGATACAATAGTTAAGAAACATAAATTATGTATCCATTTGTAATGTAACTTGCAAATTAATCTTAAAACTAATAAATTTTTAATTTCTTCTTCATTAGATAATTAAAGTGATAAGCTGTAAGTCTTTGCTTGTAATCGAAACAGACCCAAGGACATATACATATTAATTTTCCATTAAAAATTAATAATATGTAGGTATGGCAACATTTACATTCACAAGCGGGGAATACCCAGTTAATAAACTATTTTAATAAGAATTTGTTATCTTGCATTTTTACGATATTTGATCCTACACTCAAATGTCTTGCGCAGACATGCCTTTAAACATCTAGTGTTTACGATATAAAAGAAATAAGTTTGCTTGTTTTTTATACATTTTCAACACAACTATCGAACTGATTGTCAAGAAATGTGGAATGGAAAAAAAATGTTATTATATTTGAATAAATTGATTAACTAAACGAGTAATCTATGCGAGTACTAGTATTATAAAGTTAAAGAGTTTGTTTTATTTGTTTGGTTGAACGCGGTAATCGTAGGAACTACTGGTTCAAATGAAAAAAATGTTGAATGTTCGACAGCCTATTTATTGAAGAAGCGTTTATAACATCATGCTGCTACTAACAGAAATCGAGCATCAATGATTAATGTTGCTAAAACCGATTAAATGTATTCCTTATACACGACAAAGACAAAGTTGTGTATGTGACATTTTTAAATAAAAAGACTTGTTTTCTTATGAGAGATATTGCTAAAAGCTAGGTAGTAGAGCCACGCTGATTTCAGCACGAGCGGGCCGGCTCAACCGCGGAAGTACTACCCTCCCACAGAAAACCAACCTAAAGCGCCAGCATTCATGTTGTCGTATTTCGTTGGTGAGTGTGAGACCGGAGGCCCATTGATGCAGGGGTGACAGTTATTGTGGTAACTGTGTAAGCCGTATACTGTCACGATGACTGTCATGCCTTTACGTCCCCAAGCGGGGTGTGAAGAAGCATCTCACAAGGCCGAAATAGTGTGGGTCACCATACTGCATTGGCTGCATTTGCGATAAGTATGGTGATCACAACTCGTGTATTCTATTCATGCTTTCCATCAGGCAGAGTAGAGTCACTTTGGCAGGCTTCCAGTATAAAAAAAAAATATAAAAAATAAAAAAAGCTAGTTTATCCATTTATCATTCTGGTGATTTTGATTAAAAATATAATGTGATATCTTAGATACTCCTTTTCTGTGCCAAGATAGATCTCCTATAGAAAATAAGTAACTAAATTTACATTTTTTATGTGTAAATTTGTTTTGTATAATAATTTTTACTCTGAAAAATGCTGACAAATTCAATCATTAAATCACGTGGCAAGGGATTCAGAAAATGTTATCATCATTATCATCATCAGCCTGTCGCTGTCTGCTGTTTTACATAGGCCTCTCCCATTGCACACCACTCTAATTGTTCTTGGGCTAGTCACATCTAACTCCTGGCAGCCATCTTGCGCAAATCGTCACTCACACTCTACGTTTACCGAGGCGATCGCTACTCTATAACTCGTTTACCCCAGCGATTGTCGATTCAGCTAATATGGCCAACCCACTGCCACGTCAGCTTGCTAATCCGGTGGACTATGCCGTTGACCAGAAAAACCAGATGGCCCAAAAAGTAAACACCAGACACACGACACACTCTAATCCCAAAGTAGATAGTGCCTATACTGTGGTAACTAATCTGCTGAAAATGGTCTATATTATGATTATGCTTATCACTGGTTGGGAATCGAACTCGCGAACTACAGCTTAGCAGTCAGAGTTACCAACGATTAGACCATTCTGTGAATAATAATTCGTATGAATCATTTGCAAGAATCATGTTCCATACCAAAATAAACTAGAAAGTAGATTGCAGACCATTCTAAACTGTTTCAATTTCAATTTAATTATCATCTATACACTACAAGGTCATCTGATCCCAAACTAGACACTATGTTAACCGTTTATATTCTCTTATTTATTCCGAAATAGTTGTTATAAAACTTTAAAATAACTGATTTGCCTAATTTTTGTTTTGGAAGTTCATGGAAAGTTTAAAAGGTAAAAAATTTGTGAAATACAGACGGGGCGGCGGCAGTAGTTATAGATAACTTTCGCCTAGACATAGAACAAATGATCGTTTTCATCGTATAATACTAGTACTGCTCCAACAGACCATAAAAATGGGAGCTGCATTTTTTTTAATTTAAAAGAAAGATTGAGTCGATGTTAAGTCACAAGGCTTAACAAATAATAATGCTTATAATGTAGTCTCCATTAACATTTTGTAAATTATCTCATATGAAATAACATACCACTGTTCTTTTTTTTTGAATTGATAAGGTTATGCGAACTAAATACTTCTCGTTTCGCAGTAATATTATGATAACTATACAGGCTGTGCAACATGAATTTCAAAAATTTCTAAAAGGAGTTTTATAATACGGAGTATCACCATCTCTGGTCATAACATGGATGTGTTAAGAGCCGACTTAGGAAGCAACCTATGCAGGACATCACTTCAAAGAGAAGGAAAGCTTGATAAAAGCCTTATACCAACCTGTCTGACCAGCGTGGTATAGTAAACCAAAACCTCTTTGCAAAAGAGAGGCAATGGACCTGTAAGGCTGTTGATGTATGATGATGACGTAAAAACTAAAATAGAAGGGGAGACGTAAATCTACGTGTGTTTCTGTCACAGAACAGAGAAATAAACATTAGAAATGCGGTTAGTGATAAATACCAAGGAATTCTTTAGTCTAGACATATAAACGTTTCAGAATATTATACACACATAACGTTGTCTATGCTAATTCATGCAAAGGGTTTAATGAATATAAAGTCTAAGTGTCGCTTACCATCTTACTAAATACACTCTTATATCTTTAGTATAAGGTAGTGTTTCACTTACATATTTACCTTCTAGCGGCAGTAGTACATTACTGCCGCTTACCAATTGTTATTGTGTAAAATACTACAAAATCTTCGCTCAGAAAATGTAGTTCGAGGTGTATTCTCTTGATAGCAATGTAATTAGTACATAAATTTAATAAAATACGTTATGTAGAATTATTTTTTTTTGATTACGTCATAATGTTGAATCGTTCTAACCTAACTCTGCCTTCGTGTTGCAATTCTTAGTCAATGAAATTAAAAAGTTTTAAAATTTTATTTTAAGCATAAAAATAATCTATTAATTTATTAGTAAGTACTTAAAGTATTAGGCTAGGTTTACTTGTAACGGTTTTTCATACTGGTAAACAAGTGACTTGTTCTACGGGAGTGTTAAATCAATTTAACTTTATTTTTTATTTCGAGGCTGCCAAAGTAACTCTACTCTACTCAAGTAGTGATCACCATACTCATTGTAAATACAGACAATGAAGTATGGTGACCCACACTATAGCTATCTAGCGAGATGCTTATTTTTTTTTCTATTTTAAGAACCTGCTAAAGTGACTCTACTCTGCCTGATGGAAGGCATGAATAGACTTCAAGAGTTGTGGTCACCATACTCATTGTGAATGCAAGCAATACAATGTGGTGACCCATACAATAGCGACCTAGCGAGATGCTTTTTTCACGTCCTGCTTGGGGACGTAAAAGGCATGACCGTCATCGTGGTGGTGTAAGACTCACACTCTTACCGAAATAGCTGTCACGCCTATATCAATGGGCCTCCAATTTCACACTCACCAACGAACTACGACGTCACGGATGCTCTCGCTTTAGGTTGGTCTTCTGTGAGAGGGTAGTATTCCCTGATGGAGGAATCATAGTCCGAGCGAAACACTTGCGCTAAATCTGATTCGATAGCGTAAATCCGTAGTATACAATTTTACATATAAGAAAAAAGAACAAACTCTAAGCGTATTAAAAACATAGTAACATGAAATTTTAATTTGACGTATTAATTTACATAAGTAAAAATCTTAACATAATATGTTATTTTTTGTTTAACACACATGTTAGCGTAGGTTATTGGTAACTAATATATTAATGGTTAATGGCCACAAGGCAAAAAAAGAGCTGTAAAGCTGTTTGTTCAGTAAAATGGAAATGCTTGATATCTGATTTCAGTAAATAACTGTAGATTTACTCTAAATCTGCCAGTTGACAACAAGTTTCGCTTGTAACGTTACAGCTATCACAACGGTAAGTTAATCCCAACTTTTTGGACATGGATTTTAAATTTGATTAAAAGTTTGACTTCGTGAATGCCGAGTGCTTCAAACTAAGTGTGAGATGCAGTGTTACTTCTAATGTAAATAATGTCTAAAATGTCAAATTTTTAAGTCCATCTAGAGCATGTAATATATCAAGAGTACCACTTTTACTATTTTAATTAATTTTACTTCAAACTTAACCTGAGTAGCTGGTAGCAGATTCATATCTTGATATTACTGTGGTCATGCTCACTTAAATACATGTGGCAAATTTTGGCTCTGCCACGTCCTAAGCCTGATCCCAATAAAGCCATATTGATATCGCGATCGGTAGCGCACAGAATGGTAGCGTATGCCACTTTTGTACTGTCTCGAGTTCGATTCCCGTGTCAGATCAAGTGTTTCTATGATCTACATATATTTATTACAGAGTTTGAATGTGTTCTATGTATAATGTGTTGTATTTATAAATATATGTATATAAGTAGTGTATCAGTCAATCTAGCTTTCGTAGTATCTTTGCTTCGTTTCAAAGTTAATGACGTTGAGTTTTATTAAACTTTAACAAGTGAACAGCCTGTATAATGAAATTGCTGAGTTTTTGTAACACACTTATAGTTGCATATATAGACTGTTAGCATTGTTCATTATTTGTACTCATATTACTTACATTGCTTACGAGTAGTGCAAAATATTGCCAACAATGAAGTGCGTCCTTACAGTTTTGTTCTTCGGTAAGTGAACATATAAAATCGTTTATTATTGAGTTTTTTTGTTACATATTTTTGAATTAAAAAATGAAACTTGCTGAGGAGTATTAAGAAGTGTTTTTGTGTACTTCACACTAAAATTTTATTCCTATTATTTTTGCATAATAGTAATTTATTAAGAGAAGAAGTTGGCACCATCAGTCTAGTATAGAGAAAAAAAATTACAAATACAAAAAGTAATTTCATAATTCGAAAAAAAAATATAAAGAGACAAAACCGTGCGCGCAAGATACTTGTACTTTTTTTTAGTTTTAGCATGCTTAAGTTGGTAGCTTATAAAAATACGGTCAGATAAATGCCACAAATGTTAAAAAAGTTTCTTACTAGTGAATGCCTTCTATATTAAAATAAAGATTACAAATTCCCAACAAAATTATAGTAAAATTCTTAATCTTGACTACCAATTTAATATGATGCAGTATGTGCAGAGATGAAATATGTTATACATGTATAAATATATATTTTATTCTGGCCGTACCAAAGAGATTGTACTCTACCAATAAAATCCAAATCCAAACTTCCAAAACAATGTACCCGACATAGTCACAGTCCATTGGGATGGAAAACTATTACCGGGGTTGGATGTACGGAGTTCAAAAGAAAAACGCTTGCCAGTTATAGCTTCATTTGACGATAGAGAGCAGTTTCTTGCAGTGCCGAAACTAGAAAGTTCTTCTGGAAAACATCAAAGGCTGTATCAGCAGCTCTCTTTGACTGGAACCTTTATGATAAAGTGCAAATAATGTGCTGCGACACAACAGCTTCCAATATGGGCCGTTTCAATGGAGCTTGTGCTATTTTGGAGCAAACTTTAGGAAGAGAATTGTTGCTTTTCGCCTGTCGTCATCATGTTTATGAATTGGTCCTAAAAGCTGTCTTTGAAATCAAGATTAAGCAAATTACTAGTAGCCCAGATATTCCGATGTTCAAAAAGTTCCAAGAAAATTGGAAAAACATTGATTGTACTAAAATTGAACCATCTCTTAATTTCGTAAAAGCACGGGTTGCCGAGACAGACATTCAAGCGTTGTTACTATTTTATAAGGCAGAATTAGATAAAGGTTTTGTAAGAGATGATTACCGCGAATTGGTCGAACTGTGCGTAATATTTTTAGGAGGAGACACAGAGGAAAAATTAAAACTAAGGCCCCCCGGAGCTATACATCAGGCACGCTGGATGGCGAGAGCGATCTATTCTTTAAAAATATGTTTACTTCAGTCACAATGCAGAGTAGTTACTCTGCGAAGGACAAAAAGGCTCTACAAGATGTTTGCTTATTTCTCGTAATATTGTATGTTAAACCTTGGCTCGAATGTACAGTGGCGACCAAAGCACCTAATCAAGATTTGCGCTTCTTGAAGATGTTAAAAGAGTATGAAAAAGTTGACGCAACAATTTCTAAAGCTTCTATAAGCAAGTTCAGCCATCACTTGTGGTATTTATGTGAAGAGACAGTCTTTCTATCACTATTTGATGATGAAGTTGACAACCAAACTAAGAAGAAGATGATTGCCAACTTCAACAGGGACAAAATCTCGGATTTTAGCAAACGCTATGACCCGTCGAAGGAAGAACTGACTCAAAAGTTGTTTGGTAAGTTAAATTGACTTTTTGTTGGATTTCAATTTCAATGTCCAATACTTATTTATTTATTTTCAAAACTGTTGTTGATTTTTATTTGTTATTTAACTTCTTTTTCTTTTTTTTTAGACAAAGCACTGGATGATTTCGTATCGGAAAAGAGCAAACAATTTTTATCACGACTGCAGATCGACGACAGTTTTCTAAAGGAAGATGTATCTTCTTGGAATAACAATGCTGCTTTTCTGGAGGCTAAAAGAAGAATAAGTTATTTGAGAGTTGTAAATGATACTGCTGAAAGGGCTGTTAAATTAATGCAAGATTTTAACGGACTTATCACGGCTGAAGAAGAACAAAAACAGTTCTTGCTGCGCTGTGTCCAGGAACATCTAAAATTGTATCCAGACTGTAAAAAAAATACTCTAAAAAGAAGTTACCCTGAATGATTCTTATTTCTTTATGTTTTTAATTAAAGATTAATGTTCATCTAATTTATTATTTAATTTTATTCACTTAATTCATTGTATTTATAGTGAAATTATAGCAGACTGAAATTTTAGGACAAAACACGTTTTTTACTAAACTTTGAAGCTCGGTCGGCACTGGTTGCAATTATGCTAGATTCATAAAATTTTATATTTAAGTATCTTATAGCATTAGTAAAAATTATAGAGGGTATGCATTTCGAAATTCGAAAAAAAAATTTTTTTTGTCTTATAAGGGACACCCTAATATACATATGTCAGTTGTCTGTGCCTATGGTACAAGCTCTGCTCAGATTAAGACTAGATGGCGTTATGTTTTAGAGGTTCGGTTCTATAATTATTATTATTATACTATTATTTGCTTATTTTTCTGAAAATTATTATAAATTTTTGATACAAATATGTCAGCAATTAAGGACATTTCATTCCTTTAGATAAGTTTTACCCTGCCAAGAGTACGATAATTTTGATAAAAGAGATTTTATAGAGAGCTAGTATGGGAAACTATAGAATATGTAAGAATAAAAGAAATAGCAAAAAAAGACAATTCATTTATTTTGGAACAGGTTTCACAAGAATAGTTACACAAAAAATAAATAAGTAAATCACACATTAGCACACCACGCATACACATACACACATGCACGCACGCACGTACTCACAAATACATACACAAGCACACTCGGACACACGCACTCACGAAGATGGCACTCGCGCTAGCGGGCAGACGCTAAGAGAGGTCCAGATGTCATACCAACAGAGTAACACACCGTGTATTTTTAATCGGTTCGATTCCGATACACCACCTCGCCGCAAATTCTGGTGGGTGAAGACCCACATGTTAAAAAAAAGGCCCTTGGCTATCAATCCATGAGCAGATACGGTGATAGAAACAGTGATCACCGAATCCATATTTCATATGTTGACAGTCTCTTGAGATGGATCCAAATTTTTCATTTTTTTTTCTTTTTCAACTTCACGAGACTCTCGTCATGATTGATAGCGATATCGACAATCACTGTATGATGCTCCAACCGATCCATCACCACAAACACAATAGTCCTATTTGTGATAACAGACCGATAGCAATATAATGTATCATGACTATTCTCGAGAACTGGATTGGACACGTACCGGTAGGCACTTCAAACTTGACAACTTGCTATTTGACAGTAAGTTGTTGCTATACGATCCTGCCTACTTGGTTATGCCTGTGCAAATATTGTTAGCAAGATGAGAACAATCAGAAATAATATACCTAATAGATTCCCCAGGACGGTTGCATCCCCGACAGACGTCCACCGTACTATCATTCAGGATATATTACTGATAGATATTTGTCATGATAACTTCGTCCATAATCACCCAAACAAAACTTTCTATTTCTCCGAAAAGACCGTCATATCGTAGCCAAGACGTAAATGCTTTAAAGTCGATATCAGACCCATTTAGTGTCCGATAAAAGCGACCATCAAGTTTTTGCCCTTTCATACTTCCCCGCTATCAATAGTACTAAGTACTTAAGGTTCACGCCAATTCAATTTAGCTAGAGCGAGCGGGACACAACCAGTATCCGCTGCAACTACATTGCGATGCACTCTCACATCAATATGTAGAAAATGTTCTCTGAGATTCTATGTCTCACGATTGTGTAAGATCTTGATATTTAAACTTAAAATTTAGTATTTATTATTATTATCATATCACGTTAATAGGTCACTTAGTAATTCCTTATCGTTTCATATAAGAGTACCACGAAATTCCATATACTTACATCACGACGAAGTGTTACAACGGTATTCTTCGCTCATTAATTTTCCATCCTTAGAAGGGATTTTTTTTTCAAATTTGAGTGGGTAAAGGACAAATATCTGAACTCCTTCAAAATAGGGAAAAGCAAGTTGAGTTATGAAAAACGATTTTCTAGGGTAATAAGCGTAACAAACACAACCAAATTAAGAATTTTCTGCTTTCTTTCCAAGCCGGCTTATTGTATTGCACCCAGTCAGTTTTATCTCAGCAGAGAGCAAAATATAATACTACACTCAACACATACAATACTCACACATATGTTAAAGTTTAATGTGTATACTTATATGGTTTGTATATTTTGCTGGACCTTTCACATCAGGCGATAAAATTTTAAATAATATACATGCTGTCCAATTTCAATTGGGCAATAGTTAATAAGAAATTAACTTTTTTCTAACAACGCTTACGTTAGTAAGCAGAAACGTTGTGAATACTGTTCTGTTCAATTTACAATCATTGCATCAGTCAACAGCCTTCAATAGTCTGCTGCTGGACATATGTAGACTTCTCTTTAGAAAAGTGGCTGTGGCCTACTATACCACGTTGGCCAGACGGATTGGAATAAGGTTTGTTTAAAGTGTTCCTTCTCTTTGCAGAGATATTGTCATGCGTAGTTGCTCCTAACCTGCCTCTTACGACACTTATGGAATGAGTGGGACTGATCACACTCCGTTTTCTTTATCCATCTCCACATGGAGAAAATTAAAATTTACAATATTCACATACAAATATGTACAGCCTCCCTCAATTTTCTGAATTATTCTGTCAACTGTATTTTTCTTTCGGGAAAATTAATTGTCAACAAATAAAAAGGACCATCAAATCGATCCATATATGAGAATCTTTGTAGCTACTGCTGTTACTGCAAATATTGTAAATAACATATATTCCATTCAAACAGCCTGTAAATTAATGATATAAATTTATCATGTATAAACTGTATAAGATATGAGTCTTTTCTTAAGTTAGTTCTGGGTTACATATTACAAGTGACTATCGGTTAATTGAAAAGTATTTATTTAATAATGATGAGTTTAAATCTAAAATACTCTATTGTGTTTGGTAAGTAAATACTTCAATAAATCTTAGTGAGATTGAGAACATGGAGTATGACAACACTTATTCATCCAATGGGCATCGTTAGAGTAGACTAAGCGACCAACCTCTGCAAGCTAATCACACTGCAAAAATCAGGAAATTTGAAATAAATCCTATACAAACCCGTATAACCAATATAGTTTAGTAAACCAAAATCGCTTTCCTCAAGAAAGACCTATATAGTGAACTATATTAGATATATTAGAAGCTAGTAGAGCCACGTTGATTTTCAGCACGAACGGGCCGGCTCGGCCGGGGCAGTCCTCCCACATAATATCAACCTAAAGTGACAGCATCCGTGCTGTCGTGTGTGTTTTGGTAAGTGTGAGACCAGATGCTCATTGATGCAGGGGTAACAGTTATCGTGGTAAGTGTGTGAACCTTACACTGCCACGATGACTGTCATACCTTTTACGTCCGAGAGCATCTTGCTAAGCCGCCATAGTGTGGATCATACTGCATTGTCTGCATTCACAATGAGTATGGTGACTACAGCCTTTGGATTCTATTCATGCTTTCCATCAGGCAGAGTAAAGTCACTTTGGCAGACTCTCAAAAAAAAATCTATTTAAGACTAAAAATCTTGGGAATTCAAAGATATTATATGCATTTTATCCGAATATTTCACAAATTCTCTCAGATTTTCGGTTTGTAGCTCCAGAGTATGTAGGGGTCAGAAATATGTGGTGTTTGACAGTAGTAACACCGCGGTCTCACAAAAAAAAACCAATTTACAGCATTTTTTCTTTCATTCCACAAATGGCAGAACACTTGTGTCTCTTGAGTAGAAGGTAGACCATGAACACCGATAGTTACTTACAATCAGGTGCTATATCCCTTGGTTGTATACACACATACAGTATATGTTTTGTATAACCGGATCCGTTATTTTATTATGTACATTTTTTTTCTTTTTGCAGTTATGTTTTTACCTTTCATTTCGTCACGGTTCGTTAACTTTTTCCGAAAAGATTACACATATATTGAGAAGTTTGATGCTTTTTATAAATTACATTGGGATTTGCATGGATCGTCATGGAATTCGGCTTTCTTGTCATGCGATGATGAAGGAGCTGTACTTTTTTATCCCAAAATCAAAGATGAATGGTCTTTAGTAAAAAACTTGACGACCAGAATGGCAAAACCTCCAAATGTCACTAATATATTCATCGGACTACATGACGACTTCGGCTTAGGACAATTTATTACAGTTGACGGTAAGCGTTATTAACACAATGACTCTCATTAAGATAGCCATTATCTTTCAAAATAATAAACCACATCGTTCAGACGATTCATGTTAAGCTGCAAGTTGTGTGACAACAGCCTATAAAAATATAGCTTACAAAAAGAATAAGAAAGAAAATATCCTAAGAAACATTGACAAATGATATTACAGAAACTGTAAACTAATCAGGATTGTCTACCTTAAACATTATACTTCGCATGCGTAGAGATATGGTCTAGTTTGCCATCCCTGGTGGACAGGGTGTGGGTAAGTTCTACCAGTATACTGAACATAATAACGAGTGGACCAGGTGGCATCAGGGCTTCAGCTGCGCTTGTCTCTGCGAAGCAATAAGTCTTTCTTAAGTATAATTGTAAAATTTTGTAATGTACGAATATAGCTTTAGTTCGAAATTCTAATCAATATTTTTGAGTCTTTAATAAATTAGTTTATTATAATAATAATAACAAAAAATATCATTAAATTAAATTAGTATGCTGTTTTTTTTTCAGGACGTTCAACACAATCTCCTTTGACTATTGATAATGGTAATTTAAATAATGAAGGTGGTAATTGTATCCAAATGAATATCGATACTGGTTTCTTCATTGTTGGTGCTTGTGTAAATAATCAACTAGACACGCCATTGCCTTATGTTTGCAAAAAAATCGACGACGACTCATGTCCTACTATAGACAAAGGTAAATTGTAGAAAGTTTAATATGTTTTTGTCTTTGGTCGTCATGGGAACTATGTATGTTTATAATATACAAATGAATAATAAATCAATCATTAATATGCAAATCTATCTATTTTTTAATGGTAGAGCCACGCTGATTTCAGCACGAACGGGCCGGCTCGAGTGGGGCAGTACTACCCTCCCACATAATATCAACCTAAAATGACAGCATCCATGCTGTCGTGTTACGTTGGTGAGTGTGAGATCGGAGGCCCATTGATGCAGGGGTGACAGTTATCGTGGTAAGTGTGTGAACCTTACGCTGCCACGATGACTGTCATGCCTTTGACGTCCCCAAGTGAGGCATGATAAAACATCTTACTATGCTGCCATAACATGGATCACCATACTGCATTGTCGGCATTCGCAATGAGTATGGTGACCACAATTCTTGTATTCTATTCATGCTTTACATCACGTAGAGCAGAGTCCCTTTGGCAGGTTCTCAAAATAAAATAAAAAATTACGTCTGCAAAAGACTAGAGCAGAAAAGCGGGCCTATTTCATCCGCTTTTTAAGTTTAACTACTGAAAATGAAATTTAATCAATGAATGTAAAACTTAAACTTATAATGTTCATTCATCATTTGTACTTCTTTTCATCGCTTTTTATAATTTCAGGCTACAAATACATTAAATCCTTAAAAAAATGTTACAAAGTCAACAGAAGAGTGAAAACCTGGAACGATGCCATGCTAACTTGTCTTATGGAAGGAGGTTTATTGACGGTTATTCAAAGTAAGGCTGAGGCTGATGCTATTTGTAAACTCTTGGACGTATTTTCCATTTACCACGTTGGTGTACGTCGACTCTCTTCTCTTGGAGGTCATTACTCTCTTAAAGGTATAGTTTTATTTCTTTTTACAGATGACGGAATTATTGGTATAGTGGTGACTGATTCTAGTTATGTACTTGGATAGACATCGTGGTTTCAATAATCAACCAGGACAAACCAGCTCTGACTCTAGTTAGTCTAGGTAGTCTTACTTGCTATAGTACAAGCTCTATCTAATTTAAAATTAAACGGTCGTTTGTAAAAAGCTTAATATTTCGTTGTCGACCAATTGAAGTCAATATTACCATGATTTAGGAGTGTTGTTTGCTACAATTAGATCGTAAAATGAGTCCAAAGATCAAATTTCACTTATTACAATCATAAAACTTTTAAAATGATAACATCTCATGGGAGGGTAACCGTTTCGTCAAGTAATGCGTTACGATGCCAGTCTGTCTCATATCTTTTTCTCTAACGTATATGGTAGCGGTAGGCAGGCTCTTCCTCTCTCACTCTAATCCACAGCGCTAGCCGTATTTCAGTCAGAAGCTTTTCTCTCCAAATTCATAAAATTTAAGCTACCACCCCAACTTTTTTCAAGTTAAATAATTTCAATATAAAAATAATTCGACTTAGATTAGTAGTAATCAGATCTGTCGGGTGTCCCGAGACGCACACTTTTGTTTTACCGCTGTTACTTGGGTATATTTAAAAGACGCAAAATTTATCTGCGCATAAAGTAGCAGTCTAGAAAATGATGTACATATATTGTTACGTTTATCAATTAACGATAACCTCTACAATACATAAAGTCGTGGATGATAACGGTAAATTTTATCTACATTTATTTATACTGAACTTATTGACATTAAAATTTACATTGAAATCAATATTAATATCATAAAACTGATGAGTTTAGTTGGTGGAACGTGCTTATCTCAAAAACTACTGGTTCGAATTGAAAAATAATTTTAAAGTTACATAGTCTATTTATTGATAAAGGTTATATATAGTTATGTAATATCATACTGCGATCAATAGGAGTAGAGCATCAATGAAATATGTTACGAAAAATATCGGACGCAGATCAAATTTCAAGGGTCAGTTAGTACGAGTATTCGTATATTTTATGAATTATGTTTTACAACTACTAAATTTACATATACTTTGTTAAATGTACTCAAACTAAACAGTACGCTTACAAAATTCGAATAAATATACTTTGTTAATTATACCAGTATTATTAACTCTATTTGTTGCAGGTCAGAACTTGTATGATATTTATCATCAAGGACCAAGAGATAGTAGTTATAGCGTCAGAAATAATGATTGTGGAGGGGTATTTATTCAAGAAAACGACTATTTAAGTACAACCACCAACGCGTGCAGTGACCGCCTACCTTTCATTTGTGAAATGGAAGTTAATGCACAAGGGTAATAGAGAACTTCCCATAATCGTCATGTTGGTCTAGTGGTTAGTTACTCTGACTGCTAAGCCAAAGGTCGTGGGTTCGATTCCCACAGAGGATCAGTAATTGTTCTGTATATATATTTATTTTAATACCGACTTGACTGCACAATTGGCCTA
The DNA here is from genome assembly GCA_949316085.1 of Hypercompe scribonia. Classification (NCBI taxonomy): domain Eukaryota; kingdom Metazoa; phylum Arthropoda; class Insecta; order Lepidoptera; family Erebidae; genus Hypercompe; species Hypercompe scribonia. The sequence continues at coordinate 3,901,746 of OX438981.1, forward strand.
GTGGTTTAAGCGGTCGCCATGCCGCTCTCCATTTCGCTGACTGTTGTGGGTGCAAATCCTACATGGCACAACACTTTGTGTGATCCATAAATTGTTGTTCTGAATCTAGATGTTCTTTGTGTCCGTTTCTTGTATGTTTGTAAAGTCCCCCACGACACAGGTTTATTCCTAATGCGGGCGTTTTCTTCCATAAAAAGAAAAAGAAAAAAAAAGAAAAATAGTGTTTAGAAACATATTTAACAGCAGTTTCCTTATTATAGTACAGACCCTGTCTAATTTGTGATCAGACGCCCGTGTGTGTGACGTGTCAGGTTCTTATTACTGTCTATTCTTAACCATATTAATTTTTGTGAATAAAAGTTATGACCTATATTTTACCAGTCGTCGCCTTTCAATATTTTTCATAGTATAGTCCTTATAAAATAAAATGATTTATTCGTAGTCTTGCATACAGTTTATTAATATTTTTGTGAGGCGCAGTTCACATTACGAATATATGTAATACTCAATAAAGATTTTGAAGCAGTTCACATGATTTATACATATAATGAAATCGCAGGTAAGTCAAAACTGTACATTGAATATTTTTTTAAAAGAATACTTGGGGCGTGATCTACAATCGATATCGAAGCCAAAAATATAATTTCTAGTATTTTTTTTTGTTTGTTTGTTTGTCTGTATGTATATCCAGGCTAAAATCAAAACTGCATGGATTTACTTCAATTTTGCATGAATATGACATACTAACAGGTCAGGTCAACATATAGGCTACATACTCGTATGTATTATCACGCTATCACCTATGGGGGAGGAGCTGTGAATCTTTATTTTTTTTATGCGTTTTGTGATAGCGTGTAATCTAACGACGCATATTTTGTACGCATTTTTACTGTTTTGTGTCCTGGAATATATTCCTGCATTATTTTCTCTATTTCCTTCAGTCACATCTTATGACTGAACTCAGCAGGATTCCCATATGACTCTCTTTACTTGCTTCGCTTGCAACAAAAAACGTATACTTATTATATTTTAATGCTATTTTAAAAGTTGTTTAATTATAATGCTATAGCGACATTGGTATATTAGGTATGTTTGGTGCTTGAGAGCCTTTACGCAGACGACGTCGCAGGCAGCAGCTAGTAGTTTTATAAGACGAGGACTGGTGTCTAAAAACTGTGATAAAGTAAAGAAGCGATCTGTACACGACCACCGCTTGGATAGCCCTCGTCTAAGTTCAAAAGGCAGAAGGAAGAGTTCACGAAGCAGTGATAGTATTTATCATGATTAAAACTGCATTCTCCCACCACCTATCATAGGTAAGGTTGCAGCAGCGGTTGTAGTAGGTAATGTGAATCTACTAGACCCCACAATTCACCTTGACAAGAGTAAATATCAAAATTACCTACCTCATAAGTAAGTAAGCCTTGGGGACTTATGTCCAGCAGTGGACTGTTAGAGTCTATCGACGACGATGATATCGTACATATTATTCGTACAAAAAATTTGCTGTAAAAAGAAAAGTAGATAAGAAAGCAAACCAATGGTAGAAAATTTATATTTCTACTAGTAATGGCTAACACCTGTTTACAACCTTTCACCTTGAGGAAGTCAAGTTCAGAAACTTATAATAGCAATTAAGTTCAGTATAACCATAGCTATTTAATGAAAAAACTGAATGTCTGACATTAATATTCAATTGTATTTCTATTAGAATAAAATATTAAAAGGCTGCATACGACGCGTATTCAAATGGCAGGTGTAACGTCAACAGTTACGAGAGAACTCTCAGGTTATACAAACAAGGGTCGTATTAGACCAAAAATGGGCTTGATATCATAATGTTGCCTGAGTCATAGTTTTCGAATATTGTAGAACGCTATTTCAATTCTAACGAATTTAACAAAACACTGACTTATGCAATAGTTGCATATTCTGTAGCTACTCTAACAGCAAAGTGAATTATGAGAAGGATACCATCTCATTTCACTCGTAAATATTAAAACGTTATTATTTTCAATAACATTAAATAAATGTGGTGACTGCCACATACAATTTAAATAAAAAGAAATAGCAAGCGCAATCTACCTAAGACCCATCGAACTAAGGAGTAATGCACTACAGAGCAACTATTAATCCTTTATCGCGATATAGAAATTCTCGCGGCGATTAACATATACACAACATCCCATTTTTTTTTTTTTTAACCCGTGGAAACCCGCTCGGGTCGTCACCCCACCGGGGTTTACAGCAGGGTGGTGTGTCGGAATCGGACTGACTAAAACCACACGGTGTGCCACTCTGCGCCTGAGATAGGAGGGATCCGGTAACCGTTGCTATTACGCCAGATCATACACAACATCCCATCATTAACCTTTAAGCTGTGGACCACCAGGCATGATCACCTCACCTGCCCGGAGGATCATGACACCCGTTCCTCCATAAACATATTTCAAGTTAGCAAACTAAGTAAGCATGCTGCAGTGGCATTGATTTGAAAAGAGAAATAAAACTGACACAAGATATATGTAAATACAAATATAACAAAATTTGGACTCTTTAGCATATCGCTATAAAACTTTTCGAGTTTTGAAGCGAACACTCAACAACTTGACATTAATGTTTAAGACACGAAGAAACAAAAATCACATGCGTTTTGTGATCTTGAAATTAAGAACACTTAAGTTTGACATATTCATGTAATTTAAGAATACAAAGTATCATCATTCCTATTATTTTTATGAGTGTCTTGAGAGGCGGCTCAGGGTGTAAACTACGCAGGAGAACATCAGTGCAGAAAAAAGGAAATCTATCATACTTGAAATAAACTGTATACCAGCCCGTCTGGCCAGCATACTATAGTAAGCCAAAACCTCCTTTTTTTTTCTTTTTTTTTAATTCAAAAGCCTGCCAAAGTGACTCTACTCTGCCTGATGGAAAGCATGAATAAAATCCAAAAGTTGTAGTCACCATACTCATTGCGAATACTGACAATGCAGTATGGTGATTCACACTAGGGTGGCCTATTAAGATACTTTTCTACGTCTCACTTGCGGACGTGAAAGACATGACAGTCATTGTATTGCACACACTTACCACGGCAACTGTCACCCCTGCATCAACGGGGCTTCCTCCTCGCTAAGGAGAGACCTCTGTCCAGCAGTGGACTGTTAAAGGCAGTTGAGGAAGGTTTAAATACAGAAAATGGTGTACGTAGTGTGTAACGTGTCATGCCTTTTTGTCCCATGGTCAGTTATCCTGGCTTCAGACCCAGAGATTGTATTCGGTTTTCACCCGAGACAAATAATTGTATTATTATGAGTAACGTGTGTACTAATCATTTATTTTGTGTGTCATTTTCATGTAGAAATATACGACAAGGAATATCAGTGGTATTTCCAATTAATTTGATAATTACTTGTAAATGGCTAAGTAGTCAACAAAAGTCCAGTGTATACTTTGATCTGTCATGGAATTTAAATCTACACAATAACAGTTCCAGTTATACTGGTCAGTGGAAAAGCAGAAAAGAAACTTATAGTCGAAATTCCATTACAAGCGTCTCTTTAATACTAGTAACTGGTTAAGATATAAAGCCAATTAACATGAGAAATTTTCCTTTCTATTAAAATATTGTCCAGCTAAACATAAAATCAATATAATTATTTATATACGATAAATATAAATGTTCCATAGCCAAAGGCTTTATTTGTTACTCGAACTTTTACTCGTAAATACCTAACACCAGCTTATAAATTAAATTGGATCATCCAAAGCCTAGAAGAAATTGCTTTAAGCAATAAGGCTGCTTTTCGTACATCACAATTGTTGTTACATGCGTATGGAAATTGTCTTCCTATTCTTTATTATGACCAAGATTATTTAAGGGGGGGCTACTAGTTCGACTGGTTTTACCAGAACATTGGTTTTTCCATGGAGCGAGTGACCTCGGGCTTCTGCAACCCTAAAGACAAACCAAATTCAAAGTACTAGTTCATGAAAACCGGGAACGACAGTTTGAAGTGCTCTCTGAGGCACGGGCGTGAAACACTTTCAAATTCCTGTGCTTCGGGCTACTTTTGGAAATTTTTTTTTACCGAATAATACTTTTGACCCGACCTAGATCGAACCCAAGATCTGTTGATCGGCAGTCGCATACGCTAATCGCTAGACAAACATAGCTGATCAATTAGTAAGTTTAAGTAGGGCATTTTTGTAATTGTATCTATTTACTGAATTAGCAATATCTCGTACACTCCACAAATCGGTTCATATAACTATCAAAGATATGTCAAGAACTGATGTGGATTGCAAAAACATTTACAGTAGTATTAGTAATTATGAGTAGAAATTCGTGGAACGCTTTAAACTGTGATAATTATGAAAAAGTAGAAAACAAAGAATTAGCAAAATAAATATTTCTAAAATTAAATATAACAACTATATGTTTTATTTAACAAACTTTTATATGATCATAGCGTGTAGCAAAGCGTTGGCCACACAGTGAAGTTATTTCCCTCGAGAGGTATGACTTTCTCGCCCTGACTACCCCTTGTCTACATTACCCTTAATTTAGAGACTTGAAATTACGGTGTCGCCTCTGCTTTACGAGAGAGCGTAACGATAGCCGTTTATACCAATTTATGCTAGAAACTTCCCCTTTAACTGCTCGCGGTAGTCGATAGACAGACAATATGTTCTAAGATTACTTGGAATAATCAAAGGACTCAGCTCAAAATTGTCTAGCTGTAGAGCAGTTGTGTAGTAGTAAGAACATTTGTGTAAAAATGTTAAGTTGGTTTGTGTACGCTACAAAAACTCAAAAATGTCTGCACCAATTGAGCTGAAATTTTGACACAAAATACCAACCGCTTTACAGATTGTTCTTATCTGTTTTCATGTTAGTTTTGTTCTTTACGGTAGACAAAATGGGCCACAGTAAAATTTTACAAAATTATTCTCAGAATCACAGAAAGTTTATCATGACAACATTAACATATGAATTCCGATGTTCACCCCTGGAGGAACCAAACACACACTCACCAACGAAATACGGCAACACGGATGCTGGCGCTTTAGTTTGGTCTTCTGTGGGAGGGTAGTACTGCCCCGGTGGAGCCGACCCGCTCGTGCTGAAATCAGCGTGGCTCTACTACCTAAGAAAATACCTACTTTGTAAATGTATAAATATTACTACGCATATTTGTCTATTTAAGATCAAGTACTTGGTATATATTTTCTTCTACCACTGTTTACTTTCCCATTGAGTGCATCTTCCTCAGCGTTTTTCTGCATCGTCTAATCGGTCGATTGGTAGAGAATGGCTTAGATATTAAGTTTAGAGAAATATTGAGTTGACCGTTGCATGTGTTTGTAACATTTTAAAAATTAAAGGGAAATATCAACAATTCTATCACAAACATTCTAAGAAACGATTTCGTGTAAAGAAAATAAAATTGTTAAGAAAGTAATTTCACGCAATCGATTTTGCTGAAAAAAAGTAGTCTCTATAAAAAAGTTGTAGTAAACGAAAATAAATAAAGCTCAAAATAAACTGATGAAAATAATATAAAAGACTTAACAGACTGCGGGGAGTACATTTTTAATAAGTTTATGGTAAAGAATAAAGTTTTAAAACACTGTTATTGCTTTGTTCAGCAAAGGTTGTAAACATACCTAAATTGTACTGGATGATGGCAACTTTGTAAATTACTTTCGTTATAAATGGAGAAGGTACGTATTTTGAGAAACTTGGCTTACAATTACCTTTTAGGCTTGCTTGATTGTATCATTAGCGAATATCCTTGAGGGTATTTCGTTATAAAATATTTACATGGCGGTAAATATTTACACATTGTCAGTATTATCATTAACGATTTAAATTTAAGGTATACTTTGAAAATTTATTCGATGGGGTTCGGTTTATTTTAGAAGCATTTATTTACCTATGTTTTAAGGGAGACAGAAGAAAACACTATTAGAAAGTACAATTACTTGTACAAGAATATTACCAGGGACGGTTTTAGGACTCGATATACTTAACTATTTCCGTTTAGACTTCTGGCGCAAAAATTAATATATACCTATTTTTTTGTGTTTGTGATGAAATTTAAATTAAATTTATTCTTTATACTATTTATTTCTTTGTGATTTATGAGACATTTCAAAGTATGTCGGGTACAACTAGTAACAAATAATTTCAATTTTTAAATGGAAAATTATAATACCATTTTTAAAAATCCTGTCGTTTTAAGGAAAAACATGAATTTAAAATAAATAATAAAATATCAATTACAAATATAAATGCTCAGTATTTTTGTTGCGCCCAAATTTATCTCAAATGGTTTAAAAATTTTAGATTCAACCACAACTTTAATGGTTATAATCTGTGTAATGTCTCATTTATTTGCATTTTAGAAGCTGATTTTAGATTCCCATTTGTTGAAATAAATGGAGTTCATTAAAGTCTGTTAAAAGTATCGCTTTAAGAGTAACTTTAAATTGTTCCCTCATTGAATACCAATCGGTTCAATGATTTTAGTTCATTGCTCTATAGTATGCTATGTAAATTCATAAATATATACAGGTAAAATGAAATTGATACGGGTTTATGCAGGCAAGATTCAAAGGAATGGATCTAAAAATTAAATGATAAAATGACGCTTCAAAATTTTACTTCAGATTCACTTTGAATTAGTAACCATCTTCTTAGCGTTATATTCTTATTGAACGCTAATTATAATTTACTCTTATAATGTTATGTATGTTCTATTGAACTCATCTATCAAACTCTTTACTTATCGTCTAATTGTAAGGAATATCAATTAAGAACATAGATCGAATGATATCGTATGAACAACCATCAGTAGATATTAAGCTCTTTGGTAACGATAGCTCATGATCAATGGATCATTATCGTCGTCTAACATTAAAAATACTAATAATAAATGTAAAATATTCATAAAAACAAAGCCAATAGGCAGATATAGTATCTGGCGTAACTAATAATGTTAATAATTCTCAAGTTAAGTTTTTCTTGCTTGATGCATCCAATGTTTCAGCACAATATATCGAAACTTTTCTCAATATATCTTATACTTAAAATTATACTTATCTCAGCGTATGAAGCTGCGTGTAACTGAACAAGATGACGTCGGCTTACAACACAACACGGTTATTTTTTTTTTTAATTTTAATTATGATGTTGCTAGCTCAAGCCTGGGCCCTGAACTGACTTAATTTATTTTTTATTTTACTAATATATATATATACGTAATGATACCAATGGATGATACTTTATTTATGCTGACATTATTATCACCGTTTTAGGTCAATGTTTGTAAAGTTTTGCCTATTTGAATATATGTAAGTATTTAAAAGGGTAAGTACAGTAAGTACACGACGATTGAAGTCGGGTGAACTAACCGACCCCGACTTTCTCGAACAATCCAAAACGTCTTCGTATAATAAGCCATTCAACAAGTAAATCGTTCGTGTGCCTGGAACGACATAACAAGCAAGCTACTAATTTCAACGTGGATACTATTATGACACACGAAGTTGGCCACTATACCGACGGCTCTAGGCCTAAAACTAAGCACGCTCGCTAAGAAATTGTCATAGCTACTAAATATGCCGACCGACACCGACCGCTAGCGTAGCCACCTTCCTACCCACTCCGTAGGTCAGCTCACAATCACCTCAAGATTACCGAGCATATGAGCATTATAGAAGTAGTTTCTTACTGTCACTGCCAAATCATCCGAACGTCCGACAACAATTGCCATTGGGTTTTACTACTTCACAACTTCATGTCAGTTTTCCTACACAATCCATGTTTTTCTTCAATAAATTTACAAGTAAAGGTACAATTGACGAGTAAAAAATTTCGTCTCTGATTACCATAATCGTGTAAACCTAAAACGAAGGTCTAGAGAATATCGTGACGTCATTATACGCAAAATAGAATACACGAGCCTGTGCTTTGGATGTAGCAATAATATTGTATTCGTTACCGATAAAATGATAATCATGTTGCACGTGATATTGTTATGTTTTTTTTTGTTATTTTCTTGAAAGGATGGAAATTGTTATTGTTCATGTCCAAAAGGACATCAACTCGTGTTCTATAACTAAAATGGTCAAAAAATATCCACTGCTGGGCATAAGCCATCCGCCAAGGCTTTCTACAGCAACCAATCCTGTGGTGCCCGCATTCAATTAACTAGTAAGTATTTTAGCGTTTGTTTCATGTAAGTTTATTCTTGATCGATCCTATTTAATTCACTAATTGCTAATTTTATTAAATATAATTTCATAATATACATTTGGGGTATGCAATGCGTTGCCATGCTAAGAACCTGGCCTTCCGGAGTTAGGAATATCATTATCTTCCCATGCTTCTTTTTACTTAAATATTTCTATATTGTTAGTTGCATCTTTATTATATTAATATTTTCTAAGTTCTAAATTAAACCGCACTTAAGTTAAGACTGAATTGGTCATTATAACTATAAAATTAGCAAAAGTATATATGGTGGTTTCTTATATATATTCACTTTAAATGGCTCCGAAATCTAATGGAGAAGTTTACGAAGCGTTACTATTAACCCAGATTACAAAGTTCCTAAGGATATGATACAGATAATGTACGTTATGCTTTGTAAATGTCATTGAAAATATAGATACAGCTCACGTTTTTCATAATTTCTTTTAGCAGAAATATACGAGTAAAATAGAGCATTACTAAACTAATAGAACTTATGTATGTATGTGCACGATGAAGACAATTTCTAACACTCTTATAAAAAGAACTAAGTAATTCTGCTATTTTCTTTTCTTTTTGTGTACTCCGTCAAAGTCTTTAAACCTTACAACATTTTTATGCTATATGGACAAACAAACAGACAAGTTTTTTGATGGGTAATAACCATTACTGCCACCTATAAACACCTTCAACTGAAGAGATACTAATACTTCTCGAGCTTTGAGGTGGAATACATGCTTTTATAGAAGATATTCAAGAAATATTGCAAAACAATAAATTATTTCCCATACTGATTGTACAATCAACAAATTTCTTGTGGCCTGTACTGTGTATGAGATTTATACTTTCTGTATGTTTGAAATATTTGATATCTGATTTTGTATTTACTGGCTTTGAATTAAAAAAAGCTTGAATAAGATGATTTCAAGAGAAGGAAAAATATTATATATAATATAAACAGTTTATTTAAATTTGTTCTAATGTAGGTGTATTAAAGTCGCTTTAAATAAATTTTTTCAAATAACAGATAATCACGTTTCAAATAGTGTTGTACTTTTCTACATCATAAAATTTAAGAATTTGTTTTAGTTTATACAACCATTAGTCGTTTCTAATTTAGTTACTTACTGTTAGACGGTCTTTTCCTTCTGTTAGACTTCAGCATCACTTTCACGTTGTGGATTTTGATGTTTTATTGGGAATATTGTACTCTCTTTATATATCTCTATTAACAATTGATTGGTTCCCATAGTCACCACTATGGTCGACAGCAGCGTACTTGTATTGCAAATGTTTACTCCTCTTGGTGCACTGCACGTGCAAGCGTGCCTCAGGGTGGCGTGCTATATTTATACATTTATTTTTGGTATTTTTTATGAATTCTATCACAAATTCATTGCTTTCTTCCTACCATCTTTTTGCAGACAATCTCCAAATCTACTCACAAGCTACCCCAGAAAATTTATCAGAAGCAGTGGAAGTCATTAATAAAGTCTTAAAGCAAATATATAACTGGAGTAGGGAGTATGGCCGCAGTGTGAATCCAACCTAAACACTAATTGTAATAGTAGGTAGTTCTAGGCTGCATTCTAAAATTAACTTTCAGTAGTTACAAACCATTGTTATCTATGGATATTTACCTGTCCTGGGGCCCTAACATTGGAGAAGTGTTTGCGGCAGTGGGGTCTCTGCGCAGTTTACAAAACTTCCTTCCCACAAATACGCAAATTGCTTATACACAATGTCTTCTCCTTCCCATCCTTCACTATGGTGATGTCAACTATCTAGATCTCACTGAAGATTAACTAAATATACTTAAACACCTCCTAAACCTCTGCATTAGATTCAGATTTGGATTATACAAATATGATCATATCTCAGAGTGTCGTTCTATACTGAAGTGTATAGTACTACTCTATACACTCATAGTCGGAATTTTCTTACTCTCTCTCTGTTATACAGTATTTTCTTTTATCCTCACAAACTTTTCTTTTATCCTAATAAACGTTTTCAGTTCTTACATAACATTTATTGCAAGAACCTGAGGTTATCAGAAAACTTGACACTAAAAATGCCAAAACATTCCACAAAATTTGGACACAAATCTTTTACTGTGCTGGCAGTACGTCTGTGGAACAACTTGCCTGTATTTGAAAAGCTAGTGAAGGACTATTCTGTCATTATAAATACTCTATATAATCATAGTATGTATTTTAGTGTGTATATGTATGATATATCTATGTGTATTTTTGTATGTTTAAGATGAATAGATATTTATGTCTGTACATTCGTAATATGTTGATAGTTTTGCGATTGATATATTTATTTTCCATTTTTCCTATTTTTTGTTTCTTTTTTAATTAATGATTAGATTTTGGATTTGTATACCGTAAATTATCCAAATTTGTAAATGTTTCAAATTCGTACAAAGGTTGTCTGTAAGAGATCGCCGTGAGCGATAACACCGCCGATTGTTACATTTTTATAATTTGTAATTTATTTTTCTTTTGTTCCTGAAGATAAATAAATAAAATAAACATTCAATTCAATATATTATTAATTAATTCAGTAAGCTTTTAATCAATCAAAAAGCTCAAAGGCTGTCCACCAAAATCGATATCTAATATTGATATATTACCGCTTCTCATCATACCAATTTGATACAGAACCAATAATTCGATATTGTAATTTCACTCTGCATTAGCATCGTATCGATGACTATCATGTTGCAGGCATTTATCGTCTTAGAAAATGTGGAAAATGTCTGATATTTTAAAACCTTAAATAGCATATTACTTTGGATGCATATACATTCTGTACAATCTCTTGGAATTATATTTTAGTTTGTTGTACATGCACGATTAAAATGTCACCACGCCGTACCGAATATTGGATACTAAAATTCCACAAAATAAAACTGTGTGCTTCACAACTGGCTGTCCCGATTTGAGTGTTCTTTGTGAGCGTTTTATAAATGCGCTTAAAGTCCCCTGCTACACAGGAATAACTCGTGACGAGCTTTTCAGTATCGATTTCTATTTAATACATGACATATTGTATGTATATTCTAAGTTATCGATTAACCATACTACTGGTATTTTCCTACAACCCAAATGTTGAAGTTGATTGATGTAAATCGTTAACAGATATTAGATTACGAACTTCAATCAATTTCGATACTGATTCTCTACAATTATAGACAAGCTTCGGCTCGTCTACCAAGTCTTTGTTATATTAGAACGTGTGTACATTTAGGTTTAAGAGGTTTTACCAGGTTACTTTGGCAATAAAATCTATAAATAGATAAGATAAACAATATTTACCTTTAGTCAAAGGTTTTAGTTAAATATAAAATGTATACCTCCAAAAACTAGTCATTTTACATATTGGCTTGTTTACAACATTACCATTAACAAGAAACAAAATTGAGTGTGGGTAATCAAATACGGTATAAGTTGTTGTATATAAAAAAGCATATTGTTATCTAGGTTTTCTTATCAGACAAGCAAATCGCGTCACAAATATCAAAAATAACAAGTTTTAAATTGTAATACACAAAACAATTTTTGGGATATTTTGACTATAAACTTTTTGGTATGTATCCTGGGTACACACAAAAAAAATTATAGTTAAAAAATCCTAAAAATCCTAAATACAATTCCAGCATTTGGTCTCCATCCGAAAATTAATATATACATTAATATTAGAACCTACACAACACAATTATTAGGATTTTTTGACCATAAACTTTTTGGTGTGTACCCAGGATACTCATTGTTGTATCCTACACTGTTTGTTTTGGGTATTGTCGGATACTACGAGTTGAAAGTGAGGAAGAAGGTAACTCTCTCTTTAGACACAACCCAGCCATCTACAAGCCAGGTACAATTGTTTACTATCAAGCATTAATCGTTATTCAATACTCATACGTTATGTCACTATAGACTACTTATATTCAGATCAAAGTGGTTGAGCTATTAGCCGACTCCAAATATTTTTGGGAATAATAAAGATTAGGAATGTTTTTTAGAGATTGCTTGTTTTAAACGCCTTGGAATATTTAAATCTGTTTTATACTGAACGCCTGCCAAATAAGTGCGAGCAAAAGTACTCTCTCAAATGTTTACACTTAGGCCTAATTCAATATTATTGATTAATTAAAGAATGTAAGCTCTGGCGAAAGATAAATATTCCCACTCATATACTTGAAAAATTTGACAAAATCATGGTAACCCATCGGAGAATCAGTATGCTGAAGTGGAAGTGGGCCGGCCAATATCTCCAGACGAACCGATGGTCGCTGGAACCGAAGAGTGGATACCACGATTGGGTAAACATAGTGTGGGGCTCCCTGCGGCGCGATGGACCGACGACTTGAAGAAGGTGGCTGGCAGCGGATGGATGCGAATGGCCCAAGACCGGGATCGTTGGCGTTCCTTGGGAGAGACCTTCGTTCAGCAGTGGACGGCGATAGGTTGATTGATGCGAACCCATTTAAAGTCAATTGATGAAGACACTGTTTTTGATCCTATATTTTCTTGAGTGGTGGTGGATTAAGAATACGTAGTGTGAACATCCCTATTTATCTTGTGGGTATCGTGAGAGCCGACTAAGCGAATAAGCCATGCAGATCAACACTGCAAAAATAAGGAAAACTAACCTAGTACCAACCCATCTAGCCTGTTTAGTACAGTAGGGCAAAACCAAAGGAGGTTTGGGATTGCTGTACTACAGTAGTACTGTACTACTAAGAAGGGGCCTGTATCCATCAGCAGACTATGAAATGTTGTTCCTGCGGTGATAAGATGATTAAGAAGAGACGCTGACATACTAATAGATAGCTGTTAGACGTGTATTTAAAATCTTAACTTTATTACATAATTCCATGTAACTTAAATTGTTGTAAAACCTTGTAATTCTGGATTATAAAAGTCCTCGTTTGCGTGGCAGTCAGTGTATTGTAATCCGTTTCGGAGAAACAAATCGACGAATTTTCATAAAATATCCGATTTATGTGTTCTCGTATACGGACTTTATTTGCAATGCATAAATAGTTTATTTAATAAATAATTAGTAATGCACATACGACCGTCTGAGCCTAAACTAGGCAGAGCCAGTATTTGATAATCATACTGCTACCAAATATAGTTAAGTATACATTACTAACATACCTACATATTATAGACAAATGATCGTGCACCTTACACAGTTGTTTGCACTGTGTGGGTATTGGGAATCCTCTGATTTAGCAGTCAGAATCGCCATCCAGTTGATCAACAGATTAGACACACATGAAATGATTGATTTCTCTAAAGAGTAACAGTAATTTGTGTTCCTTTTTAACTTAAATTATAACTTTAGTATACGTAATGGTATGAATTTAATCACTTAATAGCTCTAACTATAAGCTTATGTAACTAGTAGATTAACAAGTCTATTATAAAGTAAAACAACAAAACATACTCTTTATAACTCGGGATATAACATCAAAACACTTCACAACATGTTATGTGTGCTTAAAATATGTATTACAACACTTAAAAATAAAGTGCCAAACGTCAAATACCGCTGTGACAATGCGTGCTAAGATCTTAGGATTCTCCCAAATATTTTTACTAAAATTTTAACATATTTTCTGCCGGAAGGCTCGCGTCAAAAGCATTATAAAAAGCTGTAAGAGACATTAAATCGTGTATAGTCAATGAGCTGGATAATAAAGACTTTAAGTACAACGCATACGATTTAAAATCGATTAAAGATAATAAAATTAGTTCCAATGCGAGCCGTTCGATGAAAATCATTTTTCGACATCACTTCTTAGTCTTTCACTAAGATCTTCTCTATGTAATTACTAAAGTATGTATTTCCTAAATGTAAGACACACAATTACTAACTTAGTTACATAATGTAGGATATGTAATATCAAGTAAAACCCAGCGGTAAAAATAACCAAATATGTGACTCATTGTGCGGAAAGAATAAACTTGGATGTATGGATTCATTTATTGTTCGTTTAATGATTCAAATGATAACAATATATGTATAATGATAATTTAGTACAAAAACAAAATACATTTAAATATACTTGTTTTTGATGGATTAACTCAATAACTTCTTAGTCCATTTGAAATAATTTTAAACACTTAAAAAGATAATTATTTCCTCGTGGTTTAGAAGTTTCGGAAAAATACTTAAATTCAACAAAAACACATTGGATTACTTAAAGAATAGGTACTAATTATTCATAATCAACAAATTATCAATCTTAAATCTAAAGTGTATTTAATTAGTACCAAATTATCAACTAGATGGCGCTGATCAGTAATGTAAATCGCGATATGGTTTCGTTAAACGGCATTTCATAATGACGTTCAACGACGAAGGCAACTTATTGCAGGTACATAAGTAGAATAGTATACGACGTTACATGGCGATACGACAATGTGATTCTCGAAATATAACGGCTAGATAATCTACAAGTGCTTATACTCAGCAACAGAGTAATCACAGCTAGGACGCATCGTAATGATCCAAAAGAAAGACAGAAATCTTTGATAAAAAACAATTGAGTACTACATTTGTAGTTTGTAATTTGTCTTTGCTAACAATAATAATTATTTGCTAAAAATAACTCCTATGGTCAAAATTATACATCTTACTAACAACTTTAACATTAGAAAAGTTTATTATCTAGGAATAAAAAAGTCTACTCTTATCCCACTATTCTCACTAGAACTTTATTTTGGGAATGAATCACATTTGAGGGAAAACCATACTTCTCTCAATATCTCGACTGTATACTTGATAAAAATGGTACCACGGCTTTACAGAAAACTGATGTTAAGCAATGTGAAGGTTACAGTAGCCCCTTTCTACTAGATCTGGATGTCGTGATGATCTGGATGCCGTAATAGCATCTGTTCCCGGATCCCTCCTACGTCAGGTGCAGAGTGGCACACCGTGTGGTTTTAGTCGGCCCGATTCCGACACACCACCCCACCGTAAACTCCGGTTTACGGACTACGTTGACGGCCCGAGGGGGTTTCCATACGTTAAAAAAAAAGCCAATTCCTACTTACAGTGCCATTGACCGGACCTTATCTATTTCTATAAGACATTCAAAAGATAGCAACACACTGGTATCTCTTGAATTGCAGATGTCCATAGGTGTCTCCCATGAAGAGGCTTGTCTGCTTATTTACCCCTTAAATTATAAAAAAATCTATAGATTAAGCAACTCGACCCCGTCTGGTTGTGTTTCTAATAAACGATTCCCTAGGTAGTAGAGTCACGCTAATTTCAGCACGAGCGGGCCGGCTCGACCGGGGCAGTACTACTCTCCCACAGAAGACCAACCTAAAGCACCAGCATCCGTGTTGTCGTGTTTCGTTTGTGAGTGTGAGACCGGAGACCCATCGATGCAGGAGTGACAGTTATCATGGTAACTGTGTAAGCCTTACACTGCCACAATGACTGTCATGCCTTTTACGTCCCCAAGCGGGGTGTGAAAAAGCATCTCACAAGGTCGCCATAGTGTGTGTCAGCATACTGCATTGTTAGCATTTGCAATGAGTATGGTGATCACAACTCTTGGATTCTATTCATGTTTTCCATCAGGCAGAGTAGAGTCACTTTGGCAGGCTCTTAAGATAGAAAAAAAGAAAAAAAAACAAAAAAACCAAATTATATATATTTTTAAATAAAATTAATTCTGTGTAAGAGGAAACATTTTCGTTAAACAAATAATTATATAATGAGTTCTTATACCACTTTTCTTAGAGTATAGTAGATAAAATAATGTTCAGTTAATTTAACCAACAGAATCAGCACCTCTATTATCTATTCGGTTCACGTTGCCGTGTTTCATGACTTAATACCTTCAGAGAGAGCCCCTCTCTGAGGACTGAATGTGGTCGATTAACTTAATCGGGCCGAGTCGGCTGTGGTCAGCTACGTATCCTTGTTAATAGGTAATAAATCTGTTATGCTAGAAGGGTTTGACTTAGCGAATCTTAGCTTATGTGGGTGTGAACATATATGTGTGTAATATATTATAAAGCTGACCTTACGGTCTTGATCAAATACGAGACATTTTAGTTAACACGGTACCACACCAGGTTGAAGGTTGACAATTAGAATAATTGTGTCTTTAGTTAAATTATTTCAAGTTTTAGTATTAGTAAATCTTGGTAGTTCGATAAATTTATTTATAACAAATTATCCTACTAATCCTACTAGTATTATAAACGTGAATGTAAGTTTGTTTGTTACGGTTTCACGCGAAAATTACTCAACCGATTATCATGAAATTTTGAACACGTTTTCTTGGAGGTATTAGAAGTAACATACACTTTTTATCAAAAAAAAAAATTCTAAATGATCTGTTACGAAACTTAATGTGGCAGACCAAATTCGCGCGGGCCCAACCAAACCCAAAAAAACCCAAGCCGCGGGAAAAACTAGTTATTATTAATGTGAAAGTTTACATAGATGTTTGTTACTCTTTCACGAAAAAACTACGGGACGAATTTGGATGAAACATTACAGCAATATCGGTTATACATCGGGATAACATATAGGCTACTATTTGTAATAATTTTATGTAATTTTGATAATAATATAACGATATATGTTTGTTAAGTCGAAAAACAATCTGGCCTCTGAGAGTTATCTTGGTGTACGCTGCCTAAACCATTGAAGTTACACAAAGATGATGTACCGTAGGATTGTTTGTACGTTAAAAAATATAAATCTATTTAAAATGATGTGGAAACTTAATGTAGCAGACCAAATTCCACAAAAGCTTAGTACAAATAAAATGTGTTTATTTGACTTGACATGGAGCAGTTTATTTATGTTACTATGACAATAGTATTTTAAACACGGATAAACTGATTTTGATGTAGTTAATTTAGGTTCATCATCAGCCTATCGTAGTCCATAGCTGGACATAGACCTCTCCCGTTGCACGCCACTCTAATCGATTAAGGGTTAAAAGATAATAATTGAAAGCATTACACTAGGCCGCCATAGCGTGGGTCGCCATACTGCACTGTCTTCATTCGCAGTGAGTACGGCGACCACCACTCTTGGATTCTTTTCATGCTTTCCATCAGGCAGAATAGAGTCAGTTTGGTAGGTAGCTATAAAAAAAAATTGATACTTCTAGATGATCCGTTCGGGATTCTTTTAGTACGATTAAAGAAAATCTGATATTTTATGAAGTGCTGGAAAGCTTTGAGTCGGCGTATAATATTTTATTTTGGCTCTTGAGTTACAACCGTCTATATAACTTATCATATATACAGCCGACATCATAAAGAAATATGTATATGTGTGTGTCTGTATGTGTTTGTATATGTGGCTGTGGGTGTATGCATGTATTTGAATGTGTGTCTATGTGTATGTATGTGTATGCGACTGCCACTGGCCTACGATTGTTTTTATTAATTGATGTTGTTTTTTGTTTTTTTTTTTGTATTTTATTAGTTTACTTTTTCCTTTACCTGTATAAACCTTTGTGATCACTGTTTGTTTACACATATTTAATTCTTTTTGTAATAAGCATGTTGTGGTCTCCCATAATTGAATGAGCACACGACCCGAAATCTCATCGATACAAAAATCACTTGTAAAATGTATTCCTTGTCGAAGATCCATAATAAATAAATAAATATATAACCATCTATCCTTCAATAACATATCTGATTGTCGTAAATCAAAACTTTGGCGAAAACCATTTGTTCAGTCTGATATAGGAGCGAGCAGTATAAATATGTGGAAAGTCAACCTTGAACATTGCACTACCCGTGCAAATATTTTTAATGGTTTAAGATGATAATCGAGCAGACAAAACTTGTAAGAACCTTCCACCAATAATCAGTCAAAATTAGAAGTTCTCATATTGTATAGTGGAAGTGGGCCGGTCATGTCTCAAGACGAACTGATGTTCACTGGAGCCGAAATGTGCTAGAGCGAAGACCACGACTAGGCAAACGTAGTGTAGGGTGCCCTGCGGTGCGATAGACCGACGACTTGAAGAAGGTGACTGGCAGGGGATGGGTGCAAATTGCTCAAGATCGGGATGGTTAGCGCTCCTTGGGGGAGAGTCTCGTTCAGCAGTGGATAGCGGTAGGTTGATTTGCTGTAGTAGATATGAAAGCTCATCTATGAAAAGATTATTATGATAATTCGTATAGAACAGTGTTAATTCCTATTTCATACGTAATCAGCGCTTGCAGCAGTGCCAAAATATTAGAGCTACTCCGAAAATAAACGTGGGGAATATCCAGTTATCAACTAATAAAACGAACCTATCCAACAGTATGGGAATTTCAAAGTTTGTATGCCGTCAAGTAGCACATATTTTGTAAATAAACATATTTATATATTTCTAAACAGATACATGTCACAGATAAATATTACTAATCCGTTCATAATTTTTTTCTTTATTTTTAAAGCAAACCCCAATTAGAATTAGACTAAATTACTAATACAACATTCATCCTCATCATCAACAGCGTTTTACAGTCCACTGCTGGACATAGGCCTCTCCTTAGCAAGGAGGTTTTGGCTTGCTATACCACGCTGGCCAAACGGGTTGGAATAGAGTTTGTTTCAAGTTTTCCTTCTCTTTGTAACGATGTGTCTTGTATACTTGGTCTCTTAGTCGCCTTTCACGACACCCACGGGATGAATAGGGGTGGCAACACTATGTATTCTTAATCCGTAACCACACGTATATTACATTACGGTGGCACTAATGAAGAGTTCCGGCTACAAACAAAGACCTAGACGCAATTAGGCTAAGAGAACAAGTCTATCATCAAATTCAAATTAAGTGGTTACCAATTCAACGTATCCGAATGCCAGCAGGTTTTGTAATGATTACGCGAACACTTCCATCCGGCCTCCGTGTTATTCGCATTGTCACCTTACAACTTTCTCTGCCGACTGTCCGAGCTATAAATTGAACAGGTAATGTAGAATTATATAAGGAAAGTCACTTACTTTATAAGGCGCTCAGTTGTATTTAAAAAGTTAGTAGTTGTAGTGACAAATAAGCACATGGCTGTTCAGGGAGGATCCAGGTTGCTCTACATTGCCGACCGTTTTTTTTTTATCAAAGGCCTTTTGTTAGTAGAGAGGTTTTAGCCTACTATATCACGCTAGCCAGACGTATTTGTATAGGATCTGTTTCAAGTTTTTCTACTCTTTACAATGATGTTATCCTGAATATTTGATCTCTTAGTCGCCTCTTACGACTCCTACGGGATGGACAGGGGTAGTGACACTCAGTATTCTTCATCCATCACCACACGGATATTTGTTCTAGCGTGTGGAAATCCACTCGGGCCATCACGACACCGGAGTTTGCGGCAGGGTGGTAAGTCGGAATAGAGAGTTTACCCGCAGGTGGTGCCCGCGGTAGCGGACAGGCGCTAGGAGGGATCTGGATGTCGTAATAGCAGCTGTTCCCGGATCCCTCATACATCAGGCGCAAAGTGGCACACCGTGTGGTTTTAGTCGGTCCGATTCCGATACACCACCCCGCCGTAAACTCCGGTGGGTGACGGCCCGAGGGGGTTTCCAAAAGTTAAAAAAAGGGTGGTATATTGGAATCAGATCGACTAAAACCTCACGGTGGGCACTCTGCGCTAAAAATAGGAGGGATCTCGAAACTGTTGTTATGAAACAACCTTATTAAAATTGTTAGAGTCTACTAGTATTGTTAAACTTAAGATTTTTATTTTTTGGTTTATTTAACGCACTAACCTTAGGAACTGAAAGTTTGAATTAAAGTAAAGTTTTATTGTTGGATACCTCATTTACCGACGAAAGCCACAGGCCACATAAAATCATGCAACTACCAGTAAAAGATGACCTCTTGATTGACAGTCACATATGCTAACTGCTAGACCAACGACACAGTTGAACGAGCTCTTATACACTTAATACAAACTATCACAAAGTCCACCTTACCAATATCTTCTTAAATTTTGAATATAAATTCCTATGTAGATAAATAATACTTTTACACACTAGAGTTTTACAAGCATTATAAAGTAATACAAAAAAGTATATATGTACATTTGTATGTTATTTATATGAGTTATCTAGAACCAATTCAAGCTCCATTTAGTTTGGTACTAGATGGCATTGTGTACCAGATGTACCAAATATTATTATTAATAAAAAAAAGTACTCTTATCGCTAAGAGCAATTTCGAACTGGTGCTAGACATATAAAAATTCGAGTACTGAATAAAACCGTAATCTATAAATTATTTGTATAATTTAATAAAAATTAAAAAATAAAATACTATTCATAATTCACACATATATAGATTTTTTTATTATTTTTTTTTCTTAGAAAGACAACGCCGCACTAGGTTATTCCTACTACGGTCTTGTGACACGAGGGACTTTACAAACATACAAGAAACAAACACAAAAAACACCCATTTATGGTTCACACAAAGTGTTATGTGATCCGTAAATTGTTGGGAGGTTTAAACCCGTTGTGGGTCGTCGGGAACTTAGTGTCGTAGAGAGCGACATGACGACCGCTTAAACCACTAGGCCAACCGTGTAGTCAGATTTATTTATATATTGTGTTCTTTTCTGGCTCAACATAAGGTTTGACAATAAAAACAGAATATTTTTCAATATGTACCTATACATGCACAGTAACTTGTCATCGTAAGTACATTACTCTTGTTTTTTAAGCGACTATCTCTATAATTATTAGTGAACTTTTGAAGAACATTCAATTTAATATTACAGTACAAACGTGCAAGAACGAAGCAATGTCTATACGGATGAAAGTTAAGAGAACGGGTAGCTTATTACAAGAGCCATTAAAGGTATGACGAGTCCCAACTCTCCCTATCTTTGACAAATTTACCTCGGTAGGTACCCCGGTAGCGTAGAAGTTTTCGAAACAACAATAAAACATCGAGGTAATAAATTCACGGAAACAGCTGTTTAATATTCCTAGTTTCTTGTTATAAAATTAACAAACAGCTAAAATTATAATTGCCTTGCATAACAACGATTAATATACGCTTTAGATAAAAAGACTTTTGTACGCTGGAAATTGTTTCGCCAGATTATCGAACGGTAATCGCTTGAATTGATGTTTTTGAAATAGAGTAATAGTTTATTGTGACGTTACTGGTTATTCGATTCTCAGAATCGTACCTGTGTCACTATATTTTGTACTTCTCTCTCTTTAAAGAGTATTTATGGTATAATAAGGTCACCTCCTGATACGCTTATCAGATACACTCCTTCCTCTTCAATATTATGGTTTGGCAGACTATCAGTGTGTTATTTAACTCCTTGTTCCCCAAACCAAATTTCTTTTGTGGAGGAACGGGTGTCACGTCCCTCCAACGCAAAGGCTCGTTCGACCTGATAAGGTGATCATGCCTAGCGGGCTATGGCTCAACAATTAATGATATAAACTTATGTATATCCCAATCAGTGTAAAAATTATCTATATCGCGATACAGGATTAGCATTACTTTGTAGTTCGATGTATCTTTGATAGATGGCAATGTAACGTTTTTATTGCGATATATGTGGAAATCGAACAGTATTATTCCGGTCAAACATCAACAGCCTTTAATAGCCCACTACTGGACATGAGTCTCTACTTAGAAATGAAGTTTTTATAATTTTCATTCTGGTTGAGCCACACGTACTCGTATGTACTGAGGCATGTCTTTTCCTATACCAATCACCATCAGAGCATTTCAAATTTCCTCTATCATCATCGTCATCATCGACAGCCTTTTACAGTCCACTGCCGGACATAGGCCTCTCCTTAGCTAGGAGGTTTTGGCCTACTATATCATGCTGCCAGACGGGTTGGAATAGGATTTGTTTCAAGTTTTCCTTCTCATTGTAATGATGTTTTCCTGAATAGTTTGTTCCCTTAGTCGCCTCGCACGACACCCACGGGATGAATAGGGATGGTAACAGTTTCTTCTATATCTTATTATATTGTATTATTTTTAATATCTTAATTAACTCATGTTTACAGTCTTTTTTGAAAGCAACTCACCAGAATTAACCACTAACACCAATCGAATCATATTTCCGCTGTGACTAGTCTTGCGCAATTTAAACAAGTATTTACACGGATTTCATTTGAGATTTCAATAATAACGATTTTTGCAACGCTCATATATTCTCGACAAACATTAGTACATTATACGAAATTACATAATAACCCGGAAGGAGAGTGGCCTCTTTCGTGAGTTTAATACTATGGTGAGGTTTTAATCAGTTGTCTATGATTCGTGAAGGTGAATATTAAGTTGAAGTTGTTCCGTATGCATTTACGTCACCTTGAGTATTATATTTTTAAGCGTTCTTTCATGTTTTAAATTTAAATCTATAATCTACCTAAAGCTAGTTTTAAGAGTTACTTTTTAAAATCGAGGTCAATTAATTACATGGTTTTTTTAGATTTTCATGAAAGTTACTAAATAACAGCCAAGGTTGTCGCTTAAAATTCGACCATAAACAACACTGGCCCGATCATAAAAAGGGTTTTTATGATGTTCAGATACTTATGGAGAGTGTGTCGGTAACCTCTCAGGCAAAACCCCTTGCCCATTTTCTAATACATTAAACTAAAGAACCCAACTCTAAGATTATCATCACTTTTCATTATAATATCTAACACTGTTCTTAACAGTCTACCAAATAGGGCTTCAAATATTTGAAATTTTAATCGAAACAACAAAAAAATCTTTCTTATTATCAAATATTTCTATTTAAAAATTTTTCGAATCATAGAATCTATTCATAAATATTTGTGCATATTGTTTACATTTTTGTTGTTTACACTCATACTCTACAATAACCATTCCAAGAACTATTATACGTGTGAGCATAACGAACGCACATTTCAAAAGTTTCTCATTAACTCAAAGACGAGTGACCTTGATTTTAATGGATACCTTTGCCTTATGAGGTGCACATTAAAAATATATAATTTAATTACCATAATTAAGTAAGTAATTGTCTTTGATATCAATAAAACGAACATGCAATGACATAATATCAATGAATGTGAATTCACTACATACTCACAGGTCATCGCAGAGGCCGTTGGAGCATGTTGCAACAATTACTGGTGGTGGTAAGAAGTGCTCAGTAGTGTGAACAGCGTCGTGACGTGTAGTGCAGTGAACGGTGCCAGGTGGATATTTTATTGTGGTAGGTTTGAATATCGAATCATTTTTTTTTTATTTTGTTCGTAATTTGAAATTTCGTAATATGAAAAAAGAATGTGTCATTTTTGAAATAAGAATGGCACCACAAACCATAAAGAACCAGTTCAGAGGACAACAAAATTACAGACATCTTATATAATTGCACTTTTAACAACATTTTGTTGACTAAACAGTTTACAACATTAACCAAGAATTTTCGACCTAATTAGAGTTTTTGGTGAAAAATTTAACTTTGTAAACTAAATAAGAATACAACATGTAGTATGTTTAAAGGTCGTAAATTAATTGCATATGTTAGTTTCAACTGGTCCTCCGTGAAATGATTTAGTCGCGTTTGAATGTCAGTCAATCATGTAAGTCCGATATGATTTGACTTAGCTATATTTGAAACATTTATAAATGCTTATCTTACATTTTTTTTTGTACATTTTTATTACTACTTAATACAAAAATAACCTCACCTATTGCCATTCTATTTTCATTTTTTAAATTTCTATTTTTATTTTTAATTTAAACAAAAATGAGTTATAAATAAGTGCGTTTATTTTATAATGAGAATTTTTATATATAGAATATTTGTTTTTTTTTAAATATAGGTTTTTATATAAGATTCCTTATTATAAGAAGCAGTATCGTTTGTTAGTAATTTCAGGCTTTATTAACAATTGGCTTTAGGCCTTAATATCGAAATTCTCCAAAAAAAAAAAAATCGTATCCTTAGTTTTTTTTATCTACGTAAAGATAAAGTATATTTTCTATTATTTAAAAAGTATATTTGAGTGGTTTGTTGGTCTAGTCTTTTGTGACATTTCGAATTTCTAACGTCCCACCCGTGACCTGTGATAGACAACTACTTGAAGAGCTGAATTGTTTATTCTGTGTCTGGGGGTAAATTAATCTGTAGCGTTCAAATATTTAGTAACAAATATGTTTGCGTAATGGCAGTCTGGTTAGCATAACACAGGCAATGCGTAATTCGGGAACAGACGGTGGTGTGTGGGATGCACCATTTTTATAATAATATTTATTCTCGTATAGTTCTTAAGCTACATATATGGCAACATTACAGAGAATCAGACGTTAATGTTACGTTATTTTATGCTACTATCATTTATGAGTTTTAAATAAAGTTCTATATTAAACTTAAGTACCCACTTTAACTTAAAGTTGAATCAAAGTAATATTTGAAATTTCAATTAAAAGAAAATGACAGATCATGTACACGTAGTAATATATGATTGATGGTTATGAGTTTTTTTACCGTTTATAAAGTGAATATTGATATTTTCATGTAATTTAGATACTTTTAGAATTTTGCTTAATTCTTCACAAAAAAAAATTATACTTGCAATAACTAAACGTTTATGTTGTCAACAAAACGCGTTTTTACATTTTCTAAGCTTACCATGCTTAAATACTGCTTAGTTTGAAGCTAGATGACATTTTGTGTCAGATGTCCGAAATTTATAATAAATTAACTACTATAAGCAAGGTTAGCAAGGTTTGATGTTTGATGGTTCTGAATAAAAGTATTTTAACTGATGAAATTTGATAGAATAACATTTTATTGATGGATCAAAAAATCACAAAAGAAAGATCTTGACTTTAACGTATTAGTTAACATTTAAAAAAAATGTTTAAAAAAAACATTAAATATATTATAAAAATTGTTTATTTACAAGAAAGCTAATTAGTTGGAATTAATTTTTTAAAAATTACATCCTCCAAATAACTACCGTTTCGACGTTTGCACTCTTCTAAGCAAGCAAATATTCATCGCCAAGAGACAGCCAAATCGCCAACATCTCTAAGTTGATTTTTTTTTTAGTTGATGTAGTGTATTTGGTTTATTGATGTAGACACGATTCTTCAAATAATCACATAAAAGGAAGTTTGCTTGGGATAGATTTGGACTTCAGGCTGGCCATGGAATGTCGCCTTGTCTGGAAATCTACTTTTCCGGAAACATGTCTTTGGTTACCGGCAGGACTCATTGGATGTGTGACAAGTGGCTCCATCTTGTTAAAATCATGTATTACGATTATACGTGTGAGCATAGTGTATTACGATTATAGCCAACAAAGTCCAGTAGCATCAATTTCCGTAAAATATTTGTGCGGTATTTTAGATTCAAATGTTAACGAATTCTTGGCCCAGCCTATATATAACTACGAACTGAAATAAGTTCAGCACATATTTTAAAAATGTGGGTAATAAAAGTATGAAATCATGAAATGTGCAAAGCGGTACAAAAGTCCCATACATGACTGCCATTTTCTTCTTAATGTTAGCATTATAAACATTAAATAATCAATTGCATAACGTTTTTGTCTATGGTAACCAACATGTTCTCCAGGCCTATTTGCCGTTGGCGCATTTTAAGACTATTATACTAATGACTTGGTAACAACTCAGTCTAGTCTTGATGACAATTGGGTGCATGGATAGTGTAGCTCTTTCAACAGTTTTGTCCTACTACACTGCCGTGTGTTCGATCCCCACATGGGACAACACTTTGGGCTATCCACAAACTGAGTCAGAGAGCTCTGAGTCGGGGAGTTCCTTGTGTCCGTTTCGTGTGTTTATGAAGTCAACCGCAATACATTTTTAGTGCGGGAGTTGTCTTTTAAACAATCATAATTTGATAATTTGTAAATCAAATAAAATGTTGTCCCGCGCGGGGATCAAGCCCACAACAAGAGGGATTACGCTAACCGTGCAATCAACTCTACAACTATGACAAAACAGAAGTATTAAACATCAATGACAAAATTAGACCCCTTGAGAATCACTATTTATTTAAATTTATCTTTTACTTATGACAATGCACTATTAACCATACCCCTAATAAGAGGCCAGTTTTAATGATTAATTAGATACAAAATAGTGTAGTGTAGTGTAGCGTTGACACACTTTACTAGGAGTCATTAAAATCGTAACTGAGAATTGTAAGTGGAAACTCCCTTAGCCTGATACCCGATATTTTTGTATAGAACTATTACAAGGTAGTTCAACAACTGTCTGTATTATTATATATTATATAATTGTCCATAAGTGAGAACAATATTCCACTTCTATTATGAGAAGGTTGTGTGTTAAATAGTAAGTTTGTGAGAAAAATATGGTTACATACATGTATATAATAATTATAACATTCTTAATGGAAATCATCAACAGCCTTTACAGTCCACTACTGGATATAGGCTGCTCCTTAACAAGGAGGTTTTGGCCCACGCTGGTCAGACGGATTGGAATAGGTTTTGTTCCAAGTTTTCCTTCTCTTTATAATGATGTTGTCTTGCATACTTTGTTCTCTTAGTCACCTTTTACGGCACCCACGGGATGAATAGGGGTGGTAACACTATGTATTCTTAATGTATCACCACACGGACTCAATATGAAAAACTCTGTCATAATTTTATGATAGAATTATACAATATGTCTTTTATAAATGTTTGAGTTTCGCTGAATTGAGTGATTCCTTCTCCCACCATCAAAATTAAAAATGAGTAGTAAACCTATAAGAAGGCTAAGAATTCGTTTCTGTAATTCCGATTGATGTAAGGGTCACGATGACTGTCATGCCTTTTACGTACCGAAGTGGGGTGTGAAAAAGGCATCTCACAAGGCCACCATAGTGTGGGTCACCATACTGCATTGTCTGCATTTGCAATGAGTATGGTGACCACAACTCCTGGATTCTATTCATGCTTTCCATCAGGCAGAGTAGAGTCACTTTGGCAACCTCTTAATATAGAAAAAAAAATTGCAATAAATCTATGCTCTGTTTAACATCGACATCTTTTGTAGTAGTCTATTATTTTATATAAGAACTAGGTACTATTCGGCTCTGATTGCATAACAGTAATTTTCCATTGTTCGTGAACATTTTCTACGTTTCCTAAATCCTCCATCTCTTTTATTTTATATCTATAATATGTTTTCAAGACTGCACAAAAGTTGAATAAGCGATGCAATAGTGCTTACATACGACCGTTTTATGTAGGTTTTGTTAGGCTAAGTTTTCTCACACAATACCTATTAAGAATTCTAAATATGTGGTCTTGATTCCATCAACACAAGTTCACAATTCTATTAAAACTAACTGTAACCACATCACAATGATGATATCCCCGCAAAATTAAGTGTAGTTACGCTAGAGATTATTTGTATTAAATATAAAACCACGAAATGTACCCTCAGGTCGATAGAGCAATTACTTAATAGCGCAAAACCACTAATTCCTAATTTATTATTCAATAACAGAATATTTATTTAACAATATTTTAAGTGTTACATCATTTAATAATTGTCACAACATTTTAAGATTGAGAGAGAATCGAGATTGCAATGTAAACGTGTGTGACTTTGATTTGTAATGTTTAAGGAGACAGTGTTCTATTTTCGAATTCACTTTACTGTTTATTACAATAAAAGGAGTTTCATTCATAAAATAAATACCAAAATATCATACAGATGAAATATCAAAAATGTCATTCATAAGAGATTGATAGAAATTCAATTTACATGAAAAAACATTGGACAGAGCTCATTTATTTTTGATTGAAGGCAACAAAATGGATGGATAGGAAAGACATATTCAGTGGAAAAGTTAGAAACTATACAGTTATTGATTTGGCAAAATTAGAATGCACGGTTGGCCTAGTGTTTTAAGCGGTCGCCAGGCTGCTCTCTACTACGCTGCGTGTTGTGGATTCAAACTCCACATGGGACAACACTGTGTGATCCATAAATTGTTGTTCTGAGTCAAAGTGTTCTTTGTGTCCGTTTCTTGTATGTTTGTAAACCCCCTGCGACACAGGATTCATTCCTATTGCGGGCGTTGACTTTAATTTTTTTTATTAAATGTACTTTTCATTTTATTTTTTATTATTATCAGAGGAACACTAAAATATGGATTCCTCTGATAACTTACAGTGTTGTATATCTAAGTGTAGATAGCAGTTCGTTATAGCTCTTTCAGTAACTCGTTAATAAGGTAAAACTTATTTACGACTCTTAGTGAGACAGTAAAAGTACTTGAATACCTTAAGAATAATTTATTCTTATTTTACTTCTGATCTTCAAAACTTTTTTACGTCACTGCTTCGTTACTTTATATATTGGTTTATGAAAGATTTTCCTTACACCTTTCTTAATTTAGAATCTGATTGTGTTTATTAAAAAAAGCGGCCAATTGCTAGTCAGACTCGGCCATGAAGGGTTCCGTAGCAGTGATTTATGACATATTAAAAAAACTACTTACTAGGTCTTGTTCAAACCAAATTTCAATAGAAGTTTACATTGTAATGTGCATTTTTTTTTTTTTTTTTTAGTTTTATCATTCTCTTATTTCAGAATGGGTGGAGACACATTTTACCACTTTAGAAGTGTCTCTCGCGTAAACTATTTAGTCTAAAAAAAAATGATATTAAAACCTCACTATCATTTTTGCAGACCTCTCCATAGATATCCCACACGTATGTGTTTGATGAAAAAAAAAACTGTTTAAGTTCTAAGTATGGGAGACCTCCAATTTATCAATTTTTCCAATTTTTGTGAAAATCTTAATGCAGTTCACAGAATACAACTACTAATATGGTTTCAACAGTAGACTTCTTATATATAGTTTCGATAAAAAGTGACTGTGACATACGGACGAACAGATAGACAGACATGATGAATCTATAAAGGTTCAGTTTTTTCTCATTTGGCTACCTAATATACCAACGCGACTTCTTTTTAATCAACTTCAAAAGAGAAAGAGGTTCTCTATTCGACTGTACAGCTGGCTTAAATAAAGATTTAAGCGGTCATATCATCGCTTTCTACTACGCTGAATTTGTGGATGCAAGTCACACATCTATGTCCACATTGGACATAGGTGTGCTTCACAAGTTGATATTCTGAGTCTAAATGTCCTCTATGTCCGTTTCATCTATGTCTATAAAGTCATAGCATAGCATAGCAGTGTAATAGTTGTGTCTTTAAAAATAATGTTAAATGATATCACCAGTTGTTTCTTATGTTTATAAACCCATTTCAAAGAATCTTGTTTTATCTTCATTTCATTAAGTTTTTCGAGAATCGGAATGAGTTGGCAGAACAGTCAAAATCCTAGTACCAGACTGTACATCATACAATATTAAATGTGAGTATGTGTATGTCTACATGTATTGTATATTTATTTTTTATTTAGTAGTAAGTTTATGTATATCAGTTATATTTAAAGTATATTTATATTCTCAATAACTTTGCACCCACCGCATCTTATTTCTACATCACCGACTCTGGTCTGTTCTGGTCTGGTCTGGTCTGGTCGACTGGAAGAGAATGCCTCATGGTATTAAGTCCACATACGTACAACAAATGTAATAAATTAAATAAACAAATAAAATAATAAATATAACCCTAAGGTTAATGAAAAGGAATTGAAGTATGTCATTAATTTATTAAAAGTTATTATTTCACAATCGGTACAACACATCAAATTAACCTATCGCCGTCCACTGCTGAACGAAGGTCTTTTTTCTTTTTTTTTTACGTGTGGAAACTCCCTCGAGGCGTCACCCCACCGGGGTTTACGGCGGGGTGGTGTGTCGGAATCGGACTGACTAAAACCACACGGTGTGACACTCTGCGCCTGAGATAGGAGGGATCCGGTTACCGCTGCTATTACGACATCCAGGAACGAAGGTCTACCCCAAACGCAAACCATCCCGGTCTTGGGCAAACCGCATCTATCTGCCGCTACCCACCTTTTCTAAGTCGTCGGTCCACGACACTACACTACGTTTGTTCAATCGTGGTCTGCACTCTAGCACACTTCAACAAGCCACAAGCAAGAACATAATAGAAACAAATTCGTTGACACTGTTTCTAAGTTCCCTCTACGCAATAAATAAAATCATTCAAGATAAATAACTTTGCGAATGGACATGACACATGCGAAGTAAGTCCTTGACCTAAAATGATTCCAAAGTATCCTTTTATCAAGGAGCTTAGGAAGAATGCCTCTGTATTCGGTTACGGAGGAACAGGATTATGGATTTATCTAACTCTACGAACCCTCTAAAATTCTATGATATCAGTATCTTAGTATTGTAGGCTATCAATTTTATATTCAATTCATATAATTTATATCTCATATAAAGATTTTTCAGAACGTAAATAGATTATCAAGGTAAATGTTGTAATTTGGAGAATGTACGTTGAATCTAACAAAGCTAGATTTTTCTTGGTCTTTTCTTGGTTTGTTTTGAATTTTACAATTTATTATTAGGTTAGAATATCTAATAAGTTTTGCTCAATGATCGTAATAACCTTTTTTGCAAGGAAATTAACGTAAGTAATAAATTCATTTTTTTTTTTTGACTTGTTGTTTAAGATTATTGTTCGTTAGTATTACATTTTATTTGAAACCCTTCTTCGTTTTCTTCAAATTTCATTTTACATTTCACGTTTCCTTTTTTATTAATGTCTCTAAATCTGAAATATATCTTATTACCATCTCTTCTAGTTTTACAAAATCGTTCGTAGCTAATTCAATTGTTGATTTGTTTTTCTATATTAAGAGCCTGCCAAAGTGACTCTACTCTGCCTGCTGGAAAGCATGAATAGAATCCAAGAGTTGTGGTCACCATACTCATTGTGAACGCAGACAATGCAGTGTGGTGAACTATGGCGGCCTAGTGAGATGCTTTTTCACGCCTTGCTTGGGAACGTAAACGGCATGACAGTCATCGTGGCAGTGTAAGACACACACAGTTATCACGATAACTGTCACCCCTGTCATCACCCCATGGCACCATAATAATTCGAACAAGTATCACATCACATCAACCGTCTTTAACAGATCACTGCTGGATGAGACCTCGCCTTAGAAAGGAGTTTATAGTTAAAAACTAAACTTTATTCCCTGCTAGAACTTATCTGCAGTTGTTTCATATCTACATAACTACCGTTCTTTATCGAATATTTTCTTAAATACTAAGAAAAAATATGCCACGAAAACTGTTGAATAATTCCAGAATCTAAAAGACAATCCAACGAAAAACTTTTGACATTGGTTTGACATAGCTTCACAGAATGGTGATCTGTGACTTTTATCAAAGAGTAAGCAACAATTATTTTTCCTCAAACTACTATTGAGACAGGCTTTTCAAAACATTTTGGAGTTTTCTAACATTAGAGGTAATAAATAAATAAATATTTCGTACTTTAAACACACAAAGTCATCTAGTTTCAAACTAAGCAGAGCTTGTGCTATGATAACTAGACTGACTGATAGAATACTTATATTTTTTTTTTGTAAATACGTACATATTATACATAGAAAACACCCAAACTTCAAAACAAATATTTGCAGATCATACAAACATTTGGTCCGACCTGGGAATCGAACCCGAGACCTCAAGCTGCTGTGCTGTCGCATTCACTACCTCTACGCCACCGAGGCAGTTAAAGGTGTGAGTGTATACTCGTACTTACTGCCATTTAAGATGCTAAGAAACAATTTCTGTGATTTTTTTAATGGTAAAAAATAACTTACTTTTATGAACATATCGGAATATGTGTGACTAGTTCAATACAACTAAAATACTACAGCTGTATAAAGAGCATTTGATTTTATTATAAAAGTTGAAATTCTCAGATACATGAGGTTAAAAACTTAAAATACAGTAGGCGTAACAAGTGGGTCAAAGACGTGGTGCGTCACAAACGGACGCGGTGGCAACGTAACGATGCGGAGCTACTGCGCTCACGTCATCATATCTAGAGCCATTAATGAATGTTTCATGAAATTCATCCGTTCTGGTACTATTTTTCATGAAGATCGGTTCTAGTTGATTTTACGGAGAGCACGTAAAACCGCTTGGTTGCCTATCTGTGGTAACTATCGTAGCCCTAAAAATTTCGACAAGTCTTTCTACAGAACTTCAATATCGTGTTGTACTTGGGTTGAGTAGGTCTGATAGCAGTCACTCCACGTGTAACAATTCAGTTCGACCATAATAGAAAACTTAAAACTGACCCCAGCCTAGTTTGAGAAAACGGTTAGAAGAAAAAAATAAAAGAAGATCCAATACACCGACGGGTGCCTGATAGTAATTGGCTATCGCTCCCCATGCAAATTAAGGGTCAAAAGTGCGTTGCCACCCAATTAAAATATTAAGAAATGTTAAATATAAACTCTCATTTCTTTTATACAGATGACCGCCTAGTTTCGAACGAACGTGGGCCTTTATCTAGGAAAAACTTACTTTTTACGTCTGAATTAAAATAATTTCGTATTTTTATAGTATATCCTACTAATATGTCTCGGTGGCGTTGTGGTAGCATATGCAACTGTTGTGCTTGAGGTCTCAGGTTCAATTTCCGGGTCAGACCAAATCTTTGTGCGATATGTAAAAATTTGTTTCAGAGTTCATGTTCATGTATAATATGTATGTATTTACAAAAATATATATGTATTTTTATTAGTTGTTTAGTACCCATAGTACAAACTCTGCTTAATTTGGAACTAGATGACGTTGCGTGTCAAATGTCTGAAATATTTATTTATTTATTTAGTATGTATAGGTAGGCGTTGATATTATCTATTACGACCAGATATACAACGATATCAAAATACTAACTAGCAATAATTCCATACTAGGTAATTGCATGTGGACGGTCTAAGATATTCATATGTTAAAAAAAAAGCGAGAACGATGTCATGCCACGGTGTGAACAGTTGAAATATACTAACGGCAAACACGAGTCGCGAAGGTCGTTCTGCAGTTTGACTCAGTCCCCGACGATTTCTTAACCCAATCTCTGTCCCCTCTTTGACCCAACGTCCGTCTGATTTTTGACCCAATATTCATTTACATCGATTACCTTTTTGGAAAGATTTTAAAGATGTTATCCTTCCCTGTCGTATCAAAACATTGCTATGCCCTTAGAAAAAAGATTTCAGTCTACTATAGTACATTGGCAAGACGGGTTTGTATAGGATTTCTTTCAAGTTTTCCTTCTCTTTATAGTGAAGATGTCCTGCGGAGTTAATTTCTTTAGTTGGCTCTCTTACCCACGAGGTGAAAGTAACACAGATCTCGTCAACAGATCAACATTTTTAACAAGTCTTGGTTAACTAAAAAAATGTAATAAATGAAACTATTTTAATTGTTGCAACATGTTAAAGGTCATATATATACACATTGAGAAACTAAGCCGCACTGTGGCCTTAGTGTTAATTACTATGATGCTGAGAATAGTCGAGATGAATTGGGGCTGTGTTCCTATATAGTCGTACATTTACTGTGAAACTATTATGCCATATTAAAGTGAATGTATTCTGCTAAACAGCATTCATTTGGCTTACATTTTTATTTGTATTTAATCATAATATTGTTCTTTGTTTTTAAAAAGACGACGCCCGCAATGGGAACAAGTCCTGTGTCGCGGGGAGCTTTACAAACATACAAGAAACAGACGCAAAGAACACCTGAACCTGAACACATTGTTACATATGCTTTACACTTTATAGGATTAATTTCAGGTTTTTGCAGATGACAAAAAGGGGCAAAATTTAGCAAAAAAACAGGGAGAAATTTTTAGTTTTAAATTACAAAGAATATTTATTTTTATTTAAATATTAGCATTTTAATTTCAACATGCCTCCGTGTGCTGAATTTTTCAAAAACCCGTGCACAAAAATAATTTAAGCGGTAAAAAAAGTATGTGAAATAATTATACATTTGCTATTTAGCATATAGCAGCTCTGTATACTACGTTTTCTTTTCTTTTTTACTTTCATGTAATTGTAGAAAATTAGTCCAAAAGAATAAACATATATAAAATTTTTACAACCTTCAAGACTATTATTTTAACAGGCAACGTTGTGAAAATGAATATATTTCCTTATAGTATCACTTCTTGCTGAAAATACTAAGTTGATATAATTATAAATTTAATTACGAACCGTTTACATCGAAATTTAATTACTGAAAAGATACTTCTTATTCTTAAAAATACGTGTATTCTAGAGAATTTCACATCTTTTCGAATCAGTGTTGCGTTTAGTTACAAAATGTATTGCAACGGTGGTTATTGTCGCTAATTTAGCGTCCATCGATTACTCAACACTGAGTTGGATGTTACAATGTGTGTGTCAATTTACAATGGTTTCGATGTATCGTTGATGTATCGCTTGCATGCTTTGCTGTGGCTAATTTGAAATTAATTTTAAATAGCGCTAAGTAACACTCACCTCACGGAAAACTGCGAAGTTGTTGAGTGTTGAACTTGTTGTTGAGTGAGTGACGTAACCAGTAATATTACCGGAGCTCAAATCCCCTGTCCCCTGACCGAAGGTGATGAGACTCAAAAGACAGTAACTGACCCCAAATTTTAACACCTCCTCCTAGCCTTGGAAGTCACTGTTTTATCGAGGTAGACATACACTCTCGACCAAAATTATTCGGCTTTTCTTCCTGTGGCAATCAATCAAAACTTGGAACTTACTACTGGCGCACTTTGCCACTATGATCACGGGTCCTTTAGGTAGACATGAAAAAACATCTCTGTAGGTTGCCATAGCGTGGGTCACTATGCTGCATTGTCTGCTTTCGCAATGAGTATAGTGAACACTACTCTCAACTCTACTCATGCTGTTTATCAGGCAAAGTAGAGTCACTTTGGCAGGTTTTATATTTATAAAAAAAAACCCTATGACACTTGCGTTGCAAGTTTCGATGGATGGCTACTTACCATCTGACTTGATGACTTATCTGCTCATTTATTACTCTTTATCATAAAAAAGAGTTGAAATTTTGTCTAATAATCAGTATACTTCTCTTCTTCTGTAGATATTAGTATACACTGCAATTCCTTCTTTCATCTTTATTTTCTCTCCTTGCCTTGTATAGACAATATAATTTGTATAAAACATATATTACTTCATAAATGCCTTTCAAATGAAATACAAAATAACCTCAACCATAAATATTTATATTACTCTGGTGTATTACAACACACTGAAACATAACTTCTCATAAAGAACATTTGCTTGAAGAAAAAACTATAAATAAAATTATTACTCAGATTGAGTGTCTACTTGAATTTATGTCCATTAGACACGTCACACATTAACGTCTGCGACAGAAATGGAAGCGCAACTATAAACCTTATTCCACTTGAATAAGATCTAAGCACAAAATACATTTTAGCGCAGTTGAACATCACGTAACATAAATCCTCTTCGCCAATGCTGTGACATGAACACGTACTCATTGAGTTACCTACTACAATACCACCTCGACACGACATCTCATTACAACACGTGAACCATCGATGTGCCTGACTGCAAGTCATGGATTAAGCGATTGTTTAAAGCAAGCAATGGATGGCGATTTTTGCTGGTATTTTATAGGTTTGTTTAAGCACATTCTCACGCGATACTACCGAGGCTACGCCTTTCACTTTCAATACAAAGATTACTTGTCACGTACATACATGTTTTTATGTCATACAGAGTAATGTGAGGTTTAGAGACAAAAGTCACTAAGTTGGGTACAAAGTTCAATGAATCATGACAATGGAACATTACGAAATGTTACGTTAGAACACTGCGTGTTTCCATTAGTATTATGTTATTGAGATTTCGATTTCACTTTGTAAAATATTGAAAGTTCATTTTACAATTCAATAACAAAAAATTAACCGTAACCAACGCTCTAAAAAGATACGACTTCTCTCTCGAGAGAATCTGAAGCACGTACGTATTTTATAACTTAAAATTGCATACACAAACACACATTAGATCAACCAGTTTTCTCTCATAAAAATCTTCATAAATAAAAGCGCAATGTATTTATTATGAGTAAAAGGTAAATTCACTATTTAGTGAAGATTTTAATATCTTAACCTTAACCGTTATCGTACTATAAACTGGAGTGATACCACGGGTAAACAGGTGTTAAACGATTATCTTGTTGCATTTTCCGAGTGAGTGGAGTGATTGGAGAACCCTGATAGGTGCTATTTAGTACCGCTAAGAAGCAAAAGACTTGCGACTCTTGAGTTACAGGAGTCCTTCGGTGACATCATCACCGAACAGCAAGTGAGTCATATCCTCGGATCTTTTTTTTTAAATACTGAATCTGCTAAAGTGACTCTACTCTTCCTGATGCGAAACATGAGTAGAATTCAAAAACGGTGATCAACATTCTCAATGTGAAAGCAGACGGTACAGTATGTTGACTCACACTTGGATGGCCTTTTTGTTGTTGTCAGGGTGGAAAACCCCTTCGGATCTCTGGCTCCTCAGGGACGCAGGAGCCCAGAGTATGTGGTGTTTCCACAAAAAACTACCCGTGCGACCGGTCTCAGACGTCCTTCTGTGAAGAAGACCCGGATCATATTATTTCAGGTCCCCAACACTTTGGTGGCTTGGTGATATTTCACTAGACCGCCAAAGTGTTAGTATTAGAATAAATAAGATCCGATAACGTATGCCTAGTAGATAAAAGACCCGGGCTTATAATGAGAGGCAAACACGTGCGATGTTTGGTTGAAATATAATCAGTTTCGTAAAATATAAAAAATTGGCCAAGGTATTAAGACGATTAATCAATTCATGTCGAACATTAAAATTTTATTCATTAGACGTCGACGTAAAGTAAGAAATTGAATAAGTTGCCTTATAGGAAATTCATTGTAAAATAGTAATTGTTATGGTAATGTTATTGCAACACCGCTTGAATACGTAATGATGTCGAGGACTTTGGCGCTTACCGACACGAATCCGGCACGGTCCACTAATAAAAAGCTTCTTTAAATAACGATTTTCTACTGTTTGATGCGAGTTAAAAAGCCCATATGAGTTTTTAATGTAATGAGAAAGCACCCATTTACAAGAAAAAAACAGTGTACTAAGTAGGCTGTATACGTATTCGCTGCGTGTTCTTACCGATCGGACGTCATTTGTTTCGCATTCCTGCACTTTAAAATTTACATTTTATGACTTTTGTGTATGATCATATGGCATTTGCCTAGTTACCAATAAAATTGCAATATAATCCGCTAGTGAATCGTTATATAATTTCAAAGTTAGGTAATTCAAACATTTTGTGGTTTACAACAACATTTACAGTGGCAGTAATTGAAGATTTTTTTCATGTTTTTGCAAGAAAACTTCTTGAATTTGAAAACCGCGCTCGAAATATTCCTGTGCCGTGAGGGACTTAACAAACATCATCGTCATCATCATCAACAGTCTTTTACAATCCACTGCTGGACATAGGCCTCTCCTTAGCAAGGAGGGTTTGGCCTACTATACCACGCTGGCCAGACGGGTTGCAATAGGGTTTGTTCCAAGTTTTTCTTCTCTTTGTAATGATGTTGTCTCGTATACTTTGTTCGCTTAGCCGCCTTTTACAACACCCACGGGATGAATAGGGGTGGTAACACTACGTATTCTTAATCCGTCACCACACGGACTTAACGAACATATGTGAAACCTACACAAAGTACCCAGACTCAAAATAACAATTTTTGGATCACTCAAAATGTTATCCCACTGGCGTTTGAATCCACAACACTCAATGCATTAGACAGCAGTGAAATGACCACCTAAACGCTACACCATTCATGCAGTCAAAGTCAGTTTTTTTAAATAAATTATTTAAATATCATTTCCGTTAAATGTACCCTGCAAATGACCTTGGAGGTTCAACTAACTGTCTGGTCAATATTACTCTGTACTGTCAATCAATGTCTTTTGGTAAATATATGACCTTGTATATCCAGTAAACCTTCAGCTCGCTATCGATAAAGATACATCAAACTGGCCTGCTTTGTAATTTGCAAGCAGTGACACTACCTTGTCACACTACCTTGACCACTTCGTATTTAGAGAAGGATTTGTTATGTTATCCGCCATATTAAATGTAATATCCTCTGCATTGTAGTATTAGGACCCGCCTCATAAGTCTAAGAAAGGTGATTACACATGTAGATTGTGTTAATTCACGATCAAAATTTTTTCTCCAGGACTTTATTAGTGAAAATTCTTACTAATATTACAAATACGAAAGTGTGTTTGTTTGTTTGAATGTTTGTCTTTCTTTCTAGTCACAACAAAGCAGTTTTATAGTATAATTTTTGTGTCTGGAGAAAGTAAGGAGACCGGAGAGTGCTATAGGCTACTTTTGACCGTAGTTAAATATCTCAATGCCATGGAAAAACTCATTATGATGCGTATTTGAATCACTTCAATTTTTATAAATTCTTATAAACGACTTTATTAGTCTTTTTTTGCCAAATTATAAAAATTATATTTATAAAATCTGTCATCCAACTGAGTAAAAATACTTACAGTTTCTAATAGAAGGCGCTACATTGAATAACGTATCTAGATTGTTTATCGATAAGCTATATTTTTTTAACTTTAAAGTGATAAATGCAAAAGTTTATGAGAATCTACTCTACGGATTTAGATAAAACTTAGCAGTAATATAACTTATACATTAGAATAACGCATAGGCTGTTATTTACCGGGATAACCGATGTACACGCGGGTGGAACCACAGGCAAAATTAGTAATGTAATATAAAATAGAAGTTCAAGCAGAAGGCATTACGATCGGGTTAAGTCATGATGTACAGTGGACTGCGGCCAGCGGTTGTGAGACGTTGTATAAATATTAATAAACTTACACTTTCATTTCAAGAATTAAAATGTATGTCATTTCGTAGTTCGCTTAACCGTCGCTAGATCATATCGAATCATAACTGTAGATTCTGGATTCGAATATATTACTTATTTTGTATGTGTTACTTCAGAATTCCGTCATTTATGAAACAATCTGACATTTTTGGTTTCGGGAGAATAGGCTTCCCCTTTCATCATCATCATAAACCTTTAATAGTTATCTCATTCGAGTCAAAGACAGCTTTTTTATAGATTAGCACAAACATCAAAATATACTTGAATTGAATTGTCATTTTTTTAAGAATACATATTAAGATATACTTACAGAGTAAACACATATATTCACGTACGTTGCGCATTTAAAACTAAGGACACTCTACTGTAATTAATATATAGACAATATTTACATATAGATAACAAATAAGAAATTAAATGAACTCGCTATTTAGAATATACAGATTTTCACATAAAAGGTAGATATATGCTGTCTTAGACTTTTATTTAGATCTATTTAAGACATACAATCTGAAGGTAAGTTACTGTCGCGTAACTCGAACAATTTGGGCAGGACAAGTCGCAATAATTCTCAGACGACTTAGTACTTATCGTTATATTACGGTCAAATTACACTAAATCTTAATAAGCTGTAGTTCTCGAGTTAGGCTGATATATAAGCTATGTTATTATTGATTTTTATCCATTCAATAGTTTTTCCTTTCTAAGAGGCCTATGTCCAGCAGGAGACTGTAAAAACTGTTGATGTGATTCAGTAGTTTTTCCTTGAAAGAGTAACAAACTTTCATAGTAATAAAATAGGATAGAATAACAACTTACAAACTATAAGAGATTAGTAAATTTGATAATAGAAACATTTTAGCAATAATATTACTGTATGTATGGTAAATTTTGATTTGGGTTAGTTCTATATTAACATAGATAAGTGTTATTATCTAGTACGCAATAATCTGATTCTACTTAGACGGCAAGGTAGACTAGGAATTCAAATCATGTTCGAAATTAGAGAAACAAAAGACATACGAGCGTATATCTCTTTAGACAGACATACATATGTATCTGTGGTATGACACTCAAAGCCGTGAACAAATGTTGATATCAGTAGGGACGAATGGATATTATGGATCTAGAGACTTTGGTATAGATGAGAAGGGCAAACAAAATGTAAAAATTCTGTGTGTCTGTGGGGTAAACTGTAAAATATTCGTATGTGAAAAAGTAAGGTCTGTCACAAAGTACTGCAAATTATGTAGAAAAATAAGTTTTACTCTAGTCATAAAGAATTTAAGTAAAGGTGACAAGTACCTGAATAAACAGTTGACTACACAGATGGTGTACGAGTGAGTCGTCATGTTGTCGCTTTCCACTGAGTTAAGTGTTATGGGCTCAAATCCCAGAAGAGACACTGTGTGATCCACAAAACCGTAACGACAACACTCCTTGTGATCCACAAATTGTCGTTCCAAGTCTGAATTTCCTTTGTCCGTTTCATGTCAACCGTTCCGATGTTTGTACAACCCTTCGGAATATTTCTAGTGCGAGAAATGTGTTATAAAAAAATTAAATCCTAAAGTTCAAAATATGTACTACCTGTATGTATTACAGATATGACGTATCTACGTATTTCAGATATTCGGTGAACCAATACATGGCTATATATCGGTCGAAATGTCAGGTTCAAACAACGAAAGAGTTATTTTAAGAAAAAAACCCCTTCTGCAACGTGTAAATTTTCATTTTTATTTTAAGAGTCTACCAAAGTGACTATACTCTGCTTGATGGAAAGCATGAATTGAATCCAAGAGTTATGGTCACCATACTCATTGTGAATGCAGACAATGCAGTATGGTGACCCACACCATGGTGATCTAGTAAGATGCTGTTTCACGCCTCGCTTGGGGATGTAAAAGGCATGACAGCCATCGTGGCATTGTATTGCACACACTTACCACGACAACTGTCACCCCTGCGACAACGGGCCTCCGGTCTCACACTCATCAACGAAACACGACAGCACGGATACTGTCGCTTTAGGTTGATCTTTTGTGGGAGGGTAATACTGCTCTGGTCGAGCCGGCCCGTTCGTGCTAAAATCAGCGTGGCTCTACTCTAACGTGCTCTGACTGGCTCTAAAACACCAGCATCAATGTTGTCGTTTTTCGTTGGTGAGTGTGAGACCGGAGGCCCATTGATGCAGGGGTGACAATTATCACGGCAACTGTGTAAGCCTTACACTGTCACAATGACTGTCATGTCTTTTACATCCCCAAGCGGGGTGTGAAAAAGCATCTCACAAGGCTGCCATTGTGCGGGTCACCATACTACATTGTCTGCATTTGCAATGAGTATGGTAACCACAACTCTTGGATTTTATTCATGCTTTCCATCAGGCAGAGTGGAGTCACTTTGGTAGGCTCTTAATATAGAAAAAGAAATACATTTCCAGAAATAATTTATCTTTGTATTGCAGATATACGATGATCCAACACATGATTATATATCGGTTAAAAATTCAGGTACAAACAACGAAAGAGTTAATTTAGAAACGAAAACCCCTTCTATAACACGTAGAACATTAAACCAGTCATTAGTCGTGTCATCGATTTACCACTGGTCATCAATCAGTTGTCACCGACGACGAGTTGTCGCTTCACTGACCGTTCGCTGTGATGTTGTTCTAATTGTCTGTGGTTGTTTGAAATTTAGGGATGATTTAGAAATGGTATTTAAGGGCAGATATGGTAGGGAGAAGTAGAGGTCTGCTAATTAGCTTATAAGCGCTAGTTTTACATCATTTTTAGTTACGAAATTCGAGAATTTCATGTTTTTTTTTTATTGTTATTAAGCTTACGAGCGCTTTCGTTTGTTTTATATTTAGTAATAAGCAAGTACTAAAGATATAATATGTTTAGTATATACTTGGAAATAGACAAATAATTTTATCATCTGTCTATTTAACGTAGTACAAATTCGGTCTAGGGTAAATCTATATGTTTTTATCATCAACGTTAAAGCAAATAGCACATATACACACACCCTGCTGAATGCTGAAACGTAGGACAATCACGTCCCGTACTTTACAAAATTTTGTTCAACTGCTTTAAGTACCCTATAGGTGAAAATATTCATTTGTGGCGGTAGACACTTAGGTGCCATCAGATGCCATTCATTCGGATTCGTCAACTAGTTAGCTTCCTACACCATAACAACAAAACTAAAAACAAATGAAGAAATTTTGGATTTCTTACAACGTTAATCAACATCATTATCAACATTAATCATATAAAAAATGAATGAAACGTAATATTTCTCAGCGGCACACGGATCGCTTCAATAATCTAATTAGAAACGATATAACAGATATGTTTACTTAACAACTCAGTAATCTATTATTCATTGGATGATTGAAAATTTTCCTTATTAAGGGATCAATAGCGCCCCTATTCGGGAAAATTGGTTGGATTTCTCGCGAATTAATTGTAAGACATGGCGGTGCTTGAACAAAACGACTGCTTGAGAGCTGGCATAATTTTATGTTATACTCGTTGTTTCTACTATTTCTGAATCATCGTCAACATCCTCAGTGGGTTTTAATAGTCTACTGCTGGAGTCCTCTTCTCAAAAAGGCGGTAGGTCTACTATACCACGTCAGATTAGTAGGTACGTTTAGTACTTTCTTTCTCAAAAAGCACATGCTCCGTCTGTTAGTGTGAATAAAAAAGTTCGTTAATAAAATTTAGGACTTACACTACGTACACAAAAATCTTCAAAGAACAAATGTCTGCTACTTAATATACTTTAAATTTGATTCAGATTCAACGTAATAATAAAGTATTTATCTCTAAACTTTATTTCTGAACAAACTCACTCAACATTCATATGCTGTTTTACGCATTCCACTTACATATTAAAGTATTTTTTCGTGAGCTCACAGTCTCTCGTAACAAAATAAGACGATGAATGATATTTAAATTTAACAGTAGGTATAAACGTACCGGTAAAACAAACGTGCAACTTTTTTGCCAAACGCAACATCCCACGTTTTTATCTATAGCTATTTTAACAATAAAAACTGGATCATCACGATCAACAACTAAATAAGCCTATGTCCACAGCTGCACTTACTATTGTGTCCCCTGTAAAAGCCAGTGGGTAAAAGCTTACTGATCACATACCACACAGGACAGATGTCTTTGTATAGGGTTTGTTTCAAGTTTCGTTCTTTTTATAGTGCTATTTTCCTTATTACGTTTCTCGTAAAGATTTTGTCCATTAAGCGTAGATTAAAGACGAGGAAAACCTATTTGATTAATTATAAAGTACAAAGATACGAGTGAAGACTTTGTATTTTCTATAAACGTATACATGTATATACATATCTGATATCTTTTTACTGAGTTATCTTTCGTTAGTTGCAAATAGCGCAATACGTTTTAAAAAGGTACAATGATTTCAGATTCAATTCAACCTCACAACATATGGCCCTTTTTAAAATACGAATTCAATCTAACAGTGTCTAAATCACTTTTACATTATAACGTATAAAATATATATTCACAGTCAACACTAGTCAACTCGTTTTAACAGTTCTTAAATTCACTATTTCCTACTTTAAGTATTTAT
Organism: Hypercompe scribonia; assembly: GCA_949316085.1. NCBI lineage: Eukaryota > Metazoa > Arthropoda > Insecta > Lepidoptera > Erebidae > Hypercompe > Hypercompe scribonia. The sequence goes on from OX438981.1 coordinate 3,945,593, forward strand.
TTATTTTATAAAAACCTACCAAAGTAACTCTACTCTACCTGATAGAAAACGTGAGTAGAATCCAAGAGTCATGGTCACCATAATCATTGTGAATGCAGACAATGCAGTATGATGATCCACACTATGGCGACCTAGCAAGATGCTTTTTCACGCCTCACTTGGGGACATAAAAAGCATGACAGTCATCGTGGCATTATACTGCTCACACTTACCACGATAACTGTCACCCCTGCATCAATGAACCTCCGGTCTCGCACTCACCAACGAAACACGACATCATGTACGCTGTCGCTTTAAGTTGGTTTTCTATGGGAGGGTAATACTGCCCCGGTCGAGCCACATATTTAAAATGTAAATGCACATAGCACTATTGTAAAGTTGTTAGCGTTTTTTAGATGTCACTGTTCGTTGAGTATACTTGAACGTAACCAAAAATAATGTCAATTGAACCACGTCAAGAGATCTGGTTATCAGCAACTTTTTACATCTAATTTACATACATACAAATTAAACATGTTCATTCGTCTAAAAAGTAGCTCGTCTGACACGGCCTTAAAGTTTGCATAAACTCACGATGTATTTCTAATTTAAACATTTCGAAGTGAAAATGATTAATCTTAACAAGTCTATGACCTTTGCTTGAATTAAATTATATATGAGGCTCGATTCGTATTTACTTGGCGAAGAAAAAAGTCATTATTTACAATTTTACTTTAGGACAAAAATAACGATAGTCTCTGGAGTATTTTAGACTTTAAATGTGAGTAAATTAAAGATTCTAATCAAGCAGCAAGTTTAATTGTTTATGTAATTGAAACTGTCGATTAGTTCAATCTGGGGAATAAACAGTCAAAACTTAATTTATTACTTTGAAGTAGATATGTATCTACTTTGGAATAAAGATTATTATTATATTATACGTTTATACAACCAACTCATCTGGCCAGAGTGGTATAGTAGGCCAGAACCTCCTTTCTAATGAGAGGCCTATGTCCAGCAGTGAGCTGTTAAAGGCTATTGATAATGATGTTTATCCATATTTTTACCAACTATAACATTGTGGAATACTTTCTGTGGCGACTTCCATATTACAGCACAAAGCGCGATATAGAGATTCGCGTGGTATATATACAACATCCCAACTTCAACCATTGGGCCGTGGCTCGCCAGGCATGATCACCTGGACTGGTCGAAGGATCCTTCCTTTGTGTCGGAGGGACATGTGACACTCTTTCCCTCCACACTTTCTCTAATTAAAACACTTACTTGTACCATATCAGGCTATAAAAGAATATGTATATCTATTTTCCTATGAAAATATTGCCATACAATCATTTATCTACTGCAATAAACTACCCAGAAGTGTGTTTCGCGGAAGTAGCTGAATAATGAAGAATGTCAATACTTTGGCTATCGTACTGAATTTCGATATTTCACATATTAGTCGCGCATTTTTCTTGGAAGTTAGCCAAACATTCCAAAACGTACGATTCCAGAAACAACTGTCTGCTCCTGGAATGGTTCACTTTATTCTAATAGTCATACAACAACAAGAATACAATTTTTTACATAAATGCATTTAGAATTTGCAAATTTTTATTTTTTTTATTATTTTACTTTTTTACTTTATTACTTGAGTTTTATGTACAAAAGTACAAAAATAATCAAAAACAATATAAAATAACTATGACTGAATCTACCACTTATGGTGTTACTGCATATTGCATCTGACAGTACAAAAAAATATGGATTTATTCAAGCAAATATACGTGTAGATTTTAGTATTCAATGTCTTGTGTTTTCATTTTAGGGAATTTAAACGAAAAAAAACGAAACTAATGTTTAAAAACTTAAAATGTAACTTTATAATTTAGTAAGAGACTCTCAGAGAGATTATGCGTGGTCTCTCAAACGAAATAGCGCTTTCAAACACTAATGTGAAATATAAACTCAAATTGAAAAGCCAAATCTAAGCAATACATTGATTTCATAACATCTGTCAGTCATTGTGAGTGTTTAAGACAACATAAGTCAATTTGATAGTTGACCTATTTATTGGACGATAAGTACCTGATTGACATTTGAAGTAATTCTTCACGAAGTATGATATAAAAATAGTATACTGTCAAATTTCTAGTTTTATCGTTTCTAGAATACTTTCATTCAAGTAGCTACAAGTTTCGTTATTTAAATATCATGTACTAATTAATTATACATTTTAAATATGTTTATAATAAATCTATGAAGCTAAGAAGTATGTCATTAATTTGACACATCTCATCAGCCGTCTAAACTCAAACTACACAAATAGGTTCTATGACAATCAGACCGTAAATAAAAATTAAAAAGTAAAATAAACGTGCCCATAACCCATTGTTATTCTAAGCTTAGCTAACATTTGAATACTACGTTTAAAAAATAGAAAATTACATTAGCACAAACAATAAACCTAAATCCATAACAAATCAAATGGACAATTTAAAATCTATGAAAACAACAACAATATTATAAAGTGAAATGAAAATATTACGTTACATCCGGTCAGTTATGTAATAATGTGTGGCTTAAGTCAATAAATCATCTTGTTTATGGCCAATAAACGTGGTCTCCTTTATAGTTTTGGTGAATACGGTCGTGATATGGCATCCTTTATATCCAATACTACACGATAACGGCACGACATTGGCGATTAAAGTTGCATGTTTTTACCGAAAAGACTGAACGGATGGCGTAGTGGTTTAAACGGTTCCCACGCCGTTTTCTACAACGCTAAGTGTTGTGGGTTCAAATCTCACTTGGGATCACTTTGTGTCTGGATGTTCTTTGTGGCCGTTTTGTGTATGTTTGTAAAGTCTCCAGCGACATAAGATTTATTTATCATGTGGCAGTTCTTTTTTTCAAGAATATTATCAATTTACTTGTATTTTTTGCATATTTGTCAGAACTCGATCATCTATGAACCGTTTGTACTTTCTTTTTCATTTACTACCCGTTTAGCTTTACTCAAATATAAAATCTTATTTTCTACCCTGAAGGTGTAAAACTAAGAAACGAAAAATATGACTTCTTGTAATTCATTATCATTATGATAAATGAAAATTGAATACGGTGATACCTTTTTAAAATGTATTATTTTACAAAGAAAAATTTTAAATTAATTTATATACCTACATTTATTTTATAAACAAATATAAAAAAAAGTAAAAAAAAATAATGTGAATTAAAAATATACTTATATTTACTTAAACTGTATACATAATTAGTCGTATCTCATGTTTATTAATCTGTACAGGATGTGAAATCTTTGAATGAAATTGATTATTTATTTTATTTCTCGATGGAATTACAAACTTATGAAATATTCTTAGATCATTAGTAAAAAATAACTATAATGTTTATTCAATGACTTTTCTCAGGCTTTTTTAAACATTAATAAATTACTGAGATGCTTTTATTCGTATTATTTTTCTAATACTAACAAGAACGTTAGCACGTTAGACATCAGGCAGAGTAGAATCACGTCGGGGTTCCAGGAATACCGTTTCTAGGGTACACCTGGTTCCCTAGCTACTGGTGGTATCTGAAAAAAAAAGGCAGAAAAAAATCATTTTGGCAGGACCTTAAAGTTTCATAAGTATTGCCAGTGTTCAGTAAAATAGTATACACTGACCGCAAGGTTGGCCAAGTGTTTTAAGGGTTTGTTGTTGAATCTGTGTGTTCTTTGTGTTCGTTTCTTGTATGTTTGTAAAGTCGCCCACGACACAGAATGAATTCATAACGGGGGCGTTTTCTTTAAAAAAAAACAATAAAAAGCATAAATTCACAATTACATTTTTAATCAATTTAATTTAGAACCTTCAAATTAATGGTTTGTCAGTTTAAATGTCGTGTCGTCATATCTAACGACTCAAGAAATTAATGATTGAACATATTCGATATAGGGTGGCCTTAGAAGGTTTACTTTCATGTGGATATCACGATGGTTAGATATTTTACCTTATAGTGATTTACGTTTCACGTGCCTTTTTATAGGATGTTTACCAAATTGGGACAACCCGAGTGCGAAAATACATTCACTTTATAAAATAAATGTAGCTAATAATAGCTAAGTGAATTTCTAGCGGCTCTCCAACAGACAAAACCTTTTAATTCATGAATTTGGTAGCGCAGTGGTAGCATATACGCCTGCCTGAGGTCTCGGGTTCGATTGGCGTGAACCAAATGTTCATGTACAAATAATTATTTCATGGTTCGGGTATTTTCTATCTAGCTAGCTATCTAACTAGCTTACCCCGCGAACTCTGTTCCGCCTTAGAGGCAATAAATAAGCAGATTTTTGACTTCGACTGAAACGCGATCGAACGGGATAAAAAGTATGCTATGTCCGTTTCCTGGTTCTAAACTACCTCCCCACCAATTTTCAGCTAAATCCGTTCAGGCGTTTTTAAGTTATAAGTGGTGTAACTAATACCACTTTCTTTTATATATATAGATATGAATGTATTCTATCAAGCTCTCTGTGATAGTATAAGCTCTACTTAATTTGAAGTTAGATGGCGTTGCGTGTCTCATGTTCGATTTAATTTATTTTCATTTTTAATTACCAAACGTTTACGTCTCTTAATTAATGGTAAAAGAGGCATCTGAATCGTTCATTTTTTACTAGACAAAAATTTCAGTATCACTTACGTAATATTGTTAAGGCACAAACCTATTGTCGTCAATCGAGTTTTTTTTCTGTTCTATATTAAGAACATGCTACAGGGACTCTACTCTGCCTGATGGAAAGCATGAATAGATCCAAGAGTCGTGGTCACCATACTCATTGCAAATGCAGACAATGCAGTATGGTGACCCACACTATGGCGGCCTTGTGAGATGCTTTTTCATACCTCGCTTGGGGATGTAAAGGTATGACAGTCATCGTGACAGTGTAAGGCTTACACAGCTACCACGATAACTGTTACCCCTGCATCAATGGGCCTCCAGTCTCACACTCACCAACGAAATACGACAACACGGATGCTGGCGCTTTAGGTTGGTCTTCTGTGGGAGGGTAGTACTGCTCCGGTCAAGCCGGCCCACTCGTGCTGAAATCAGCGTGGCTCTACTACCTACCGAAATATATGGGTATATTTTTTATAAACGATTTCTAAATACACATATCACACATAAAATTACAATAATTATTTTATTAATAATTAACTTTTAAATATCAGTGACTTTAATGTCCCTCAATAATAATATATGATAAGATAATATCATCACACATCTCAAGTACGGCCATCTGATCCCATACTAGGGAAAATCTTTACTATGGTGACTAGACTGCTGATGAACGTACTTGTATAGTTACTACTTATTACTTGTATAATTTCAAAATCTTTACATATTATAGATAAATTACACCCAGACACAGAAAGAAAATCGTATTCATCACACAAAGATTCGTCCTGAGTGGGAATCGAACCCACGACTTCTGGCTTAGTGTTCAGAATCACAAGCCATTAGACCAAAAGGCCCTCCAACATTTATATAATACTAGCTGCACCCGCGACTTCGCGCGCGTGCAATGTTTTTATAATTCCAAAATTCTAAAATGTTAGTATCCTAAGTTTTTCCCTATAACACCAGCTATCTGCCAGTGAAAGTCTCGTCAAAATCGGTCCAGCCGTTGCAGAGATTAGCCGGCACATTCAGACAGACAGATAGACATAAAAAATTTGTAAATTTGGTATATGTATCGTATGTATATTCATATGTATGTAGTAAAAATCGGTTATTTCAATATTACAAACAGACACTCCAATTTTATTTATATGTATAAATAATAAACTCTAATTGAATGGTAATTTCTATAAATAGATACCTTATATACTTATATGTGAATATACAAGTTGGAATAATGGCGTCCTCGAGCAACTGTCAAAAATAAAATAAATAAATTAACAGATCAAAATTCGTTGGCACGACAAATGATATATATGAATAAAAAATGTTTAAGAGAAACATCACAATCCAATATATAACATGAATATACTTCTTCTTTTCTTACACCTCATTCAAATGTATGAAGGGATCAACAATATTTGGTCTTGAAACGGTATCACCGATTGAGTTACGATGTACACAACAGTTTGTATAATTTTAGTAAGTGAAGAAACGGACAAACGGAACATGTAAAATATAAATATAGCAATGATACTTTACAATCATATATACGCAAATATCAACTCTAACATGAATAAAATAAAGTAAAAATTCAAATAGCTCTTTACTAATATGTAAACATTGATATTACCGAACAATAATATACTTGTATCGTAAGGCTATCCGTCAATATTACCGTTTACCCTCCAAACTGAATAGTGTTGCCAGAAAAGTAAGAAAAATATCTTGCGAAATGGAATCAGTATTCAAATCCGATATAAATTACATTGGATCAAGCGAGAACTAGATTGAAAGGGGTTATCTTTGATCCCATATATTAGCTTTAGGAGCCTAATACGGAATGCGACATGTTTTATTTTGCATGTAGTATCTAAATTTAAGACGCAAACAAAAGATTAGCTGTGACTATTACGATGTTATAGATTTTCTTGAAGAATGGTCATTTCGCAATTGAAAGATTCACAACATGACACGTCACTCGCTACTCATACCTATCTAATCACAGAAAATACCCAGAGATCATTATGTGAACGATACCAGCTCTTTTGTACTTTCCCTGCTTCCTTTGCTTCATCTGAAAGCGGTAACAATCAAATGCATTGTTACTGTTATAATATCGAAGACAAAAGACCTAAAAAAAACATAAATAAAAATAAAAAAACGGTAAATGATGTGTTATATGTTACGCACGGCATCCTAAATGACATGTTTCACAAAATATTTTAAATAGTTGAAGGACGTTTAAAGGGTGTGCAGGTAGTAATCCTAATATTTCCATAACCAGGGTCCTCAAAAGGGTCAAGTACGTAGTTCCTACCGTCGACTGCGGACGTCATTATTATTCAAGAAATAGTTTATGCGTACCTCGTAGACTTGTTTACCTTGCAATAAGAGTATTAATGATTTTGACAAATCAATTATCAATTTTTATTTGGCTATTATGTTTTGTCATTTAATTCGATGATTTTTTTAAATTCTTAGACGACTAGACATTAAGGTGCATGACAAACTTTAATTTACATACAACGAAAAATGCATGTCAGATGTCGAGATTTTATTTTTATTGTCTCGACGTCACTTTGTACAATGACTTAGATCTGTGACGTCATTGCCTCCTAAATGTATATTTTATATCCACTATCTATCTTCTTAAGCACACCGATAAACTGTTTACTGATTGACAACTTAGTTTTTGACACAAATATTTAACCAACTTGTTATACCACTGACATCGACAGATAAACTACGCGAATATACTCCACTAACAGAATTTTTTTTTTCATTAGATAGGTCAAATCTTGAAGACCAGTTTTGACTCTTCGTTGTTAGTGAAATTTCTAGCATTTTATATTAAATAGCAGTTTGGAATAAAAAAAGGGAAACATCACATCTTAACGTTTTATATTCCACGCTGACCTTTGTCAAACGTTCACCTCCTACGAAACCGGCATACAATATTATTGCTTTCATACAAAAAAAATTTTTTCATCTCATTATTTCTACATGTAAATCCTGTGTGGAAGCGATCTCCCAGTTCCCAATATAATATCATCCAAAACATGTCTGCTATACGTGTGCAAATACATGCCTACATCGCTTCAAAACTATTTTAAACGGTTGTGAGTGAAGTGTAAAACGAAATTAAAGTTGCAATTAAGCTAATTCTAACTATGTTATTTTAGTTAACTAATTATGTTGTAATTAATTGGTTCCGATACCATTTGAGTTAAAACCGCAAACTGTGTGACACTTTAGTAATTGCTGATACGACGTTCCGTTTTCAAACGTCAATGTCAAAGTTAAAGAATTTGTAATATAGAACATTTATTTGACATCTTCTGGCGGTCAAATGTCGACTGTAATTAATGTTTGTTTTATAACAAAGAGCAGTCTAATTTAAATTGTGATTTTATAGACTTTTGTAATATATCATGCCCATTAAAAAAACATACTGGACTCTGTTGTCTGCTGTTTTTACCAAAATTTTAGATTTATAGAAAATTTGGTTAGAGATCATATAGTATTTCTTCAATAAATTAAATCCTCCTGTGTACCCTTTCAATAAAAAATTGTGGCATATTAGCATTATATCATCCTGTCGATATTACTCATATAAATTAACTTTAAAAGATTCATAGCGTGCATATTAATTTTAATCCAAAATCAAAATATTTTTCAACGGAGCTTTTCTAAGTTATCGGTGCAATCAAAATAATTATATTTAAAACGTTTTGCGTATAAAAAATAAAACACTACACGATATTCCGGCTAAACCGCAAACACTAGCCATTAAAGAAATAAGTACACTACTTGTGAATCTCTCTAAAGAACGATATTGACGTAAAACTTACTAAAAGACTATAGCCAACACTAGATATACTTTTATAATCTATTACAAACACATGCGCTGTTTCAAAAGTGTATGCATTATATTAAAGTAAAACAACATTTTAAACTACTCGTAACTGCAAAACTTTGAGAGAAGTACCATCTTGTTGGAGAAAGAAAAATACACACATTATTCTCATACCAAATACGTTAAAAATTCAGTAGAAAACTTGATAAAGACTTAAACATTACTTGGTAATAAGACGTTACCAAGGTGAATAATTTACCGACCAAAATAGTGTCTCTTTTCAATTTTATCGTCTGAAGTCACATGTTAATAATGATAACCTCACACATCTCACATACGGCTATTCCATCTCAAATTAGCCAAAGCCTGTAGGTACTACAATAACCAGACTGCTGTCAAACATTCTTACATTTTCTAAATAAAGGGTGGGTCAAGAATTCATTAACATTTGAATAACTAACATCCCGCGCAAATATGTTACGGGAGTTCTTGGGACCGATACTACTAGAATTTGCTGGTTACCATCATAACACATGGTTTCAACGCAATGGAGCCACTTGTCACACATTCAATACGTCCCTGCCGGTGGTCAAAGACATGTTTCCGGAAAAAATGATTTCCAGACGTGGCGACAATCTATGACCACCCAGAAGTCCAAATCTAACCCCAGCAAACTTCCTTTTATTTGGAGAATCGTGTCTACATCAGTAAACCAAGTACACTACATCAACTAAAAGAAAAATCAGTGAAAAGCTGTCATCGATCTCACGAAAATTTCGGCACTCGCTTAGAAGAGTGCAAACATCGAAACGGTGGTTGAAACATGTGGTTGGTGGAAACATTTAGACAATGTAATTTTTAAAAAATAAATTCCAACCAGTTAACTTTCTTGTAAATAAACAATTTTTATAATATTACAAATATTTTTTTTTATGATTTTTTCAAATGCTAACTAATTCGTGGCCCACCCTATACAAACGTATTCTAGATAAAATACACTCAGATATAGAGCAAACGATCGTGCTTGTCATAAATTTATTTATCTTGGGTTATATCAAACCCACGACCTCTAGCTTTGTAGTCAAAATAAACAACCAAACCAACAAACCCGTCATATTAGATAAAACGTTTGATGGAAACTGTATTCTTTGTTGAAATTTGTTATTTACCTCCAAAATGTCACCATAAGTTACTCTTAATTCAATCTATACATGTTGTTACAAAATTGTGCCCGAAGAAAACAAGAAGCTTATTGACACAGGTGATACCGCACACAAGAAATAGGGCACGTAGATTTTCACAGCCAATATATTGAGTCATCTATTATTTAGGTAAATAATACAAGTATTTTTATTTTCTGTATACGAAGCGAATATTTTTATAACGAAACACATCTGAACGAATATAAAAACAACTCGAGTAAAACCTTCTCGTAGATATTACATTATAATCGTATATGATGCTCATTTAACATTCAACTTCTTATTTCCTTTTGTCATGTATATCTTATGGATATGGTACTGTTTGTTTCTGTGCCTACAAGTCACCGTATTTACTTAAAAATTCATTTTTGAGACTACGTCCATGCTAATAATTTATCCCATGTTGCGTAAGAGAACAAAAAAATTAAATTAAATCCTATATCAACCCGTCTGGCCAACGTGGTATAATAGGCCAAAACTTCCTTGTGAAAGAGAGGCCTAGCTCTCGAGCAGTGCACTGTTAAAGGTTGTTGATGATGACGATGATTCTGTGTTACGGGGAACTTTACAAACACACAAGAAACGGAGACAAAGAACATCCAGACTGAGAATAACAATTTGTCGATCACAGCACTCAGCGCAGTAGAGAATGGCGTCTCGACCGCTTAAACAACTGGGACATCTGTGTAGTCAACTGACAGTCACGGTGTATACTGATATCCAAGTTTCTTAGCTAAAACAGCTCCTCTCGGACTTATATAATTAGTTATCAAAAGGAAGCTCCTAGTGTGCACCTTTACCTTTTTAATATCATTTTACATGTGTCTTCTCTCACTTTTTTTCAATAATATTTTGCAGACATCTGATACACAACGCCATCTTGTCTTAAACTAATCATAGCTTGTGCTATGAGTACTTAACAACTGACATAAATATATATATATGTACATATTTTTTGTAAATACATACATATTATACATATACCACTTAAACTCCGAAACAGATATTTGTAGATCATACAAAAAGTTGGTCCGATCTGGGAATTGAACCCGATCTCAATCACAGCACACAGATCGTATATGGTACCCCTGTGTCACTGGGGTAGTTTTACTCTCAGAACCTTTATGATAAACCCACCTGTAACACAACACCGCATGATTTTAGTAGTTACAACTCTAAAATTTCTCATAGTTGCTTCCGATTCGAAAAAGGTTTGATGCCCATCATGTGATAATGAAAGAATTTAATTACTCTATTCTTATTTTTATCTGTAATTTCAATTTAAAAGAAGTAAGTACAGCTTGTATGCAGTGTCAAAAGCCTGTCAAACAGGTATAATCGATTAAAACTTGTGGTCAAAACATTTAAATGTCATTGTAAATGTATTGATACGACCAGACCGACTTGCCGTTCGCCAGAATAAAGTTTGATTTATCTCTTAACGTAGTATAGAACAAAGTCCCTGTTGTTTATATATACTTAACTCCTTTTAAACCACAGAAACGTTTTTGATACGGTTCTCATTGTCAATTCAATGTTTTTTTTAAGAAAATTTTAGACATTTAATAAAACCTCATTAAACTTTATGTTATTAGAAAAATGTCTATGTTTTACATTCAAATCGACAAAAAAGAAAATTACTTTCCAAGATAGGTACTTAAATAATAATAATAATATAATAAACACACACTAACTTGATTCCAAATTATTCAGAACCTGTGCTACGATAAACAAAATATTAAATAAATAAAAAATATATACATAAATACTCATGCGACGTGAAATTAGATTGTTACTTAACTGATTCAATGGATACGTCAATGTAACACACTTGTACAAACGTAAATAAAACTCGATGTTATATAAAATATTTATATGCAAGAAGAAACAACAAGCGAATCAAAACATTTTATTGTGTGTTCGTGTCTATGTTTACTTCTGTTTACTCGAGTGTACTATGAGATTAGTATAACAATAGTTACATTTCCAAGAAGGGTTTGTAATAAGCAGACGACCAACCATAAAAGAAACCATTAGAAAATCTTTACAGTGTCATAAATTACACCCACCCTACATAAAATATGATAAAGAGCCTCAAAATGACGATGGCACATATATACATAAACTATACACATCTTATGCTATGGATCTTGTCTAGGATGCGGTCAAATATACCTCGATTTACATATAAACATGTGGTTTACAACATAACACACCAATAAGCATTCAGTATCCTTGTTTTAGTCCGTGTGGTGACGTATTAAGAATACGTAGTGTAACCACCCCTATTGATCCCGAGGGTGTCGTAAAAGGCGACCAAGGGAACCAAATATGCAAGACAACATCGTTACAAAGAGAAGGTAAACTTGAAACAAACCCTATTCTAATCCGTCTGGACAGCGTGGTATAGTAGGCCAAAACCTCCTTGCTATGGAGAGGCCTATGTCCAGCAGTGGACTGTAAAAGACTGTTGAGGATTGATGACGATGATGATGATTCTTGTTTTTTGTATTCTTGAAGCCTCTTGCTATCAATTTCTTCACAAAGTGAATAAATACTTTCCTTATGTTCATAAAGTTAACCAAGATTTACATCACTTGAGTGGTTGGGAAATGCACAGACTAGTTTTAAAGTGAGATCTTTAGTTCTGCATTTCATAACATTTAGTAGCTATTTTGAAACACTTACTTGCTGCGTACTCTTTAACACCCGAAGCACGAACGCTCATAAATATCATTAATCTCAACGTATAGAAGGTTAGACATTTTTAAGTTATTTCCATTTCTAACTTACAATACTCTGCGACATTTCTACACGGCCCATTTGTTCCGGACTTTCAGTTTCATTGAAATGGTCGTTGACCTTTATTTTACACAAGTTTCCTTTCTCATATTTATTAAATGGGTACCCCTTTTATTAAACGTATGAGTGTGAATAACCGCAATATTTTATGCTGATCTTATAGTTCCGTTCTGAATCTCAGACTCGGAGCGGAATTCAGAAATCGATTCTTCGTCCTCTCTATTTATATTTGTTCCTGAAAGGTTTAAAATTATGTTCATGAATGAGGTACAATACGATACCTTTTACCGTTATTTCTAGTTTAATCCATTAATCTGTTTTATAACTAATGTTCGCACACTGAGTGAGCACGTGAGTGGTGTTCGACTGTAGTTCATTAAATACAGTTTTCAAAATAAAGCTTAGTCACTAGCTTAATAGCTCACAGATACAAGCTGATGTAAAAATGAATGAAAGTTAAATTTTCATCAAGTCAAAACCTATTTAAATCTGTGTGGTGAGGGATTAAAAATACAGAGTGTCACAACACCTTTTCACTCCAAGGAGAAGGAAAACTTGAAATAAACCCTATGCAAACCCGTCTGGCCAGTGAGGTCTAGTAGACCAAAACCTCGTTTTTAAGGAGAGTTTTTTAAAGAGTTCAGTAGTTGACTATCAAAAACTGTTGATGTTGATGATGATGAGTGAGTTTCCGTAAGCCTAACCCGTGATCCTGCTGAAGAGAAACTCAAAGTGTTGCAACGCACTTCTGTCCATAGGCGGCAGTCTTATTTACCATTGTGTAGTTATTTCACCTGTTTGTTGCTCTATAAAACAAGGAAAAACAGCTCTACAATTTAATTTAATTATACAGTTTTTGTAATAGAATATAGTAATACAGTTTTTTCATACACTTGATGTCAGACTACTTTAAAATTCATTACAGTGTAACGAGAGTGAAATTACGTCACAATAGCGTAATGAGCGGTAATGAGACCGGTTGTAGAAAGTCTTTTGTGACGTCATGTGTCGTGAAGAGTCAGCAGCGCTTGACGATTACAGCAGTCTATTAAACGTTTCATATCATTTTGCAGTAACGAGCAAGAACAAAACTCATAATATCAACAGTTCACTGGTATATTTTTAGTGATCTGAACTGCTAAGTCGGAGGTCATGGGTTCGATTGAAACCCCGGACAAATCTTGTGCAGTGACCACGGTGCACAACTTATGTATAATATAATTTAATGTTTCGGACATCTGGTACACAACGCCATCTAGTCCCAAACTAGGCGAAGCTTGTACCATGGGCACCAGACAATTGATGTAAACACATATATACTTTTTCTTTGTAAATTTATATATATTATATATAGAAAACACCCAACCTCTGAAACAAATATTTGTAGATCATATAAACATTTGTTCCGACGTGGGAGTCGAACCCGAGATCTCAAAAACAGCAGCCGTATATGCTACCACTGTGTCACCTAGGCAGTCGCAATGTAGTCACAATTATATAATATGTATAAATTTACAAATATATACTCTAATTATCACAATATGAATAGTCATCGTACACACGCTGCGAGATGTATAAAATTATTATTATTTTGTAAACAAACATCTAGAACATTGTGTTTGTATTTCTGTCTAAGTCAGTATAAAAACATTTACACGACTGATCTGTAGCAAATTCTTACTTATTTGAATAGTCGAACTAATGCATATGCACTTAAACTATTTTATTATTTGCTGCAAAAAAACTCCATACACATAATTTTGTCTCGTAAAACCGAAATATGATAGCTGCAAAATATTCGCTATCCGTGACAAGTTTTGCGGGACCCACAGATTTGATTCAATTTTGTATGGCGTGTGGTTAAATATTCATGGGCCATACGAATTGGATATACCCACTGAGACTGAAAGGGAACACTTGGCTGATATTTGTGTTTGTAATAGTGTCTGATATTGGAGGAGTATTGTGTATTTCACAGACCCTCAATATGTTTATTATTGAATATTTAGTATCGTAGTACTTGATATTCTCACGATACTCCTACAACAGGAATAATGTGGCCTAATTGCTGATAGTTTATGATTTTAAAATAATGTGGAGAAAAGAAAACAAAAGAGTATAATTGATTGTCATTTTTTAATGAATATTTTGATCTTTTTGCATTCAATTGGATGGCATTAAATATGATTGACTTGCTGTAGCAATAGTATAAGACACCCTAATGAATGAAGATTTATTTATTTATTGATATGTACGCACATAAAGTAATTAAGACAAATGTTTTTGTAGTGGGTACTTAAATAGAAATATTTTTAAGATGAATAAGATTAAATGAAAAGCAAAAATGAGTTTTGATTTAATCTTACTAACTGTAATAATGAACAAATTTTTAATGTGAGTAAAACAAGGTTAAGTAAATAAACAAATGAAATAAATATTTCTACACATCTCACACGGCTGTCTAATTCACTTAAGTAGAGCCTTTTTTTTTTTTTTTTTTAACGTGTGGAAACCCCCACGGGCCGTCACCCCACCGGGGTTTACGGCGGGGCGGTGTGTCGGAATCGGACCGATTAAAACCACACGGTGTGCCACTCTGCGCCTGAGAGAGGAGGGATCCGGGAACAGCTGTTATTACGACATCCTAATCCCTCCTAGCGCCTGCCCGCTTTCGCGGCCGCCATCTGCGGATAAACTCTCCATTTAGGCGACGTCCGGCACACGCACACGTCACCTCCTCGCGGCTGGCCACTATAGCGGATGGAGGGGAAAACCCGTCCCGTCCATCCGCGGCCAGACTCAAGGCGGCATGAGGCGCTGGTATGCGCGCCTCCGCCGCCCGGCTCGCCGACGGCGAATTGGGTCCGAGTGGATATTGTCCTCCCGAGCCCTCTCCGCCGCCTCCTTCCGCGAAATTACGTCTTCGCAGAAGGTTGCGACCGCGAAGATAAAGCAACTGTCGCTACTGACCATGGAGCGTATGACGGCCACTAGCGAGAGATTTCCTCCAATAACTGCAGTGAGGACCCCACGCTGCGCCGCCCAAGCGGAACAAACCGCTAGCGTGTGCTGAGCCGAGTCCTCACTGCAGTCGCAGTGGTGACAGGCGGGACTCAATTCCCTCCTGGCGACCGAGTGCAGATACTTCTCGAAGCAACCGTGCCCGGAAAGGACCTGCGTCAGTCGGAAGGAAAGAGTCCCGTACTGCCGCCCTGCCCACTCGGCGATGACCGGCTGGAGAGCCTCCACGGCGGCAAAACCAGCACGTGGAGCCTCCAGCCGGGACGACCAACGAGCCATTGTGGCTCGACGAGCGGCCTCTCGCCACTCGCGTATCTCTTCGGGCGGGGGCCGTATGCCGCTACGCGCCCGGAAGTCAGCCGTCCGCCGATAAACTACGGCGAGCACTTCCGCCTCCAAATCCCATGGGGGAGTTCCGGCCATGGCGCACGCCGCCTCCGTCGATACGGTGCGGCAACCGCGTATGGCTCTTACCGCCAATATCCTCTGAGGGCGCCAGAGGCGAGCCCTATTCTGGGCGGTCAGAGCCGCCGCCCACACCGGTGCACCATACAGCGCCATTGACCGGACAACCCCCGTGTATAGCCGTCTCGTCGCGACGCTAGCTCCACCCAGATTGGGCAAAAGTCGCCCAAGGGCAGAAGCAGCGCCGACCAGCTTTGGAGAAAGCTGTCGGAAGTGCTCGTTGAAGAGCCACCTGCCGTCGAAGATCAGGCCCAGATACTTCATCTGGGTCTGAACCGGTACGAGGACCGAACTGACCACGATGGAGGCGCCGGAGGGTGCGCCACGACGGGGCCCATGGAACAAAAGGGCCTCCGTCTTGTCCAGGGCCACCCGCAAACCCAGCGCCTCAATTCGCCTGACCACCAGAGAGACACCCGTGGTGGCCAGGCGCGCCGCCTCTTGAAAGTTCATCCCCCGGGCCGTGATGTGTCATCTGCGTAACAAAGTACGCCCAGCCCGGGGGGAAGACGACCTCGAAGGGCCCAGTCGTATCCCATGTTCCACAGAAGTGGTCCGAGGACAGACCCCTGTGGAACACCGCACGACATGAGCCGCCGCCTTAGAACACCGTCTCCGTCCTCGTACATGACGGTACGCTCCTCAAGATAGTCTGCTACAAGCCGCCTCAGGTACTTTGGCACCCCGTGGTAGTGGAGACTTAAGTAGAGCCTGTGCTAACCAGACTGTTGTTAAACGCACTTGACTATTACTAAATACATACATATCACAGATAAATTACGCTCGGACACAGAACAATTAGTCGTACTCATCACACAAATATTGGTCTTGAGTAAAAATCGAACCAACGACCTCCGGTTTGGCAGTCAGGGTCACCATACTGCATTGTCTCCATTTGCAAAGAGTAAGGTGATCACAACTCTTGGATTCTATTCATGCTTTCCATCAGGCAGAGTAGAGTCACTTTGGCAGGCTTTTAATATAGAAACTAACCACTAAACCAATAGGCCCATCCGTAGAATAACAATTGACCATCATTGTTCATAATAATTTAAAGTGTGCAATATAATCTTATTTTTACTGATCAATAATATAAAAAATATAATTTCTACAGAGTTCTTAAATCATTATTCTGATTGGAATTACTGTTGAGAGAAAGACATTTGAAAAACTTTTATAATACGAGTATTTATTAGCGATCAAGTTTTACACACAAAAAAATCTAAAAGCCTACCTTAAGCCTGTTGAGACTCCAAGTTCCAAATTCCAGAATCGCTCTCTCGACAATCTTTTATCTCAAAGTAAAATCACTAAATGTAATTTAAAACTCCGACTCAATTCTAAAGAGCTGCTTTATAAAAACCTACTTTTATTCAACTTGATACCAATGTCTGTTTTAGTAGGTCAATAGCTGTATTTATATTCTGTTTGGCATCTGTGAAAAATATAACTAGCATATATTGTTAATAAAAATTTCATACCTCATCTCTATTAACTTTAAAAACGAAGTTAAAAGTGACAAGAAAAACAAAGAAGAGTTAATTGTTTACTTATAATGATTACGCATGTATTTAAAACACATATGAACTTGGTTGACGGCAATACGTTTGAGTCTTATGACGCAAATGGGTCTAAAATATAAATTATTTGTTTGTGTTAAAATGAGGACGTTTGATACAGTTCTGTCAATGGATCAAGTCGTCTGTATGTTATAAATGAAGATTTTGGTGCAATTCTTCCAGAGTTAATATATATAGTGTCCCTGTGGTGACGGATTCGGAATATCCTTATTCGTCCCACGGGTATCGTTACAGCCGTCTAAGGGGGCCAACTACACATAATTTTAAAGTTGTTAAAATAAAGCTCTGCCAATAGCTTACAGGTATGCTTTATGCTGATCTAACAATGAACGAAACTTGAGTTTTCTTCAAGTGAGTAAGTTATCTATCTGTGGTTATTAGTATGGTGACGGATTAAGTATATGGAGTGTCACCACTCATATTCATTTTATGGGTGCGATAAGAAGAGGCTAAGAGAGTCCACTATGCAGGACGTTAGCACTGCAAAAAAAAAGGAAAAATTGAAACAGACCTACACAAACCCGTGTGTTCAGCGTGGTATAGTAGGTCTTCTTCTAAGGAGAGGCCTATTTACAGTGGTGAACTGTTACAGGCTGTTAATGATAATGATAAATATCATACACTAATAATAAAAATAATAAACCAAGAGCCTCGACCAACACCTTAAGAGGCTCACGTTAGAGGGTTGGATCAATGTCGTAATAGCAGCGGTTCCCGGATCCCTCCTATCTCAGGCGCAGAGTGGCACACCGTGTGGTTTTAGTCGGTCCGATTCCGACACACCACCCCGCCGTAAACCCCGGTGGGGTGACGGCCGGAGGGGGTTTCCACACGTTAAAAAAAAAAAAAGGGTCTGATGCAGAAGGCAGTCCTCCTTGACACGATTCGTATAGTGAGGAGGCTCCTGTCTTTGGAGCCCTAACCACTGGTGTCTAGGTCCCTGTACCGGATGTCAGTGGTTTACTATTTTTTATATTTTTAAATATGTATTTTGTATTCCTTTTGTACGTATTTAAAACTGTAATAAATATGCATATATTAATAAAATAATAAATAAATAAATAAATATATGTTTCGGACATTTGGCAGACAGTCCCATCTAGTCCCACACTAAGCAGAGCTTGTACTATGGGTACTAGGCAATTGATATAAATACATGTATACTTTTTTTTCGTAAATACATACATATTATACATAGAAAACACCCAAACTAACATTTGCAGTTTTGCAAACATTTAGCCCGACCCGGGAATCAAACCTGAAACCTCAAACATAGCAGTCGCATATGCTACTACTGCGCCACCAAGGCCGTTGTGGCCGGCAGTCGGCATAGTAACAAAATGACTTTTTAACTTGTTTTAGTAAATATATATCCAGTACTCGATGATCACGTTAAATTGAGTGTAATATAGAAAAACTTAAAATATATAAAGGTTATGAGATAACAAGAAAAAAATTACGACACTAATCTAGAGCCTGTTTATTCAACCGTAACTTAAAAATAACATCAACATTTTTCCTGCCATATAGCACAGATGTGAGTGGGCCGACTTAAGAGCGATCCAAACTTTGAAACGATAACAACTTCTCGATATCTTACCGCTCCTTGCCAACTTGGAGAGTTACGATTATGGTGCTGTTATGTAACTCAAACTGTAATTACTGAGATAACTCCGTCTCTGCTTATACAGTTACTTTTACTTTCTCGCTGGTTTTTATTTAGTAAGTCAAGTTACATGATGTATACTAAATAGTACGATAATTTAGATGTTTGCTTAGAGTAGATGTAATTTTATGTTTGTCGTCTGAACAAACATCAAACTGATACAATTGATGCAGTAGGTAACTACATGAATACAAAAGCTGGCAATACTTGCCAAATTTTGTACTAATTCATCTACCATCAACTGCAAAGTTTAATAGAACTTTTCTTGTAAATATTACTCGTAGCTGGTGTTAATTTATTAATACTAACTACTTAAAACTCACTAATTTATTTAATATTAACTTCAATAAAATTATAACTCGACAGTACAAAAAATTTGATTTCTGAACTAAACTTACTATAAGATAATATAAAATAAGATATAAACTTGTCCGAATTTTATTTCAGTCGAAGTACTTGATAGTAATTTGATCTAATTAATTAATTTTACTTTTGTTTCTTTACAGATAATGAAACTCATTTGGTGCTGCTTCTTAGCAGCATGTGTGACAGTCTCGTTAGCTGCAATTGACGTGGAAAAAACTGTCAAACAAGTGCAGAGTATACTCCAGGCAAATCAACAGCTCCCAAGACTTACTAGAGATGAAATCCTAGAATTATTAAACAATATAAGATCTGAAGATTCAAAACCGTCAAAATCAAAAGAACCGGAGGCAACAGTTAGTTCAGATGAAACACCTTTACAGTACAGTTCTATCATAAACGAAGTAAACCCAGCTCTTCCAAATATACTAGAAAATATAGTAGGTGACAATAAAGATGTATCAGTAACAACTTCAGAATCACCAAGCATAAGTATACTATCCACAAAAAAAAATAAAACCCCGTTTTTGACTACAGAAAAAAGTTTCTCACTGCAACAATTATACCCTCAGTCACATCATACACCAGATAATATGGATGATGCTGAAGACGATGAAAGCGAACTAACAAGTCCTAAGAGTACAACAACAAGTAAACCGACGCTAATGGTGGTACTACCTTATACTCCACGAGATGGTTCATCGTTGCAAGAATTGTATACCAGACCACCACGAACCGAAGTAGTACATGAGTCAAGCACAACAGTAAAACCTAAAATATCAAAACCTTTTGAAAATTATCCAGACAACGCTGGACTACCAACAGAATTGATCAGCAACTTCCCTGATGAATTAAAAGCTTTTCTCGACGCTCATGGCTTGAAAGGAAAACCAGGACAAGACCATTTCTTATTACCCCTTGAAGGGTTCAAACCAATGCCACCGGTAAAAATAGTAGATGGTACAGTTGACTTACCTGAGAATATTCTACTGACTTATGATCTCATTTCACCAACCAGCGATTCCAACACGAAAAATGAAGCTGCTTATTCAATACCTCCCAACAACTTTTTGTATGCACCACTCCGGCCAGAACTGCCATTCGAATTAGATGCTTCATCATCAAATACCAAGGAGATTAGCATACCTTATGACATGCCAGTTAAAAAGTATAAATCAGGCACAGCATCAAATTACGATCCGATTGAATATGAGTCAGTAAAAGTGATTCCACTTAACAAAGGAATTAATCCCATCAGCGAACAGATAAGTAGCAGTAATGATCAAAGTAAAAGGCAGGTTACAACTGAAGAAACAACTACAACACTAAGTAAAGAAGAATCTACCACCACTACTTCGACTACTACCGAAGAACCTAAAACAAATGATGTAAACGAATCAGTATCTGCAGATACTGATACAGGTGCCTCCATTTCAGATCTAGAAGCTTCTTTTGGTGGAGCAGTTCCTTCACAGCCAGGTGATTCTGAGTTACCACCGCCAAAAAAGAACGGTTTCTATTGGATGCTTGATTGGAACAGTTTTCTGGAAGTTGGAGACGGTGATACTAAAGTAAATATACGTTTTGAACCAAAACTGGGCGACCCTCAGATGTTCTTACCGGTTACAGTCCCATGAAAATAAAAATTTGATCCTATTTATGAGTTCTAGTCTTTTGGTTAGTGGTAATAGATCAGTAATTAAAAATATAGCAGGGGAGATTGCGAAGAAGTAACTGATATGACTGTAATTTACATAAAAATAACTGTTAAATCGTATTTGGTTTCACAAATTTCATCACTTCAATTAATTATTTGACTAAAGCAATCATCTGATGCTGTAAAATAATCATAGTTTTGTTATATAATATATTTTACCAATCGTGTCACCGTACTGCTCTCATTTTATGAACTCTCTTCACAATGCTTCACGGTGAACTGAATTCATAGAATGTGGACTATTTATGATTGTCGTTTCTAGTTGTTCGAAAGCGAGATAATGTGGCAATAAATACGTGGTGGTTTAATTATAATGTAGTATGTAAGGAGCCATTTTGTAGTTCTTGTAAATAAAATATTGAAATATCATTTGGATTTTTTATGTTGCTACCTTTGACGTTGACATGAAATAAAAAAATCTTCATTTATATCACCAGCCTGTTGCGGTCCATTGGTTAACGTAGACCTCTCCCAAAGCGCATCACAGAACCTCGTTTGATGCTTTTAGAAATCCAAAAATAATGTGTATAAATATAAGAATTTTGACGATCCCGGGTCCTTTAAGCGGGGCGTGAAAAAGCATATCACTAGGCCACCATAGCGTGGGTCACCATACTGCACTGTCTTCAATCGTAGTGAGTATGGCGACCACCGCTCTCGGATTTTATTCATGCTTTCCATCAGGCTGAGTAGAGCCACTTTGGTAGGCTACTATAAAAAAAAACCTCACTACTACACTAAACGAAGGTCTAATGTAATAATGTAGCCTAAACTTATTGCGAATGAAAATGTAATATAACATTATTACTATGGACTAATAATATTATACTAAATTTTCATTTGTAACTTTGCTAGATATCAATTAGCCCGTATTATTATTATTACGAGTCCATAAGTATTCAGTGACCTAACATTTATTGAACCAAACGACTATGATAATGTTCTGCCATAATTATGTCATAAAGTATCCTGAACCAGTTACTTAAGCCTGACAATTGGGCAGTTAACCCTCAATTTGTCGCACAATCTTTATTGTAGACGTAAAAATGACAACCTTATAAATGAAAAACAATTAAATTGTTTCATTTAAGATTTTGTTTTGTATATTTATTCGTTTACGTAGTTGTAATATATATTTCTAAAAATGATCTTGTTTTCCATTTCGAATTAGTTTGTGTTTCAGAAATTTTGTTGGTCCAAAATAATATTCTATTCATTTGCAAAACTAACATTGGCGTTCAAGTCTGTGGAGCTAAAGTAATTGGTATTCTTGTTCAAATTAGATACTTCTGAATTGATTGTTATTTGTAGTCTAAAGACATTGTTTTAAAGTAGATGCCGCCAAGAGATCGAAAATGAAAAGCAGTTTATGAAATTGCTGAACAGATCTTCGTTGAAAGAGGAATATTGATAACAAGAGCTATTAAAGTAAAAAAGTAATGCAATAGACAACTAGGAAACATTCTGGGCGGCGTGTAACATATGTATCTAACACTACCTGTTAATAATTTTAACATGTAGTGTGTGTGTCAAAAAAATACACAAGGGAGGCCTTGTGTACTTTTATTCTTATTTCAAGACCCTGCCAAAGTAATTTCACCTAATAGAAAGCATGAATAGAATCCAAGAGTTGTGGTCACCTACATAATGGCGGCCTAGTGAGATGCTTTTTCACGCCCCGCTTACGGATGTTAAAGGCTGACAGTCATCGTGGCAGTGTAAGGTTTACATTTACCACGATAACTGTCACCCCTGTATCAATGGATCTCTGGCCTCGCACTCACCAATAAAAACGACAGTATCCATGCTGTCACTTTATGTTGGTCTTCAGTGAAAGGGTAGCACTCTCTGTTCAAACTCTGGTCAAACTGGCTCGTTCGTGCTGAAGACAGCGTGACTCTACTACTTAATAAATATTGGAGGATAATAAGGAGCATTGATGTTTATATTTGTACTGTCCCCTTTTCACTCATAATTAGGACTCGTTTTGATTACACGGATGAGGTAGTAGTTAAAGCGGTCGACACACCGCTCTCTACTGCACTGATTCGCAAATT
This sequence comes from Hypercompe scribonia, assembly GCA_949316085.1. NCBI lineage: Eukaryota > Metazoa > Arthropoda > Insecta > Lepidoptera > Erebidae > Hypercompe > Hypercompe scribonia. Next base: position 3,968,993 of record OX438981.1, read on the forward strand.
GTTGTTCTGAGTCTGAATGTTCTATGTGTTCGTTTCTTGTATACTTATAAAATCTGCCGCAACACAGGTCTATATATATAGCAGGCGACAAAGAAAAGTATATTCCTACGACCTTATCATTTAGGCTTTATATTGGAGTTCCAGGATTTATTAAATACTCCACTTTTAATCCTAAAATGTCATGTCTCAATGTCATTGCTCGTACCGTATAAAATAAATATACATTATGTCGAAGCCTTTAATGAGTGATTAAGCAATCTGAGAGCCTATCTCACACATTAATTTAGCTTAGGTGAAGTGAATGATGAATCAGTTCACTCGTAACTGCGTTCGGTAACGCGACAAGATTTATATGTATCGCCTAGCAGTGATCTCCTCTAGTTTATAAACATGATTTTTTATTTAAATATGATGACTGAAATTAATCCATAACTAATCATAACATCGGATATCTAAACAACTCATTGGCAAAATCTAATAGCGCATGCTCATTGCACAAATCAAATAACAGACTTAATTTAGCATATTGTTACATACGTCCATCTCTTTTCAAAAGCAAAATAAATTACTACCAAAGCAAATTAAAGGAATGATGTTAGTAAAAAAAAGACAACCTTTTCACAAAACGTGAAGGAAAATGCATTAAACTCACTGTGAAAGAACGGGTGTCAAGTTCATCCAACATAAAGGAGGTATCCTCCGACGAGGTGACCATAGCTGGCGGGCCGCGGGCCTATGGTTGATGTTAGGAAATTGTATTTATGTTAACCCTTGTGAGAATTTTTGTAACATAATACAGGATTAGCAGTTACTCCGCAATTCGTTTTCGTAGTATCTTCAGATTTTATTGCACTTTTTTTCTAAAGCCCGATTTCGCGTAGTGACTTCGACATATGTACATCAGCTTTGGAAATATAAACTTTTTTTATCGAAATAGCACTCAAACGTTCACCAACTGTTGATTTTATACAAAATATTCCTATTACTTCCACTATTTTAGTGTTGTGCTTCTAAATTCTCTATGTCGGATGCGACTATGTAAATATTTTGTACCAAAACAGAAGCCGTTCACAAACATAGTTAACACGACCTCTCGATTGACGGACATTGCAAACAAGGAGAAAGGAAAAACAACATTCGGTTGACAATCTCACAAACAGTATCGAACGACAACGCCTCTATTGACGCCGTATGAAAGAATTTTAACACACGAAAATTTAAATTTAGAAATTATCCTGTGCCCCTTTTTTGTGTTCCACTTTGTGACTGTTAAGTCACAGGTAAAGTGGTTAAAGCGCTACCTTCTACTGCGCTGAGTGTTTCGATATAAACCCCACATGGGACAATAGTTTTTGTGATCCACAGATTGTTGTTCTAAGTCTGCATGTTCTTAGTGTCCGTTTCATATATTTTTGTAAAGTCCCCAACGGCATGCATTCTAAAGAGGGCGTTGTTTTTAAAAAAAATGTTCATGAGTTTTCACTTATCTCAGCTATTCACCTCCCGCGTTGCAATGGAGAAAAACAAATTCAATTTATATATGTATACAACGAAAGTTTTATGTAAATAATTTCGATGCATGTGTATGATAAATTGTTAAAATTTTAAAGCTTTTAATATATTCTCCGAACGCTGAAGCACACACACACTTGTTATTTTTTTTTAAACAAACATAAAATCTCTTCGGTTTCATATTCCAAATATAAAATAAACGTTATGTTATGAATTGACATTTTTCAACCATTATTCGAAGAACAGTATCATTTCGTGGAATATTTGTGAGTACATGAAAAAATTGATCTATACGAGATTCATTTCACCAGAAAAAGCGGTCAACTAAACTATAAAAGTATTGCAAACAAGAAAAAACAAAAAATATTAAATTCTAAATATAGGTCAATGAATTGCTGACCGATTACGGGGCTATCAGCTGAACAGAATTATGGACACTTGGCATAATTCACAGTTGTTTCCCTAACTTGCTTACATGTTGTTTGAAAGACTTTCACACCCGCACTAATACCTAAATACGCCTAATGAAACTCAAAAGAGTTTTGAGATAAAGTAACTCACACTCTTTTTTTAAGAATCTTCTAGTCTTAAGACTCTTACAGCCAGACTCGTGAACATATGCCGAAGAAGTGAATTTTTCTTATACATAAATGCGTGTATAAGTGATGACGCCGCAGTGCCTCTGCGTATCCCTCTGCGAAAACAGAAATGATTTTATATGTATACTATACATACTCGTACGTACTAGACACTTGATCAATAAAATAAAATAGTTAAAATGAAGTGTTAGTTAGAAGTGGTACAAATTTCACTGGTCAAACTAAAGTCTAATGTGATTTGATATTAATTATACATAATTGTACATTTATGTATCCCAGCTTCACATAAGTTTGGACTGTGAGAAAGTTGACATCAGTCATTTACCACCCCGGTGGCCGGTCTCAGGCGTCCTTCTCTGAAGGGGACCCGGACGATGTTATTTCAGGTCCCCTCCAGAATCAATGCCGCGCCTAGTCAGACCCTATCCTGGGGACGCCATAAAGGCAACCCCACCTATCAGTCCGGTTGTTATAATTTGTTGCGACCCGATCGCATTTTTGCTACCAGGCCGAAACAAATCATTCCATCGCAGACCGCAGCAACTAATCTGCCACCAGAGGACCCCACTCTCTGGCGACTCGCGGTCCCGTCGACGGCTCATAATGCCGCCGGCGTCTTCTCCATTCGGGATCGGCCCTCTCCCGATCCCGTTCAGCGGTCTCTTTCTGGAGCATAACAGTTTCGCAGAAAGAGACCACTGCGGCCCAGCTTTCCTCACCCGCCAGCATGGCAGCAACGATTGCTGGCGGCGATAGGTCTCGTCCTATTTCACCGATTAGGCCTCCGCGTTCAGATGCCCACGCGGGGCAGTCTTCCAGCGTATGCTGGGCAGAGTCCCAGTCGGCTGCGCAGTGGTGACAGTATGCCGTCTCCTCGCGTCCGATCTTATTCAGATACTCACCGAAGCAACTATGCCCGGTGAGTATCTGCGTCAGTCGGTAGGTGACGCGACCTCCCTCCCTACCTACCCAAGCTTCGAGGTTGGGCAGAACGGCACCGACAGCGCGTTGGCGCGCATTTTGTGGCTGTTCTAGCCGCGCGCGCCATTGTGTCAATGCCTCTCGGTGGGCGCTCTGCCGCATTTCGAGCTCGTCCTGGTCTTCCCCACTCTCATCCCGGCGGATAGCGCGAATACGGTCATAGATCCTCGCGTCCATATCGGCCAGGATATCAAAGGGCAGAAAACGTGCCAGGACTGTTGCCGCCTCAGACGAGATGGTGCGGTATCCTCGTACGATCCGAATGGCCGCTACCCGCTGCGCTCGATTGAGCTTAGCTCTGCAGCGGGAGGAGGCCGATATGCGCTTGGCCCATATCGGCGCTCTGTAGAGGGCCATGGATCGTAGCACCGCACAGTAGAGGCGGCGCACTTCTTCTCGCGGGCCCCCTATGTTAGGCAAAAGCCTTTGTAGGGAGCCCGCCACCCCCCGAACTCGTGGGATCATCCGCTCGAAATGCTCCTCAAAGCTCCAGCGACTGTCCAAGGTTAGGCCGAGGTACTTAATGTGTCGACCGACCTCGACCTCCGCTCCTTCCACTCTTATAAACGAGCTGGTAGGAACGACACCTCCGCGTTTCCTGTGGAACCACAGGGCTTCCGTCTTATGAAGTGCAACCCGTAGACCCAAATCGCTGATCTTTTGGACGACACAGGTCACCCCTAACTCGGCGAGCTCCAGGACTTCTTGGAAGCCATACCCCCTAGCCAGTACTAGAGTGTCGTCCGCGTAGCAGACGACACTCACTCCAAGGGGTAGACTGATCCTCAGGACCGCATCATACGCGAGGTTCCACAAAAGGGGTCCTAAGATCGACCCCTGGGGAACCCCACATGTGACCTCCCTTTGAAGTTCTTCACCGTCCCGACCTACATAGGATATGGACCTATCGCGAAGATAGGCCCCGATGATGTGCTGCAAGTAGAGGGGCAACTGGTGATATACCAGTGCCTCTCTAATTACCCACCACGGCAGTGAGTTAAAGGCGTTGACTATATCAAGACTGACGGCCAATGTCACTCCCCCCGACAGACAACCTCTTCCGATAAGGAGCAGACGCGTTCGATCGCGTCGAGCGTTGAACGTCCCTCTCGAAAGCCAAATTGGTTGTCTGATAAGTCAGGGCCCACTAGCGACAGGTGTCGGCTGATACGGGCGGCGATAATTCTTTCAAAGAGTTTCGCCGCCTCGTCCAACAGGCATATAGGTCGGAACGCTGAGGGAGTATCTGCAGCCCTGCCAGGTTTCTGGATGAGTACCAGCCTGGCTTCCTTCCAGCCGGAAGGGAATACGCTGTTACGGAGGCAGCTGGTAAACAGTTGCCTCAACCTATTCCCTAGGATCACCGAAGCGCACACCCATGCTCGACCCGGAATCCCATCCGGGCCAGGAGCGGTGTTGCGGGCGGCGAGTCGCTTCATGGCTCGGTCCAGCTCATCCTCCGTCACCTCAAAGTCGTCGGACCACATAGTGGAATCCGACAGCAATGGAGGCCATGAGGGACTACCCTGGTCCCTGGGGAAGAGAGTATCTACAACTCTGCCCACGAATACAGGATCCAGGGTCTGAGTCAGTGGTGGGACCCACGGTCTGAGCTTGCCCAATACAAGTTTATAAGGGCGCCCCCATGGGTCCCTGTCTAGTCCCTCTATGAGCTCCTTCCAAGACCGAGCCTTGGCTTCCGCGACTGCAAGGACATCGAAGACGATGTGGCGGTGGTCCGACAAAGTGACCACCTCTTCCGCCACCCTCCATCCTGACACTTGCTCGATACCAAGGGGAGTCGCCCACGTCAGGTCGACAATTGACTCCCCTTGCCATCGCACGCAGGTGCTCACTGAGCCCCGGTTCACAATACCGAGGTTCAGTCCCGCCGCCCACTCGACGAGTGTATCTCCTCTCACGTTGTCCAGAAGATCTCCCCATTGTGTGGAGCGGGCGTTGAAATCGCCCAGGACAAGTACCGGACGGTACAGGTACGTGCAAATGCAGTTCCTGAGGCCGTCCAGGTACGCCTCAAATACGAGGAGGCCGCAATTCGGCGATATGTAGCAGCCCACAATGACCATGGGGCCCCATTCAACTGCCACAAACCCCAGTCCTCGCTGAAGGAGGGTACAGTGGAGGCCATTTTCGATCCCTGCCCAGAAGATAGCGGCAGTGCCGTCAAACGACCCGAACCACCGAGGGTGATCCGGGACACAGTACGGCTCCGCCATCACCGCTAGGGCAACCGACCGCTCAGCGAGTATCTGCATCAGCAGATCTTGCGCTGCGCGGCAATAATTGAGGTTACCCTGCAAAACTTTCTGGGGAGGCACGAATTTTAAGCCTCCATTACCTCTTCTGCCGGACGGGTTGCCGGCTGTGGCATTCTTGTAGTCAGCGGGTGCTGACTATTGTCAGTTCTCGCCAAGACTGGAGCGGGGGCTGTCTGTAGCTCCCTTTTCTTTTTCTTCGGTGGAGAACATTTCTTGCTCCCCAGCCGATGATCCGCGGGACGGCCAAGGTCCGAGTAGACAGGGCACCTGGGCGCTTTTGCGGTGCATGTGCGCGCCACGTGGCCTATGCCACCGCACGTGTAGCACTGCGCACCGCGGTTTGTCTCGTTGGGACACTTCGCCCTCACATGCCGCAATTCGAGACACCGATAACACTGCAGCGGCCGTGCTGCTAATGCCTCCACCCTGGCCGAGACCCAACCCACTTGCACGCGTTTGGCATTCGCAATTTTGCGAACCGCCGCAAGCGGGCAGCGGACCCAAGCCGTACCCAGCCGTGACGGAGAAATACGGATATCTCCAACTTTGACGTCGGAAATGGGACATTCCCTCGCCGCTGCTATAGCTGTGGCGACCTCAGCTTGGGTGATGGACTCTTCTAAGTCCAACACCCGTAGGTCACCTGCCCTACAAGGACGCGCAATGATAGCGTCCGTGCTGGACAGTACCTCCCGTAGGCGTGCTGCCAATTTGTCCGCCCGAGCGGCGCTACCTTCACCGGGGATCTGCAAAATGAGGGCCCCGGTCATCGCTCGCTTGGTACGGAGCCCGCCTGCGATGCCTAGATCACCCGGATTAATGTTAGCCTTTGCGGCCTCCATTAACGTAGCTATCCGCGTCTCAGATCCAGGAGGTACGGAGACAGTGACAGCCGCAGCTGCGGGAAGCCGTGGCACAACCCTCTTAGGTTGGGGCTTCCCCTTTGACTGGCTCGTGGTTGCTGCCTGTTTTGCGGCCTTGGCTTTGGTCTTTCGACCAAGAACCATGGCCCAAGTTTTCTCTGTCAACGTGGCCACAATTTGCTGCTGCCCCGTGGATTGATGTGTCGCTAGAGGTTGTGGGGTAGTCCATTTTCGTCTCCTCCTCTTTTTTTTCTGTTTAGTTGGCGGCGGATAGTTGACCTCCACCGCCCTTGCACCCGTGGCCTCATTTGCGCGAATTAAAGTAGAGTGACTCTCTTGACGTTGCTCCCCTAGCATTTTAGCCCGGACTTCAGCCAACACACGATCCAGTGTGACCGCATACCGTCCCCCGCTCCCAATAAGTTGGCGTCTGCGGGTCGGGCCGCCCGGTTGCTGGTGTTCAGCATTGACCACCGTCAGTCATTCCGATCAGTGTCAGAACTTTAACGGTGGTCACGTCGCCCCTCTCGTGGCCGTCGAGCCACTCTTCCCATGCCAGGAACCACATTAGCCGCGCCAGTAATATGAGATCGCGTGTACCACCTTCCGCGTGCAACTGGTGGTCGTTGCATTGGACGCCGTGGTTTGGTCTTTGGAAGGCCATTTGTCTTACCCTAGTGAGATAATCGTTGTTTTAACAGCAAACCCTAACACCTATTATATCCTGTAAATATTTTACTTTCACATAATATACATTGATTAATAAGCAAAGATGTTGATTTTACATCTGTCGATGTTTAAGTATAAACAATTCTATATTTACCACAGTTTGTCACAAGAGCTTGCATATAATGTAAGTCCAAATTTAAGAACACAATATGAGTAACAAATAGCTAGACTTTTTCAATCTTTTCACCTACACTAAATACTTATATATGAAATGCAAACTCATAATCATTAGATCAAGTTTCAGCCAATGCAAACTGATTTTAGCAATTCGTTATTTTGTCAAAGCAAAATCGAGTCACAATTGATTGACACTTAAAAAAAGATGCATGTGTCGCGGAACACACTTTTGGAACGAAGCCTTCTTCGTGTGTTCGTCGTACGTTTATTTGGGCAACCCGGAAAAATATAATTTATTGATCTATCTTACTTTCCCTTCGAGATATCACTTGTTTTAATTTTTGTTTTAATTTTAAAAATGTTTGAGAATAGATTCTAAATAATTATAATAACTTTCTTATTATGTTATGTTTTTCAACCATGGTTTATCAAAGATATGTCAACAGAGGCATTGTACTTTTTTTTTCAAGAACCTGCCAAAGTAACTCGACTGTACTAATGGAAAGTATGAATAGAATCCAAGAGTCGTGATCACAATACTCATTGCAAATGCAGCCAATGCAGTATGGTGACGCACACTATGGCGGCCTAGTAAAATGCTTTTTCACGCCCCGCTCTGGGAAGTTAAAGGCATGACAGTCATCGTGGCATTGCATTACACACACTTACCACGATAACTGTCACCCCTGTATCAATGGGCCTCCGGTTTCACACTCACCAACTAAAGACGACAGCACGGATTGCTGGCGCTTTTATACTGGGTCACTTCTTATAAATTAATGTTACATGTGATGTTTTATGATACAAGTCACTTTTACTTCAAGAAACTAACTCAGACCTGTAGTGAAACAAATTGTAAGATACAAATATATTAATGTTTAAGTGAAAATATGACAAGAGTCGTTCGATTCACTTGCAGAGATTGGGAGGGACCCTAAAATGTTACGTATTGGTTTGCCCGTCGCGTTCACGGACATCGTGATTTGAATAATATTCGAACTCTCTCCGGGCCTGTATATTGTTTATGTTACAGATATATCGAACGCTAAAAATTGTGACTAGAAAATATTGAGAACTTTGCCAATTAACGATGATGTTTTTATCACAATAGAATTTTAAGCACGATTTGTTGATAGAGCTAATTATGTATAATTTAAATTTGCAGAAGCTGTTACATAAAAAAAAATTATGTTGTCATACTGTCAACTTTTTATTATAATATGATATTGTTGGGATATTATATTATTTACGATGTTAAATTTTTTAGTACGCCAAAGATTAAAATTTGATATGTATACAAATATGTATATAACTATCTCGGTAGCGGAGCGGTAGCGAATGCGACTGCTGTGCTTGAGGTCTTGGGTCCAAATCCCGGATCTCACCAAATGTTTGGGTCATCTGCAAAAATTTATTTCGAAATTTCGGGTTTCTATGTATTTACAGAAAAAAATAAAAAGGTATTCTATCAGTCAGTCTAGTTATCATATAATAGTACAAGCTCTACTTCATTTGAACCTAGATGGCATTGTGAGTCAAATGTCTGAAATATTTATTTATTATATATGTATTTATTAATTATTAATTTATAATACCAGCTTTGCGGCGAAATCACTTTCAAGTTCATACTGAAAAACCAATCCTCCTTCGTCAACAAAAAAGTCGTAACGCTCACATAATTAAGTTAATCTAAGTAATAAGCTATTTACAGCTTTAATAGTCAAGTTTGTGAATCTCATTATCATCATCATGGACAGCCCTCAATTATCTTAGAAAGGAGGTTCAGGTCTAGGTACTATACCACACTACCACGATGACTGTCATGCCTTTTACGTCCCCAAGCGGAGCGTGAAACAGCATCTCACTAGGCCGCCATAATGTGGGTCAACATACTACATTGTTTGCATTTGCAATGAGTATAACGACCACAAATCTTGGATTTTGTTCAAAATTTTCTTTTAATAAAATAATATAGAACACTGCCTGGTTACACAGGTGAGTTAAGTTTTTCCTCTCTTTGCAATGCAGTTGTCCTGAGTAATTTATTCCCTTGGCTGCCTCTAAAGACACCTATGGGATGAATAAGGGTGGTGACACACCGTATACTTAATCCATCATCCCACGGAAACATTACTCATTCTGAACCTACTTGGAATAAATTGCTACAGTGCGATAAAACAGCCATTTGTATTCAAAATAACTTATCACCATCCACTGCTGAACGAGGGTCTTCCCCAAGGAGCGCCAACCATCCCGGTCTTGGGCAATCCACAACCATCCGTTGCCAGCCACCTTCTTCAAGTCGTCGGTACATCGCGCCGAAGGGCACCCTACACTACGTTTGCCCAATCGTGGTCTCCATTCTAGCACACTTCGGCTCCAGCGACCATCGGTTGGTCTGGAGACACGATTGGCCCACTTCGATGTCACTTACTCCCGTTCTCTGTCGAATAACATCGTTACGAATTTTATGAACCAGAGAAACATGGTCGAACATGCTGAGCTACTTTAAACTTTTGGACCAGTCCAATGATGAGTGTCACCGTCTCGGCTCCATAAATCATTAAGGGTAGGACGTACTGGTCAAATACCTTGGCCTTCAATGACTGTGGAATCGGCGATTCGAAGATATTTGTATTATATTATAAGACTGATCCTAAAAATGCGATGAAGCGTAAACAACAGGTCTGCCTATATAAGCCAACCGACGTGGGTATTCGTGGCTCCCACCAAACATGGGAGTAGGTCGCCCCAACGTATTAGTAACACCCCAAGCCGAGGTTCGTACCCCACAGGGGGTGCCCTTGGGCTATGTTGCTTAACAAATGACCGGTTGAGAGCCCTCAGCGCTCACCGTAATACCCGCGTAAAGTTGTAGAGGCCATCCCAGGCCAACAGCTAGGTCAACACAAAAAAAAAAAAAAGTATTCGTGGCACTTTATTCTTGGCACTCGCGGTGAAAGGTTGTATGGGAGCTCGCGTGAGCTGTTTATTCTTGTGTTCATTTTTCTTTTGTTTGTTGTATATAATTTAATTGATGAGTTAAATATAAACGTGCAGTGGTTGTTCTGATTTCGTATAATTATTTGATTTGGTTAAAATGAATCAGGTTCGTTAAGAGTAATTATTTTTTTAATATTACTCTACTTCTGATCCTAAAAATATGTATTCTTCAGTCTTATTCTTCAATAATATTTGGTATATAATAAGAGGTAAATAATTATTATTACTGGTTGTGACAACGAATTATCTACATTAATGTTATAAAGAGGGAAGATTTACATAATTGTTTGTTTGCATTGAATATGTTTCGAAACTACTGGACCGATTTAAAACTTCTTTTACTAATTACAATTATACATTATCCCCGATAAACATAGGTCACAGAATACTTTCAGAAAAGTAAGAGATTCGTGTGAAAAAAGTACCTTAAAATATTTCTGTATCGCGTACGCTGTGTGTGTGTGAGAATTTACAATAGATCAAAGTAATGTACTATAGTTTTACAGAGGATATCAACATCTACAAAAAAGTTGGTAATACCATATGTCTAGCTATTATAATTACGTCACAATAAGTACTTTTTCATGTTAAAATATGGAATAGTAACGGCGGTACATACTTGGCCACAACCCCTGCTACAAAAAGGGTATATATATATGGGTTGTGTGTGCGTGTATGTATCAGTGGAAAGCAATCTCACTTGCGTACTTGTGTGGAAAAACAATCTTTTTAGAAATAAAAACAAAAATCACTTGAAATGTTAAAAAAATAAGAAAATAGATTTTTTTTATAATATTCTATTCTTTTATTAAGCCCCGACACCAAAAGAGGGATGTTATAAGTATGAAATGTGAATTTACGTGTTTGTGTGTGTATTTGTGGGTTGCGGTATCCGGAGCGGCTCGCTAGTTATAAATAATTACAAAATGAAAACTTGATACGAACTCTTTATACCAAACACATATAAAATACTGTGAGTCCTTAAAGCAGTGCGGGCGTCAAGCAAAGAATATTAAAAAACAATGTGTTTCTTCTCGTTCATTTCCAGTCTATTTCAAATACGAAGTCAATTTGCTTTGCTTAATAATACCGTGTCATCTT